>JAUMIR010000001.1:270181543-271451900 GCA_030847615.1 Gambelia wislizenii | reverse complement strand
TGTTCTCCATGAATGTAATGAATCAGCTTTTGTACTCACACAATGGATACCATTTTTTGAATGGTGAGACATCTTGGATGACAGGGCTCACTCAACTGTGTCCATCCATTTGTTGTTGGTCTACAACTCCTGTTAGCTGCAACTGGAATGTCCAGTCATCAGGATTTCATCAGGATTCCAGTCCAACAACTTCTGGAGCTATAGGTCGTCCACTCTTGCTTTAGAGCATCAACCGGGGAGAATTTGACCTTCCAAATGTTTCAGATGGCAAATCAGACAATCCCTTACTATTCCCCATGTTGCCTAGAGCTTCCAGAAACTGAAATACAAAACATCTGCTAGGCCAAGAATTCTCCAGGCCCTGCCTTATAGAGGGTGAGTTTCTGCTGAAGGAAAGAATATCTCAGTCTTGCTGTATCTTTATATTGTACTATACTACTATACTATAACTATTAATTTTAAAGCTATCTTGATTTACAATTACATTTTAAACAACCTTGGTTAGTAACAAGAACTAATGAGTCAGTGGAAGCAGACAGTGATGACAGCAAAAATTTCACAGAACACATTGGTATTTCAGGGAATGCTAATTTTATGAAATGCTACGGCTATTTAAAGATACAGACCTGAATCTTGTTGGATAGTTTCAACTATTCAATCAATGGTTAAATGGTAAATTTATGTGTAAGTAAATATCTTTGATTCAATGAGTCTACTCTAGCTGGGGCTAACAGATTTCAGACCATGAACTTGATCAAAAGTTTAGCACCATTAATTCCTATTGTTTTTAAAGGGAACATTAAGCTTGGGTTTATCACTGTCATATTGAAATGAATGAGTGTAAACTTATCTATTCAGAAGTAAGTTCCATTGCACTTAAGTCTCAGGTAAATGAGTACAGGATTACAGCCTTCATATTTTGAACCTGGTTGGATTATACCCTTTCACTTAGGTGCCTTCATATTGGGAATAGTTGCCAAGGCACTGAATCAGGAGATGTATGTTTATCATGTAGCTATGTCTCCTTGCTCCTCTCCCAATGCTATCCCCAAAACCCTACCTTATAAGCAGCACAGCCCCCCAACACAGCCATTTCCATGTTGTCAGAGAGTGGGGAGATGAACAGTGATGCATCAAACTATTTTGCTTTAGCTGGACACACTGCAAAAGGGGTCATGTACCAGGGGTCCTTGATACAGCATAATATAAGACAACCTTGGAGCACATCTAGCTAAAGGAATATAGCTGGGTGGGTCCCCATGGGCCCTCCTTTCCCCTGAAAACATAGAAGTGCCTGTGTTGGATGGCAGGGATGGAATGCTTACATGGTGAATTGGGGGGAGGATTTTGATCATTACATGGCCGATACAGAAATCTGACCTCTGCAACAACAACAACAACAAAAAAGTGAATCGCAATGTCATAAGTCACTAATCCCACCATGGCACTATATTTCTATGGTGGTGGGATTGTGTGCTCCTGTGAGGCAAGGGGCTATATGATGGTAGCAATGCTGCTTGTAGGGTCTCCTACATCAGATAAGTTTTTACTGAGGAGTTAGACTAAATGTGCCTAACAGCTATGGGGCAGTAGAAATAGTGGAGGGAGGGTGACATTGGTGAAGGATCTCTGAGAGACAAAGGTAGTGGCACTTTAGCTAACTCTAAAGGATTTAGTACTGTTCAGAAGAAGGAATCATTAAACACTTCTGAATGTTTCTCACCATGAAAATCCTATGATTGTCAAGGCATGCACACAAATCCCTCCCAGGCATGTGCAGAGGGCCAAGCTGCACGATAGGTGTAGGCACACGTGGCCTGCATAAGACCACTCACACATAGCGTGTGTCTAATCTATACGTCTTTACTAGAGTATAGCAGAGTAGTATATACAGAGTTGATCCATGAGGATCCATACAAGCATACACGATGCATGTCAGCAAGACAAACAAAGATTCAAGGGGATGGGACAAAGGACTGCACTGCTTTATATACACATGATGGGTTATACATTCATACCCACAGAGATATTCCCAAGCTCACAGTTTGTACAATCCTTTCCTATGAAGATATGGCTCTGCAGACAGTACTGCAGTAACTCCCACACTCTAGGCCTTAAGCACTAAACACCAGCTATGCTCATAACCTCTCTACTGGCCCCTACTGGCCATTGCTCCTTTTCTTATAAAATTTCCACACGTTTCTACAATCCCTGAAAATGATGACAATCAAAAATGAAACAGGAGACAGTGTCAGAAGATGAGACTTCTGGGTCAGGAGGCATTCAACCAGCTACTGTGGAAGAGCAGAGAAAAAGTACAGATAGTACTGTGTTTAGTGGTGCAACTGGATGCAACCTGAAAGGATGTTCATCTGCTGATATGCTCAGATGTGAAAAGAAAGTCCAAAGATGCACAATGCATATAACAAGAACATGGAATATGGGAAGCATGAATCGGGGGGAAGCTAGACATTGCAAAAAAGGAAGGAAGGAAACTTCTCTCAGCTGTCTTTCAGGGCAGGTCCTTCAAGAGGGAATTGGGAGTCAATAGAGAGGTTGGGAGGAAAATAAGGACAAGCCCTGCTATCAAAGATTAGGAAATACCAAGGAGCCAGGTGAATAGTGGACTGCTGGTAGCTGAAGTGAAGCACCCTTTGTGCATTCTTGGTATTGAATTGCTGATGATTTTGCTGGCTCCTTGAGACTCTAACAAGGCCCAACTATCCCAGCTTAGGCTCCTCATCCTGCAACCACTTAGCAGGGGCTTGCCAAGACCTGTATCTGGAAAATACTTACTGGGACCTGTGCTGCACCCTTTTTACTTGGCGGAGGACTTGTCAAACATAAATAAGGTCCTTTCTTCCTACTTGAGAGACTGGTTGTGTTTGAGAGGTCATGCATGCAGGGGTATTTGATGTACCTCTTCCCATAACTCTGTGACAAGAAAATATAGAAATCAGACTGACCCAAGTGTCAGTTTCTATCAGAGATGAGGCTGCTATGCAGGCTCTAAGCTATGCTGGTCCTAGCTGATAACTGCCCAGACCATACTGATAAAGACAGAGAACTCTGGAAGAGACAATCTCTGCTCTCAACCATGCTATGCTGAATAGATATATCTATTATGAATAATGAATGCCTGGTATGGATGTTTATAGATTTATAATGGTTGCTGCTATGTATATTGCAATGCCCAGAAATATTAACTCCCTGGAAGCACTTCATCTACAGAGGATTATATGGGTTGCTGTTGTTGTTGTGTGCTTTCAAGTTGTTTCTGACTTACGGTGACCCTAAGGTGAACTTATCATGGGAGTTTCTGAGGCTGAGAGTGCATGGGTTTGGACACCTCAGTGTTTCAATTTTATCATTCAATCTGTTTAATTTACGTGTTGAACATATCGCCTGGAATCATCTGTACTGTACTTGAGAACTGGATTAGATTTGGAGAAAGAAAGTGTGAAAACCAGAGGAAGGAACATTAACAGTTTAAGATATGTAGCTGATACTATACTACTAGCAGAAAAAGACTTGGAATGACTGTGAGGAAAGTCAGTCAAGACAGAGCAAAAGTTGGGTTACAATTTAACATTAAGAAAACAAAAATAATTATCACAGATGATGCACATAATTTAGGAGATTATCAGATGGGAACAAAAAAAGTGTTCCTGTCCTGCAATCTCCTTTCCCGCCCCTGTTCTGACAGAAGAACAAAAAGTTTCAGACTTACTTGAATCGCACTTGTGTCAGGCAGTCCTGGAAGTGAAAGGAGCTCTAGAGCTCCTTTCACTTCTTGGGTTGTAATCCCAGGTGCTCTCGTGCAAAGAGGAGAGACAGGAATTTAAAGGCACAGGCTGGGAGCAATCAGGGGGACAATCGGGGGGGGGCACTGGGAGGGCAATCGGGCAGTGATAGGAGGGAGCAACTGAGGGGGTGACCAGGCAGTGATGGGAGGGGCAAGTGGGGGGCAATCAGGCAGTGATGGGAAGGGGTGATGGGGGGGTGATTGGGCAATGATGGGAGGGGGTGATTGGGCACAATCATGAAGTGATGGGAGGGGGTGATTGGGGGGCAATTGGGCAGTGATGGGAGGGGGCAATTGGGGGTGATTGGGCAGTGATGGGAGGGTGATCCTGGTGGCAGCAGAGGCCTGTTAAGCATAAAGGAGGCTTCCAGAAGTGTTTTGACACTCCAGACCTCCCACTAAGGCTGGCATCGCACCAGCATAATGGCCATCTTTTTATACGACTGTTGTTCTATTACATAAATGGAACGGTAGAGCTATTAACAGCTTAAGCCATGAATTTTTTAAAAAAACAGGGCAGAACAGGGGCAACAAGGGAGCAGAACCAGACAGGGACGATGTCTGAAAGGGAAATCCTTTCACAATACTGTGGTGTCCCTGTCCCAGTTTATTAGGCTTGCCTGATAACCTTCTTAAAGTGGATGATGAAGATATTGAAATAGTCAATGACTCTCTCTACCTTTGCTCATTATAAATAACAATGGAAGCTGTATGCAGGTAGTCAGAAGTTTGGGACTTGGAAGGACAGATATGATGAAATGAGATAAGATCTTCAAGTATAAAGATATATCATTGAATAGCAAAATTGCATTATCCGTGCCATTATGTTTCTGGTTTCTATGTAAGGTTGTGAAAGTTGGACAACGAAGAGAGCTGACAGAAAGAGACTCAACACATTTGAAATGTGGTGCTGGGGGAGAGTTCTATGAATACCATGGACTGCCAGGAAGACAAATAAATGAGTCCTAGAGCAAATTGAGCCTGAATTCTCCCTAGAAACTGAAATGACCAAACTATGACTACCATACTTTGGACATATCATGATATGACATGAATCTTTCAGTAAGACAATAATGCTTGGTAAAGTGGAAGGCAGTAGGAAAAGAATGAGAATACACAACAGTTGGATAGATTCAATCAAGGAAGTCACAGCCCTGAGTTTGCAAGCTTTGAGCAGGGATGTCGATGACAGGGTGTTTTGGAGGCCTCGGTTACCATGCCTTACACACACACCCCACTCCTTATAATATTTCATAATTGGCAATATTGAGACACTTCATGGGGTCTAGTAGATTGGGGTGACCAAAAGTGAGGTCAAATGCAGGTCACCAGGACCTAAAGAAGGTGTCATGGAAAACTACCAGCAGACACACCCAAAATAGAATTAAGTGAAGCTCCTAGTAAACGATGCCATTATGGAGGCATGTGCTAATCCCCTCTTTGGTTTTCTTGACAACAAGTCATTATCAAAAACAAATAAGTGACCAAAACAACCATTATCCCACGGAAACATATGTTTGCACCTTTCCTATCCCAGAATGTGGAGGTTGTTGTAAACCCATCAAGTCCAATATCTCAGCCATTAGCAGCAATCAGCAGAGTTGCAGTTTCCTTTATTTAATGGTTGGAAACCCACCTACGCTTTGTTCTGAACACAAAAACCCCTCCAGGACATGAAATACAGTATAAACATTCATCTCAAACAATAACAAGGTGTGTCACTGTGACTACACCCATACACTGTCGGCACGCCCCCAGAACAGAATCCAGTGCCACCTTCAGATTTAGGTCTAAGTTCTTCCCTCTGCTCTTCAAGACTGGTAATTATCACCCTACCTCTTGAAACTATTCATCTATCCAACCATTCCACCTTAACTCTTTGTTGGCCTTATGTGGTCCTTGTGAATGTATTGAATGCTTCTCTGTTATTTTCCAATAAAAAACGTTTTATTTCACTTTAACTCAGAGTCTCTGAAGTTAGCACCAGGTGCAAAGATCCTGGAAATTACCTGACCTCTTGCAACCATCCATTTGAGCTATTTCTCCAATTTATAATTGAGATTTACCATCATGAGTGGGCTCCCCATAGACCCCCACCTATTTGGGTAACATGTCTCAATCATAGGGTCACCGTGAGTCGAAGCTGACTTGAGCTTAGTTAAAAAGCACAAAGTCATTAAGAGGATGCCAGCCAATATTTTTAAAGGGGGGGGGGATTAAATAGAAAAAAATATATTGGACAAGCTCTTGACTCTTTTCCCCAGGTAACTTTGAATCAATAACCTACATGTTGAAACATTACAATGTTATGACATTTACAGGCATCTGTGAAAACTTGCTTGTCCCTTTTGCTCTTATTTGTTTTGATGTGCAAGGAGAAACTATTTATTTCAAATAAAACCTTAATTTTCAACCCTCGATATAGTGCTTGGTAATAAATACTTCAGAAATGGATTACACACTAGATTGATGGAAATGTGTGGTGATGAAATTAAATCTGTGAAGTCTCATCAACTGAGGAATAGTCCAGGCAAAACATTCCTAAACTTATTTTTTCTTTTTCAACTCCCACTTATTCTTTTCTATCAGGGTGCTATTACCTCATCACCTTCTGTTAAGGTAAAATTGGTACTCACAGAGGCTATATCATGCAAGGTTTGTTGATTGCCAATGACATGGGACTTTATCAGATGTTCCCTTTAAAGCATTCTTTTGCTGGCAGCAAAAGAATGCTTCCCCCTCCTGCACTTACCTCTCATCCTGGCAAAGGCAGCTCTGGCAATGAAAGAGGAAGTGAACGGAGCTCTGTTCACTTCCTCTTTTGAAATCCCACAAAATATTACGAGACTTCATTGCATGGAAAATTAAAAAACAATAGAAAACTAAAAAAGAAAGTTTTTAAAAGCACCAAAACACAGTTAAAAACTTACAAGTAACCCGAGGAGGGTATAAAAAGTGTGTCACTTACCTGAATGTCACAATCTCACCCAGAAGTGTTCACACCGGCCCGGCCACTGATGGGATAAGTACGGGGGGGGGGGGGAAGGACACCAGTTTTCACATGCTGGCTATGTCGGCAAAAAAATGGCAGGGGTGAATCAATTGATGGCTTAAGCCATCGATTAAAAAGTACGGGTTTTGGCAGGGACATAACCGCAAAAGGGTGATGTCATTTGATATGTCCTCCCTTTCGCAGTTATGTGGCATCGTTATGTTGGTGTATTTGATGCATCTGATAAAGGCCTTAGTGTTTTGGGACACCTTTCTTATGCTTCTCTTCAGCACAGTTGCCTCAGAAGATGCCTGCCACTTTCTGCTTGCTCCCACTGCTGTTGATTCTTGCATTTATCTTTAATGCAGTCTACTGCCCCACTACCACCTCCAAAGTGCTACCTGACACTTTATTTGGGGATGTTATGTGGTCTCTCTAGTAGTCTACTGGAAATGATTCAGCATTGAAACTTTCCATAGTAAACCTTGTGAAATCTCAGTAACAGCATTGTATACCATATGCTCTTGTGTGATAAATATAAATACACCTTGTTGTTGGCTCTTGATATATCACTTTGTCATGTTACTATGATTTGTGAGTAAGTCTGAAAAAACATGCTTAATTAAACTGCTTTATGTTTCCCAGCCCCCCCCCCCTCCTTTGTGGATCCCAAGCAGCTTATTGGCGTGTCCTTATGTAGCAAGTTAGGTTGAGAGATCTTTCTCATTGCAACCTGAGAATGTTATCATCTCTCCCTACAAAGTCTAACAGTATACTCAGCCATCTCCAAACTCATACTTTCCAGGTGTGTTGGATTATATCTCTTGGTCATTCCCTATCAGTAGGTCTATTGGCCAAGACCATGCTGATTGGGATGATGAGAATTACAATCTAAAACAAACAGACCCTTCACTGATTTTGGACTTTGGCTCCCATTGGCCATATTGTCTGGGGCTTCTGGGGGTTGAAGTTGAAAACATTTGGAATGCTAGAGGTCTAAACTAGGTCTAACACATTTTGTGTTCACCATGTTGGAGAATATTCTCTAGCCATAATGCTAATGCACTGCCTCATGTCTAAGGTACATTCATAATGTTCCCAAAATTAGATCTTTTGATTAATGGGGTAGAAGCTGTCATTTGTTTTGAAGACATCACACTGACCTCTTGTTAAATTGTCATCAAAGTCATGAAATATGGTAAGTAAAGTTTGAGTCACAGATGATTCTTTAGTACTTTATTTGGGAAGACTGCTGGACAAGTAATAGATACTTTCTAACTTCTATAGTTCAGGTAATGGATCTTCAAAAAAAGTTGTAGAATGTTATAGTGTGTAGCATGATATAAATGAAAAGTTATGTAGTTTAATTCTTGTTTCCATTATGAACTCATTAGGTGAACTTAAGCAAGTCTCTCTCTCTTGTCTCTCTACGTCTCTCTCTCTCTCCTGAAGTCCAAAAAAGCTTATGGTAAAAATGTCTTTTTTCCTCAGATGTTGCTGAAGGTGCCACAGGATCCCTTTATATCTTTTTATGCAAAAATGGATTAATATGGCTATGTCTTTGAATACCTTCATGCCTCTCTGTTCTCTCTGCTTGCAACATGGTGGAAAATAATACTGACTTATCTTAAAGGGTCACTGTGAGGTTGCATGTGAAGTGCTTTGAACAATTGAAAGCACTACATAAAAGTGAAGTATGTTGTTATTTAACAGTCTACAAAGTGTTACCAACTGGAGTTTTGGACTGTCAGTGATTTGAATTGTACGAAAGAATTTAGGAATGAGTGAGATATCATTCGATAAAGTAGCATATTCCAAATAGTGTTTAATATCTACATAAAATTGCTGGGAGAGGTTATCCAGAGTTTGGGGTTCAGTGTCACCCAATATGCTGGTGACATCCAACTCTATCTTTCTTTTGCATCTGATTCCAAGAAAGCTGGCTCTGTACTGAACCAATGTCTTCTGTTGGTAATGGTAACGGATGAGGGTAAACAAATTGATAGTTAATCTAGACAAGACAGAAGTGCTCCTGGTCAATCAAAAGGAATAGGGAGTCAGCCTGTGTTGGGTCAAGTTATGGACAGAGTTATGTTCCCCCTGAAATCTCAGGCTCACAGCTTGGGTATGCTCCTGGATGTTGGGAACAATGTTTCTTTAAAACAAGGTAAAATATTTTGTATGGCTGTGAAGGGTGTGTAACACCAGGTGTCAACCCTGAGTAATCACCACAGTATATGAGTGCGCTAAGACCCAAAGCAGGTGTGGGTTGTAGTGAGAGGATTGTGTAGGTTACGGTGTAAGTTTGCTGACAGTGGTGGGTTGACTATTGAGAGTATTTTTGCATTACTTCAGACATTGTGTGTTGATGATATATCTTGCAACAAGAGATAAAGAGTCTCTAAGGAAATACCTACATAGGCATCCTTTCTAGGTGTATTCTAGATCCTCCAACACAACTCTATGGTATGTTTTTACTGGAACTCCTTTATTTTAATAGGGTTTGCTGTTACCTGTGGTTTTTGGTATCCATGGTATGTCCAGGAACTGAACCCCCATGGATACATGGGTCCAACTTTATAGGTAATTTTTGTATAAAATTTTGTCACATTTCAAACACACCACTGAACTGTTTTTGGCCCATTAGGGCCTTTTTCAGAACCACCAGATGTTGGGAACACTGTTCCTTTAAACAAGGTTAAAATACTTTGTATGGCTGGGAAGGGTGTGTAACACCAGGTCTTAGCCCTGTGTAATCGCCACTGTATATCAGAGTGCTAAAACACACAGTTTGTGTGGGTTGTTATAGTAGAATGTAGTAGTAGTGGGCTGGAGTGGATTGTTGGTGAGTTACTGTGTGTATTTACAGAGAGTAGTGAGTTAACTATCTTTGCATCATATCAGACTGTTGGAGATAGTCAAATGAGTGTTTGTATCTTGTATATATTCTGCAACAAGAAAACAAAGATGGTCAGTGCCATATTGCCAAATACTGCTGAAGAGTTCTGTGCTTCTTGCACTCCACTGTAATAGCTAGTATTGGGGACAAGCACCTCAGACAGTGCTGATAGTTGGCTTCTCAGTGGGCCTAGTTTTTGTATTGTCACTGCATACTTTGCAAGGACATAAAAGAGAACCAACACTGGACTCACATCTGAGCTGGGTGCCCAAGTTTCAACAGTGGCCAGGAGTTCATTTGCTTAGGTAAAACTGATGTACCAGCTGCATCTGTTCCTTGAGATGTCAGACCTGGCTACAGTGAACATGCCTTGATTACATGGTGGGTTTAGTTACAGGGAGCATATAACTCCTTTGGTAAAACAGCTTCACTGGCTATCGGTTAATTCCAGGCATAACTCAAAATGTTGATCATGACCTATAAAGCTCTATGTTTATATCCAGACTATTGGAAAGATCATATTTCCTGAAAGGAACCTGCCAGAACTTTAAGGTCATCAGGGGAAGGCATTCTCTTGGTCCCATCACCATCACAGGTTTGCTTGGTGAGGACAAGAGAGAGGCTTCTCAATGGCTGCTCCCACCTTCTGGGATTCCCTTTTGTGGGGGGCTAGGCTGGCCCCCTCTTTGCTTTCCTTTTGCTGGCAAGCAAAGAGCTTCTTGAGTAGGTTTTTTTATCTGTAATAGCTCACAGGGAGACTTCTTATGAGGTGTATGTGCTTTATTTTTAAACTGTGTATGTTTTTAAATGATTTTGTACTGTTTTCATGTAATATTTTTAATTATTTTAAATGTTTATTGTTACATTATTATTTTTTAAGTTTCAATTTATTCCTTTTGTGAGCCACCTTGGGTTCCACTCTGGCAGTATATAATGAAATAAATAAATAATAGTGTCCTGTTTTGTGATTGTGCTATTGTGATCCTGGCTATGGAAAAAGCATATACTATGGCAATTAGTACTAGTATTACTCTAACCCACAAAAAAAGGATTATTGTATAACTCAACTATTCACATTTGTAAGATTGTAATTTATAAAAGGATAAATAATTCTTTTTTAAAAAATAAAATATAACCATACTTGTGAAACAACTCTCCAGAAATAGTTAGCTTGTGTTAGTTCTAATGTAATAGACCAGAAATACCTCTCAATGTGTGGGAGACCTCTGCTCCTTCCTGGGCATCTCTGGTGTGCAGTTTTATTCTGATTTTGACCTCATTTTGAACTGAAGTTATTTGGGGAGGGGGTTGGTTGGTTGGTTGTTTTTGAAGAACAAAGAAAGGTCATGAAGAACAAAATAATTTCAACTCTAGGCAAATCTCCTGCTGAGTACAAAATTCATGGCACGTGTATAAAAATACTTCTTGATATATGCCTCAATGTGTCAACTCCATAAACTTCTTCATAAAGTAAACAGAAAGCAAAGTATGTGGCATGAAGCCTGGCTTGCTTCATTTTGGCTCTGGGGTTCATTTCACTGTTGGGCATACATCTGAACAATGGTGTACACTCCCCAACAAGGAGGTTCCTTGTGTCTGTTGTCTGGAAAAGGGCATGGGGAGCGAACATATGAGGCCCTTTCATGTGAATGGCTGAAAACTGTTTCACTTGCCATTCAGCTGTGCTAGGCCTCAAGCACTGACCTGGAAGCCAATTGAGAAGGAAACTTCACCAAGAGTTTGGGATATCTCAAAAGCAGTGTGTGGCTTATTACTTTTCAGAGTGGTGTTGAAAAAATTACGCCTTGCATTGCTTATTGCTAATAGTTGCCTATTCTTAACCTTTTAATTATTATGCTTAAAAATGCATGTGAAACTACAAAAATGCCTCCAAATCCTACAAACGAACCCTTCAAAGAAATGTTTTAGGAAAGCATGGTACAGGTAGCATCCTTGCTTGTTGCACATTGCCTCCAAGCTCTGTTGCTTCTTTTTGTCTTAAGTTTCTGTGCTTGCTACTTTGGCACAGACGAAGGTTCAATCACTGGTTTGGATTGGGTTGACAATGCTTTTTCCCAACACTTGTGAATAGTCCCAGTGATGATGTGTGAGTTCTGGCCTTGCTCAAGAACTCAGAACTCAATTATGGAGTTCTGTATAAATACAGATGTCCCTTCATATTCACTGGGGTTTGGTTCCAGGATACCCCGTGGATACTAAAATCCGTGAATACTCAAGTCCCATTATATGCAATGGCATAGCAAAATGGTGTCCCTTATATAAGATGGCAAAATGAAGGTTTGCTTTTTGGATTATTATTTTTTAAAGAATATTTTAAAGCCATGAATACTTAAATCTGTGGATGCCGAATCCATGGATACGGACATATATTTCTCTATGTCTCGGACTGATGCAGTGACTAAGGATGGCACATCTCCTCTGAATGCCTGTCCTGGGGCAGTAATGGACTGGATGAGGGAAAACCGACTCAGGCTGAATCCAGGTAAGACAGAGGTACTTGTCATAGGAAACCTAAACCTGGGAATGGAGTTATGTCAGCCAGCCCTGGATGGGGTCACACTTCCCTTGAAGCACTCTGTCCGCAGCTTGGGGGTGCTCCTTGACTTGTCACTTCACTAGACAGGTCAGGTAGATGTGACAGTCAGAAGCTCCTGTTATCAACTTCGGCTGATACACCAACTGTGCCCCTTCCTGGAGAAGGGAGACCTTGAAACTATAGTACATGCACTGGTAACCTCTTGATTAGACTTCTGTAATGCGCTCTACATGGGCCTACCCTTATGCCAAGTTCGGAAACTTCAGCTTGCACAAAATATAGCAGCCAGGTGGATTACTGGTACTTCCTGTAATGACCATATAACACCAGTCCTGAAGTTCCTTCACTGGCTGCCAATTAGTTTTTGGGCAAGGTACAAGGTGTTGGTTATTACCTTTAAAGCCCTACGTGGCTTGGGACCAGAATACTTAAAGGTTTGTCTTCTTCTGTATTGTCCGTCCTACACACTAAGGTCCTCAGGGAAGAACCTACTTCAGCCAAAAAAATCTAGGCAAACATTGGCGAGCCAGAGGGCCTTCTCCACTGCTGCTCCAAAACTCTGGAATGACCTGCCGGAAGAGATCCATCACATCTCTACTCTTATAGCCTTTAAAAAGGCTCTTAAGATGGATCTCTTCTGGCAGGCCTTCCCAACTTAATGCCTCTCCCTGCACAAGGTGATCTACGTCACTCTGTCCACCAATTATCTTCCTTTTAAAACTTTTGTATTCTTGTTTTTAAACTGTGTTTATTTAATTGTAATTTTGGTATTGGGTTGCAGGGGTTGAGAAGGGACTAATTTTGAATTTAATGTGTTCCATGTGTTTTTACTGTTGTAACCCGCCTGGATTCCTTGTGATTGGGTGGGCTATGAATAAATAAATTATTATTATTATTATTATCATCATAATCATCATAATCATCTCTGGCTTTTCTTCGCAAATGAAGATTCAGGAAGGACTTGTCCTGCACTTTCTGCAAGCGCGCTGATGACTAAAAAGGCCAATCCGAGATAAACAAGTCCAGTTGCAGAAAGCACAGCAGAAGGTCTCCTTGGTGATGTTTTCGGGTTGTGATTCTTTCTGCATTGTCGTTTCTCTTCAAGACTTGTTTGGCGTGAGTTCTCAAATAAGGCTGCAGCATTGTGATAGTGTGTCTCCATGCTTCCCGATGTGGGCCAGGGCAACCACTGTTGGTGATCAATTTGGCCAAGCCTGAGATGTTGTTTCAGGGAGTCTTTCTATTGCTTTTATGGAGCACCCCTCTTAGGCTGACCCATGGCAAGTTCACCATAGAGTAGTATTTTTGGGAGGAGATGGTCCTCCATCCTAGAAACGTGCCCTGCCCAGAGCAGCTGTGTTCTCAATATCATGGCCTCAATGCTGGTGATCCCTGCTTGCTCAAGGACAGCAACATTCGTCACATAGTCAGTCCAGTGTATATTTAGGATTGTGCGTATACAGCTCTGATTAAAGTGTTCGAGGAGTCGTAAGTGGTGGCGATAGGTGACCCATGTTTCAGATCCATAAAGGAGAATAGACAGTACAATGGCTCTATACACACTGATTTTTGTGTTTCGCCTCAGGTGTTTATTGCTCCAGACTCTTTTGTAAACTCTTCCAAATGCGCTATATGCCTTTGCTAATCTGTGATCGATCTCTGTCAGTCTTGGCATCTGAGGAGATGATGCTTCCCAGGTAGGTGAACTGCTGAACGGACTTGAGCACAGATTTGCCGACGGCAATGTGGGGATGGTGGTGTTCATCCTGTGGTGCAGGCTGGTAAAGAACTTCCATTTTCTTCAGGTTGACTTCCAGCCCAAACAGCTCTGCAGCTGTTGTGAAGCAGGATGTTAGGTGCTGCAGAGCTGCTTCTGTGTGGGCAACAAGGGCAGCATCATCAGCGAAGAGCACCTCACAGACTAGATAGTTTGGAGTCTTAGTGTGAGCCCTCAGACGGCTTAAGTTAAACAAGCTACCGTCAGTACGTTAATGTATATAGATGCCGTCTTCTTCTTCAAGCTCTGACATAGCCCTTTGGAGCATCATGCTGAAGAAGATAGTAAATAAAGCTGGAGCAAGAACACAACCTTGCTGCACTCCATTAGTTATTAGAAAGTGCTCTGAAAGAGAATCACTATATCTGACTTGACCGCGCTGGCCCTCGTGTAGCAAGATAATCATTTTAAGGAATTTGGGGGGACATCCTTGTCTTTCCAGGATCTGCCACAGACCTTTCCTACTCACAGTGTCGAAGGCTTTGGTGAGGTCAACAAATGTTACATAGAGACCCTTGTTCTGCTCCCTGCATTTTTCTTGCAGTTGTCTAAGGGCAAATACCATATCTGTAGTACTCCTATTGGCTCTGAAGCCACATTGGCTTTCAGGGAGAAGTTCTTCTGCAACAGCAGGAACTAACCTGTTCAGGAGTATCCTTGCAAGGATTTTTCCAGCAATAGAGAGCAGTGTTATGCCTCAATAGTTTGAGCAATCAGATTTTGCTCCTTTTTTCTTGTACAGGGTGATGGTGACTGCATCTCGGAGGTCTGATGGCAGTTCCCCTTTTTCCCAGCAATTCACAAGGAATTCGTGGAATTTATCATGGAGTGCATGACCTCTGTGTTTCCAAACTTCAGGTGGGTTTCCATCAATCCCAGCTGCCTTGTTGTTTTTCATCTGCTGTATGGCCTTAAGGGACTCTTCCAAAGTGGGAGCTATGTCCAATTCATTTTTCACTGGTTTTTGTATCACATGTTTCATATCATATTATTATCATATCATATTATTATTATTATTATTATTATTATTATTATACACACATACTTAAAACAGTTGATGTTTAATTGCATTTTGTCACAGCTTCTCATTATAGTCCTTGGAGACACTGGGGTGGATTGTTATCCATAGCAGGGGGAGGTAACTTCCCTGCTTGTGAGCCTCATAAAGAATCTGGCTGTTTCAAAGGCCGATCCCAACCCAGGGCCTAGTATGCTCGCTACATTCCCAAGCTGAAGTATGCTCTCTCATTATGGATTTGAACTGAAGTGAGCCAAAGTTCCCTGCAACTTCAAGCATGCTTATTCCCTGTGGCTGGGGTGATACAATCATAGAATGGTAGTCAGTCTGCTCAGTAAATAGAGTTCTTGCTCTCTCCTGTGGCAAATACTAGTGTAATGAGACCCACCATCCCCTAAAACAGATCCCATCACCCCACACACAATCCTTGGTTCCCTTATAATTGACAATAGTCTGATATCAATTTGGCCAGCTTGGGCTTTTCAAGGACTGATAGGAAAAACATTTGGCTAGGGGAGCACGTGCTAGCCAGAAAGGAACCTATTAAATTTTCCAGTATTCACACCTTTTGGAATAAACAGGGGATAACTCTTTGAAGTAGAAAAAGGTTCTTCCTGCCTCATCTGTGGTAAGAAAGACCATACCTGTGGTTGGGAGTTCCTATTGCCATGCTCAGTCCATTTCTTCATTTGTATATCTACAGCTCAAAAGGAAGTTTGTCTGTCAATCACCAGATCTAAAGATACCCCTATCTCAGTCCCTAGCTTATCCAGGATTCCTTTCTTTTAATTGTTGGGAACAATCTGAAGACAAACTAGCTATATATCTGGTGTAGCATACACTGTTCCCCCTGCTGCCCTCCCCAAGCCCCTCCTGTGCACACACACACAGACATGCTATATTATTAATAATAATAATAATAATAATAATAATAATAATAATATTTATTTATTTATACCCCGCTCCTCTGTTAAAACAATCAGTGCGGCTTACAAATATTAAAATACAATACAGATAAAAATCCCTAAACACCCCCACCCTCCCCCATAAAATAATATTAAACAAATATAAATTAAAAGCAACGGTCTAAAATCACCCTTAAAAACAATAAATACAATGAATAGCCAGCGGACTAAAAGAGGCCAGGATCCCCTGAGGCCGGGATCTAATTAGGAAAGGCCTGCCGAAAGATATCTGTCTTTAGTGCTTTTTTAAAGCTACTCAGGCTTGTCATCTGATGGATCTCGTTCCCTCCCCACCCACCCACCACCACCACCTCCCTCCCACCCACCTGCCACCTGCCACCCCATCCCCTGCTGCCCTCCCTGCCCCCTGCATGCATGCACACACACACACGATCCTCCCTCCCTACTCCCTGCCGACTCCCTCCCCCCACATGGCACCTGGCCCCCCACTGTGGCCCTCCCATCCCCTGATGCCCTTCCCGGCCCCCCGTGCATGCACACATACACACACACACACACACCACTCCCTCCCCACCCTCCCCCCACAGCACTTGCCCCTCCAGGCCTCCCATCCCCTGACGCCCTTCCTACCCCATGTGTACACACACACATGCTGCTCTCTCCCCCCTACTTCCCCCCACCACAGACCTTTCCGCCCCCTGCTGCCTTCCTCAAGCCCCACGCACACACCACTGCTACTCACACCTCCTTGCCAGCGGCCATGTTTACACTGGATGTAAATGTCCACATGTTCCTGCCCCCAGTGTGCTGATTGGCTGCCCAACCAAGCTGTGATTGGTTGGTCAGTTTCCTAAGCAGCCAATCAGCACACTGGAAATGGCAACATACCCAAGAGAATTATATATATAGATATTTCTTTCATCTAGATTGGATGAAGGAGCCCTGGTGACACTGTGGTTAAATGCCAGTACTGCAAGCCACAAGGCTATGAGTTGGATCCTGCAGGACTCCAAGGTTAACTCAGCCTTCCATCATTCTACAGGTCAGTAAAATGAGTACCAGCTTGTTGGGGGCAATTAGTTAAAAAACAATGTAAACTGCTAAGGAAGTGCTTCAGCACTTATAAGCAGTATATAAATATAAATGCTATTGCTATTGCTAGATTGCAACTTCAAAGGGATTTTTTTCTATAAAACTCCCTGGAAAGTTCAGTTCAGTGAGTTCAGACTCCCCTGCCTATATTCTCCACACCAGCCTGATCTGCCTTCCCCCCCCCCTTAATGTTTCTCTGACCCCTGGCTGGCATCTTGCCCAGATAGGCGCTTCCTCCCTGCTTCTGTAACCTTGACTTCCCACTCTTAACTTTCCCACCCCATTTTTGGTGCATCAGTTTGCTGCTACTTCTGAGGAATCCTTCTCTTCACGACCAGGTGCAGTATAGCCCTGAAGCCTCAATCTAATCCACTTCTAACTATTTCCTGCCTTACTTCAATAGTCTTGTGTGTGTGTGCTAGAGGAATGCTAGTGTGTGTGAATGGTCTCTTGCTCTGTGTTTCTCCTAGACTTCACTGGTATACACAGGTTAAAGATCTCATATGGTATGCAGCCTCTCACATTGCTAATGAGTTGCTATAATTACCCATTGTAAGACCAATACATGTTGTGGACCTTTTCCATGGACATGACGGTTTTGCGTAACACTAGGATCTCTCTAGCCAGTAAAAGTTGTGGTCATGGGTAACCCATTTCAGTCTGTGGATAGTTAATGCTTCCATACACTATGCTTCAGGCCCCAAAGTATTTGACTGTGATACTCTTTAACTCAGTAGTATAGCAACCTGTAGTTCAAGACCTCTTGGCAAGCTTGTCAAATCAATCTATCCTACATCATTGCTTTAATGCTGGCATATCTCATGACAAATGTCTTTTATGTTCCTTTGGACTATGGAATCTTTGAGAGTTCTGCTTTAAAGAAAGAGTAATCTTTAGGGGGAAGGCACTCTTAAGGGAAGTCATGTCCGGATACAAGATTTTTATGGAACACATCCTGGGCTTGCAGTGAATCTTGATTTTTGCTCTGCTTTTGTTTGTTTGTGGTTATTGATTTTTCCATTCCCTAAGTGATATGGGGCCTGAATCATCTGGAGCTTTTCAGGCGTCTTGCTAGTGATACTCCTTTTTTGCTCCTGATGGATGATTGTGTCATATTGCATTGTGCAATAGTGATGGTATGCCAATATTTGTTGAATTAGACTTGATGTCCCCTAGTTCCTTCCCATCACATCATTTTGTGAAGTAGATTGGGTAGATTTTCTGCATGTGATGATTTCTGTTACATAACCTGAAGGGCTTCCATCAGGCAACGGCATACCACAAAGGATGTCTGTGCCATGCTATGGTATGCAGTGCACATTTACTCAGAAATAAGGGCTAAGGCAGAAGTGGGGAATCTAGAGTTTATGAGGTTTTTCTCCTTGGTTTTTTTCCGTGCTGTGAGACCGTGTTCTGGAATAGTTTCTTTCTGACGTTTCGCCTGCATCTGTGGCTGGCATCCTCAGCCCCGAAAAACACCAAGGAAAATCTATGGATGCCAGCCATGAAAGCCTTTGATTTCACAGTTTGAGTTGTCTGCAGCCTCTGCCCATTCAATCAGCAACATCACATCTACCTATGCCACCCTGCACAGCATTTAGGCTTTTTAAAAAAGCTGAACTGCTGTACAGGGGACACTACTGTGTGCCCCCTGCTGTGGGGGGTGTCACTACTCAGGAGTGCAGAGGAACTCTCTATTTAGAGGGCAAATCCTCACCTTCATGTGCACTGCACTCCTCTCTCCAAAAGTACCCCCTGCATTGTTTTAGAAGCAAGTGTGTGCATGTGTACACCTTCAAGTTGCCTGTTGACTTATGGTGACCCCCTGAATTTCATAAGGTTTTCTTAGGCAAGGAATACTCAGAGGTGGTTTTGTCAGTTCCTTGCTCTGAAATATAGCCTATGGCACCTGGTATTCATTGGCAATCTCTCATCCAAGTACTAACCAGGTTGGAGTCTACTTGGCTTCCAAGATCAGATGGGATGTGGTGCCTTAAGGGTATTTAGGCTTTTAAAAGCTTCCTACAGAAGCAAAGGAAGCCTTTTTCCATTCCCAATTACTGTACGTCTGGAGTAAGGAGAGGAACAGTGTTGGTGAGGGAAGAGTGCATCCTCATTTCCTTAGCTACTAACCCCTCCTTCCACACCACCTAGCCTGTGGTTCAATCAGGTTAGGTAAAAGCTGTCATTGGCTTCAATGAAACACTTTCTCTAAGCCTAAATGCAGGGTGGGGAGATCTTGGTGTGCAAATGTGTGATAGGGACATGAAGAATACTCACATTTTTTTCCAGTAAGAAAATATGTCTTGACATCTTGACACATTTGAAAACCCTGCCAACCTCTGCATGATTTTTCATAATTTGGAAAAGACTGTGAAAAGGGACCATTTTTTCCCCACAGTAGTATTGTTTTATGCACAAAACTCCAACTTTTTTGGTGAAAAACCTTAGGTTTCTGTGCAAATGATTTTTTTCACAAAAAGGCCCGATAAGATGCAAAATTGCTGAAGAAAGCACACAGAGACCAAAAAACCCAAAATCACTCATAAGCTCATCCAGTGGAGAGAGAAGTTTTGAAATTATTCATTATTGCATACAAGAATGAAGTAGGTGATGATTTAGACCCCTAGTGTTCAGTGTGGGTGTTCTATAGTATGTTTGTAGAACAGAGATTTGTGCTCGCATGTTTATGTCTGGATGTGCAAGGTGGAGCGTAGGGTGGCTCCACCCATCACCAGCACTTGGTCCATCAACTTTGAGCCCTGTCCACTGCTTGCATTCAGACCTTGACACATTGCCGATTAGCCAGACTTTCCAATGTCATTCTAATGGTCCCAGTGATCTCAACAGAGTACAATGGACTGCAACCATCTTTACTCTGAGGTGAGTTCCACTATATTCATGAAGGCTACTCCCAGGACTTGACTAGATGAGAAGAAATAGTGCACATACCTGTGCATTATAGGCAATTTGCAGCAGTATTCCTTTGTCTCCATGGTGTTTTGGCAAAAAGAATAGTATACAAAGCTCTCTTCTGCGATGTTCACATGGCTGCAAATCAAGATGGCAGATGTGTCATTGTTTTGCATGGGGGGGCAAGGAAGATGAAAGGGACCAAGCAGAACCCAGAGATGATGATGAAGGCAGCCATCATAAGGAAGAGGAGGAGGGATGCCTGCCCTTCACCCATCCTGATGATGGCAGCGGTGGTGGCCTTGGATTCTGGCTACAAGGTGCTGGTAGGAGCTGCCTGGCCAGGTAGCTCCTGCCGTTCCTTTGCAGCCAGAATTGGAGGCTGCTGCCACAGCCACCAGGATGGTTGAAGGGCAGGCAGCTCTCCTTCCCTTCCTTGCAGTGGCCACCCTCCTCATCATCTCCAGGCACTGCTTCCTCACCCACCCCCCAAAAAACAACACAGTCACCATCTTGACTGTCCCTTTTGACAGTACATTTTTTTAAAAAAATAAAATTTTACAATACCGCACAATCACTAGGGCTTCTGGGCAATTGACATCCAGCCTGTGCCTGCACACATCTGACCAATCAGATAAAGAAGTTCCACCTCCTCTGGACTGTGCAACAAATTACATCAGTTTTCGAATGAGCGGGAATGCCCATTTCCTTCAGAGCTTTTTTAAAAAGTACGGGGAAAGCATCAAAGGCATTTCCCATGAAGTATTGGGAGTTTTTAGCTCCCTTCCTTCACAACATGTTGAATTGCCATGGGATCCCATTGGGACAAGAGATGTTCTCCTCACATTCTACGAGGAGTTTTTTTCACCATCTAGACAGCCCTCCAGATATGTAAAGATAGAGTGGTAGCCTGAAATCCTTCAGTGTCTGTAACTTCCAGGAAGAAACAAAGCCCATCTGTGACACTGAGTTCTTATTTTTATTTTTATTTTTTTACCTTGGACGAGTCTCATGCCAAGAAGGAGACGTGTATCAAGATGATACTAAGTGATGTTTAATTATTAAAAAGCCCAACACACTTTGGGCCCATCTGTATGAGGGTGGGGGAAACAGATTGTTCTGCAATAGTAGCAATTCATGGCAGCTGTGACCAGTCTTAATAGTTTTACAGCCCCCATAAACTTTGCATGCCTCCTAGCCAAGATAGTGGCTGCAAGTGAATTACTTGCATTAATTTTTTTAAAAACACACATTTAAAATGGTATGCACAAGCGATATTTCACATTTATACACAAAAAACAGAGAGAAGAGAGAGGAAAAGATTGCTATTTTATTGCCTTACTAATCACTTGCTAAGTAGAAAATCCAACATGGCGGCAGTGGGCACTTGCCCTGTTTGCAAGCCCCGCCCCATGCTCATCTGGCCAGTCAGGTTGTGCTGCCTCTCCTATGGAAAAGTGGAACTATATGAATGTGATTGTCTTAACGAGTGGACATGCACATTATCTACAGAGCTTTTTAAAAACTTCAAGAAAAGCTGCAAAGGCTCTCTAGTCACAGTTTATGAAGTTTTCAGCTGCCCTCCTTCTGAATGCAATGTACTGGTGCAGATTTCTGTTAAGACAGAGCAATTTCTAAGCAAATTCTATGAGGATTATTTTGACTGTTTAGACAGCCCCTTTGTTTTATATTAAAAAGATGGAAAGATACATATAAATATCAGAATGTATATACCGGTAATCATTCAATAATTGTACACTGCAATGGAACCTGGACTTTGCAGGAACCCTTTGCAGGAACCCTCCCCCCCCCCATTGTAGAAATTACTGGTAAAACAGTCTCTGATATAATTTACTGGTAACCAAAAAGTGTCTGAATAGAAGGCTTTTGGTTATATTCTTTCAGGGACTTTGCTGGAATATACTGATAATCTTCAAGGACATTCATATCTGGACAAGACACACCTGAAAGAAGGTAGGAGGGTATCTAAAAAATCCAAATCTTACTGTAAAGGAATGAAAGAAGACTTAAGCTTCCTCACCAAGCCCTGAGGGAGCCTAATCTTTTAATTTCAGAGTCCATTCAATTTTACTTTTCAACAAAATTGTATCATCACCTACACTTTCCCTTTCCAACGCCCAAAGTCTTATGTCTGTTGCAGCATGATTGTGTTATACAGAATGGCCGACTGGGGAGGCATTCTTTCCATGGTGCCTTGTGTGGCAAAGGTGTTCCTCTGGTTTTTTTTAAAGAGACTTAGTTGGGTTTTCCCCCAACATAGTTTTTTATTTTGTATTTGCACTGGATAAAATAAATGAAAAAAAAATACAGTATTGCTGTTACAGATGGTGACATGGTTCAAAACATATCTGATCTACAAATTCTGTCATTATTTGAACTGTGTCTACAACAGACACAATCCCCATATGGATTATGTCCACCCCCCCATCCAAAGCTGTACCTCCTAGAATGTTTAGTGGTGTCTAGCTGTGTTCTTTAAATCCACTCCTCACCAGCATGTCTCTTATGTTTGTTTTGTTTGTGGGTTTTTTGTTTTTTGTTTTTGTCCTTTTGAACAAAATTTTGGGCTGTTTCTGGCAACCTGGCATGTGATGGATTATGTACCAATGTTTGCATTGCTCCTAGGTAAACTATTCGTGTATGGTTTAAAAGCAGGCTGCAATTCAAATGATTAGATGGTGTTCTCGCATGCTGCTTTAAAAGTTCAGATGTTGTTTGAGATGCTGTTAACAAACTTTTGGGCACTATTCTATGTGGATAACTTATGTCTAATGGTTGGTTGTTTAATGTTGAAACTCCATGTCTGAAATCAATTTCATCTGAACAGTTCCATTTTAAACATAAGAATTGTCCATAAGAGAAGTTACATCTAAGTGACCTGGAACAAGAGCTATCAAAATTTGAATTCGCATCCATGGGCTTTCTACAGGGAAGCCCATCCTTTTCTTAGCTTTTAAACATTATGTGTATTGTTATATGTACTGACATGTGCCTTGTAATAATTAATGTCAAATCTGACATTGAAGTAATTGTTACCCCTTTTCCAAATTATTAAGATATCTCAAACAGAATGAGCAAACAAACTTCATGGACAGCTAACATCATCCACAACTTTCCCATATACTGTATAAATTGCTCAGCTTCAGAGCCATCACAATAAAATTGGAGCTTTTTTTTAGCACATGGTGAAAAAGCAGATATTATCCTTCTCTCCTGTTCAGTGTATGGTGTATTATAGCCAGGGCATCTTCCTGGGGTATACTGGAGTTTTTTTAAAAAAATTACATCCATGGTAACCAGAATATCACTTCGCTCTATTTTTATTTTATTAATGAAATCTGAATAATCTCATCTGTAGGATAGAATTAAGGCTATGGATTTTTTAAAATGATCTACTAATTGAGAAAGTAGCTGTAGCACAATACCATGGGCCAACCCGGAGGAGGAGTTAACCCTCTGTGGAACTTAGATAGTGTGTAGAACACAAGTTTTCTGTAGTTAGACTGCAACTGAAATCTGTATTTGCCTTCTGAAACATAACCCAGATTTAAACCTTCATCCAGGGTGATCTTAATTGTCCAAACAGTCATCATTGTGGGGTTTCCACTGCATAAACTGTAAGCTGTATTTTCCAAAAGCTGGTGAAGGATCTCAATTTTTTAATCAGCATTTTCCCAAATTACAATAGCATCCCACTAGTCTGCCTTTTTGATGACAGAAAATAAGCCAAATGACAAATCTCAAAAGAGGCTGTATCTTGTGTATGTTATCACAGGGATACTGGGCTGCATTTTCAATTTTTTCTAAATCCTGAGAGGCTAACCTCTCAAAAATTGTAATAGCTAAACCAGGAGGATATTCTGATGTTACCCAAATTATTGAGGTCTGTGGAAATTCCACACATGTCTACCAAAAAACAATATTTCTATGGGGAATTTTAATTAGCTCAAATAAGGGCTGTGGGAGGTTGGGTAACTGCAGGATCTTTTGACCTATGTATACCAGTACTCCAAGCAAGGAAATAAAATAATTTTTTTTAATTGAAAAGTAATCAGGGTAATACCCACACACACTTTCAGGCTTCACACACTCATGCAAGGCTTTCAAAGACAGTAGGAAAGTAGTAGAGTTCAGGATGATGGGTTATACTATATCTATTGAGCAGAGATTCATAAAGCAGAAGATACTCAGAATGCAGCTGAGGGTTGTGCAGCAAACCAGCAGAGTGATAAAGTGGGGAAAACTTCAAACCTGGTGACATAGACTAACAGAGTGACAAAATGAAAGTGTGAATGCTTTGGCTGTATTTTGGGGTGATATTTATATTCAATATTCCCACTGAAGGGGTGTTTTGAGTGAAATACAATGTCTGCCAGAGTTTCCCAGGATTAAACAATGGATTCTCTGGATGTGTCAATGATCACTAATGGCTGAACCACTGGAACTTGATGGGTCTCAGGCAACTCTCTATTGTTTTAGGAAAGGTGCGAGGACAAACTAGTTTTGCAAGGCAGTGAGTATCCAGCTACCTTGATTGAATTAGTTGATGACTCGCTTCCATGTACATCCAAGAGAATTAGCCTATTTCCACCCAAACTCACTTGTCTGGTGGGGGTGGGGGGAGGGTTCATCTAATTACTACCCAGGCATGTCTTTTAGGAATTTGGGTTGGCTACTTACTTAGGCTTTCTGAGAAAACCTTGAGTCCTTGTATTTGGGAATCCATGGTCTACTACCAACTATGTGGAATGCCAGTAATCCAATTTATGAGATATAGTCAATTGATACGTTATTGGAAGGGAGGGGGTATCCGGGCAGGTAACACTGAATCCCAGTTTAGAATCAGTATATTCAGTCTGTTCCCAAAATGTGTATTTAAATAGGGGAACATCTTTGCTTCATAAGTCCTGTTCCATGTCCCACCAACCCAAGAGGCTAGATTGGCGCATACATGACACAAGGATTTCTTTCTGGTGGCACCCCAGCTGTGGAATTTCCTAACAAGCTGAGTAAGGCTGCCTATGTCCTTCTTGAACTTCTGCCAGGTAGCCTAGACTATAGTGTTTGTTCCTTAAAACTATAGGGTTTTCTGATTGTTTGAACTATGTGTTTTTTTTTTAAAAAAATAGGCTAAGAGGTGATAGAGGCTACAAACAAACAAATGCTCATAAAGCTGCTGTTCCCTTAGTGGCTCTCTTTGTGGAACAAAGCGCCCTGCTTTCCAACTATTAAACACAACTCCGAACACCTTAAAATGTGTCTGTAGAATGTAGAATGCTGGATAGCAGTCTGATGGATGCTATCCAGGTTTTATATATATATATATATATATATATATAGTACATCAAAAAGAAAAAAAAAATCAGTAAGATATCCAGTTTTTACTTTTTCTGAACTGGTGTGAAGTGACTCTGGGGCCAATCACACACCACCTCCTTGAGTCTTAAACATACAGAGAAAATCCCAAGATTTCTACCCCTCCAAGCTGATTTTTGCTTTTTAGGGAAACAAATAATGAGATTTAAAGATATTTTTTTTAAAAAAAATGTTGCAAATGGAGAGTGGCAGTGCCTTTCAGTGCTAATCTAATCAACTCAGTGAAAGTATTGGAAAGTATTTGGGGTGTGAAAGCTGCATTTTACATGAAATATGTGTATCAGTGTTTGGGACTCTCCAGCCTTCTGTTCAGACAATCTGTTGAGTGTTGTAACTTATTTCTTTTCTGGAGAACAAGAGCTGATTGTCCCTTCTGTTTCATCTCTGTTTTCATCCTTCCCCCAACTGGAATATGCTTCTTTGCCTTTCTTTCAAAGCTCTTTCCTGACTTCGAGTTCTGCCTTGACTGTCTCTCCCTGTAGAATTCTCTCTGCATTCTCACTTTGCTCTGTGTTTCTGCTAAAAAGTATGATAATGATGAGCTGCCTTAATATGCCACAAGTGTGGTATGAAAATGAATGGATTTGCAGGAGAGAACAATTACAGCATGGATTAAAAGAGATCTGCCAAAATCTCTCTCATACATTCTGGTTAAATGTTGCATTGGCATCTCTGAGTAAGGCTGGCCCTTGCAGAGTATAGAGTGAGGCATCTGCTTCAAGTAGTAGATTCTGGGCTAGAGGGTGGCAGTAGTGGTAGTTGTTGCCCTCTCTTGCAGGATCGAGTTGTAAGAGACGTGACCTGCCCTGTGTCCTTCAAGCTAGCCTGCTTTACTCAGAATCATTGTTGTATCACTTGTGTTCACAAAAGAGTTGAATCTAGCTGGCTTCTGCATATGGAAAGGAGTGAAGCAGCATTGCTTTCCTCTTAGGTAGCAAAATCTCCTGGAGTGGCCCTATTTCTAAAAGGTAGAGGGGGAAATCATCCTAGAGTTCAGCATAAGGCTGTTTTAATGACTTGAGGGGTTATCTATACGGAGGAAAAAATGCAGATTGCTGCAGGGTAACGCCAACTCGCAGCAGCTTCTATTTGTCCTGATGGTCTGTTTGCAAGATCACAGGCATGCAAAGCAAATTGCATTCAATATTCCCATGGGCATGCCTGCAATTCAAAATGGCAGATACAAGAGAATAACTCGCAATTCGGTTTTCTCCAGGTTGCCCCTGCCAAACATTCTTAAAAAATAAAATGCAAGGTTCAAAAGTGTGACCTCCCTCTTCAGCAAACACACATACACACACACAAAAGAAAAGGCTGTCACAGGATTGCTATGGGGAAAATCCAAGATGGGGGTTCCAGGAACTTGCCTTGATGACAAATTCTACCCCCTGTGCATGTCTCACCAATCATCTGTTAACTTCTGCTTGTGTTAGGAAACCAAATCAATCCAGTCACTTGTCCCAATGAGCAGGAATGTGCTTTTCCAGCACAGTTTTTTTAAAAAATACAGGGAAATCTGCAAAGGCTTTCCCCATGGAATAGATAATGTTTTCGGGGGCCCTTCTTCACACATCAAGTCACATCGGGATCCCATTGGAACAACAGGTATTCTCACATTCTGTGAGGAGTATTTACGCTATTTAGACAAGTCTTGAGCTTTACTTTGTGCCAATATCATGAGTTCAAATGTGACAGAGATATAAACATGTGCTTATATTAGATATGCCTGATTTATATTGGTCTGGAGAAAGTATGAGCACCATAGTTAGTGACATCCATAAACCTGTTATTTATATCAGAGGAAATTATGGTGTCCAGAAAGCTACAGAAATTCTAACTATGCATTTAAAAAAAAAAAAGTTACTCAAGCTATCCTCAAACTTTTCTAAGAGTCATGGAGATGACTTAGAGTGCTTATCAGATTTGAGTTAATATATTGATACATACGAGTCTATTCACATCTATATGAATCCTGTTTCCCTCTAAGATTTGTCAGAGGAAAGTTTTTACTTGATTGTAGCTGTTGCTGTGGCTAAATGAAAGGCTTTGATATCAGGTGAACAGAAGCTTATTGTGCATCATCAATTTCCATAGATGAAATCTGCTGTGTGAAGAGCCTTAGCTTCCCTGGCAAAGAGAAATCCCTTATCCTCTCCATCACTCTACCATAGTGTTTTCCTTATATGCTGCTGTTGGAGATACACAGTCTGGTGGTGGCTCATCCTCTTCCTCCTCAAAGTTTAGTTAACAAAAATGTTAATGTTTCAGATGCTGGTGTGTGTATGTTTTTTAAAGCCCAGTGATCCAGTGTTATGACTTCTGGTTTATTCTGAAAATGTCTTTCAGTTATATGTCATAAAATTCTTCCACAAACGGCAGGAATTTGCTTTCAGCCAGGTCAAACAATTGGTCCAGCTAGCCCAACATTATCTGCTTTGACTGGGAAGATGTCTTAGGAAGAAGTTTTTTCCCCCATTACCTTTTACCAGACTGTATTACCTGGGATGCTTTGGAACTAGAACCTTCTCCCGCATGATGCACAGCTAAACACAGGCTTTCACATTATATACACTTGCACGTGTGTGTGCGTACACACATGTACACTAAAAGGAGATATACAAACACCACAAATGGATCTGCAGCCAATCATAGCTCCCTGGAAATATACATATATTATATAGATGTTTACATCAAACACATATTGGATTCATTTACAAATTTGGAAATGGACATGCAAAATACATTATGAGGTAAAGCTGGCCCAAATCAGTAAGCAAAACTCAACATACAAACACTCCTCTGGAATCATGGGTGAGCAAAGTGTGACTGATTTGAACCCCTAGGATCCCCAATTATAATCTACAAAACCTTTTTCTGTAATCTCAGAGGTGGGAGCATGGGGAAAATGTGGACCTTCTGTTACATGCCTTTACACCCCTCCCCTACAATAATTCATAGATTGGTAATAATTGACAGTTCATGTAGGTCCATGGTAGACCAGGCCATACCCAGAAGGGTTCATGCAAAGGTTACCAGAGACCTAACAAAGTTGTCTTAGAAATTCTCCAAAAACACAAACGCTCAGGTTGAGATTAAGTGAAGCCCCCTCAGACAGTAGTAAGGGTAGAATGTGTTAATTTCCCCTGGATGCACCTAACAGTGAGTCATAATCCAAAAAAACCCCCAAGAGATTGGAACACGCATTATCCTTCAAA
Source organism: Gambelia wislizenii (assembly GCA_030847615.1). Classification (NCBI taxonomy): domain Eukaryota; kingdom Metazoa; phylum Chordata; class Lepidosauria; order Squamata; family Crotaphytidae; genus Gambelia; species Gambelia wislizenii. The sequence goes on along the minus strand of JAUMIR010000001.1, from coordinate 271,423,309 downwards.
GGTCTTCATTCACAACTCTGCCTATCCAACAATACAAGGTTGTCTCAAACCCATTAGTCTTAATGACCCAGCCATTAACAGCAATTAACGAAGCCGGAGCTTCCATTATTTCACTCTGGGAAACTCACTCAAACTTTGTACTCCACCTAAAACACCCTATAAGGGTATGATATTGAGCATAAATACTACCCCACAACATGACCAAGTTTACACAGTTTTCTACACACCGTAACTCTGCCCATTTTATGTGTGACCTCAGCATCAAGGCTGAGTATTCTTTGCTGCACAAATATCTGCTCTCCAGACAGGTAAAGTATAGCCCATCATCCTCAAAACCTATTCCTCTATCCCAATATTTCCCTCTAATTCTTTGCTAGCCTTGAGTGATTGCTGAAAGTATGAATGCATGTGTGAGAGGTTCCATGATTATTTTCCAATAAAAAAAAAAACACTTTTATTTTATTTTTTTGGTTTGGAGTCTCATCAATTAGCATTGTATACACGGGTGTAAAGATCAAAAGTTACCTGACCTCTTGCCGCCATCTTTTGCACTAATTAAAATTCCACATTTTAATATCATAATTTGAGTGTTATGAGTGGGTCGCACAGACCTCACTCAATTCAGGTAACACTTCCAGGTCTGCCAGAGTTTTCAAGCATGGTCCCTAGTCCTGGGGTAGTTACCCACCACTATCTTAGATCAACATTCCTTCCCCTTTGCCCACCTATTCTTGGAACCTTTGTGATTTTCTTTCCACTAGAAACAGCCTGACTGTCATCTGGTCATGTTTCATAGTACAGATTGCATTCTCTGTCTTGCAGTATTATATTAGCAATAACTTTTGTGCAACACCCCCTCCCTCTCAGAAATATAGCAGTACAATAAAATAAACAGATCTCCAATAATTCTGGCTGCCTATTTTTTTTTTTTTAAGAAGGCTCCTCACATATCCTTTGCTGATATGCATACGGACACCACTTGGGTATTGCTATGTGTGTTAAAGAATGTATTGCCCACAGGCTTCTTGTGTGAAGTCATTATGAAGTCTAAGAATACTCTATATGGGGGTCTGTAAATGATTAAAAACTGGCCATGTGGAATTGTTTCTGAAAATGTATCTGCAGACGTACAAGGATCAGTAAAAGAAAACTCTTGACTCCCTTGTTAAGAATATGCAATACATCTCTTTGAAAAATCAAAACAAAAACAGAATACTGGGATGTACATCTCAAAGAAAGCTGTGAAGTATTTGATGTCCATGAAGGGAAAAGAAGAGGCAATGAGAGTGTTCCCTGTTTTATTTATGCCAGAAAGTTCAGTTTAAAAGTTGTGCCTAATTTGAAAAGTAAAGCTTAACCCAGTTTGGTAGCATACTTATTTTCAAGTTTGCAATAATAGTCACATGACTTTGCCACACTTAATTTGTCAGCAAGGCAATGGTTGGGCTGACTGGAGGACTGGGCTATGGAGGACTGGGCTATGAAGGCTAATTCATGGAGGACTGGGCTATGAATGGCTAATAGTCTCATTGGCTACATATTACCTCCCGAATTACAGGCTGTATGCCTTATGGTACATACAATGGAATGTGAAGAGGAGGATGGTAGTTTATGTTTGTCCTGTCAATGGATGTTTCATTGGGGTCACTGTAAGAACAAAATATGGTACTAGATAAGCCTTTGGTTTAATCCAACACAGCTCTTCTTATGTTCTTACAAGTTAGAACAAGAAATCAATACTAGCTGGACCCTGCGTACCATACGCCATTAAAAAACTCTCCCCCAAATGCCCAGGAGACCTCATGAAAACCCTTTGAGGTAGGCTGGTGGGTTTAACTCCCCCTGCCACTCGTTCTGACCCCCTCCACATGTTCTGACCCCCTGCCTCCCCCTCTGCTCTTTCTTCCCCCTCCGCTTGTTCTGCCTCCCTACTATCCCCTCTGCTTGTTCTTCCCCCTGCCTCCCCTCTCCGCTCTTTCTTCCCCCTCTGCTTCTTCTGCCCCCTGCCACCCCCTCTGCTCTTTCTGACCCCCTCTGCTTGTTCTGTCCCCTGCCTCCTCCCTCCACTCTTTCTGCCCCCCTCTGCTTGTTCTGCTCCTCTGCCACCTCTCCGCTCTTTCTGTCCCCTCTGCAATTCTGCCCCCTACCATCCCTCTCCATTTGTTCTGCCCCATGCCACCCCTCTGCTCTTTCTGCCTCCTCTGCTTGTTCTGCCCCCTGCTGCCCCCACTCTTTTTGCCCCCCTCTGCTTGTTCCTCCCCCCTGCTGTCCCCCTGCTCTTTCTGCCCCCTGCCTCCCCTCTCTGCTCTTTCTGCCCCCTCTTCTTGTCCTGCCCCTGCCACCCCCTCCGCTCTTTCTTCCTCCCCCTCCACTTGTTCTGCCCCTGCCACCCCCTCTGCTCTTTCTGACCCCCCTGCTTGTTTTCCCCCCTACCACCCCCTCCTCTTGTTCTGCCCCCTGCCACTCCCTCCACTCTTTCTGTCTCCCCTCTGCTTGTTTCTTCCTCCTGCCACCCCCTCTGCTCTTTCTGCCCCCCTCTGTTTGTTCTGCCCCCCTGCCATCCCTCCACTCTTTCTATCCCTTGGCCCCCACCCCCTGCACTCCTGCACATACCACATCCACCCCATGCTACTCCCTCTCCCTCTCCGGTGGCCATGTTTGGAATCTACATGGTCCCACCCCCAGTTTGTTGATTGGTTGCCCAACAGACCTATGATTGGTTTGTCAGTTCCCTAAGCAGCCAATCAGCACACTGGAAATGGCAACATACCCAAGAGAATTATATAGATAGATTTTCCAGAGTGTGAATTTACTGGCAAAACTCTTGTGGAATATTATTATTATTGTGGAATTACAAAGGAGAAAGAATACAAAAAGAAGCCCTTCTAAAGCTTGGACTTAAGGTGACCTGTTGAACTTGTTGTACGAACCCTACTGACAAATAAACAGAACTGCAAACAAGTAGGGCTTAAACCCAAGTATCCATGTATAGTCAGGCGAACAACTCAACAGCTCTTGTATGAGTAATGTGGCTTTGGAAATATGATGATGATCCTCTCCTGATAAAATTGTCAGTTGATCTTACACCATTGTCTTGAAAGAGAAGAGGATTCAACCCCAGCTTGTTTATATAGCTTGCTTTTGTGAAAAATGTGCCCGCTCTCATACAATGTAGCCTGAATATCCCAGCTTAAAATGGGTTTCTCATCCTCACGCATGAGACAAAAACCTGGACATTTTCTCAGAAAGTTATATCTGAGTGATTACACAGACACCACATTCCTTCCAATGAAGAGTTCAGGGTGCTGAATATGGTCCCCCCACCTTTATCCTCACAGCAACCCTATGAGGTGACTTAGGCAGAGAGATAATGGGGTTGCCAAAATGTGCACAGTCAGCTTCATTATTGGATGAAAACTTGAAAGTCAGTTTCCTAAGTCTTAGTCCAACACTCTATTCTATGTTGGCTATATGAAAATAGATTCTATTTGTCAAATTTAAGCAATATATGCAAATATATCTGATTTGCATAATTTGTTCTGATATAGGGATGAATGACACTCTCAAGATACATTTCCTTGAGATTGTCCTTTCTCTCTCTTTCTCTCCCTCTGTCTCTCTCTTTTTGGCACTAAGCCCATCATACTGGAAGCCCTTTTTTCCCTGAAGAGAAACTGACATGTATTTTTTTCTTGCACTTTCAAAATGTGCAAATTTTTATGTGATTTTTTTTCAGTTTCTACATTTTTATATGCCTTCCTCAGATGTACACATTTTTGTATGCATTCTTCCATTGATTAAAGCTTCTTTGGGAGGTTTCTCCCCACCAAATATCTACCTTTTCTGATGTGCACATTCCCCACCCCCAGAAACAGTTTTATTCTTTGGTGAATTACATTCTTGGCTTGCACATCAGTGGCTTTCTCTCTACAAATTTTGTTTGGGTTTGTGTCCATTTCTGGAAGGTGTACTGGTTAATTTCACATTAAAATGTAAACACAATACATTTCTCAGCCATTCTGATTCTGATCTCAGCATGTGTCTTTTGCGTTGCAGACAGTTTTATGTATTCTTGTTCATATACTTTGTAATGGTCAGGAGATTTATAAAATACAGAAAGTGTTGACACTCCTATAACAAACAGAAAATTTCTAATGAGTTCAATGGGAAACATTTACTTTTAAGGGTATATAGGACTGCAGCCAAAAGGTATCATTGGACCAAGTGTGATTAACTTGTGAGCAAACATACATAATGTCATTATGTCAGTTTATTAGCTATTGAACTGAAAATCCTTAAAAACACATCCCTGCTGTTCTTGCATTGGTCTGTGTTATGAACTGCTTTGGCTGTTATCTATATACAGTGGGCCCTTGGTATCTGCTGGGGTTTGGTTCCAGGACCCCATGAATACCAAAATCCATGAATACTCAAGTCCCATTATATGCAATGGCATAGCAAAGTGGTGTCCCTTACATGAGATGGCAAAATCAAGGTTTGCTTTTGGGATTGTTGTTATTATTTTAAGAATATTTTCAAGCCATGAATACTTAAAACTCTTGATACCAAATCCATGGATATGGAGGGACATAACAGCTTACAAATTAATGTGGACTGAGTAGGAGTAGGAATAGTAGTAGCAGCAGAGCTCGGAAAGCTGAACCTTGGCTTTATCAGATGAGGATACTGGGAGTTGTAGTCCCTAAAGAGTAATGTTGCCAGGTTCTGTGTAGGAGTGATGTTGGTGGTAGCAATGATTTTTTTTTTTTTGTAAATATATAAGGTTTAGTAGGATAATTTCAGGCATTTTGGTTATAAGCTTTTAAGTGTGTGTATGAATACATGTGTACATATGCCCAGATTTTAATTGGGGAATGGTTGGAATGAAACTGCAGCTAATTTTAGTTCTGAATGATATAATCTATGCCTATATCTACATGTCACTATTCCTCAAATAAAAGAACACATTCTAATGAATATGAGGGACATTGAACATGAAGTGGTATTTTTTTCTGCTTAGGCCAGCAGGTTATGCATGGTTGATTTAGTCTTTTGATTAACAATATGTTAAAACTGAATTAGGTCTATTGGAATGTTAGACAAAGGATCTGCACTGGAAATGAGAATGACATGGCAAACAAAGGACATATTTGCACATGACTGAAACAACGGGGTATCTTGGCTGGAACTTCCATACCTCCCAACCACAAATTATCTACTTTGCAGTTCATTGCTGAATGTCACAAGCCACTTTTTCATTGACAAGCTCAGCAAAGTTCCCTTTCAGTATATGGGGCCACATGTCTAGCTGAAGTAACTTTCTTGACTAAATGGTTTGTCTTTGAAATAAGCCCAGATGTGAGAGCTTTATTAGTTTATATAATCTGATAAAGATTAGTAGTGCCCTGTGCATATGCAAGAATATTGGCTAAGCTGATATGATGTCCTAGAATATTAACAAATAATGAAATAACTGAGGGGAAATGACCAATAGTAGAGGTTTGGTATATACATTGTAACCTGCCCTGACAGGCCCTCTCCTTTTCATAACTCATCATTTGGCTAAAATTCATATATTGGCTTGTAATTGGTGCGCCATGTGGTTGCAGGTAGATCAGGGACCTCCCAAATAAGGAGCCAAGGTTTGCTCAGAAAAACCTAAGAGAGTAGGCTAAAGTCACACCCAGGTAAGAATTCTGTGGACTCCCCTGGAACAGATTAGTTAAGGAGATGACATGTTAATGCCTCCTAGGCAAGTGCTGGAAGTGAGTCATTCACTAAACCCATTAAAGTGGCTGAGAACTCTTTTCTTGCAAAACTGACTTTTCGTCACACCTTGCACTAAAACAATAGAAGTTTGCCTGACACCACTCAGTTTTAATGTTCCAACCATTAGCTATCGTTAACACATCCAGAGAACCCATTGTCCAGCCTTGGGAAACTCCAGCAGATATTGTATTCCACTCAAAATCACCCCTTCAGGTGGAGGGGGGAATTGACTATAAATATCACCCTAAAACAAAGCCAAAGCGTTCACAGCTTCCCGCATCCCATCACTCTGTCTGTGTACTGTGGGATCCTCAGAATACAACCTTGAGTATCTTCCACTACACAAATCCCTGCCTTTTGGATAGGCATAGTATATCCCATCATCCCCTCAATCTATTCCTCTATCCAAATACTTCCCACTTTTTTGTTAGTTTTGTGTGACTACTAGAAACCTGAGTGTATACATGCTTGTATTCCTTTGATTATTTTGCAATAAAAACTATTTTTATTTCACCCCCAGCTTGAATTCTCCTTAGTTACTACTGGTATACATAGGTCAAAAGATCCCACCATTACCTGGCCTCTCACTGCCATCTTGAGCTAATTAATATTCCCCACATTAGAATTCAGACAGAACTGGCATCCCCACAGACCCCCATACAATTCAGGTAGCAACATGCCGCAGAAGGACTTGGTGGAATCCAATCTAACACTTCAGGCTGTAGGTGGGGAGGCAATATTTTTCAATACTGAAATTCTTCAGTAGTTTGCTGGAGAGGGGAAAGTCTTCTGACAAATACAGTCTTAGGAGATTTTCGGACCGCGTTTTAGAGTTCCTAGGGCGGGAGGAGATTTCGGGAGAGGGACGGCGATCTTGCGCAGCAGAGGGGCGTTTTCGGACGCCGTTGTCCCTCTCCTGAAACCATCCGTGTCACTTCCGTGAAGCTTTGGAAGCTGCAGAGCCATATTTTAATCACGGAGGTTGCCCATGATTAAAATATGGCACTGAGGCTTCCAAAGCTTCACGGAAGTGACACGGATGGTTTCGGGAGAGGGACAACGGCGTCCGAAAATGCCCCCCGCTGTGCAAGATCGCCGTCCCTCTCCCGAAAGCTCCTCCCGCCCTAGGCACTCTAAAACGCGGTCTGAAAATCTCCTTAATTAAATTGAAATAAAATGTTACACTTAGTTCAGACTGGTGGATGAAATTGCACAATGGACTAAAGGTGGAGTACGTCAAAGAATGGTGCCAAGCCCATTGTTTCTTTAAACAATAATAATACAAAACTATCTTATATTTGGATCTATGGTTACAGTTCCAATTCTCCACACAGTATGTCAGGGTGATGATACTGTTTCAGTTCCAGAGGCTGGACTGCCCTCTCGAGACCAATCTTGTGGGATAGATGACATCAGGAGCCCTGCCTCCTCCATTGATATCATAGGCCCACTTCCAATGCCTATTTCCAGTTTCTACATGCTGCGAAAGGTATGGGGTGGGTCCCAGGGAATTCTACACCTGTTACCTGAACAGACACCTCCACCCTTCCAATAATTCATCAACTGGCTATATTTCATAAATTGTCTTATTTATTGACACTTCTCAAGGTTAGTAGTAAACTTCAACTTCCCCAGAAATAAGGACTAAGCACAAGTTTGCCCAAAACCTAATTAAGAGATCTTTCCCACCCACCCCCCAAAGACATGCCCAGGTAGTAATTATGCAGACCTTCCCCCCCCCCCACTTGGACAGTGAGTTAGGGTGGAAATGTGATAATTCTCCTGGATGTACCTGGAAGCGAGTCATTCACTAATTCAACCAAGTGGCCAGAAAACACATTTCTCACTGTCTTTCCTTTGCACCTTTCTCCTCAACAACAGAAGGTTGACTGATGCCCATCAGTCTTAATGTCTCGGCCATTAGCGACTATTCAAGCAGCCGGAGCCCCTATTGTCCAACTGTGGGAAACTCCAGCAAACATTCTATTTCACTCAAAGCACCCCTTCAGGGGGAATATCAAATATAAATATCATCCCCCAAATATTGCCAAAGTGTTCTCAGTTTCCCAGATGCTATCACTCCATTGGTTTGCTGTGTCACCCAGCCTGCATAGCCGCACTTCTTCTCTGCATGAATCTCTGCTCTTCAGACAGGTATAGTATAGCCGATCGTCCTAAACTCTATTCCTCTATCACAATACTTCCTCCTATTCTTCGCTAGCCTTGTGTGACTACTTGAAGCTTGAGTGGAAGCGTGTGTGTTTTCCTGTGATTATTTTTCAATAAAAAATTATTTTATTTCCTGGCTGTGAGTCTCATCAGTTATTACCCATATACATAGGTCAAAAGATCCCACAGTTACCTGGCCACTTGCTGCCATATTGACCTAATTAAAATTCCCCATATTAATATCTGGACACAAGTGTGTTCAACATGAACCCCACACAATTTGGGTAACACCACCACACACACACACACCAGCTTATTGGCCAAGGGAGATAGGAGGTGACTCTTCAGCTTCAAGCTGCTGTTTGTGTCAGAAGAGAACTGGTATTACACTCCCAAAACTCTACTAAGTTGGGATCTGGGAATAACTGCAGAAATCCAGTTGGATGCTGTCTGGGTGCCTCCCCCACCCAGCCAGTGAATGGTTGTGGCTGAGCACTCCAGTGCATGGGAGCATAGCACAGGAAATTATACCTCCTTCCACAACATTTCCAAAAGGATATAACCTTGCATTACCTCAGGTTATGAGAGCAAATGATGCCAACAATATTCTCACTATCAAGTTCCAGGTTTTTTCTGTACAGAGAGGTCACTTAATTCTGTCTGATCAGAGATAACACAAAGATTTCCCCAAATCTGCTCACTTCCAAATTAGAGCACCAAGGAAATAGGAAGGGAATGGAGCCTTGGGGACAGGGGGATGCCTTTTGGATGAGGAATATAAGGAATATTAATTAGCATTTTCCTCATCCTCTTATGAGAACATGATCTCTAAAAATAGTTAACAGCTTTGAGATTTTTCCATTTTTTGTGAAAAGTTTGGTTCTGCAAAATCACTCATGTTGGCAAGAAATAATATTTTTTTTGTAGAAACAATGTGTTTAATTGTGCAGAATACACTGTTTTATCCACACAATTGTGTTTTTCCCCATAGAAATGTTGGGGTTTGCACATTTTTCAAATAATTCCCTCCCAAAAACATTCCTGAAAAGCAAGAGAGAGATAGAAGTACAAGACAAAGAAGGAGGGAAGCTGGATGGATGAATAGAGAGATTTTTATTTCACTCCCATTTTAATATTAATCAATCTAATATGAACCTCTTAAACTACTATAAAAATTGGAACCCAATGTCCCTGCTATTTTTAAAAAAAAACTCCAAATTTTAGGATGAAGTTATCTGGTTATAAAAGTGTACTAATTAGGGAAAATTGTACAAAAAATGGGGAGGAACTAGTGTTGTGTAGTATTGTTGAAAACAGTTCCAGAACTGCATCTATTAGGAACATTATAGAAAAATTCATAGAAATGTGAGTATGCAGAAAAAATTAAGAAAGTCATATAACATTTCTTGTTGAGCAAAGTGTTTACAGTATGCTTGGGCTCCCCTATTGTGAGAAAGGGAGGATATAAATTAAATATATATCAGAAGTTGATGAATGAACAGGGCAGAACAAATTTCTACTTGTTAAAAGACAGATTTGGTTCATCCCAAGATGGAAGTAGGTTGCTTGGAACCCTCACAAAGCCAGTGCATAAGTGGTGGCAGGGATCAAATGAACACTGAAAAGAATCATAGGGGTCTTTTACATGGCAAAATAAATCCTCAAAGAATGCGACAAGAAGCCTGATAGTTCCCATGCATTTCGAAGCAACAGCACCCTTTTCAGAAGGAGGGGGTGCAAAAAACCCATAAGTCGCGCAGTATCAGCTTTCGCTAGTTTTCCACAGTTTTTTGATTCAGTTCATGAAAATGTGCATAATTTGGCATGGGAACTAACCATCGTGTACCTTTTCGAATTACTGTGAGCAGAGCTGAATCCTGATTGGTTGGAGTGACCATTCTGCTTTATCTGAATAGACTGAGGGGTTGGAGAGAAGACATTCACCCTCCTTCTGCTTGCAGCCCACTTTGGAAAATCTGCTCTGAGCCCTTCCTGTCTGTTTCAAAGGAAGGCTTTGGGGGTTGGGAAAATGAACAGGGATGAGCCCCTGCTTCGCTGGTGTGAGTGTGTGTGTACATTCGTGTGTACGGGGAAACAGCCGATCACATGTTCGTCTTTTTGTTTGTTTGTCTTTCCATTCACTTGCCTGTATTGGCTTCGGAGGCAGGGAAAACAATCAGGAATGAGGCAAGCCCTGCTTCTGTAGTGTGTGTTTGTGTGTGCATGCCTGAAGGGAAAGGAGGAAGTGAAGGAGATCACTCCACCATGCTTTTGTTTGTTCGTCCTTTCATTCACTCCTTTCTTTATAGAAGCCTTTCGGGGCTGGGGAAGATGGGGGAAGTTGACAGATCACTCGTTCGATCTCTTGTTAGTTTGTCCTTTTCTTTCCTCTCATTATTTATGGTCTCCATGACCCCCTCCTTGCTCCCTCCCCACCGCCTGCCTGGTTTTAATAATCTGGAGGCGATCCCCCCCCCACCTTTGCCTGTGTGAACTAAGTGGCTGCATTTGGCTGCATCTTTCGATTATGCCAGGAGTCGTGTGATTTATGCACTCCTGATGCGAAAGAACGGTAATCCAGAATCTTGCGAACTTTTTCCTGTCATGGAACCGGCCCCATAGAATCATAGAGTTGGAAGAGATCACAAGGGCCATCCAGTCCAACCTCCTGCCAAGCAGGAATACACAAATCAAATCATTCCCAACAGATGGCCATCCAGCCTCTGTTTAAAAACCTCCAAAGGAGACTCCACCACACTCTGAGGCAGTGCATTCCACTTCCGAACAGCTCTTACTACCAGGAAGTTCTTCCTAATGTTTAGGTGGAACCTCTTTTTCTATAGTTTGAACCCATTGCTCCATGTTCTAGTTTCTGGAGCAGCAAAAAGCAAGTTTGCTCCATCCTCAGTATGGCGTGCCTTCAAATATTTAAACATGGCTATCATGTCACCTCTTAACCTTCTCTTCTCCAGACTAAACCTACCCAGCTCTTTGGGACTTTGGGAAGAAAGGCATATTAATAGAAATAAGTGGGGAACTAAATTTTGCAAACTTATTTTGAACCTCCGTGAGGTCCTAAATACCCTCAAGGTACCAGATCCTGTCTGGTCTTGGAAGCTAAGCAGGGTCAACCCTGGTTAGTACTTGGGTGGGAGACTGCCAATGAGTATCAGGTGCTGTAGGCTACATTTCAGAGCAAGGAACTGGCAAAACCACCTCTGAGTATTCCTTGCCTAATAAAACCCTCTGAAATTCCTAGGGTCACCATAAGTCGACAAGTCACTTGAAGGTGTGCACGCACGCACATACACAAACACACACACCAGATCTTTGGCTGTGAATCTCTAGTAAGAAAACATTATCATAAATGTCCATAAAGCTGCAACAAATAAACACATCAAATTGCTTCACAGATGGAGACACACATGGATGTCCAGATGAAAAGTCTTACAGCATTTCTGTTTAATGAGTGTTAGTAGATTAAAAGATGTAACAGAGGAAGCATCTGAGGTTCTACCTTCTTTTACTCTTATTTGTGGCACAGGTTTCCAGTGACAGATGTTTTCTGAATTTGGCACAAATTGAAACATTGTGCTGCTGTTGTTTCATATTTTATTAAGTGGCTCTTGATGATTCCCTGGCTACTTTAACAGCTAATACCCTCTGAGTGATTCTCCCCCTACCTCCCAACCCACCCACATAATGCTGTAAACCAAACAGTGCTCCTGAGATCCCTTGGATGTGACACAATGCCAAAGAGTGGAGCTTCTTTCCTGCAGCATTATTCAGCTATTCTCAGCGGGGATACAAAACAGCATTAAGGGTTAGTATAATGACAAGGCTCATCAATTCACTTTCTCCACTTAATATATGCTGCATGTATCTTTGGATCAATCCCAGCCCTTCTCACTGGAGATGGGAGGCTGAGAAATGAAATTCTTTGCTGATTTCTTTGTCCTATTGGCAAAGCTTTTCAAGTGAAAAAGATGACTAATGAAGGGAAAGGATGAAAAAAGGATGCACAGTACCAGCTTACCCCTGTCTATTAAGTGTAGAATTGAGTGGGCAATTTGGGTGGTTGGTTCCCAGAGAGTAATAGAAACTGATGGAATTCTGAATGTTCAGGGAGGATTATCTGGAGGACAGTGATTCTCTTGAGGCTCCAGTCTCACTAAGGCATGGTGATGTGTAAAGGGCCATGGACATAGTTACTCCTGAACACTTTCCAGTGGTCCACTCTCTGGTATTCCTGAGAGATGTGAGCAATGAAATCATACATGTGAAGGCTAGACATAAATGGAAAAAATACTGCAGACCAAAAAAATAAATAAAAATGTGCCTATTATGGAAGTGAAGACAATGTACAAAGGCCTATTTTACTCCTTCTTTCCCATCTTAGAATCACAGAATTGGAAAAAAATCACAAAGGCCATCCCATCCAACCCCTCACCATGCAGGAATATACAATCAAAGTACTCCTGACAGATGGCCATCCATCCAAAGAAGGAGACTCCACAACACTCTAAGACAGCTTAAACCTCTGAAGAAGGAGACTCCACCACACTCTAAGGCAACTTATTCCACTTTCAAACAGCTCTTACCATCAGGGGGGCCATTTACACGGCAAAATAAATCCTCTAAGAATTCGCAGAGTCCTAATAGTTCCTACATCTTCGGCTCAAAGTTGCCATATTCAGAAGGAGGGAGGCAAAAAACCCCATTTGTCATGCAGTATAAGCTTTCACTGTTTTCCCAAACTGTTTTGAAAAGTAGCGCAAGTTAGCGCACTATCGACTGTGTGAACAACCATTGCGCTTACAGCCATGGAAACAGTCAGCAGTCTCTTCGAAAGTGCCACAGCAGAACTAGTCGTGATTGGTTGAATTTACCCAAGGAGGGAGGGAGTGAACATGCAAAAAAGTAAACAACGCAACTGAATCCCCCATAAATCGTCTAAACTATTCGGCACTGGTGCGAAAAAGTGCTAAAGCACAAATTGCCACATTAAAAACTGCTGTGTAACTGACCCCAGGGAGTTATTCCTAACATTTAGGTGGAATCTATTTTCCTATAGTTCTAACCCATTGTTTTGTGTTCTAGCCTCTTCTCCAGGCTAAATGTACCCAGCTCTCTGAGCCGCACTTCATAGGGCATGGCTTCCAGACCTTTCACCATTTAGTGTAGCTTGCTTCGCAGAAACCTGGCTGGGAGAGGATAGCACTGTCACATAGATGCAGGCCCTCCCAGCCGGGTATTCTGTCAGTGAGCAGGTGAGGGGAAGTGGGCGGGGGGCGGAGTGGCTCTGGTTTATAAGGACAATCTGATTTTGACCAGGATACCTGTCCGAAACACATTTTGAGTGTATGTACCTTACTAGATTTTCAGACAACACTGTGATAGTGTTACTATTCCACTTTATTTGCTACGGCTGCCTCCTGTTGAATCCTGGGATTTGCAGTTTAGGGAGGGGCATTTACAACTCTCAGCCAGAGAGCTCTTAGGCCTCATTAAACTACAAACCCCAGAATTCCACAGGAGGAAGCCAGAGCAGTTAAAGTGGAATAGTAACACTATAACAGTGTAGTCTGAAAATCTCATTAGTCTGAGGACCAGGGATAGTCTGGGGATTCTGCTAGTATACCGACCAACCCGTTGTCTAGCAGACTCCCTAACTGAGCTGACACAGCTGGTGTAAGAGTTGCTGTTGCAGTTGCCCAGACTTTTAGTTTTGGGCGACTTCAACATTCCACTCGAGACCAGTTTGACAAATCTGACTGGTGTGGCTTGGGAGTTCATGGAAACCATGACAAACATGGGCCTATCCCAATTGGTCGTCGGGCCACACATTGTGAAGGTCATACCCTCAATGCGGTCTTCAGTACGAATAGGAATATCCATGGACGGGGTTTATTAAAAATACTGCATTGTCATGGACGGATCATTTCCTGGTCAAGACTGAACTAAGAGTCTCTTCCTGCCCCACCGGGGGTAGTGGGTCCATTAGAATGGTCCATCCCTGAAGGCTAATGGAACCAATAGGATTCCAGAAAGCCTCGGAGGGTTTAATGGTTGGTAACGCCGGTAACACTGTCGAAGCTTTGGTTAATACCTGGAACACCAACCTTACCAAGGCTATCGACACAATCAATCCCAAGTGTCCTTTCCAACCCGCTCCTAACCGTAAGCCATTGTATACATCAGAGCTTAGGAAAATGAAGCAGGTTGGACAATGACTAGAGCGCAACTGGCAGAAAACTTGACTCTTATCCGACAGGACTCGTCATAGGAACTTTCTTTGGTCCTATTGAGAGGCAATACATGCAGCACAGAGATCCTTCTCCTCTGCACGTATTGCGTCTGCAGAGTCCCATCCAGCAGAGCTGTTTAGGGTGGTAAGGGAGATGACGCAGATTATACATGCACAGAACCCGTTGCTTAACCCAACAACGGCATGCTGTGACGTGCTTTAACAACTTCTTTGCAGATAAAATCTCTCAGATAAGAGCTGATTTAGATGCCAGTATTTTGACAGAAACAATTGACGAGGTGTCCAGCAACTCCGTTGATGTAAGTTTACTGGATCAATTTCAATCTGTGAGTACCGAGGACGTGGACAAGCTACTTGGTAGAGTGAGGAAGATGACCTGCCCTCTTGATCCTTGCCCTTCATGGCTGGCCATCCAGGGGGGGGGGTGCTTGATGGTGTTCCTTAAGGACATCATCAATGCATCCCTCAGGGAAGGGTGTGTTCCATCCTGTTTAAAGGAAGCGGCAGTTAGGCCGCTCCTGGAAAAATCTTCCCTGGACCCCCTGGACAGGAACTATAGGCCAGTTTCTATGTTACCATTCTTGAGCAAAGTGATCAAGAGGGCAGTTGCTCTTCAACTCTAAGTGGTCTTGGATGAAACTGGTTATCTAGACCCATTTCAAACTGGCTTTAGGATGGGATTTGGAGTTGAGACTGCCATGGTTGCCTTGACCGACAACCTGCGTCTAAGCATCGACAGGGGTAGTGTGACCCTGTTGGTCCTTCTAGACCTCTCAGCGGCTTTCGATATGATAGATCATAGCATCCTCTTGGATTGCCTGAGTGGGTTAGGAATCGGAGGCACTGCGCTCCAGTGGTTCCAGTCCTTCCTCTTGGGCAGGTCCCAGAGGGTGCTGCTCAGGGACAGCTGCTCCAGTAGAAAGGAGCTTACTTGTGGTGTTCTGCAGGGCGCCATCCTGTCCCCGATGCTGTTTGACATGTATATGAAGCCGCTGGGTGAGATTATTTGGAGTTATGGGGCTGGGTGTTATCAGTACGCTGATGACACCCAGATCTATTTCTCCTTGTCCGGCGTCTCTCCTCTTAATGACTGTCTTAAAGCAGTAATGGGCTGGATGAGGAAAAACAGATTGAGATTAAATCCAGACAAAATGGAGGTGCTCACAGTAGCGGCCCTGAAACCAGGAGTTGGTTTGCAACCTCCAGTCCTGGTTGGAGTCACGCTCTCCATTAAGGACTGTGTTCGCAGTCTGGGGGTGCTCCTTGATTCATCGCTTCAGATGAGTCAGGTGAATGCAATGGTCAGGAGCGCCTGTTATCAGCTTCTGCTGATATGCCAGCTGCACCCTTTCCTGGAAGTAAGGGACCTTGAGACTGTGGTGCACGCGCTGGTAACCTCTCATCTAGATTTCTGCAATGCGCTCTAAATGGGGCTACCCTCATGCTTGGTCCAGAAACTTCAGTTGGTACAAAATATGGCAGCCAGAGTGTTCTCGGGAACATCTCAGAGAGACCATACAACTCCAGTTTTAAAACCTCTCCACTGGCTGCCTATCAGTTTCTGGGCCCAGTATAATGTGTTGGTTATTACCTTTAAAGCCCTAAATGGCTTGGGTCTTTGGAACCGCCTCCTCCCATACAATCCTCCCCGTGCACTCTGGTCCTCTGGGAGGAGTTTGCTTCAGCCACAAAAATCTAGGCTGTCTGCAACCTCCCAGAGGGCATTTTCGGTAATTGCCCCCAATTTATGGAAGGGCCTGCCGAACGAGATCCGTTAGATGACGAGCTTAAGTAGCTTTTAAGAAGCACTAAAGACGGATCTCTTTCGGCAGGCCTTTCCTGATTAGATCCTGGCCTTTTTTAGTCTTGTTTATATTTGTTTTTTAATGTGATTTTAGTTAGGTGGTTTTAATTTTTTACTGTTTAATGTCTTTTTATGGGGGTGGGGGTGGGTGGGTGGTGCTTTTAGTCGGCATTGTAGCATTTTAATTGTTGGAAGCCGCCCCGATTGTTTTAAGCAGAGGGGAGGGGTATAAATAAATTATTATTATTATTATTAGTTGCCCTTCTCTGGACATGCTCCAGATTGTCAATATCCTTCTTGAGTTGCAGTGCCCAGAACTAGACACAGCATTCCAGGTGAGGTCTGACCAAAGTATAGACTGGTACTATTACATCCTTCAGTCTAGACACTATACTCCTATTGATGCAGGCTAGAATCATATTGGCTTTTTAAGCTGCTGCATCACACCATTCACTCATGTTCAGCTTGTGGTCTACTACATCTCCTAGATCCCTTTCACGTGTACTGTCATCAATCCAGGTGTCACCCATCCTATATCTATACATTTCATTTTTTTCTGCATAAGTGTAGTACCTTACATTTCTCCCTGTTGAAATTCATTTTGTTCCTGAATGAAACTTTATTTCTGAAAGAAGCAATGAATAATTTTAGCAAATTTTCCCCACTGTGAGAAAGGCTTCAAAAAGTACAGTTTTCAAATACTATTCACAGATGGGATTTATTCTGTGCAAAACTTATATGTACTTTTTTGCACAGAAACCTATATTTTTGGGCAGGAGACATACTGTACAGGAATATTATTTTCTCTGGGGGTGGGGGAAGAATTATTACTCTGAGAGGAGTTCTCTCATAGAACCATGCTTCTCACAGAAGAGTAGTACAGTTAGAGGTTGCATTGCCAACTTGAGGACAGAAGTTGTGGGGGGAAAGATAGATCAAGGTATCTCAATCTCTCTGCCTTTCTTTTCTAGAAGGGAATCAATTTCTCTGTCTGAGTCTATTCAGCCAAAGTATTTTTGTTCTTTTGTGAAAACTGACATGTTGGAACATAGTTAGGCAAGACAGGCAAGGGCAAATGGTGCATGAAACGCAGTAGTGGTGCCCTATTGAGCAACTTGCCTTCAGAGCAGGTAGATGGTGCCAGTCCAACTGGATCTGGTGATGCTGGTGATGATGGGGGTAGATAGAGCACTGGTGTCACTGACTCACAATGGTACCAGAGTGCACTCTGCTACTTTCTGTTGTAGTTAATGGAGTTGCAGCTAATGAAGTTTAAATTTTACTGTCCTGTGTCTCGGTCCCCAAATGGCCAAGAGAGGAGTTGGCCTCTGCTTTCATTGAGATCCCTCCAAAACAACTGAGCTACAACAGAAACATCTGATACAAATATAGTCCTGTGGCTCTAACAAATTCTACTACATAATTTTTTAAACTTCTTTTGCTTGATGAAAAAAACCAGTGGAGCTTTGAAAGCCTGGATGATGTATTTTGTGCATTTTGGTTGGCCAATAAAAGTATCACTCTTTTGTGAATTTTGTATTTTGTTTTAGTCTGCAATGACCATGATACATTATGGGTAGCATGCCCAATACACTACCTAGTCCAGTTCTTTGGGTTCACTCTTAAGTCATGGGGCCTAAGAAAGTGGATAACTGCTTGTAACAACATATCCCACATGCTCCCTTGGTCTTTATTTCTGTTGGCTAATTGGACCTGATGGAGGGTGTATGATTGCGTGAATGCTTCTGGTGAATGCTTCTTTAAATGGAAGAGTGGCTCTTGTTGGCCTTAAGGGAACTGTGGTTAGGCCACTCCTAACAAAGAGCAACCAGGGCCCAAAGGATCTTGATAAATAAGTTTTCCATGGGTGTTTTCCAGGCTATGAGGCCGTGTTCTGGAAGAGTTTATTTCTTACATTTCACTTGCATCTGTGGCTGGCATCTTCAGATAATGATTGGGTAGGAGTATGTGTGAGGTTTATATACTATGAGTCCCTGTTGGGGAGGATATGTAAATTTGTGTATTTGAATGGCTAGTTCCTGGGGGGAGATATGCAAGGAGGATTAGTATCTATTTGGCTAATGTCCATTCTCTGCTGGAAATCCCCCTGTTCCTCGGTGGAGTTTATTTGCATGTGTTGATTTTTGATTTTTGTGTTTTTCAGGACTGGTAGCCAAACTTTGTTTACTTTTAGGGTTTTTTCTTTCCTGTTGAAGTTGTCCAGGTGTTTGTGGATTTCAATAGCTTCTCTGTACATTCTGACATGATAGTTGTTGCTCCGGATCGTGATAAATGCTGCTAAGTTGCAAGTGAATGCTTTGGGGAAAAGGTCCTATAAAGATGTGGCGGAGCATCCATAGGCACTTCTAGTTTATGTTGATTACCTAGACATATAACAACCTGCATTTCTGCCTGGATATGAGATTGCTTGGACATCAGCTGTTCTGTTGTATGCACAAGGGGGAAAAAGAGGAGATATAGCTCCAAGTGTTTTGTGGATAGACTTAATTTTTTTCTACTTTGCAACAAGCTCAATGCATTTCAGCTTGTGTAATTGTTGCAGAAATCATGGAACAGCAGACCCACGGATTGGAAAGTGAGCTTTATTACACTGGTGGGCCTGACTGGAATATCTTCCAAAGAGTCAGAACCCAGAGCTGTGATTACAGAATACTTTTATACAGTAATTTCGGTTTGAAAAAAAAAATCCCTCCTCCTTCTCTTTGGTGTCAGCAACTTCCTTGAGACAATTTGTTGATAGTTCAAGGCAAGATAGCTTAGGAACATTTGGGTACAGTTTGACCGCTATTAGAGAAAGAATTTGTTTACATCAGCATATCATATGTTTCTGGAACATAGAGTTGATTAGTAAAGAATATTGACTAGGCATGAGAGTTTGGTCCATTTGCTGGACCAAAAATGAAAGAACCAGGCTTAACGTGTTTTTTTATTTTTTATTTTGATGGCCAGGAAAAAGGAGAGGGAGAGAAGGGGGAGCGAGGCAGCTTTCAAGGACACATCATGTAAACAGGCTAGAAAAAATACAGAGTGAATTTGCAGAAGTGGGAGGAGATAAAGTTCTTCATTTAGTCCTCCAGGAACTAAAGATGTTAAATATAAAATCCCCTCTTGTTCTTTTTTCTATAGAGTCTTCTCAGTGTTATTATTTTTTCTGTAACCCCAAATTCGAGATTTATTGCAGAATGATGGCATTCAAAAACTGACCTACCAAAGAAGCAACATTTTTTTAAAAAAATTCAAAGGTGTTCTTTTACTTTTCTTTTTTTTTTTTAAAAAAAAAGAAGTCTTGTCTTTTCCACATACATCTCTGGACACTTGCATTGTACAGCATAGATGACAACACTGCTATTGCAAGTGGGCAAGTGGGCCAAAGTGTTCCTCTGATATTGCAGTTTGTAAATTCAGACATTTTGGATGTGTACCTGCAAGAGACACAATGGCCAGAGGAATGGTGTTCTGTGGGTCTGGCTGTACCCACCAGAGTATTCATGGATATTTTTTATTCCCTGAAATTGCTATTCACCAAAATATCTCTGATGTTTTTGGTTCTTTTCAATTGAATCTTGGGCCTTCCTAGCCAGCCTGGTATGTTTTGATATCCCCTGTCAGCTAATTGTTTAGTCAATATACAGGCTTCCTTTTTGAAGTCATTTTCATTACAGCACTTTCATTTCCATTTGAGGAACTGACCATATGGGAAATTCCATCTAAGTTATCTGGAATGTGAGCTGTAATCTTACAGTTTTCTATACAGGGAAGTTCTGAGCCCCTGCATTTTTTTTACTTTTAAATCTAAAAAGTGGATTTCTTCATTGTCGAAGTCTATATCAAATTGTACAGTGGTGTTCCTAGAATTTATCCACTTATGGAATTCCATGAGATCAACTTCATTTCCTCTTCAAATATTTTTTAAAAATCATCCAAAAATCTGACCCAAAATACTAGTTTTTGTTGTTCTTTTTAATCCACTTCTAGGACAGATAATTTCCCTTTCTCTCTGTACAAGTTGGCCACCTCTGGGGCCATGGAACATCCCATGGCCACTCCTTTTACCCAACTAGTTTCTGTAAACTGCTGCTAGCTAGCTTCGCAAATCTGTGCAGACTGTTTGCTACATTCCAGCTCTTTACAGGATAAATCTACTGTATGTCCCAATGTTCTGACACTGTCTTCCTGTAGGCCTCAGTAAGCATTTGAAAAGATTCCATTGGTGTTTTGTTCCATTTTACTAAAAAATTTAAATTGACATGTTGCTCGACGTTTAAACTTAGCATTTTTCCAGCACACAAAAGACAACACAACTGTTTTAAATGATGACTGACAGTTAACTGAACAGAGAGAGTGTTGATGTTTGTCATGCAGGTTGGGACATGTTCAAGGCATTCACCATCAGTTCCCCCTGATTTGTCTGAAAGGTAGAAACAGTCTCATTATTTAATAGACAGACCTTGTGCACACATGTTTCTGGGTTAGATTTTACCTTTTTTTTTCATTTTATGATAAATAACCCAAACTGAGACCCTCACCCACAGGAATTCTAATAATTTTGGTAACAACCTCTATGTGATTATATTTACACAAGCTGTAAACTGATCTGTCTGTTAGCTTCTGAAGACTCATTTTTATAATCAACTCTGTTCTGAACTACAGTGCTTCCCCCTTTGTCTGCTTCCTTGATAACAATGAAAGAATCTAATAGTTCCCATAAATCTTGCCGTTCCCTATAATTCATGTAGTTCCAGAGGGGAGGGGCTGTTTTTTCTAACCTTTCCAATTCCTGAGAAACCAACCTCTCAAAAACTATTATAGTTGGATCTGTAGGAAGAGGGGGTGTAAATTGGAAAGGGGTTCTAAAACTCACACTTTTATATTAGGATGTAGACACAGTCTCTCCAAATACTGACATAATTTGATATTCCTGAAAAACTGAAATAAGCCCAATCTCATCATGAGGAGTAGGAACAAAAGATAAACTCTTGGTTAAAACTGTTCCCCCCCCCCAATGGGGTGAATGTCCTGCTTGAGGAGGGGATGTTTTACAGACTGTTTCTTCTGGCTGAGAGTTGTAAATCCTGCTAAAGTTGTCTCTATCTCCCCAAAAAGAGGAAGATTGCTGTGGTACTGAATCCAGTTCCTCACTGTGAATTGTAGAAAGTTCCCATCTGTTTCTAATTCCACCACATCTCCGTTTAGGGAAAAGGATACCTTCTTCAATATTCTATGCAACCAAGGGTATACTCTATTGTCACTGTAGTCTGACTCATCTCTAAGAAACTTAACATGTTTGAAAGCCTTTAGTTTATCATGATTTTTTAAAAATCTGTCTCTAAGGAAGCAAGTTTTTCATCCATATGCCTATTGTTTTGATTTTTCAGTATGTTTATCTGTTCTTTCAAAGATGATTTTAATTGAGAATTTACCTAGGATGAAGTTTCTATTATCAGTTTCTAATCAGGATCATAAGATCTTGTGAGGCCAACAATTTATTCATCTCAAACACCTTCTTCATACAGTGGGGAAGGAGACTGGAGATATGGACATCTCCAGATGGCCAAAACAAAAATTGGATAGATTACATAATTAGAAGCAAGAGATGGAGAAGCTCCATTCTCCTGCAAAAATGAGACTAGGTACAGACTGTGGCACAGACCATGAATTACTAATAACAATTAGGGAGGGTCATAAAAAGTGTGTCACCTACCTGGATGTCACAATCTCAGCCATTGATGCTTCAGTCACGTAAGTACAATGGTGCAAAGTTTCAAACGCTGGCAATGCCAGCACAAAAGGACCACAGGCATCAATTGACAACTTGAGCCATCAATAAAAAAGAACTTTTTTTAAACAGGACATGATCGTGAAAGGGTGATGTTGTGTGGTACGCTCTCCCTTTCATGATCATTAGGCATCCTTATGATGCCTTATTTGCCTTGTCTGATAACATCCTCAGTCAAGGAAGACACAGGCTGATCCTGCAGGATATAAGTAGGTGGTTGAGGATAGGCGGTCTTGGAGATGTCTCCTAGGGTTGCCATGAGTCAAAGCTGACTCGAGGGCAGTTAACAACAGCAAAATCTTGGGAGCACTTTAAAAAAAACCTCCAAAGAAGGAGACTCCGCCACATTCTGAGGTAGTGCATTCGACTTCCGAATAGCTCATACTGTCAGGAAGTTCTTCCTAATGTTTGGGTGGAATCTCTTTTCCTGCAGTTTGAACCCATTGCTCCGTGTCCTAGTCTCTGGAGTAGCAGAAAAGAAGCCTGCCCCAGCCTCGGAACGACATCCCTTGAAGTATTCAAACATGGCTATCATGTCCCCTCCCAACCTTCTCTTCTCCAGGCTAAACATGCCCAGCTCCCTAAGCCGCTCCTCATAGGGCATCATGACTTCCAGACTTCTTGAGAATAGCACACCATTTGTTCATAAACTCTTTATTATAGAATCATAGAATTGCAGAGTTGGAAGAGACCATGAGGGCCATCCAGTCCAACCCCCTGCCACGCAGGAAATTTATTTTCTTTATTTGTCTTAAACTTGCCTGACTCTTTCATAATTCTCCAAGCACCAAGCATGGTACACTTCTCATCTGCTCAGTGGCTTGGGAGTTGGGGGCACTGAACTTCAGTAGTCCCTTTCCTGTCTTGAGGGCCAATTCCCCAGAGTTTCATTGGAAGACTGTTTCTCACTCTCTTGACAATTGCGCTATGGTATGCTTCCGAGTACTACTCTATCCCAATGCTATTTATCATCTACAAAATCATTAGACAATTTGCAACAAAGTGCCATGAGTATGCTGATGACACACAGGTCTATTTCTCTGTTACAGCTGAATCAGGTACAGCCATGTAGGTCTGGTACCAGTTTCTAGATGCATTAAGTAAGAAAATTCAATGAAATCTACTTCCAGATAAGAATGGCTATGATTTTTGCATAAGATTGTAGTTCTATATGTACTTGGAGATTACTGTTGTGTTCCTTCAAGTCATTTCTGACTTACGGTGATCCTAAGGCCTATCACTTTTTTTTCCTGAGGCTGAGACTGTGTGACTTGCCCAAGGTCAACCAGTGGGTTTTCATGACCAAGTGGAGATTTGAACCCTGGTCTCTAGAGTTGCAATCCATCACTCAAACCAGTATACTGGAGACAGACAACCCTTATTGAACTGGCATCATACTGAAATGAATGGGACAGTTTAGTCAGTTATTAAGTTCTATATACAAGTCTGGATTCAGCCCCCTGAATGCTGTGGGATTCACTTCTGAACAGTCATTGTTTGAACTATGCTCTAGAATGGTTAAATTTAAAGTTAGGCAATTAAAATTGGAAGAAAAATGGCAATTCAAGGCATATGTTGAACCACACACCCACACTCCAAATAAGCCATCCTGGTAAATTTCTTTATGTTTGATGGGAATGGTTGAATGAAGGAAAGGAAAAGTCTCTGACTGTTTCCCCCCACTCCTTTTTTTGGCCTCCAGGAACTATAGAAATATTTGGCATCTATATTAATCAGAGTGCAACCAGACTAGTGCAATATGAGCTTGAGGTAGGAAAAAAAGTAATTACTCAGGATGCTTTTGCAAATTAAAAAAGAAAATTCATGTTTATTGATTCAGGAAATCCACCTTGGGATAAAATGAGATAGAGAAAAGAATTTGACCTATATTTGGAATCAGATTTGCCCCTAAAAGCTAGCTCTCATGTATGGGAGTAAACTAGCAATCATGACTGGGGTTTGAGTACCATGGATGCTCCCTTCCCAGATAAAGGGAACAAAGAGACTAACTTGAAGAAGGGGGACGTGACTTCAGTAAGTAAGAAGCAAGCAAAAATCTTGAGTACAAAGAAAGATACACAGAGGTGAAACAAAGGGCAAGCATTATCTAGGCACCTATTTTTATACAAATGTTGGTCCTTTTTGCTTCAGTTGGGAAGAAGTAAATAAAAGTGTATTTACAAAGTGAAGAAAAAAATATTTCCCATCCTTTGTAGCAGAGACAGAGAGCTTTTGGTTGCTGTTGCAGTTTTGCTGCCCATTCCAGCTTCCTGTTGCTACCAGATCTAAGGTTTATTTTGTTGATTTTATTATTTTTATGACTATGTAGGTCCTTAATGAGGCAAAAACAGATATTATAATATGCCTGTGGGGGAAAAATACAATCTGTTGAGGGGGATCGTACCCATGTAGCAAACATTTTTCCCAGACAACTGGGAGTAGACTGCAAAATGACAATAAGGAAGTTGTCACATGATCCCTAAGTGTTTTTTTTTTTCCAGAAAAGGCAGGCTTAAAGCCAAGCTCAATCTTCTAAGACATTAAATACTGTTTGCCAAATGCTTTGTAATTCTCCACGTTACTGTTTTGTTCATAATTTTTCATCAGACGTCTTGTAGGCACAGGCAGGTAAGCAAGTCCTCTACCTGATAATTTGGACTACAGCTCCTTCAGGCCCTTGCCAGCATGACCAATGGTAAAAAGTCCCAGCTTTCTGGATTGTTTTGCCAGTAACATAGGTCACATACCAGAAGCAGCTCTGCAAGTCTCATTCCTGGCACCATTTTTTCTGGAAAGATCCCAGAGTGCCTCAGTGCCAGCGGCCAGAGTTCTTCCGGTGCTCTGCCATTCATAACTTAAAGAAGGGCAGCAAGCAAGGAGCAAGCAGTCAGGCACAGAAACCACTGTTGTAAGCCTACTCTAAAGCTAGAATAGAATAGAATCTTTATTACGGTCATAGACCAGCACAGGTAAAAAGGGGATACAGAATAAAGGTAAGAACGCAGAATAAAAACAGGCTAAAAGCAGTATTTAAAATGTTAGCTTCACTATAACAAGACTAGGTTGACACTATTCTACTGCTGAGGGCATTGTCTGACGAATTTTAACCGCAGCTGCGCAGAATCTGGCAACATTATAAGTTGTTCCTGGGTTGGTGTCTGAAAGCAACAAGTTTATGTAGAATTGTCCAGTGTGCCCTTGATATTTATGCAACAGGGGTGAAATAAGTCTGAGACGTATGTCCCTGTAGTATGAGCACTGGAGTAATACATGCTCTGTTGTTTCTATTTGGCCTGAGTTGCAGGGGCACAGTCTGTCTGAGAAGGGGATCTTCTTGTATCGGCCTTCAAGGACAGCTGAAGGGAGGGCACGACACCGTGCAAGAGTAAAGGCCCTTCGATGTTTAGGTATTTCAAGTGTTGCTAAGTATGCCAAAGGTGAGGCCAGATATCTATTGGAGTCACTAGCAATGAAGTTTGGAGTACTGGCTAGATCCAGTTGTCGCTCTATATCTGCTACCCATTGTTTGATAGTAGCTTTTGCCCTATCATATCCCAGGCTTAGCAGAAGAACTGGGGAAAGGCCCAGCATTGAGATTTTAGTCATCACTGTCTGTTTCCAGCTGGATTGGAAATCATCACTTAAGGTTAGTGGAGCAAGACCAGTGGGAAAGAGGGATAGTCTGAGCCAGTAGTTGAGTATGGTCACCCACACTCTGGCCTCCATTTTCATAAATCCTGACTCCAGTCTCAGAGCTGCGTTAGAGACACATTTTGGAATTTGGAAAGCTGATCTTAAGAATTTGGATTGGACAAGTTCTAATGGAACAGGGTTGGGGAAGGGTCCCAATTGGGATCCATAAAGCAGTTGTGCTACTGGTTTGGCTTCAAAAAGTTTGAGCGCTGCAGGTAAATAGTGGCCTCCTCTTGTCTTAAGAAATTTGAGAATGGTCGTTGTGCTCCTCTGCGCATTGCAAGCAGCATACTCCCCATGCGCTTTCCTACTACCAGTGGCTTGAAAAATTACCCCCAGGTATTTGAAGCAAGAGACCTGCTCAATCTTGTGGCCATCTATATTCCAGTTGTAGTTCTTAGGCCTTTTAGCGAATGCCATGATTTTAGTTTTTTGACAGGTGAGTTCTAGCTGTTCCACTCTGCAATATTGTGTTAGTGCTCTTAGGGCTCTTTTTAGTCCAATGGGAGTTCTTGAAAGTACTGCTGCATCATCCACATAAAGCAGCGTTGAAATATGCCTTCCCTTTAATTTTGGGGGGTGGAAGTTAGTGTTGTTGAGGTGATCCACCAAATCATTGATGTAGAAGTTAAACAGGAGTGGAGCTAGAATGCAACCTTGCTTGACACCCTTCTCAGTGACAATGTCATTAGTGAGATGTCCCTGGGGGTTACATCTTACTTTTAATAAGGTCCCTTCATGCAGCATACGAATTAGATGGAGTAAACGTCGGTCGATCGAAGAAGCTTCCAGTTTTTTCCACAGTTTGGTTCGGGATATAGAGTCAAAAGCTGCTTTAAAGTCTATGAAGGCAGCATAGAGGGAAACTGTGCTGCAGGTGGAGTATTTTTCAATAAGGTGGTGGAGTACAAGGCACTGATCTATGGTGGAGCGGCCTTCCCTAAAGCCAGCTTGTTCTTCTGCAAGTATGTTTTCTTGTTCCAACCAGGTCTGAAATTTCCACTGTAAGTGTCTTGCATAGAGTTTGCTGGTTGTACTGAGGAGACTAATTGGTCTGTAGTTGACAGGATCATCCTTGCTTCCTTTTTTATATATGGGGACGATGATTGCAAGACCCCAATCCTTAGGTGCTCGACCATATTTGTCGATACAGGTGAAAAGTGAGGCCAGGATAGGGGCCCAAAATTCAAGGTTGTTTTTAATGGCTTCTGCAGGTATTAAGTCTTCTCCTGGAGCCTTCCCCATTCTCAGCTGGGCTACAAGGTTCTTGATCTCTGTCGCTGTCACTGGTGGCCACTCTTGGATATTTTCTATATTTTGGCTAGTGCATCCGCTTTCAATGTAGTTGTCCTTATAAAGTGCTTGAAAGTGATCCTCCCATATCCCTGGAGGGATGTGACAATCCACTGTAGCTGGCCCATTTCTCTGGGAACTTGATGTAATATGCCAGAATAGAGCTGTGTTGTTGGATCTGACTGCCTGGATAAGTTGTGTCCAGTCATTCTTCATGGCTTCTTTTTTCTTGTTCCTCAGCAACTTTTTGTAGTCTCTTTTCTGCTGAAGCAGCATTGGTGCAGCATCTGGAATGTTATTAGATAGGCAACCCTGATAAATATCAATGAGGGCTTTTTTAGCATTAACACATTCCTTGTCAAACCATGGTTTGGAGTGGTGCTGTTGTTGTTTCCGCTGATGTGCGCTATTTTGACAGATTAGATATTGGTGTAGAGCTTGGGTAAGTGTATTGTAATTTTCCAAGATTTCATCAGGGGACTCAGCTGATATCAGGGCAGTCCTAAGATGCTGAAGTTAGTCTGAAGCCAATACCTCACTTATTGTTTGGTTTAGTTGGGGGGTCCATTTAGCTCGGCGATAAGTCCTTCCTGATGGTGTCACAGAGAGATGATAGCGCTCCCTGGTGTGTGTCTCCTGAGTGAAGTCGCTAAGTTGTAACCGAATTGGTAAATGGTAATTTTCAAATCTGGGCATAACTTCTAATTCCTTGGCATAGGGAAGAAGGTCCCTGGAAATGATTATGTAATCGATGGCACTCATTCTGGACCCAGAGAGATAAGTGAATTCAGCTGGGCAGCCATTTTTCAGGGCACCAATTAGGATTTGAAGGTTCAGCCTGAATGCTGTTTGATCCAGACAAAGTCCTGCAAAATTTGATTTCTTGTCCTTTGAGCATCGGATGAGGTGGGTTCCATCATCTTCAAAATCAGGAGGAGGGCATTTGTGATGGGCATATAGGGTATGATTATTGGGGCCCAGTCTGGCATTCGAATCACCCCCCAAAATTACAAATGCATTTGGGTTCTGCAACATGAGATTAGCAGTATATGATTCCAATTCAGCCCACAGGCCTCTGATTTGGGATTTCTTCTTCATTGGAGGCATGTAGGCATTTATTATCAGCAAAGTGCAATGGTTGAATTGAATCAGCACTGCCATGGCATGTGTTTTAAAAGTGGAAAGAGGCCTTGTTATGGCACGTAGGGTTTTGGAGACCAGGACGCCCAGGCAGCCTCTAGCTCTTCCATGCTTTTTCTCTGGCTCTGCCGGAATTGAGAATGAGTGAAAGCCATTTAATAACAGATCCTTATTAGTCCATGTTTCCTGGATCAGTATAATATCATATTGGGTGAGGAAGTCATTAAGACAGGGATCTCTGTGGGCCGTCTGCCACCCAGCGATGTTCCAGGTCATAAGGGTCACCTTGTACTGGTCTGTTGGAAGTCAGGCAGTCACATTGCAGGGCACAGGCTGAATGGGTAATTCATCTGATGGCAGTTGGTTAAATGACTGGGTTGACTGTGGCTGTGTCCTCCTCTGTGGATGGAGGGATAGTGAATCATGTTCCTGTTCTTCTTGCCCTGCCTGTTCTGGAAGGGAGATTGGAAGAACCAATGCAGCATGGGAAGTGAAATGAGGATCAGAAGCAAGCAAGGATCCCATCTCTTTAGTGAGGGGGGTATTCTTTGGCTTAGGAGATGAGGTAGGTGGCAGTGAAGACTGTTTTTCCCTTGAACTAGGTTTGCATAGGGATGTTTGAGTCCCCTGGGGTTTAATTGTAGATGGGGGTGCATCTGCAGTATATTGCATTTGTGAAGGGGTGTTGGCTACAACTCGGGATTTCAAGGCTTCATTGATTGTAAGTAGAGAGTCATCACTTTCACTTTCACTGTCATAAATATCAGAATAATGCACTGACAGTTTTCTGCGAGGGGGGGCTGATTTCAATGGGGCTACTCTAAAGCTTTTTCAGGGATCAAGTTTCAGGGGAAGCCTGACTCATGATTAAACCCTCATTAACAAGGTAACAAATTGGTAGAGACCATTTGAGAGAGAGAAATATATTTGAGAGAGAGAAAAAGGGGAAAACCATTTTTTCAATTGTTGTGAAACCCCGATGAGAATAATCCAGGACTGATGAGATTCTTTACAGTTTGGGACTTATTCTGTGCAAAATTTGTACAAAATTGTTTTGTGCAGGAAACATATTTTTAAGGCCCTAGGTTATAAATTCTCCTCATCTGCCATATATCTCCTTTTAACATTGGGGTGGGGGGCACTTGAAAGTTTGCTTTTGTCTCCTCCAGCTGAACCTGGATCAGGAGCAATGAAAAATTCTAGCAGACTTCATGCTGCATTTCCAGTATGTATTGGACCATTTACAAGAAAATATTGATTTTTTTTTTAAAGCTGGATGGTCCTCTACATTTTCTAGGACTCATAGCATACAATACAATCCAGGCTCAAATTTGGTGCACTTTTATATGTTTACACAAGAAGGAACATTACCATAACAACACATGTTAAGATTTGGAAATTGGAAAATTGCCCTTGGATTCTAGTACCAGTTGTTTTCACTTTTAATGCCAGATGCCTAGGACTCTTTATAAACAATGTATAACTTGCAAATATTTTGAGGAAGCACAAAATACATGTTATTCCTCCACCAAAAAAAGATAACTAGCAATATGAAAGGGGGTTCTTGGATTTTTAATCAGATGAGACTCCATCATTCTTCATAGTGACCGGGGTTCTCTAATTACAACATTGGCAGCACTGAGGTGTAATTAAATGTAATGATTTTTGTTAGTATGGAAGATTTCAGAATAATATGCATAGTTGTT
Source organism: Gambelia wislizenii (assembly GCA_030847615.1). Lineage (NCBI taxonomy): Eukaryota > Metazoa > Chordata > Lepidosauria > Squamata > Crotaphytidae > Gambelia > Gambelia wislizenii. The sequence goes on along the minus strand of JAUMIR010000001.1, from coordinate 271,393,670 downwards.
CAATTGTAAGATGTATCCATTTGTTCCAGATATTGTTAGTATGCCCTACTGGCCTCTCCCCACAGTATCTCATAACTGGAAATATTGGATACTTTCAGGGTCAGGGTTGGCTGAGGCAGACCAGAGGTCAGTTGGAGGTCACAATGACATGAGACATGCCTGGAAATATAATGGTGAGAAAGTCCATATTAGGATTGAGCAGGAAGCCTCCCTAATGAGTTTATGCTAACAACCCAGTCATTAGAGGGGTATGTGCTAATCCTTTCTTCCAGCCTTGGGCATTTCAGCAATGATGCAATCGAGCAGTTATGTGACCATTCCTTAATTTATACACTACAGAAATCTCCCCTACACCCCCTGTTGTCCAACCTCTTGGGGTTATTGGAAACCAATTAATTTCTATCTCCCAACAATTAAAGCAATCAGTTGAGTTTCGGTTTCCTTTGTCTCTCCCATGGGAGAGCCATCCAGGCTTTGTTATAACCAGCATACCCCTACAAGGCATGAAATATTGCATTGCCAACTCTAGCAAGGTGTGCCACGCACTGACAGACCCTTCCATTCTGCCAGACTCCTCTGTGCCACCCCCAGATGCTGTCTGTGTCCCTCTGCTGTACGGACCTCTTTCTACAAGATTGGTAACTATCACTCTTCCACCCCTGGCTTTTCTCTATCCAAACCTTCCCTCCTTGCCTTCCAATAGCCCTGTATGATTCTTAAGAGTGTATGTTCTTGTATGCCAGCATATATCCTGTGTCATTTCCTATAAAAAATACTTTGTTTTACTCTAACTGGAGTGCTCTCTGTAGTTAGTACTAGTATACAAAGGTGAAAAGTTCCCTGAAGTTATCCTCCTCTCACAGGTCTACTCTTAAGTTAATAATCCCCCCACACTTTAAGAAGACACTGGCATTGTGGGTGGGACTCCAACATCCCCCCCACTTCTTAGGGAACTAAAATCCTTAGATCTTATGTTAGCGTTTATCAGGACCCATCCACACTACAGAATTATAGCATAATCCCACTTTAACTGGCATGTTTCCATCTTATGTAATCTTTGGAATTGTAGTTTGAGTGGAGGCATTTAGAATTCTCAACCGGGGTGCGTCAGTTCTTCACCAAGCTACAACCACTACTGGGGTACATCTTGTATCACAAAATGATGGCTTATAACATTCTGATTTTTAAGGTAACCAAAAATAACTATTTTAGTTATTGCTTAGCGCTAAGGAAAAGCCTGGGGTTATAACAGTAACTAATGGCTTCTTGATACCTTGGAAATGTAATTATAATGAAATATTCTTACAAGTTACTAAGAACTGCTCTTGCCTCCACTGCCCAGTAGCAGACAAACAATAAAGCTCCATCCCAACTACAGTACTTCTGATTTCAAAGCCATTGTTGTCTTTAGCTCTCTCGTCCTACTTCTCTCAAAATTAATGAGAGCTGATATTGTCTATTTGGTATTTTCTGGAAGTAAGTCTGATCTGATAATCGCTCTGGAAGTGACTCGTCTACTCTGAACACTGTGGTGGATTCTTGTCTGGCATGGGGAAGCCCTGAAGATCATTAAGGATGTAGCAAAAGCATATTTGGGGTTGCTGCCATGACAAATCAGCAGTCAGTGTGCAAGTGATAATTAGCCAAGCTGTTAGAGGGTTGCTGTTGCAATCGGAGACACTGCTTTTCCTTTGCTGGATGGCCCTCTCTTAGAGCCCAGCAAAGCCCCTTGTAAAAAGCTAGACAAGAACTGTGAAGGCTGGCAAAAAGATGGTGGTGGTAGGTAGGCTCTTGGTGACTGCTGTAAAATAGGCCCCACTTCCAGCTCTCTTCCACCCACTTCACAATTTCCAAGGCTACACATAATGGCCAGAACACTTACCTGTCTGTTGCAGTTTTAACAGGGGACAAAATGCTGTGCTTTCTTCAAAAAAGTCACATAGTGGGAGCACCCAACCAGGAAAGAAAATGGGGGTGTATGGATAATGAAGAAAGGAAAAAGAAAAGAAAAGAAAAGCATATTCAGGTGAACAAAATCTTCAGGTTTTATGCACCAATTAGGAAAGGAGAGGACATGGTAATGCCTGGAGCTTCCTGCTGTGGCGAATAAAGGAGTTTAGCTGGCAAGCTTAGAAGTTGCACAGTTTGCTTTAATGCAGAGTGCATTAGTGCATTGTATCAAGAAACTGTGATTTTTTTTGCACTCCAGGATTAAAAACTAAAGGCAATGTTTTCACTTCATAGGCCTCTATTTAGATTTTTATACAGCTCTTTATGCCTAAAATTTGACTTCCACCTGAAAATGTTCTATACTTTCTATGCCTCTCCCTGTTTTTTTTTTTTTTAAAACCTCCTTTCACATTGTATTCAGTTTGCTAGGGTAGGTTTACAGATAAAACAGAATGGGAATTTATAATGGGAACAAGATTTTAAAAGTCAAAATTGAGACATTGCAAACTTTCTATTTCCTTTAAAACCCCCTCTGTGCATTGTATTTTAAAACTGTTAGATTTAGCAACCTTTGCATGCTTATAGTCACTAATTGCTACTTTAGATGTTTGCAGACTTCTTATTTACACCTATTCTTTTCCTGCGTCACTCTGATCTTTAACCATTTTTTTCTTTCCTCTCTCACCTCCATTAAACCCTGTTGTTGACCATGTTTCTATGTAAAGCTACTTTTATATGTTTTACAAACAAGACTAAGGACTTTATCAGACTACCCCCCTCAAACCCATTCTTTTGCTGGCATAATTTTACCATTTTTATGCCAGCAAAAGAACTCCCCATGCCATACTTACCTTCCCTTACATCCAAAGGCTTCCTTGGCAATGAAGGAGGAAGTGAACAGAGCTCCGTTCACTTCTTTTTTGAAATCCTGCATATTCTCATGAGAATACATAGCGTGGGAAATTCAAAAGCAAAAATAACAGAGAAAAGGTTTCAAAAAGCACATAAACACACTAAAAAAAAAAGGACCAAGTCACCTGGGGAGGGTCATAAAAAGTGTGCCACCTACCTGGATGTTGCGATCTCACCCAGAAGTGTTGTCACTGGACTAGCTGTTGGTGCTGCATTCATGTGAGTTTCAAATACGGAAGTTTCAAATGCTGGCAATGCCAGCACAAAAGCACCACGGGGATCCATTGATGGCTTGAGCTGTCAAAAAAGGATGATTTTTTTAAACAAGGCATGATTGCAAAAAGGCAACGTCGTGCGGTATGCGCACTTTCTGTGATCATTAGGCGTCCTTATGATGCCTTATTTGCCCTGTCTGATAACATCCTTAGCTGTTTCTTTTCTCTGCTAGACCCTGTATATGAAGGTGGAAGGGTAGCTTCAGGGCTGGTTGCTGTTCAGCTTCTGACTTACTTTGATTACTCTGCTTGAGAGATTTCTCAGGGGCTTAGCACACTCTGAAGAAAAGCAGCAAGGCAGCAGGAACGTACTATTTTCCCTGCTGCCTTACTGCACGATGATGCCATTCTTCCATTCTGGTCCTGTGGGTGGGGGGAAATTAGTGAAAACACATGGTGTTTGCAAACAGATTTTTCTGGTTAGCAAAAAAATGCAGTTTTATCTCAGTCACTCACAGGACTGGAATGAAAAAGCAACAAAACCATGGGGTAAGGCAGCACAGAAGATGGAACATTCCTGCTGCCTTGTCGCTTTTCTTCAGAGTGCAGTAAGCCTCTCACACTTCCCAAAAACAACCCCCCACCACATCAGCTGGAAAATCTCTCAACAGTTTCATGGAAACAACCATTTTGCTTATAGATGTTAATAAGTGAGGACTAAACTACAGTATTCAGCTAGCCTGTGCAACTCTTAGGTAGAAAGGTAGCAAATGCTTTACTTGATGTATGCAATGAGGAATGTGGGAATGAAGCTTCAGATCACAGTTCAAGAAAACCAAAGGAAAAGCAAACACAGTCTAAAGGGTAATCAGTGAAAAATGCAGTAAAGCATCTATTGAATGTTTGTAAAAATTCTATGCTCTGGAATAATCAGCTCATCATTATGCAGTATCCCAAACAAATGGGGATACTATTTTCTGTTAACTTAGAAGCAGATATTCAAAGGACAGAAATTACTGCCACATAAAAACTTGTTCTCGCTAATACTTCCAACGCTCTCTGAAAGTGTCTACATTCCCTGGTGATGAGTAGTATAAATCCTGCTCTGAAGAGGATGAAAGTTTCTAGACAGTAGATGCAGCTCTCAAAGAGACAGTAACAGAGCATGGAACATTAGTTGAAAAGGCATAACATTTCTTTTAGTTGTTTGTGAGCTTGAGAATCTGATCTATTTTATGCTAACATGGGATGGGGAAACTTTGAAAGATAATCAGTTCATTAATCATTCATGCTGGCATTAGAAGCCATGAAATTAACAGAGAAAATAGCATATGTTAGTTTTCTTGACACTGGTGGACAGTGTCCTCTTAGTGGTACATTTTGTTGTTGGCGTCTTCAAAAACATGCTTTTTATAGTGTAAGCAGAGTACATATGGTATAACAGCTACCTGTTGAAGCTTCTTACACAATATGAGAACCTTCCCACTCTTCATGTAGAAATGAGGTCTGGGTGGATGTGTCTTTAAACATCCATGGTGGCATGGGATACCTACCTTTAAATCCTGGCTAGAAGGGAAGTTTTAAGAACCTTACCCTACTTATACGGCTCACATCTGACTGGATCCACAGCTGGCAAATACAGGCATCAGACAGTTTTACATGGAGGCTTGATACAGATCAGGGGCACCTCAAATGAATAGTGGAGAACTAATACTCTCTGCAGCCAAATACATATTTCAGTATGCTTCCTGCTTGCAGGAAATAGAGAAAACGCAGCACAGTCAGTATCGGAGTTGTATTGGCACAGGTTGCACAAATGCCCAGGAATATTCTTCTCCTCCCCGCCCCTCCCCCCAACTCCATCATTTGCTGGACCATACCTGCTGGGAAATGTGAGACATGGTACTAGAACTCTCAAACAGAATAATCAATTGGCAAGGCAGAAGCTGAACAACAACCAGTCCCATGCCTACCCATCTACACAGAAAAAGAGTGTGTGTAGCAGAGAAATAAACATACGCTTCCTTTTTATAAGACATATAAAATAATTTTTACTTACAATATATGTGAGAGTCACATAGAGGAGAGAGGTGGCTGTATGTTGGAGTGGTGCAGGAAAAGAATGGATGTGGGAAAGCTAATGTACAGGAAGTCCACAAACTAACAATTAGTGAGTATAGGCATTTAGAAGTTGCTAATTCTAACATTACCTCTCTCATCTGCTGTGTGTATTCTCCTCCTATACACTTTCTCCTTCCTTTTTTTGAAGTGAGAAACCAGTGCATATGTAAAAGAGATGAAGAAAAGTCAAAGCAGGTGCTACTGCAAGCTTCCAGGTCAATAGTGCAATGAAGCCATTCTGGGCTTTATTTCTGATTTTAATGGAGCTGGCTAAGGTAGTGCTGTTAAAAAAAAAGTTCATTAATAGTTATAGTTTTAAAAAGAAAAGAAAAGAGAGTGCCCCAGCATTCAAAGCATTCCACTAGAGAAAAGGAAAATGGGTGTGAGATTATTCACACTTTGGGATTTGTTCAGGAAAGTTCATTTGTGGGAAAATATTCATGGCTTTCATGTGAAGAAAACATATGTGGCATGTGTACAGTTTCCTTCTCTCATGTTTCCATGGGATCCCTTTTTTCTTTCTTTTCCAAAGTTAGGTCAACCTTGACAAAAATCACATTTAACCTAACTGAATCCACTTCTATGTTTGATAACCACTTCTTTTTTTGATAAAGTTACCAGCTTGGTAGATGAAGGGAATGCTGTGGACATTGCATACCTTGATTTCAGTAAGGCCTTTGACAAGGTTCCCCATGACATTCTTGCCAACAAGCTTGTAAAATGTGGGCTAGACAAGTTAACTGTTAATTGGATTTGTAATTGGTTTACTGGCCGAACCCAAAGGGTGCTCAGCAGTGGCTCCTCTTCATCTTGGAAAGATGTGACCAGTGGGGTGCCACAGGGTTCTGTCCTGGGCCCAGTGCTATTCAACATCTTTATCAATGACTTGGATGAGGGAATTAGGGGCATACTTATCTAATTTGCAGATGACACCAAATTAGGAGGAGTAGCTAATACCCTAGAGGACAGGATCAAAATTCAAAATGACCTGGATAGACTGGAGAGCTGGGCCAAAGCTAACAACATGAAATTCAATACGGAGAAATGTAAAGTACTGCACTTAGGGCGGAAAAATGAAATGCATAGATATAGGATGGGAGAAACCTAGCTGAACGAGACTTCATGCAAAAGGGATCTAGGAGTCCTAGTGGACCACAAGTTGAACATGAGTCAACAGTCTGATGCGGCAGCTAAAAAGGCCAATGCAATTTTGGCCTGTATCAATGGAAGTATAGTGTCTAGATCAAGGGAAGTAATAGTGCCGCTCTATTCTGCCTTGGTCAGACCTCACCTAGAATACTGTGTCCAGTTCTGGGCACCACAATTCAAAAAGGATATTGACAAATTGGAGCATGTCCAGAGAAGGGCGACTAAAATGGTGAAAGGTCTGGAAACCATGCCTTATGAGGAGAGACTTAGGGAGCTGGATATGTTTAGCCTGGAAAAAAGACGGTTAAGAGGCAATATGATAGCCCTGTTTAAGTATTTGAAGGGATGTCACGCTGAGGATGGAGCAGGCTTGTTTTCTGCTGCTCCAGAGACTGGAACATGGAGCAATGGATGCAAGCTCCAGGAACAGAGATTCCACCTCAACATTAGGAAGAACTTTTTGACAGTAAGAGCTGTTCGGCAGTGGAACACACTCGCTCAGAGCGTGGTGGGGTCTCCTTCCTTGGAGGTCTTTAAACAGAGGCTGGATGGCCATCTGTTGGGGATGCTTTGATCAAAATTTCCTGCGTGGCAGGGGGTTGGACTGGATGGCCCTTGTGGTCTCTTCCAACTCTACAATTCTATGATTCTATGGTGACTGCCCAACAAGTGACCATAACTCAAAGCTGCTCAATCAAATGGGTTTCTTTCATCTTGTGGAAAATTTCACCAAGTGCCATCTCTAGCCAGAGAACAGAGAGTCTTCATGCAATGGAGGTAATTTATATGGAATACAGCCAAGAAAGACTATGTGGAGTTGCTGCCAGACAGTTTATTTCAACCTCAAACCATCATCTACCTATGGTGATAATACTATTTAGGCTGGTCCTTAGAGAATACTTAAACTAACCCCATCCCTAAACATGATGTTACATCTCCCTGCTCCCTTTCATGTTCTTCATACAAAATTTCTCATGTGCATTGAAAGGAGAAGAAATGAATCCTAGAAACATGGGGCTAATGATAAGCTGAAAGGTCTGCCACTTGCTTCTTTTCCTCTTGATGAGGGATGAGAAATTACCAGGGGCTGGGAGCTACATTCCTCCTCACCAGGAACTTTGAGCAGGGATGTAATTCTTAACTAATTTTATTTCAAAAGTTTTTTTCAAGCTTCCCCCCCACACACACACAAATCTTCAAAAACAGTATAGTTTTCAAAGCCTATCCATAGCTTGGGGCTTATTCTGCACAAAATTCATATGTGGCATTTTGGGGGCAGGAAACAGTATTTTCTGCACAGAAAAAAAAGCTATTTCCTGTTTTCTGTGCCAAAATGCCACGTCTAAATGGTATACAGAATACGTCCTGAACTGTGAAGATTCTTATCAATCTAGGTATTTCATCCCCAGGCTTTCCCAAACTCAAGAAACACATATTCTGACCATTTTCTTGGTTTTGTTTTAAATTCTTTCTTTTTTTCATCCCCAGAAAACATTTTTGATGTGTTTGAGATCTTAAAATGGCATCGAGAGTCCCATGTGGCTTGTATGCCATTCAGAGCAGGGGTTGGCAAAATGTGCCTGGGTGGGACCACCGGTGTGTCCCCCAACTGCAGCTCTCATTCTCTCCAGACTCCTAGGCTCATATTCTTCTTCACTCTCTCCAAGAGAGATTGAGAGAGAGATTGAGAGAATAAATTGTCTCACCTATTATTCCACTGGCTGCCTCCTGTGGAATCCTGGGATTTGCAGTTTAGGGAGGGGCATTTAATATTCTCAGCCAGAGAGCTCTTAAGCCTCACTAAACTACAAACCCCAGAATTCCTCAGGAGGCAGCCACAGTCATTAAAGTTGAATAATAACACTATAACAGTGTAGTGTGTTAAAGTCCTAATAAACAGAAGAATACGTTCAGCCATTTCTGGTTGTATTTTGTTTGTTTTGATTTATGTCATTTTTGGTAGTTCATGTACCCTCCTTATGGTCTTGGTGCAGAGACATGGCCTACAGACCTAATACAGTAGCCCAATCCATCCTAGAGGCTAATGAGGAGTAAGAAATTAGGGTCACAGGATGCATATATAATAACGTGCATTTACTCTTCCCCTCTCTCTCTCTCTCTCTCTCTCTCTCTCTATATATATATATATATATATATATATTTGGTTAAAAATATATAGATTACATTATATGCTTGTATGCTGGGTGCTTTTGAGCTATTGTGCCTCCTCCTCCTCCTCCTCCTCCTCTTCTTTTTCATTGTAGTCGTTGGGGTCTGCTCACTTCACAGCTTAAAAGATTAGGTCTACTATTGGGTATGCACCTCAAAGAAAACACATTCCCCAGCCTCAGGTTTACCACAGCTCCTCCCAGATGCTGGCAAGGAGTTTAATCATGCCCCTCCCTTTGTGTGTATTTTGTTGGATGCTGTGATGGCTAACCTGACCCCGAGCCTGAACAGTATAGTGTTATTGAACAGGAAAGACCCTATTGAATTTCTACTTGCAGAAATAAGGGTTGTGTATTAACAGTGTGCTACCTCCTCCATGTCTTTTGTGAGGAATCTCTATAAAATATCCTGTTGTCGAGACCACTTAGGTTTTGGACCACATTACCATCTAGAAATTTTGTGAGAGGCTTAATTTGTTCAATTCTGACTGGATGTAGGAAGAAATAATTAATATAAATGAAGCAAAACACCTACTGAGGACAAGGAGTAAACACTTCCTTTACAAAATTCACTTCATATTCTATTCTATTCTATTTTTTTAAAGGACCTATGTCCTCTTCTCTGTTCTGTAACAAACACACCCATTCCCTAAGGCTGTTTCCATATATCAGCCTTTCCCTGCCTCATGCCCTGCAGATGTTTTGAACTACAGTTCCCAGAATTCCTGACCACCGACTATGCTGACTGGCACTGAGGGGAATTGAAATCTGGAGGGCAGCAAGTTGTTTTAGGGTGTCAGCACATGGTGCTACAAAAAAGAGTTCAAACCATATTTTCCTCATGTGTAGTATCTGTTGCCTGTATGCTTCCATGTACATTGGAGGTGATTCAAGATGTGCCTTTAATCAAGCAGTTTTATGGATTGTCATAGATTATTTTCCCCATGATTTGAATATGCCTGAATCTAGTCTTGCTGGATGTTTTGTATACATGTAATTAGGATGTGTCCCAGATTCACAAGAAATCAAACTGTTTTGCATTTCTGCTTCTCCCAGGGAAGATTCTTTAGGCAAATCTTGTAAACCTAGCAATTTGGAAAATAAAAAACAAAATGGCATTAATGGCTATATTTAGTTGTTCTATTTTCAGTTTAATGATTTTATAAGTAGAGAGGGAGCTAATATCATTAAAACTGAGATTGGAAGCAGAGGAGAGGCAGTGTTCCTCTGACACCAGTGATAATCTATGTAATAAGGCATCTTTAAACACAGAAATGGATGCAATACAGCTATGTGAAACCACTGGAAGGCATCACCCAAGGTTATAGAGTTGGGTGCCATGAATATGTAGATGGACACGGTTTTGTATCTCCATCCCAACATAATCTGAGGAGTTCTAAAGCAGAATTTGAGGGCTTATCTACACAGGCTAAATACCTCGGCTTGCCCCCATCTCAGAGCCCTGCAGTCCATATGATGCAGGGCATTTGCCCCATTCTGCCCCTTGGCAGTCCTCACCACCCCTGGGGCAAAGATGGGGCTCAGATGGGGGAAGCTGGGGTAGGACTCAATAAACCATTATTACATAATACCCAGTTTAATTTGGTACCAGCAGCCAAAACTAGATCAGGCCCCATGTGTTCATGGAAGCCCATCCCAGCAGACTGCCCTCACTGCTGCTGCTGATCGCCATTACTCTTCCTGGTCTGCCCAGCAGTCCCACAGCATGTGACCAAGGTTGGTCCCATGCAGGGGGCTTGTCACGTGGTGTGGCCAGCTTTCCCTGGTCCCAGCAGAGTGAGAAAAGTGGTGGCAGTGGCTGCAGTGATGGGCCAGTGTTCTGTTTGGACTCCACCCTGTTTCCTCCAGGTAAAGGTGGAAGAACAGGCCACCTCCACAACCAAGGGAGTTGGTGTATCCTGGCTGGTGTAGCTAAGCTCTGAGTTTAGGAAAGGAATGAATGTAGATAATTGTAAAAGAAATCTGGATAGGACAGTAAGATTCTTGATCTGGAGATTGGAGTTGCAATCCCCTTAAAAGGCCAGCTCCACATTTAAGAGGTTATCTTGGAACCACCTTTGCTCCTGGAGGTCCAGGAGGCAGCTGTGGCCAGCAGTGCCTTTGTACAGATTCAACAGGTGTACAGTCAGACCACATCTTTCCTCAGTTTGTCTACATCCATGTAGTTTGGGTTACTCATGGAGAAAGGTGACCTTGAAGACTGTTCAGAAATTTTATGTAGTGTGCTCCTAAAATCTCAGCTAGTGCTAAATTCAATACTTCCTTGTTATGCTAGCTCCACTGGTTTTTAGTCCATTGCTGAGCTCAATCCAAAGTACTTGTTCAAGCATTCAGTGGCATGCAACTATGTTTGTAAAGGGTTATGTCCTCCCACATAAGCCTGCTGCTGTCTGAGAAGATCATCTGATCAGGCCTTGGTGGCACATGACACTGATGTTTAAGGATATGGCTGGTGACAATACGCAGGATGGATTTGTTTTTCCTGTAGAAATATCCATGATATGGAACTCCCTGCCATGAGAAACCATTTCTTTCTCTTTGCTGGTAATTTGTCACTGCTTGAAAGGTGTATGTGTGTTTATGTGTGTGTGATTTTTCTCCCCTGTTCTTAGACTCCTGGTTTAGACTGGCTCTCTTTTGATATTTTATTGCTGCTGGTGTACTTCTTTTGACAAACATTTTAAATATCTTGTTGGCTTGTTGTTCTCCTATTTTAATATTGATTTAGCCATCTGGAGAGAAAAGGCATGGTATAAATTTTAAGGGGTGTGTGTGTGTATGTATGAACGAATACATCATTTCAGCATAATATTTTCCTTGAAGTGCCTTGGAGTCTTTTGCTTGGTCTCTGTGTTATATGTTAAATCTTGATTAAATTGTCTTCTGTGAGATATTTTGGACATTGTAGAAAATCAGCCTGTAGCAAACAAGAGTCTAAGCAACTTCTGCTTTGGACTACAACTTCCAGTCTCCCAGGCCACCCTGTCTGGGGGATTCTGGGAATTCTGAGAACTATAGGAACATTTAATGGATAATTCTGAAAATTATACTCTTAAAAACAAAGTTATCTGAGCTCTGATCTAACTAAATTAGTAGTAATAGTAAGGTGGCGTGAAAAAGCATACAGTGGAGAGATTTTGAAATATCCTCCTGTTTTGTGGTTTAATCATTCAGAGCCCAACTGTGTAGGACACACATCAAGTGAGGTGGCAGTCCCATCTGGAAAACCTGAGTGCAGGAAGGAAAGTGGCATTTATGGCATGCTGAGGCAAGGGTGTCATGACAAATAGTTCTAATTTCTAGATGTAAACACTTAAAAATGAACAGTCTATAAAGAGGGAATTAGGCAGATGCTGTATGTTTTTATTTTAAAAATCCACAAAATTATAGCACTGAGTCAAAATGGAGTCTCAGAACAGTTTCACCCTCACTGATTCCCACAAATACATGTTTGTTTGTTTTTCTCAGAATACTGAACTACTGAACTTTAGGTCTTTGGTTGAAATGCCTATAGTGAACTCAGTGGATGACCTTCTGCCACATTCTCTGAGGGCCAGACTGGAACTGATGGAAGCCTTGAAATGTAAACAGTACTTCAGAGAAGCAATTTTTGTCAGGACCAGCAAATGGAGAGGAAGAGTGAAATCTCCCTTCCCCTATGGCCCTGAAAATGCTTAGGCTTCTCTGGTTTTCTGCAGGTGCTGTTTGCAGAATATAAACAGGGTGGTTACTTAACAGTCATTGTGATTTGATCTTCTTTCTTAGCCAGCCATCTTTAATGTGGGGATATTCTAATGTTTATAGTTATTATAAGGCAAACTAGCTGGACCCAGCATACCATATGCCATTAAAAACCTCCTAAAAAATGCCTGGTAGACCTCATTCCTGGTTGTCTGGGTCCCATCGCAGCAGCAGTAGCAGCAGTGTCCTGCCACCACTACCTTTGCCAGTTGACTGCCTGAGTCCTGTCACAGCAGGAATAGAAATGATATTACTGTGTAGACCTAAATCATAATTGGGAATTGTGCAGCCCTGAGACATTGGTGAATTGGAAAGGCCTGCAGCCTTAGTAATTATAGCTGACAGTGTACAGTTGTCCCTCTGTATCTACAGATTTGGTATCCATGGATTTAAGTATTCACAGCTTGAAAATATTCTTTAAAAAACTAATAATCCAAAAAGCAAACCTTGATTTTGCCATCTTATATAAGGGACACCATTTTGCTATGCCATTGCATATAATGGGACTTGAGTATTAACGGATTTTGGTATCCACAGGGGGTCCTGGAACCAAACCCCAGCAAATATGAAGGGACAGCTGTAGCACATTAATTAATTAATTAATTAATTAATTACATGTTTATACCTCGCTCATCAGCCACAAAGGCTATCAAAGCAGCTTACAATTTGTTTTAAGGAATAGCAATTTACACGTCTACATTGCATCAAGCAGTTTCCAATATGTGTTAGCTTTGTTTTGTTGCTCCCAGTATGCAGATTGGCCATGAGTGGCAGGAGTGGATTGTGAAGTGGAGAGGGAATTTTCATGTGGGTGGTGATTTGCATGTGGGTGGTGATTGATTGGCTGAGTGTGTGACAGGAACGGCCAATCAGCACACTGAAAGAGGCAACATACCTAAACCCATTGAACATGCCCAAGAGGCAACATACCTACATACCTAAGGCCATTGTGCAGACCCAAGAAAATTATAGAGAGAGGGAGACCTTGTAAGGGCCAAAGTCAGTTTCAGAGAAGTTTTGGGGTGGATGGGGCCAAAGGCAGAAAAGTGAGATCAACATTACTGGGATATTTAAACTTAAAGACCTTACTGACAATAATCAGAAGCATTTTAACCTTTTAGAATGGCTGAAATGCCTTAGGAGAAGCATTTCAACCCTTTAGAATGGGGGGAAGCCCTCTAGAAAAGCTAGGAAACCACCACATAATGATATCATGTGGAAGGGAATTGGCTATCTGGGGAGCCCAGGAGGGCAGACCTCAGGTAGGGTTGCCCCAGGTAAAATAGAGGACAGGGATCTTGTACCTTTAATGGTTCTGCAGAAGAAAACAAGTTACCACATAACTATTAAAAGTTCAAGAGTCATATCCCGTATTCCACCTGGCAACGTAATCCCAGGAGTGCCAGACTTGGATCCAGAGCCTAAGTTTTCCCACCCCGGTTACAAGGATTATCTGAAATACCAACTAAGATCCAAAGGAACACAAATGGAGCTGTGGAAGGAAGGATCTGAGAAGAGGGATGGGTGACAATTGTGTCTGATTTGTGCTTTCGATCAGAATGTCCTCAAACTTCTCCAGACATTCAACACTTCTTTTTTAATGATTATGAGAAAAGATAAAACCAAAGATCATGTCCTCTGTACTTCAAATTATGATGGAATGTGCCACATAGAACTGCAACAGGATGGAGGAATCAGCGGAAAGTGCAGAGAGGGCACCTTGGACACTTGTGTATCACACCTTTGCACACCAAACTCATGCCTGTGAAGTGCTCTGCAATCTTGCACAAATTGTTATATAAATGTTAAGTTTCATTTTTGTTCTATATGGCTCAGACACAGAAATAATGACCACCTAATAAGAGAGAGATGAAAAATAGATGGAAAATACCACCCCACCCCCATGGCCTAAGGACAAATGGTGCTTTTGTCTTTACTCCACTGGTACCTAGGCAGATGATGCAGATTTTGCATCAGTTAAGACTCCCAGTCCAGTGCTCCCTTATTTGACAAAAAGCGGACTTAGTTGTGAGCAAACATGCAAAGAACTGGTTAGCTTGTATGATATTATTAAGGATCCATACATTTTCTTTATTTCAACAGGAAAGATGCCCAACGTTTACACTGAGGCCTAAATCCAATGCCACGCTGGTTCTGAAGTGCCAATGTGACAGAACCTTTATTGGGGGCAGATTCAAAGAAATAAAGAGACCACACACAGATATGGAGTAAAATAAAGGGTCTTTATTTAATAACCCTACCAATTTAATCCCTTTAAATCTTCAGCAGGGGGAGGCAACCTAGTGTGGGAGCAGCTGGGGCGGATTGTCCCTCCTGGACTTATGCCCCAGCTTCCCCTGGCAAACACCTGAGCCCTGTTGAGCCACCCTATGACCCAGGGTTGCTCTTGAGCTGGCTCGTGTCTGGAAGGTCAACCCGAAAGTCCCTCACCCAATGCGTACGTGTTAAGGTGAGGGGATTATCCTTCAGGCCAACCCCAAGGTAGGTCTCCTTCTGTTCTCCCAGGTCGTACAGTCTAAGGAGACCCTTCCAGAGACCATCCCTTCACCGAAATCGGTGCCATAGGTGCACACCGTAAGCTACGCCTCCTCCTTACCCACCACAGATAAGGGTCAAGCCATGCTGGTTCTAAAGTGCCAATGTGACATAACCTTTCTTTTCCCTTCTGCCTTTGGCTTCATTGGAAAACCAACTCTGTTTCTGAGCCCCCTTGACCAGATCTTTGGAGAGCATGCATAGGTGGGGGACTGCAGTAGGCGAAGAGGTTGCCATGATTCCACTGATGGAAAAGTTCCACCAGCGGATGTACGCCCTTGGATCCTGGCCCAGAATACCTTGAAATTTTGAAGGTGTCCCCAGACAATGACTCTACAGCACAATTCACCCATCTTTGTGGTCTTGTCAATGGTCACACAAATGCCACTCTGTAGTCATTGTTCTATAAAACTTTCTATTCCACCTACAGTCATCATAAGGTAATAGCTGCCTATTGACTTTCCCAGCATAATAACCTTAATCCTCAAGCTTTTAAAAATCTAAGATGTAATTTTTCCAAATCTTTACCCTTTCTTTTCAATCTAACCTCCCAAGTTATAGCAGGAAGCCACAATAATAACATATCTAAAGCAAAATAAGAAAGGCAAAGGAGCTGTAGGGTTTCTTTTATAGAATGCTTTTAATGCCACTTTTGCTACGGATGCCACAACGTGATGCTCTCTGGCTCACAGCTGGGTGCAAACAGAGATGGTGATTTTGATGGAAATCACATACTGAAAATGTTGTTCCCAAAGATGACAGAACTTTTAATTACAAGCAGATGAATTGGCAACTCTGTACTTATAAAGTAATTTGAGTTTTGAGACTGGATGTACTATTTTTTTCAAGTCATAAACACGTTGATATTTTTTCTTTTTTACATATAAACATGTAGAGCTAAATCCAATTTTAGATCCAACCAGAGCAGACCCATTGAAGTTAATATGACTTACATAAGGAGCAACTAGGAAGTCGTATTCATTTGAGCTGGGGTTCACTCACACAAGATCATAGCACTATGATTCCACTTTAACTGCCACAGTTGCTTCCTACAGAATATTGTGGTAAGTGTTTTGGTGAGGCACCAGAGAACTCTGGCTAAGGAATTGAAATACCTCTCCTCCCTAAACTGAAAATCCAAGAATTCCACTGGATGGCGCCATAACAATTAAAGTGGTATTAAAATGCTGCACTTGTGTAGTGTGAAAGGGCCACTGGTCTATTCTAGTTGGGATGGAAATTGGATTTAGCCCATAGGTGCGTATCCTCTGACATTGTACAGGTGAAAACTAGGATGTTTGTCCTAGGAAGAGGGGAGAGATGGTAAAAACAATTGAGGCAGGGTCTGTTATATGTGATTTCTGTCCATAGAATTTGAGGAGGAGGATTTCCATAGCAGAGCAAAGCTGCTTTGAAAAACCTGGTCTTCTCCCTTAATGCAATAGTTCTCACCTTTGGGTCCTGAGATGTTGTTGGAGTTCAACTTCCAGGAGAAAAAGGTAGCATGGCCAAGGTTGAAGGATTCTGGGAATTATGATCCAACAATATCTGGGAGCCATAGCTTTGGAAGCACTGCTCAGGTGCTATGGTAGCCATGCTTATTTAATAATATCACAAATATTAGTGATGCATACACAGCACACACATCTTCTGCACTCTCCTTGGTTTTGCATTGCCATTGTCTTAGGAAATATATATATATATATATTTGGTAGTACAGACTAAAACTGCCTTTCTCTGCGCTGCCAACAACACAAATCCAGCTCGCTTTCTTACCTTGCACCAAAACAGTGCTATAAGTTTAAAACACTTAGTAAGGTCACTCCTTTCCTGAATCAAAGCTAAAAGTTGCAGCTGTAGCAACACCTTCCCCCAGGCACACAAATCATGCCCCTTGCCCACACTAGCCTCCCCTCCAGGTCTCCCTCCCTCTGCCCTGCCAACAACACAGCCTTACTGAGTGTTTTAAATTGGCAGGCTGTTTTGGTGCAAGGTAAGAAAGCGAGTTGGACTTGTGTTGTTGACAGGGCAGAGGGAGAGAGAGCGGGGGAGGGGAGGCAAGTACAGGTGAGGGGCATGGTGTGTGCATCCAAGGGGTGGGTGCTGCTACAGTTGCAACTTTTAGCTTCGGTTTGGGAAAGGAACAAACTTACTGTTTTAAACAGGCAGTGCTGTTTTTGTGCAAGGTAAGAAAGCAAGATGGAGTTGTGTTGTTGCCAGGACAGGAGGAGAGGGGAGGAGGAGGAGGATGGAGTCTTGGAGTTTGAGCTAGTTGAGCAGCAGCTACAAACTGAGAATATGCAAAACCACGAATGTGAAACATGCAAATATGATGGGATGACTGTAAATCTTGATTTTAGCCTCACTTTCATCAATAGGCACTAAAATAAACAACTGCAATAATAAGCATCTGTTAACATACAGTGAACAGATTAAAAATGTTATTTTAGCCTACAAATGTTCTACTTGGAAGTAAGTCATATTGGATTCAGTGGAACTAGCCTCCACTTAGAGTACAATTTATAGGCACTTACTGTACATAGCAGTAAATTTATTCAACACAGTACTTCTGATTAAATGTGTAAAGGATTGCCCTGTTGTAAACCTCTATTAAAATATCCCAGTAGTAAATATAGACCACATCACAGGTGAATAGACTCAATCAACGAAGCCACAGACCTGAGTTTGCAAGACCAGAGCAGGGCTGTTGATGATAGGGTAACTTTGAGGTCTCTTATTCATAGGATTACCATAAGTCAAAGTTGGCTTGATGACACTAAACAAAAATAAATCAAGGGTGACAAAATCATGTTCGCTGATGTTCAGGATACATTCCTAGGTGGGATTGCTTTGCCTTTGTTCCTTTGCTTTGGTTGAACTTCTCCACAACAATTTTAAAATGGAATTAGTGTAAACATTGCTTCTGGAAGCAGTAAATATGACTAGAATTGTGAGGTTTCCAAAGGTCAAATCATTTTTGTGACATTATTTTCAAATGTCTACAAAGCTGAAGAGACAATACATTATACAATACAACAATTAGCTATGACACAAAATTGCATTCATCAAATTAAGAAATTCCTTCTGTGTAATATTAGGAAAGCAATTTATCTTTGCAATGGTAGAATCTGTGGATAGCTGTTGCTTGGAATTTGGTAATTTGTTTTCAGGACACCTCGTGCATTTCTTGGTTTGTTTGTTTTATTAATTATTATTAAAATACAGCATAGTTTCTAGTAAGCAAGGGAATCTTGTGGCACCTTTGAGACTAACTGAGAGAAAGAAATGGTAGCATAAGCTTTTGTAGACTTGGTCTACTTCCTCAGATACATGGAGACTCTTAGGACTTTGGAGATATTAGACAATCTCCAGACCCATCCTTCTCCTGGGACAATAGCTCTCCTCATCAGACTTACCTTCTCTTGCATACAATGACAGCCCAGGCATGAACGGAGCTCAAACAAAGCTCCATTCACTTCGTGGACTGAAATCCCACCCATTTTTACGAGAACATGCGAGCATGGGAAATTCAAAAAGAAAAAGAAACACACACACACAAAAAAAAATTCACAAAAGCACATACATGCACTAAAAAAATAACAAGAAATCTGGGTACAAAAAAGAGGGTAGTCTACCTGGTTCTTGCAATCCCACCCAGAAGTGTTCTGGCAGGACTGCCCATTGATGCTGTATTCACAAGTCAAAAATGGCACAAGGATTCAGATGCCTGCCATGTCAGCACCAAAACAAGATGGGCAATCCATTGACAGCTCTGACCCATCAAAAAACACCATAATAATGACAGTGGAATGCAAAAGGACAACGTGGTGTGATATTGGCCTCCTTTTGTGTTTTACTGGCATCATTTTGGTGCCATGTTAGCCACATCTGATAATCTCCTTTATCAGACACAGCAAAAAACCATGTCATTAGGATGAGATGATAGCATAAAGGGCTGAAATTATCAGACAACATCATTGTTTACCCGTTCCCAGTGCATTGTGCTTAGTCTGTCAATAAAAAGTGATGCCTCATTCACGCCAGCACAACGCAGTGGGAATGAGAAAACGACAAGGACATCTGATAATTTTGTCTTTTGTTCTATCATCATGTCCTAAATGATGAGGTTTTGTGGCAAGATTTGGCTCATCTGATAAAGTCCTCAGTCTCAAAGGCACTACAAGATCCCCTTGCATATTGATATTCCAAACTAAAACAGTCTTTGAATTCTTACATATTTTCCAGTTTTAAAAGTGTTTGATTTCTGAACAATGTCATTTCTTAGCAAAGTAAAGAAGAAAGAATGGCAACTGGAATACACATAAATTTCTGAATATTTGCACTTCATAATTGCTCAAACAATCATTTGAAGAGTCAGAACAGAGTCACAGTTTCTTTTTAATGAAAAACCCCAGAATGTTGATTTCCTTTGCTTAGTGAATGATCACACCTCCACTTTTCTATTGTTTTTCAGGGATACAAGCTCTTCATCTAAATAACATTAAAGCTATTTTTGGATTTCTACTTTTTTTTTTGGTGGGGGGACAATAAAGAGAGATTGAGGAGACATAGCAAGTAAAAGTAAACCAAGTTTCCATCTTAAATTGACTCTTATTAGAGCAGCCCATGGGAAATGTTCTGGTGAATTTAACTATTAGACATGGCAATTTAGAGTCTAAAAACAGCAGGGCACACATGCACATTGGGACATTCAAGAAACAGGTGGAAGGGTATATAGAAGTGGACAGTCTCGTTCCAGCCATCACCAGAAACATGCCCTCCCTTGCTAAATGTACAGCTAAAGTTCATGAAGAGGTTTCTGTGCATATATCTACATGCAGAGAGCACGTTCTCATGAATTTCCAACAGATGTTCTTCAGGAGAGAAGGGAAATATTCCACAGTTCCAGAAGTGGTAAGGCTTAATCGACCCAACCCCCTATTGAATTTGTGAGTTGTATACCTATTTGATGTGTGTGTACTTTGGACTTGATGCAAAGAAAATGAGCCAGGCTAATCAGCTATTTTACCTGGAAGACTACTCTGAGCATAGGGATGAAGAACAGAGGATCCCTTCAAAAGAGGCTACTATTAGTGAGGCCTGTTGCTATATCCACCCCTTCACACATCCATTTTACATTTTTGCCTGGCAAGCAAGAATTCAGTTCAAAGATTGGAGTGTGTGTGTGGGGGGGGAGTGTTGAATATGATCCTAGCACATCAAGTTCCTGGTTCCTAAGTAGATTATACAGTTATACCGTAGCCTTTAAAAAGGCTACACTTCTAAGAATTTTGAGGTATGAAGGGATGTGTATGCCCTGTTGCCCTATGTGTTGGAATGAATGGAGAAGGCCCAGTTTCTAAAGGCAAGGCTTGGTATGCAGGTTCAACAAGTGGGACCTCAAAAATACTGTTGTAATGTCTTTCCATCTTCTCTAATTTTATTTTGTGTGTATGTCTTAACCAGTTGCCAACTGAGCATACTCAATTCTAAATGGGCTATTTTGAGTCCTCTTTCCCCACACTTAGTTTTGCTGTCCTATTTTTTTTATTTTTGAAATTTTGTCATCCTGCTGCTATCTGTACATAGACAGATTTTGAGCCATTCATAGAGAACAAATTCCTGATATGGTATATAGGACAGTGTTTGTAGAATATTACATATATTTTGAATGTGGGCCATTCACAGTTTTGTTCTTATATTGCAGCAGAACATAAATTTACTGGGGAGGGAGTGTTTCAGGAGTGTAGATATTGGGATGAGAGGGAGCAAAATGGGGGCATTGCTCACACAAATAAGAATTCTGCCTCCTCAGTGAAATTTTTCCTCCAGTCCTCAAATTTCCAGCATTGCAGGAACTTCAAACTTAAGTGGAGCATTTAGAAAAACAAAGTGTAGGCATTCAGAGAAAAAGGACAGGCAAAGTTACTAAGGGAATGGAAAGTTCTAATGTGTGAACAAGTTTCAATGTCTCACTCTTCTGTGATGCTAGAAATTTGAAGTCTGAAGGAAAAAATCATTTTGGGGGGAAATTATTATGGGGGGGGCATGTCTTCACCCCCCTGCCATAGCTACTCCTCTGGGGGATCTCCTTTCAATCTACAATTCTGTAATCCAAAAGCTATTTTTCCTGCATTCAGTTTTCCTTCATTTTCATGATTTTTTTTAATGTTCCAGTACAGTCATCATAATATTGCCTAACTCATCAAAAGTATATCTTGTCTTTGGTAGTTGTAAAATATACTGGTTATAAGGCAGCGTAACAGTCAGATATGCATTGAGAAATCTACATCTAAATGTGGCCTCATTTATGATAGCCTGCTGGTTGTGCCGCATTATGATTTGGACTAGGAAAACATTATAGCTGAAGACTATTTGCTCAGAAGCTATTCCAGAATGCGAAGCAAAAAGAGTCAACTAATGGAAGCTGTCAATAGCCCAGTTCTTTAAAAAGAAACATCTAGTGTTTAATAATATGGTTTGAAGTTGAGGGGGCTGAAAATGCAATTGCTCCTGTAGAATGGATGAGATACTATGGAAAGAAACTGCAGCTTTCCATCCTGTTCAATTTTCATATAGTTCAGAGATGCCAAAATTCTTGGGCTGATCTGTGTATCTAATTCCTTAGAGGCTCCCTCTTCCAGGCCTGAATGAGGAATTCTGATCCCGAACAGTAAGGTGTTCCCAAGTACCAGAGTCACCATTATCAGCAGCTTTAGCTAACCATTGACTCTTCTTTCTTAACAGGAAGGGACAAAAAGCATTCTGTTTAGTCTGCGTATTTCCCAGGGCAATCATAGTTTTTTCTAGATCTTAGTTTCAGCCCAGTCTCTGTTCTGGACTCCTCTCTAGTTCAGACTCCTGGACTGAATTCTAATTTGGCTTCTATACAGTGTGATTGGCTAGTTAGTTCATTAATTAGTTAGAACTGTCATTACTATAGGTTTTCTTTGTTTTTTTCCAGGCTGTGGGGCCATGCTCTGGAAGAGTTTATTTCTGACATTTCACCTGCATCTGTGGATGGCATCTTCGGAGAATGGTTGGGTAGGAGTGTGTGTGGGGGTTATATACTGTGAACTCCTGTTGGGAGTATATGTACATTTGTATATTTGAATGGCTAGTTTCTGCGTGGAGATATGCAAGGAGGATTAGTGTCTGTTTGGCTAATGGTTGGTTGATGGCCCATTATCTGCTTGAAATCCCCCTGTCCCTAGGTGGAGTTTATGTGCAAGCGTTTGTGTTTTTATTTTGGTGTTTTTCAGGACTGGCAGCCAGATTTTGTTTACTTTTAGGGTTTCTTCTTTCCTGTCAAAGTTGTCCAGGTATTTGTGGATTTCAATAGCTTCTCTGTGCATTCTGACATGATAGTTGTTGGCCTGGTCCAGAATTTCTATGTTTTTAAATAGCGTTTTGTGTCCAGGTTGGTTTATCACATGTTCTGCTATTGCTGATTTTTCTGGCTGGCCCAGTCTGCAGTGTCTCTCGTGTTCCTTGATTCGTGTTTGCACACTGTGTTTAGTGATCCCTATGTAAACTTGTCCACAGCTGCATGGTATGCGGTAAACTCCTGCAGCTGTGAGAGGGTCTTTTTTTGTCCTTTGCTGAGTGTAGCATTTCTTGGATTTTCTTGGTTGGTGTGTAGATCATTTGGAGGTTGTGTTTCCTCATCAGTTTCCCTATTCTGTCTGTGACTCCTTTGATGTATGATAAAAATACCTTCCCTTTGGGTGGCTGTTCTTGATTCCTGTGTTTTTTTCTGGGTCTGGCTGCTCTTGTGATGTCTGATCTGGAGTAACTATTAGCCTGTAGCGCCCAGTTTAGGTGCTTCAGTTTGGCCAGCCAGAAAAATCAGCAGTAGCAGAACATGTTATAAACCAACCTGGACACAGAATGTTATTTAAAAACACAAAAATTCTGGACCAGGCCAACAGCTATCATGTCAGAATGCACAGAGAAGCTATTGAAATGCACAAACAACTGGACAACTTCAACAGGAAAGAACAAACCCTAAAAGTAAACAAAATCTGGCTAAAAAATTAGTTGTTGTTGTTGTTGTTGTTGTTGTTGTATGCCTTCAAGTCATTTCTGACTTATGGACTGTTTTGAGTCCTAAGATGTAACTATCATGGGGTTTTCTGAGGCTGACAGTATGTGACTTGTCCAAGGTCACCCAGTGGGTTTTCATGTCCAAGCGGGGATTTGTGCTTTACTGGTGGTAAATTGATGCAGCAGGTGGTCTACAGCAGAGGAAACCATCACAGCCCTTTAGCTGTTGGGTTCCAGTATCCCATCATAGCTAGTGGCTCAACTGCCCCCTAAAAAATGCATTGTACCCAGACTACCCCGTGGCCAAAACTCCAGATTCCTATGGCTGGGTAACAGGTACCCTGGGCTGCGGTGGACTCTCCCTCGGTGAAGCCAATGGAAAATGGATTGCAATGATTTTATACAGAGCAGAAGAAAACTGAAGTGAGCACATTCTATCCTAACAGCACTGAGAACACCCTACAAGCAAGTTGCTGACATAGCAGTTTACCCCCTTAGTCTGTTCCGAACCTTGAAGTGCTAGGTTAAAACAAAACTATCTAACGAGAACTGCCATTAGAGCCACAGTGCACCTGCTATTCTCTTGCTGGTGAGCCTCTGCTGAAGTGGAATCCCCTCTGTATGAAAGGATCCTTCAGTGTGCAGAAGGAACACATCAGGACCCAAGCTAGTATTGCTAATATCCATATCCTATGTAGTCAGTGGAAACAACAGCTTGCTAGAATTCCTTTAGTATTGTACCATTATTTTATTTTAATTTAATTTTAATTTAACATCTTTCAAATTTACTTCTTCAATTCTTAATGGTGAAACTTGTACCAAGGTGGAGGGGGAAAAAATCAACATTTTCTGTCATTTCCAGTTTTTAGCATGAACATTAGCCTGCATCAGGTTTCATTTATCTTGAAGCTCAGATTATTGGATTTATTGATCCACTTTAGAACTAATCTCTCTATGGTGTAATTTAAAGAGATGTGCCATTTCCTGATATCATGGAATTAATGCTTCCCACCCCCTCACCATCAGGATAAATCCATCTGTTGTACACATTACATTACAGTAATTCCATTTGTAAAGTTATGTAACTGGGGGATAATCCCATCTTCGCGGTATATATTACATTACAGAGCATTTTAAGATATGCTTTGCTTACTTACTTTGCTCCTTCAGATACTGGTCACCAGCAATTAGCTTTATCAGCTGTCTGAACAGGTTTCTAGAGTGTATCCACAGTACACAGTTTTACTAGTATGATGGTCTTTAGTTGTCATGCTGCTGCAGCATCCTGGGATACTGCAGTGAATTGTTTTAGAATTCTCCACTAGAGAGCTCTAATATCTGTGTACAGAAAATTTTAGGCACCTTACCAAACTAGAAATCCCAGGCCACCATAGTATAGAGCCCTTACTGCTAAAGATTTATCAAAAGTGTTCTCTCTCTCTCTCTCTCTCTCTCTTTCTTTCTTTTAATAAAAGTATTTTAAGAGAAGATTCTACATTCATAGATTCAACCAACCACGGCTCAAAAATATTCAGGATCCCCCCCCCCAAAAAACAAACAAACCTTGCTCTTCACCATTTTATATAAGGGACACCATTTTACCGTGCCACTGTATATAAAGGGACTTGAGCATCAACCAATTTTGGTATCCACAGGAACCAAACCCCAGAGCATACTCAGGGAGCACTATATCTATCTATATTGTAGCTGACATATTTGGATCATGTTCTTGTTTCAGTTTTGTTTGATACTGTAAAGCTTACAATGTAAGTCACCTCCAAATGCAGAAAAATTGTAGTTATACATATTTCCCCTCCAGGAATGAAAGGATGGATGAATGTATTCTAATGTAAGTTGAAAACAACTTGAAGGCATGCAACAACAACATTCTAATGATATACGGCTATTGCTACTGTGAGCCAATGTGGTGCAGAGCAGGAGTAGACATCAAATGACTCTACAAATGTTATCGGACTGAAGGCCTCAACATTTCTCACCATTGATTGTGCTGGCTAGGGCTTCTCAGACTTGCCATGTAATAACATTTTTCAAGAGTTACACAATTCCCACCCTTGGTATAGAGCAATAGTGCTTAACCTGGGGTCCGGGGATCCCCAGAGGTCCACAATGTCCTTACAGGGGGTCCATGAAAGCTGAAAAGTAGCCTGGCCCACCTCCTCCCTGCAGTGGAGTGGCCATGTGACAGGAGACAAAACAAAGACTGCCTGGCTGGCTGGGCCTGCATATTGCCATTCAATCCAGACACAAACATGTAGGAAGAAGCAGGAGAAAGGTCTTCCTGCCTCCTCCAGTGCCGCTGAGGGAAGGTTTAATGGGTGGTGTATATTATTATTATTATTATTTTAAATCTTGAGTTAAGTCTTGGGGGTCCACAGCAACAAAGGATATTTAAAGGGGATCCTTGGTAAAGAAAAAGTTAAGAACCATTGGTATAGAGGGAAGGACTGTAGCCTAATGGCAGAACAAATGTTTTGCATACTAACAATCCCTCGTTCATTCTCTGGAACTTCCATCTAAGGCTGGGGGAGACTATGGACTTTATAAAACTAGCCCCTTTAAATGTTCTTACTGCTGGCATAAAAAAAAACCCACCATTTTTATGCCACCAAAAGAATGCTCCCCACACACACACTTACCTCCCTCTCCCAGCAAAGGCAGTTCTGGCAATAAAGAGCTCTGTTCACTTCCTCGCTTGAAATCCCACGAGACTTTGTCACGTGGGCAATTCAAAAATAAAAACAAAACTAACATACTAAAAGTTTTAAAAAGCATCTAAACACACTTTAGAAGTCCCAGGTAACCCAGGGAGGGTCATAAAAAAAGTGAAACTTAACATGGATGTCCCAATCTCACCCAGAAGTGTTTGTGCCAGATTGGCCATTTTTGCTGCAGTGACAAGATTTAAATGGCCCGAAGTTTTGCACACCGGCAATGCCAGCACTAAAGCGCCACAGGGATCTATTGATGGCTTCAGGCGTCAATAAAAAGGTACAGGATTTTGACAGGACATAAACGTGAAAGGGCGACTGATCTGCACACTCTTTCACATATATGTGCCATCATTATGATGCTGTATTTAGTGTGTCTGATGAAATCCTATGATCTGGAGAGCTACTGCCAGCAAGATAGATTGAGGGAATTTCATTGGTGATGCTATTTCCTCCACTGATGCAGATCACAGCTATTCCACACATTTTTGGCCAGTTTGTCACCTGAAGGTCAGCCTTCTGGTGATGGCCCTCTTTATACCTAGGAAGGTTGGTTCAGGGATTGCAGGCATCTCATAGAATCATAGAATCATAGAATCATAGAATTGCAGAGTTGGAAGAGACCACGAGGGCCATCCAGTCCAACCCCCCTGCCACGCAGGAAATCTTGATCAAAGCATCCCCGACAGATGGCCATCCAGCCTCTGTTTAAAGACCTCCAAGGAAGGAGACCCCACCATGCTCCGAGGGAGTGTGTGACACTGCCGAACAGCTCTTACTGTCAAAAAGTTCCTCCTCATGTTGAGGTGGAATCTCTGTTCCTGGAGCTTGCACCCATTGCTCCGTGTTCCAGTCTCTGGAGCAGCAGAAAACAAGCCTGCTCCATCCTCAGCGTGACATCCCTTCAAATACTTAAACAGGGCTATCATATCGCCTCTTAACCGTCTTTTTTCCAGGCTAAACATACCCAGCTCCCTAAGTCTCTCCTCATAAGGCATCGTTTCCAGACCTTTCACCATTTTAGTTGCCCTTCTCTGGACACGCTCCAATTTGTCAATATCCTTTCTGAATTGTGGTGCCCAGAACTGGGCACAGTATTCTAAGTGAGGTCTGACCAAGGCAGAATAGAGTGGCACTATTACTTCCCTTGATCTAGACACTATACTTCTATTGATACAGCCCAAAATCACATTGGCCTTTTTAGCTGCCGCATCACACTGTTGGCTCATGTTCAACTTGTGGTCTACTAGGACTCCTAGATCCCTTTCGCACGTAGTCTCATTCAGCCAGGTCTCTCCCATCCTATATTTATGCATTTCATTTTTCCGTCCTAAATGCAGTACTTTACATTTCTCCGTATTGAATTTCATTTTGTTAGCTTTGGCCCAGCTCTCCAGTCTATCCAGGTCATTTTGAATTTTGATCCTGTCCTCTAGGGTATTAGCTACTCCTCCCAATTTGTTGTCATCTGCAAATTTGATAAGTATGCCCCTAATTCCCTCATCCAAGTCATTGATAAAGATGTTGAATAGCACTGGGCCCAGGACAGAACCCTGTGGCACCCCACTGGTCACATCTTTCCAAGACGAAGAGGAGCCACTGCTGAGCACCCTTTGGGTTCAGCCGGTCAACCAATTACAAATCCATTTAACAGTTAACTTGTCTAGCCCACATTTTACAAGCTTGTTTGCAAGAATGTCATGGGGAACCTTGTCAAAGGCCTTACTGAAATCAAGGTATGCAATGTCCACAGCATTCCCTTCATCTACCAAGCTGGTAACTTTATCAAAAAAAGAGATCAGATTAGTCTGGCATGACTTGTTTCTCTGAAACCCATGTTGACTTTTTGTGATTATGGCATTGCCTTCTAAATGTTCACAGACTCTCTGTTTAATGATCTGCTCTAGAATCTTCCCTGGTATTGATGTCAGACTAACTGGACAATAATTGTTGGGATCCACTTTTTTCCTCTTTTTGAAGATGGGGACAATGTTTGCCCTCCTCCAGTCTGTTGGGACTTCTCCTGTTCTCAAGGAATTCTCAAAGATTATTGCCAATGGCTCTGAGATTATATTTGCCAGCTCTTTTAATACTCTTGGATGTAGTTCATCTGGTCCTGGAGATTTAAATTCAGGCATCTACCATAGCCAGAGTCATATTCAAAGCTGTACCAATCTGATAGAAGCTGCCAGAGTTTGTACTCCACTAGAATGGCCTCTGAGAGCCTAGGAACACATACATGCCATGTCAAGGTTGCAGAGTGGTATTTATGGAAGGTCCTAACTATATGCAGAGAATAAAATTGTTTCATCCTATTATGTCTGTGGTGTTGATAAGTCATTTTTGATTCTGGACATAAAGGACGTTATGCATAAAGGCTGTGTATTATATTATATATTTCAAAAGGTGACAAGCCAGGCCTAATTCCATTGGTATACTTTTACTGATACGGGCCTCTGAATTTCTGCCTGAAAGCCCTGGCATGAGGACATCACTGAGCCCAAGGGTTAGATCAATATATTGGTCTCATATATAAACTTATAAGAAGGCCATCAGAAATATTATTTTCTCCTTATCATGAGTAAATGCTATGCAAGAATTAATAGAGGCAGCATGGTGCAGTGATACGAACTTTGGACTAGGATTCTGGAGAACAGGGTTTAAATCCCTGCTCAGCTGTGAAAACCCACTGGGTGACCCTGGACAAGTCACACTCTCTCCGCCTCAGAGTGAGGCAAAGGAAACCTTCCCTGGACAAATCTTGTCAAGGAAACCCCATGATAGGTTTACTTTTGTCACCATAAGGCAGAAATGACTTGAAGGCACACAACAACAATTTCTAATATGAATGGAAAGATTTACCATAAAAGCAAGTATCCATTTCTTTTCTTGTTTAAAAACAGGGACTTCTCTCCATTATTTCCATTTCCCCTCTAGCCTACATTAAAAGTTCATCTATTAACAGCTCTTATCTGCCAATTACACTGTGGTAAAAAGACAACCCTAGCTGAAAATTTTCCTAAATGCAAGGACTGTGATGTTAAAAGTAAATTAAAAGCTTTGCCATTAACACATACACACACATACACACACACACACACACACGTATAGTCAGTGTATTATAAATGCAATAAATATTTAAGCAGCTGACATGAAGCTGATCATTATTGCCTCAATAACATTTTAAAAAATGAAATATGATTTATCAGCACTTTAGTTTCTTTAAAGTGAGCATTCATTTGCAGACAGTGTTACTAGCTCTTCTTTGTAGGTGGAAAAAAATCTACCATAATTTTATCACTATCACTGTGGTGTTGATGGAATGTCATGAGGTGGGGGGAAAAAAACTTACCGTAATTAAAGTAAAGGAAGAGTTGGGACACAGCAAATATTTCTAATCACTCATATCCTGTTAGCCTAAGGAGATATCAGATGTGGCAAATATGCCATGATAATGATGTCACAATATTGTGAAAGGGCTCCCCTATCACATGTCATCATCCTCCTCACATTCTGCTTCTGTCAAAAAAGCATTCTTTTTTATTAGCAGGCCAAGCCACTAATTGATATCCCATGGTTTTGTGTTTTTTGGGTTTTTTTTCCCAGTATTGTTTGTGTGCGAAACCACACCGAGTTCTGCTGGTGTGATTTCAGTGTCAATGGCAGTGCCCAGTAGAACACTTCTGGTTGAGAATACAAAAACTAGGTATGGGACACTCTTTTATAAACCTCGCCATTTTGCTGGCAAGTTTTTAAGTGTGTTTCAGTGCTTTTATGTTCATTTTGTTTGTTAATTTGGGTGGTTTTAGACTTTTAAATGCACTCATGTCTTCTCAAGAGAACTGCCAAAGTCGTCCCACCCATGCAAAAGTGTGGAAGGAAACAGCATGAGCAGTCATGTTGCCAAAATTCTAGGATGGCTCTTTCTCATGATTACAGCAATGTCTGATAAGGAAGAGTTATTATGCCAGGATACTTACACTTTAAAATATAGTGGGACAAAAATGTTTTTAGAAGCTCATCTGATAATCTTCTAAATGATGAACTATAGACATATTCAGAGGTGTTCCTATCTAATCAACAGTAAAATTAATTTTCTCATAGGATACTAGACACAGATTAAGTAAGCCATTTGACAGAGATTAGGTAACCAGGTTTTCCCTTTCACCCATGAGTACAGACAACCTTTTCTACTTACATTCTTTCATTCCACATTGTGGACTGTGCATATAATCCAGTCATACTTGTTCACATTACATGAAAGAACTAGTGGTGCCTGGTTTAGTCTGGCTTTTGTGAGCATCAGTGGTCTCTGCTAAGGCAAGGACACTCCCCACCCACATCATCCCACAATGTAAGACAATAAGAAATGATAGGAAGGGCCTTCAGCAAAATGTCACAGTATGGAATGCTCCTGTTCAGGATTGCATTCATGCAAGCAGGATACTCCACTCCATTCCCTCTCCTGTTTGGTTTTCCTCCTTTTCCCACCAGTCAGTCAGCATTCTATGGCCATGCAATCCTCATTGGGCAAATTTAGTTTATTCCAGACTCCTCGCATACTGCAAGACCCAACAGTACAATAAAACCAGGTTGGGGAGATCTTTCCTCCTCACTGAAGCACACTGTGCACTGCTGGCTTTGGACAGCTGGAAACCCTCTGGAAATGTTTTTCATCTCTCGGTTGCACAGAAGGGTCCAGGTTAGAAGGGAGGTAAAGAAAGTGTTTCAATCCAGGTCACTGTACAGTACATGTGAAAGGGATCTAGGAATCTTAGTGGACCACAAGCTGAACAGGAGTCAGCAGTGTGATGCAGCAGTTAAAAAAAGCTAATGTGATTCTAGGCAGCATTAATAGGAGTATAATGTCTAGATCAAGGGAAGTAATAGTGCCACTCTATTCTGCTTTGGTCAGACCTCAGCTGGAATACTGTGAACAGTTCTGGGCACCGCATTTCCTGAAGGATATGGACAAGCTGAAACATGTCCAGAGGAGGGTGACCAGGATGGTGGGAGGTCTGGAAGCCATGCCCTATAAGAAATGGCTTAGGGAGCTGAGCATGTTTAGTCTGGAAAAGAGAAGGTTGAGAGGGGACATGATAGCCATGTTTAAATATTTGAAGGGATGTCATATTGAGGATGGAGCAAGCTTGTTTTCTGCTGCTCCAGAGACTAGGACACAGAGCAATGGGTTAAAACTACAGGAAAAGACATTCCACCTAAACATTAGAAAGAACTTCCTGACAGTAAAAGCTATTTGGAAGTGGAATGGTCTGCCTCAGAGTGTGGTGGAGTCTTCTACTTTGGAGGTTTTTAAACAGAGGCTAGATGGCCATTTGTTGGGAATACTTTGATTGTATATTCCTGAACGGCAGGGGGTTGGACTGGATGGCCCTTGAGGTCTCTTCCAACTCTATGATTGTATGATTCTATGATTTTGC
The DNA here is from genome assembly GCA_030847615.1 of Gambelia wislizenii. Taxonomy (NCBI): domain Eukaryota; kingdom Metazoa; phylum Chordata; class Lepidosauria; order Squamata; family Crotaphytidae; genus Gambelia; species Gambelia wislizenii. Next base: position 271,362,621 of record JAUMIR010000001.1, on the reverse strand, counting down.
TTCTACTTTTCTTAACATTGGGGTTTGCTCAAGCCAACTGATATCTCCCTTTTGTGCACGGGTGATGCCATTTTGGCTGTGTAAAGATATGTACTCATGTCTCAACTTTGGAAAATATAAAAACAATCTAGTCATTGATCCAAATGTCATTGTTCCCATAGAATTAAATGGGACCTGGTATATTAACACTTAGGTAAGTTCTAACTATTCAGTGCCTGTATTGTAGTTGGGACTAACCACTGGATTTAGACCATGATTTCTTGTAGCATTCAGTTTATTGCACACAATTAAATTTTTGCTCTATTATTCTTCTTGACAAGATTTCCCAAATGTTGAGATACCCATTTTTCAACCTGGTTATGAATAATTGTGAATATTCTTTCCATCTGCAGTAAAAAGAAATATGAAGGATAAGAGAAAATTGATGATACACATCCTTTGACCCTATGGCTCTGAAGTAAGCGGAACTTTCGTGGTGGCGGGCAAGCAGCCCACTCAGGAAGTTCTTGGTGAAAGGTCAGCTTGTCCATGACATTATGGCTGCAATTCTGTATAGCACAACATAGCCAAATAGGTCCACAGGTGAACATAAGCTATGCTGAGACACATACTGCCCCCAACTTACTGAACAGCTTTGTGGGGAGCAAGTAGGATCACATAAGTATTTGGCTATGTTCTGTAGCCAGATGTGAAATGATCATAGTAGCACAGAGCCCTCTCGAGGAACCTTGCATATCTTAGCATTGATGGCATTATTTCATGTATGGCTAAAATAACATAGCCAGATACTTCTGTAATCCTACCTGCTCCCCACAATGCATGGAATGACTATGTGAGGGCTTCATGGGCTGTCAGTAAGAGTGGGGGGAGTGCTAACCCCCACAACACCCAAAAAGGACATACAAATGCAAAATGGAAATGTGTGTGCGCGTCCAACAGAATGGCAGCTTGTGTGAAACAAAACTTCAGGTTCCAACTTTGTTACTAACAAATGCTCAGAACATGGAACATAAGTTCCCTATGTCTTTCCCTATTTCTACCCCACAGTCTATAACACCCATGCTGTAGAACAGTGCTAGTCAACGTGATGGTCCATGAATTGGTGCTGATCCCGAAGCCATCAGCTGCCAGTCCCTGGAACATTTGTTAGAAGGAAAGAAACAATTGTAGCCAAAGGGCATAAATATGGTATGGATCATGGCACAATGGTGGTGGTGGTGGTGGTGGTAGGGAATGCTATTCCCCAGGACAGATTGCTTATGAAGCATTGCTCAAGAACATTCAACAACATTTCTCAGAGCCACTGACATTCCAGACAAGAAGCGGGAAATGTGAAGGCCATCTAATCACCAAATGCTTCATGTATTAATACATCTGTGCAATACATGATTGGTCAGGATATTTTCATTTCCACTCTGCTAAGGCTTCTTACAAAATCAGCCATCTTTCAGATCTTTTTGTCTTTATTTTTTCACTTAATGTCAGATTTGGGACTGAAAGCACAGTGAGGGTTGTTTTTTGTTGTTATTTGCAGGATAAAGTAGGGAGAGAATTGGATAGATTGATGGTGACATAAATTGTACTCTCCCATATCATGTTTGAGAAGTCTCTGAAGTCTTTTGGCTTTAGGAACTCTCTCCTGTCTAATCTGTGCTTTTTGTGTCTCCAATAATAATATAATCCAAGTTAGGCTTTGGCCCCTACACTACTCCAAACTGTGGATAGGTTTTTACTATTTGCATTTGTAGATTTAAACTCCTGTCAGAGTTAAATATATTGTTCATTTTAATACTTTATTATGCTCCCCCCCTTTTTTTTGTTGAGTCTAAACATGATACACAAAGAAAAATATCTACATGATTTTTCAGGTGGGATTTTTTAAAAACAGTCTTTTTTAAAAAAATAGGCAAAAGTCTATGACATGCTGTTTAAATGAACTTTTGGAATATGTCAGTGCATGTGCCAAGGCCTGACAAAATTTCATGGACAGAATATGGCTACCATGATTATTGAAATGTCTCTATGATGCAACATGAGGCAAAAGTTACTGCATTGTGATAGACATGGACTGTCATGAGTACATCACACAGGACATGCCCAGGATGACACAACATGGCTGATGCAACATACTATGGACTATGTATATAAGTGGGTGTAGCCTGTGTCCTTTGTGGGAGGTTATTGTTGGAGTTGCGATAGGAGCTTCTGTCCAACCCCCTTGTGGACAGTGGCTATTAGTTTGTATTCTCTCTGTAAGTAAAGTTCTGTAAATAGAGTTTTGAGGCTCAGAGTGATTCTTTTAAAAACTGATATTTCAGTCTGTTGGATTTATACTTCAAAGCTGTGGGCATTTGCATCATAGATTATATATTGTGACCCGCTTTGGAACACAACATTGTACACTGTGCTTTCTTTTCTTTTCTTTTCTTTTCTTTTCTTTTCCTTTTTTACATGAAATGACAGAACATCAGAAAGGTGAGCTGGACATTCACTCTTATTTTCTTGCACAACACTATTTGCCCCATTGAATTTTATTTTATTTTAATATCAAATGAAAAATACAGATAGCAAAAATATAGACAAAAATTCAGGATAAAATATGGTAATAATGTGCTCCTTTTGACCATGGTTAAACTAGGTAGGTGAAGCAGAATTATGTAACAGAAGTAGAGGTGAATCTAGGCAAGATCTGAATCCCTAACATATATAATTGTGATAACTTAACCTTAATCTATTTGTGAATGTCAGAGTGAAATTGTAGGTACTACGGCTGCAGCTGAGATTGTGTGGTATTTGTTTATACCAAGTTACTTTCCCCTGAAAGGGTTTAGAAACACCCTTGCCTAAATGGGTGATGCTGCAAGAAAGAGAGAGGGAGAGAACTAAGTTGGGCAGGAGAGTCCACAGTTCTATGGAGGTTTGACTCCAGGTCTCCCTAATCTAAGTCCAGCTAGGGAGAGAGAAAATTGAAAGTGGAAGTAGACGTGGTAGTGAAAATACATTTTCTGAATGCAGTATTCCTGAGCCAATCAGATCTTAACATACCCTCCAACTTTGCCATGGCATAAACCCAACTTCCCTACTCTTGTCTTTCCCACAGGTTCATAAACTTGCTACATTGCAAGCAAAAGGGAAGAAGAGCTGAGAAATTGCTGAAAAGAAGACTATTCCTGCTGCTATGCATTCTGTGCAATATTGTCATTGCGATTAACCCATCTTCTCTCACATAAGAGAATTTCATCAGATACACCTCAGCATTCAGACTTGCAATAAGTCTACAATTGTTCCTCCATATTCACAGATTTGGTGTTCATGGATTTAAGTATTCACAGCTTGAAAATATTCTTACAAAAATAATAATCCAAAAAGCCAACCTTGATTTTGCCATCTTATATAAGGGACACCATTTTGCTATGCCATTGCATATAATGGGACTTGAGTATTCATGGATTTTGGTATTCATGGGGGTCCTGGAACCAAACCCCAGTGAATGTGAAGGGACAACTGTATATTTACTTTCCAATCACAAACAAAGCATGTTAAATATACTATGCATAGGTGAAGGAAATCACATGCCACAACAATCTAATGTTTTCCACCACTGAAAGAGTCACCTCTTCAAAAAACAAAACAAAACAAAACCACCCAAGCTAAATGTGTCATTTATTTTACTGTTTCCCATCAGTTCTGATTCCAAGACAACATGAGAAATGAAAGAGCATAAAGCATAGATGAGAGACACCTTCAGTTTCTGTAGACTTTAATAAATAAAAGTGCTTTGCATCTTTCTGCATAACATGCATAGAATCATAGAATCATAGAATTGCAGAGTTGGAAGAGACCACGAGGGCCATCCAGTCCAACCCCCTGCCACGCAGGAAATCACAATCAAAGCATCCCCGACAGATGGCCATCCAGCCTCTGTTTAAAGACCTCCAAGGAAGGAGACCCCACCACGCTCCGAGGGAGTGCGTTCCACTGCCGAACAGCTCTTACTGTCAAAAAGTTCCTCCTAATGTTGAGGTGGAATCTCTGTTCCTGGAGCTTGCACCCATTGCTCCGTGTTCCAGTCTCTGGAGCAGCAGAAAACAAGCCTGCTCCATCCTCAGCGTGACATCCCTTCAAATACTTAAACAAGGCTATCATATCGCCTCTAAACCGTCTTTTTTCCAGGCTAAACATACCCAGCTCCCTAAGTCTCTCCTCATAAGGCATTGTTTCCAGACCTTTCACCATTTTAGTTGCCCTTCTCTGGACACGCTCCAATTTGTCAATATCCTTTCTGAATTGTGGTGCCCAGAACTGGACACAGTATTCTAAGTGAGGTCTGACCAAGGCAGAATAGAGTGGCACTATTACTTCCCTTGATCTAGACACTATACTTCTATTGATACAGCCCAAAATTGCATTGGCCTTTTTAGCTGCCGCATCACACTGTTGGCTCATGTTCAACTTGTGGTCTACTAGGACTCCTAGATCCCTTTCGCACGTAGTCTCATTCAGCCAGGTCTCTCCCATCCTATATTTATGCATTTCATTTTTCCGCCCTAAATGCAGTACTTTACATTTCTCCGTATTGAATTTCATTTTGTTAGCTTTGGCCCAGCTCTCCAGTCTATCCAGGTCATTCTGAATTTTGATCCTGTCCTCTAGGGTATTAGCTACTCCTCCCAATTTGGTGTCATCTGCAAATTTGATAAGTATGCCCCTAATTCCCTCATCTAAGTCATTGATAAAGATGTTGAATAGCACTGGGCCCAGGACAGAACCCTGTGGCACCCCACTGGTCACATCTTTCCAAGACGAAGAGAAGCCACTGCTGAGCACCCTTTGGGTTCGGCCGGTCAACCAATTACAAATCCATTGAACTGTTAACTTGTCTAGCCCACATTCTACAAGCTTGTTTGCAAGAATGTCATGGGGAACCTTGTCAAAGGCCTTACTGAAATCAAGGTATGCAATGTCCACAGCATTCCCTTCATCTACCAAGCTGGTAACTTTATCAAAAAAAGAGATCAGATTAGTCTGGCATGACTTGTTTCTCTGAAACCCATGCTGACTTTTTGTGATTATGGCATTGCCTTCTAAATGTTCACAGACTCTCTGTTTAATGATCTGTTCTAGAATCTTCCCTGGTATTGATGTCAGACTAACTGGACGATAGTTGTTGGGATCCTCTTTTTTCCCCTTTTTGAAGATGGGAACAACGTTTGCCCTCCTCCAGTCTGCTGGGACTTCTCCTGTTCTCCAGGAGTTCTCAAATATTATTGCCAATGGCTCTGAGATTATATTTGCCAGCTCTTTTAATACTCTTGGATGTAGTTCATCTGGTCCTGGAGATTTAAATTCATTTAGATTAAGAAGGTATTCCTGTACCACCTCTTTACTTATTTTCAGCTGGATTTCCCCTATTGTGTCCTCTGTTCCATTTTCCTCAGGTTGGTCCTCCTTTTCCTTTTCTGAAAACACTGAGGCAAAGAAGGTGTTGAGTAATTCTGCCTTTTCTCTGTCCCCTGTTAGCATTTTGCCATCTTCTCCACGTAGTGGCCCTATCATTTCCTGCTTCCTCCTTTTGCTGCGGACATACCCAAAAAAACCCTTTTTATTGTTCTTAACCTCCCTAGCAAGCCTGAGCTCATTCTGCACTTTAGCTTTTCTGACTTTACTCCTACACGTGTTCGCTATCTGTTTGAATTCTTCTTTGGTGATTTCCTCCCTTTTCCATTTCCTATACATGTTCCGTTTAAAACTTAGCTCCATTGAAAGTTCTTTAGTCATCCATCCTGGTTTCTTGAGACACCTCCCATTTTTCTTCCTCAATGGTACTGTTTGAAATTGTGCCTTCAGTATCTCCCTTTTGAGAAAGTCAAAACCGTCTTGAGGTCCCTTCTCTTTTAGTATTCTTGACCATGGAATCATCCCCAGTATTTCCCTGAGTTTATTGAAATCAGCTCTCCTAAAGTCAAGAATGCGTGTCTGACTATGCCTGGCTTCTCCTTTCCATTGTATAACAAACTCCAGGAGAACATGATCACTCTCACCTAAGGATCCCACCACTTGCACCCCATTAACAAGGTCGTCTCTGTTGGTTAGGATCAGATCTAAAATAGCTGACCCCCTTGTTGCCTCTTCCACCTTTTGGACCATGAAATTGTCTTCCAGGCATGTAAGGAATTTGCTAGACCTTGTAGTTTTGGCTGAGTTAGATTGCCAGCAAATATCAGGATAGTTGAAGTCACCCATCACTACTACATCTCTCCTTTCTGCATGTATGTTCATCTGTTCTAGAAAGGCAACATCCAATTCCTCCGTCTGATTTGGGGGTCTGTAGTAGAGTCCCACAATAACATCCCTGTTGTTTCCCTCCCCTTTAATTTTTATCCAGATGCTCTCCACCTGGCTTCCAGTATTGATGTCATGGATCACTTCACTGGTGTAAATATCCCTGACATATAATGCTATTCCTCCTCCTTTCCTGTTTGGCCTGTTTCTCCTATAAAGGTTATACCCCTCTATTCCTACATTCCAATCATGAGACTCGTCCCACCAGGTTTCAGTAACGCCTATTATATCATATTTGTTTTGTAGTGCAAGGAGTTCTAGTTCATCTTGCTTATTTCCCATGCTCTGTGCATTAGTGTAGAGACATCTGAGACCATGTGTTCCCTTTACTTGCTCCCTGTGCAAGTTTTTTTGCCTCCCACTGTTGGGTCCTTGCGCTGTTTGCCTTGTTCCCTCTATGACAGTTTGACTATTTTCTCCAGCCCTTTTGCCTTCCAGAATACTGTCTCCCTCCCCCATTTGACTCAGTTTAAAGCCCTCCTGATCAAATTCTTGAGAGTGTTGGCAAAAATGTTTCTTCCAACTGTTGTAAGATGCACCCCATCTCTTGCCAGAAGTCCCCCTGCATGGAAGCGCAGTCCATGATCCAAGAATCCAATTTGTTCTCGGCGACACCATCTACGGAGCCAGTTGTTTACGTCGGCTATTTTCCTCTCCCTTCTTGGACCATGCCCTTCAACTGGCAGAAGAGACGAGATGACCACCTGTGCGTTCATTTCTTTCAGCTTCCTCCCCAGGGCCTCATAATCTCTTCTGATCTTGGGAAAGCTGTGCCTTGCAATATCATTGGTTCCCACATGGACCAAAAGGAAGGGGTAATGATCCGTAGGCTTGATGAGTCTTGTCAGCCTCTCGGTCACATCACAGATCTTTGCCCCAGGGAGACAACACACCTCCCGAGTCATCTTGTCAGGCCCACATACCACTGCTTCTGTACCCCTCAGCAAGGAGTCCCCCACCACCACCACACGCCTCCGCTGAGGCTTCGCAGCTGCTGTTCCTTGCGGTGGTCCTCTCAAGGTCCCCTGCTCTACCCCTGAAGTCTGTCCATGCTGTTCTTCCTCATTGTCCTTGATAAGGGAAAGGGCTTCAAATCGATTCTGTAGCTGCAAGCTGCTGGAAGAATCCCTGGATTTTCTTGTTCTGTGTGTGACATTCCTCCAGCTGTCTACTTCCTGTGTCCGTGAAGTGACCCTCTCCTCCACAGCCACTTCCTCTGTGCGGTCCCCATCCAAGAGTGTTCGTTCTGTTCTGTCCAGGAAAACCTCTTGCTCCCGAATCTGTTGAAGTGTAGCTACCCGTGTCTCCAGCTGCTGTACTTTCTCCTGCAAGAGGGCTACCAGCTTGCATTTGGTGCATATGAAGTTCTCCACGTCTGTAGACAAGAATAGAAACATCGCACAAGTGTTGCAAGTGACTGCTGCAGTCCCCTCAGTGTCCATGATGAGAGCTTTTAGGTAATCTAAGAACTCTTAGTTAACGCTGATAATGCTAAGCTGTACTTTTAGGTCTGCTGTATTTTTGTTTGGTTACTGAAATTCGCGTGCCTCTGGCTCTTGAGGGTAAAAGGGCAAGGTCAGAAGTTCAAGCCCCTCAGCAACAAGCAGCCTCTCCTAACAGTTTTTTTTTAAAACATTCAATCTCCCCAGTCAGAATGGCTGTTCAGAAGTTGCTTCCTTCTTCTCCCTGGCAGGAAACTGGCAGGAAACTTGCTGTCCAGAAGCTGCTCTCCTTCTCTCTGGCAGGAAACTGGCCTGGAAAGCCTCTGCAAGGACTTATATAGAGCTAGGCTCCCAGCTCCACCCCCTAATGACTCACAGGTGTGACTCACAGGTGTGACTCACAGGAAGGCCTCTGGCTCTTGAGGGTAAAAGGGGAAGTTCAGAAGTTCAAGCCCCTCAGCAACAAGCAGCCTCTCCCAACAGTTTTTTAAAAAAGTTTTAAAAGTTGCTTCCTTCTTCTCCCTGGCAGGAAACTGGCAGGAAACTTGCTGTCCAGAAGCTGCTCTCCTTCTCTCTGGCAGGAAACTGTAGCATGTAGCATGTAGGTGAGCTGTATATAATATTTATATTGCTTATGCTGTTTATGCTGTAATATGATAATAGTGTTCAAAACAAGTAATAATTTGTACTTAATATATTTTTAAGTTATTCTCACTGTCATTTTTTTTTTAGTATTATTATTTTTGTGTAGTTGACACAACAAAAATTACACGAACATATTCCATACGTATTCCATACACATATTTCACAATTAAGAAAATATAAAAACATAAAGAAAATTACTCCTTTTCACCATAATCTTCATCGTATGTTGTACATCATATATTCATGCTAATTTACAATATATTTACAATATAATTTATCCCTTAGTCTTTCTCCTTTCCCGAAGTAGTTTATCCTTGTATTATAAAATCTTGTTCCCCATTTATTTTATATCTTTTAATTGTTCTTCTAAGTCTATCCTATAGATTAAACACCAAAATCTGACTTAAATTAAATACATTTATCGTTAAAGTTTAAATCTGTAAGTCTAATTTCTTTAAGTTTTGCCATTTTCTCTTCCAAAAGTTTCCTATCGGTTCCCATTCTTTTTTAGTTTCCGTAATCATCCTCTCTTTTAAGATAGCGGTTAAAATATCCATATCTTTCATCTCTTGTAGCCTAATCAGCCACTCCTCTTCAGTAGGGTGTTCTTTCATCTTCCACTTAGAGGCGTAGGTTATTCTTGCTGCTGAAATCAGGTATAACAAGATTCTCCATTTAGATTTAATATTTTCATCTTTAATTTTGTCTATCATGTTTAGCAGATATAGTTCTGGCTCCATTGTAAATTTTATTCCTAACATCTCAGAAATAAGAGAATGAATTTTTTTCCAATATTTTTTTGCCCATTGACAGTTCCACCATAAATGAATTAAGGTGCCCTTTGCTTGTTCACACTTCCAACATAGGTTGCTACCAGCATTGTACATCTTATGCAATTTCTCTGGAGTCAAATACCACCTATGAAACATTTTCATATAATTTTCTTTTAAGCTTTGGGCCATTGTAAATTTCTGCGTATTAATCCATGCTTTCTCCCACCTTTCTAACTCAATGTTATGGCCTATGTCTTGAGCCCATTTGACCATTGGCTCTTTAATATAATCCGTTTCTAATTTCCTTTCTAATAGAATGTTATAATATTTCTTTATATGATGTTTTTTATTGTCCCAAATTATATCATCTAATTGGTTTTTATCTATTTCAAAATTTTCTAATTTCTTATCCATCTTGAATCGTTCATAAATCTGTTTGTATAGGAACCAATTTATTCTATGACCTTCCAGCTCTAATTGTTCTCTTGTCTTTATCCCCATTTCTGTTCTATCCTTTGTTACAATATCCTTGTAAGTTAACCAATTCATTTCTTTGCTTTTGGTCCTTCCAAAGAAGGCTTCCTCAGTTGAGATCCACAATGGGATCTTTCTATAGAAAGTTCCTTTTAATTTTAACCATATTCTAACAAGAGCCTTCCTTATATAATGATTATTAAAGTCCTTATTCTCCTTGATCTTCCCATACCAGAGGTATGCGTGCCATCCAAATCTGTTGCCTGATCCCTCCAGTGATAATAATTTGTTATCTTTAAGTAGTATCCACTCTTCTAACCATAAGAGAGAACAAGATTGATAATATAATTGCAAATCCGGCAACGCACAACCTCCCTTCTCTGTTTTCTCTAAAAGTGACTTCCATTTAATACGTGGTTTCTTACCCGACCAAATATATTTTGATATTTCAGTTTGCCATATCTTGAAATATTTATCATTATTCAGAATGGGCAAATTCTGGAATATGAACATCAATCTGGGGAGTATATTCATTTTTATCGATGCGATTCTTCCCAACAAAGACAAATTAATTTTTGACCATCTCATCATATCTTTTTTAATATCCTCCCATAGTTTCTCATAATTATTTTTAAATAAGTCTGCATTCCTTTTCGTAATCCAGATGCCTAAATATTTTATCTTTTTCTCAATTGTGAATCCTGTTATGCTAGCTATCTGTTCTTCTTGTATTCTCACTGTCATTATGGGGCTGAATCATGGATACTTGAGACCCAACTCTTGGTTGCTGGAAAACTCTCATATAGTCCCATCAGATAATTGGGAATCTCATTTGTTATCCAACTGAGGAGGAAAGGGGCTAAATCAAATTTATATTCTCTTTTGCAAATAGCTGGTGCTGTTACCACATGATGGGATATATGTACATAACCCTGATTGTTGTGCAAGGGTCCATAGGGAAGCATAGACACCACACTTTTATACACATGTCTTTCCAGGAGTGATTTGGTTCAGAATAAGTTTATAGTCTCTAGAGAGACTGGGGCATCTTTCTTCATCTAAACATTGTTGAAAAAGTAATAAGAAATTTGTAGACAACAATTTTTGACCTTCTTCAACAGCCCTGAAATAAATGTTCTGACTTAAAAAAAAGTTTTTTACCTTATAAAAATGTTTTATACCTTTGGATATAAAAGTGTCCCTGTCTCCATCAGTCATTTACCTTTCATTGTTATGGCATGGCTGCTATGAAACGTTAAGTGTTGTTTTAGTTGCCATTCTTAATATATGAGGGGAAACTTTCCCAGCAAAAAGACAGCAACAGAGGAAGGGAGACTCCTCCTTCCCCCTCCTTCAACGTACATTCAGTCCAAATGTCTCAATTAGGGATGGGCAAATCTTTCAGTTTCACTTCCTTCTCACACTCAAATCTTGCATTTTGGTAAATTCTGATCAAAGACAGGTAAAAAAAAAGTTCAAACACATCCCCTGGTCTAATATTGTCTACCTTTCTACCTGTCATATTTGCACCCTGCCATTCCTCCAAGGATTCAAAACTTCTCATTTTTCTGAAAATATCATGAAACAGGTGTTATTAGTTTCTTGGGGAGAGGTGGATTTTTAAGAAATCTTTCATGGACTGGGGGATGCTGCTTACTTTTGACAGTATGAGTGGTAGCTTTGTTTTCGACCTTAAAAGAAGAGTTTAGTTTCTGAATCTGAGATCCTTCTGTGACCTGAATTACTGAGGTCCATGGAAATTCCACGTGTGTTTACCAAAAATAAATATTTCTATGGGAAATTTTAATTGGTTCAAATGTGGCAGTAAGAGGCCAGGTAACAGCGGGCTCCTTTGACCTGTGTATACCAGTACTCACTGATGAGACTACAAGCCAGGGGATAAAATAAAAATGGTTTTTATTGAAAAATAATCAGGGAATGCACACATATGTACACTCAGGCTTCAAGTACTCACACAAGGCTATTGAAGAAAGGTGGACTTATATGGATAGAGGAATAGAGTGTGGGATGATAGTTTATATCTTATCTGTCTGATGAGATGATGAAGAATGGCTGGAAGCACTGGGTGACCCATTAAACAAACAGAGTAATGGCCTCTGGGAAACTGAGTACACTTTGGTGGTGTTTAGGGGTGATATTTATATTCAATATTCCCCCTGTAGGGGTGTTATGAGTGGAATACAATGTCTGCTAGAGTTCCCAAGATTAAACAATGGATTATCTGGATGTGTTAACAATTGCTAATGGCTGAGATGTTAAAATTGGTGGGCGTCAGGCAAACCGCTATTGTTTTAGGAGAGGTGCAAGGAAAATCTGTTTTGCAAGGCAATGGGTGTCCAGTTACCTTGATTGGATTATTGAATTTCTTCCCTAACTTACCCATTCAACGGAGAGGGTAATTTAATTCTTTAGGCATGTATTTTAGGAATTTGGGCTGGCTACTTCCTTAGGTTTTCTGAGCAATCCTTGATTCCTTGTACTTGGAAGTCCCTGGTCTACTACCAACCACGTGGAGTACTAATAATACGCCAATTGTTGAAATAAAGCCAATTCATGAATTATTGAAAGAGTGGGGGGTATCAAGGCAGGTAACACTTCCACCTGTTTCAAGTCTTCCCCACTTCCTAGGCCTTGTCTAAATCGGCTATTTGCCCCATTATGATCCCATCTTGGAGCTGTGAAGTCTTAATGATGCAAGGCTTTTGCCCTGTTTTCCCCCAGTCAGTTCTGATGACACCTGGGGCAAAGACAGGACAACGATGGGATAAAGCCCATTACCCACAAAAAAGTTCCAGCTAGAAAAAATGGATTGGGCCCCGTGTGACCGCAGGATCCCATACTGCTGGACCATCACTGCAGCTGCCATCCATGTCACTTTCTTCAAAGCTAGGAAGGAATCCCACAGCATGTGACCAAGGGATAGAGAACATTTCAGGAACAGTAGGATGACTTTAATTTCTTTTCACTGCCAAAGAAAAAACATTTTTTGTGGGTCAGGTATTTAATCTTTCCTTTTATTTTATTTTTTAAAGAGAGAGAGATTGAGCCATTTGCAGTGGTCCCTCTGTATCCATGGATTTGGTATCCACAGATTTAAGTATTCACGGCTTGAAAATATTCTTTAAAAAATAATAATCCAAAAAGCAAACCTTGATTTTGCCATTTTATATAAGGGACACCATTTTGCTATGCCGTTGCATATAATGGGACTTGATTTTGGTATCCATGGGGGATCCTGGAACTAAACCCCAGCAAATATGAAGGAACAACTGTATTTTAGTGTTAGCTCATTCAACAGCTTGTATGTCTCTTATTTCTACAATTGATCATGGTCATTATGGTCCTTTTGTCTCTCTCATTCTGCTACACTGTCTATGTTGAAGAAGGACCATTATATACCAGAGATGGGGATGCCTATGCATGTATGTCTGTAAGTGTCAGTGCACCTATGAGACCATACTAAGAGTTGTTTCACACTACACAATCATAGCACTATGTTTCCACTTCGACAGTCATGAGGGTTGAGTAAACCTTGAAAATGCTTCTCATGGAATTCAAGGAGAATGTGATTTTTCTTAATGGAATTTCTCATCAATCCACAATATTTGGAAAGAGGGGGCCAAATCCACCCAAAACTCTGTAGGAGAAGTCTTAATGGCTTTTCCTGAAGTTTTTAAAGAGTTCTGTAGAGAATGAGCATTACCACTTGTTGGAACAACCAATTCACATTCATTTGCATTTTCCATAAGAGCAGAAGTGGAAAGCTGATTGGTCAGATGGGCAGATGGGGTGGAACTTGTTAACAAAGCAAGCACCCCGAACTGCCATGTTGGATTTTCACTGTAGCAATCATGTACTCAACTGATGAAACAGCTTTTTTTTTCTTTTTTCTTTAGATGGAACATTGTACTTTCGCACCTTAGATATACTTCTTTAAAAAAAATACTGTTTGGCAGTGGCAGCTGATGACAATAAAAACATGAGTAATTAACTCACGCCCACCATCTTGATTTGCAGGGGGACAGCAAAAGCAGATAGCTTTGCAGGCCTGTGATCTTGCCAAAACACTGTTAAGACAAATAGAAACTGCTTCAAATTAGCATTAGTGCTCATCACTCCACATTTTCCCCCTCGTATAGCCAAGCCATGGTTCCATCCTATGGAATCCAGGGATTGGCAGTTGAGGGAGGGGCATTTAGAACTCCCCTGGTGATCACCAAACTACAAATCCCTGGTTTCCATAGGATGCAGCCATGGCAGTTAAAGTGGAATCTTAGTGGTGTGACCAGATGGTGGGAAAGAACCCCAAGGAACCCACCATTGGTTTTTCCCACTGCTGTTTTCCACCACTCCCCTAGCCATGCAAGTTAATAGAATGATTTCTCATTTCACCTACATGAGGGGACTGCTGGGAGAGACAGGTACTTTCCCAAGAGTCCTTTGTACCATGATGGGTTCCTCTCACAGCCATTTTTTTCCAGCAGCAACGCTCCCTCCGGCATTGTTCCATGGTGTGGAGACAGGGGTCGATGGTATGTTTTCCCTGTTTACTATATGTCTTCTCTCCCTCACTCCCTCTTTTCTTTGTGGTGTGCTGGGATGCCTCCATGAGAATAACTGAATTGTACTAACAAGCAAAGTTGCAAGATGATTTTAACTGTTCATTTTTTTAAAGTAAATAAACTTCTTTTTGACAGGCTGAAAAAATCATAGTTATATTACCAATACCATAAACAATCAACATAAATAATTCCAAAACTTTAGATTATTTATAGTTAAAGAAATGTATTTCTGGATCTATAGCTAATTGGAAACCGAAGTTATTGTCACCCTGTGAATTCAAAGGAGTTTGCAGCATTAATGGAGTGAAGGGGTATTCTGTCACAGTTGTCATCTGCAGCTGTGCTCATAGCAATAATAAGATATACAAATATCCCATCATTAATTTTAAACAGATAATCATCATTCTGTCATAGCTCATTCTGTAAAATCAACCTTATTTATCTTCTTGTTGGTTTTAATTCTTGCTCTTGTGTAAATTCTAGACTTCCATTCTCATTAATATTTGCATTTCTCATACAGTTTGAAAGCGTCCCTTAAAGGTTTAGCAGATAGACACTGCTCAGTCTATTGAACCCCAAACTGTAAATTAAACTTTTCTTACAAGAATGCTATGAAGATAAATGGGATAGTTCCCATGTTAATGCTGAGCCAAAAATCTCACGCAGCTCCACCATGAATTGAAAGGCAGTGGTTTGTGCTAAATTGAATCCTCTCCAAAATAATGGAAAAGGAAAATAAAAACTTCTTTTTCTCTCTCTTTCTCTCTGTGTTTGCTAATCTTAGGCCCAAAGATTTTTCTCTTTTGAAAAATCATTAAAACAAGTGGTTTTTTGATGTTCATCACAGTGGTGTGAAGCTCTGGTTGCTGTTTCCATCCTCCTGCATGCCTTGAAATGGCTTTAGAGCAGAAATGGAAAGAATATTCAAAATCATCTGGGAAATGATTGAAAAATGTGTTTCTTCAGTTTCAGGAAACCCTGCTGAGAAGACTCTTCTCAGGGTGACAGGATGAGGGTTTGAATCCCTGCTCAGCCATGGAAACATCAGCTGACCTTGGGCAAGGCATACTTTTTTAGCCTCAGAGGAAGACAATGACAAGCCTCCTTTGAATAAATGTTGCCAAGAAAACATCATGATAGTGTAGCCATATGTTGGAGTTGACTTGAAAGCACATAACAGCAACATGGCTGGGCAAATAAAGCCCTCCTGTTTGGCAGCCATGCTGTGCATGGGGGGGGGGAGATATGGATGATTTAGAAGATCTGTCTGTATGGAGGAATCCTGACTAGGTTTTGGAGGACAGGGTCTTACAGGGAATAATGGTGGCAATGGCCTTTTCTCCCTTCCCCATTTTAACGTTTTATTTTGCACCATGGTAATGATACTCTTCTGTGTCATCAAGAAAGCACCAGAGTGAGGTTACATCATGATGTGGTATCATTCCAGGAACTTTATTTGTAGAAAACAAGATGGCACCTTCACTGCCCAGTGATTTTGTT
Organism: Gambelia wislizenii; assembly: GCA_030847615.1. NCBI lineage: Eukaryota > Metazoa > Chordata > Lepidosauria > Squamata > Crotaphytidae > Gambelia > Gambelia wislizenii. Next base: position 271,346,862 of record JAUMIR010000001.1, on the reverse strand, counting down.
CTGTGATCCAGGGGTTATTGTGTTGGAACATAAGGTATGTAGGAATGCTGCTGGTGCCACTTACAATAGTGGAAAAAACAAAGAAAGAAAGACATGGAATAGTGGAAATGTTCCCTGCTTCCACTCCAAGTAAACTCCTGCTTTCTGACAGTCAGTGGGAATTCTTCAAAGCAGGCGAAATGTCAGAAAGAAACTCTTCCAGAACACGGCCTCACAGCCCAGAAAAAAAACAAGGAAAATCTATGGATGCCGGCCATGAAAGCCTTCGACTTCACATCTTCAAAGTGAAATTATTTGGTGGGTTTTAGGCTCTCCTTTCCCTCATTTCATCATGATTTTGGAGGTAAAAACTTCATTGAGGCATATCCATATACCATCCCATGTAATATTCAGTTTAGGTAAAGAAATCCTTAACAAAACCTATTCCCTACAAGTAATTGCAATTCTTCAAACATTTTTTGTTGTTTTAAGCACAAGGTATTGAAATGAAACAAACTTCAATAGCATTGGTTAACAGATGATCCATTGAACTTAGAGGAAAGAAGAAATGGGTGCTCCACTAAGGAGTATCAAAAATGTGTGTTGAAAAATGCTGATCACAATGTTTTTAAAAACTTAATTAGATCAGGCAAACAGGGATCCATCAGCAGAGGATGACTTTAATTGGACTCGCACAGCAAGGAGGAGAAGGAAAAATGCATGTTTCTACCTAAATGGGGTAGTTTAAAGAGGGGGAAAGTTGTTAAGAAACTTAGCACAAGTTTCTCTTGCTATTTTTCTGCACCATCATCAAGACAACATAAAGAGACATGTTAGACATCAAAGAAGTGTTGTAATAAAGAGAATTGGGATTAAAAATGTAGCATCCTGGCTTTGAAAAAGATGACTCATAGCACAGTCTTTGACTACTAGTCCTTTCTATTAAGATGTCTTTCTGCAAACCTTGAAAATAACTTGCACTTAACATGCACTGTGGGTCTTTATCCAGAGGGTCTCACATACTTTGTTTTTATTTATCAGTGATAAATTTGTTTTCATCCTTCTTCTAGGGAGCATAAGTAGATACAAGGATTATGGTTGGAACCCTGTATCCATGGGGGTTCGGTTCCCGGACTTACCGGAGCTGCTGGAAATTGCACATAATAGCAAACGCTATTAAAAAAATGGACTTCCGGTAAAAACATACCATAGAGCTGCATTGGAGAACCTAGAAGATGTCTATAGAGGTTGACTCCCTAGGCTTTTTCTAGGATGACTCTACTATATGTGCCCTGTTTTGTGGGGCTCCTGTGTACCCAATTCCAAAACATATGAAGGACAAAGGCTGAGAATCACTGTGTTAAATCAACCTAGCCTAATCTAGATTAGGCTGAAAAATTCACAGCCCAGATTCACCCATCTAGCCTCATTGCTGAGTAGGTAATTTCAGGTCAGACCTTCCCTAGTCATATTCTATGTGTCAGCACCATGCTGATTGTCAGAGTGCATCATTAGACATATCCATTATTGCACATGAGAAACTCTCCCCCCCTCCACCCCACCACTAACTGGATGATCAGTACTGTGTGTGCTAATTGCTTCTTAGATCAGTGATTCCCAAACAAGTGTCCCTGATGTTGGTGGACTACAGTTCCCAGAAATTCTGGCTGGTGTCTGTGCTCTCTGGGACTCTTGGGAGCTGAACTGTGGTCTGAACTGGAACTGGCTGCATTTCCAAGATTCCTCAGGTCTTGGTTTGTTACAGAAAACTGGCACACATCACTACTGCTAGCTAAGATATATTAGTGGTAAATGCAGCAGGTTTTAGCTTCAGAGGAAGACAATGGCAAGCAGAGCAAGCATTATAGTTCTTTATCCGATGGGTTCTAGTGGTAACATCACTACCACTAAACAATGAATTCTACCCAGACTATCTCAGGGACAAAACTACTGATATCCTTGGCTAGATAATGGTTCCCCTGATCTGAGGAGTATGGCAAACTAAATGGAAGGTGGATTAGGGGGATATATAGGGCAGAACCAAGCAAAAGAAACTGAAGAAAGCATGGGTGACTCATCTGCTATCTTGATAGCTAATAGCTAAGAAGAGCATGAGTTATTTATTTATTTATTTAGGTATTTATACCCTGCTCTTCAGTCACCAAGGCTTTCAGAGTGGCTTACAAATTGTTAAGCAATAGCACTTTTCACATCTACACCACTTTATAGCCCACTAGGCACTAAGTGGTTTCCAATGTATGTCTCACTTTGTGCCATGGTAGGGCTGAGTCTTCCCATGTCAATCCCATCCACAGCACAAACTGGTTGCATGCCTCCTTTGTTGGTAGGTGTGAAGATATGCATCCCCATCAAGACCCTTTAGTCCTTCCACTAGGCCTGAAATGTGAAAAAGTGTTTCCTCCGCCTCTTCCCTGCTCCTCTTTCCAGCATTACTTCTCAGTGCTTGACATAATAACACTCATGCAGTGTAAACATAGCTATTGCAATTTTTAAAACAGTAAAATCTAGCATGTTTAATATTAAAGTGCCTCTGGTTATCATCTGAAAACTCCCAATTCTAATCAGCATTTTTGTCCTAGGTTTGATTTAGATGCACTTTCGCTAGTTGAAAAATCTATATTACTTAAATAGTTTTCAAATCATATTCCCCTTCCCTATGTATGGAAGGGCACTGCCTGCAGGACCCCTGTTTGCAAACGAAAATCCAGTCTCATAAATTATCACTGGCCTGCATAGTAATGAGGCCATTTATATGGAAATGGGCATACAACTATTCTTTCACCAGCTCTTGAGCAATTCATGAACTGCTTTTCACATTACAAGAAGTGCTTCATGAGCCAGATGAAAAAACAAAACCAAGACACTAGTAAGTTCCAACATCCTTTGATAAATACCCATCCCAAACATGGAAATGGAGGAGAAGTCAAGAGGCATACAGCAGAAGGAAGCATATAAGATAACAGTGTCAATGGGATTGAATGCTGACACAAGATAATGTCCTTCGCCTCCTTAGAAAATGAATATAGGCTGACAGTTTATTCAGAGAAGAAATAAACAGTGAAGCAAAGCAGAATCATTTCTTTACAAAGAGGAAGAGAATGTTTCCTTTTGGATGCTGGTGATTTGTGAGTCATGCTATCACCCAAAATTTACACTTGCTAATGAATTTGAAGGAAAGGACCTACCTTTATTTCAAAAGTACTCCTCTTTACAGAACAGTCATATCTGAGTCCTGCTTTCAAATGTGGTCATATTTTTGTAAGGAATGTGGAGTACTTGAAATATTCTGAGTATCAAAATGCACAAGAAGTTCTGGGGCTGGTTTACACACCAGGTTTTATTGCGTTAAGTTGCGCTTTAGCGCTTTCCCGCATCAGTGGTGGGTAGTTTACATGGTATATGTTTACACAGCTATATTTTGTGGCTCTTTGATTTTTTCCGCTTTGAGGTTCACACAGCCAAAAGTGCTGGGGGCATGGCCAAGCATTGTGAGGAGACAAAGGGATGCCATAGGAATGTCTGCCCTGGCCTGAACTCCGTGCTTAACAGCTTATAGGCAGTCGCCCTCCTCCCCCACTCCCTTCCCACAAATCAAACGGAAGGTTTTCCTCCTTGCTTAACAGCATTTTATTCCAAATAGAGGAAAGCCAGAGAGAGAGAGAGAGAGAGAGAGAGAGAAACAGACTGTCAAAATAGCAGTGCACCTCTGCTGCAGCCCTTCGTGAAATGGTTTCTCTCCCTCCCCCATGCACAGGATCACTGCTGACGAACGGAGCTTTACCTACTTGCAAAACAGCAGAGAGGATGAGAAGGAATGCTCCCTGACTGAAAATTGATGGGAATCCTTTTTGTTTGCAAACTGGTTTGCAAAATAGCAGAGAGGATTTTTCAAAGTTTCCTCTAATCGCTACTGTCTCTCCCTCCCTCCCTCCCCCTCTTTTAAGCCCACCCCTGCATCATCAACCAATCACAGTGAAGCTCTGCTGCAGCCCTTAGTGGAATGGTTGTTTACACTGCCAATAATGCGCTACATTGCAAATATACCTGCAAAAGTAGCGACATCCCTTGCCACGCTATATTTGGGTGTTTTACCTTCCCCCCTTCTGAATGAGGCGATGCTGTGCTGCGATCCATGGGAATTATGAGCTATCTTAGCAGTATATTTAGAGGAATATTTGCCCGTGTAAACAACCCCCTGGATTTTTTTTTATTTTTTTTTTTAGCATGAATAGTATCTTTCCACAGTGGTGACTGGCTTCCACTGAGCAGGTTGGTGGAGCGAAGAGGTTACTGTGGGGAGAGCCACAAGTAGATCTAGCTTCCTCATCATTTTCTTTCCTTGCAAAAATTCAAAACAATGCATTATGATTAGTTCAGTGGAAGAAACGTGTTTTACTTTGGTTTATTTTTTTTAATTTTTATTTTTAAAAGAACATATACATACAACATAAAAAAAAGTTTCCATCCAAAGATTTTCCATAGTCTTATTGTAGTAGTCTTGGGGACAAAGTATAGAATAAAGTGTAGAGTTTGTTACATTCTACCTCATTAAACAGTCTTAACTTGGAACTGAGCTGTTATTTCTAAATACCTTATACTTTATCTTTGCATCTCCAAAGGACTACCTCCTTGGCATCCCCGGGGGTTTGAGTTTTTAGATTACTATTCGCAATTCTTGCTACAAATTTTTACCCCCCGGCATTGCCATGGCTTAAATTTTTAAAGCTTCCATCCTGACTTCCCCGAGTAATTATCCCATATATACATCGTTGTCAACCATTTCTCCACTATATTATGCCAATTTCTTTAATTATAACATTCTTAATTGTGACCTCGAAGAACTGTTGGCTTTAAAGTTTAGACTCTTTAATTATCTACAATATTCCCAGATTTATTGCAATTTAGCAATACTACCCCATCTATTTACCAAATATGTAGATACCGCAGACCAATCTTTTAAATAAGTTTCATTGATTTCCCTTTTAACCTCAAAGTTAATTGGTCCATATGCATTACTTCATATAATCTTTCTAACCATTCTTGCATTTTAGGGCAGTGTTTCTGTTTCCAAACTTTAGCAAAGGTTAACCTAGCTGTCACTGACAAATAAAAAAACAATTTCCCATGTTCCTTTTCTAACTTTCCTTCCACCATTCCTAGTAGAAAGATTTCTGGTTTCCATGGGATCACTGTCTGAAGAATGTCTTCCATGATAATTTTAACATTTTTCCAAAATTTACTGGACTCTTTACAGTTCCACCACATGTGGTAGAACATTGCATCTTTCTCTCCACATTTCCAGCAAGACCCACATGCCCCTTTATACATCATAGCTAATTTATGAGGTGAGAGATACCAACGGAAGAACATTTTATATATATTTTCTCTTAGATTTTGACTTAGGGATCTTTTCATCTGAGTTGACCATAATTTCTGCCAACTTTCATATTCTATTGTGTGCCCTATATTTTGGGCCCACACAATCATATTTGGTTTTATAATCTCTTCTTCTGTTTCCCATTTTAACAACAGATTGTAAAATCTAGTTATCGTGTTTTTGTTTCCTGCCTCTACTATTAGTTCCCACTCCGACTTATTAGCTGAGATCCCTGTTAAGTTACAGTCCATTTTATATCTTTCTTTCAGTTGTCTATGTAAATACCAATGACAATCCAAATTATTATTTTTCAACTCTTCTTGTGTTCTTGTGTCTTCATTGTATGATGTCCATCTCTTATATTTAATATATCTTTATATCTTAACCATTGACGTGTTGGTATCCCTTCTTTGTAAAATAACGCTTCATGAGGAGAAGCCCATATAGGAATTTGTGGAAATAGTCTGTTATGAACCTTCTTCCAGGTTTGAATCAGTGCACTTCTAATACAGTTGTTGTGGAATTCTTTATTCACTATATCTTTTTGTAAAAGAGATATGCGTGCCAGCTGTAACGGTTCCCCTCACCTTCTATCGCAAGGAGTTTCTCATTGTCCAACATCGTCCACTCTCGGATCCATGTCAAACATGCAGCTTCATGATACAACCTTAAGTTTGGTAGACCTAGACCTCCTCTATTTTTAACATCCTGTAGTGTTTTCATCCTAGGTTTTTTCCTTGACCAGATGAATTTGGATAAATCAGATTGCCAGTCTTTAAAGACCTTTTGTGATTGTATTATCGGGATTGATTGAAACAAGAACATTAGTCTTGGGAGAATATTCATTTTAATAACACCCACCCAGCCCAGCAAGGATAATTTTAAGTTCTGCCAATTAGCCATATCTTTCTTCACTTGGGTCTTCACTTTCTCTAATGTCAGCTTATAATTATTCTCAAAGAGTTTTGAGTTTTTGTTTGTAAGGTTAATGCCCAAATATTTCACCTGTTTAGCTATTTTAAATCCTGTTTCTGAAATCAGCAAAGTTTCTTCATTTTTTGGCAAGTTTTTTGTTAAGATCATCATTTTCTCTTTATTAATTTTTAGCCCAGTCTGATCCTTGAACTTTCTAAATATTTCCATCAAACATAAGATCTCTTCTTGATATCACCAAGTAATCTGCGTACATTTTCAGTTTAAATCTGTGTTTTTTAATTTCGATTCCCTTGATCTTCTCCTTGTTATTTATCCTTATACCTAATAAGTCCATAACAAGTAAGAATAATAGCGGGGAAAGAGGACATCCCTGTCTAGTGCCTTTCATTATTTGTATTTCTTCAGTATTTTCTCCAATGATTACTATTCTTGCCTTTTGTTTATGGTAGATAGATTGAATCCAATTTATGAACATTTGGCCCGCTTCTATGTCCTTCAAGATTTCCAATAACGTAGACCATTTAACGTTATCAAATGCTTTTTCCAAATCTAGGGATATTAATGCCAGACCTTTTAGCCTTATGTCTTTCATGATAATCAATTATATTTAGAATATGCCTGATGTTGTCCTTCATATATCTTTGTGGGAGAAACGCATGTTGGTCTTCACATATCCAATCTTTAAGAACTTTTTTCAGTCTATTCACCAATATCACTGCAAAAATCTTGTAATCTACATTTAGTAGAGATATATGATGGTAGTTTTTAGGTTCTAATAAATCTTTGTCTTCTTTGGGAATAAGTATAATGTTAGCCTCTTCCCAAGACTTTGGGTATAGGCCCAAGTTGATAGCATCTAATGGGTTTTTTTGAATGGTAAGATTACTTGGTCTTCCATTATTTTGTAGAATCTAGTAGTAAACCCAGCTGGACCGGGCGCCTTCCCGTCTTTTAATTTTCTAAAAGCGTCGCTAATTTCTCCCACCATTATCGGCTGGTTTAATATTTCTTTTTGGGATTCTGAACATTTTTCAAGTAGTTTATTGTCTAAAAATGAATGAATTCCTATTTGGTTCTTCCTCTGGCTTTGATATAATGATGAATAGTATTCTTTAAAGATCCTTTTGATTGTGTATTGATCTGAATGTATCTGGTCTCCTATTTTAATTTTAGAGATGAGACATTTTTCTTTTTGTTTTCTTAGTTGATAAGCAAGCCACTTGCCTGGTTTGTTCGCATGTTCAAACTGCTTCTGTCTTATATACTGTAATTTCGTCTTGATCTCATCCATTGTGGTCACTGTTATTTGTTCTTGAAGAATTTTTAGCTCTCTTGTTAGTTCTTTATTTACTGGGTTCTGTTGTAACTTTATTTCTCTTTCTCTAATGTCAGCTTTCAGCTTATCCAATCTTTCCATTTTTTTCCCCGTTGTAATATGGCATTCTGTTGTATGAAGAAACCTCTCATCACCACCTTAAAGGCATCCCATATCATGTTCATGTCTGTCTCAGAATTCATGTTTGTTTCAAAATACCCGTTGATCTCTTCTCTTGCTTTATGTAAGATTTCCTCTTTTTGCAATAGATTGTCATTTGATCGCCAAAATAATTCTGATTTGTTTCTGTCCTCCAATTCCAATAGAACGGGGTGGTGGTCTGACCAGATCTTAGGCAAGGTTTCAACTTTGTAGATCAGTGATGGCAAACCTATGACACGCGTGTCAGCACGCAGCTGTAGGCCTCCTCCCCCCCGCCCGCAACCTCACCACCCTCCCTAAAGTAGCGATCAGCCTGCTGTGCTTCCCTGGAACCACCTCAGAAAGGCCGGGTAAGGTGGCGGGCAGGCAGCCGGGAGTCTGCACAGCTTCTCCCCAGCCTTCCCGAGGGGCCTCCGAGGCTTCAAAGCCCTGGAGCCACCTCAGAAAGGCCAGGGAAAGCAGCAGGAGGGAGGGACTCTGCCTGGCCTCTCCGCGGCCTTCCCAAGGGTGTTCCGAGGCTTCAAAGCCCCGGAGACACCTTGGAAAAGCCGGGGAGGTGGCAGAAGGGAGGGAGGGACTCTGCCCAGCCTTCCTGAGGGGGTCTCCCCAGCCTCTTCCTGGCCTGAGTCTCCCCAGCCTCTCCCTGGCCTTCCCGACGGGGCTCCAGGGCTTTGAAACCGTGGAGCCGCCTTGGGAAGGCAGGAGAAGGCGATGGGAGGGAGTCTGTCCAGCCTCTCCCCAGGCTTCCCAAAGGGGCTCTGGGGATTGAGAGCCCCATATAGCCTCTTCGGGAAGGTTGGGAGGGGTGGAGGGAGTGCGGCATAGAGGCTTTTCAGTCACCCCCACCTCCTAAAGCTGCAACAAGGCTTAGAAAGCTCAATAGAGGCTTTGGGAAGGGGGGGCTAAAAAGTGCCTTTCCCGCCAACTCCCTGCTCTCCTGGGGCTTGGCTCTCCTCCCAACACAAATGGAGCCAAGCCCCAGGAGAGCGGGGAGTTGAGCGCCTGGCTTGCTCAGCAAGCATTCCGTTTAAATCAGCTCCTCTCCCTTGAGTGGGAGGGAGAGAAGCTGATTTAAATGGGGTGCTTGCTGAGCAAACCATGAATAATCAAAATTTCGAGAGTGAAAACTGTGAATGTGGAGGGGCAACTGTATACATGTATGTTATTTAAACAATAATTATCATGAAATAATGTTTTTTTCCTCAAAGTGGCACACCACCCGAGTTAAGCTCAGGTTTTTGGCGAAGTTTGACACACCAGGCTCAAAAGGTTGCCCATCATTGTTGTAGATTGTATTGCCGATATCCTTGGAAACCAAGAAGAAATCAATTCTGGAAAAGGACTTATGGCTCTCAGAGTAAAAAGTATAGTCTCTCGCTTCATTGTATTTCAGATGCCATGTGTCGACCAGAGCCAAATTTGTGTTTTACTTTGGTTTAGAAAGGCTGGGTGTTGCCATGCCTGTTTCTGTACTGGAGGGGGGAAAGTGTGGCAGCCTTATGATCACTCCAATCTTCAGTTAGTCGAATTATTCTTAAAGAAAGAGCATAGTCTCATTGCTTTTGGCCCTAGAAGAAGGAAGCCAAGAAAAGGAAAAGATAAAATTCATTGAACTGTTAGGCTGTAATCCAGTGAAAACTCACATGAAGAAAGTGGAACTTAACAACTGAATGACATACAGGTTGACACCCCATATCCACGGGAGATGTGTTCCAAGAGCACCACCACCCTGGATACCTGAAACCATGGATAATTGGGAACCCTGTTATTTTTAATGAGGTAAACATTGGAAGTTGACAATAGAACCACATTGGAGGACCTAGAAATGCCTAGAGATAACCTTTTTTTGGATGTGGAAAAGTGAAACTGTGGATATCAAATCCATGGATAAGGGGGTTGACCTATAGACAGACACCTGCACCTGACCCCCCCCCCAAAAAAAACACCCACTCCAAAACAACCTAATAAGGACTGAAGAGATTATCAGACATGGGGAAATACAGCAAAAAAAAAAGTGTCCCAAACCATGCCAGAAGAGTGCAATGAGAACAGAAAGGGTGACATAATCAGATGGCTGCATCCTCAGCACTGACATGGACGACACTTCACTTTTTTATTGATGGGGCTAAGTCGCCAATAAAAAGGGACACCTTATTCTCACCTGCACTATGTCCCCAGAATGCTGAAGGATGTTGTCATCTGATAATTTCACCCATTTCTGTGAAGTTGAAGGCCTTCATGGCCGGCATCCATAGATTTTCCTTGGTTTTTTTCGGGGCTGTGAGGCTGTGTTCTGGAAGAGTTTATTTCTTATGTTTCACCTGCATCTGTGGATGGCATCTTCAGAGAATGGTTGGGTAGGAGTGTATGTGGGGTTCATATATTGTGAACCCCTGTTGGAGAAGATATGTAAATTTGTGTATTTGAATGGCTAGTTTCTTGGTGGAGATATGCAAGGAGGATTAGTGTCTGTTTGGCTAATGGTTGGCTAATGATCCATTGTCTGCTGGAAATCCCCCTGTCCCTGGGTGGAGTTCATTTGCAAGTGTTGAGTTCTAATTTTAGTGTTTTTCAGGACTGGCAGCCAGATTTTGTTTACTTTTAGGGTTTCCTCTTTCCTGTTGAAGTTGTCTAGGTGTTTGTGGATTTTAATAGCTGCTCTGTGTAAGCATAAGCTTGCACCCCACTTCCAAGGCACCCCACTTCTGGAATGTTAGCATTGGCCTTAACCCGTTTTTACAGGCCTGAGAAACTGGCCAAGCTTGGTTCATTAATATGGCATTTTACAAGGGGAAAAAGACAGGATGGTCTCAGAAAAGGTCATTTATGTTTTTCCCTGGAAAGCTTAAGACCTGGGGCTGTAACGCCAAAAGAAGACACATTTCACATAGATGGGAAGGTAATGGATGGAGAAACACTTTTGTATTTGCTGATTGTGAAATTTCCTTTCCTCAGCTCCCAACCTTAAAGAAGCTGCCCAAAGCTGTTAAAATCCAATCATTGGACATTAAGAAACACATTTAGCATTTTCTACACCTTTTGTCAAGACCAGGAAACTCATTGTGCAATCCATGAAGGCTCATGGAATTCATTCTTTCAACCCATGAAGCAACCAATTCCCTCAGGTGTATTTGGAGATATAAATATCACCCCCAAAATATGCCTCATTTGCACACAGTTGTAATAGGGGGGAAACTCTGTTACTCTGTGTAGCCAACCCAGGGCGCACAGTCAGTAATAGGGGTCCCACCCTATCACTCTGAGTTAGCCAACCCAGGTTCCTCCATCCACTCTGCCAGATTGACTACAGGACAGATCTGTATCACCTCAACAAAATCCTCTTGCTATCCCCTATCCAAGTTTTCCTACTGCTTTTCCTATAGCCTTGTGTGAATACTTCTTCTGGGTGAATGTGTGTGTGTTTGGTATTTGGTATTATTTTTGAACTCCTTAATAAAAAAACATACTTAATTTAAAATGTGTATGTATTCCATCCAGATTAGTACTGGTATAATAGGTTTGCAGATTCTGTTGTTACCCCTTCTTGCATAGCTAAAGTCGAGTTGCTGCTAATTTCCCCAACATATTAGAAACTCGAAATTTTCTTGGAATTTTCCAAGGAGCATTTTGGGTAACATCTATGCATTCTGACATGATAGTTGTTGGCCTGGTTCAGAATTTCTGTGTTTTTAAATAACATTTTGTGTCCAGGTTGGTTTATAACATGTTCTGCTACTGCTAATTTTTCTGCCTGGCCCAGTCTTCAGTGTCTCTCATGTTCCTTGATTCGTGTTTGCATACTGCATTTAGTGGTCCCTATGTAAACTTGTCCACAGCTGCATGGTATGCAGTAAATTCCTGCAGCTGTGAGAGGGTCTCTTTTGTCCTTCGCTGAGTGTAGCATTTCTTGAATTTTGTTGGTTGGTCTGTAGATTGTTTGGAGGTTGTGTTTCCTCATCAGTTTCCCTATTCTGTCTGTGACTCCTTTGACATATGGTCAAAATACCTTCCCTTTGGGTGGCTGTTTTTCTTCATTCCTGTGGATTTTTCTGGGTCTGGCTGTACTTGTGATGTCTGATCTGGAGTAACCATTAGCCTGTAGGGCCCAGTTTAGGTGCTTCAGTTCATCTTCCAGGTAGTGGGGTTCACAGATCCTTTTTTTGCAGTCTACCAATGTTTTTATTGTGCTTCTTTTTTGTCTTGGGTGATGATTGGAGTTGCCTGTGATTAAAGACATGCCACTTGGAGCCATCCAACTTAGGAAAAAAGTAAGTAAGGGAAGTATATATAATTACACATGGCATACATAGAAGTGCAGGAAATGGATAGAGACCAGTTTCTCAAATCACTGTACTGGGACCAGTAACATATTCAAAACAGAAAAAAGGAAGTACTTCTTCACAGAAAGGTACATTTAAACTAGGATTTGCTGCCACAAGATGGCTGTCAGCTTGGCTGCCTTTTTATGTGGGTTAGATAAATTTATGTGGCAGGAAAGTTATCAATGGGTTGTAGTAACAAATGGCTTTCTTACCTCAAGTATCAGAGGTAGCCAAGAGTTTTTCTCGCTGAAACATGTTGTTGGCCACTGTGAGAACAGCATATGCACAAGGTAGTTCTTTGGTCTGAACTTGCATGTCTGGTTTGAACAACCTGTGCCAGAATTTCCCCTCTTGCTAGCAATAAAAGTGTCACACTTTCAATCTTGACATTAAAACCCTTCAGAAAGGCTTGTTGTTGCTGGGTGCTTTCAAGTCATTTCTGAGTTGGGCCACCCTAAGGCAAATCTATCACAGGGTTTTCTTGGCAGAATTTGTTCAGAAGGGGATTGCCTTTGCCTTCCTTGGAGGCTGAGAGAGCGTGACTTGCCCAAGGCCAACCAGTAGATATGCATGGCCAAGTGGGGATTTGAACCAGAGTCGTAGTCTCAAACAGTACTGAAACCAATATACCACACTGGTTCTCTCAAAAAGATTGCTTTATTACAATTATTTTCCACATCCATGCATTAGTGAAGGAAATATGCCTTATCAGTTCTTTCCGAAACTGCTTATTGACCAAGATGGCATATACTGTGTTAAGTCTGAATGCACATTTTCTAATTCCAGCTTATGGCTCTATAAAAGATGCTAAATATTCTTAATTGTCACATAAACATAGTGACATTTTGAATATGCATGTGCAGATTGCTAAGGGCAGCCGTGGCTTTCAATGGAAAACCTGGCAGGCAGATGACTACTCAGTTCTTAACTGTTCAACACATTCTTAATTAGAAAACAGTTACACAAGTTCTAAGCTCCAGAAAGACACACAGAAATTGCTGAGATAGTATTAAAACAGTTCTTTAATGGCTGGTGATGCTAATATATAGTGCTGTTCCCTTCTTATGAGACATAGAATACTCTTCCCTTGAACAAGCAGGGATCCACAAATCAAATTGCCAGGTCAGCAGTTAGTATCCTAGGGAGGTGTATTTTGTTAAAAAAAAATTTCTTCTAATTTATATATATATATATATTTAATTATTGTCTGTTTTAATCCATCATAATTTAATATTATTTTAAGGGGTGGGTGGGCTAGGGTATTGTGATTATGGAGTTTTTATATTGTAAGCCTTGCATTGCAGAGGGGCGGGATATAAATAATTTTTTTTTTTATTATTATTATTATTATTATTATTATTAAGCAACCAGTAGCACTGAAATATAAGGAGTCTTTGGGCTTGTCTATATGAGGGTAAAAAATGTGGATTGATGTGCGCTTATGACAATTTGGAGCAGCGTCGATTTGTCTTAATGGTGTTTTGGCAAGATTGCAGGGATGAGAAGCTATTCACTATTGCTGTCCCAATGGGCATGCCTGTGAATCAAGATGGTGAGCGTGAGTGACTTTTATTATTGTCACTATTACCACCACCATTGTCACATTTATTATTGTCACTAGTTACCACCACCATAGTACTTTAAAAAAAGAAAAGCACATCTAAGGTACAAAGAAAAGAAAAGAAAAAGTTTCATCACCTGACTGCTCGCTTGCTAAAGCAAAAATCCAAGTTGGCAGTTCTGGGTGCTTACCTTGCTAGCAAGCTCTGCCCCCTGACCACATCTGACCAATCAGCTTTCACATCCACTTTTATCACAAATGTGAATGAATATGAATCTGATTGTCCAAACAAGTGAAAATGTGCATTCTCTATGGAGCTTTTTAAAAACTTTGGGGAAAGCTGTGAAGGCTTTCCTGGTGGAGCTTGCAGGGAGTGGATTTGCCCCCCCCCCTTCTGAATACTGCAACACAATGAGGAATGCAATTAGGACAGGTCATATTCCCAGAAAATTATATGAAGATTATTTTGACTGTTTAGACAAGCCCTTTATTTCAAAATGGTGCCAGCCTGATTCTCATGTCAGGATGCAGCAGGAATATCATGGATTGAAGATGTATTGGCAAATAAGGTGGCGGAGAATGAAAGAGAGTTGTGTATAGCCTACCAGACAGTGTTTTCATGTTAGTTTGCCTCTTAGGTGCCAGGAACAAAGTTTCACTAGGTCTTAAAAACAATCACCAGCTAACAAAATTGGCCAAGATTGCTATTAACAATAACTACAGTCAGCCCTCCACTTTTGCAGGAGTTAGGGGCAGACGACCCCCCGCAAAAGTGAAAAAAATGTGAATAAAAATTTATGAAAATAAATAAATAAATTCCCAAATCCTAGGTTGACTTACACCCAGGTCAATGTGGTACCTCTGCTGGTGCTGCATTGCTTCTGGCCTTCTGCAATACCTGGTCAAAAAATAGCAGCAGCAGTAGTTTGGCACTTGGCGGCTGAGGTGGGGAGAGCAAAAGGAGTTGACAGAACCTGGAAAAAGCCTCAGTTTCCTCCACTCTAATCTCCAGTGGCACTTTTGGATATTTTCACCATGGTAGGGAAAGCAGATGATGATGGGGCTTTTGGGGCGCAAGCCCCACTTGCTATGTCTTTGGTGGTTCTTTCTGTGCTTTCTACTGTCATGGAGAGACCGAAAGAAGTCCTGTTGCCCTCTGCTTCCTCAAGGGCCATCCAGTCCAACCCCCTGCCACGCAGGAACACACAAATCATTCCCAACAGATGGCCATCCAGCCTCTGCTTAAAAACCTCCAAAGAAGGAGACCCCACTACACTACAAGGCAGTGCATTCCACTTCTGAACAGCTCTTACTGTCAGGAAGTTCTTCCTGATGTTTAGGTGCAACCTCTTTTCCTGTAGTTTTAACCCATTGCTCCATGTCCTAGTTGCTGGAGCAGCAGAAAACAGGCTTGCCCCATCCTCATTATGACATCCCCTCAAATAGTTAAACATGGCTTTCATGTCCCCTCTCAACCTTCTCTTCTCCAGACTAAACATGCCCAGCTCCCTAAGCTGCTCCTCATAGGACATGGCTTCCAGACCACCCACCATCCTGGTTGCCCTCCTCTGGACAGGTTCCAGTTTCTCAATATCCTTCCTAAATTGTGGTGCCCAAAACTGAACACAGTATTCCAGATGAGGTCTGACCAAAGCAGAATACAGTGGCACTATTACTTCCCTTGATCTAGACACTATGCTCCTATTAATGCAGCCTAGAATCGCATTGGCTTTTTAGCTGCTGCATCACACTGCTGATTCATGTTCAGCTTGTGGTCCACTAAGACTCCTAGATCCTTTTTGCATGTACTGCCCTCAAGCCAGGTGTCACCCATCCTATTTCTGTGCATTTCATTTTTACTGCCCAAGTGTAGTATCCTACATTTCTCCCTGCTGAAATTCATTTTGTTAACATTGGCCCAGCTTTCTAATCTGTTGAGGTCATTTTGAATTCTGATCCTGTCCTCTGGGGTATTAGCTACCCCTCCTAATTTGGTGTCATCTGAAAACTTGATAAGCACAACCTCTATTCCTTTATTCAAGTCATTGATAAAGATGATGAATAGCCCTGGACCCAGGACAGAACCCTGTGGCACCCCACTGGTCACTTCTCTCCAGGATGAAGAGGAGCCTTTGGTGACTACCCTTTGGGTTCGGTCAGTCAACCAATTACAACCTAACTGTTGCATTGTCTAGCTCACAGGTTACTAACTTTTTTGCAAGAATATCATGGGGGGCCTTGTCAAAAGCCTTACTGAAATCAAGAGACACTACATCCACTGCATCACAGGGATCTTCCTTGTGGCCCATTGATCATACTGGTTGCCCTGTTCTGCGTCTTTCCCACATGTACATTAGATTTTTGAAAGTGACAAGAATCATACGTAGTATTTAAAGTGTGGTGACACAATAGATTTGTGTAAGGGAAGTATGATTTTAGCATTATTATTTTTTTTAATTTTGCAATTCCTTTTTAAAAATATGCCCATTCTGGAAATTGTCTTCTTTACAGCAATGGCACACTGGGTCACTATCAGTGAGCTATCCACCATAACCCCAAGATCTCTTTCTTGGCTTGCCATCTTAGATATCATCAATGTATATGTGGTTCTGAGATTTCTCCCCGCCCCCAATCTACATCATTTTGCACTTTGTTTTTGTTTTTTTAAATTAGGGCCCATTCTCCCAATTTGGAGACATGATTCTGAAGATCTTTGCCATCCTTGTTGGTTTTAACCAACAAAGCTGGCCACCTCATTACTCACCTAACTATTCCAAGGGCTTGTCTAGACAAGAAGATATAGTGCTGATTATGGCACATTATTGCAAATTTGCAGCAGCATTCTTTATTTTTCACAGTATTTTGGCAAAAACGATTGTATGCAAAGCTATCCATGTTTGAAGTACACACCTCAGATGATGGCTGAGAAAATTAGCATGTTATTATCCTCTGCAAATTGCCACCACTGCACAGTATTTTTTTTAACTTTAAAGGAAACATGTGCAAGTGCAATCTTCTGTTTTAAAAATTTATTTGAGTGCCTCAGCACAGGAAAAAAAAGTGCACAATCGCTAAGATGAAAATCCAAAATGGTGCTTCCGGCTGCTTCCTTGCTGGCAAGCCTTCCCCTATGCATGTTCAACCAACCACGCTCTAGTTTCACCCTCTCTGAGAACGTGCAGGGATGTAAATTGATTGTTCTAATGAGCGCTAACACACATACCCATGCATTATTTTCAAAACTTCAGGGAAAATCATGAAGGCTTTTCCCGCATAGGTTTTGAAGCCCTGCCCCCTTCCGAATACTGTGAATCTCCTGTGGATCCCGTTGGGACAAAAGGTATACTCCTCGAATTCTATGAAGAGTATTTTCACCATCTAGGCAACCCCCAAGTCATTTTTGGATATATATGTTTTTAAAAAAACAAAACAGTCCCAATAGTCCCCTCATACTTTGAGTGAACTATCTATTTATATCCTGAATTTTATCCCTATTTCCTACTTTCTGGTTTGTTTGCTTGTTTGTTTTAAATCAGTTACCAGTCCATAAGAGGATTTTGTCTCTTTATCCTAAGATGGCTAAGTTTACTCAGAAATCTTTGTTAAGGGACTTTGTCAAAAGTCTTTGGAATTGCAAATAAGCTAGGACTACTACATCATTTGTGTTCATGTATTTACTGATAATTTCAAAGCACTCTAAAAGGTTAATGAGACAGCACTTACCTTTACAGAATCAATGTTAATTCTTTTTCGAGAGGACTTGCACTGTTATATACCTGATAGTTTTATTCTTTTATAGCTTGTTCCATCTATCCATCCATCACCTCACTCACTTTATTTATATCCTGACTTTTCCCCAAACTGGAACCCAAAGTGGCTTACAAAATGAAAGCATTACAATAAAAAACAAGTATGGATTTTCCTTGAGTTTTTTTCTGGGCTGTGACGAACACAGCCTCACAGCCTGGAAAAAGCCCCAATGAAAATGTATGGATGCCTGTCATGAAAGCCTTCGACTTCATAAAAAACAATTATAGTTAAAAGCATACAAAAACTTGAGATTAGAACAATAGACCAACAATGTTCAGTTCTACCTTTACTGATCTGTGATATAAATTCTAGTGGAACCTCTATAATTTTGGTCTAGAATAACTGTGATTCCTAGGGAGTTAAGTGGATTTACCTGTTCATAATTCAAGTCACCAAGAGATGCCACTGCAGCAATTATTTCATTTTCAGAAAATTGGTTCATTTCAATAATAACAGTATCAATGACTTGAAAATAAATTCTTCCCAGTTCTGATTCAGGTTCCAACAATCTTTTTCTGTTAAATCATACTCAGCTAGGGTTACAATCTTTATTTAAGTCTTTTGGGATAAGTTTCTTCATGACTGTTGCATTCCTGAAATTGTTTAGCTTCATGAAGGACTTCATGGAAGGTATCATTTGTCTGAAGCTTTTTAACTGTTTTCACTACTGAATTGATAATGGCTACAGAGTTATTCAGTCTTGTTTCTTGGACTTATCTGCAGGTTCCAGAATCCCAAGAACTTTCTTCATGAGCACTAAACAGAAACAGAATTCAAATGTTTTTTTTAATTATTTTTATTACTCATATCAATTATCACATCAAGGAAGCATACATATAATTCCATATTCTCAGTAAGGAAGAAGGGGAGAAGAAAGAATATATGGAAGAAGAGGAAGGAAAATCACAAGCAGACAAAGAGGAAGAAGAGGAAGAAGAACCAGAGGAGGATCCCATAGAAGGAGAAGAGGAAGGAACATTTAACGAGACAGAATTAAATTTGGTACTTAACAAACAAATTGAGGATTAAAAAGAGAAAGTAAACTAATAAACAAAAAACAAAAAACCCAACCAACCAAACAAATAAACATGAACATAAAATTTCTGACATGGAATGTTAAAGGACTTAACCAACCTGAAAAAAGGAAAAAAATATATCACTTATTGGGAAAGAAAAAAATATGACATTATCTGCCTGCAAGAAACACATATTAAAAAGAAAGATATTCACTTATTAGTGAATAAAAAATTAGGTAAAGAATTCATATCGGCTTCTAAGGAAAAGAAAAGAGGTGTGGTCATGTTTGTCAATAACAGAATCAAGGCAGATATGCTTTTCTGTGATGAGGAGGGACATTATATAGGAGTGGAAGGAGTTATACAAGGGAAGAAAACTTTAATGATCGGAATCTATGCACCGTTGGAGAAAAGGGAAAATTCTGTCAAGAGCTCATGCTAAAAATACTAGAGTACGATAATCAACGAATAATTATCTTTGGGGACTGGAACGGCATTATCTCTCCTAAAAAAGATAGAAAGTCAAGAAGGAAGATAAAAAATCTACAAGGGAAATTACCCAAAACATTTGAAAATATGACAGAGAACCTTGCATTAATAGATGTTTGGAGATACAAATACGGAGATGCAAAAGAATATACCTTTTATTCTCCATAACATAATTCCTTCTCCAGGCTAGATTTTTTTCATGTTATCTAGGGCAATGTGTAATACAGTTTAAAGAATGGAGATCCTGCCGAGGATATGGTCGGATCACAATCCAGTGCTACTAGAACTAAAAGAACACAGAACTGAATATAATTGGAGATTGAATGATTATCTACTTCAAAAAGATGAAATTTTCCAAAAAGCCAAGCAGACACTGAAATGGTATTTTCAAGAAAATCTAACAGAAGAAATAAATGTAAGTACAGTTTGGGAAGCTTCCAAGGCAGTGATGAGGGGGTTCTTCATTCAACAGAGTAGTGAGATAAGGAAAAAGAAATCGGAAAGATTATTGAAACTTAATGAAGAAGTAAGGAAAAAGGAGAAGGAAATGGAAGAAAATCCAAATAAAAAGGAATTAAAGGTAGAACTACAAATACTTCATAATCAAATATCAATGGAAATGATGGCTGAAATTTAAAAAAATATATAAAATTTATGAAACAAGTATACTTTGAACATTCAAACAAGCCGGGAAGATGGCTAGCTCTTAGGCTTAGAAAGATGAGAGAAAGAAATTTTATAGCCAAGGTTAGATCAAATGGACAGATATATACGGGACAAAAGAAGATTAAAGGCATTTTCAAAAATTATTTTCAGAATCTCTATAAGGAAAAAGAAATCAGAGGAGAAAATACAAAAACTTTTCAAAAAATTTAAATGGGAGAGATTCACAGAAGAACAGAGAATCGGACTAAACCAATCTATATCTCCGATGGAAATTATAGAAGCAATCTGAAAATTAAAACCAAATAAAGCCCCAGGGCCAGACGGTTTCACAGCAAAATATTATCAGGTGTTGGAGGATCAAATAGCTCTACCTCTTAAGAAAACATTAAATGAAATAACAAAAGAAACATCTCCTAAATCGTGGAAAGAAGCGAACATCATTCTTATACACAAAGAAAATTTTGATCCATGTGAACCCAAAAATTACCGACCGATTTCATTATTGAATGTTGATTATAAATTATTCACCTCCATATTGGCAACCAGATTAAAGAGAATACTTTCGGAATGGACCCATCAAGATCAAAGAGGATTTTTACTGGGGATGTATTTAAAAGATAATGTACGATTCGTATTAAATTTGATAAGAGTATTTTGAGAAACACAATGATAAAAAACTTGCTCTAATTTTCCTCGATTTGGAGAAAGCTTTTGATAATGTGAAGTGGCGGACAATGTTCAGAATTCTTAAGGATATGAATGCAGGAATGAAATTTACAGAATGGATGGAAATTATATATAAAAATCAATCGGCAAAAATAATAATTAATGGAGAGAGGATGGAGGCTTTACAGATCCAAAAGGGAACAAGACAGGGATGTCCACTGTCTCCATTAATCTTCTTGATGGTGATTGAAGGATTATACAAAAGAATAAGAGAAGAGACAAAGATAAATGGAGTCAAAATTGGAAGATTTAACTATAAATTAAGATCATATGCAGATGACCTGGTATTATCATTGGGAGATCCTATAGAAGAGATAAAAACAGTTATAGAAATTCTAAAGGAATTTGAAATTATCGCAGGATTAAAAATTAATAATGACAAAACAGTAATTATTACAAAAAAACTGATGAAGAAAGAAGAAAAGGAATTGAAAAAAAAAACAGATTTCAAAATAGTTTAAAAAGTAAAATATTTAGGTATTAATATTACAAGAAAAAATTCAGATCTCTTCCAAAATAATTATAAGAAAACATGGGCTGAAATAAGGAAAGACTTTTAAAATTGGCAAAATTTAAAACTCTCTTTCTTGGGTCATATATCAGCAATAAAAATGAATATATTATCGAAATTTCTATTTTTATTTCAAATGCTCCCAATCATTCACAATGATGTAGACTTGAAAAAATGGCAAGGAGAAATCTCCAAATTCATTTGGCTAGGCAAGAAGCCAAGGGTTAAAATGAAAACACTTGAAGACTTAAAAGAACATGGAGGCCTAAGTGTTCCTAATCTGAGGTTATATTATGAAGCAAGTTGCTTAACAATGGGTCTCATTAGAAGATGAAAGACTACTGAAAATAGAAGGAGAGGGAAACAGATATGGCTGGCATGACTATTTATTCTATGGTAAAGACTTAGTAAATAAAGACTTCAACAACCATTTTATCAGAAAAACACTACTAAGAATCTGGAAAAGACATAAAAATATATTATGTCCAAAAATTCCAATATGGATATCACCACATGAGGTGTTTTTCAGTAAAGAAGGTGTTCCATCTAAAAAGTGGATTACATATGAAGATATGCTAGTAGTCAAAAACAATCAATACTCAATAAAAATGCAAGAGGAATTGGAAAAAGATAGGATTGAATGCCACACAAATTAAAGAAAGGTACAAAATGGACAAGAAATTGGAGGGAATTGAAACAAATAAGTCAATTTGGGGAAAAATATTTCAATCAGGAAACAAAAATATGATTACAAGATTTTATAAAACCTTGCTTGAATGGTCCATCTCAACATTAGGAGGAACTTTTTGACAGTAAGAGCTGTTCGGCAGTGGAACACACTCCCTCGGAGCGTGGTGGGGTCTCCTGCCTTGGAGGTCTTTAAACAGAGCTGGATTGCCATCTGTCGGGGATGCTTTGATCAAGATTTCCTGCATGGCAGGGGGTTGGACTGGATGGCCCTTGTGGTCTCTTCCAACTCTACAATTCTATGATTCTATGATTCTATGAAACAGAAGATTATGGGATTAAAGAAACAATGATAAATTGGGCTCAAAATATAGGTCATCAAATTGAACTAAAGCAATGGGAAAAAATGTGGACAAACAGGATGAAATTAACATTAAGTCAAAATGCTAGAGAAAACAATTATAAGATGTATTTTAGATGGCATCACTCTTCATACAAACTGTCAAAAATGTACAAGAACA
The DNA here is from genome assembly GCA_030847615.1 of Gambelia wislizenii. NCBI lineage: Eukaryota > Metazoa > Chordata > Lepidosauria > Squamata > Crotaphytidae > Gambelia > Gambelia wislizenii. Next base: position 271,324,763 of record JAUMIR010000001.1, on the reverse strand, counting down.
CAAAGAGTGACTGTTGGAAATGTGATCACAAAGTTGGTACATTTTTTTCACTTCTGGTGGACGTGTAAAGCAGTGGAAAACTACTGGCGAAGAATACAAAAAACAATAAATGAAATCCTGACTATTAATATTCCATTTAAACTGGAACTCTACCTTTTAGGGATGATGGATGGAGAAATCGAAAAAGAAAATGGAAAAAAAATTATTTTACATGTTGACAGCAGCAAGAATCGAATATGCAAAAGTATGGAAGACTAAGACCACACCAAATATAAAAGATTGGATTTTAAAGACACGAGAAATGGTGGAATCACAAACTGACAATCTTGCTAAAGGGTATATCCTTGGGGAAGCATTACGAGGATTGGAAGAAATTTTCAAATTTTTTAAAGAATAAATGGGGAGATCTGGCAGTAATTAATGACTAAGGAAATTAATAGAAAAATGATCCTTGTGAGTGGTGGAAAAAAAGGGAAAAGGAAAAGAGAGAATAATATATATAACAAATATATATATATATGTATTAATTACAAACAAGTTTAGTTATGGAAAATTCAGTAAACAATAACAATAACAATATTATATTTATATCAATAAATCTTTTTCTTACAATTTATCGGTAATTATATAACATTATTGACTTTAAAGAAACTGTAGACAAGGAGTAATACAGTGGGGAAAACCTTATGGGTTACAAATCCAGTAAAAGTAGCAGGGAACTGTTAAGTAATAAGAGGGCATGACGAAAAGTGCAGAGTTGCCGAACTTGACTCAGACAGAAAGTTGTAGGGGGAGGGGGTATTTTAGAGATGGGGGGATATGAGTGTTTGTTTTGTTTTGTTTTGTTTTGTTACTGGAGTAGTACAGTTGGCAATGCCACAACATAATAGAAGAAGGACGCAAATATAGTATATATATATATATATATATATATATATAGAGAGAGAGAGAGAGAGAGAGAGAGAGAGAGAGCTTTACAATCAATTTGTATCTTATGTATACCCATGGTTATTGTTAACTTAATTCTTTCAATTTAAGAATCTCAGAAAAATGTAAGTTGAAAACAGATGTTATTGAGAATTCAAAGTTTTTCATGACAGCAAAGAGGCTGTTACTGGGGGCAACATCATCTCCATTAAAGATTCCAATTTTCACCTTTTCTAAATCATTAATAATGTTTTGGTAATTAGTTCTGTAGTGGTTTGAGTGTTGGACTACAACTCTGGAGACCAGGGTTCAAATCCCTGCTTGGCCATGAAAGCCTACTGGATGACCTTAGACAAGTCACACACTCTCAGCCTCAGAAAACACTGTGTTCTTTTTGCCTTAGGGTCACCATACGTTGGAAAAAACTTGAAGGCACACTACAAAAACAAAAACAAATTAGTAAAATTAATTCTGATAGCTTTTAAGTGAACTGGCTAGTGGTGTTCCAAAGGTGAAACAGGCTTTGGCCTTCATATAAACAGGTTTTCCATGCTTAAGACATGTATGAAGCAAAGCACATTTGGCAGGTTTTACATTGTGCACAGCTTTTACAACAACCAGATGGAGGTGTGCTTACTGTGATGGACATGGAATTTTTCTTTGAAGTTTCTGTTCCATTAGAGCCCACACACCTCCTTTTCTTTCATTCATAACACTTATTGTACCATAATATTAGGGTTAACAGCTGGGATGATCTACTGTAGTTTGTCTCTTTAATGTGAACTCTATAAATAACACAGTATCAAAAGTGGTAATTATTACTGTGCATGAGTGAGAACCTTTCAATTTTTCACATAGTGTATTCCTTAACTAACATTTTCCACAATTGTTCTTGTCTCTAGTATCCTGGTTTTAGATTCCATGCAAAAAAATAAACTTTTTCATACTGTATATATATATATAGGGAAGGGGAGAGAGAAAATAAATACTCCAGGGTGTATTTTTAAACTTCTTCTAGTATTACTCCTGGCCTTTATATTTTCTTTCAAACCAAGGAAAAACATTCAGCTAGTTGATCTATAATGGACCAACTAAGCAATTTAAAACTAATTGTAGATTTAAAAAAAATAGTTCCTGAATTGATTTTTCTATCAAGAAATCCTGAAAAGGTCTCATGCTCATGTGAGGTGCACACACTGGAAAAATCTGAAATTATGTTAGAGCACTGGTGGCTGACCAACCAACTAACTATAATGTGCACATCATGTTCCTATTCCTCCAGGGATTTTTTAACCCTTTGCCATGAAGTACTGAAGGAAAAGTAACCACTATGATTGTGAGTGCCTTAAAAAAGTAATAGATATGCTATAGTAGATATCTTTTCCAGATCCTCTTACCTTATCTCTTTATTTCATCTTTTAGCAATAAACACCCGGTCCTGCTCTACTCATCAGAATAACTGAAGAATAAACAAACCCTTACTTCCTACTTCAAGAAGACTTGTTTCTTTATTGATCAATATCGAAAGAACACAAATGACTCTGAAACTGATGTGCAGAACTTTTGAATCTAGTATTCCTGGAGATCTCTTTTAAAGGGGTGACAGTTCAATAGATTAAACTTCATTCACACCTACAGTGAGAGCTATAACTAGTGCGGTTCCAAAAATATGAATAAATGCAATATCAATGAGTTTTCTCCACCAGTTGATGCAGCTTTCAGCTACACTTGTAGATACTTTCAACCAAATGTGTCAAAACAAGATGTGTTTACATGATGTGGTTTAAAGGACTGTAAGAAAACACTTGAAAGACCAAGAAGGTATCACAAACTCGGTGCATCTAGGGTCCATATTTCAACAATATCTATGTTGACCAATTAAAAAAAAAGACACTCTGCAATTCTGTGTCTGCTTTAATGAACACTGCACATTAGATAATAGAGATTAATGTATTAATTAATATGAATACAGTTGTCCCTCCATATGGATTTGGTATTCACGGATTTAAGTATTCATGGTTTGAAAATATTCTTTAAAAAATAATAATCCAAAAATCAAACCTTGATTTTGCCATCTTATATAAGGGATACCATTTTGCTATGCCATTGCATATAATGGGACTTGAGTTTTCACAGAATTTGGTATCTACGGGGGGTCCTGGAACCAAACCCCAGCAAATGTGAAGGGACAACTATAGTTGATGTTGATCATTTTTAAAAATTATCACTGAGCTAGCTACATGGAAAGAAAGAAGATCACAATTTATTTAGAAATGCATGCAAATATACTCTCAAAAAAGATTAAAAACTGCCAGAAAATAGTAAACCCATTCCAGGAAATTCAAGTTACTAGCAGAATTAAATCATAGAAATATAAATTGTGTGAAAGGACGTACTTCTGTTTAGAGAACCAAAGTATGAGGTGTGTTCACTTGACACTTTCCATTTCAAATGGTGATGGTCTTAGCTAGAAATAGTGGTTGCTGCTGCCTTTATATCTTTTGACACACAGTTTACATTTAAAATGCAATATTGTCTAAAGATTTGCCTTGGAATACAAGAAGCTTGTGAATATTACTATCTTCTTCCTCACACACTTTAGGACTTTGTTTTCTGTTTTGAGTGAAGCTCCTTTTTCAGAGAGAACTAGCATGGTGTGGTGGTTTGAATGTTGGACTACAAGTCTGGGAGAGTAGGGTTCAAATCTCCAATCTGGCATGGAAATCTGCTGGATGACCTTGGGTGAGTCACATTGTCTCAGCCTGAGGGGAAGTCAGTGGCAAACCCCCCTCTAAACAAATTTTGCCAAGAAAACCCCATGATAGGTTTGCCTTAGGATCAAAATAAGTTGGAAATGACTTGAAATTACACAGCACAGCACAGAATAGGCAGGCCTCTCCCCAAGGCTTCTTGAACTTTGAGGAGCAGTACAATTGTCTGAAGTGTAAGAGGGCATCAAAGTGCCACTTGGTGCATAGAAGAAGCTCAGTTTAGTTCCCGGCCTTTGCTTATAAGCCCTAAATAATAGAGTAACAGAGCTATTCCCCTCTCTCTTTATGGAAGTCTACTGTGAGGAAATCCATGCTGAAATGATTGTATTATGATTTACCCTGGCTTCTTGGTATATTGATTAGCTATTAGGTTGAGGGTGCAACTGTCAACGTACACAACCACTTGTCTAGAGCAGCTTTTAAAAAAATCACCATGCTGGCTCGGGATGATGGGAGTCATGATCCAATGCACCTGGAAGGGACACCAGGGGCTGGTTTACACAGCAGATTTATTGTGGCAACTTGCGCTTTAATTCTTTTCCGCATCTGTGCCAGTCAGGATTTTTTTCTAATTATGCCACTTTTTCGTTCAGACTTGAAAAAGTGTGGGGGGTATGGCCTCCCAAGCAGACAAAGGCTGTATGGGGAAGGACATAGACCCTCCTTTGAAGCCTTGCATTTCCGAGCTAAAGACTCACAGACTGCCAAAATAGCAGGGGGGAAGATCAAAGAAGTGGCTCTGTCTCTTCTTTAAATCTGCCTGTAAATGAACTCACCCCCTGAAGCAGAGGGTCAGTAATCTCTCTGCTGAAAGGCATTGCTGCCATGCCGTGGATCCTAAGGTGAACCTATCACAAGTTTTTCCAGCACGATTTGTTTAGTCAGGGTTCACAAAATAGCAGAGGATTTTTGACTCTCCCTCCCTCAGTCCCCCCTCCCCCCTCTCTCTCTCCCTCCCCCAAGCAGATCTGACAGATGGGAACTTTATGACTGAAAGGTCTTGGGAATCCTTTTTCTTGGCAGACCTTCTGCAAAATAGCAGAGAGGATTTTTCAAAGTTTCCTGATGCTACTGAACGCAGTCCCTCTCTTTTAAGCCCGTCCCTTACATCATAGCAACCAATCACAGTAAAGATCTGCGGAAGCCCTTAACGGAATGGTAGTTTACACTGCCAATAAAGTACTACATTGCAAATATACCGGCAAAAGTAGCGACATCCCCTGGCATGCTATATTTGGGTGTTTTACCTTCCCCCCTTCTGAATGAAGTGATGCTGTGCTGCGATCCGTGGGAACTATGAGCTATCTTAGTGGTATATTTAGAGGAATATTTGCCCGTGTAAATGACCCCCAGGTTGGTATCAGAAGGCACAGTTTCCATACTAGACAAGCCTTCCTGCTGTCTTATATTTCATTGCCTTTCCATAAACACAAAGATACCATAAAAAGGGGAAACCATGGCATAGAAAAGTCAGAAAAGAAAAGAAAAGAAAAAAGGGACCACTATGTCAATTCATCACCATTTCTTGCCTCTCTCCATGAGAAAGTACTGCTCAATGTGGAATATGCAGGCAGTTGTAAAATAAACAGCCTTCCAAATTGACAGTACATTTATTTATACACGTCTCACACTAACTCATTACGCATCATCATGTTGCTCCCCGGGCTACGCATTAGGAGGGGGGAAAGGGAAGGCAGGCATAAATCTGATGAGATTTATTCCTTTACATTTTCACACTGATCCTCAGATTATTTATTTATTTAGCTTTTGTGCCACACAAATGGTAGAAGCCAGGTCTTCAGAAGGGATTGATATTCTCAACATTTTCCTCGCCTGCTTCTAAGAAAGATCCACATTTAGCAAAGGCTGCAGAATATGGTGCCATTCTGTGGAGATGCAAGGGCGTTATTTTCATGGCATTGCTGGGCTTTTTCTCTTGGTGATCTGTGCACTTCTTTTGTGTTTCTTCTGGGATCTCTTAAGGCAAACGCTTCAGTTTTCCACTTGCGCAGCTATTTGCCATCTCCCTTGCTTTTTCCTGTCACCTTAAAGATGTCGACACATCTGATTGAAATAGATTTTGTGTCTGGAGTAAAAGGATGGCTGAAATAGATTTTCTCCCTCTCTTTCCATATAGATGGGGAGAATGAAAGAAAGCCCTCTTGTAGAGCTGACTATATGCTATTATGATGAGGCAATACTTTCTGGAAAGTCTCATTGTTGGAGATTTCAAGAATGTGGCACAGTTATGGCATAGGTGACTTCACCCTCTCACTGAAAGCTTTCCTGTAATTTTGCCCTGCCTTAGGTGGATCTGGGACTGGGCCATATGCTTACAGAATTCAGGAGTTCATTGCAGATTATTTTTGTCTTGGGGCTATCATGGAAAGCACAGCTCATAAAATAATGTCAGGTTCAATGGCTATCCAGGAATAGATCTGGTAGCAGTTAAGCTGACAAAAGAAGAGCAAGATGAAAGTAGAAATAAGAGTTTGGCTTGAAGTCAATTCAGGATCAGCTGGAGCTAGTGGCTACCAGTGCTATGAGCTTGAAATTGAATGTGATTATTAGGTTTGCTTCCCTTAATAGCTACCAAACTTGTAGGCTAAACACCATGCTGCTATGCAGAGTTGGACATGCCAACCTTTACACAGGAGTAATTGTGAGAAAGCTCTGATAGTTGCCTGGCTCTGATAGCCATTTCATAGAACTAGGGGTGGGAAAGAAATTAATTGGATTCATATTTCCCTTTGGAAATGCCATTTTGGACCTCCCAAGACTGCTAGCACAGTTTGCCCTGAAATCCTTGTGGCTGGTAGGCTGGCAGTGTATTTCTGAGTGAAAAAAACATGAATTGTATCATATATACCTTTTTTTAAAAATGGCTACCATGTGCACAAGCACTTTACAACTTTGTACAACAACACACACACCATTGAATACTTTAGAAATTGTTGTTATTGTTGTTATTCCATATTTCCCCCAAGATTTATATGCATATAAATGGACAAAAAAAAGAGGCACAGAGATTGATATGAAAAGAGGAGGAACATGGAATCCAGTAGGAAACTGAAAAAAGAAATGATGATAAGACCAACTATTTTTCACATCCTTAAATACAACTAACATTTTACACAGGACAATACGATATGTGTTGATGTGACAGCTTTGTGTTATCTTGGCCTAAAATAAGAGAGAACCAACCTTCCTCCACAATAAGGATTGTATTGTTATGGTGGTTTTACAGTGGGGCATGTCCTAAAGGTACCAGATCCCACTTGATCTGGGAAGCTAGGCAGGGTCAGCCCTGGTTAGTACTTGAATGGGAGACTGCCAATGAATTCCAGGTTTTGTAGGCTACCTTTCAGAGGAAGGAACTGGCAAACCACCTCTAAGTATTCCTTTCTTAAGAAAACCCTATGAAATTTAGGGGGTCATCATAAGTTGACAGCTAACTTGCAGGCAATATGCACACACAAAATAGTTCTCCAGATACTGTTGGACTGCAACTCTCAAAATTCCTCACCACTGGCTATGATAACTATCTATCACTGTTTTATATTGTGCACTACCATGAGCGCCCTGCCAGATCTTTTATATGTCCATAATGAGGGTATCTGTTTGACTCAATCCTGAATTCAGTATTAAACTGTGTTAGAAAACAAATCTTAGGAGGTAAATAATAGACATCATACAGGGTGCGAATCTAGAATCTAGAAATAACTTATTCTTAGAATGAGGGTGGGTTTTTTTAATCCAGCGAAGAGAAGTATAGGGAAAAAAATCCTTAATTTCCACTTATATGTTTTCTGAGCAACATGGCAATAGCATTTCCATTCTTTTGTCCCATCGCACTGAAGAAATGCTTGCATGATTACAATTAAGTAGACTGGGTTAACTCTGTTGCTCTCATGTCAGTGTCTATAGAAAAGATCCATGCATTTGCCCACATCCATGTGGTTGGACTCCTTAATATTATTCTGCTCTTTTAAATGGAATACCTTGGAATTCATATCATATCATCCCTAGCCAGCATGACATTGGTGAAGGATGATGGGAGTTGCAGCCCAGCAACATCTGGAACTCAACACAATGCTGAACCATGAGACAGAAATGTGACTCTTAGAGTACTGTCACATAACATAAAGGACACCTATCTGATGGATCCTCAAAAAAGTTTTAGGGACACAATCGGAAATGGAGCTCAGTCCTTATAATGATATAGGAATTCTTTACAATAAAAGAATAAATAAAAGAAGGAAACCAACACAAAACTACTATGTACTAGTGAAAGTACCTAGTTTTGCCTGGTACCCATTAGTCCCACCTTCAGCCTCTCTCTTGCTTGCTGGATTTTCCATCTATCTCGGTGTTAATTTCCATCACCTAACTCTCCTCTCCACTCTTACCAGTCACTGGACATGTCTCTGTCTCTGAGTTTCCATAATCTAGTTGCCTACATGCAACCAGATCTGAATATTGTGCAGATTATTTGTTCATTTTGCAGAAGGTAGAAAATAAGGAAAGGGATGAAAAGTAGCCTACAGTATTCCTTTTCTCAATAACTTAGTTAGGCAGCCCCACTGCATGATAATTCTGAAAACTAAAGTAGAAGATTGAAAAAAGAGTCAACAAAGCTGGCATGGAGTTCAGTGCTCCAACCCCATGATCTTCTACTACAGCAGTGGAGAAACTGTGACCTTCTAAATACTGATGAGCTGCTACTTCCATTTTCCTTCTCCATTAGCTACACTAGCTAGGGCTGTTGTTAACTGGAATCCATCACATCTAGAAAGCCACAGGTTCCCCAGCCTTTTTCTAACAGATAATGTTTAAGAGATTATAAAGTAACAGATCAGCAGTAGGAAAAGTGACTCATGACTTATCTACATGGGCTGAATACCCTGGCTTGGCCCCATACCAGAGCTCTGCAGTCCATATGACACAGAGCTTTTGCTCCGATCTGCCCCTGAGCAGTCCTCACCACCACTGGGGCAGATATGGGCTGAAACAGGGGCAAACTGTAATAAGGACCTTTACAACACTGTGAAATACTACTCTGTTTACCCCATTACCACTGGGATGGAACAGATCGGCCTCACATGTCCATAGGAACCCAACCTGGCACGCTGTCCATTGCTGCCACCACCAGCTCCCTGGCTGTCCTGGAGGAGGAGACCAACACTGGTCACATGCAGGGGAGCTTCAGTCACAGGTTGCGGGCCCCTTCCTAGCTTCCAATTCAGTAGAGAAAATGGTGGAGGAGGTAGCAGCAGTGATGGACCAGCATTCTGTTAGGACTCTGGCCAATTCCATGCAGGCAACAGGGGCAGAACAGGCCAGATCTGGAGCCAGGATATGCTGGTGGGGAGCTGGAATATCCTAGCTTGTGTAGATCAGCCCTCAGTGGCTTAGGGAGTTCTTATGGTGACTAAGGAGCTCAGCTATATAGCTGTGTATATTTTTTGCATTCTGAGGTAGCATTCAGGTTGCACAATGCTGGGTAAGAAACAGAATAGTTACATTTAATGACAGACCAGTTTGGTATACAGCACACAAACACACACACATTTTTAGAGACACTTAGAATAAGGGGAGATAACATTTTTGAAAAAGGTAATGTCAAGGATTTTTCTAATTTTTTTTGTTCAACAATTGCATTTTTTAAAAATGGGATATATTTGAACACCCTGGATAAGATACAACAGATGAAAAAGGCTCCTAGCCACTTAATAATTTGCAAAGAGACAGCCATCTTGGTCCATTTCAGCATTTAAAAAGGAAGAAAGGGAGTTTTGCTGCACTTGTAAGGCTAACCAGTTTATTTCAGCACAAGCTTTCATGGGCCCCAGTACAGTGCACCTGAAGAGGGAGGCTGTACTCTATGAAAGAAGGCTATGCTTAGTGATAAAGGTGCCATAAGACTCATCTTAAATTTACCCTTGGCACCTTACAACTTTGATCTTGCAATTATATAAAGGTCTTTCTATATCATCTTTGTAATATGGATGCTTTTTTAACAGGCAACAGTCCCACGTTGCACCATTCATATTTCCAACAGGAAATGGCAAGGGGATTGATGAACACATGGTTTGGCTGTTGTCCATGCTAGGGTGGTGTGGCACTGAGAAGAAACCACTGTGGGATGCCCTTAGCTAGCTCTCCCCATGATAGCCAAGAAGCATTCATGCTGGAGGCATCCTTTGGAGTCCCATGTAAAGGCTATCCATGTGTCATCTACAATGTACCAAATTCTGGTAACACAGGAAAAGTCCATTTTGCAAAATCAAGCAGCAACTTACACTGGGATTAGCTGATACAAATAATTCCTCTTTCTGAAAACTGCTTGGCCCTGAGCCTAAAAGCAGTCCTGTGCACTCCCCAGTCACTTATGGACTTCAAAGAAACAAACAAACAAAAAAGGAGAATCTATATGAACTTAGAAAATCTAATAAGCACAGCTTGTAATTTGCTTTCTGGAATCTGAGCTATTTAAGCACATTACCCTAATGTTTCCTGTCATATCTGGCCTGCAACCAAACAGGCTACTGTTGCGTTTTTAGAAATGCTAGCAGAGATGATCATGGTTCTAATAAAAGGCTTGCTTTTGGAATCAAACTTGCTGGGTAAGGGGTGCACTTGAAAGTGACAGTGCTAAGAAGGGGACAGTGAACACAGGATTGCCCCTTCCATTAGGCAATGTGGGGCAATATCTTCAGGCAGCAGATCTAGGGAGTCAAGAAGGGCAGCAAGTTGTTATAGTGGGATCTTCTGGGGTTTGGTTCCAGGACCCCCCATGAATACCAAAATCTGTGGATGCTCAAGTCCCCTTATATACGACATAGTGAAATAGTGTCTCTTATATAAAATGGCAAAATCAAGGTTTGCTTCTTGTTTTTTGTTTTTGTTTTTTAATATTTTCAAGCCATGGATGGTAGAATCTGTGGATACAGAGGGCTGACTGTAGTTATTTACCTTAATTGTCCTTTTTTATAGAAACATGAGACGGAGCTTCCTAAACTAGATTTTTGTAAGTTTCTCAGGGTAAAAAAATGAATGTACAGTGAGCCCTTAGTACCCGCTGGGGTTTGAGTCTATCCCCCCCCCGATACTAAAATCCATCTGGGTGTTCAAGTTCCATTATATACAATTGCGTAATAAAATGTTATCCCTTATATAAAATGGCAAAATCAAGGTTTGGGGAATATCTGGGAAATCTATTTTGGAAAGTTATTTGATGATCCAGACCATCATAAGACTACCCTCCAGAACTATAATGGAGGGAACATAGCTGGGAAAAGATCTCAATAGATAGGGCCAAGTCATTAATACTAAGACTAAAAAGAGGTAAAGCACCTGGAGAAGATGGCCTCCCACCAGATTTTTATATTGCATTTTCTGACTGGTGGACTCCAATTTTTGCTTCATTCTTTTCCCTAGTTAATAAAGTAGGAGTTACAGCACATAAATGGTCATCTGCTATTGTAGTCCAAATTATTAAAAAAGGGCCGTAGAAATGACCCAGGAAATTATAGGCCCATTAGCCTTTTGGATGTTTCTGGGAAAATCTATGCCAGATCTCTACTGGATGTGTTGGAGGATTGGGTGGAAGACCATGCATTGCTAGCTCCAGAACAGACTGGCTTCTGCTCAGGCAGGTCAACCTTGGATAATTGTTTTATGTTGAAACATGTTACAGATAATTTTTTTGGCAGGAATCATAAAGCATATTTTTGTGGCATTCATAGATCTGAAGGCTGTATTTGACTCCATCTCGAGGGTATGACTCTGGAACAAATTACACTCTACGGGTATTGATACACACCTTTTAAGATATATAATAGTCCTTCACTCAGATACATTCTTGAAAGTCATTATTGATGATACACATCTTTCAGACTCAGTACCTGTCTGTAAAGGTGTTAGACAAGGGTGTTTGCTTGCTCCCCTTCTTTTCAATTTATTTATAAACAATGTAGTCTAATTCCTAAAAGATGACCAATTCTTCCCAGTTTATATTGGAAATTGGAAGTATTCAATTTTATCGTATGCTGATGATGCTATCCTGCTTTCTTACACTCAAGTAGGCCTCTGTAGACTTTTGAGCCAATTTAGTGCATATTGTAATAATGAACATCTTTCCATCAATTATCAAAAAACAAAAGTTATGGTATATGGAAAATCCAAAAAACCCCTTAACTGGCTACTTGATGGGAATAAATTGGAACAAGTTTTTTCTTTTAAATATCTTGGGATAGTCTTTCACTGGATGTGTAACTGGTCTTCACAGTACCCTGTTAGCTGAAAAAACTCTAAATGGCCTACTAAGATTCTTTCGCACAAAAGGGGGCAATATGTTCCAGCCTACTTTAGAACTTTATAGACTTAGAGTCCTGCCAAAACTGTTATATGGAGCACCACAATGGACTCTGGCCAATCTAGACATATTAGAGAGGGCACAAATACATTTTTGCACAGACTTGTGGCAGTTCCCACTTCCAGTAAATTAGCACTGCTTTGGAGTTAGGTTTAATGCCAATCAAAGCAGAGGCTGTTAGATTAGGCCTTCTCTTCTGGCTAAAAAATTATCTTTAAGCAGGTATCTGAGGTCCTTTTGATGTCTCTTGATGAGCCAGGCCCAAATTCATGGATGCACAAAATGCAATTGGCTGTCATGAACTTGGGTTTTTCTGTTCCTTTTTTTCTGACACAAGGATATGATAAAGCAAAAGTACTAATTCTCCAAAGTCTTAACAACATTACAATGCAATCGCAGATGGCTGACATTAAGTCCTGCCAATCTAATACTTTTTTTGTTTCCTTTATTCCACTGAATTCACTCTTCCTCACTATTTGGTTGATCTTCCAACCCTTAAAATGAAGTTAGCCCTTCTGCATGCTAGACTGAATGTCCTCCCATTGGCAATTTGAATAGTCAGATATAAGAATGTCCCCATGAAGGGTAGAGTATGTATGTGTAACTTTACTTCAATAGAAGATTTAATTCATCTTCTGCTTGAATGCCCTGTTTACAACGATCTCAGGAGTAAGTATATTTTTCCCCTACTAAAGTTTTTTAAGGGAAATTCTTCCTCTGCAAAGGTTTGTTTTCTGTTGTCCGATACCAAGAAATATGTGTCTTTTAGAACATCCAAATTTCTTGCTGGGGCCTTACATTTACGTGCCACAAAGATTAAGGGGGGGGTATGAAAAGTGATTTATTGATTGTTGATCATCTATTATGTGTAAATTACTGTTTACTGTTGATCATCTATTTTATGTAAATTGGCTTGATTGTTTTATTTATTTATCTGGAGTAGCGAATGACATTTCTGCACACACATATACACTCACACTGGCCTAAAATGCATTGTACCCACAGCAAGTTTAGATATTTTGGCTTATGAAGCAGAAAGCCCTACATGTACCTCTCCTCACCTCTGGCTGTAAAATAACAAATTAAATAACTAGCAATTTATTGCTCTTTTATGACATCCCTAAATTTGTTACCTCATTCTGCCTAATGGCTGGCCCTGCATGGGTGGGGCACCATTTGCTGGGCCTGGGAGAAAAAGAAATGAAAAGAAGGACACTATTCCTCCCTTTTGATAGATCTATGCAAGTTTTATTTGGTTGGCACTGAGGGCGAGACCAGTCTGAAAGTGACTGGGGATAAATTACTGAGCTTCACTTGGCTGCGGCCTTCATAATTTACAATAAGAGTCAGAGTCAGACAAAGTTATTACCATTATCTGCTACACACTACAAGATTAATAAGCCCAATTCTTCTTGCAGAATGGCCAACATATTAGGTTTTTAATTCTCTCACTCACTAATAGCCACAGTTGGATTTATTTAGTCATTTATGTATATCACACACCAAGCTTATCCATAGGGCATGCCAACTGTAACTCAAGGGAAGGAGGGATGAGTAAAAAAATTATTCATATCCAGTGTGAATAGCAGTGCTGGAAAAAATGAATGGGGGTAACTAAAACCTAGTAGGCACAACCATTCAGTGCACTCATCAGATGCATTCTTAGGCCTTAGGTAATCCTGTTGGTTACCACACTTGAATTAGTTATTAAATGGTGAATCCATATGTAGGTAGATCTCATTGATTCAATGGGTCCTACTCTAATTGGTATTAATAATAGGATCTAGCCTCATTTAGATTCCCTGCATATCTGTCAGAAGTAAGTTCTCTCTTATCTTCCTGTCCTTGGAAATGATGGTGCTTGTAACATGTTACTGTGGAAGCTAACAAAGTTTCTTTATTTATTTAATTGATGCCCCCCCCCACCTTTCTCCCAGCATAGGATTCAAGGTGGCACAGGATTCAAAACAATAGAAGAACTGTTAATGCTAGATTTTAGATTGAGTAATGTTTACACATTAATTCAAGATATGAGGGGTGATTTGGGGGGGCATTTGGAGCCATTTGGACCAGTTTTTTTAATTTTAATTTTTGGGGTTTTTTTTTTAGAAAAAGGTCCCACAAAGTGTAGCATGTTAATATTATAAGAAATGTGTTTGGGGGGTGTTGAAAGAAAATTCAAAAATATATGCAAAATTTCCAAAATCCCATCTCCCCCATGCTTTGAGTGTTGAGAAACCCTGATGACAAGAATCCTGAATTTAGAAGAATCTTTGAAGTTTGGGACTTATTCTGTACAAAATTTGCACAATGTTAGTTATTTTGCCCAGGAAACAGCATTATCTGCACAGCAAAAAAACAAAACAAAACAAAAAAACAAAAAACAAACAAACATTTTTTACACAGAAGGTAATATTTCTATGCAAAAATATTATTTTCTGCACATAAAAAGCTGTTTTCTCTGCAGAAAATGTAACTGAGGAATTATTCTATGCAAAATTTGCATGTGTTTGTTATTCATAGAATACAGAATTTTCCATGCAGGAAACAGCTTTTACTGCACAGAAAATAATATTTCTTTATAGAATATTTATTTATTTATTTATTTATGTGGCACAGATCATGTTGGTTTCCTATGTCGAAAATGCTATTTCTATGCAAAACCATCACATGTGTTAATTTTGTGCAGAATAAGTCCCAAATAATGAATAGGCTGTGTGGGCTTTGAAGACTTTTCTTTTTTTCTTTGCAGTGGGAAGAAAATTGCTGAAATTACGTACATATTGCTTCCTTTGAGAAGAGGTTTAATGAAGAATTACATCCCCATAGGAAAACAATGAAACTTCAGTTTGTGTTCTCCATTTCAGTTTTCTTCCTCTCTCCCATGCCATTTGTTAGCTCCTCTTTTAGAGTGGGCAAGTACAGATACAAGTAAGGCCAATCTTCCCTGGTTCTAGATTCAACTAAAAAATATTGTTTAAATGATATTTAAATGATGTTGAATTTGTCAACCAGTGACAAAACATGGCCTCCAATTGTGGTTTCTGAATGACTGGCAAACTATAGTTTGTTTGCAAGGATGGCTTCAGACAACAACAAACCAAAAGTGAAAAAAGCACTAACTTGCCTGATGTGTAAATCTGGCCAGTGTGTTTTACATTTGCCTGCTTGCTTTGTGCTGCAGTGTTTTCAGTGTCATTAAGAGTAATCAAAAGGAAACTATTAACTACTAATTGCAGTTGCTTGTTCCCAAACTGTTACTAAGTTTTTAAGTGACCTTTGTTTCTGTTTTCAACTGAACAAATATTTTGTATTAGAATATGTAAGGTCTTGAATTCTTAATCAGGAAAAAGTATAAGCTGGCTCCTTGCTGCCTTCATCCTTATCTACAAAGCAAGGCTGTTTATTAATGCAAATATTTTAGTTACTTCTGATTGATTGTAGCATAATTATTCCCCCCCCCCAGCACGGCAACAATGTACTGAGCAGAAAAGTAATACAGAGTTGCTTAATGACCCCAAATATGTATTTTGTGTCTCTTTGAGAGCTAAGCTTATTTTTTCTGATGTTTGAGTTCCGTGACAAAATTTGCATTTTCAACAAGGGAAAATCTTTTGTCAACTAGGAATGCAAATTACAACAAGTTGAAAATGTTTCTTTTTATATACGTCCCTCAATATCAGGTACCTTTCAAATACAGTGACCCCTCTCAATCTGTGGTCTCTTGATCCTCAGTTTCAACTATCTATGGATCAGCACCTCCTATCCCTAAAATGGTAGCAATGTGCACACAGAAACACTGATGCAGATGTGTGCATGTCACTGCCATTTAATAATATGAGCAGTGGCCTCCAGATCAGTAATATTCTTGAGTTTG
This sequence comes from Gambelia wislizenii, assembly GCA_030847615.1. Taxonomy (NCBI): domain Eukaryota; kingdom Metazoa; phylum Chordata; class Lepidosauria; order Squamata; family Crotaphytidae; genus Gambelia; species Gambelia wislizenii. The sequence continues at coordinate 271,308,811 of JAUMIR010000001.1, read as the reverse complement.
CATGCTGCAACTGCCTTCTTCAAATCTCACCAGATATTTTCTATGGGGTGCAAGCCAGGTGACTGTGATGGCCACTGTAGAATCTTCCAGAACTTCTTCTGCAACCAAGTGTTGGTGGAATTTGAAGTATGCTTGGGATCCTTGTCTTGTTGAAAGGTCCAATGATACCCAAGCTTCAGCTTCCTCACAGATGGCACAACATTTTTGTTGGAATGCTTGTTTACAACTCTGTGGGCATGTTTCTGACCTGTATTTACTTCTTGCTTGCAGAGACAATTTCCTCCCTTCTTTGCCCCAAGTAGTTTTAGTGCTTTTTTTTTACAACCCTTTGTCTCAGAAGCTAGCAGCCAGCAAATGAATCAGAGGATCCTCCAGATTTCTTACACGCATGCATGAGAGTCAGCTTTTAGGGATTCTTTCGTCTAAGTTAAGTAACTTTCTTCTAGCTACTTTTTTATCCAAGAGGCATTCTCTGCCATAACACACATTGGAAACTGCTTAATGCAGTGTAGATGTGTAAATTGCTATTGCTTAAAACAGTTTGTAAGCTGCACTGATAGCCTTGTGGCTGAAGAGCGGAGTATAAATAACTAATAAAAAATAACTTTATTGGAGCATCCAGCATGTTTTATGTTCTGTTTTGTACCAGAAGATCATGAAGCACGGGGGGGGGGGTGTTGCTACAATCTGCTTAATATAAATACCAACAACAGTTATGGGCCCAGCCTCCCCCAACATAATGGCTCACACTAGCATGAATGGGTGGGGTTTGATCCCCAAATTGAAAGGCGACGATTTCCATTCATAGCTATTCAGAGTGGAAATTCAAATGACAGAGGAAGGCTTTTTGGATGCCCGGGAGATACCGAGGCCAATGGAGGAAGCAGCAAGCCTCACCCACTGGGACTAAAAAAACAGTAAGGCAAGGAGTTTAATTATTCAGTGTTTAGATGATGTTCATCTCATTCACATTAAGATTGACTGATTTGCTAAGGATATGATTCCATCCTTAAAAGATTTATTTGGGCAAACTCATCTTCAGGATCAAATTGAATTGTATAGGTTACTATTTTTCTCACAACTAAGGGCTGATGATGGTCCTTTGAAGCATATGGAAACAATCCTGTCCTTAACAGATAAATTGGCTATAGCAGGGGGTGAACTTAATGATTGGAGTTTTGCAGGGATCTCTACCAAAGGAATTTTCACCCTTTATTTCTGGGGTCAATGCAATTACAGACCCATTGGTTAAGGATGTTTTAGCTAAGTTTGAGAGGGAGGTGCAGCAGATGTCTCTATGCAAGGCCAGGTCTGGAATTCAGGCTTTTGGCTCAAATTACACTGCCATGGAGCAACACAAGCAAGAGCCATTGCATGTCCAGCCCCTACAGCTCAGCAGCCAATGAGAGAAGTGGCAAGGTTCCACATTCCATAGGGACTGTGTAGCCAATTGGAGACTTGAAAAACCAACCAATGGTAGCTCTCACTTTAAACAAAGGCAGTCTACAAAGCGTTCCCCAGGAGGGTGAAGACAGAGGAGGTGATTCAAAGCACACTGGTTCATGTAGTCTTCACAATTATAAGAGTTTTACAGCAATCCAGAGTCAATCTAATGATGGAATTATTCTCATCGACTCAGGGGCGAGCAGTCATATGATGTCACAATTAGACTTCTTCAGTAATATGAATCCTTGTGAAGTTGGAAATGTTAAGGGTGCTGATGGGCAGAGCTTAGCTGTGAGAGGGAAGAGCCATTGCACCTTGCACTGTAACACAGAATATGGCAATAATCCTGTGAAAACAACAGGCGTTCTGTGTGCTCCAGACCTTGGTGGAAATGTTCTGAGTGTTTCTGTTCTAACAGACAAGGGCTTTGAAGTGCATGTCAGTGGAGACTTATGTACAGTGAGCCAAGATGGGAAATCATATGCCAGAGCATTTAAGAAAGATGGTGTCTTATCAACTGGACTGTACCAGAGAGTAAGTAAACATGATAAGATGTTGCACAGTGCAGATTGTGTGCAGTTATGGCATCAACAGGTCGGTCACCACCATATGGATGGGATATTAGATCTAAAGAGAAATGATTTGACCAAAGGCATAAAGATAAAGATGCACAGCAATGACAGCACAAAGTGTGAACTGCATAAAATGGAAAGGCACTAGGCCTTTCATTCCCAGGAAGAATGAAAACAAATTGAGACAACCCCTGGAACTAGTCCACAGTGACTTATGTGGTCCAAGTCAGACTTTGTCTAAAGCTGGAAATTGTAATTTACTAACCTTTGTAGATGATTATTCCTGGTACTATGTGACTTATTTACTCAACGAGAAATGCCAGACCTTGCAGCTACTGAAGGAATACAATGGTGGGAAAAAAAATGGTGGAAAAAAAATTGGCAGAAGACCTCAAGCTCTTCAGACTGACAATGGTAGGGAGTATATTTTACACCACATTCAAACATTCATGAAAGAGCAGGGCATTGTACACAGGCACATGACTCCTTTTACTCCTGAGGAGAACATGACTGAAGAGAGGAAGAACAGATCACTAATGGAAATGGTGAGATACATGTTGCTAGATTCTAAGCTGTCCAACCAGTACTGGGGAGAGGCTGTGATGACAGCTACATACTTGCAAAACAGACTACCAACCAAAGCAACCAATAAAAGCCCATTTGAACTTTGACATGACAGAAAACCAAGCACGGACAATATCAGAGTATTTGGATCCAGAGCCTATGCTCATGTGCCAAAGGAGAAGAGGTCCAAACTAGATGACAGAGCTGAAGAAGATGTGATGGTAGGCTATGAAACCGGATGTAGAGGCTACAGAATTCTCAATCCAAATATAGTAAGGATCACAGTTAGAAGTGTTGTGTACTTTGATGAGACTGAGAGAACAGATGTGAACCATACAGACACAGACTGCACAACAGAAGGTACTCATAACACAGAACAGGTAATAGTCTACTAGCCTGAATTCGGAGATGAAACCTGCCTGCCTCAAACACCCATCATAGCTGAAGAAGTGGAAGTGAATACAGAAGCAGGAGGGGATGCAGAGCAAACAGGAGTAAGTTTAGAGCTGGAAGTCACCACAGAAGCAGATGGGGCTCTGGAACCAGAACTCAGACGCTCATCCGAATCAAACATAGGAGTGCCACCCCTACACCTGTCCCACCTTGCAAGGACAGTGGTGCCATATGAACCTTCCACTTGGGAGGAAATTGAAAGGCTGCCTGCAGTAGAAGCAAGCAAATGGAAAGAAGCAGCACAGGGGGAAATAGATGCCCTGCACAAGAATCAAACCTGGACACTCACAGAACTGCAGTTGGTAGGAAACCTGTGGGATGTAAGTGGGTTTTTAAAATCAAATGAGATTCAGAAGGGGAAATCCAGAGATACAAAGCCAGATAAGTAGCCAAGGGCTACTCCAAGAGATATGGTGAGGACTATGATGAAATTTTTGTGCCTGTGGTGAGAGATGCCACCATAAGAACACTTTTGAGTGCAGCAGCATCCAGAAAAATGCTTGTTGAACACCAGGCCGTCCGGACAGTTTTCTTAAATGGACAACTCAAGGAAGAGATCTACATGGAACAACCTCCTGGATTTGAAAAGGAAGGAAGCAAATAACTTGTTTGCTAACTTCAGAAAGGCCTTTATAGTTTAAAACAAGCTGCTAGTGCCTGGAATGAAAAACTAAATGAGATGCTAATCAAGGAAGGCTTTACACAAGCAAGGCTGATTCCTGTCTCTACACATGATACAAAGCTGACAAATGGACCTACATTTTGACTTATGTTGACGACTTGATTTTAGCTTACCAAGTTGAGACTGATTGTGAAGAAATCTTAAACCATCTAAATAATGAGATAGAAGTGAAAAGACTAGGAGATACCACTTATTATTTGAGAATGCAAGTAGAGAGAGAGGAAGATGGAAGCTATCTCCCCAGTCAAGAGCAAAAGATTCGTGAACTTGTGGAATACCTAGAACTCAAGGAGGCCAATCCAGTGGCCACACATATGGAAACAGACTACTTCAAGACAGATGAGCACAGTAAGCCTCTACCAAATAATAATAAATACAGAAGTGCTATAGGAAAGCTGCTGTACCTAGTCACCTTCATGAAACCAGATATTGCTTCAGCACTTGGAATTATTTGTAGAAAAACCAACTCATCAAGAAGAAAGGACTGGTACGCAGTAAAGAGAGTGGGCTGATATTTAAAAAAGTACTGCACGCTTAAAGTTAAAGCTACAAGCCACCAACAGCCCCAGACTAGTAGCTTACACATATGCAATTGGGCTGAAGAACTTACAGATCATAAATCCGCCAGTGGAAACCTGTTCTTCTATGGAGATGGAGCGGTGAGCTGGGCGAGCAAGAAGCAACAGGCTGTAGCACTCTCCTCTACTGAAGCAGAAGATACATCAGATGCTCCAGCATGCCAGGAATGTATGTGACTATGCCAATTGCAAGAGGAACTTGGAATAATTGAACCAAAGCCTGTAAAGCTTCATGAAGACAACCAAAGCTGCATAAAACTCTCACAAACTGGGAGAGTCAATTCACACATGAAGCACATTGATGTGAAGCATCACCTGTTGAGAGATCTACAAGAGAAGTTTATTGAAATGAAGTATTGTCCATCTAGAGAAATGATAGCCGATATTATACCAAGCCACTTCCTAGAGATCACATCCAGTTTCTGAGAGAGAAGATGAATCTTGTGGACTTAAACGAGTGTTGCTCAGAAGGGGTGTTGGAAGTGAAGAAGCATCAAGGCTTGTTTACAACTCTGTGGGCATGTTTCTGACCTGTATTTACTCCCAGCTTGCAAAGACAACTTCCCAACTTATTTGCCCCAAGTAATTTTAGTGTTTTTTACAATCTTTTGTCTCAGAAGCTAGCAGCCAGCAACATGAGGCAGAGGAGCCTCCAGATTTTTTACACACACACATGAGAGTCAGCTTTTAGGGACCCTTTCATCTAAGTTAGGTAACTTTCTTCTATCTACTTTTCTAATCCAAGATGTATTATCTACCATAATAAATGTAAGTCCTGCCTTATTAACTTTATTGGGGCATCCAGCATGTTTTATGTTCTGTTTTGTACCAGAAGCTCATGAAGCACTGTGGTGCGGGGGTGGTGGTGGTGCTGCAGTCGGCTTAATATAAATACCAACCACAGTTTTCTCCTAGTATTTCCTGATACTTTCATGAATCCATCTTGCCTTCCACACACTTTAGGTTTCCAGTGCCAGAGGATGCAAAACAGCCCCAGAGCATCACTGAACCACTACCACGCTTTACTGTAGGCAGAGGGTTATTTTCAGCATATGCTTCCTTCCTCTTCCTCCAGACATACCACTGATCCATCAGGCCAAAAAGTTCCAGTTTTGTTTCATGGCTCCACAGAATAGAGTCCCAAAACTTATGTGACATATTTATATGATTTTGAGCATATTGGAGCCAACTTTTCTTGTGCTTTTGGGTCAGTAGTGGTGTATGTCTTTGAGTTCTGGCATGGAAACCTTCTGCATTTAGTACGTGCCTTATTCTGCTCACTGTAATCTCAGTGCCTGTTGCCACCAAGTCTTGCTACAGGTCTTTTTCAGTCACTTGAGGCTTTTTTTTACCCTGGCTTCTCAGAAATCTGGCAGCAGCAGTTGATAGCTTCCTTTTTCTGCCCCAACCTGGTAGTGTAACCACTGCTCCTTTAATATTAAACTTGTGAATTGTGCTTCCAATGGTGTCTTTAGGAAGATTCAGTGCCTTTGCTATCTTTTTGTATCCTGTTCCTTGTTTGTGAAGGGCAATGATCTCGTCTCTTAACTTTTTAGAACATTCTTTTGACTTAGCCATATTTCTAACATGCAGCCAAATGTGACACTCAGCAAACCCCTAGCTACTTCAGGTATTTCACGTGTTCTAGCTCAAGCTCACCTGGTACAACTAATGAATTAGTTGCATCAAATTAGTTGCATCATATGTGCTTGAAACAACACCTAATTGATTAGTTGCATCAAATGTGCTTGAAACAACACCTAAGTGCCACTTAGATGCTTGTAAATGTCACGGGGCGTACCGAGTCTTCTTGATTCCGTATTCGTCCTACGTCGTTTAAATGATTTTTGTCCCTTTTAAGGAAATTCTGGAAGATCCCGGGATTCATATTTACATGGCATCAAGTCACGTATTTTTCTCCTATCCCACAATCTTATATCCCGTGTTTTTACTGTTTACACATGTTTAGCGTACTGGGATTTTTATTTTTTATTTTAGCTGTCAATCAAAGATGTGATTACTCGTTTTTTCACATTTCAAACTACGTGTTTCTGGTGGAGCTTCCCACCACAGGTGCAGCAATTGGCTACTTTTTGGACAAAGAAGGACATCATCATAGGGTTTTTTTTAATACTTTGACCCCCCATTATACCATTTATAGAAACATGGAGGTGGCCATTGCTACCATTTTGGCTTCCGCTGCCCGCTTGAGGGGATCTCTTGCCACTTTGAAAAGATGGCTTCACATCAGACACAGAAGGATGATGCTTCTTTTTCAAATCCTTTTTCATTCAGAATTGATTTCCTCAACTGACTTTCCTCCTGAGTGTATGAACTTTGCAGCCATCAAGTCCCCCGAGGTACGGATGCATCTTCGCCCATATCCCCAGCTGCAGCGGTGGTGGGTGTACCTGACAACAGAAGAGTGGTGGGAGAAATTTGTAATGAATATCTGGTCTGATCAGAGATGGATACTGTACTTCAGGATGCCACAGTACCTTTTCATGTGTCTTGTGGAAATCCTCTGTCCAGACATTGCAAACTCAGACACCACCATGAGGAAAACCATTCCTGTGGAGAAGAGGTTCACAATAGCCATTTTCCTTCTCACCCACCGGTGCTTCTACAGGGCTGTATCTCAGGTATTTGGTGTCGGAAGAGCCACGGTGTGTAAGATTTTTTATGGAGGTCAGATGGAAAAGTTACATCTGAAGCAGACAGTTTTCCTGGGGGACCATAGAAAGGTATTTTTTTTTTGAGAATTTTTTTTGTGTGAAAATACATGTACTCACATCTGTTAATCAAGGTTTCCTGCATAAGACCTTGGTTTCAATTACCATTTTATAAAATCTGGCCTGAAACATGTGATATGCAATTGAAAAGTGAAAGCATGTGTTCCCTGCATTTGAAATGCTATTCACGTAGTGATGTGTGTAATTGAATACTTGTGTTTGCATGATCTGAAATCAAGCGTTTATGACTTTATTTCCTTTTTTATCTACAGGTGATGGACGGATTCACGGCCCTTGGTTACCCATAAGTGATCACTTGCATAGATGGGTGTCATGTTAACATTATTCCCCCGTTCATCAAGGAGACAAATTTATTAACAGGAGGAATAGGTACAGTGTTCTTCTTCAAGGTACTTGTGATCACGGGTTTTTATTGATGCGGAGATCAATTGGAGCGGCAGGAATCACGATGCTCAGATGCTAAGGAACTCTGGTTTTTTCGAGACTATGGAGGCTGGGATATTTGTGCCAGGAAAACCCACCATAACGATCATGGGTCAGCAAATTGTTCCACTCACACTGGTTGATGGAGCATATCCAATTAGGAATTGGCTACTGACACTTTATAGAGGGACAACAAATACTAAACAGAAACTGTACAATAGGTACCATAACAAGATTCGTTCGATGGTGGAGAGGTGCTTTGGTCATCTGAAATCACATTGGAGGGCATCAAGATATTGTATAGAAGTGGCAGAGGAAAATGTATGTTCTGTGATATGTGCATGTGTTATTCTCCATAATATATGTGAAACCAAAGGTAATACCCTTGATGATCCAAACCAGCATGTTCAGAGATTTGTTCCTGACAAGCTGGTAGCTCCAATGGTTAATAACAATGCTGCAGAGAAAGCTCGGGGTAGGCTGTCCGCAACACTTTAAAAGAATATTTCTGGTGGATACATCACCCAGGGGGAATGAATTTGATTGCTATACTGTTTGAATCATTTCATTATATTGAACCTTGTTTGTACAATAAAATCCACTGATGTTTTCTTTTCATAATGCGGTACCTGTATCCATTTTTATTCTAACACTCACTTAAAAAGCTGCATTTTCCATTTCCACTTGCCCATAATAAAATCAAAGTATCAATTAGTCAATCGAACCCCTTTCTGTGTGCTCCAAAGTAGGTTGAAATGGTTACAAATCTAGTTGAAAACACTGTGCGATAACCGATACAATGTTTCAGTTTGGGCAGTTGCTGGATTTGGTGGTCTTTTCGCAGGGATTATGCTTTTTGATAAAGGTTCCAGACACTGCCAAATTCCCAAAAATAGGTGTCTCTGCTAGTTAACCAATAGATTAACCTAATCACTTAAAAAGTTTGAAAATCAAGCTTCTCCAAAACTTCATAGGCTTGTTTTAAAACCAAACGGTCAATTCAAAAAGTTATAAACTCGAGTTTCTGCATCCCGCCACATGGCGTTATGATGGCCAAAGGGGAGAGAGGACGTGCTGGGTCAGCACATCACCTACTGGGGCACCAGGGAGACCAACCTCATGTTGGAATCCCTGGCCCACCAGGAAGGTGCGCTGGACTGGCTGATGTGATCCTCCAACCAGAGGAACTGCAACTTCTATACTGAGGCAGCACAGTTCCTCTGGTTGAGGGGCTACATGCAAACTGTCCTCCAATGCCGTTCAAAATTTAAGAATCTCAAAGGCAGGTTCTTTGCGGCATTGGAAGCCAGTAACGGCAGCCTCCCCCCAAGGTGGCTGCCTTTTTATGCCATCCTGCATGACCTGTGGGTCCGTTTGGGGCGGCTAAGCTGGAGAGACCAGCTGCCAAGAGGTATGTTATGCTGCTATTTTGTACAGCTCTTGGCCAGAGAGTCTCTCTCTCTCTCTCTCTTTCTCTCTCTCTCTCTGTGTGTGTATGGTGCTCCTGATCTTAATTATTTTGTTGTTATTGTTATAGCGGTCTGGATCCAGAGACGGGAGGCAGGCCAGCTCGTCTCTCCGTCCTCTCATGAAGAAAAGTCTGCTTTAGAGAAACGGATCATTAAAATTTTGAGTTTTCACATAACAAATAGTTAGTCCTTGCTTGCTTAAATGAAATGACACAGGAATAATAATATGTTATTTATGGTTGCAAGATAACTACATACAATGCTATATATTGCCCTGAGAAAATTAAAAAAGCTAGGCCCGATTTCCATTGCTCTAAGCTTAGAAACTGAACAATTATTTAATCAAGTTTTCACATAACGTGAACTGTATTTTTTTATTTTTTAAAAAAATTCCCTTACCTGGAGGACTTGAAAAGAGTTCCTCAGAGTATCCCTGCATAATCTCCTGGGATGGCAGGGGCAATTCCACTTCTTCATCGAGAAGGGGAGTGTGATGGGGAATCACTGACCCTCACGGAACATGAACGATGTCGGTGGTGCTACCCAGCTGCTTTGGGTGGCATCGCCGCAGAGGATTGTGTGGAGTTCTTTATAGAAGGGCATCGTGGCTGCATCGTTGGCACTTTTGGAGTTGTGGTCGTTGACCTGGCGATAATTTTTACACTTCAGTTTCGTCTTCGTCCTGCACTCCTCAGCGATCATGCCTTTTGCTTCTCATGTTGGCTGCAATTTTTTCAAAGAGGTTGATATTTCTATGGGACCCCTTCAGCTGCTCCAGCACCTTCTGCTTGCCCCATATTGCCAAAAGGTCTCCGGTCTCTGGGTAGGACCAGGAGATACCACGGCCGCCTTTCCTGGGGTGAGGAGTGGTTTCGGCATCCATATCTGTGACTGCACAGGTGAAGGGCAGGAGAACAATGGAGGTTTGCCTCTAAAATTTGGGTTCGACACGAAATCTTCCCACTACATTTTCATTGTGTAAACGGCACCCTGTTTTGCATATTTGTGCTGTTGTGAGGGATTCTGTTCAGGGTGCTGAATAATTTTGAGACCTGAGAAGTCATTATAAATTGCATTTTCAGTTGAATTTGGGGAAACCACTTGAAAGATTTGTTGTGTTGAACTATTTCAATTGCTTTTGTTTGATTTGTTCATTGTAAACAGCTGAAAGTCTGTAAATTTTGACAATAAACCTGATTTGCAATGGGGTTTGGATAATTTTGATTACAGCTGTATATTGCCAAGGTTTTTAATTTAATGGATAAAGTTTGTAGATACTTCATTCTTGCTATAAGACTAGGGATAGGGAAACATTTTGTTATTAGTTTATATCTCTTTCACCTTTTTACCAACTTTAATTTTGTCCAAACTTGTTTTTACATTGCAATGATCTCCCCTGCCCCGTACATCATCCACACAAAAATTCACACACATTTTTCTATGCATTTCTCTGAAAACACTAATTCAAGTATGGAATTTTGCTGAAGATGTGTATTTTTATTTCCTGCCTAATGTAGGACTATTTTATATAATGTGTGTGTGTGTGTGTTAAAGATTCAAAGAGTATTTGTAAATATTTGAACATCAGATAAAAAAAAAAAAAAAGAGGCTTCCCGAGTGTTGAAAGATCCTGGAGAGAAGAATCCTGAACAGAATAAAATCTTCAGAGTTTGATATTTAACCTGTGTAAAAAAAATGCATCTGAATGTGTTTTCTTTGTGCAAAAATGGGGTTTTCTGCATAGAATTATTATTTTCTGCACAGAAAACATGTTACATGTGCAGAAAAGAACATTTCTGGAAAGAAATGCTGTTTTCTCTGCAAGAGATTCTAAAATACTGTTTACTAGGGCAAATTCTGTAGATGTTTTACAGAACAAATCCTGAACTGAAAACAATCCTCAATAACTGCAATTTTTGATTACTTTCTTGCAGAGGGGAGGTATAGTTAAATTATTTGTTATTGCCCAAGAGAACAAAATTTAAGATGCTTTGCATTGTGTGTGTGTGTATTCATGCACATTCATACAGGGAATTGAATTACAAAATTCAGAGATATGAAAAGACTGGTGAATAGCTATTTCAATTCATGCATTGGTTCAGGATGTGTAGATTAGGTATGGTCACATTAAGGACTTTTTTCAAATGGTTGAAAAAACCCACAAGGATGTTGGGAGAAGAACAGGGCTGTGTAAGTGTGACAACCCCATTCTTCTCCCGACCTCCTCGTGGGTTTTTTCAACTGTTTGAAAAAGTCCTAAAATTAATACACAGGATTCCATGAGAAGGTGCTTTCTTTCAAAATGAATATATGGGATTCATTCAGTTCTCATCTAATGCAAACCTACCTGATTCAGCTTTATTAGGTTTTTAATAATGGTTACCACCAATTAACAGAATTTAAGAGTTTTCTTCACTAAGTAGAGGTAAAAACAAATAGATGCATGAAAATGAGTGGGGCCACCCACTATTTATGGTTGCAAGTATGTTGTATTTATTATCTTTTACCAATTATATCCATACAGGTTTGACAATTTGCTTGTTTTGTATAGTTTCATTTAAATCTTTCCCTAAAAGAGAATCCAGGGCAGATTTTTAACACCAATGTGAAGAATAAGCAATGATAAAGTATGCAAATAAGCATTTAATAAGAGCAGAGAGCAAACATTCAACCATAGATACAGACATTCCATTATAGTAATGTCTCATAAATGCCCGGGAGCCCTTTTACACCACAACTCAGACTTTAACACCATTTCCATGACTGCATCCTATGGAATCATGGAATTGGTAATTTGGCAAGGCACTAGAGGAGCTCTCTGGCTGTGAATTAAAATACCCTTCCTGAATCTGCAAATCCTAGGATTCAATAGGATGTTACCATGGTGGTCAAAGTGGAATCATAGCACTATAATTGTGTCTCATGAAAGGGCTCCAAGTAAGCAGGTGTCTCTTAGCAACATGTCAAAATGTCAGTAAAGCTAGTACCAGCCTTATGTCTGGAGGAGTCACTCTCAGCTTGGGGTACCAAGTTGCCATTTCATATGTTTCTCCTAGTGATGGTGGAAAAATAAAAGGGATTTCTCAGCTTATGGGCAGGTTGGTATAGGGAAAATATTCATTCAGTCACCTGGGTCCCAAAACATTTATGTCTACATAAATAGGGCTGAATTATCCCAAAAGCACCAGATCCTGCCTGATCTTGGAAGCTAAGCAGGGTCAGCCCCGTTAATACTTGGATGGGAGACAACCAACAAATACCAAGTGCTGTAGGCTATATTTCAGAGGACAAAACTGGCAAAACCACCTCTGAGTATTCCTTGCCTAAGAAAAGCCTATGAAATTCATATGGTCGCCATAAGTCAACAGGTGATTTGACAGCGCACACACACATGCACAAGTCTCAACCAACACCATGAATTTGGTCTAAAAACAGATGGTCGGAGCCAGTGTTTTGTGACTCCTGACCTTCCTCATCCTGAAAGCTATGATTGCTTGATCAGGATGAAAGGCAGCTCTATCTATAGTACAGTACAATAATCCAAACCAAAGCATGGATCAATGTGGAAAAGCCATCATTGTACAAGTATCAGATGAACTTGTGCAAAAGTACCATTAAGGCTATCAGGGACTTCGGTGAGAAAGTTAGATCAAACAGCTCCTACAGTTAACTTTGTAGTATGGTGTTTTATAGTTAAAAGTATGGGCCAATGTATGGTGGTGTGCTTCTGCTGGATTCTACTACTTGCAAAAGAATCTGTGATTTTTGCCTCCCTCCTGCTGCCCCCTTGTTGCCATGATAACAGCTTATGGAAAGACCTTTGGAGCTGGCTATTGCAGGAAAGGATAAAAATAATGTTTCAATTCCATTGGCACTGGATATCACAGTAACCTCTTGCATCTTGGCTGTGGAATTTGAAACTGAATTGGAGCTCAGCATATAGTGCAGTAGATTAATTTTTGCCTAGCTCTCCAGAGTTATGTCACATATATTCATGCCAAACAAAAACAAAAACAGGGCCTTCAACATCATACCTTTTGCCTCTTTCTTATCTAAATCCCTTTATGGCCTTAACTTGGTCTCTTGATTTTTCTTCTAAATCTTCCCACAGAAATGGGCCTTCATTTCACATCTGCCATCCACCACTGGGCAGCAATATGATAGGAAAGACTTCTGCATCAAATATAATTTATTCCTATTCCACATGTGTGTCCTCGACAGTAATTCTTAAGCTATTTTAAGCTTTAAGTCACCTGTTGGCTTATGGCAACCCCATTAATTTCATATGGTTTTCTTAGACAAGGAATACTTAGAGGTGGTCGGGGACCAGCAATTTTCCTTCAATATGTCAAGGACAATTTGTCACAATGGGTACAAATATGGGGCTAGGGACTGCTACAATATTGATACCCATTGGCTAGAACCCTTCTTCTTTTCTGGGAATCTTTTCAGGGACCAGGATCTGATGGCTCACAAGTAAGTACCAGTCCATGGACTTTGAGGAGTGCTGTCCTACTCTTGGGCACAAAAATATATCCAAGCATTTAACTTTTATTTCTGGATTCCTAAGCCATTCAAAACGAAGTCATTCTGTGAGTCAAAATCTCTGAATCCATTTTGAGTCTGTTTCCCTTGCTCCCCCCCCCCCAAGCTGCTGTAATTGCAAGAACTGTGTTCAGGGTCAATGCCATAGATAAGGTAGTAAGAAAAATTTTGAAACAAAGGACTTTATCAGATGCAGCTAAAACCATGTCACAGGAATGCAACAATAGCAAGAATGGGTGACATTACCATACGATGTCCTTCAGCCATTCTGGGGGCTTCATCCATCAATAGAAAAGGGACGCATTATTCATGCCCACACTATGCCCTGGAATGTCAGAAGGACATGGGTGTCTGGTAATGTCACCCTTTCTGTTCCTATAGTGTTCCTGTGATGTGGTTGAAGACAAGGCTTTGTGCTGCGTCCCCCCATGTCTGATAAAGTTCTAACTGACTTATCCCGAGAACAGCCATTGTTCACAGGAATAAAGGTGAAATCTCTGTTCTCTAGGAATAAGGCCTTGCAACCTTTGCTAAAAATCTTCTGCTCATGCAAACTTTCTCTCTGTTCATGTAACACTGAAAGACCTATAAATTGCTGAGGCTTTTGAATAAAGTCAAGTCCATCTGACCAACTCTGACTCTCAGCTAGACTGAAAGCAGAGGCTGGAACGGTGGTCCCTTTAGCTAAAGAACTCTCTGTATTTGTTTTCTATCCTATCCAGATTCAGGGTTCAAATCCAGCTCTGGGTCTCAACTGGGAGATAATGATGGGACTGATATTTAAGCCTCACCCAACACTACAGGACCGTTCAGGCAGGACTGATCATAAAAATGGTGATCTGCAATGCACTAACAAACTTCCTTCTTCTTATTAATCCTTCCTCTGCCCCAGAAAGATGGCACCAAGGCTGGACTGGAGACTCATGACTGCATACAAAATCCTTCCATGTGAACAAATGATCTGCTTTATTAAAACCCTACTTCTAGTGGTGACCTTTCATGTGTTAAAGAGTACTGCTATACTAATGGGCCCTAATTTTGGGGGGAGGGAGGGTATTTTTGGAAGAAGGAGAGCTACTACTGGTTGAGGTGGGGCTCAAACACCACTTTGTACTGATGGAATTCCTTACATAGGGTGAAAACATTACTTTTTTCATCTTGTGCTTCCCATTGAGGAATCGTAGCTCTGAAAGAGGTGTTCTAAAAAAGAAATGACAGTAGTGAGGAAAATATGCTGTTTGTACTCTCTTTCCCTCCCGCCCTGTATTGATCTTCTGGTTCTGTTTAGGGCTTCCTGCTACAGCTCTGATACCCTTCAACACCTGGATTTCAAAGAATAAGAATCTCAAACATCCCTAAGCTGAATTGGACATGTCATCTTGCAATTCAAGGTGGTGGTGGCTGCAGCTGCTGCTGTTCCTGAGAGCTGGGAAATCACATTCGAAGGATGCTGTTTCTGCACACTAATTCACACATCTCTCTCTTGCCAGGTCCTCTTTTCCACCAAGGCAGGTCCCATTAGAAAAGAAGATGCCATTATAATTGCTTCATTATGAAGCCCACCTTGCCCCCAGGCCAAATGTATTATGAATCAAAAAGAAAGTATATCCTTCTTGTATTCTTTTTTAAATGAACCGTAACAGAATAAAACATGCAATCACAGTCTTCCATGGCCTATTTGGAATCCAGGTTAGCATAGGTGGAATTTGCAAAGGTAATTTAACATCCTCTTACAGGAAAAGAAACCAATTCACTGCACGCTGCCTTGACATATATAACTAAGTGCAGTTCTTTGTGGAGCCTGCCATTAAATACCCCATTAAATCTTTTTTTTAAAAAAAATAATGTTTAATAGTCAAATAATTAAAGATTTATTTATTCATATAACTTCATTAATTACAAATTTATTTATTTGAAGCATTTATGCCCTGCTCTTCAGCTGGAAAAAGTCATAATGTGGCTTACTGGTAAATAAGAACAAAACAAGATAGTCCCTGCCCTCATGCTCAAAATCTCAAAAAAACTGTAAATATACAACACGGATGTTCACATAACTAGTGTTTGAGTACAGTACGTTGAATGATGATTGGATTATCGGTGTAGTGAAAATTGTGTGGTCCTTCTGATGTTTTTAAACTGCAGCTCCTAACTGCCCTAACCAGCATAGCCAAAGGTGATTAATACTGGAAGTTACAATCCAACAACATTTGGAAGGGGCCACATGATTCTCACCCCTGGATTACAGATGCAGTGGCTATGCTCCTGCATTGGAAGACACATGTGTAACATGTAGCTACAACTCTGTAGTTATGGCTCCTGATGAGATCCCACAAAACCCGCCTTAGAAGTAGCACAACACCTCCACCACAACTACTTCCATGTTGCTGGAGATCAGAGGGATCAGCAGGGATACATTTGGCTATTTTACTCTAGCTGGATGGGCTGTGACAGGCATCTGCAGAGACCTCCAGAGGTCCTTGGGGGCTCCCTGTAGAGGATGTCCTTGCAGTGGGTCCAGATACAAGAAAATAGCTGGATGCATCCCCTCTGCACTACTTACAAGGTGCATGGGCAGCGGGGGTGGTGGTTGGTCACTGTGCAGTTGGAACAGAATTCTATCCCCCACAACAACCAAAAGCATGAGTTACAATGGCCTAAGTCTGACAGCAACTGAGTTTTGACTCATGATCAAACCGTGAGAAAGGGTGTTGTTTCCAATTGGCAGCTGGTGCTGACTAGCACTTTATCAGTACCAGATGAAGTCTTTTCCATTTGCCCATGCCTGTCAGGTACTTTTTGAATGCCCTTTCAATGCTTGCTTTCTACCCTTCTCCAGCTTGCTGTGTCTGGGTTTATTAGGTTTTAGCTGGTCTTTTTGGCTTAATGTAGTTTGTTTATTGGGTTGTTTTGTATTACTCTAGGGCTCTAGGGAATCCTTTGGGTTGAAGAGTGGGATATAAATCTATGTGTGTATGTGGAAATAAATAAACAAACACAGCAACTTCAATGCTCTCACTGACATATGTCATGAGATCATGATATTTATTGATGTCATCACCCAAAATGATAAAAGTTGCCAGATACAGTAGTATATTAAGGTGCATTCTGAGAAAATGAGGCTAAAGTGAGTAAGAACAAAAAGAAAAAAAAGGAAGGTGAAACAAATAATATCAAGAAAAGCATGGAAACAATAGAAACATATTTGCAATGTATTCAGAATTTATAAAAACTGGAGGTGTTCTCCACCCGCCCACACCTGCACACACACACACCCACACACAGAACCCACACATTCTGTAGCCCGTAGTTTTGACTCATCTGATGTTGCCAGGTTTTCAAAATAGCAATAAGGGACAGTCAAAATTCATGGCATGCAAAGTTGACAATCAGGAACTAGCTATTAGCAAGTTTGTGTTCTATCTAATATCAAATAAAAGCATTGATTTCAGTTAACTTAGCCAGGTGTTTATCTGTAAAATTAGCATATTGTCCACATTCCTTAATCATATGTTGCACAAATTTCTCTTTATGAATGGCCCATGCTCCAAAATATGGGAATATTTGGCATCTTGCTCAATGCTTTCTGACCCTCAAGTAAGGGCCGTTCCTTATAAATAAAGTGTACCTGGCAACTCTAGACTCAGGCCTGGATCATGCATGTTAAGTGCATCATTTTATAGTAGAGAAAACACCTCCAATTCATTAGGTGTTACACAACATTTTTTAAATGTATGATTGAAAAATGGAAGAAAGAAAGAAGTGTGGAGAAAAGAAGGGGAAGGGTACCAGATACAAGGTTGGTATTGTTTGGAAGTTTTGGGAGAAGAAACCGGATACAAGGTTAGTCAAGATAGGAAATCAGAAGAAAAATAGATAGCATTTAGAAGTTGATAAAAGTGAGCATAGAAGGACCCCAGGAGATGTGGGAGAAAGAATCTCTTGTATGTGGTGTAGAGAAATATCCATACTAAACAACAGAAATTAATGGCTTAGAAAACACCACTATAATGATCTTCCTTATCATAGTCACTTTAAGCTATGTGTACCAAAACAGGTGGCCTGAGCCATACATTTTGCTGGCTGAAGTGTGGCCTACGAGATTAAATGGTAGATGACATATTACTTTAGTGGAACATAAGCCATTTCCACAGGGGGCTTATCTATACTGGCCAGGATACACCGGCTGCCTGCCAGCATATCATGCCCATGGACCTGGCCCATACGTCCCCCATTCATTCCACAAAATGGGACAAAGTCCAGAGGAGCATGCTGGTCTATCATTGCAGCTGTAGTTGCAGCAGTCTCACTTGCTCTCCCAGAAGTTATGAAGTCAGCCTGCAACATGTGACTGAGGCCCCCTTCATGTGACCAGCCTTGGTCACATACTGCAGGATTCCTTCCTACTGTGGAACAGCGATGGCTGACTGGCAGCTGAAGTGACAAGCTGGCATGCCAGAACAGGCTCCTCCAATCATGGGGGTGGACAATCTATTTTTTTGACAGCAGGAACAGATTAAAAGAGGTATTATTTTAAATGCTGTATCCGGCCCTATCCTGTCTTCCCTCATCTCAGTGCTATATCTGCCCTGGGGATGGTGAAGACTGCCCAGGGGCAAAACGGGGCAAAAGCCCTGCATCTTCAGGATGTCAGGGCTCTGAGACAGAGACAAGACAAGGTATGTTGCCCATGTAGATAAGCTGATTACCTGGTTCTGTGTTATTCTAGTAATCTATTGGTGGAAACTTTGTGGAGAGTTGAGTTCCATTTTGAGGGGAGCAAGAAGGGTACAAATTTAATCAAGAAGTGAGTGAAGACCTCAGTGTGGTATAAATCTATTGCTATTTTGCTCAGCAGCAATAGCTTGTTCCCTCTTTAGCCAATCTGAGTTTTGCTTCTGCTTTCATCAGTGGAAAGACTCTTCCAGTTTTATGGCCTAAAAACTCTGTCCAGCTGAACACTTTACAAGCAAGTGCCATTGGTGAATATGTGGGGATAGAATGGATCCTAATTTGAGAAACTCCTTGCTTAGAACAATTCTTCTGCACTGTCCTGTACATTTGAAAACAAGGAAAGCAGCAGGAAATTAAGGAAACTGAAGTTAACAAAAGGAAGAAGGAAGCCAGAAAAAATCTATGTTGCCAAAGGCTTGAAGGCTCAAAAAGCAATATGCTTTTCTTTTGTTTAATTGAATTCCACTTCCAGTCTGGTTGGTATTTTGAGCTGCAGCTTGAAAGACTGGTCTCCAGGGAAACCATATCCATGTGTAACTGAAAGTCTGACTGACAAATTAAAGCATGGTTTTGGTAGGAAAAGTGGCTCTGTAAAAATGCCATTGTGGGGCTCCATTCCCCCCTCCCTCTTTCACTGCCTTCCAGATCAAATTTGCTCAGCTGACAAGTCAATAGATGATTTTTTCAAGCTGCTGGAATTGCAAACGCAACATGGGAGTCGAGAGTCAAGCTGTGCTACTTTTCCCCACTCTTATTTCATTTTCAGTAATAAAGATTCTGCTATCAAAACTATCAAAACCAGTAATTCATGATCCCATCTATGAAGGAGGCTAACGGAAGCTTGCTGAAAGCCCTGCTGGTCCAGAGGCCTCCAAAGAACTCTGGGCCACAGTTGCTCATAGCGAAACTCAGTCTAAGTCAATTGTATTGGAAATTGTACCTCTCCGAGGGAGATATATCCCATTGCATCCAGATTGCCTGATGCAGTGAATCTACACCCATTATAGGGTATATAAGGATGTACAAAAAGCAGCGAGGGGGTTATCTGACTGCTGTGCTTGTACTGCATGCCTGTTTTTGCTTCTTTTCAGCCATCCAACTCTTTCTCTAACTCTCTTCCCCTTATTTCCCACAGTTGTCCAGGCTGGCCTGCCTTTTTGTCTTTATTTGTTACATGTATAGCCTACCTTTTCTCCAATGAGCTCCAAGGTGGTATATATGACCTTTCTCTAATCCTCTTTGTCTTCCTCTTCACTTTATCTTCACAATGACCCTATGGGTTAGCAAAAACAGAGGGAAAATGACTGGCCAAGGGTTACACATTAAGTTTCACAGCTGGGTGGGGACTAGAGCTGGGATCTCCTAAATCACAATCTGGCACTAACCACTACCTCATAGGTTGACAGTTTCTGAGTCCTTCTTTCTTTTCTTTTTTAAAATGGTGTGCCTCCCAACCAACCCAAAACAAAGCTAAGATGGGTTAGCAATGAAACCAGGAGGAGCAAGCCTGAGACAATCATGGGTGAAGCCCAATGAGTCAAGGCAAAACCAGGATGGCACTGGACATCTTTGGTGTTTTGGTATATCTGATATTTGTTATTGTATAATATACGGCTTAATAAAAATATATATAATAAAGAAAAGCTTGTCTGTTTACCTGTATAGTTTGACTGAATATTTATCAGCTGCAATGATTTGAACATTTAGTACAGACTTTCTTATTCCTGCCACTTCACACCAAAGAGGAAGGTAATCACTATACTCAGTAGAACCCTGAGTTTACAGAGGTACCTTTGGGGGTTGGAATCCTGATAAGAAGACATCTCACCTAATTACACACACAGGGCAACCAGTGATGGCTGTGCACATTCAGAAATCATAAAATGCTGGCTCACTGTTGGGGACAAGGGGGAATAGAGACTCAGGTGGGTGGGGGTAATGGAATGGAGTTTCCTTGAAAAGGGCACAGTTGACTGAATGGACCAGTTTATAGAGGCATTCTGCAAGCTTTATCTCACATATTAGATTAATGTGAGAGACATAATGGTTTATTTCATATTAACATTCCCATATTAAACATATTTTATCTGAAGTAAGTCCTATTGATTTCAGTAAAGTTAATTATCAAATAAGGATGCTTAGGACTGCAGCTTTATTTTGATTTCCTGTTAATGATTCAGTAACAACAGGGAACAGTAATGGAGAAGCAGGGAGAAGGGGCAAGTTACTTGCTTGTTGCCAACCAGCTAGGCTTGAAGGGACACACCATACAACATAGAGAGATAAGAACAGATTCATCATGATGAAAACAGAATTGGATCTGTAATAACATGCACACCTTATTGATGTTTTTTAAAAATAAATTGAGAATCTAAAATTGCCCAATTGTGCCATTGTTCTGTGGTTTGATCATATAAACGCTTACTTGTTTAGCTATTTCAAATGGCATAGCAGCAATTCTTTTACAGCCTACCAATGCACCTCCGCATGCAGCTGGGTGAGCACCATTATGGACAGTGGTTTGGAGGCAGAATCCAAACAATAAAGCCCATGGTCACAGGCATTCAGAATAGCATTGTCTTTCTTCTTTTCTTTACCCCCTCTGGTTGGGAACTGTGAATGCTGGGGCACAGAGGTTGCTAAGCCAAGCATGGTGTAGAGTCAATGGACCATAGGTTTTGAAAGAATTACAGTAAATGTGGGAGAAGAAAGCTCATATGTAAGCCAGAATGTAAATTAACATGAAATTCCTTGGGGGCAAGAGACAGCAAAACTGGACGAAAAAGATATTATTGCCAGGGTGGATTGGATTGAGCTACTACTGTCCATGCACAGATGAACTTTTTTCAGACTGTAAGTGGTGACTGACACATTATCTTCATACAACATTTTCAAAACACAATCCACTATGAGCAATTGTCAGAAAAGATGGGGAAAGATTCTCATTGGAGTTGGGATTCTTGATGAAAGTATCTATTTTAGACTTCCTATGACTCCTTGCAAGTTAAAGTACACTCTCACCTCAGATATTCCCATTTTTATTAAGATTGTGGGGGTATTTCAGAGAATTACAATATGCAGAAAACCATGCAAACTTTTTTAAAAATAAATCTATAAGGGTAAAACAGAACATCACAGGAAAAATTAGCACAAAACACCTTATTCAACGGAGAAATGAGGGGGGAGTGTACAGAAATGCTTACAAATGTCCATGCAGGACGACAAAAAAATACAAAAACAAAAAACAAAGACCAAATCAAACCCAAGAAACAGGCTCCAACCACTGATGTCTGTTTGGTGGAACAGCAAAGCAAGTGAGGAAAACCTCTCCTTCCCACTGTGGTCATAGAATCCTGGAATCATAGAATCTTTGGAGATTATCAGATGCAGCAAAAAGTATCTTACCAGAACACCAGGATGACATTTCTGTCCCACAAATGGGACCCGGTTTCACATGGCATCGTCCTCATCACGTTCTGCTCCTGTGCTGCAGCAGTTAGTAAGATGGCTCTTTTCACTGATGTTAGAGTTGGAATGGGCCTCATGGGCCATTGGCCTTATCTACACCGGCTTTTTAACCCATTCTGCTGTCTGAGAGCCCTGCAGTCAAAACGATGCAGGGCATTTGCCCCGTTCTGCCTGTGGCAGTCCTAACGATCCCTGGGGCAGAAATGGGGCTAAGATGGTTGAAAGCTGGGGTAGGGCCTGATACAGTGGTTTGGAAAAATACCTAGTTTACTCTGATTCCACTGGGAGGAAATGGGTCAGACCCCAGGTGTCCATGGGAGCCAGTCTCTGCAGGACAGCACTTCACTCTAGCTGCCAGGCATCCTTATACTTCTGGGCCCTGACAGCAACCCTGCAGCATGTCACCAAGGCTGGTCACATGCATGGGCTCTTGTCACATGGTGCAGGCCAACTTCCTGGAACCGGCAGAGCAAGGAAAATGGTGGCAGCTGCAGCAATGGGCCAGCATTCGTTTTGGTCTCCAGACTGTTTTGTTCAGGTAATGGGAGCAGAACAGGCCTGATCCCTGGTGGGGATATCCCGGCAGGGAGCCGGCATATCTTGGCTCATGTTGACAAACCCACTGAGTCCAACCCCCTGCTCAATGAAGGATTTCCAGCTAAAGCATCCCCAGCAGGTACCTGTCCAGACTCTTTTTGAAGATGTCCAGAGAAAGAGAACCCAACACCTCTCTATGTGATTGGTTCCATTGCTGAACTGCTCTTACTGTCAAGATGTTCCTTCTAATGTTCAATTGAAATCTACTCTCCTGTAACATGAAACTATTAAACCTAGTCCTACCCTCTTGGGCAGCAGGGAACAGGCCTACTTCCTTCTCTCTGTGATAGCTCTTGAAGTATTTAAAGAGTGTAATCATGTCACTCTCCCAGTCTTCCCTTTACCAAGCTGAGCATGGCCAGCTCCTTCAAGTTTTCCTCATATATTTTGTTCGCCATACCTCTTATAATCCATATTGTCCTTCTCTGAACCTGCTCCAACTTGTCTATAAGTTTCTTAAAATGAAGTACTCAGTCCCCTCTGCACTGCACCCCAAAATACTTGTTTTACACACACACACACACACACACACACACATACAGAGGGATCCAATGCCACTACCCTGTTGGATTTAGGCCAAAATCTCATATCAGGTTATGATATAAGCTAAAGATAAGATGAAAACCCAGATGAGATTCAGGGAAATGCAACAAAAACCAAATCAGAGATATTTTCATACTCCTACCTAGCATACAACGGTACACAAACATAAAAAAAAAATGCATCCCTTACTCTTTCCCCAGTATTGACAAGAGTGAGATATTTCAGTCCCTCTGTAGTTCTGATACTACAGTGTGAGTGGGTGTTCCTCCCTCTTTCCCCTCCCCATTTTCAATGAGAATACATAATTCATCTTCTGGTAAAGAGCATGAAGAGAACCTATATGATGCTCTTTTAATGAACCATTGCCTTTTCTCAGTACATTTTTTAATTTGTTTAATACTTAATTTGTTAATTTGATGGGATTTTTTTTGTTAATTTCTTTATTTTTGGTTTGTTTAATTGAAGTGGCATCTTCTCACGATAACAGCTGAAATCACATTCTTGCAAAATCAGAGAAGTAGAATTTTTAAAAGGTACATATGCGGGCCATTTTGAAGTGGCAATGCAGTGCTACTTCACAATGCAAAGATGCTCATGTGATAATGTCCTTTGTCTTTCATTAGCACTCCCAATAACATGACTAGTTGTTACAAAGAAAATGTTCATGTGTGTGCATGCATGATGAACATTTTATTATCTAGACTTTGTTATGTATATCAGAGGTGGGAAGCTTTTGGCGTTCCAGATGGTTGGGATCACAACTCCATAATTCATTGTGATGGGCCATGCTGAATGGGGCTGATGGGAGTTACAAGCCAAAATATTTGGAAACTCAAAAGTTCTACACCTCACTGTAAATGAATGAAACGCACCCACAGTTGGGAATAAGCTCTACTGAGATCAGAGTAGGGGGGTTACTAACAAGTAACCATATATAGAATTGATAATGGCTTCTTGTTTGGTCAAATTAATATTAGTCATCTTGGCATCAGATCATCATGTTTCATGATTTACAGCACACACTTCATTAGTATACACTAACAAGATTCTTGGCTAATAAATCCCACATAAGGTTTTTTGTGTGGGTTTTTTTTTTGTTAGTTCATATTTGGCATCAATATTTTGCAGAATTAGCTGCCTGTGATTTAATGACATTTGCTCATTGTTGGGTTGACATTTTAATATGAAAAAGCTGCTGGTGTACAATGGTTGTTTGCTGAAATAGTTTTCAGTTAAATCACTTCCATTTAAATAATCTTTCTTACTTACTTTGAAATGAGAGAATTGGATTGACCCTTCTTTATCTGGAAAGAATTTCTTTTTTGTAATGCTTGTAATAGTAATGATAAAATGAACATGAAGAAAATTGGCATAAAAAAATCAAGTGTTCCTACATTAACACTGCAACTCTTAACACATTTGCTAGAGGGGCAAGTCTCACTGAATACCATAAAGGTAAACACCAAACTGTAATTCACTCTTTTGTGTGAACCTGGGACAGCTAAGCTAAGATTCCTCAGCCATGAAATCAACTGGCCAGTCACCATATCTCCGGTTAATCTACACCACAGTGTTGTTGTGAGAACATACTGCATGAGGGCAATTCCACCCTGAACCTCCCTATGTGTCTTGTAAAGTGCACCAAAATATTTACTTTCCCCCCCATTTCCTCTCCAAATGATGTTCCTCACCACATCTTGTTGCCATTTTGGAGGGGGAAACTCTAGGAAAATAAGGTATTTGGGGAGGTTCTGGATGGATTTCTCTCTCTCTCTCTCTCTTTCTTTCTTTCTTTTTTGACACCTTTGTGTGCATCTGGATGTGATTTGCAGGTGATTTTCACCCAGAAATTGTGATTTAAAAAGACATTGGGAGATTTGGAGGGACTGGCAGATGACTCCAGGTGTTGCAAAAGTGGTTTCCAGGGGAAAACAGTTTCCCCCCACCCATGGCCTAATGTGGTAATGAAGACCTGAGCTCCTGAAGGAAAGCTTGAACACAAAATGTATTGTATTGTAACATGGAGAGAATGATAAGCCACATTTTAGGAGAAAATTAGACATGCTCAAATCTCATTGTAAGTGATGGATTCAACACATACTTAAACCACACTGGTTTCAGTAGGAATGAGGCTTGCCCCACTGTTCCTGGTTTCTGCTCCTCCCTCTAATCTACACATTCTTTTCATGAACCTCCAGGGTGCATTGCAGACTCAGTTTCTTGAAAGAGCACTGTCTCCCAATTTTAGCAGCCAGTTCTGAACATGGCAATCAAGTGAATGGGGAAGCCCATAGTAACTCATGCACATGTGGCTCTAGTGTAGATATAGCTTATGTGTGGAACCATAGGGAATGTTCAGTGAATATATGTTTGCACAAACATAGGTAATGTTTTACCAAAAGCATATGGGTGCAAGCAGAGAAAGAGGTCTCTCCAGGGTATCAGCAGAGGAAAGAAAGTTGTGCTCATAACAGCTTAGAAGAATCTGTCACATACAGAGGAGTAATTAATTTGCTATCCCTCCTTTCTTGGTGCCCCCTCCCTTGGCACAGCATCCCAATGTTTCTTGTACATCTATCCATGCATTGAACAGATGATAACCACAGGCTGGATGGAATGTCTCCCTTGCAAGATCAAGAAGAACTGGGGCATTCTGATATTCATTTGTTATACTTTTATTTCACCATTGCTCCAAGAACTTCAGATCAAAGTCTATAGATCTCCTCCCTCCCTCAACAACCATGTGAGATGGTGGGAATTAGAGTTTCCCAGGGTGTTAGTCCTTTTGGGAAAAAATATGAAAGCTAAAACTGTTAGGAATCAGACTTCTTTTAGCAGAGTAGCAGACAAGTGTCCCTCATTCTTACATTGCTTCTCTTAACGGATACTGACTCATAATAAACAAGGCAGGCAGCTTCAAATTGCAAACTTCCAAAAAGTTTACTGATGGTTTTTACATTTACATATGCATGGAGAGCCTACATCCTAAAGAACTAATGAAAAGATTAGGTAAAGGCAGTAGCTTCATTCTTAACTCACCATCTTGTTGATGGAGAACTGAAGCATGGCTGAAGGTGAAGAGAGGAAGAGGAGAGATTGGAAATTGAAGAGAGATAGAGACTGAGAAGAGGGGAGTCTTTCTATGAAGGATGACTTAAGGAAGTTTCCTGGGTCACATCGTCTAGTTACTTGGATACACAAAATGTATTTATGACCATACATTTCAAGGGATAGCAAATGGGGAGCCTTTAGGTGAGAAAAACAGAAGGGCCTCAAGCGCAGGAAATTTTGTCCTATCTAAACTCCAATTGCTCAAACAGCAAGAAAAAGGGAGGGGGAGAGACTGCTGGATTTTTCCAATATGATATATCAAGGGCTTGTCTAGATGGGTAATTTATCCCTACTTTCCCCTTCCCATCTTGGAACCCTGCAGTCCAAACGACACAGAGATCTTGCCCCGTTTAGCCTTCAGACAGTCCTGATGTTGCCTGAGGCGAAGCCAGGGTAAACCAATTTAAAACATTTTAAATTAACATCTGGGAAAACCCATGTTGTGTAGGAAAACCCGGATGGGCCTGACGTGGAAATGCAAGGTTCATACCTGCACACCAGCCTATATAATTGGCTGCCGCTTCCACTTCCGGAATCTCTCTGCAGTGGGAGAGGAGGACCCTAGCACATGATCAAGGCCCCCTGCATGTGACTAGCCTTGATCACATGCTGAGGGCCTCCTTCCTGGCTTCAGAGAGTGTGATGTATGACAGCCAATGGCAACCAGCGTGTGCGTGCATACTTCGGCCCATTTTGTCTCAGTAATGGGGGAGCAATCTGGGCTAGCTCGGGGGCCAGAATATTCTAGGCAGAAGGTAGAGTATTCTGCCCAGTGTAGACAAGGCCCAAGTTGAGATATAGCAATTGGATTAAGAACCTTCATGGTAGAGCAGGAATTTGAGCTTGAGTTTCTCTCATCATAATGTAATATGATCACTACACCACAGAGATTATCAGACATGTCCAAAAAGTGCCTTACCAGAATGCCAGGACAACTCTTCTGTCCCACAAATGGGACCCGGTTTCACATGATGCCGTCCTTGTCATGTTGTGCTCCTGTGCTTCAGCAGTTAGTAAGGCAGCACTCGTCATTGACAGGAGCTCCCCATCAATAAAAAACACTACCGTACTAACTGCTGAAGTGCAGGAGAAGAACGTGATGAGGACATGTGAAACCGGGTCCCGTTCTCAAGACAGAAATGTCGTCCTGGCATTCTGGTAAGGTACTTTTTGCTGTATCTGATCATCTCCCACATGTCCATGATATAAAGAGGCACAGTTAACATCCCTTAGTTAATCTGAAAATTAATTTCCACTCCACACCCCTGTATGCAGTCAATGTAGTCTACCCAAAGAAAAGAATATCAAGAGCATTTAAAGAGATAATGTGCTTTACAAATGTCAAATTACAAAATCATTATGAACTAATAATTTACCAGGCTGTGTGTCATGTATTAATGGATATGTTTCTGGGTGAATGGCTGACTTCTCTTTTAAATAAATGTAGATAAACATTTTAATTACTAAACAGAACATAGTGATTTACATACATGTTTGTATCGCTCATGAGTCATGACATTTGAACGTGGATGTCTCTGGGCATTATTATTCTTTACCACAGAGAAAACACACATTTTCATAAAATGTGGAGAGAGAGAGAGAGAGAGAGAGAGAGAGAGTGTATGTGCATGTGCGTGTGTTTGCTTGTGCACACACACACATGTATACACAAATCTAGAATTTCACTACAATTTAAAGAGTAATACAATATATTTCCTCATAGTGGAGAAAATTGAGGAGGTGACAGACATGTCTATCTGTTCTTGTTCTGATTCTCTTTGTTGACAGTTGTCTGTAAACCCTTTCATGGCTCCTCTTCTTTTGAAAAAAATATTTCAACCAGATTTGGAGTGGACACTCCTTGAAATACAGGGCACCTTCAAACAAGGGACTTCCCTTTCAAAGGTAGGTTTTCTAGACCATACCTGGAGAGGCTGCCTTAAGAAGATGAATCAAATGTTCCTTCTGGCAGCGTGCTTGTAGTGAATGTTAGAAATGTGGCAAGTTCTGGCCATTTCTCTGTGACAGAAAGTGATCTGAGCTGGTATAAGGAGCCCTGGTGGCGCAGTGGTTAAATGCCAGTACTGCAAGTCACCACATTGCAAGTTGCAAGTTCGATTCCAGCGGGCTCCAAGGTTCACTCAGCCTTCTATCCTTTCGTAGGTCGGTAAAATGAGTACCCAGCTTGTGGGGGCAATTAGCTAACACACATTGGAAGCTGTTTAATGCAGTTAGATGTGTAAATAGCTATTGCTTAAAACAATTTGTAAGCCGCTCTGATAGCCTTGTGGCTGAAGAGCGGGGTATAAATAACTAAATAAATAAAAAAATAAAAATAAAATATAACTTCAACACCTTCCCTCCATTTGTTCTAATTTTGTATACCCTTATCCTTTTATTGTATTTCTAGTTCAGCTGACAACTCTGAAGAGTGTATGTTGTATCCCTTTCACAGAACAAGATAAATTTGCATGCACAGATCCGATTACAGTAACTCATATGCCTAGTTTTTGTCATTAAAGGTAAACCAGCGTGTAAATTTCCCCTCAAAACACAAAAACAAAATGTTAATGACACAGTCACCAATAAGGTAAGTGCTGTCAACTTTACAAGTGAAGATAAACTGTCTGTACTAATTGTTTCAATTTTTCTCATGGATAGGTAATCCATGACTACTGCAGCACACACATCAGTTGTGCCCAGCCTTGGCAGCTAGTTAGTCTTAAATCTTGCTCTGAGTGCAAGCAATGGACAGAACCTCAATGATACCTTATGTTGTCAGAACAGTCTCTTACAGAGGTGTAAGGCTCTTTCTGGAATAGTGCATGGTGTGCTAGAAGGGTGATGGAAGAGAAAACCAGAGCAACAGAGAAAGTCCCTCCACCTTCATCCCAGACCTGTCCATTTCACTTCTGCTGCCATGCTGCAATTGGCTAATAAAGGTATCTGCCTTTTGTGGACTGTTTTATTTTGGCAGCCTCTATGTGAATGTAAATATTACTTGAATCAACCTTCAATCTCTATTTGTTGCTATTTGTTTTTTTAAAAAAATAACCTAGGCACAGGCTACAAACAACATACTTTCTAGCTTACTATGCTAACACCTTAGTTACCGCATAGGTAACAAAAAAGGTGTGTTCCTGGGGGGTAATAGGTGATTATCAGGTGATGTTTAATTATTCTGGTTTTATCCAGTGGAGGGCAATGTTTAACATTCAGAGAACTAGTGTTCTTCATTACATCCATTTCCTCTTTATTAACATACCTAACTATTTTAGATCAGATTTCACTCTTGTTATGTGTGTTTGCTGTAGATAAGCACATCAATATAAATTAATCCATAATAGCATTACTAGAAGAACTTTAATGAAAGCAAAATCTTAATGGGATAAAAAATTCCAATATTTTCTCAGTCTTCCGACAAGAGTTAATAAACCACATTCCCCCCCTTCTTTTAATTTATTTACTGACCATGGGAATTCACAGGTGGTAGTAAATTAACCACAAAAGGGTTCTGTTCATTGTTTGCAAAGAAGACAGAAACATAACTAAAATGAAAAGCAGAAAGCTAATTAAAATTGAAAATAAAAGGGTCCAGAGTTCAATCAAAGTCTGTTTACCTTATACATTGCATGGCCAACATGGAGGCAAAATGCCATGCTTATTAAGGCTTTAAATGCCACATGTTGAATTTTGCTAAAAAAAAACCCAAAACAACAACTAACAGGATTTATATAGGGCTTTTTATTATTATGCTTAGACTGGATTTCAGGTGGGGACAGCTACACATATAAGTGTTCCTTAGGCATGCAGATCTCCTTTTTTGGGTGCTATGGGGAAACCCATCTTCTCTATGCAGCACGCACACACACCAGATTATTTTAAAGCCCTAAAACTGCCTCACACAGGCTGCCTTGACTTCAAGGCAAGCAGGCAGGGTTGGAGAAGTACCATATTTTCCGGCGTATAAGATGACTCAGCATATAAGACGACCCCCCCCCCAATTTTTAAGTTAAAATACAGAGTTTGGGATATACTCGCCGTATAAGACTATACCTCCTTCTCTACCTCTCAGATCTTCTGCCCCCCAATCCAGCCAGCCACCCCTCCATCCTTCCTGAAGCTGTGATCGGGCTCCCCAGCCCCATCGTGGCTTCAGGAAGCATGGGAAGTGGCTGGCAAGCCTCCCCCTGCCCAGCCAGCCGCCCCTCTGTGCCTCCCCAACCCACATTGGGGCTCTCCAGCCCCATTGTGGGTTGGAGAAGCACGGGAGGTGGCTGGCAACCTTCCCAAACCTGCGATCGGGAGCCCAATTGTGGCTTCGGGAAGGACGGGTGGTGGCTGGCAAGCCTGCACCTCTCCAGCCAGCCACCCCTCCACCCTTCCCAAAGCCATGATCGGGAGCCCAATCATGACTTCAGGGGGCATGGAGGGGTGGCTGGCTGTGTGGGGTGGAGATGATAGGGCTCCCCATCGTGGCTTCGGGAAGGGCGGGTGCTGGCAAGCCTCCCCTCATCTAACCCATGACCACCCATCCTTCAAAGCTGCAATGGGGAGCCCTATAAAACAACACCCGGTGTATAAGATGACCCCCTACTTTTGAGAAGATTTTGAGAAGGTTAAAAAGTCGTCTTATACACCAGAACATACTATGGCAACTTCCCCCACAGGCTGATGCACAATGATTGGAGAACACTGAGACCCCTGGAGAACCCACACAGATCTCAGCTCTAATGTCATAATTCTGGATCTGCCTATGGGGTCATAGTGGTAAGTGCACACTTCTTTGATCCTGCCTGCTTGCTGTGAAGCACAAAATGGCCACATGACGTTGCTTCAGGGCTTTAAAGTAAGACGAGAGGGTATATGGGTCATTGTAGCATAAGGTCTGCATGCAAATCATAGAATCATAGAGTTGGAAAAGACCACTAGGGCCATCCAGTCCAACCCCCTGCCTTGCAAGAATACACAATGAAATCATTCCTGACAGATGGCCATCCAGCCTCTGTTTAAAAACCTCCAAAGAAGGAGACTCCTCCACACTCCAATGCAATGCATTCCATTGTTGAACAGCTCTTACCATCAAGAAGTTCTTCCTAATGCTTTGGTGGTATCTCTTTTCCTCTAGTTTGGGTCCATTGCTCTGTGTCCCAGTCTCTGGAGCAGCAGAAAACAAACTTGCTCCCTCTTCAATATGACATCCTTTCAATTATTTAAACATGGCTATCATGTCACCTTTTAACCTTCTTTTCTCCAGTCTGAACATACCCAGCTCCCTAAGCTGCTCCTGCATGGCTTCTAGACCTATGAGTGTTTTGGTCACCCTCCTCAGGATACATTATGCTGAGGAGGTGTCTAATGGAGGCCTTAAGAGTGTTTCAGAATGATAAAAGATGAATAAGTTCCTTCTTTTGAGAAAACATGGATGAAAAGTTTATGTAATGGCGTTGTGTCTTGGTAAATTACTTTGCTGTGTAACTATAAATAATACACTTGATTGACCTTTATAGAAATAATTATTTGAAGCTCAAAATAATTGTTTGTGTGTGTGTTCCTTTCTTGTGTAAATGTCTAGAAACCAAACTTAAGAGCTAGTTATAAGGAGTGTAGCTTTACTGAAGCATGTAAGATTACCATAGACTGGATTAACAAGGATGTTGACTATACTGTAAATTAGAGTCTCAACTAAATATGAGGCTTATCTACACTAGCCAGGATATGCAGCTCCCCACTGATGTATCCTGGCTGTGGAAATGGCCTGTCCTTCTCCTGTTACCTTGATGAAATGGGCCAGAGTCCACACAGGAACGCCAGCCCGTCCCTGCAGCCACTGATGCTGCCATTTTCTCTGCTGTCTTGGAAGCCAGGAAGGGGGCCTGCAACATGTGACTGCTGCAGGATCCCTGCCTGGCTTCCGGAAGCATCAGTGAGGGCCAGCTTGCTGGATGGCTCCTGCAAACACATGGGACCCAATCCAAGTTTTGGCCAATGAGGATGGATTAAATTGGGTATTGTTATGTAACAGATGTCAGGCTCTGTCCTGGCTTGCTCACCATCTGAGCCCTGTTTCTGCCCCAGGGGTCAAAAGGAGTACCCGGGGGCAGAATGGGGCAAACTCCCTGCATGTATAAATTGCAGAGCTCTGCAACAGGGGCAAGCCAGGGTATTTAGTCCATGTAGATAAGCCCATGGTCTCTGTTAGTGTTCTGTTACAAATGGTGGTACCAGAGGACAGTGGTCCAAGCCCAATACGAGGGGGAAAATATGATTTTCTCTGAAGAAGTAGCAATTTGCAGTGCTGAGTCCTATCTTAATGGTTAATAGAGCCCCCCCCAAAAAAAAAATCTGCATGCCCCCTAGCCAAGATGGTGGACAAGAGTAAATTACTCATGCTTTTAAATCTGCCACTACTGATATATTTTTTTTTAAAAAAAACCCTTCACCATGGTGTGCACAAGTGATACTTGTGTTTGCAAAAGAAAAAAGAAAAGAGAGTTTTAAAAAATGCCATTTTATCCACTCACTGACCTCTCACATAGCCAAAAATCCAACATGGCAGCATAAGGCACTATCCCTGTTTCCCCCATGCTCATCTGCCCAATCAGCTTGTGCTGCCTCAGCACAGCAATGGGAATGTGACAGTCTTAACAATTGCACATTGTATCCTCTTCAGAGCTTTTTAAAAACTCCGAGAAAAGCCTCAAAGGCTTCCCTGACAGAGTTTAAGGTGGATTTGGCTTCCTTTCATCTGAATGAGATGTATTGATGTGAATGTCCATATAGGCAGATCATCTTCCATTTGAATTCCATCAGGATTATTTTCACCATTTGGATGGCCTCATAGTTTCAATGGCAATCAGGAGCTCACTGAGACCTGAAATAGGTTGCATTTCAACCAGGGAGGTTGGCTCCACTCCTCTGGTATAGATGCCTCTTTTCACATGAGGCCTTGCATAATTTGACAAGCTCTAGCTATGTAGGGCATAGAGTGTGTGGGGAAAGCTACTTTACTGCAATTTCCAGGCTGTGGTCCTCAGGCTGATAGGTTATGGTGGTATCACCTTCTAGGTTTCCTCATGAAGGAGGTTCCTGGGGAAGTTGGATTATTTGGGGAGCTGTTGAGACCAGTTCCCTCCGATACTCTGTCTCCTCCTTGGGGACCCTGGGAACACACTCCTTGAATGTGCAATTCCAGGGTTATGATAACAACTTTCTTCACATTTTGTATTAAGATCCTCCTCAGCATTGCTTCTAAAGAAAATGGTTCAGAGGGGCAGGACATTTTTAGGATTGGTCATAAATGCCTTCCAACAAGATTTTTTCCCCCTCTTTTTGCCCCCATCCCCATGGAGTGGGGTGGTAATAGGCCTATTTGTTTTAAAGAGTTTGAATTTAAATTCAGTTGTTCTACCAGTTCTGCTATTGATCTTCATTGGCAATGTGATCTGAATATATGCATATATATCCCCCCTCTGTGTGTTAGCCTAGATTTTTATGAGGCAGCGACCCCCATTAAACTCAATGGAACTTACTTTCTGAATAGAAATGTAAGAAATATGCCATTAATCTTGTTTAGAATTTCACTATTTTTGTAAGCTGACTCAAGCAGCATGGGAGTAGGATAAAAGCTGTTTTAAATAAATGAATAAAAGGAATAGGTCAAAATCAGCTTAAGTAACATGGTTGGTACTGATGTATTCCTCTGGAGCTTAATGTCCTCTTTGATTTCTGACATAAAATAGAATAAGTTAACATGAATATACAAAGTTGCCACCACCTCCACTTTAACAGTTATAGTTGCTTAAAATGTGTTGTATGTTTTACATTTTATAACTCTGATGCCTCAGTCCAATTGCTAGTTCAGAGCAGAGCAGATCTCTCCCCCACCCCGTATCCAACAGAAACGGGGTGGTTTCAGTTATCCACGGCTGAAAATATAGGGATACATACCAAGAGTGACTTGAAACCATTTCAACAGCTCATTTTCTTGAGCCTCGTATGTGAAATTGCAACTTTCATGGTTGCTCCAGGAAATAATGACATCTTCTCATGTTTCTACTTCAGATTTAGACAGTTTTCTCCAGCCTGACATCCTCTAGACATGTTGTACTATGATTCCCAACATTCTAATCACCTTGGATAGCCAGATTTACTTGGAGCTGTAGTACAACTCCAGTCCAACACCCAGAGCATGCTATGCTGGAGAAGGCTAGCATACAGTATGCTTTGATCAGGTAATTATTGTTTTGGAGGCAGAGGTGATAGCTGAAAAGCTTTTAAGCTCCAGGTTCTGTTGGCTATATTATACCAGCATCTGGCTTTGCCCTTCACCTATAAACAGGGTATCTCTCCCCCCCCCACCCCCTTTAAACTCAGATCCAAGCATTACACCAAGTTTATTTGGGAGAAAGTTATAGAAATTGCACAAATAAATAAAAATAATTTTTATTTATTTATTTGATTTCTATGCTACCTTTCTCCCAGAATGGGACCCAAGGTGGCTCACAAAACATAAAATACAACATACAATTAAAAAAAACAATTAAAAGTTAGAAACAATTAAAGTTGTGACAATTTAAAATAATATAAAACATATAAAAGTTAAAAAAAATAAAAACAATAAAAGTGCACCCCAATAAAAGGCCTCTGTGCACACAGCAGTGAATTAAAAGCCTGCTTGAATAAAAATGTATTTGCCTGCTGCTAAAGGAAAGCAGGGAGGGGGCCAGACTAGCCTCCTAAGGAAGGAGTTCCAGAGGGTGGGAGCAGCCACCAAGAAGGCTCTCTCTCATGTTCTCACCAAGTGAGCCTCTGATGATGGCAGAACCAAGAGAAAGCCTTCTCCAGATGATCTTAAAATACTGGCAGGTTTGTCTCGGGAGACTTAAATCAATTGTCTGCTTTAGGAAGCTCATATCAAATTTCACTTTTTCCAACAAAATACTCTGTAATTCACCACTGAGCTCATTGTTCTGCTTCCACTTAAAATGCTTCATTCACAGTCTTCATTCCAACATTATCATAGAACAAAAAGAACACTATTTAAATAATTAAGTGCACATCTACATTGGTTCCATAATCTGGGACCAGTCCTGAACATTACGCTTTGGAGCTGCCCCAGATTAACACGTACTGGTGTGGATTTGTTCCAGATCCATGCCATAGTACAGCTGGGCCACTGGGCAGAAACCACATTGGCCTCACTGGCCTGTCCTCCTTGGTGCCACCACCACTGTTGCCTCATCCACCAGCCAAGCAGCTCTCGGCAGAGACTGGCCATCATCATCATATCCACTCTCCCTCAATGCCAATATGACATCAAAATGACAAAATTGAGGCTGTCATATTTTGGCCATATCATGAGAAGGCATGGCTCACTAGAAAAGACAATCATGCTTAGTAAGGCAGAAGGCAGAAGGAAAAGAGGAAGACCATATTACAAGTGGATAGTCTCAATCAAGGAAGCCACAGCCCTGAGTCTGCAAGACCTGATGATTATAGGGTGACTTGGAGGTCTATCATGATTAGGGTGGGCAAAGGCTATTTTTCCTCCACTTTTTTATTGTGCCCCAAAATACCATCTAGGTGGTATGGGGCATTTTTGCCACATTCTGGGCCATCTGGGCCATTTTAGGCCCTGGGAAAGCCTGCTTTGTAAAAAGGCCTCTCCTTGGCCTAAAATCCCCCAGGGGGAGGGGTCCAAATGTGTTGGGGGGTGAATTGTGGGATGCTCTCGAAGCTCTCCTAGAGGACTAATATGCCCCCAGCCTCTCATAGTTGCCCACCCTGGCTTTAGACCATAGATCTATCTTGCCTCTCCAACATTTTAGATCTACCTGTTTATTGGTATGTTGCAGTCCCATTAAAGTTGCTGTTTTTGTAAGTGTCCTTCAATGTGACTACAAATCCCACAGCTATCAACCTTTTTCTGCTCTTCCCTTTTGTACGTGCAGTAATAGTGAAACCCATTCATTCATACCAAACCTTTATCCTGACCTTCTGCTGTTTACACACCTCTCAGGGCAGCTAAGAAGAGATGGATAATATAAATACAGATGAGATGCAGGAGATCTGAGCTGGGTCTTCCAGCATTTGACGCCCCCTCCCCACCACAGCAACTCCATAGGAACCCAAATATATTAGTGTTGGGGTGTGGGTACAGATTTTTACTCCAAGCTGTTTGTATTATTGGGGAGGAGGGCATGGAGTTACCCCATGTTTGCTCTAGCAAGGTAAATTACATTGGAGAAACATTATAGAGGCAAAACAGTTCAGGGGGAAAAAAAGTATTAACCCCCTTCTTCTAGTGCTATCATCACAATTGAATTCTGGCACTCTTTGGGTTGCTTTGCTGGAAAGGAAGATCCCTAGAGAAATTAAACCTCATACAAGCCAATGAGGGAGGAACCAAAGGGAGATTTTCTGGGCTGGAGACTGGATGAAAAATACAGTTAGAGAAAAAAAGATGGGAAAGATAAACAAAATTACAGCTTGTGAGGAGAGAGAAAAGGAAACTGAGAGGGTGGTGCCTCCAGAGAGGGCTGAATAACGGATGTGATTCTTCAGT
Organism: Gambelia wislizenii; assembly: GCA_030847615.1. NCBI lineage: Eukaryota > Metazoa > Chordata > Lepidosauria > Squamata > Crotaphytidae > Gambelia > Gambelia wislizenii. The sequence continues at coordinate 271,272,309 of JAUMIR010000001.1, read as the reverse complement.
AATTTCCTTCTAAAATGAAGCAACAACTAATTTTAGCAATGTTTTTCTCACTGTGAGATTTTTAAAACATTCAAGGCTTCTTCTGTACAAAATCCACATGCAATTATTTTGTGCAGAAACAGCATTTTATGCACAGAAAATAATATTTCTGCACAACTACATGTGAATTTTGTACATAATGAGTCCCAAACAGAGAAGATTCTTGTCAATCCAGGATTCTTCTCATCAGAGGTTTTCAACACTAGATAAACATTTTTTCTACCATTTTTTCCAAATATTATTCCTATCCATGAAGAACAATAGGAAGATGTGGTAATGAAAGTGAGCAAGAGATGTCTTGACAAGAGAATGGACGAAAGTCTGTAGACAAAGGGTCAGTTACACAGCAGGATAAAGTGCGCAAAATTCCGGCTTACTGTCCTTTTGCACCAGCGCTGCATAGTTTACATGATTTATTGCTAAACTGGTTGATCCGGTGAGTTTTTGGGGGGGAGCATGGTCTCCAGATCATCATTAAAGCCAGGCAGGAGGTGGGGAGGGAGCAAGGGGTGGCAGTGCGAGGGGGAATGAGGCCTCCGAAAGAGGCTCGGTTAGCTTTGTCTGAGCCAGTGAACAGCAAATAAAGCAACCAAAAAAGAAGGGAGACCACAGGGGAGGGGTAGAGGAATAATGACAAAGGAGAAAAGGAAAGCAGACTAGATGCCCTTCTGCCAGCTGAGCAGACTACTTCTCTCTCTCTCTCTCTCTCTCTCTCTCACACACACACACACACACACGCACACAAGAACACAATCACAGCAGAGCAAGGGAGTGAACAGCCGGTGGTGCAGATTGCTACTCTCTTTCTCTCTCTCTCTCTCTCTCTCTCTCTCTCACACACACACACACAGAGGAACAGTAATTATGGCTAACTGGAAAGCAAGCCGGTTGGCTGGACCTTTTCATTTGAGGCCCCTTGCATCTCTTACAAGTCTACCCCCTCTGTGGTCAGTCCAACCAATCATGGCTCAGCTCTGCTGTGGCTGTTTCGGGAAGAATGCTGGTTATGCTGGTAGTTTCCACAGCCATATGCGAAATGGTAGTTCACACAATCAATAGTATGCTAAGTTGCCCTACTTTTCAAAAAAGTCGGGGGGAAATAGCAAAAGCTGATACGGTGCGACTTATGGGGTTTTTTGCCCCCCTCCTTCTGAATATGGTGACTTTGATCTGAAAGACGTGGGAATTATTAGGATTCTTTGCAAATTCTTAGAGGGTTTATTTTGCCGTGTAAATGGCCCCAAAGAGGCGGAATAGCTCAAGACATTTTGTTGTGGTAAAAGAAATGGCTCCTCCTCCTATCCCAAGCCACAGTGCTCAGCATTGAAAACTAGCCCATTTGTTTTGGCATACAGCTAGAAAAATCCTTTAAGTCCCTCTCCCCATCTCTGAAAGTAAACATACAATAGTAACAACCAACCATTTGCTAACGTTTCATGACACCAGAAATGGGCTTCTGCCTGAGGTGGTTGCTTCACTGTGCCTAAAATCTAGCTGTGAAAATGGAGATTGAAGCTTTTGCAAAGTTTGGTTGGGGTGTATAGGCAAATGAATTACCACATGCTTTTTTTTCTTTTCTGGGCTATTGTTTGCAACCACAGGTAGGATTTCCCCCCACTCCCTAAAAAGCTGGAAATAATGTGGAAAGTTCCATCACTCTTGTGGCATTTGAGGCATATGCAATTCATTCAGCCATGTCTACTCTACAATATTCCACTGCAACATACTCACAAGTCAAATGTTGTCCAACACTTAATCTGATGCCTTCAACTTGTATCTGTCAGTCAGAATTTCAAATCTACAACATCTGCTGAAGGGTGAAGGATTAGTCTTAACAGAAGGTGGGCAGCTATATCTTTAATTCCTTTCTTTAAAAAATACTGTGGAGATGGGTGGAGAAGAATAATTTGAACTTGTCATCTCTTCTGCTTGGAGAAATTCTCACACAAGCAAGACAGTGTGTGTTGTCAAAGCAAGAGCATGGTTAACCAATGGCATGATACTGCTTTTGAATAAAAAATTCTCTTTGATGCTGATTTGGATGACAGAGTAGGTCTGTTGTAGCCAGCACATAACTTCTTTTTTGTTTTATGTTCCATGGGCAAAGTGGGCAAAGTGGGTAGTATACACATGTTGAAGGAAGAGAAATTATGTTTCAGCAGCTGCATGCAACTCCATTATGAGGTCCCTGGTTTGGGAAGGAAGGGTGTCAAGCTACTAAGGACATTTTCAGACATGTCTTACTGCACTAGAAGCTTTCAGGGGAGCTTCGGCGCTGCCACATGGCAGGAACTCCATTTCAGACGATGATGTCCCTCTGGCAAAATCGTCCGTGTCACTTCTGTGTAGGATTGGAGGCGGCCGTGCCATATTTTATTCATGGACAACTTTCGTGAATAAAATATGGCAAAATATGGCACAGCTGCCTCCAATCCTACATGGAAGTGACACGGACGATTTCGCCAGAGGGATGGCGTCATCTGAAATGGAGACCCTGCTGTGCAGCAGCGCCGAAGCTCTCTGAAAAGCTTCTAGCACGGTAAGATGTGTCTGAAAATGTCCTAAGTATCAGTGGAGATGGGCAAATCACCTTTGTATTTATTTTAAAATTATATGTATTGTTAACAATTAAAAGAATAATTAATAAATGGTCATTTTTTAATATCCTCAAGTGCAGCTCTTTAGTTTGCTCAATAAGAATTAATAAGAATAATTTAGTCACATGAGAGACAGTAAAGGGTATAACACTGGACTTAGGGCTAGTTTGATGATTGGCAGAAAACAGGATTTTGTTAATAAGTTTGTGAATCGATAACTGGAATAATTTTATTATGTTTATTGTAAATGTCCAAAAATGTTCTAAATTAATTAAAAAGGGTTTGGCTTGCCACCTCTGAACAGCTTCCAAAGCCACAACTTGCTTGAACTTGACTGTATGCTTTCATTGCATGATGATGATGATCATGATGATGATGACCATCATCATGTTGTTGTTGCTATAATCATAAAAATATTTATACCCCACCCTATTATACCCCACCCTATAAAACTCAGGGTGAATTGCAAATAGCATTGAAACAACTTGAACAGTTTAAAACAATAAAATAATTAAATAAGGTAAAATGTATTAAACAATAATAGGATTAAAATAGATTTAAAGGTTTTTAAAACTCTGTACAACTGTATTTGGGATGAATTAATGAGGCCCAAAGGTTTTGATGAGCACCCAAATTTTAATTTGGCACCTAAATGACATGAGTGTTGGCAGCCATTGGGCCTCCATGCCCCATCTTTGATCAAACCCCATCTTTGATCTCCTGTTGTTGTGGGGGGGGGGAGTTTCTGCATTACAGAAACCTATTAGGCTGAGGGATAGTATCCCCCCCCTAAGGCTGACATTATAATATACCTGAGAAATGTTTCAGAAACATGTTGATTTAGTTCTTCCTTATAGAAGAAATTTCTACAGCAACATTTTTTAAAAATCATGTATTGCAAATATCTGGATCAATAATGAATTAATAGAATGGATCAGAATCATGTTAAGTGAATAGTTCACAAAGCTGGCTTCTGAACAACAAAATAGTTTTATAGGTCAGCCTGTAAGTGTTATGAATAGAAAGCAGAGGAAGCTAGAAAAAGCACAGAAAGAATTTAAAGGATAAGTTATTTGTATATCCAGTGCACTACTACACACATTCAAACCTTACTTTCTCCCAGTCGCCAAAGTTGTAGGGACTATTTATAATTTGGAGGTATTCCTCATATTAGTGAAGTATATTAAGAATGTGGCAGTGGATGGGCAATTTCATAGGTCTAGCTGGGCTTTTGGAGCTAAGGAAAGCCTGAGACTGCCTTACAAACTCTTGATTCACTTTTATTTCATGTTCCTTCTTATTCTTGTGTATATTTATGAACCCTAAAACCCAAAATGTATCTTGGTAAGTCTGATCCTGTTAGAGAAAAGATACATGGTTACATGGTCAGTAGCCACATAGGATTTATCTATTGCTAGATAGTGCCATTACATGTTTTAATTCTTTCACACATTTTTCAACTGCCTGTACCTTCTAAACTACGGTAGAATATTAAAGACAGATGTTAAGCTTGGTCCTACTGTGCTCTATTCCAGGCAAGGCCAAAACACTTTGCTGTCTGATGCAGAGAAGTCATGGTTTCCAAACTCCCCAAGTTTGGAAACTACAATATGTTGGGAAGTTTTCCCTATCCCTGTAACAAAAATAAAGCAATAATAAATTGAATAGCTAAAACTGTGCTGCTTCTTATAACTTGCAATATATGCTGCAAAATGTCACCTAAGTTTTCCTAATTGTAGAACTGGCCTTTATTAGGTTTATTCCACTGGGTTAGATCTGCCTCAGCAATCACATTACACATTATAGTATGTTAGTGACATATGTGGGGGTAAGTTGCACTATGAGCATGGAGTCATTTTTGTGGACAATATGCAGCTGTCATATCCAGCTGACAACAGTGCAAACAGAGTTGTGCATGTGGGACCACTGTACATATGGCAACACATTTAAAGTACCCAGAACAGTATGCGAATGCACATTGGCCCAATGCATTGCTTTTCTCAAGGCACATTGAAATTTCACAATGTCTTATCAGCCATCCACATTGACCATTGGTCTATATAAGTTGCAGTACTTTTAGTACTGAGTGCGTGAGGGAGAGAGGGAACTAATATAAAATGTAAATTTATATACCAGGAAACATCCAGAAAAGACAATTAAGTGTGTGTGTGTGTGTGTGTGTGTGTGTGTGTGTAGAAGTATGACAGGGATCTGGATGTCAAAAAATAGTCTCTGGGATTGGTGGAGCTCATGGTTCACACTTTCCCTATCCTGTTGTAGACTGTGGCTGTTAGCCATTGTACAGCAGGGAAGGAGAAACTATGCTCCTCCAGATGTTGGTGAATTGTAATCCCATCATCTCTCATCATTGGCCAGACTGCTTGGGGCTGATAGGAATCCAACAACATCTGGAATGTCACAGTTTGCCCACAGTTCATTGACAATATTGGGCAATTTCCTTCTTAAGCCTCAGGCTTGGATCAGGTTTTGAACTGATGACCAAGCTCCATCATAGAGAAAATCAGGACAGTCAACCTATGGGGACTTGAAGGAGGCTAGCCACACCAATCATGGAAGCCTACTGGTTCCAATGACAGCTGGAGTTCCTTGACCTCTATGAAATTTTTGGTCAGGCTTTCCCCCCCGGTCTAAAGAGCTAGTCTTCTTTTCCCATCACTTAGCCATTCCTCAAATGCACAGTAGTTGAAGTGCCCACTAACAACAGTCCACTTTTGAAGTGTTGGTGCTAAAATAGCCTTTTCTACTCCTTGTACGTCTTGGCCCAGGTGTGGGGAACCTCAGGCCCTAAGACCAAATCTGATTATCCCTCTAGACTTTCCCAGACAGCCATGTGCCCTTCTAAGTGACACCATTGTACAGATGATCCCCCCATCCTGAAAGGATGAGATGCCTGCTATGGCTTAGTTAGTGGCATTAAGAGTTTTGAGCTAAAGTATGTGGGTATGTTTGGTCCCACCCTTTTTACCTTGGCCCCTCCCAGCACTGGGAGGTGTCCTCACCCCGATCTTATGTCAAATTGAATTTGGCCCTCAGATTGAAAGGTGTTCCCTATCATTGAAACATGGGTCTTTCTGTCTCCCTTGAACAGTTGGCCGAGTTCTACAAAGCAGCTCTTAGGCCATAGGTATGTTGATGAGAGGGGCTGACCATGATCTTTTCATTCAGCATCTTATTCCCAAGAGCTATGAGGGCAGGGGAAAGCTAACACTACTGCACCCCTGCATTTAAGGAGTTTTATGGCAAATGGATTTCTCTGAGCCATTTTTGAGGCACAAAAAAATATCAATAATGTAAAATTGTGGAGACCACAACAGTGTATCTCACATAGAGACACCTATCATCGAATAGGATTTACTATAGCTCTCTATGTATTCACTTGGCAAGAAATATCACACTCGGTAATATATAAAATAGCTCACTTGTGTCATTTCTCTAAGAATGCCACTGTAATTATTGAGGCACCAATTATTTTTTCAGATGAACCCCCCCAGGTTTCATTTGGCTTTCCATCTGTGATTCATAGCCAGTTACTGATGCCTAAAAACTTTCATTGCAAGACCTATCAAAGTGACTTTCTTATGGAGTTTAATGTTTTAAAGACATTTTTGACAGGATCTCAAAGTACTATGGACGTTAATTCTAATTATCCCAAGTGTTTATGAATTGTAAGAAATTATTTTTAAAAAGACAAATGATATGCTGTCTCACTGATTACGTATCACTGATTTAAAGAATGGGTGACAGATCTTCAATTTGGCTTGGACTTTGGAGATTTATTCATCCATTTAACTAATTAGTTAATGTTACCAGCTAACTTGCCATGTGACGGATGGTGCTAAGCTCAGATGTGCAAACTGGGAAATTGTCGTTTAAGTGCTTGCCAATATTGCATTTAGGGTATGCCGAGATTAGTGGTCACTTGATTAATATGTACATTTGCATCCACAGTAATAACAAGTGATGGCATTTAGGTAGGATGCTGACTCAAAGAAACTTTGGCTTGTGGAATTGGAAAACAGTCTAATAGACGCACACACTGTCGATTGCAAAATTAAGAGGTGCTGCTTAATAGTTGAAGGGCTTTTCAAAAACCTTCACCAATAAAATGAAGAAGGTGAGGCAACAGTTTGAAACAGAGAGGGTTTATATGTGCTTTATTTAGTGTACTGGAAGTGGGAAACGGAGAACCTGAATACTGTAATATAGTCCTGTTTTTCATTTTGTTTAGTTCTGTAAAAAAAAACAACACATATTCTTGGAGCTTTAAAAGTAAATTTCAAATTCAACAGAAATTAAAACTTTGCTCTATCTTTTAAGCCACCCCATATGGCTCAGCCTAGCATAATAGGTTCACATGCAGACCTACATTAGGCTGCACCCTTTACCACCCATTGGACTTACCATAAAAGCTCTGAAGCCCTCTGCCCCACATGGCCATTCCATGTTGCAGGGGGAGCAGGCAGGATCAGAGCAGTGCAGCCAAACAAGGATCAGGACAGGAGACAATTGAGCAAAGCTTGCACTTATGTCAGAAGATCACAAATGCGAGTGATGATTCTCCGTACTCAATTGCCCCCCCCCTTGCTGACCATTCCATGGTCACATGGGATGGAAGCAGGAAAATGGGGAAGAAACTTTCTTCCTCTCTGACAGCATCTTTGAAAACTGTATAGCTTTTGAAGATGCTCCTGGCACAGAACAAAAGATTTGTTCTCCCCTGTAGGAATGAATAATTTAAGAAATTATCCCTAATGTTTTGGTATATGGTGGCTGCCTCATACACAAAAGAATCACTTGATTTCAACTTTTGAAGACTGTCAACATTATTTTGCAATGTTGGAGCAAGGGATGAAGGGAAGTTCTCCTTTGAAGAACTGATATTACAAGCCAAAAGGGATTTAAAATGGTTAGGTGCTAAAATTTATAACATTGTGTCCCCCTCAGGGATATAGCAAGTCTCATTAGGAGTGAAAGAGATGTGCGAGGAATGTCTAGGCATTTCATTTTGAGTAGAATGATTGGAACAGGATTTGGAAGAGATTTCCAATGAACTGTTAAACCAAAGAAACATACAGTAATTTCAAATTAGTGAATCAATGGTACACAACCCCTGTCAGGCTAAGTTATATCAATCAAGATGTTTCAGATAAAGGCTCCTGTTGTAAGGTTCCTTATAACACTATGTGGTGACAGTGTCCCCAGGCATTTTAGTTTTGGTGTAAGGTATTTGCTGAAATAGAATCAATTACTAATAAAACTATAAAACTATCTCCAGTATTAGATATTAGATCCTTATTTGTAGATGTTAATCAACCATTATGTAAAAACCTCACAGGTTTTTGTTGTTTAGTTTAAATTAAGCAAGATTAAATATTGCGCCCTAGCTTGCTGAACTATTGCAATTGTTCAAAAGATGTAATTATGTGTTCTATGTTAAAGTGTTACACATTTTAAATAATTTTAAAAAATAGAAAAAACAGAATTCTTCGTTTAGCAATGGAAAGTAAAACCTTGGTACATTGCAGTTACAGAAAAGCATAGGTCTTTCTGTACATTCTTTAACAAATGGGTCTAGACAACTTTTATGCCATTTCACATGTGTTTGTTTCACATGCATATACTAACATAGAAGAATTTAATATTCCATCTTCGGATGTAAATTTTTGGGAGGATATGGTGGACCAAAAAAGTATGGCTGACATTTGGCATCACAGTTGTGAGTGCATTACACATCTATAACTGCTCTACATTCATGATCCCTATGTAGTCATAATCATGGCACTATTGGTACAATTGTAGCTGCTCTCCAAAACCTACTTTACCAGGCATCTCACCAAGAGAAGGTGGTCCATTTTGCTGGCGATCGGGGTACAAGTGGATGGTGTTTCCACACACAAACCTATCAGTGAGCCAGGCTGCAACAAGGGATTGTGATGGGATCCTGCTCTGATCGTCACAGCCTAGCTCACTGCCAGGAGTGGGGTGGAACCATCATCCACCTGTGCCCAGATTGCCAGCAAAACAGACCTCCATCTCTTGGTGTGCCTTATGCCTGGTGGCACAGTGGTTAAATGCTGGTACTTCAGCTACAACATTGTGAGTTCTATCTGCAGGGCTCCAGGTTGACTCAGCCTTCCATCCTTCCGTAGGTCAGTAAAATGAGTATGCAGCTTGTTGGGGGGCAATTAGCTAACACATTGTAAACCACTTAGGGAGTGCTTAGCACTATAAAGTGGTACAGAAATGTAACTGCTATTGCTATTACTATTGCCTGGTAAAGTAGGTTTAGTAGGGCTGGGTGAGGAGATGCTGTCCTACACATTCAAACATAACTAAGTAGCCAATGGAGAATACCAGCTTATATTTTTATTTTTTAATCAATTTCTCTTCAGCCTCAAAGCCTAGAGTTTAACTGCAGTAAGAGTCTAATATTATTCTGTATTGTTTTATAAATGTTTTGTAATCTGATACTGTTGCACTGTTATGCTGTTTGTTTATTGTGACTTTTTCTTGAAAATGAGAAAAATATTTGTAAAGAAAACAAAGGAAATGTGCTCTCCCTTTTGCTACAAGGTGAGCCATCTCTATATCACAAGATGAGCATACCACCCATTGCCTCCCTCTCCGTCTTCAGGCCCTCTTGTGTCTATGGCACTCTTGCTGGAAGTTTTGTGCAAGCAGAAAGGGGAGAAATTAGTTTGTTTCATTAAACCATTGGCTTAAGCTTGTTTGATTTAACTCTAAGTTTTGGAAATGTTTTCCCTTGACCACTACTCCATCTGCCCTCTGAAATTTACTGAAAGACATGGCCTGTATTTCTCCATATGACAGAAATGTTATCCTGGAATAATGAACAGATGTAGCTGCCTCTATCCAGATTAAGACCATTGGATGAAATTGTGTCCTTAATTACATCTATGAAATCCACTGATTCCGATGGAGATTAAGGGGATGTTGTAGTTGGCAGAATGCAGACCTTTATGTATTTACATGACCAATGGAGCTCTTGTTTTTTGTGTGTAGCATTAAATTAAATATGAAAGCTGAATCACTGATCTAATGTTTGATAGGAAAGTCATGTTTACTAAGTACAGCAGGGGTAGGCATACTGCAGCTCACAGGCTGTGTGTGACCCTTGGGCTCCACTTTTATGGCCCCTGAAGACCCTCATAAGTCCCTGCAATCTTGTGTGTGTGCATGTTTGAGCACATACACATGCACCTTCAAGCCACTTGCCAACTTATGGCCCTCATTTTTATTTTAAAATTAATAATTTCTTAGCACACTTTTGGGGCAATTTTTGTCCCAAAGCCATTCATAGAACCTCTCTCAAATGCAGAAAATATCCACATCACAACCCACAAGCACCCCAGAATCTGTACTACCCCTAAATACCTTGGCTTACCTCTGCAGTCCTTCTCAAAATGGAAACAAGAAGTGATGTGATCTCACTTCCTGTGACCATTTTGAGAGGGACTATGGAAGTAAATGGAAACATTTGGGCTTACTGTAGGGATGAACCACAAGAGGGCCTATGGAGGTAGTGCCCTCTGGCCTGCATGCCGTTGCCCACATCTGACGGTTAAGGGGTGATATGATAGCCCTGTTTAAGTATTTGAAGGGGTGTCACATTGAGGATGGAGCAAGCTTGTTTTCTGCTGCTCCAGAGACTAGAACACGGAAAAATGGATGCAAGCTCCAGGATCAGAGATTTCACCTCAACATTAGGAGGAACTTTTTGACAGTAAGAGCTGTTCGGCAGTGGAACACACTCCCTCGGAGCATGGTGGGGTCTCCTTCCTTGGAGGTCTTTAAACAGAGGCTGGATGGCTATCTGTCAGGGATGCTTTGATTGTGTATTCCTGCAAGGGAGGGGGTTGGACTGGGTGACCCTCGTTGTCTCTCCCAACTCTACAGTTCTATGATTCTATGATACAGAGTATCCCAGCAATCATTTTTTTTAAGTGATGGGAGATGCCTTGTTTAAAGAAATAAACAGATTAGTATTGCTGGAAGGAAGAAAAGTCCACAGGAGTCATGTCAGTGGGTGGGATGTAGGGTTGCCAGGCAAAGAGCTTCCCATTCCTTGAGATTTCTGGGCCAAAGCCAAAGACCAAGGGATAGGCCTCTTGTGAAGTCAAAGGTCATAAGGAGTAGGGCTTTTATATAACTATTGCAAAATAGTGTGTGTGTGTGTGTGTGTGTGTGTACATTCATGAGAGAGTGAGCTAGACAATGTGAATTTCCTCAATTACTCCATAAACAAATATTATGTGCTATAGAGGCTAGAGTCCTCTTGGTGCCCTGTGCCAGCATAATTAAGTTGTTTTTAAAATGTTGTGGGCTGCCTTGAGTCCAGCCATAGGGATAAAGGTAGAATATAAACACACAAACAAGCAAGTCTAGGTCATGGTAGTGAGGGGTGGGGGTGGGAAGGAGCCAAGGGTGCAGTAGCTTCAAAGGAAGTATGGTATTGGAGAAAGAGGCTGTTTGGAGCCATAAGATGTTGTGTGTCTGTCCTTCCCATTGCTGCACATCCCTCGAAAAGGCATCATCAGGATTCCAGTCACAGATGGCAGGGGCAGGGTCTGCCCCCTAATCTTGCATGCATTAATAATATCAATACTAATATACACATGCTAACTTTACCAAGTTGCTCATCAGATATGTAGCCATTTACTGGGTACTGTCACCTCAAAATAGTTAAGTACAATTATTAGGTGCCTAGTTTAACTGGAATTCCATCTTGTCATTCAAATTACTAACTAATCTGACAGAACAGTTCATCAATACAGAAATATCTGAATATCAACTGTGTTTGAACAAGCTTTCTTTCAGGAGTCTACTACACCTTAGGGACAATATGAAAGGGGGGGGGTTGCATGAGGATTTAAAACTCCTTTTTCCTTTATGCAACAATCTGTAATTTCAAGGGGGAAGAAGACTGAAATGATGAAGAGCTTTCAAAAAATACAGTTGTTCCTCTGTATCCACAGATTTGGTATCCACGGATTTAAGTATTCATGGCTTGAAAATATTCTTAAAAAAATAATAATCCAAAAAGCAAACCTTGATTTTTGCCATCTTATATAAGGGGCACCATTTTGCTACGCCATTGCATATAACGGGACTTGAGCATTCATGGAATTTGGTATCCACGGGGGTCCTGGAACCAAACCCCAGCGAATATGAGGGGGCAACTGTAAGCATAACATGGGAAGAGACAAGATATTTTTGGTTGCAATCAGATTGGCTATGGAACCTGCTAGGGACAGACACTTTTCAGCTCCTTTGATTTCTACAGGAGTGTTAATAACATGCTTCAGTCTCCTCCCTCGAAATAAATGTGACTTAAAAGGTTTACTTGGACTGGAGCAGAGCCAATGTTTTCAGTGGAACTCAAAATGCATAGCAGGGTGATGAATACAGGTTCATCATTAAGCACTGACATTTCTACAAATTCAGTGCCCTTCCTTGTTCACTGTGATGATGTTCTTGTACTTCAAAATAGGAGGTACATTAAATCTGTCCAATTTGTTGACTGTTAAAAGTAATTAAATGACGATTTGGAGAAAGCTGCCATAGGACAATCACAATACTTGTTCTTTTATGATAGTATTGTGTGGGAGTTGATAAATTGATTCGATGAAGCAACCCCTTGCTGGCAGCCTGTCATTCCATTTGGCATGAATGAGGTTTCTTTATTAATGGCCATGTCCCCTTAGGATGAGTACAGTTTCTCTGAAATCAAAATGTGATACTGATGAAATCAATCCACCACCACAGACCAACCATGTAATAAAGGCACTGAGCACAAGGTTTCAAGTTAGGACCTGATCCCCGTTTGTGCACTATTAAAAGCTGAGGCCAGATTTTTTTAAAGCATGCATGATTCATTCTGTATTGATTTTTTCATAAACATTAAAATAATGCAGAGACTTTTATGCAAAATAGAAAAGCTGTTGGGCAAAGTGGGGAAGATTTATAAAATGAATCCTATGGCTTTCCCCCTCTTAGTATTTGTTGTGTGCCTTCAAATCATTTCCGACTTATAGTGACGCTAAGGTGAACCTATCACGGGGTTTTCTTCGCAGTTTCTTCAGAGGGAAAATGTCCTTGTCTTCCTCTGGGACTGAAAGAATGTGACTTGGCCAAGGTCATCCAGTGAATTTCCATGGTCAAGTAGGAATGTGAACCCTAGCCTCCCAGAGTCCTCATCCAGCAATCAAATCACTACATCACACCAACTCTCTCCCCCACTCCCTTTTGCTTCTCAGTGGATGTCACATAATATCATTTATATAAAGCAGGAGGGAACAATTTACCTTTCTTCCATTATGGGATGGAAAATGTGTGACCTTCCAGATGCTGGACTTCAACTCCCATTCACTATGTTGGCTAGGGCTGATAGGAGTCGCAGTCCAACAACATTTGGAGAGCCGCACATTCATCCCCTTGGATATAAAGGAAATTATTTTGACCTGAACCCTTGTTTATATTTGTATTTCTTTTTCCAGTCTGAAAATAAAGACAAGGAAGAGGTTGAAGCAAAACTCAATGACTGTGGAAGACTGAGTACAAGATAAGTTCAAAAACCTGACACCTAACCTAAAAAGAAATGTGCAATTAATTTTGAGAATCTTACTGTGAGTATCATGCACAGTCATGAATAAAAGAATTTACTGCATATTGTTAACTCCATTTACAATAGTTAAAAGAAAAAGTAAAAAATTATGGCAGTTTATCAACCAGCAGCTTGAACTGTCAAATTAACATGGATGAGCATATTTGATAAAGCTATGAAAAAAAAAATTACTCTACCTGAACTGTAGCCAGGTTTGAAGTAGAAAGAACTTGGCCATCTTCACATAAAAGAACATTACAGTAGCTGCAAAATGTATTTTGTGGCTCAAAAGATTCAGATGAATGACAATTAAGAAAGTTTTGAAACAAAAGTACATGTATTTGCATATTAAATTACTCTTCTGTATTCTAACTCTGGGCCAGAAAAAGTACACGCAGTTCACATTCCAGTCCTCAATGTTTGTGCCAGTGTTATTGACCTGCAGTGGCAGAGTAATGATCCAGCAACACTGCAATAACTTTTTTTGTATGTGACATTGCACTGGAAAGACATTAGCATGCATATCCTAAGCCCTTATATGCTGGCACAGCAAATTGGATGGCTGGACTATAATTTTTTAGGCAGAGTTTCTAAAGAGGATTCCTTAATGGGATGTAGATGAAAGCCAACATGGAATAGTATCTGGACATCCCTGTCATGCAATTGGTTAGAGAAAAGATTATAGCATAAGATGATTTAGTGTAGACAATTTAGTGAAAATAATTATTTAGTGCAGATGATTTAGTGTAAATAATGTTCATTAACACTGAAGTGATGACAGCTTATATCTCATACCTCAACAGTTAATACAATTGCCTGAACTTTGGTGAACCCTCAGACACAGATGAACCACAATCAGAAAGTAGTGAGGTTCTACCCAGAGTGACACTGTGGTTGGGATGACCATACAAGGAAAATATTCAGTATAGAAAGTTTCCTTATACCAAGTTAGAGCGTGGTTTCATTTAGCTCAATATTGTTTGCACTGACTGGCAGTGGCAGGCTCTTCTGGAGTTCAGGCGGAGATGGAAAAGGATTTCATTGGTTTTGTGACACAAAGAGCTTGTCTAGATGAGAGGATATAATGCTGTTTCTGCGCATTATTGCAAATTCGCAGCAACGTTCATTTGTCTCCATGGTCTTTGGGCAAAATTGATAGTATGCAAAGCTATCTACATTTGAAGTGCATACACCTGCAAATCAAGCTGCTGGCTGAATAAATTAGCGTGTTAGCGTTATCCAAACATTGTTACCTCTGCACAGTTTTTTTAACCTATAAAGGAAAGGTGCACAAGTGCAACCTTCTGCTTAAAAACCCTATTTGATTGACTCAGAGCAGCAAAAAGAACACACGATCAGCAATACAAAAATCCAAAATGGTGCTTCTGGCTGCTTCCTTGCCAGCAAGCCCACCCTCTGCAGATGTCTGACCAATCCACTGTCCACTTCTGCATATGTGTAGCATCCTGAATTCATTGTCCAAATGAGTGGTAAAGTGCATTCCCATACATTAGTTTACAAACTTTGGGGAAAGTCACAAAGGATTTTCCTGCATAGTTTTTGGAGTCCCCCGCTCCTTCTGAATAAGGTGAATCACTGTGGGATCTCATTGGGATGAAAGGTATTCTCCTCGAATTCTATGAGGAGTATTTTCACTCTCAATACCACCCCAAATAATATTTTCCAACCTCCCATGTCTCATTGTGAGAAGACATGACTTCACCTTGAAAATGCAGGTGTGATTTGGAGTGTGAAGAGAGAAGTTGGGCAAGCCTGGTTAGAGCCAGCCAATCACAGTTCAGAGAATGCTGCGAAGGGGATGAGGGGGGCAAGATACAAACTAGAGGCTTGTCTGGCAAAGAGTCAGGTGGGAGGGTGATAGAGAAAAGATGCAATAGATTAAAGGCATTCGGAGTCAGGGTGAAGAGCTCAATGTGGTTTGGGGAGCTATGAATGAGCAAAGAGTTCAGGGATTTCAATTTAACTTATTTGTTATATAATAAGCCTTCACTTGTTTTATTTTCTATAACTGAGTCTGACTATTCCATTTAAGAATTGATAAGGAAACTGGTTGTGCTTACCACATTGAACCCACTGATCAGCACAACCACTTGCCCATAATAGGGATTACCTTGAGGCCCAAGTACCAGATCCAATGAGTGAAATTGAGGATAAAGGGACAAGGTGAGTGACAGGAGCCCAAGGGTTGGAACTGTGGGGCCAACCTGGTAGGAGGTTTCATCACAGGCAGAATTACAAAGAAATCAAAGCTGACAGATTTTGGCTTTCCTACCTGAAGACAAGAGTCCTTCTCAGCCTGAACTGAAAAAATCAAAGCCAGAACTTTGGACCTTTTGCTTACAAAGCTTGTTATGCTCTGAACTGCTAAGCTATGGCCCTTCCTCATCATCACCAGAAGTTGTGGATATTACAAGTGATATCACAAGGTTTTGAAAGAACCAGGAATAGGACAAGTAGTGCCTAAGATTATCTAGCATAGGGATGGGCAACTTCAACAAACTCATTTGTTCCCCATCCCCACAACCTTCCCTGAACCATATTCTCCTCCAAATGTGCATTTTTCTCAAGCTGAAAGTGAACAGAAGTTTACTTCTGCTTTTGGAACCCCCACCCACATTCCAAACCAAGCAAAGCAAGGTTATTCAGTCTGCATTAGAGAAGAATTTTCACTCCTGGCACAATTCATCTTTTTGATGCTCTCCTTTTTTAAATGGGAAGATATTGAGGGGCTTCAGTGAATGAGGATCACTTGCATTTTGCCCACAATTGCTCTAGGGTCATTGAGAACCTTAGCTACCCTTATGCAGTTGTATGGTCTGGATGGTTCCTTCTCATGAGAATATAACCTCATAAGCCATTATGGTATATGGGATCCCTAGGAAGGGATGTCTTCATATTGACCCATGTGTATAATTTCTGAGTTGTAGTCCTGGTATGCAAAAGTACTATACCATACTTTTTCTTTGATGATGATGATGATGATGATGATGATATGTGGGCTATTAAATATGTTTTTGTGGGCCATGCTGCAATGCCACTTGGCAGAAAAGTTCAGCCAAACAGTGACTTTTCTACAGGTCTCAACCCACCCCAAGCCTAATTCCCCCCCCCAAAAAAATAAAAAAATAAAATCAGAAGTGGACTTACAGTTTTGATTTGGGATTATGTGATTATTTTCATGCCAATGCAGCCCAATGCAGGGGTGTTAAAAATATTCAGTAATTCTCCAATGCTTAGCAGAAAGGGGTTTGCAAATGTAGGATTTCATAGAATCGTAGAATCATAGAGTTGGAAGAGACCTCAAGGGCCATCCAGTCCAACCCCCTGCCATGCAGGAATACACTATCAAATAATTCCTGACAGATGGCCATCCAGCCTCTGTTTAAAAACCTCCAAAGAAGGAGACTCCACCACACTCTGAGGCAGTGCATTCCGCTTCCAAACAGCTCTTACTGTCAGGAAGTCCTTCCTAATGTTTAGGTGGAATCTCTTTTCCTGTAGTTTGAACCCATTGCTCCATGTCTTAGTCTCTGGAACAACAGAAAAAAAAAGTCTGTTCCATCCTCCGTATGACATCCCTTAATATTAAACATGGCTATCATGTCACTTCTCAACCTTTTCTTCTCCAGGCTAAATATGCCCAGTTCCCTGAGCCCCTCCTCATAGGGTATGGCTTTCAGACCACACACCATCCTGGTTGCCCTTCTAAGGGAATCAAGATGCTTCAAGATTCTTAATTGTTTGAGACTTTTTCTTTCTAAAATTTGACCATGCTCAAACATGTGGCATTTCTGCAGAGAAAACACAACATTCTACACAAGAAATATCTTTTCTGTACAAAAACCTGTGGTTTCTGGGTAGGGAACTTGCCTCCTGTTAAAAAAAGGTAAATAATGTCTGCACATAGAAAGAAAGAAAGAAAGAAAGAAAGAAAGAAAGAAAGAAAGAAAGAAAGAAAAGAAAAGAAAAGAAGCAGGGAAGCAGGTTGGGAAGAATTTCACAGAGTAAGTCCTGAACTGCAAATCGTCTTGGAAAGCTGCACAGGTTTTTTTAAAATTATTTTTTCCTTTTATTTAACTTTTATTTTCCTGTTAACATGCCCTGACAGCCCCCAGCTTGGAATATCAAATAATTGGCTACATTTAATAATATGGCTAAGATGGTCATCCACATGGTTACAGGTATATCAGGGACTCCCTAATACCAGGGTGGGATTCAAGTATGCACTAATGGAGGGACAAGCAGAAATTTCCAAAAACAAACATGCTCAAGTATGACTCAACATCTGGAAATGAGTCATCATTAATCTACTCAGTGATAGCAAGAGACCCTTATTGCTTGTAAATGGGATTTTCCTCTCCTTTTCCTCCAACAATAGAGTTTGTCTGTTTCCTATTCAATTCCAAAGTATCAATTGTTGATATCAACTCTTCTTGGGTACTTTTTTTCTAGCCTGGGAACTTCCCAGGACCATTGTATTTTACCCACAACTCCTATACCTGTAAGGGAATTATTTCATCTCTCTCTCTCTGGCTTTTATTTGCAAACGAAGATTCAGGAAGCGGGCTGATGACTAAAAAGGCCAATCCGAGATAAACAAGTCCGGTTGCAGAAAGCACAGCAGAAGGTCTCTTTGGGTGATGTTTCTGGGTTGTGATTCTTTCTGCATTGTCGTTTCTCTTCAAGACTTGTTTGGCGTGAGTTCTCAAATAAGGCTGCAGCATTGTGGATAGTGCGTCTCCATGCCTCCTGATGTGAGGCCAGGGCGGATCATTGTTGGTGATCAATTTGGCCAAGCCTGAGATGTTGTTTCAGGGAGTCTTTGTGTCACTTTTTTGGAGCACCCCTCTTACGCTGACCCGTGGCGAGCTCACCGTAGAGTACTATTTTTGGGAGGCGATGGTCCTCCATCCTAGAAATGTGCCCTGCCCAGTGCAGCTGTGTTCGCAATATCATGGCCTCAATGCTGGTGATCCCTGCTTGCTCAAGGACAGCAACATTCGTCACATAGTCAGTCCAGTGTATATTTAGGATTGTGCGTATACAGCGCTGATGAAAGCGTTCAAGGAATCATAAGTGGTGGCGATAGGTGACCCATGTTTCAGACCCGTAAAGGAGAATAGACAGTACAATGGCTCTATACACTGATTTTTGTACTTCGCCTCAGGTGTTTATTACTCCAGACTCTTTTGTAAAGTCTTCCAAATGTGCTATATGCCTTTGCTAATCTGTGATCGATCTCTTTGTCAATCTTGGCATTTGAGAAGATGATGCTTCCCAGGTAGGTGAACTGCTGAATGGACTTGAGCTATACAGTAAATATCACCCCAAAACACCACCAAATTATCTGCAGTCCCTCTTTCTACATCGATGCTGCTGGTTTGCTGCTAGACCCTTAGAACAGATCTCTGAGACCCCGCTGCTGCAGAAAACTCTGCTCTACAGGACAGGTGCCATATCACCCATAATCCCCTCACTCTATTCCTCTATCCAAATCCTTCGTACTATTTTCGTTAGCCTTGTGTGAGTGCTTGAAGCCTGAGTGTTTGTGTCAGTACTGTGATATTATTTTCCAATAAAGATCATTTAATTGTACCTTATGGCTTAGAGTCTCCTTCTTAGTACCATTATACATAGGTCTAAAAGGTCTTGCCATTACCCACTTCTCACATTGCTAAGTTGAGTGATCAGTAGGATCCCCATATCCACTGATTCATTATCCACTGATTCAATTATCCACAATTTCAGTTTCACCACAGTTACCATAGAGTCTTCCTAGAAAGTGTGTCCTCTCTAGCCATTTTCTAGGTCTTCCAAGACAACTCTATGGTATTTTAAACCAGAAATCCCATTATTTTAATGGAGTTGGTTATTATCCATGGATTTCATTATCCATGGTGGGCCCTGGAACCACTCCCCTGCTGATATGGGGATCCTACTGTATTAATTCCCCATCTTAATATAAGTGTGTTAGAAGGTCCTCCCAGACCCCTCCAGGTTTTGGGGTAACATGTCAATAAAACAAAGCAGCATAGTTTTCAATGTCTTTCTTGCAACAAGGAGAAAATTGATTAAATTCTTTATTTTTGCCCATGATACCAAAATTAATCAAGATTTATATTCTTAGACTTGGGGACAAACATTTGTCTCCATAGCTTCCCAAGGAGCCCATCCCTGCCTCAGGGACAAACTGTAGCTCAACAGTATAACATAGTATTTGGGTGTGAAAGGTCCCAGGTATAATCCCTGGAATCTCCCAGGAAGGTTGGGAAAACTCCTCTCTGAAATCCTGAAGAGGGGCTGCCAGTTAGCATAGACTAGAGTGAGGATACTTTTTCCAGTTATGGGCTACATTCCAATTTATAAGGTGTTGGGGGAGAGGAGGTTGTATCCCTACAGTGGCAAGGACTAAGGGTATGAGATGAGGGGGGGGGAAACAACCTTAATTCTCACCAGCATGTTCTTTCCCCCCACCCACCAAGCATACAAGGATATCTCAGTCATATCCCTATATATTGAAGAGTAAGGGTAACACCTCTCCAGCCTGCAAAGCAGAGCTCAGTTCTTTGTAACAGTTTCCAACAACCAGAGCTCATTTCCATGCAGCACATTCCTGGCCTGGAAAGCACAGTTCAGTGACATGCAGAGTATTCGGCAGCATCTTTTTATCTATCCTCTTAGGCCTGAGTCTTGAAGAGGCCAGCAGTTCCCAATCCCTGATGCAGACAACACTTTACTCAATGGACCAATGGTCTCATTTGATATAAGAGAGCTTTGTCCCTGAATCTCACCTGTTTCAATGGGAAGGGTTCTCCAATGAATAGTTAATAGGATTGCAACTTCAGTTGAAATGAAAGACAGATTAGCCCATTGTAAACAGTTCTCACTTTAATTGTTTGCAACTTGGTTTTGCGAGTGGAACAATAATATAATACATCAGAATTCAAATAATAGTTTAGAATTTGATTTCAATATAAAATGCATTGCTCCTTCTCTGAAGCCCTGCTCACTCAAGAAAGACAATACATGCCATGCTGTCCCATAATGCAACCATATCTGTGTGCCTGTAAGCATTTCATTGAGAATTAATCTTAAAACCCTATTGTTATATCCCTTGTTGCTTCAGAAAGCAATAAAAAAAATATAATAGACCATTTTACTGACCTTTTTCGTCTCATCTGGCCCAACTGCTCCCTGAAGCAGTAAGAAGGGTCAAGAGGGTTTTACTGGGGAAAATGGATTCACTTTGGTTGGTATTTAGCACCAGAGTTTGGGGGGGGGGGAGGAACAGGCGAGTTCCATCAGTCCAAACTGTATTCCTCCATAACTGAGGGTAAGAGGATGGCTTTTCAGAGCTGACAGTATAAATGGTGCTTAGTGTGGATTGCTGTGCGTGAAATTGGAGAAACAGTCTTTACTGGACAAAATTCCTGTTTTGTTTTCTATTGTTTTGATTGAGAGAAGACTACAGGTTTAGGACTAGACTAGAGACTATATTTAAACTTGATGAAATACAATACTTTCGTGTCTCTTTCCAAGTAAAGTTGTACATGGCTGTCCTAAAATGAACAGTAATTTTGTACATATGCAGCTGCTTTTTAGTTCTAGTCCTAAACTAGTGAGGCAGACATACAAGAAACCCTGCAGACTTGGACTGGAGCATTATTGTTGGACTGCAACTCCCATCAGCTCCAGGAGCCAGAACAAATAAGGATGGGGAATTATGTTACTTGCAGTCCAGCAACATCTCAAGGACCAAACATTCCCTATGCTGTTAGTATGCCCTACTACCCCCTCCCCACAGTATCTCATAAATGGAAATATTGGACACTTTTCAGGGTCAGATTTGCTTAGGCAGACTAGAGGTCAGTTGGAGGTCACAATGACCTGAGACGTGTCTAGAAATAAAATGGTGAGAAAGCCCATATTAGGATTGAACACGAAGCCCCCGTAATGGGTTTATACTAAAAACCCAGTCATTAGAGAGGTAATTGCTAATCCCTTCTTCCAGGCTTGGGTGTTCCAAGCAATAATTCAATCAAGCAATTAAGTGACCATTCCTTAATCTATACCCTACATAAATCTCTCCTCACACCTCCTGTGTGTTCTTCTCCTCACAACTCCTTACGGGGTTGTCACAAGACCATTGAAATTTTAATTAAAGCAGTCAGTTGAGTTTCAGTTCTTTTTGTCTATCTGGTGGGACAGCCAGCTAGGCTTTGTCATAACTAGAGCCCCCAGGATATGAAATAGAGTATAAATATTAGCACCCAGACTCCAGCAATGTGTGCCATAGACTGACAGACCCCTTCATTCTGCCAGGCTCCTCTGTGCCACCCTCTTATGCCAGTATCAATATCTTCATTGCAAAGAACTCTTCTTCTCAAGACTGGAAACTATCACCCTATATTCCTGGACCTCTCTCTAGCCAACTTTTCTACCTTACTCTGCTATAGCCTTGTATGGTTCTTAAGAGTGTATGTTTTGTATGTTAGCATATCCCCTGTGTTATTTCAAATAAAAACACATTGTTTTACTTTAATTGGAGTGCTCTCAACCATTAGAACTGATATACATAGGTGAAAAGATCCCCAAAGTTACCCTCCACTCTCAGGCGTCCCTTTGAGCTAACAATTCCCCCAGATTTCAAAAGAGACACTGAAATTGTGGGTGGGACACCAACCCCCCCCCACACTTCCTAGGGTAACAATGCTTGCAGTAGCCCTGTGATTTGCATTTGAAACTTCTAAAAGCTTAGGGACTCCTCTTCCCCCATTTTTCTACAGTGAGGTGACACACCCATACTTTGGCATCTAGAAAGATAAATGGGGACAATGACCCATTTTCAACAACTTGCTTCCCTGAACAGGTGGTTTCAAGCTCTACTTGCCAGCCAACTGCTTTGACTAGGACTTCTCACAATGAGGATTAAAGATGGGTAAATCTATCCCTTTGACTTCCTCCCACTTTAGGATTCTCTGTTTTTTGGTAAATTCAGATCAAAAACAGACTGAAGTGAAGTTCTTGCTCATCATTAGCTAGTGTGTCAGGGAATCAAGTTTACAGAACAGTAAGTGGAATAGGTTTTTCCATTGCCTCCTCCTTGGTGCAGAGCCTGTTGATGATTTCTTGGCCCACAGAATTGTTCAGAAAAGGTACTCTCTTTTTTTTGGAAAACAATCCTCCAGCCCTTAGCCATGCTGGCCGGGGAATTTTGGAAGCTCTGGACAACAAGGTTCTTTTTCCAAGTTCTGGCCCATAGTAACAAACCTGTATATGTATATCCCTGAGATGTAAGAAAAATAATTCTTATGATAACTTCTAATTTTTTCATAGTATCTTTGCATTAAAATGTCTTTATAGTATTAACACTTTTGGTTCTCTCCCTGGAATAAGCCAACAATAGCTTGAATAAATGTAAAGTTCAGGAAAGATCATCGTCATCATCATCATCATCGAAGTATCTTGGGTGCAAGCTCATGTTTGTTCACAGAGGTCATCTGGCAAATAACATACCAGTGGTTGAGAAAACTTTCATTGAGAAGACACCACAGTTGGTCCTGTCATACATCACGTTGAAGTGATCCACATCAGGCCAGTCCAGGGATGGGTGAGACATTCATTCAGATTGCCATTCAATTCAGACTTTCTAAATGCTCCCCCTCCTTCCCTCCTTATTTTTCTGTTTGGGATTCAATGCAATCAAACAAAGAAGCAAAACAGAAAACACAATATCATTATATAGAAAAATTATCCTGCCAATAAGTCCTTCCTCATAGCCAACTCAGATTCAAGATGGCAGAGCCAATGATTCCTTACCCATTCCCATAACTGATAAGAAGACTACCGCTTTCCTGAAAGGAACAAATAGCACTTGATCTGCCATTCCATAACTGTTTAAAGGCTACCATTTAATGGATTACCATACCCTCCCATTCTAATTTTTTCCCCTGGTTGACTGTCTACACACAAAAAAAGTGTACATTTTAGAAATGCACATGGAGATCAAGATCCTTTCATGTAGTGACAACAGTTCTGCATGCTTGGCCACTCTGGGCTGTTCCAGTGGCTGTTTTGAAAGGCACTCTTGGCTATGGGAGAGGAACGAACTACACCTGTATACGATCCTACCTCTAAACTAGCCCATTGTACTGGATGAATTGCTTCAGGGACATACTTATTCTGGGGGTACTGGAGACTTGGAGCTTACATAACCATAGTTCCATCAGTGCAATTCACCAACAGGATTCGACACAAATTTTCATCTGGATGAAACATAAATTGCAAACCAATGTAAAAAGGAAACTAGATTAATTTAAAATTTGGAAAATGCAAAACTGAGGAAAATCTAGCTCAATAGATTGCTCTATCCCTACTTCAACTGCAACTACGAAGTGGCTCGGTGGAGTAGGGAGGAGTTAGATAAGAGTGGGTTGTGGCATCACCAAAGCTGGTGCCACCGCTTCCCATCATGGCGTCACCTGCTGTGGTTTGGCCTCTCCTCACACCCCAGTGCCACCACGAAGGGTGGGATTGATGTCTGGATTAGTCCAGTATAAACAGGTGTTTCAAAATTATCTACCCCTTTTGTGGGCAGAGAAAGGGTGGGGAGGAGATGTCACTAGATATGCTACTGATGTAACTGTTACTGCTGCAAGAGGGCAACTTGAGCAGCCCCAGACCTAACACCATTGTGAGGCATCATGGGGTGGCAGACATGGTGGTTATGACAAAAAAATGGTGAATATTCAGGAAAATGGCAACAAAATGTCCTTATTATTCTGGAACATTTTGGGGTGAGGGAGTATCTCACCTATGATTTTGATGAGGCAGCAAGACTTTGTAAGCTCTAGCTTTAGCAATTGAGGTGCTGTTTGGGATTTGCTTCAGGCAGCAATGTGCTGGCCACTGTCGGCCACAGTTGGCAGGCTGGAGATTTTCAGGATCAGGGCAGATTAAGGAAAGAAAAATTGCATTCCTGACAGCAAAAGGGGCTACATGCTTTCCCTTCTTCCTCACTCTACCCAGTATATATGGAAGGGGGAGAGGTGGAGACTGGACTTTTAGAATAGATTTTCTTTTCACTTCTAGGGATGACACATCTCCATCATGTCAGGACTTCATTACTGCTAAACTTTAATTTTTCTCCCCTTCTCCTTTCCTATCTCTTTTCTCTTGTGTTTCATGTCCTATTTAGATTGTAAGTCTAAAAGCAGGGACTCTTGAATTAAGTAAGTCCCCTTGGGAGCTTTTTTGGCTAAAGGACAGGGAACAAATGTTTTAAACAACAACAACAACAAAACCAGACAAATAAAATATGCCAACTTTCATCACATAAGTCATAATATTGTGCTGAAGAGATCATGGTAGGCAATGCTGAGCCAAGTGAGCTATTGATGTAAGGCAGCTTCCTGTATTTCAGTTTTCATCAAGGGTATCAAGGAAGGCACACAGTTTGCCAGGGCTGAGGCATCCTCCTCCTTATAAATTACTTAATAGCCATCCAAATTGCCTAGCTATAGACAGGAAGAAATGCTAGATACAAATGCTAAGTGAGAAGAATGATTAAAAGACTTCTGGGTTTCTTTCTTTCAAAACAAAATGAGATGCCTGCTTTTAATTAATATCTCACATTTTCAGTTTGGAAGAACATTAACCACAACAGCCTTTTATTCATGTTATTTCCCACTTGGGGAGCCTTATGCATAAGCTTTTAATTTTCAGGATGATTTTTGCATACCACTTCTACTATCACACATGGAAATTGGAGAACTTAATTATTTTAGTCATCATGCCAGTGGCTGCATGTGTCATAGGTAAATTGGACCTTAGAGACCAGCTCTCTTGAAGGATCTGAACCAAAAGGAGAAGAATTATACTCAGTTACAGAATATGTCTGTTGCATGAAAAAGTTTCAGTCCTCAAATTCCCCAGGTAAGGGCTGAGAAATACCATGAGAGAGAGATAATAGTGGATCTTTCCAGCACAGTAATCAAACTGGTAGGGAGGAAGATGAACAATAACCTAGCCCCATGGCGCGTGCGCGCACACACACACACACACACACAGTCTAGCAGATAAATGAAATAGCATTAGTCTTCTCAGTAAAACACAGAAAGGTGCTTTACTTGCAAATTACTTGTGCATAGTCAAACACAGAGTCTAATGCAAGAGAAGGAAAGAAGAGAAAAATGGCTGCAGATTAGCATGATGGAGGAAAAGAGTGGGTGTGGGGGAAAGCAAGCAAAGAGGAAGTAAGCAAATATAGAAATGAGTAATTAGTATAGGCATGAAAATGTTGCTAACTTTAGTACTTAAGAGATGAGGGTTTTTATATATTGCACATCACCCAGAGGCCCTAGCAGGCTGAAAGGGGATTAAAATACTTAAATAAATGTGTGTGGAAGACAGGGCCATGAGGGCAGTTCAACAACTGCCCAGAGTCATTGAATGTCACAAATCCCACCTGAAGTTTGGAAACACGGAGGTCATGCACTGCACGATAACTTCCACGAATTCCTTGTGAATTGCGGGGAAAAAGGGGAACTGCCATCAGATCTCTGAGATGCAGTCATCATCACCCTGTACAAGAAAAAAGGAGCAAAATCTGATTGCTCAAACTATCGAGGCATAACACTGCTCTCTATTGCTGGAAAAATCCTTGCAAGGATACTCCTGAACAGATTATTTCTGGCTATTGCAGAAGAACTTCTTCCTGAAAGCCAATGTGGCATCAGAGCCAATAGGAGTACTAGATATGGCATTTGCCCTTAGACAACTGCAAGAAAAATGTAGGGAGCAGAACAAGGGACTCTATGTAACATTTGTTGACCTTACCAAAGTCTTTGACAATGTGAGTAGAAAAGGTCTGTGGCAGATCCTGGAAAGACTAGGATGTTCCCCCAAATTCCTTAAAATTATTATCTTGCTACACGAGGGCCAGGGCGGTCAAGTCAGATATGGCGATGCTCTTTCAGAGCCCTTTCTAATAACTAATGGAGTGAAGCAAGGTTGTGTTCTTGCTCCAACTTTATTTACAATCTTCTTCAGCATGATGCTCCAAAGGGCTACGGCAGAGCATGAAGAAGATGACGGCATCTATATACATTACCGTACTGATAGTAGCTTGTTTAACTTAAGCCGTCTGAGGGGTCACACTAAGACTCTAGACTATCTAGTCCATGAGCTGCTCTTCGCTGATGATGCTGCCCTTGTTGCCCACACAGAAGCAGCTCTGCAGCGCCTAACATCCTGCTTCGCAACAGCTGCAGAGCTGTTTGGGCTGGAAGTCAACCTGAAGAAAACAGAAGTTCTTTACCAGCCTGCACCAAAGGACAAACACCACCATCCCCACATTGCTGTCGGCAAATCTGTGCTTAAATGCGTTCAGCAGTTCACCTACCTGGGAAGCATCATCTCCTCAGATGCCAAGATTGACAAAGAGATTGATCACAGATTAGCAAAGGCATATAGCACATTTGGAAGACTTTATAAAAGAGTCTGGAGTAATAAACACCTCAGGTGAAGGACAAAAATCAGTGTGTATAGAGCCATTGTATTGTCTATTCTCCTTTATGGGTCTGAAACATGGGTCACCTATCGCCACCACTTACGACTCCTCGAACGCTTTCATCAGCGCTGTATATGCACAATCCTAAATATACACTGGACTGACTATGTGACGAATGTTGCTGTCCTTGAGCAAGCAGGGATCACCAGCATTGAGGCCATGATATTGAGAACACAGCTGCAATGGGCAGGGCACATTTCTAGGATGGAGGACCATCGCCTCCCAAAAATAGTACTCTACGGTGAACTTGCCATGGGTCAGCGTAAGAGGGGCGCTCCAAAAAAGCGATACAAAGACTCCCTGAAACAACATCTCAGGCTCGGCCAAATTGATTACCAACAGTGGTCTGCCCTGGCCTCACATCGGGAGGCATGGAGACACACTATCCACAATGCTGCAGCCTTATTTGAGAACTCACGCCGAACAAGTGTTGAAGAGAAACAACAACACAGAAAGAATCACAACCCAAAAACTGGACTTGTTTATCTTGGATTAGCCTGTTTAGTCATCAGCGCGCTTGCAGAATGCGTGGGATGAGTCCTTCCTGAATCTTTGTTTGCAAAGAAAAGCCAGAGAGAGAGAGAGAGAGATACAATGAACACTTAGAGATGAGTACTCAGCATAGCCAAAACAAAGATACTTAAAGCAGTGTAGTACTTGGGCACAATGGACAGTATTGGATAAAAAAAAATGGAGCATGACTGATTAGGTTGGTCCAAACAATCTGTACCCTTTCTTGTAGGATATAATTATTCACAGATTTTCTTCTTCAAGGAAGAATTGAATAATTTTAGCAATTTTCATGCCACTGGATGAAAACCTCCAAAAAACATCCAGTTTTTTATGCCTATTTTCCACTTGGGACTTAATTTCCACAAAATTAACACCTGGTTGTTTCCCATAGAAAACAGTATTTTCTGTGCAGGAAGCAGCATTACTATTTTCTACACAGAAAAAAAAAGCCATTTCCTGTACATAAATACTGTGTTCATTGCAAATCAATCACATATGCATTTGTGCAGAATAGGTCCACAATTACAGCATTTTCTCTATGGGAAACAGCTTTTTCTGCATGGAAAATAATATTTCTGTGTAGGTATATTATTTTCTGCATAGAAAATGTTGTTTTCTTTGTAAAACAACCATGCAGGGCTCTTTTTTTGCAGAATAACTCCAAAACTGCAAAGATTCTCATCAGTCTAGAATTCTTCTCATCAAAGTTTCTCAATATTTGAAAAACATGGTTTTTTACTTTTTTTTTTTGGTGTATTTTCAAATATTAATTCCAGCCCCGCTGCCTTCTCTTGCCTTTTGCTGTCCAGAAATATAAGCAAAGCATTTGATTGAGATGCATCAGTATGGCCAACCATAGGGATCATCTACACCAGGCAGGATATGCTAGCAGTCCCATTCCACCCACTACCTACCCTTGTTTCCTACAGAAATTGTGCTGGACAAACAGGATGTTGGCCCATTGCTGAAGCCGTGGCTGCAGCTACCATGGCAACAATTTTCTCACTAACATGGAAACCAGGCAGGGGGCCCAGGGTATGTGACTGAGCCCACCTGCATGTTACCAGCCTTGGTCACATGCTTCAGAACCCCTGCCCAGCTTCTTGGAGAGCCAGAGAACTGGTGGTGGCAGTGAGGAAGGGCATTCTGGGATGGGCTCCTGCAGACACATGGAGCCTGATCCAGTAGAAACAGATTAAACTGGGTATTTTCTTCAAATATGGTAAAGGTCCCTATCCCAGCTTGCTCTGGCCCAGGCCCGTATCTGCCACGGGGATCATAAGAACTGCCCAAGAGCAGATCAGAGGAACTGCCCCATGTCAATTGTACTGCAGGGCTCTGGAATGGGGTAAGCTGAGGTAAATTGTAAGTATAGACAAGTCCATAGTTAAATCCCTGAAGTCAATTGATTATCCAAATTGATATCAGTATTTCTTCCAGTATTTATATCAGAAGACAGGTGTGGATGAGGCAGCTAGATTGGTTCCACACTCTAGACTATATATTAAACCAGTTTCGTAAATCCAAAATTATAAAATTGGTGATATATTCTTGTTGTACTGAATCTAAGAGAGGAGGATGGGGAAGCAATCAGGGAGTTTTCTGTCAGCAGCATGTGTTAAAACTGCTGAAGCAAAAGTTTTCATATTTATCTGAGCCAGCATGATATGGAAATAAAAGCAGTAAATCTTGAGAAAGAGATGAGTTTGTTGCTAGCTTTCCAATCCTCTGTCATATAGTTCCACACCAGCACCCCAAATCTGAGGTCATGAAGATTTTTGACTGCAAATGTGTCTCATAAACATAATGACCTTCAGTCAGGATAACACTCCTATGAACGACAAGATGGTTCCTCTCTACTACCAGTTACTGTATGCTGAATAATCCATCTTTGCTTTATGTGCTTCTTCTGTTATTAAGCATATCTCCTGTTATGACAACCTGGAGAAATGCAAGAATGGTGCTTGGCTACATGCCTGTGCTTAGGTTGCTATGAATAGGGATGAAATTCTTCACTAATTCTGGTCTTAAAGGAAGCAACAAGTTATTTTACCAAGTTTCTCCTGATGCTTGGAAGTCTTCAAAACTGTGCCATTTTTCAAAGACTACTGGCAGTTTGGGATTTAACCTGCACAAAACTCACACACATATTTTTGCACACAAATTAGCACATTCTGTGAAAGAAACAGAATTTCTGTCCAGAAATATTATTTTCTGTTGAGAAAAAGTTTTTATTGGGGAACTATTCCACACAAAATTCATATATGAAATATTTGTGTGTATGTGCAGAAAACAGCATTTTCTGTGCAGATAACAAAATGTTCAGCAACTTTTGCACAGAATAATTTGCAAACTGAAAATTCTTGTCAGACCAGGATCCTCCTCATTGGTGTTTCCCAATACTGGAGAAACACATTTTCAACCATTTTTTTTTCAAATACTGAATATTGGAATATTCTTTTTCCTCTAGCCAAATACCAAGAGAGTGAGCTATACAGTTATTACATTGCTAGAGCAGTATGGGGATGTAAAACTGTGCTTGTCTTACTTTCACATTCAAAAATGAGAAACCACACATAAACAGAAATACTCATCTGTGAGACAGTGAAATATTTTGTGTCAGGTTTCAGAGAATTTTTCTGCACATACGAGAAATTTTTTTGTGTGCAAGTCATACAAAGTGCACAACTTGCATGGGTAAACTATGATAGCTGTTGAAAGTACTCTTAAAAATGGGAAACCTCAGCTGGGTTGTTTTCATCCTTTTGATTCACCAGCCCATCTCTCCCTGCTTGCTGTTTATACACTTCACTTAACAAAGGAAAAAAAGATGCTCAAAATCTGGATGGGAAAAAATTTGACCATTGTCTTATTCATGTGCTGGAGGTGAGAAAATTTCACGGGGCTTGAGAGGCTGGCTCACCATGGTGAACCAGCCTTTCAGATTGTGAATTAGTGATTTAGTGAGATTTCTTCACCTCCCTGGAATAGCATATACTAAAACATGCTTTCTTTATGTCCAAAAAGCAAAGAAGAAATCACTTGAGGTGCATCGGAAGCATTATAGACCAGTAGGGAATGAGTTACATGTCTAATTGATAATAAAATTTGTGAGAGGCCTCTCCAACTTACTTTGGGCCTTCATAGAATCACAGAGTTGGAAAAGACAACAAGGGCTATCCAGTCCTGCCATTCAGGAATACACAATCCAAAAATTCCTGACAGATCGCCATCCAGACTCCATGTAAAAACCTCCAAAGAAGGAGACTCCACCACACTACGAGGCAGTGTGTTCCACTTCTGAACAGCTCTTACTGTCAGGAAGTTCTTCCTAATGTTTAGGTGGAATCTCTTTTCCTGTAGTTTTAGTCCATTGCTCTGTGTCCTAGTCTCTAGAGCAGTAGAAAACAAGCTTGCTCCATCCTCATTATAACATCCCTTCAAAAATTTAAGCATAGCTATCATGTCACCTCTTAACCTTCTCTTCTGCAGGCTAAACACACCAAGCTGCTCCTCATAGGGCATGGCTTCCAGACCTCCCACCATGTTGGTTGCCTTCCTCATGAACATGTCATTGTCCCTCACTTTCCCCAGTCTCTAGTCAGCACAACCTCATTGTGCTACCAAGAAAGATAAAGACAAAGGAGAATCACCTCCTTCTCCCAAAGTGGAATAGACAAGTTCCTGGCTCCACCAAGACCTCCCCTACCAGATATAATGTGCCAAAAAAGTGGGGACAGACAAAAAACATTGATTGGTCAATTTGGTGAAACTGCCTTAGCCACATCCTCAGACACCAGCAACTGAAATTCATCCATTTTACGTGGGTCAGATTTCATTCTACATGGAGTTTTAATCATCGCAGATACACTGCATATGAGAAAAGTGCTTTCTAAAATACATACATCAGATAACAATTCATGCACAGATCTGTATTTTAGTTGAAATGTGCATGAGATTTTCATGCTAGCATTTTTTTAAAAAAAAATCTCAAGTTGACCCAGAAATAGAATAGAGTAAACATAAAGATTTAAAAATGAGAAAAATGGCAGCAACTGAAACTGAACAATTTTATTAATCCTTCCTACATGGGGAAATCTGAGGTATGGACCTGGCACCACAAACTATTCAGTCAACACTGAACAACTGAAAGAAAAAAATATGAAAAAAAACGTCTTTATTCATAAAATATGTACTATTAGACTGTGTGCCTATGTTAGTATGCCCCACTATCCTCTCTCCATGGGATCACATAACTAGAAATATAGGATACTTTTTTGGGTCAGATTGGCTGAGGCAAACTGAAGGTCAGGAGGAGGTCATAGTGACCTGGGATGTGTCTAGAAATATAATGGCAAGAAAGCCCAAATTAGGATTATGCGAAAAGCCCCTTAGTAAACACAGTCATTAAGGAGGTACGTGCTGATCCTTTCTTCCAGCCTTGGGCGTTTCAGCAGTGAGTCAATTAATCAATTAAGTGATCATTCCTTAATCTATTACTACAGAAATCTCTCCTATACCTCCTCCTGTCCTTGTGAGGTTGTCGCAAACCAATTAATTTCTGTCTCCCAGCAATTAAAGCAACCAGCTGCGTTTCGGTGTCCTTTGTGTATTCCATGGGGAAGCCCTCCATGCTTTGTCATAACAGCCCCTTCAGGATATGAAATAGGGTATAAATATTATTCCCCTAACAATATTAAGCTGTGCCATAGTGAATGAACACAGCTACTCTCTTTCTCGGTGTGTCCTGGATCAGAGCCTCCTGTGCCACCCTTAGACGTCTGAGTATCCTCGCGTCATAGAACTCTTCTCTTCAAGACTGGTAACTATCACCCTATATTCCTGAACCTCTCTCCCTCTCTCCAATCTTTCTGTCTTATTCTGCTATAGCCTTTTATGGTTCTTAAGCATGTGTGTTGTATATGTTAGTTCACTTTTGTGTTATTCCAGTAAAATACTTTGTTTCACTTTAACTGGAATGGTCTCTACAGTTAGTACTGAAATACATAGGTAAAAAGATACCCGAAGTTATTGTCCTCTTGCAGGGCTCCTTTTAAGTTAATAATTCCTCCAAATATTAAAGGAGATTTTGTCATCACAGGCGGGACTCTAAAGCATCCCCCACTTCTTAGGGTTACACATAGAATTCCATTACCTTGGGGTGGGAGTTTTTCTTCTTTTCAGTTTACGGAGAAATTTACAATATCAGTTGTCCATTGAAGAAACTATGCAAATTATGGTATTCAACTCCATGCATGCAGATTGATCTTCTGATATGACATGGAAAAAATATGAATACAAAGTGCTTGCTGCAGACTCATACTTTTCACACTGTTATGAAGGTTATGAGAAAGAAGAGCTTTTTCTGCCACCCCCCATGTGGTAAGCACCTCCTTCTCCCAAATTATCGCAAAACACTTCAGAGCCCAAACAGCAGGTCTTCCTGGATCCAAACACTAGTTTTTCAGGGTCTGGAAGATTTAAGAAGAAGAAGAGTTTAAGAAGAGTTAATAATATGCTCTGGGACCCACAGTGAAGGATGGTGTTGGAATGTCTATTATATTTATAGATTTTCCAACTTTTATGGTTGGGTAGGAGTGTATGTGGAGCTTATATGCTGTGAACCCCTGTAGGGTACTGTATGCACATTTGTGTAATTGAATGGTTAGTTTCTGGGTATAGAAATGCAAGGCTCGTTAGTGTTTGTTTGGCTAATGGTTGGTTGATGGGACATTATCTGCTGGGAATCCCCCTGTCCCTGGATGGAATTCATTTGTAAGTGTTGAGTTTTGATTCTATTGTATTTCAAAACTGGGAGCCAGATTTTGTTTACTTTTAAGGTTTCTTCTTTCCTGTTGGAGTTGTCCAGGTGTTTGTGGATTTCAATAGCTTCCCTATGCATTCTGACATGACAGTTGTTGGCCTGGTCCTACTCAGCCATTCTCTGAAGATGCCAGCCACAGATGCAGGCGAAACGTCAGAAAGAAACTCTTCCAGAACACGGCCTCACAGCCTGGAAAAAAACCAAGGAAAATCTATGGATGCCGGCCGTGGAAGCCTTCGACTTCTATTATATTTATTCTTCATAAAAATGAACCTTCCCATCTCTGCTTTGATTCATCTTGATGGTTCTTACAAGGTCGGAACTGAAAAACTTTTGGACTCACCCAGCCCCCAGGTGCTTCATTGAGAATTGTCCTGTCCCCTCACTGTTGCATGTAATAGATCAATAACATTAGAACTTTTTTGCAAAGGCTTTCTCCTGTCTTATTGACTGAGCTGTGTTCCTGCCCTATTATATGGTAACATGCTCCATTGTTTGATTGATCAAACTATACTGACACAACAATTCATCTGACAAGTTATTTTGCATGAACATGAAAGGAAGGATATCTAAGGAAACATAACCAACATTCCTTCAGCATTTTTTTATTGCATAAAAAGGCTTAAATGCTCCCCAAAACCCATTAGTAAAAATACCTCCTCAATTATATTTCTATTTTATTAAAAGAGACAAGCAAAGACTACTTGATTGTAAACATGTCAAATGTAAAATGAGATATAGATGAGATTTTACATTCCTAGCAATCTGTAAGTGCTAGAAGAAGAAAGAATTATTTTTCATTCAGTGTTTTTAAAGGGTAGTATAGTTTCTGAAAATGTAAAAAGAGGATTATTTTAAAATGATGCCAACTGATGGATTGCACTGGCATTTTTCTTTCTGCAGCATTCAGTAAAGACTGTTCTATTCTACATAGACACTTCCCATTTTCAGAACAGGACAGGTCACTAATATATTTAACTAGCTGTCAGGCAGCTGATACTGACTATTACTGATAAATACCGTACTTCAGAAAGACCTTCTGAACTATTCCCCAGACATTCCCTCCCTGCAAACACTGGGTTTTTCCAGAACCTTTTGATAGCTTAGTTCAGTGCATATGACCAAGAAGTGGTTTTATTTTCACATGACGAGTGTAGCAATATACACCTCCATATGTGTATGGCTATCAGGGATGGTAAATCTTGATTTTCTTGGTTCCTGGAAGATATCAAGAACAATGAAGTAGTTTTTTTTCATACCACCATTTTTGAAAACTTGGGGCTTCCCTGGATGGGCAATATACTCCATCTTGCCCCATCTCAGAGCCCTGCAGTCCATACGATGCAGGACATTTGCCCCATTCTTCCCCCATGCAGTCCTCATGACCGCCGGGGCAGATATGGGGCTGAGAGAGAGGAAAGGTGGGGAAGGTCCAATAAAATCTCCTAAAATGATACCTGTTTTACTCTGTTCCCACTGGGAGGAAATGAATCAGGCCCTATGTATCCACAGGAGCCCTTCCTGGCAGGCCAGCCCTCACTGCTGTTGCCATCTCCCTGGCTCTCCTGGAAGGCAGGAAGGAGTCCCATATCATGTACCAAGGCTGGTCACATGCAGGGGCTTTGGTCACATGTTGTGGGCCCTCTTCTTGCCTTCTGAGACAAACAAGGGAAGTTGTGGTGATGGCAGCTGCAGTGATGGTATAGAGTGTTTGTCAGGACTTCCTCCTATTCCGTGAATGTAACAGGGGAACAATGGGCTTGATCTGCAGCCAGGATATGCCAGTGGGGAGCCAGCAAATCCTGGCTCATGTAGATGAACCTTTAGGGATTTTCTGCCCAAAATGATGGGGAACTGGACAGTTTTTCTATGAAAGATGTGCTGCTTGCCCAGAAAACTGCAAAAAGCCTTCCTATCCCACAATCTCAAATCCCTCAGCTGTTCCAGCACAATAACCCTCCCCACCACACTTACTTTCTCTCTTGTTGACAGGCAGCCCAGGAATGAAGGGAGCTCTAATGGAGTTCCGTTCACTTCCTGGACTGAAATCCCGCCCATTCTTGCGAGAAGACGTGAGCATGGGAAATTCAAAAATAAAAGCAAAAATACACCAAAAAAATTTACAAAAAGCATACACACACATACTTTAAAACATCCAGGTAAACCAGGGAAGTTTTTTAAAAGTGTATCACATACCTGGATGTCCTGATCTCACAGAACCAGGGAAGTTTTTTAAAAGTGTATTGCATACCTGGATGTCCTGATCTCACAGACAAGTGTTCTGGCAGGACAGCGGGTTGACGTTGCATTCACAAGAGTTAAACAGCCTGAAGCTTCATACATTGGCAATGCCAGCACCAAATAGCAACGAGGGATCTAATGATGGCTCTACCTGTCAATAAAATGAAATGCCATAATAATGCCAGTGGAACGAAAAAGGACGTCATTGTCTGATATTGGTGTCCTTTTGCATTCCTCTGGTGCCATTAGCTGCTTCTGACAATCTCCTTCATTTTCCAATACACAATTTAAAATTCACAATCTAAAATCATCTGGGCAGGCCTGCAGGAAGAAATTGTTCTTTAATGCTGCTTTAAATTAAGTCAGTGTATTCACCTGTTGTAACCTTTCTGGCAGGCCATTACACAGTCTAGGGGTCACTGAAGTAAATGTTCTCTGGGTGACAGTTAACAACCTCATCCTGGCTGACTGGAGTGTATGGGGTAGATTATACAGGGGGAGGCAATACCATAGGTAACCTGGACCCAAACCATGTAGGGCTTTAAAGATCATAACCAACACATTGTAACTTGCCTGGAAACCAATTGGCAGCTGGTTGAGTGATTTTAATTTTGGTATGATATGATCACTCCTGGATGTACCAGTGGATAATCTGGCTGCCATGTTTGAACCAATTTTATATTACCTTTTCCCATAAACTGGAATTCAAGGCAGCTTACCAAAATTAAATCAAATACAGATAAAAAGTACATGCAAACATGTAAATGAAGGAGATTTTCAGACCTGCCAAAATGCATGTCTGCTGCGTGAGCAGCCTCCCGAAACTGCTGCGCGGCAAGGGTCTACTTCGGACAACGCTGTGCCTCTCGCGAAACCGTCCGTGTCACTTCCGTGAAGCTTCGGACGGCTCGGTGCCATATTTCAATCTCGGGCAACCTCCGTGATTGAAATATGGCGCCGAGCCGTCCGAAGCTTCACGGAAGTGACACGGACGGTTTCGCGAGAGGCACAGCGTCGTCCGAAGTAGACCCTTGCCGCGCAGCAGTTTCGGGAGGCTGCTCGCGCGGCAGACATGCATTTTGCCAGGTCTGAAAATCTCCGAAAACATACAAAATGTTTTTGTTCAAATCCAGTTAGACTATCCGCAAAATTCATAGAATCATGGAATCACAGAGTTGGAAGAGACTACAAGGGCCATCCAGTCCAGCCCCCTGCCATGCAGACTAAAAAAATCAAAGCATTCTGGACAGATGGCCATCCAGCCTCTGTTTAAAAACCTCCAAAGAAGGAGACTCCACCACACAACAGCTCTTTCTGTCAGGAAGTACTTCCTAATGTTTACGTGGAATCTCTTTTCTTGTACAGTCATTTGAGTCCATTGCACCGTGTCCTAGTCTCTGGAGCTACAGAAAACAAGCTTGCTCTATCCTCAGTATGGCTTCCCTTCACATATTTAAACATGGCTATTATGTTCCCTCTTAATCTTCTCTTCTCTAGGCTAAACATGCCCACGTCCCTAAGCTGCTCCTCATAGGACATGGTTTCCAGACTTTAACCATTTTGGTTGCCCTCCTCTGGATATGTTCCAGCTTACAGCTGGACAGCTCTAGTTTTAAACTGATACCATTTAAAACACTTCCAAAAAATGGGAAAAGATAGAACTTCTTTCTGTTTGTAGCAGAGCTTCTGGAACATGAACAATCCATAAAAACCCAAAGTGGTTGGCAACCTTATTAGCCACCAGTTATTGATGTATATCACATTTTTCTTTGACGTTTAATTTCAATATTTGGCAGTATATGATAACTGATGCTCAGTACTATAGAGTATTTGTCAAAGTATTTGACAGATGACATGCTGCAATAGCTAGTATTTGACAACAGTGCCAACCCATGCTTGTCTACTAAAAAAATAATAATAATCCTCATTACATTCTGTGGAACCTATACCAAGGTAGGTGGATATAGAGTTTTAGCCAGAGTCTCTCCCACTGTTTGTGTAATTTTTCTTCCTCTACATTTTCTTAGGGTTGTAAATCCTTGCTTGTTCCATTTTCAAACATAAGGATGTAAACATGTAAAAGGTTTCATAACTTCACTCAGTAGTGAGTGAGTTTTCAAAAAGGTTTTCTTTTCTCATTTGGGGACTCTTCCTCAACCCCTCCCCCGCAAAAAAAGTTTGTGCAAAAAACCACTGCATTTTGTGCAAAATTGCCAGTCTTTGTGCAAATGAAATGAAATCGTGCAAATGAAAGTCTTCCAGATTCATAAAATTGTCAAAAAAATGTGGAAACATTCTTTCTATATGCTGAGATGCGCTGAACATCCTTTCTCATTCTGGATTATAAAATTTGGGAAAGTTCTTGACATCTCTACATTCTTTTGAGGCTTTACTTAACTTACAGATGATGGAATTACACCTCATCCCAATTGAGCTGATACAGGAAACATCAGCTTTGGTGCTGGAGCACTATGCTAATGTAAGAATAGTTGTGCAGTTGTGCAGGGGGGGGGGAATCCCAAAGACCTCATACTATTGGCATCTCACAGCAGCTGCAACATGTCCAAAAGGTTTTTCTGGCCTCAGAAGCCCCCATAAGCCTCACATTCCTGATGGCAGCTGCGAGTGATTTACTTGGTTAGTTCTTCACTGCTACCATTGTTGTTTTTTTAATGTGGCCCCAAGGTACACTGGTGTGATATAGAGTGATTCTCCAAGGGAAAAGAGAAAATACTGATCCTTTTTATCACCTTAGCAAGCGATCGCTAAGGTGAAAATCTAATATGGCGGCAATGGGCACTTGCCCCCCTAGCAAGTCCCGCTCCCACTTTTGGCTGGCCAATCAGCTTTCTGCTTCCCTTTGAGTTTTTTTATTGTTCAATAGTCCAAAGGAGCAAACATGCACATGGTACGAGGAAATCTGCGAAGGCTTTCACCCCCATTGTTTTTGCTGTTTTGCCCCCCCTTCTTCTGAATAGTGTAGATTGGTGCTGGATCCTATTTAGACTGGTAGGATTCCCAGTGAATTTTATGAGGGATATTTTTACCATTTAGACAGGCCCTATGTTAATGTTTTTTTAAAAGGTTTTTATCTCTGTATTGTTTCAATTGGTTTTTATTTGTTCATCATCTCAGGAGCCCTTGTTGGCTGGGAGGTGATACAGAAATACTTTAAATAAATAATAAGCCCACAAAGCACTCTCTCACAATTTTAACTTTATGAGTGAGGAACTAATCAGACATTGTGCAACAGGTGAGTTCACGGTCTTGGTCTCCATTTCACCATAAGTTGTATACCAGTGTCCAGCTATGCTGGCATATGTTTAAACTATGCTAAAAATCTACAGATCTGGACCACAATGACTACTGATGAAAATTAAGGAAGATAGTGTAAAATTGGGGTTACAACTGAATATTAAGAAAACAAAAATAATGACCACATAATTTAGAAAAATAGATGAAGAAGACATCAAAACAGTAAGATTTTTGTTACCTTAGCTCAATCGTTAATCAAAATGAAGAGTGTAGTCTAGAAATCAAAAGAAGATCAAGGCTTTCACAGATTTTTCATTTTATTTAAGATTTTTATAATACATAGAATATAACAATGCCAACATCTAACAAATGAAAGAGAGAGATAAAGACAGGAAAAGACAAATAGACAAATAGAAAAAGAAAAAAATTAAGAAGACACCAGAAAGCAACTAAGGGGGAAAAAAAACTAGAGAAAAATAAAACCTATAGAAAGATAAAAGTGACTTCCCATCTTCTTTTTATCAGTTATGAACACATATAATCAATTTATTACTCTCCCAACAATATTATTGTCCTTCTCTCAATAATGTCAATCTAATAATAGACTTAACACAAAACCTACCAAAACATACAATTATTTTCTACAAAAAGTCCATTAAGTGTTAGTAATTTCATCATTGTTAATCCCTATCATTTCATCTAATTAATTGCAGGATTATTCTAACTAAGCCAATCTGTTTTAACAGCAACAAGGGATAATAAAAGAAAGAAAAACATCTCAAATAATAGGTTCCTCCTCTTTATTATAAGGCAGCCTCTTTTTGTACCAATACCTATCTCCTCCCACTTTTTCCAAGGATATTACATTACAAACCAGACCTCTTCTGTATATCTAGATCTTCAACCTAGGTATCTACTCAATATACAGTCGTGTGAAAAAGAAAGTACACCATCCTGGATTCTTTGGTTTTATGTATCAGGACATAATAACAATCATCTGTTCCTTAGCAGGTCTTAAAATTAGGTAAATACAACCTCAGACGAACAACAGCACATGACATATTACTCGGTGTCATGATTAATTCAACAAAAATAAAGCCAAAATGGAGAAGCCATGTGTGAAAAACTAAGTACACTAAGTATGATTCAATAGCTTGTAGAACCACCTTTAGTAGCAATAACTTCAAGTAATCATTTTCTGTATGACTTTATCAGTCTCTCAGATCATTGTGGAGGAATTTTGGCCCACTCTTCTTTACAATGTTGCTTCACTTCATTGAGGGAGATTATCACACAAGATTAATAATCCGGTACAGGGACGCCACAGGATCGAGAAAGGGCTTCCTTTTCAGATGACTTTGTCCCTGTCCCATTCTGCCCCTGTGCTGCTTCCCTTCTGTTCCGTTGTTTTTTATTGGTGGGCAAAAGCCATCAATAAATTGCCTGTTCCATTTTTGTAATGGAATCAGGGGTGAGCAAAAAGGCGGGCTCCTGTGCCATGATCTGAGAGGTCCATGCCAAACACTTCTGGTGGCGATCGGGACATCCAGGTAAGTGACAGCCTTTTTTGTACCCTCCCTTGTTTACTTGGTGTGTGTTTTTTAAGTGTATTTAGGTGCTTGCTTTAACTTTTTGAGGTTTGGTTGTATTTTTTTTTTAATTTCCCATGCGATGCCAGCCTCCCTGTAAGGTCCTATAAGGTCAGTGTAGAACACTTCCGGTGGTGATCAGGACATCTAGGTAAGTGGCAGCCTTTTTTGTACCCTCCCCTGTTTACTTGTGTTTGTGTGTGTGCTTTAGTGTATTTAGGTGCTTGCTTTAACTTACAGACTTTTATTTTTATTTTTGTTTTTGTTTTTTCCTGCATGATCATTCTCTCACAAGGGCAGCCAGGATTTGGTCTCCAGGAAATGAATGGAGCTCTCTGAGAGCTCCATTCATGCCTGGACTGCCAGAGGGGAGGGGAGGACTTTTTATCCCGCTATCAAGATAAGTGTCTGGATTTCTTTTTAATTTTGTTACAGGGATGGGAGCGGGGTGGGAATTAGAAGGTGAGACAGGGATAATCTCTGAGGTCTGTGGGCATTTGTGTATGTATAGCTTTCTTAAGGTCCTGCCACAGCATTTCAATTGGGTTGAAGTCTGGACTTTGACTGGGCCATTGCAACATCTTGATTCTTTTCTTTTTCAGCAATTTTGCTGTAGACTGGCTGGTGTGCTTGTGATCACTGTCCAGCTGCAAAGCTTTATCTGTCAGACAGATGGCCTCACTTTTGACTCTAGAATACTTTAGTACACAAAGGAGTTCATGGTCGACTCAATGACTGCAAGGTTCCCAGGTCCTGTGGCTGCAAAACAAGCCCAAATCATCACCCCTCCACCACTGTGCTTGACAGTTGGCATGAGGTGTTTGTGCTGATATGCTGTATTTGGTTTTTGCCAAACGTGTCACTGTGCATTATGACCAAACATCTCCACTTTGGTCTCATCTTTCGGAAGGACATTGTTCTAGAAGTCTTGTGGGTTTTGTTCAGATGCAACTTTACAAACCTAAGGCATGCTGCCATGTTCTTTTTAGAGAGAAGAGGCTTTCTCCTGGAAACTCTTCCAAGGAATCCATGCTTGTTCAGTCCTTTTCTAATTGCACTGTCATGAACTTTAATATTTAACATGCTAACTGAGCCCTGTACAGTCTGAGATGTACCTGTTGGATTTTTTTATTTTCTCTGAGGATTGCACAGTCTGACCTTGGGGTGAATTTGCTGGGACATTCACTCCTTAGAAGACTGGCAACTATCTTGAATGTTTTCCACTTCTGAATAATATTTCTCACTGAAAAATGATGAACTTTAATGATAGGGAAATAGCCTTATAACCCTTCCCAGATTGATAGGCAGCAACAATTGCTTTTCTAAATCATTGCAGATGTCTTTCCTCCTTGGCATTGTGTTAACACACACCTGAATGCTCCAGACCAGCAAACTTCTAAAACTTTGGCTTTTATAGAGGTGGTAACACTTGCTGATGATCAATTGATCAAGGGCATTTGATTAGCAGCACCTATCTGCTACTTAGCATCTTAATTCCTATGGAAGCAGTAAGGGTGTACTTAGTTTTTCACACATGGCTTCTCCATTTTGGCTTTATTTTTGTGGAATAAATCATAACACGGTGTAATATGTCATGTGTGTTCATCTGAGGTTGTATTTACCTAATTTTAAGACCTGCTAAGGAACAGATGATTGTTATTATGTTCTGATATGTCAAACCATAAAATTCAAGGAGGATGCACTTTCTTTTTCACATGACTATGTGTGTGTGGGGGCAATAACCTTTATTCATGTATGTATTTATGTCTGACATATTTCATCTCTCTCTCTCTCTCTCTCTCTCTTTCTTTCTCTCTGAACATATAACAAACCTTGTCTTTGGTTTGATGTGTTCCAGAGGTATCCTTTGTCAGGGATGATGGGAGTTGTAGCTCTTCACCTCTGGCTCAAACCCACCACCTTGTTAAGCAGCAGAGCCAACCAGCTTAGATCAGTGGTTAATGCTTTCCTCCAAAGCAGCAGAGTTTCAGAGAATAGGCTGAAGATCCTGACAAACTCTCCAAGCCTTCTCACTCTTCTCCAGGTGTCTCCAAAACATCTCCAGGATTCACTCAGGCAACTCAGTAGTTTTATATAAAACCTACTTTATTCTTCTATATAAATATACTATATGGTCAACTAATCACAATCTCTACACACTACACCACCTCTACTCCACAACACAATACATTGGCAAACATTGCAATTTTATAGCCATTGTTTATCACCACCCACTAGCTAGTTTCCACCCAGTGGGTGTGTACTTCCATTCTGATTGGTCCACATAGTTCCACCCATGCCTAAGACCAACCCATGTATTTCAACATTTCACCTTGTACACTTAATGATTCTCAGGTGTTTCCAATCTGCATTCAGTACCTCTGTCCTTGGCTCTCAGGCCTTCTAGATTACATTAGCAGTTTCACCTGTGTAGCCCCATAATTGCTCTTGCTTAGTCATTGTGGCTTTCACATACATATTTTATTTCTTTCACTGTATGTCCCATGTCGCATTTTCCTTAACAATCCCCTCCGAAATAAAATATTGTATGTGTCTTACAATGTCATTCCAACCATTTGTGTCAGCCTTTCATGTTTTTCTACTGTCAATGCTTTTGTGAACAAATCTGCTATGTTGTGTTGTGTTTCTATATATCTCAATTCTATTTCACCCTTCTGAACCATGTCTCGCACATTTTGATATCTTACACCAACATATTTTGTTCTGTTCTTCAAACTTTCAGTTTCAGCCATCGCTATGCATGACTGTGAATCTTCTAGAATTTCCACTGGTATCTTGTAACTTTCATTTAAATCATTTAACAATTGCTTAATCCACTGTACCTCATTTACTATCTCATTCAAAGCAGCGAATTCTGCTTCTGTTGTGCTTAACGCTACATTAGTTTGTTTTCTACTTCTCCAAACTATTGGACTTTCACTATATTTAATTATCATTCCTGTAACTGACTTCTTGTCTCCTAATTCTGATGCAAATGAACTGTCTACATAACAATCTAGATCTGAACTACTGCTTCTTATAATCAATTTCCTATCTAAGGTTCCTTTCAAATA
The DNA here is from genome assembly GCA_030847615.1 of Gambelia wislizenii. Taxonomy (NCBI): domain Eukaryota; kingdom Metazoa; phylum Chordata; class Lepidosauria; order Squamata; family Crotaphytidae; genus Gambelia; species Gambelia wislizenii. The sequence continues at coordinate 271,228,941 of JAUMIR010000001.1, read as the reverse complement.
TCTCAATAAATGTTTTACCGCTGTCCAGTCTTCAATTTTTGGATCATTAACCCTTCTAGACAATACATTTACAGCATAAGAAATGTCTGGTCTGGTGTGGCAAGATATGAATTGTAAAGATCCTATTATACTTCTGAAGAATGTCTTGTCCTCAAACGCTCTAGTTGTTTTCTCAGACACAAAACCAGTTGTCATTGGAGCTCTTACTATTTTTGCATTCTGTAATCCACACTTTTCAATCAGTCTTTCAATTTTATTTCTCTGACTTAATAAACAATGTCCTTCTTCTGTCCATTCAACGCAAATACCTAAATAAGACTTCAATACACCTAAGTCCTTCAAAACAAACTTCTTAGACAATTCTCTTTTTACTGACTCAATTTCCTGTTTTGATTTTGCTGCTACGCACAAATCATCTACATAAATCACTAATACTATGTCTCCTTTTGTATAAACACAAGCATCTGCAATGCTCCTCTTGTAACCTAGCTTAACTAGCTCATCATTGATGCACAGATTCCACGCTCTGGCACTTTGTTTTAAACCATACAATGCTTTCTTTAATTTATATACTCTCTGACTACCATTTTCTTCGAAACCTTGTGGCTGCTCCATAAATATTTCTTCATTCAAAACTGCATTCAAGTAAGCTGTCTCAAAATCAAAATGTTCTACAACTAAATTCCTTTTTGCTGCTACTGCTAGAACCATTCTCAGACTTTCTGGCTTTGCAGTTGGAGAATATGTCTTATCATAGTTCTCATACTGCTGTTGTGCAAAACCCTTAGCCACTAACCTAGCTTTATATTTGATACTTCCATCTGGCATTTCTTTCCTTTTGTATACCCATTTACAACCAATTACTTTCTTGTCTTTGGGTCTGTCAACAATTTCAAAAACATCTTTATTTACCAGGCAACCAAACTCATTATCCATTGCATCAAACCATCTTTCCTGTTCTTCTCTAGAAAAACTTTCCAACTCTTCAAAACTTTCAGGCTCTTCTACTGCTAAACAAGCTCTTGCCTTTGTCACAACAATCCTATCTGGAGGCTTTCTAACTCTGTGACTACGCCTGGGAATAAAATCTGCTGTTCTGTCTCTTTCATCCTCACTTTCTCTACTGGGAGTTGTAGTTCTATGACTAAATCTCTTGTCTTCAGTCATTCGAGTAGTAGTAGGCCTAGATGCTATCTCATCATCAGAAGAACTACCACTGCTGCTAGGTGATGCTTCCTGCTTAACTGAAACCCCTCCGTTTCCTGAGTTTGGTTCAGTTTGTGCTTCTGGCTCATTTGAACTCCCTAATCTCAAAAACACTTCTTTATTGGCATGCAGTTTGTCCCAACCAGCATGTCTCTCAAAATTTGCAGACCTAGAATACTGCACTTGTTTTCCACCCAAATGAAACTTGTAGCTATTTCCAGAATACCCCAAAAACCTAAGCCTTTTGCTTTTGGGTTCTCCTTTCCTCCTGAAACAAGCAGGTGTGTAAACATGAGCAAATTGTCCAAAAACCCTTAAGTACTTGTAGTTTGGCATTCTCCCATACAATACCCTGTAGGGAATGTCTTCAATTTCTGAATGATACAATCTGTTACTGATATGTATTGCAGTCAAAGTTGCTTCTGCCCAAAAACTATCTTTCACCCCTGCATCTGCCATCATACAAGCAGTAATTCTTTTTATATCTTGTATTTTCTTCTCTGCTAACCCATCCTCACTAGGACAAGCAGGGTTTGTAGTTTCATGCCTTATTCCCACCTTGTGAAACCAGTTAAACAATTGATTATTTAAAAATTCTCCTCCTCTATCAGTTATGATGGTGCCTACTCTGCTATCAAATTGTCTTTCCACCATTCTTACCCATGCTTTTAAACTTTGCCCAGCGTCAGATTTGTTTTTCATTATTCTCACAAATGCAAACCTTGTATACCTATCAACAATTACTAGGAAATACTTGCTTCCCCCTAAGGACAAGCAATTAGCTTGGGCAACATCTGCATGTACATACTGAAATGGTCTTTGAGCAATTCTTTTTGTTTTCTTAGCTACTGGAAAAGCTCTGACCTTTACCTGATGACACACTGTACAATCTAAGTGGTTTTTGCATTCAGTAACTTTTAAATCTGGACACATACTGATTAAATTCTTTAAACATTTGAAGCTCGCATGGCCGAATTTTCTGTGAAGCTCGTGTATGCAGTCTTTGTGGATTGGAATATTTTCTATGTTATTAGCTTCTTCAACCCTGTAGCTATCAATATTGTCCTCCAAATAATAAAGTTTGTCCTTTTTCAAACCTATGCCACGCAATTCCCCATTCAGTTTTATCTTACACATGTTCTTTTCAAAGATGACTGTGTAGTCTCTTTCTGTTAATCTGCTTACTGATAACAAATTATTTTCTAACTCCTTTACATGTAAGACATCATTAAAATTCTCTTTTAGCCCTGGAATGTACACAGTACCCATTTGATTTACAGTACTTAGCTCTTTCCCATCAGCCAAAACTACAGTATTTACATTAGCTGATTTTCTATTACTTATTAAATTTATATCATTACACATCAAAGATGTGGCTCCTGAATCTACTAGCCATTTAGAATTTGCATTTTGTTTTTCCTTAATCATGGTTGCAACCCCCTTTTTATTACCACTGTCCCTCAAAAATGGAGGTCTGGACTGTTTTTGATACTGTCGCGGCTGCCATCTGCTCTCTGCTTGCTTGCGTCTCTCAGCTGCAAAATGTTTACAATGTCTCTGCAGATGACCAATCTTCTTACAATAAAAGCACCTCCGTTGCTCCCTTGTAGAGGCTGCTTCCTCCTGCGTTCGCCAGTCAGGAGTTGTTTGTTGTTTTGGCACAGTCTTTAAGCTTGCTGAGTCACCCTGCTCAGACATTCTTCTCTGGTTCTCTTCCAGTATTCTGGCCACAATTAAGTCTCTATTAAGCTCAGCTTCTGGCAAGTTCTGCAAGCTGTTCGTTATGTTGTCCCACGAAGAGTCTAGCGATTCTATTAAAATGTAGCATTGCTGCTCTTTGCTAATTTGCACTCCCCTCAGTTCAGCTTGCACAAACAAATCTTGCATTATTTTTAAATGTTCTATCACACACTGCCCTTTAGCCATCTTTTGCCTGTATATTCTTTTAGACCATAGCATTTTTGCAAAAGCAGTTGAAGGAGTGTGTAATCTCTGCAAGGTATCCCACACATCCTTGGCGGACATTTTATCTCTGACGTCATTAATTAAGTCTTCTTCAAGCATGAGATAAAGACAGGCTTTTGCTTTACTATCTCTCTCTTTAGTGGCTTCATCAGCATCAGCTGCCAGCCCTGTTTCAACTGTTGACCACAGACCTTCCTTTACTAGTAGAGATTGGGCATAAATCTTCCAGGTAGAGTAGTTGTTTCTATTTAATTTACTAAACTTTAGAATTTCCATCTTAATTTGTGCAGTGACTCAATTTGACACAGTCCTTCTGAGTATGCACAGCCGACCCGTCTGGGCTCAAGCAAAACACAAAATGATTTACTCACGAGGCTTATCAGTGCAGCACAAACAGCTTGCTCTGATCTGTCGTCCACAAAGCTTTCTTCCACTCTCTGGAACTTTCAGCTTCTGTGGATGCTGGGTGCTCTAGTAACTGGGCCCATAACCCTTGTCAGGGATGATGGGAGTTGTAGCTCTTCACCTCTGGCTCAAACCCACCACCTTGTTAAGCAGCAGAGCCAACCAGCTTAGATCAGTGGTTAATGCTTTCCTCCAAAGCAGCAGAGTTTCAGAGAATAGGCTGAAGATCCTGACAAACTCTCCAAGCCTTCTCACTCTTCTCCAGGTGTCTCCAAAACATCTCCAGGATTCACTCAGGCAACTCAGTAGTTTTATATAAAACCTACTTTATTCTTCTATATAAATATACTATATGGTCAACTAATCACAATCTCTACACACTACACCACCTCTACTCCACAACACAATACATTGGCAAACATTGCAATTTTATAGCCATTGTTTATCACCACCCACTAGCTAGTTTCCACCCAGTGGGTGTGTACTTCCATTCTGATTGGTCCACATAGTTCCACCCATGCCTAAGACCAACCCATGTATTTCAACATTTCACCTTGTACACTTAATGATTCTCAGGTGTTTCCAATCTGCATTCAGTACCTCTGTCCTTGGCTCTCAGGCCTTCTAGATTACATTAGCAGTTTCACCTGTGTAGCCCCATAATTGCTCTTGCTTAGTCATTGTGGCTTTCACATACATATTTTATTTCTTTCACTGTATGTCCCATGTCGCATTTTCCTTAACATCCTTATACAAATGTTTCTTTTTAATAAAACAGACATACCACATCAATTATCCAATTAGCTAAGAAGATTTAGAAAGCCCAGAGGATCAGGCAATCTAGGAAGAAATGTAAAAGAAGCTAAGATTGCTGAGGAAGAAATTAAACTGAAGGATGAAAAATAGAAGTTGGAGGGGAATTGTATAAGAAATGGAGGCTTGTATGTTAGAAGGATCAAGCAAGGTTTTTGAGGGGAAAGTTAATAAAAGTTATTGATGGCTCTGTTTCATCAGAGAAACATGAAGAATTCTGTGATCGGGAGGAATCTCCTGAAATCAAAGGATTTTAATGTTGATGAGAAGAAGGCATTTCTGGAGGACTTTATAGAGACCAAAGGCTTTCAGGATGAAGAAGAGAAGGGGATCTTAGATGCTCTGAGGGGAGCCATGAGAGAAGAGATGAAAAGAGAAGGGAGTCATCCTGCCCAGAGAACTGAAGCAGACAAAGAAGCAAATGAAGTTTTTAAGATTAATATGAATTATGTGTATGAGACAATGCATTAATTGCAGGGTTTTTTTCTGTGTGGACAAGTTATGTTGAATTTTTGCAATGGCTGAGATATGGTAGAAAGCATTTATGGATTTGATCATTCACGGATTACAGTGCAGTGCAGTGCAGTATTTACTGCTGCCTCCACTGCTGCCCTTTGCCATTTTTAACAGGGACTTCAATAACTGGCAGGGTGGCTGGGCCTGGCTGTGCATGTGTTTTCTCCTTGCTCACTTGTATGGGTCAGAAGGAAGGGGATGGAATGGGGTGGAGTGAAGAGGAAGGGTGTGTGTTCACTCGCTCACTCATTTCCACAGGTGGGTAGGAAGGAGATGGGATGGGGGACTGCAAGAAGGATGGGTGCATGCACTCACTTGCTCATTCACTGAGGCAGGGAAGGGGATGGAGTAGGAGCACAGGGAGGGTGCATTTACTCACTCTCTCACACAGGCAGGCAGGCAGGTATGGGATGGGGGAGCATGAGGAAGAAAAGCGTGAGACTCAAGGCAGCTAACAACATATTTTAAAACAATACAGATTAAAACTATATAAAAACTTTAATAAAAGTATAAATATAAAAGTTATTTTTAAAATAATCAATTTATAAAGTTTAAACATTAAACATTAAAAACTTTAAAATTCATTAAAAGCCTATACAAACCACAAAACAGCATAGCACATCATTAAAAGCCCATCCCATTCTATAAGCGTATGGTCTACAGATCACAAGTTGATACCAACTTGACAACAAATAACAACCACCCCCAAAATAATAATAATAAAAAAACCCTGGCACAATAGCTTGGGGCTTCTGGGAGATGAAGTCCAACAACATCTGGATAGCCAAAGATTCCTTACCCTAACAGTTAGAACACATGGGCAATTGAAAACAATATTAAGAAGAAGAGCGAGACCCAAATCTACTCTCTTTTTGTTAGTTCATGAAAGTTAGACAGAACCAGAAATGTGAAGTTGAAGGCTTTCACAGCCAGCATCCATAGATTTCCCTTGGTTTTTTTCTGGGCTGTGAGACCATGTTCTGGAATAGTTTCTTTCCTCTGAGGATGCCAGCCACAGATGCAGGCAAAATGTCAGAAAGAAACTATTGCAGACCACGGCCTCACAGCCCAGAAAAAAAAACCAAGGAAAATCTAGAACCAGAAGTGTGGGGCACAGCATCCAAGCAAGGGTTTAATCCCAGTTTCCAGTGTTTTAAGTATTTTATCCAGGATCCAAGGGAAAGCAAGAGAAAGAAATGAGGCAATTTTAAAACAATTTAAAAGCTAAAGCTCACACTATTACATTTCTTTCTTTCTTTCTTTCTTTTGGTTCAATAGACTTATAAACACAGCCTCTGTTGACACTGGAGTGTCTGCAACGTCTTTGCAGACAGAGATTGACACTAATCCTCAGACAAGCCCCCCCCCAATGACACACACACACACACACACACACACACCAGAGCTAGTTCTTTTAAATTGAGATTGGATCTAGGAGAACAAATCTATCATGGGGACAAAGCCATCATCCTAGAATCTGGGGGCCTATCCACACTGCAGAAATATAGCAGTCTGACATCACTTTTTCTACCATAGTTCTATCCTATGGAATCCTGATATTTGTAATTTGGTGAGGCACCAGAGTTCTCTGATAGAAAAAGCTAAATACCTCATAAAACTACAAATACCAGCATTTCATAGGATAGAACTACGGTGGATAAAGTGGTATCAAACTGTTGTATTTCTACAGTGTAGACAGACCCTAGGTTTCTCAAACCTATTTGAGGAAGAAACTTTAGAGAGATTCTCACAATTGCCTGAATTGCCTGTAGTATGTGAATACACATTCAGTGTAACACATGAATATACCTCCAGAAACCCTCGTATATAACATGTGAACAAGAATGTGTACACATATACTGACTGTAATGGACAAGTACTCCTAAGATAAAATCTTGAGAAGAAGATTTCCTTTCTCTTCCTATCAAATAATGCATGTGTCTTCATCAAAAACAGCAACAAAATGTTTAGATGGGTTTTGCAGGCAAAAAGGGGATTCATGCTACACTGCTATAGCCTATAAATAATTTTTCTTCTCCTTTTGGGATTTGTCCCAGCATGCCAGAATATCAGTTGTTCCCCAACCCACCACTCCAAGTGACAAATCATTGGAAAGTGCATAAATGCTTTTCTGCTTTTAAAGAAAACAGATTACACTGGTTCAAAGTTTGAAATGACTGATTGCAGATAAAATGAGACACATTGATTATGACAAAGTAACCTCATGAATAAACTGTAAAGTAACATTTAAAAAGAAAACACACCTTATGATTAAAAATAACTAAGATACAATTTGTCTAAAGTTATGGATAGACTTAACCTATAACAAATCCAACACAGGTTCTAGTGAGACTAATATGAATCCTGATTAATAAGTTATACATCTAAATCAACATACCCAAGTTTTGTATAGTTACACAGCTTGTTGATATAACTCCAGAATGGTCACCCATGGAATAATGCTGCAAATTATATTTAAGACTTTCATAGGAGTTCAAGTAGTTTGAATTTTATCCTTCTGCTCGAAACTTTTTCACAGATTTTCCTAGGTTGAACACATCCATAATAGTATCCTTTATCCACAGCAAACTTTTCTTTAAAAAAAAAAAATCAAACTCATTTTTTTTAAGTCTTAAACATTCATCAGACAGAGTGGGACACAATAGGTCCAGACAACAATACTTCATACCATTGTTATAAATGCACTGTCAAATCAATATCCATAGTAATCCTTAGCTGAAAATAAAAGTTGGTTTTCTTCCTGTGTGTCAATGGTTACATTTTGTCCTGGCCTTGATAATAACTCCCCGCCCCCGTGTCTCATCTGGCTTTTTGTTACCAGAAATGAGTAATGTTCCAAAGTTTCCATAAGCAGTGTTGGTGTGCGCCTTCAAGTCACCTGTCAACATATGGCAACCCCATGAATTTCATAGGGTCTTCTTAGGCTAGGAATACTCAGAGGTGGTTTGCCATTGCCTTCCTATGAGCTTTTCCCTTGAATAGCTCATCTGCATTCCTCACCTCTTTTTTGGCATGAGATAGTTTTTCTTCTTCAGTAAGAAGTCTCCCAGACATCCAGAACATCACTATCTCCCACCCATTTTGAAACCTGTCATACAAAAAGAGATACACAAGGAACTTCATAACTAAAAGGAATCCTCCCAAGCAAAACAAACCATCCCCACTTGTATCTCTAGAATATGTGAAACCGCAGCAAAACATGATATGATAATTTGTGTATTCTTCTGGCATCTACTGTTGCAGAAAGCTTTTGCAGGAGGTGGGAATTTCAAGAAGATACATGATGTGAAATTGTCACAGTTTACATTAATTCCAAGTTGCAGGTGGACAAAAGGAAAACACAAAAGCCAAGAAGCCTGTGCAATAGCAGCTGGTAAGTTCCAGGTCAGTAGGGCATTGAAGCTATTCTTGGTTTTAATCTATACTATGAAGGTAAAATCCAAGGTGCTGAACTCTATTTGCAAAAAGGTTCTTCATAGTCCCTTTAAAGTTTGGAGTAAAACCTAGAGCAGATCCACCACTGCACTAATATGGGAGCCAGCATCTACTGCTGATGCTATGTTTTCTGTAATGTCTAGATGTACAAAAAGTCTAGTCTAAAGCTTTACACAGGAATCATTTCTGGGCCCAGTATAAGGTGTTGGTTATTACCTTTAAAGCCCTAAATGGCTTGGGTCCAACTTATCTCTGGAACCAACTCCTCCCATACAATCCTCCCCGCGTACTCTGGTCCTCTGGGAGGAATTTGCTTCAGCCACAAAAATCTAGGCTGTCTGCAACCTCCCAGAGGGCCTTTTCAGTAATCGCCCCCAAATTGTGGAATGACCTGTCAAACGAGATCCGTCAGATGACAAGCCTGAGTAGCTTTAAAAAAGCACTAAAGACAGATCTCTTTCGGCAGGCCTTTCCTAATTAGATCCCGGCCTCAGGGGATCCTGACCTCTTTTAGTCTGCTGGCTATTTATTGTATTTATTGTATTTTTTGTTTTTAAATGTGATTTTAGATAGTTGCTTTTAATTTATATTTGTTTAATATCTTTTTATGGGGGAGGGTGGGGTGGGTGATGTTTTGGGATTTTTATCTGTATTGTATTTAAATTATTGTAAGCTGCCCTGATTGTTTTAACAGAGGGGTGGGGTATAAATAAATTTTATTATTATTTATTATTATCATTCCATTATAAACCAGAGCTTTGAAAAATTAACAATTTGCAGTTACAGTTTTCAGAAACCTCCAGGCAGCATGAGATTCTGAGAGTTATAGCCCCTTACCAGCAACTTTTCCAAGCACGGTTATAATTTTCCCCCATCATATACTGTATTAAGGAATTCAAAACACCTGTAACCAACACTCACATTCTTGATGAAACTTCAGCCACTGGTCTGTAACCACCATAGCTGATTCAGTCAAGTGGATCAACTGTAAACAAAGGTGGCATGTGAAATGGCAATGACATTGACTGCGGTCATAAACTCACTTAATCATGTGTAGGTACTACTAAAATCAATGGTCCTTACTTGGAAGTGCTTTGGATTGCAGCCATTTGGTAACAAGGACATTTAAAGGCTCTCTAATACAGTATAAAAAGTGGCACTACCATGAATCTGACAATGTTGGTGTTTTAAGATATTCATTGTTCAGATATAACCACCTGAATGACATTTATTCAGCCAGACAAGGAAGACAGGTCTCAATTTTTCTCCCTTTGCCTCTGGATTCCCAACTAGTAGCTGAGCTGTTGGTCAGTTCCAGGATTTAGAGCCCAAAGATATCCATAGTCTGTGATGATAAAATGACACGTGACATAGAATTTTGGTGCAATAGCTATGGGAGTGAGAGCCAGCACGGTGTTATGGTTTGAGTATTTTGAGTTTTGGACTATGACTCTGGGGGCCAGGGTTCGAATCCCTGCTCAGCCATGGAAACCCACTGGGTGACCTGGGCAAGTCACACTCTCTCAGTCTCAGAGGAAGGCAAAGGCAAACCCCCTCTGAACAAATCTTGCCAAGAAAACACAATAGGTTCACCTTAGGGTCATCATAAGTCAGACAAACTTCGAGTAGCACAACTGCAACAGCTAGGGGAGCATCTCACATGAAAAAAGGGTGACAATGAAGCTGCTCCCAGAAGCTCAGTCCCATTGCTAAACATGAGGGGAAATCATCTTGCAAAAACTCTTGGCAACTACTACAACCCAAGGTCAGGAGCACACAAACCTTTGGGGGTCAATACCTCAGGATAGGCCAGCAGAAGCCAGCAGGCAGCACCAGCTCCCCCACTATAAGATCCTATTTCTCATTCTAAAAGTCAGTCTTGCTAGGGATCTATTAGAATCCCCAGACACCTCAGTTGGAACTGCCTGGCCTTTCTGCAGACCAGATAGACTTTGCATGCAGGAATCTACACATTACTGGATGGCTGTGGGCATGTCTGATTAAAACACCCATATTTGAAAAGCATACATAGAAAAAAATGCATGTATTTCAAATGGATGCAAAACACAGCACAAACATGGGGTGAAATGTATGCAAACAGTACGGACAATTTGAAGACGGTGCATAGAAAAATGGGTACAATTTCAAGAAATCTGCGCAAAAAAGGAAAGCTTGGTTGGACATGCATGGGGGGGGGGGACTGCTGGCAATGATGTGGCCGGAAGGGCCATTTTGGAGTTTCACATTGCTGATTATGAGCTTTTTCACTGCACTGAGGCAACCAAACAGCTTTTTAAAGCAGAAGGTCACAGATACACACCTTAGATTTACAGTTTAAAAAAATACTGTGCAGCGGCAACAACTTGTGGAGAATAATAACGCGAGTAATTTACTCCTGGTCACCATCTTGACTCACAGGCATGGCTGCGTGTAAACTTCAAACACAGATAGCTTTCCATACCAGTGACTTTGCCAAAGGACCATGGAGACAAATGAACAATTTTGCATTAATGCACAGCAGTCAACATTATATCCTCTCTCCTAGACATGCCCTGGGAATGTAATTCCAGATTTTAGGCTTAGCCACCAAACTATGCACTTTGAAATTGCTATGCACTTTGAAATTGGTTTTGTGAGAATGGTTGATAATGACATCAGTGCTTCCTGGACTACTCACATGGGTAATCCTAGTCACCTGAAACACTGATTGTCCTTTCTCTGCATGGGAGGCCTTTCATCATGAACTCCCCAAAATTACTAAAATCGAAGAGCTTTTTTTAAAAAAAAAATGCTCCAAAATAATGACAATTTCCACACACCCTCACACAAACAGATCCACATATCCCTTTCCTTATTCTATGTAATTTCATTATCCAGTTTGGTGGCAGCCTTTCAGATGTGAAAAGAATAAAGCAGTTAGTCCCCTAAAGCCAACCATATGGCCCTGACCAAATAAATGTTCCCTGTTTATATCTGTTTTCTGACAGATTATTACCCTAAATTTAAATGTCTAGGACAGGAAGGTAATCTTTTATGCTAGTATGTTCATATCCGCTGTTTGTCAATTCATGTCTTTTATTCTTAACAGCCAGGAAGTGAGTCAGGCTGAAGGAGCAAAACAATGGCAAGATAAAGGCTACACACCAGTAGCCATTTAACAAATTTATTCCTGCACACTCTGTTCAGGAAGAAGAAGAGATCACCTGATGCGTCTGCTTGTCACTTATGAAAACTTGATCTTTTGTTGGTATCCATGTATGATGTATCAGCATAAGATTCAGTTTTGGATTCCTTTATTTTCAACATAAACCCACAAATGGGGAATCCACCCTGAACAGCATATCTGTCCCACAACAACACTTCACAGATGAAAAACCGGGATGTGAGTCACCAAGCAACATCAGAGTGCAATCCAAATTTCAAAAGTTATTAATGAGGAAGAACACACTGTTACTTACCCTGATAGCCCCCAGCTTGGAATACCTAATAATTGGCTGTATTTAATACTTTGGCTCAATGAGACCATCCATGTGATTAGCAGGTAAACCAGATCCCCAGACACTAAGGATGGATTCATGTATGACTGAAGGAGGGGACTTTGGAAATTCCCTAAAAACCAAATGCTCAGACCAGAACTTAACACCTGGAGGTGAGTCATTCACTAATCCACTCAATAATAGCAGAGTCCTTGGTGCTGGTAAAATGGGTCTTTCCTTCCCTCACCCCCTTCCAACAAAAGACTCCTATTCAATTCTAAATACAGCATCCATTAATAATTGTTGACTCTTCTATAGTGCCCATTGCCTAGTCCTGGGAACCTTCAAGAAACATTGTATTCTACTCAAACTCCTATCATTCAGGGGAATTATTTCATATAAATATCACCCTATTTATATGGTGACCACCAAAGCGTGCACAGATTCCCTTTCTATTGACTCCACATCAGTCTGTATAGCCAGATGCATGAATCCCCTACCTTTCGACTCCATGTCAATTCATGCCAACATTCTGCCTCCTGGACCTCCTCTCTGCCAGTTTACTTTGAGAACTCAGCTCTGCAAGATCAGTACAGTATAAGCCACCATGTCCTTACTCCATTCCTCTATCCAAATACTTCCACCTATCTAGACTAGCCTTGTGTGATTGTTTGAAGCCTGAGTGTTTGTGTGGATGCGGTTGTAATTAATTTCCAATAAGGATAATTTAATTGTACCTTGTGGCCCCATTATTATCATTATACATAGTTTAAAGATACCACCATTGCCCGGCCCCTGCATGCCAAGTTCAGTTAATTAAAATCTGTAAGTTATTATTAGGACATTAGGGAGTCTCCACAGACCCAAAGCAACTCAGGTAACAACACAAGCTAGGAGAAGCCATAGCAGTTTACTTTTGTCTGATTCTACTGGGAAGGGCAAAAGTCTGACCCTTCCTCTCTTCTTCCCCTTGCCAAGTTAACTGAGCTGAAAATACTTTTGCACTTTGAACTCAGTCTGCAGCAACTAAAGTAAGCAGAGGAGAAAGGAGGAAAGTGGGAAGGGGAGAGGTACACTGGGAAATTTTAAAAGCAGATGGAAAAGCGGGATGACAGAAGATTATTGGGACTGTCCCTGCCAAATCAAGGCAGTTGGAAGGTATGGAAGAGCATGGGGTGGGATTTGGGAAATTAGGGAATCATACTGATTAGCCTTGGATCAAATCATCAACAGTCCTGAGGAAGTTCATGAAAGGGTTATTTCCTGCTCCTTTTTACTCTTCTGAGGCCCCCAGGACCTATTGTTCAGGGGGGTCCTGTGATCCTCCAGACAGGCTCTTTGGGGGCAGGTGGTCACACTCAGTGGCTGTCAGGAAGGGGTGGAAAACTTTTCTACTCTGTTGTTCCTTATCTTAAGTTTTGTTAGGATACAAATAAATATTATTTCCCTTAGGCAGTGATTCTAGCTAACTGGAAAAATCCTGTAACAATGGATTCCAAATCTTTCTAGTTCAAGGCCCTATCAAGGATGTGCTCATCCTTTAAATATATACATATATATTGTGCATGTTTCCCCTCTACACCCTCATTTTTAAAGCACATATTTTTACACTTTTTTAAAAAAAAAACCAATGCATTTTTTCTATGCTGTTTTTCCACTGAGTAAATAGTGTCCTTATTTTCCTATTGTATTTTTAGACATTCACTTTTTAAAAAGGTGGCTTTGTGCACATTGTATTTTCTTGAACATGCTGCAAACTCCATAAATGTGCATATTTCTGAGGCAAAGCAAGCTTTGTCTTTCAACAAGTCTTGGGGAGCACAAAATATATGCTTTCACTGAGAATCTCAAGCTCTTTCCCATCTCTAGTGCTCTACCGTTACAGAAGCAAGATGAGGATATTATAAGATTCAGCGCAAAAGAGTCATTACTTCCACTCACCAAAAAAAAAAAAAAAGAGTCTTAAGGCATTTCACTGAATTTCTGAAAAGCTTGTTGTTTGTTTGTATTAGCTGTTACTTCAGGAGTTTGGAAGCAAGAAGGCACCGTGAGCCCTGCAGAAAATAAACCTGACCCTTTCCACAGATACACAAATGATTGTTGTGTTCATAAAGAAAAATTTGGTATAGTCTATCATTGGCATGCTGTTAAAAGGGAACAATAACTTCAAAAAATGAAACAAAACCCAAAGACATTATCCTTTTCAGCCATACAAGTCTGGTGATGGTGGGAGGGTTAGGGTTTTGTCACCCCTTCGACTCATCCCTGAATGCTAGGTCTTGGCATCCTGTGATGATTTACTGCAACTGCTTCATGGTCTCCATCCTGCTTATCAGAAGAGGAAGAGAACGTGGAGAAGATGCCATTCTTGGTAGTGAAAACCATAGAAACTCCCAAAGCTCTTGATGGTGGGAGCAATTCCAACAATAGTTCCTTTGGCCAGACTATATGCCTACTTGCTTCCAAAACAAACAGTTCTTCAGAAAGATGATTCCAATAAGCCAGTGCTCTTTAATTTCTCTCCTGCATTACTCTCTCCTTCATGGATCTTCCTGTCACATGAGAAAGTGGAAGACATTGCCTTTATAGCTCTCAGCACAAGAAGCTCATTATAGAAGAGAAACAACAGGCAAAGAAAAATGGTTAACATATCAAGGCCTTCTGGAAAATTACCAGTATAGGAGACTATATAAAGGAGAATAGAGAATATAGAATTTAGTTGAGTGATCAGCTAATTGTGGAGAGATATAATTTCCAATAGTTTTCCTACCTACAGTTATTCAAAAGATTTAAGATGGACAAGAAGAGTTAAGATTTTGAGGAAAATTAGTTTGAGTTTGAATTGCAATTGTGTACAGATGATGAAATGTATAAAGGTTATAAAATGTATAAACTTTTGTCAAAATTTGGCATGGAGAAAGAGCAAGTAAAATATTGTATGATAAAATAGATTATTGGCTATAAAACTGTATGCGGACAGAACAATGGGAAAAGATGTGGTCAAAGGGGTTGAAATTTATACTATATTATGATCCCAATTAGAACTTTTATAAAATGATGTGTCATTGGTATATGACCCCCAGATAAATTGGTGCAAATGTATAAGAATGTTTCAAATGCATGTTGGAAATGCGAACAATATGAAGGGACATTTTATCATATGTGGTGGACATGTGAAAAGGCTAAAAGGTTCTGGGTCCAAATACACGCCTCAATGAAGAGGACTGTAAAGGTTAATAACCAATTAAAACCAGATTTTTTTCTTTTGGAAGCTATGGATGAACAGTGAGGAAAGAGTAATGGGAAACTACTTCAATATGTGACTATGGCAGCAAGATAGTTGCACACACAAAGATGGAAGAATTCAATATTACCTACTAGGAAGGAGTGGTTGTTAAAATTGACCAATTTAGCTGAAATGGAAAAATTATCCACTTTGATCAGAGAAAAATCATTGGTGACATTTCAAAAAGGTTGGAAACACCTTATAGACTTTTTCCCCGGGGCGGGGGATTGACCTGATAACTTTTGCTTTTTGATATTCAGTACAATTTGGCCAGCAGAAGAAGTGTATGAGGTAGTTTTAGAAAGAGAGGTATGAATATATAAATATATATGTATAACTGCCGAAAAGAAAATCAGAAGCCATTATTACTTTTCCTATATTTCTTTGTTTACATCTTTTTTTTTCTTTTCCTTACTTTCTTCGTCTAAATATATGTAATTTCTTTTTATGGTATCTTCAACAATTCTTAATAAAAATGAGGCAAAAAGTAAGTCAGTAAGTGGAGGACATGACATGATGCATATTAAAAAGTCATTTGCTGTCCAAAACACTATCATTTACTTACTTAGACTAACATTGCCCTTATGTTGCTCTCTGTATCATTTCAAAGACTAAGAAGTTGTTCTTCCATTATTCAGTTATCACCCTCCAATGGTGGTCTTATGCTTATGGATGCCTGTAATCATAATGCTATACAGTAAATTGAAATAGAGAAATGCTAAGGTTTAGAATACATAACAATTTGTGTTTCTGCTTATCCTACAAGTTCCCTATTATTTCAGTATTTGATGAAACTACCAGTGTTCTGAAAGGTCAAGGGATTGTGAGTTCAATATGTGAGTCAAACCTTTGAGCCTTCAATTGAATAACAAAAACTACTCCTACTGAAAAGTACTTAAGCTAGAAAAATGTCATTGAACTGGAAAAGAACCAGCCAGACTGATTTTCACACGGGGCAATTATTCCCCTGAAAGATCGGGAGAGAAATGGGGCTCTTCCAGGAGCAGAGCTCCGTTTCGCATGCCCCTTTCCTTCTCCTGATCTGATGTCGTCCTCACTCTGTGCTGCTTCCATTTCTCTGCCAGTATCTTCCGTCATTTTTTAAGAACGAAGAACTTTTGTTATTAAAAAATGACGGAAGATACTGGCAGAGAAATGGAAGCAGCACAGAGTGAGGACGACATCAGATTGGGAGAAGGAAAGGGGCATGCGAAATGGAGCTCTGCTCCCAGAAGAGCCCCATTTCTCTCCCGATCTCTCAGGGGAATAATTGCCCCGTGTGAAAATCTCCTTAATCTGTGAGGGCTGCAGCATATACTGTCCACTCTCAACAATCTTCTAAGGAAGGCCATCTGCTTTTAAAAGTGCCCAAACCTTTTCCCAAATCAGCAGAACGTTTACAGTCGTCCCTTCACATTCACGGGGGTTCCGTTCCGTGGACCCCCGCAAATGTGAAAAATCCGCGAATAACGACTCCCCTCCCCCCTCCCTCCCCAGGCCTTCCTCCCTCCCTCCCCAGGCCTTCACGGCACCTCCAGAGGGCCTCCGGGGGTCCCGCGAAGGCCTCGCCACCCCCTCCCCAGACCTTCGCGGCGCCTCCGGAGGGCCTCCGGGGGTCCCGCGAAGGCCTCCCCACCCCTCCCCAGGCCTTCATGAGGCCTCCGGAGTGCCTCAGGGGGCCCCGTGGAGGCCTCCCCAGGCCTCCCCGCTCCCTCCAGGTCTTTCACGGGGCCTCTGGAGGCCCCGTGTCACGGTTTGGGGGGGCCGGGGGGGGCTCCCAAAACCACGAATAACCAAAACCGCAAATGTCAAGTTCGCGAATGTGGAGGGGCAACTGTATTTTATTGAGATTTATTCAGAAGCAGCCACTATTATCTTTTTTCAATTCATGATTGTATCCAATAGTGTCCTTTGGCCAATGAAGTACAGCAGGTCAATCAGTGGATCAAATCCCACCTGCCATCAAACCCCCTGCATACTCCAGAGCTCTGTTCCAGTGAGTTGGATCCCTCCAAAACAGATGGAAAGAAGGTGAGTGGAGGGTGCATGTGGAAGGATCCAGATGGGCATGCCAGCCTGGCCCTGCAGCCACTGCCATTGCCATCTGCACCCCACTGTCTGAATCCAAGCAGGAGTCCCACAGCCCTGCATGTGACCAGCCTTTCTCGATCTAGAACAGGAAGGCAGCTGGCAGATGAAGAGACAGGTCGACATGCCAGAATGGGCTCCTGCATTCATGCTGGGCCCAATCCAGTTTATTTTGGCTGGACCACATTTAAGAAGGTATTATTTTAAAACATGTTATTGGGCCCTACCCCATTTGCCCCATCTTGGCCCTGTCTTTGCCCTGGGGGTCATGAGGACTGCCCAGGGTCAAAACAGGGCAAGTGTCCTGTGCCATCAGGATTGCAAGGCTCCAAGACAGGAGCAAGATGGGGAAAATTGCCCATGTAGATAACCCCAAAAGTAGCTGCTATGTGGAAGGACAAAAATATTGTGAGAATGGGGTGACAGCGTGAAAGGTATGGTAAAGATAGATACATATATCGTGAAAATAAATCATGCCTGCTAATATCAAAATGTCAAGGGGGCTGTGAAAAAACTCATAGAATTCAAGGAGAATACCTTTAATCCCAATGAGATCCCACACAATTTGCTGTATTTTTTTTGGGGGGGGGCAAAAACTGAAAAAAAAATAGGTAGGAAAAGCCTTTGTGGCTTTTCCTGAAGTTGTTGTTGTTGTTGTTGTTTTAAATGCAGGGGGAATGTGTACTCCTGCTGGTTAGGTCAACCGAATCACATTACTGTACATTCCCAGACAAGAATGGAAGTGGAAACCAATAGGTTAAAACATGTGTCAGGGGGATGGCTTGCTGGCCACGAAGAGACTGGAGCACCATTTTGGAGTTTTGTGGTAGCAATTGTGTACTTTTTTGCTGCGCTGAGGTGACCAAACCACTTTTTAAGTGGAAGATCACACTTGCACACCTTAGATTTACAGTAAAAAAAAAATATTGTGCACTGGCAGCAACTTGTTGAGAATAATAATGTGAATGATTCACTCCTGGACACCGTGTTGATTTGCAGGCATGGCTCCATGCTAACATCAAACACGGATAGCTTCACATACCAGCAATTTTGCGAAAAACAACAACAACATGGAGTCAAATGAATGCTGCTGAGAATTGCATTAATGTCTATTAATATAATAATAATGTGCAAGAATCAGCATTGCATCTTCTCATCTAGACAAGCCCAAGAATTTATGGACATTCAAACAGAGTACCTACCATGGGAATTGGGAAGCAGTTGCTGCACCCACTAGGATTTTTAAAGTAGGAAACGCAGACACAAAACTATTCCAGATGTGAGTAATTTTTATTATTCATTCATTTATTTTATTTTATTTATATTCTGTTTTTCTCCCATATGGGACCAGAATCTTGATTTCTCATGTTGATTACTGTGCCCTTGAATGGAATCTTGCATCTATGAAATTGTGTACCATCAGTGCCATAGTGACACTGATGTTACCTGTAAGCCACACTCTTCTTACAGAAAAGAGTTCTGTGTACTTACAGAGCTATAGTTTATTTCACTTTTAAGTGATCTACCAAATTTTAGCTCTTAGTATTTTTCTTGTTGACATTTTTGACATTTTGTTGTCTGTCTATCATCTATCTATGTATGGAGATCATCAGATACTCTAAAAATGGTGTGATAATGATGCCAGGAGATCACTAAAGGGCCTCCTTTTCAGATGACATCATTCCCCTCTCGTAATGCTCCCATTCGGCTGCCGTCCTGCTGGTGCTGCTTATTATTGATGGGAGAAGCCGTCAATAGATCCCCCCATTCCATTTCTGTCACTGAGGTTCCTACAAGTGAAAAGGTGCCCCGTTTCACTGGTGAGATCCCAGCATCAATGGGAAGTCCCTGCCAGAACACTTCCGGGTGAGATCGGGACATCAAGGTAAGTGACACACTTTTTTGTACCCTCCTCAGGTTACTTGTAATGTTTTAAGTATGTTTTTGTGCTTGCTGTCACTTTTTGTTATTTATTTTTCTTTTAAAGTTTGATTTTCCTGTACTCTCTTCTTGCGAGAGCGGGTGGGATTTCAAACCAGGAAGTGAATGGAGCTCTGTTAGAGCTCCATTGACTCCTGGCCTGCATTCAAGATGTGAATAAGGTAGATCTGAAAAGATTTCTTTTTCTGCCAGGATGGGGACAGGACAGGGGCCAGAGGGGAGGTTGTGGGACAGGAACACTTTTTTCATTCTAGTCGGAGAATCTCCTATCTATCTATCTATTCCTAGTTATAGAGATCTGATTTTTTTTTTCATTTTCCTGCATTTCTCAACATTTCATTAGCATTCTCATCACATCCCAGTTCTATATTGGGTTTTAAAATACCATGCTCCACACTATTTACAGTAGGAACCCCATATCCATGGAATATATGTTTCTGAACTTAATGTAGAAATGCAAAACTGCAGATAATAGCAAACCCTATTGAAACAAGCAACTTCCGGCCCAAGCGTACTATAGCATCTCACTGGAGAACCTAGAGATTCCTAGAGAGAATACCTCTCTAAGCATTTTCTAGGTCCTCTGTGGTCATCTTCTGGCAGAAGCTTACCACTGAATTGTAATGGAGGACCTAGAAAATGCCTAAAGAGAAGATAAATGAAACCGTCTTGCAGATATGGGGGTCATACTGTAATTTACACATTTTTACATCTGTTTCTTTATGTGTATATTTTGCTGCATTATCTCCATTGAAAAAGAGTATGCACATTAAAAAAAATATATGCATTTTAGATATACAGTACATATTTACCTGTGTCTAATTGAACAATTGATGCCCAGGCTTAGCTCCTGATGATGAGATACTGGAAAATATTAGCCTAGTTTTGATAATACCCTTATAGACCATACACTGGATAAATATATGTGTGAACATTTTTAAAGCTCATTTAATAAATATTTCTCTTCCACCCTTGTCTCTAGTGTCTTGATCTCTTATGTAAGATTTTTTTTTTTTTTGGATGAACAGAGTGTGCTGCCTTTCCAAGGGATTATGTTTTATAAAAATTACTTTTTTTGTTATTTGTTTGTTTCAATAGATCCAAGAACTACTAATGTTGGAGCTTCCTATATGAAAGAGATAACACTAAGGGCCTGGTAGCCATTGGTACAATGGCCAATTCTGCAGTGCCTATATCTGTCATGACACTTCACCACAGCCATGCCCCCAGAGAGAATGAAAAAATGCAGACAGCTATTTTGATTTATAATCCATTCTAATAGATTCTATCTCTAACAGGACAAGAACCTTTGGACATGGACCCCAGAACAAAGCCATAGGAGCTCAAGTCTGCTTCAAAAATAGACTAAGAGGTTGAGGCCCCCCTGAAATAATTTGGCTAAATTCGACCCCCAATCAGAAATGTACAAAATGATCAAGCACTAAGAAATATAAAGACAGCTATTGTCATTGAGCCCTTCCAGGAATAATAAAGGCGGCCTGACATCTATCCCAAGCACACCTACTTGGGAGTAAGCTGCATTGAACACATGGAGGGCACGTCTGCTTATACATTGCGCTTATAAAAGTTAATATTTAAAGATGTTTGAATGATAGCAGATTAGAAAAGTAACTTGCTTTCCTCCTACAAGTTGTTGTTTCTTACCCACCTCTCCCTATGGAACAAGTGGGGAACAACAAATCAACACATAAACATAAGATCAGTTAAAATCACATATCAGGTAATTTTGTATCTTTTTTCCACATTTATTCCCAATTTTCTAATGGTATATTACGTCCAGTATATTTAGCCCAATCAATCATACAATTCTTAATTGGTTCATCTTCCGTATTATATTTTAATAATAATTTATATATCCTTGATATCATATGGTTATTTCCCATGTAGATTATTTTCTCAAATTCCGTTCTTTCTTCTTCAAAATTATATTTCTTATAGTCTTCTTTAAAACTTTCTTTTAATTGCATGTATGAGAGCCAATGTAGTTCTATACCTTCCTCTTTTAGATAGTCCTGATCTTTCATCTTCCATATTCCCTCTCTCTTTTCTAACAAATATTTATACGTGATCCACCTATTTTGGTATCTGGTTTCCCTTCTATAAAATGCTTCCTGTGGGGAAAGCCAATGGGAGATTTTAAAAATAAATCTGTCCTTATATTTGTTCCAAATTTTAAACAATGTACATCTCATAACATGATTTGTAAATTCTTTATTCATTTTGACTTTTCTGTACCGTAAGTATGCATGCCACCCAAATTTCAGTTCATGACCTTCTAATTCCAATAATCGTTTATCATCTAATAAAATCCATTATTTTAAATTAGATATGCACGAGGCTTCAAAGTATAACTTTAAATCTGGGAGTCCTAAATCTCCTCTTTCTTTCACATCTGTTAGTAATTTCCATTTTATTCTTGGTCTTTTACTTCCCCAAAGAAATTTTGACAATTTTTTTCTCCACACGTTAAAGAGACTGGTTGAATAAATAATTGGTATTATTTGGAACAAATGCATAAATTTTGGTAATACATTCAATTTAATTATGGATATTTTTCCTAATAATGAGAGGTTCAACCTTTGCCAAGTGACCAAGTCTTTTTCAATATTGTCCCATGTTTTCAGAGTTATTTTCATACAGTTGTTGAGGTTTCATTGTCAAATTTATACCTAAATATTTAACTACTATTGAAATTTCAAAACCTGTTTTATTAGCAATTTTTATTTTTTCTTGAGCTAACATATTCATTGTTAAAATTTTTGTTTTATCTACATTAATTTTAAAACCTGCTACTTTCCCATAATTTCTTATTTTTTCTATCATCAATTCCAAGTCCTCTAGCAGATTCTCCAATATTAGTACCATATCATCTGCAAATATTTTTACCTTAAATTCTTCCTTTCTTACTTTCACTCCTCTTATCTGCTCTTAAATCTCTATTTAATATCTCTAAGATGAAAATGAACAATAACGGTGATAGCGGGGACCCTGTCTTGTTCCTTTTTCTATATTTATTGTTTCTGTTTCATTACCATTAATTATTAGTTTAGCTTTTTTATCTTAAAGAAAATTTTTACAAAATGATGTATAAATGGTATATGACCCCAAACAAATTAGCAAAAATATTTTAAAATGTAAATAATAAGTGCTGGAAATGTAAGAAACAGGTTGGGACCTTCTACCATGTTTGGTGGAAGTGTAAGAAAGTACATCGATGTTGTCTAAAAATTAGGGAAATAATACAAAAAAAATTGAAAAAAAATTTTTAGAACTTAAACCAGAGCTATTGTTATTAAATATGATAAATACAGAAAACAAAAACAAAAAAGAGAGAAAACATAACAGTTTGATAACGTACTTGATAACAGCAGCAGGATTGGTATATGCAAAAAAATTGGAAAAGTAATAAAAATTCCAAAAATTTCAAAGTGGATAATAAAAGTATTTGAGATGGATAAATTGGATAAACTTGCAAATTTAGTAAAAGGAAATTCAATTGAATTTTTTTAAAAAATATGGAAACCCTTTACAGGCTATATAAAGCAATATAATGGAGACTGGGTGGCTTTTGGATTTAAATTATAACAAGAGAACCTATAGAGAACAAATGGAGATAATATGTTGAAGAGTTAGAAATTAGAGAGAAGAACTGAAATGTGTTTAACACTGTACAGCTAGAGATAACTTGGAAGTCTTTTTTAATGTGTTAATTCTTAATTGTTTTTTGTTGTTCCGTTGTTATAATTTAAATTTCTAAGTATATATCTTTTATTTTATTTTATTTTCTGTTTGTTAATTCTTTTCTATGTTGTGTCAATTGTATTCACAATTTTTTTACCCTTTTCCTTTCTTATTCAATTAAAATTTAATGAAGATATTTAATTTAAAAAGCACATATCAGTTTAAAAACATATATCAATTTAAAAAAAACAAGTAAAACCCAGACATTTTAAAACAGCCAATACAGATTTGCTACCTGAATTGTGTGGGTCTGTGAGGGTCCCACTAGTGTCCGAACTTTAATATGGGGAATATTTAATTAACTCAAAATGGCAGCAAGAGGCCAGGTAATGGCAGGATCTTTTGACCTCTGTGTACCAGTAATCACTGAGGAGACCTCAAGCCTGGATGTATAATTGAATGTGTTTTTTTTTTTTTAAATGGAAACTAATCTCAACAGCATTCACTCTTACACTCAGGCTTCAAGCAATCACCCAAGGCTATCAAAAAGGTAGGAAGTATTTGGATAGAGGAATAGAGTGAGGGGATTGTGGGTTATATTATACCAATCCTGGAGCAATGGTCTGTGCACACAGAGTTGCATTCTGAAGGTCACACAGCAAACTGGCAGCAAGGAGGGATCAAGAGGAACTGTGGACCTGTGGTAACACAGACTGATGTGGAATCAGGGAAAAGAGGGTCTGTGCAAACTTTGGTGGTGTTTTAGAGTGAGATTTATATGTGATAATTTCCCTGAAGGGATGAGGTTTAGAGTGGAATACAATTTCCCAGGAATAGACAAAGGGTTCTCTGGAAGCTATAATGATTGTTAATGAACCATACATTTGTAATTGGATAGGAGCAGGCAATGTCTGAGGGGAAGAAGAAACACCCATTTTGCAACCACCGAGGACTCTGCTATTGTTAAGTGGATTAGTGGATGAGGACTCATCCCCAGGTGTTTTCAGGAATACTCTGACCTCTGTATGACCTGTTTGAGGAATTTAGAAGGCCCCTCCTTAAGTTATACATGACTCCAGCCTTGGTATCTGGGTGTCCCTGGTTTACTTGCCAACCACATGAAAACCCACATCAAATCGGATTATTAAATATTGCCAATTATGCAACATTCCAAGATTGGGGTTGTCAGGACAGGTAAAACAATTAAGTAGGCAAAATTAATAACAACACACCTACCACTGTTGAGCACCCCCATCTTTAAAAAAAATTCTGGGTTCTTGCTTTAGGAAACTTGATAGAGCTTAATTGTTCACTGAAGATGTTGCTTCACTGAAAACTCAAGGCCCAATCCAATGTTCTACATCACAAGAGAAAAAGCTCACAGCAATGTATCCTTGCTGCAACAATTCCATGTTCTCCTGCAGCTATTGAGAGGATTGCAGGGATGCTCGGAAGGAGCAGGGGAAGGGGCGTAAGAGGAATGGCAGATGGCATGATCAGCCCTGCTATGGACAAAGGCTTAGAGAGCTCTCTGACATCCAAGCCCAGGGCCTACCACACCAGTACTGGCGACAACATTTCTTCTGATGTGAACCAAGTGATTTACATTGTCAGTCCCATGGGGGTTACCACCACCACCCCCTCTGCTAGGTTATTCTTGTATGTTCTGTGGAAGTCAGAGTAACAATAGATTTATCATATTGGTAGAAAATGTCAGCCCTCCTCTCCCACCCCCATTCCTCTGAGGAGCCTCACCTAATTTTAGAACAAAATGCAAAGAAGCTGTTTAAAGTCTCAGGAAAGAGTTCCAAATCACTGACTCATGCCTGAAGTTTCAAGTTAGAATTGCTGTTCTGTTCATTGACTGTGAAAGAATAGCCCCAACACTATCAAACATTTTTAGCTGCCAAAATTAAAATCCAGTGATGCATTTCAGAAGGACACTCTTTAATTCTATTGCCATTATTTTTTTTAAGAGCTGCAGGAGTGTGTGCGCTTCTATTATTTTAACTTGTCTTTTCTTCTTTTTTAACAGATGCAGCTTCAGGTCTGTGACATTCCTTTTTTTCTTTTCCTTCTAAGCTTGCTGTATCTCCATTTAAATCTACCATATTAATGGCTGGGATCAAACTGTATCAGGTAACTGACTTTATCCAGAACTATCCACTTTTAATATAGTGAGGTGGCAGATGTGGGAGATAACTGCTAAGAGTATACTTTACAAAACATTGTGCAGGTTCATGGAAAGAATTTACAGTGTTGGTATCAAAAACATTGGGCTGGGGTCAGTGGGCTCAGCTAGGTGGGAGAATTAATTGCAGGAAATAGTGCATTAACTCACTATCACATCAGTGTTCATTTGTCTCCACAATACATTTGCAAGATCACTGTCATGGGAAGCTATCCATGTTTGAAGTTCACATGGAACAGGTCCGCGAGTAAAGATGGTGGCTGCAAGTGAATTACCTGTATTATTATTCCCTGCAAAGCTCCCTCCATTTCCTTTGGGGTGGGCCAGTTAAGTTAGAAATGCGGAAGAGAAATCTTCTGCTTAATTTTTGTTGTTGTTGTTGCTCTGCTGCTCGAAAATAGTACATGATCACTTCCATGAAAATCAACAATGGTGGCTCTGGACAATTCACTGATGCCAAGCCCACCTCTGCACATATCCAACCAATCACATTTTGACTTCCAGGATGTGCCCCAATTCAAATTGGTCGTTCAGATGAGCTGGAATGTGAATTCCACATACTTTAAAAAATATCTTCACGAGAAACAGCAAAGGCTGTTATTTTGAAGTACTTGGAATTTTTATATGATGAATCCCTATGGGAGATCATCTGAACAAAAGGTATTCCCCTTGCATTCCAAGAGGATTTTTTTTCTCTGTCTAGATAACACCAGTGTTCCTATAACTGGGAGATGATATCTGGCAATTCCTGTACATCCCCTAAAAAAACCCTACTCTGGGAGTTTGGGAGAAGCTCTGAAACAGCATGGAAGGCAGTATGAATGTAGGGCCACAAATGAAGGTAATGATTTAAGGACAACTAGTTAGATAATCAATTCACTTTTTGTAATAGCAAAAGCATAACTATGTTCCATTTGAACTACAAATTAACAAGGATGAACCTCTTCCACTTTCAGTGACTTTCATTGTATAAGGGTGTGGCCTCATTAAGTGAGAGGAGAAACACCACATGATTCAAGTAGTGCTCCATGCTGTTCCTTCTTCTGTGTTGTGGGTTCTGAAAAAACAATGAAGAGTGCACTGAGCAAGTGTGTTTGGTGGCCTATTGTGTTCAAATGTTTTTAGAGTAACTAAAAGTAAATATTTAGTCCAGTTTGAGTAATTGAAATGTGACAGTTACTTTTTAAAATCTGTAACTCTAATGTAACCAACTACTTTGTGACACCATGGACCATATGTAACAAATTACTTTGAAAAGGTAACTTTCCACACTCTGAAAGCAACAGAGAACCCTATGCCCAGGCTAATTATATCTTAATCAGGTCAATGGAATTTAATTTCCCCTAGGATTGAAGCTGGTGCTTTGTATCCATTTTCTATATTTTGCACCACAGTTCGTTGGTTGATTAATTCATATATTGATGCTTCACACTGGACCATTATCACTTCCAATATCTGGCTACTCTTAGCAGCCTAAATACCCATAGAATTCCCCATGCTGTGAGTAATCTTCAGTTCAACTTTCCTAAATGCTAGTTGAATAGTGTGAGCCAACATTGCTGCAAGATGCTCCTGAAGCCAAGTCCACAGTGTCTGATCACACAGTTCTAATGAGCATATTGAAACATGAGTAATGATAAGTAAGATATTCACAAAATAACTAGATTTTAATAATCAATGTTGAACCATTACAAAGAAGGCTAGCATTTTATGTATTTGTTTCAACTTTTCACAAGTTTATGTTTACCCAAGAACAAGAAAGTGTAGGTTAAATAAAGTGACTGGGGGGGGGGAGGACAGAAGAGGAAAACCCAAAACAAAACATTACAGAATTCAACTCAATAGCAAGACCTATGTATAAACTTCACATCAGTAGGCCTAAGCATGTTATTCATATATCTATTTTCTAGCTGTAGAGTAATTAAAATGAATGGATCCAAAAGCAGGAGTGGCCAAAGTGCAGCCCTCTGAATGATGTTAGACTGCAACTCCCATCAGCCCTAGCCAATATAGCCAATGGTGAGGAATGCTGGAGTCCAACAACACCTGAATACAAATTTGCATCTGTAAGGGACTTCCCTTACAGCCAGAATGTGACTCCTTGGCAGAATACCATAAGGCACATATATGCATCCACACCCACACACATGTGTGGCCTTCCCCATTGATTAAAAAAAGAAAGAAGTTGTTAAAATCAGTTCATTACTGGATCCTGCTGGAGACAGTTTACAGAATGTGGTATTGCTACAATGAGACCTTCTCATGTATGTTGAGGAATATTGTGCCATGAAGGAGCTTTAAGCTAGGCAGCAGGTAGGGCACTTTTTTCTAGCTGCTGTTTTTAAACCATGTGGAGACAGAAATCAGTACTGACCTGTTTCAGAGTATCCTGTAATCTACCAGTAGATTTAGATTTTTCACTTGTCAGCCAATAATAAAATCCATACCAGCCCTCCAAACAGCAATGGTTGGTTGCTTCTATGTCAGTGGGGTAGGGAGTCTGTTCCATGCTTTAGTCCCGAAGAAATACACAAGGTGCTTAATTTTGTCCTCCAAAAGAGCTCAACATCTTGAATAGCTCATTTAAAGTTTAGACTAAATCCTGGAGTGGGTTCTCCCCTCACAGATATGGAAGCCACCAACTACCTCCCACTGACAATGAGTATATCTTCACTGTCACAGAGCACAGCTTACCAGTATTGAGCAAAGAGAAATTTGTTTCTACTACTATGATGTATTACTACAGTTAGAACCCCATATCTGCAGAACCAATGTTCGTGGTTTCAGTTATCCATGGGACACTAAAAGAGAAACACATACCATAGAATCTTCCTAGAAAATGCCTAGAGGGGCATCCTCTCTAGACATTTTCTAGGTCCTCCAAGGCAACTCTATGGTATTTGTGACTGGAAGTCCCATTATTTTCATTGGTGTTCACTGTTATCCATGGTTTCTGGAATCTGTGGTAAATGTGGGAACCAAACCTCCTGCAGATAAGGGGGTCCAACTGTATATCCATTTGAATTTCGGTCTCTTCTATTACTATCCCTGCTTTAAATGTTTATTGCTGATCCACCAGATACCAGTATTGGGTTGAATAGGGGTACTACATTTTACTTGTTTAACTGAGATGAACCTGGGAGCTACAAGGGGAGGGAGCAACCTAGCAGAGGATCCACTGAGGGAGATGATAACCCTCTGACCTCATCCTTGGCTTCTTCTGGTTAAAGCACCCAAACCCCAAGGGCAACCCAAACTCCTGGGTTGCTCCTCAGCTGGCTCTATGTCCTCTCCCAAATCCCATGACTTAAAGTAAGCCCCCCCCCCTTCAAGCCAGCTCTTAAGGTAGTTCCCTTCAACATCCCCATGTTCTACATCCTAAAGGGGCAGGTCGAGAAACCTCCCCTTCACCAAAAGAATGTCAAGGATGCTCACTAAAAAGCCTGCTTTCTTTTCCTCTCTTCCCCTCCACATACTACCTAATGTGTGACCAGACTATTTAATGCCACTATCCAAAGCCACTTTCCAAAAACCTACCCCAAAATACAGTTTAGGGTAGGTTTTTAGAAAATGGAAAAGAGGAAAATTTCCTACCTGTCCCCTGAAGATGACCAGTTACATGGCACAAGATTTGGGTGCAATGAAAGAGGAAGACATCAGGGAGTGTTGGGGCTTAACAGCCTAATCTTCCCACCCCAATGCTTCCATGCCATGGTACTTTGCACCAGGGCATACCTCATTGGTCTCCCTTCCATTGGGCACTAACACAGGCATCCCCTCCCTGCAGCTGCTTGGGCACTGTGTGGGCATGAGGCAAGATTGCTTAAAAGGAAGAGCCTTACGTTTTACATGTATTTAATTGTATGATCCCATTATTTTACATTATTGTTCTATAAAAGAGGTAACGAAATATCTAGGCACAGATACTGTTGAAAATGCAGAGAGAGTCAAATTGCAGGCGACTGTATAAGTGTAAAAGCAGAGAAATGATTATAAATTCAAGAAGTCTGATGACAAATACTGGGCTGTCAAAGTGATTAAAGTAATCGTTGGAAGTTGTTAGCAAAGTCACCAGTACAAATAAGAGATGTTAATACTGGTCTGACCTACTTGCTAAGATTTTGCACTTTAAAAAACACACACACACATTACAAAGCTTGTCATAATTTTTCTTTCCATTTAATATTAGGGTATTTTTTTTTAAAAAAAAAAAACTAAACAAAGTCTTTTAACAGGGCATCATAAAGAAACAAGGCAATTAAACCACTCACCTACTGTTTTCATTGTACACGCAACAAAGAAAGACACACTGTCTTAGGTTTGCTCCAGAAACTGTTGGATGTATTTGATTCAGCTCAACAAGCAGCATCCATTGCAATTACAGCTGAATTTGGAAAGAATTATGTCTTCCATTTACAAAGGCGATATGTAAATTGGCATAATTGTCTTCAAAAGAGCAACAGGGATTTGTAGCAGCTGGGAATCTGGATCATAAAACTCAGATTGTGTTCCCATAAATGCACCCTGCCTGGGCTATCGCTTTGGCCAATCCGTTAACTGATCAAAGTCCTCACTTTATCTTCAGTGGAACAGATTCAGGTTAGAACAGGCCCTTGCGACTTGTCACCCATCAAGTCAAACCCACCAGCAGCAGCTGTGGACTGTAGCCTGCCAGGCGCTCCATAAACCTAGGGTACTGCTTTTGTAGTCCAATGTAAGTAAAACAAACAAGAGACAGACTGAACCTTTGACAGGCCACCATACACAGGAGCCACCTGGTTTTGTAGGCAATGAATTGTGCAGATCTGGGTTAAAATGGCCTTATACTCTATAATGCTCCCTAGACATCATCTCTTAGTGACTATAGACAACAAACTGCTTCCTAAGCATGTGAATGAACTGCTTCCTAAGCATGTGAATGAACATATGATGAGGGCCATTCAAGTTACCTGGTGAGGGGGGAGGAAGAAGGATAGGACATAAATAGAGTGAGTGGGGGGATGAATGAATGAATGGTGCTAGTTAGGAGTAGCATTAGTCCTTTGATCTTGTGCTCCCCTTTTCCTCTTTACTGCAATTGCAGCTGGCTGAAGCATCATCCACTGGCAGGTACTCCTGCTCTTTGGACAACACTGGCTAATCTTGCTTACCCAACCAGACGCATGGGTAATCAGTCAGTGACAGTCGGCAGGTATTCAGAGGAAAACTGTACATCTTCAAAGCTGCTGCAGTGTCAAGGTTGCTTCACCTTCAAAGCTTTCTTCATGCCCCTCCAGTGGCAAGGCTGTCTGGGGCTGATGGGAATAATATCTAATATCACCTTCACTGTAAGCCACTGTTTCCTCAGCCTTGGTCTAGAGGGGTTCCCATCCCACAGGAAGTTAAGAGGAAGAGGCCTGGCTGCAGCTGTACCATGGTGGACCCTCCCATTATCCCAAGCTCTTGGCATCTGCTCACTACTGGCAATAACTGACACTGGATTTCATATTTATTTATTCAAAATATCTGTTCACCCACCTTTCTGGGTACACTGCCCTCACAGCCCAACACAAAACATTCAGATAGACACTACATCAAATCATCTCCAGATATTTAAAAAGACAATGACAACACAACAGTGATGGACGTATCTTCATGGAATTCCAAATTATGGAGCTGGCAATACTACTACTACTACTACTAATAATAATAATATAAATAACTAAAATTTATTTCTATCCCACCCCTCTGCAACGCAATCGGGGTGGCATACAGTATAAAACTCCATAATTACATCAATACCCTAACCCACCCACCCCTTAAAATAATATTGAATTTAAAAAGATTAAAATAGAGATTTAAAAAAAAAATCCAATGGCAGTTCATGGGGGAAAAGACAACCGAATCTTCAGGTTGGGATAGCTATTCAGGAAAGGCCTGCCGGAAAATATCCGTCTTGATAGCTTCTTAAAATCTGTCTAAGGTGGTAATAAGATGGATCTCGTCTAGGAGGCCTTTCCATAATCTGGAAGCAGTAGCAGAGAAGGCCCTCTGGGAGGTCACCGACAGCCTTGTTTTCATAGGCTGTAACAGATTCCTCCCAGAGGACCGAAGTGGGTTGTACAGGAAGAGGCGGTCCGGGAGGTAAGTTGGCCCCAAGCCATGTAGGGCTTTAAAGGTCATAACCAACACCTTGTACTGTGCCAGGAAACTAATAGGCAGCCAGTGGAGAGCTTTTAGCACAGGAGTTATATGCTCTCTTCTGGAAACACCAGAAACCAGCCTGGCTGCCATGTTCTGAACTAACTGAAGTTCCCAAGTCAAGTACAAGGGTAGCCCCATGTAGAGCGCATTACAGAAATCGAGACGAGAGGTTACCAGCACATGTACAACAGTTTCGAGGTCCCTGATTTCCAGGAAAGGGCGCAGCTGGCGTATCAGCCAAAATTGATAACAGGCACTTCTGACCATCACATTTACCTGATTAGACTTCAGGAGGGATGAGTCCAGGAGCACCCCCAGACTGCTAACACAGTCCTTGGAGGAGAATGTGTTTCCATCCAGGATTGGAAGTTGTATTCCCAGACCTGGTTTTGGGCCCACAACTGTTAGTACCTCCGTTTTGTCTGGATTCAGTCTCAGTTTATTTTTCCTCATCCAGTCCATTACTGCTTTAAGGCAATCATTAGAGGAGAGATGCCATCTGAAGTCGAAGCTGACGACCAAGACATGGAGAAATATATCTGGGTGTCATCAGCATACTGATGACACCACACTCCATGCCTCTGAATGATCTCTCTCAGCGGCTTCATATAGATGTTAAATAGCATCAGGGACAGAATGGCACCCTGAGGAATGCCACAGTTAAGCTCAATTCTGGAAGAGCAACTGTCCCTGAGCCTCACCCTCTGGGATCTGCCCGAGAGGAAGGAACGGAACCACTGCAAGGCAGTGCCTCCAATTCCTAACCCCCTCAGATGATCCAATTGATGGAATGATCTATTGTATCAAAGGCCACTGAGAGGTCCAAGAGCACCAACAGGGTCACACTACCCCTGTCGATACCCAAGCGGAGCTCCTCAGCCAGAGCAACCATGGCAGTCTCAACTCCATATCACGTCATAAAGTCAGTTTGAAATGGATCTAGATAATTGGTTTCATCCAAGACAGCTTGGAGTTGGGAAGCGACCGCCTTCTCGATCACCTTGCTTAAAAAATACAGCAAGGAGACAGGCCTATAGTTGTTCCTGTCCAAGGGGTCCAGGGAAGGCTTTTTCAGGAGCAGCTTAACTGCCGCTTCCTTCAAACAGGATGGAACGGACCCCTCCCTGAAGGATGCATTGATAATATCCCTAAGGAGTACTCTCAATGTGTCACTCCCTTGGATGGCCAGCCATGATGGACAAGGATTGAGGGGACAGGTCATCTTCCTCACTCTACCAAGGAGCTTGTCCACATCATCGGTACTCACAGATTGAAGCTGATGCAATAAAATTTCATCAGCGGAGTTGCTGGACGGCTCGTGTATAGATTCTGTCATAACACTGGCATCTAATTTGGCTCTTATCTAAGAGATTTTATCTGCAAAGTGGATGTTAAACGCATCACAGCAGGCTGTTGTTGGGTTAAGTAAGGGGTTCTGCACAGGTGGAACCTGCGTCAGCTCCCCCCCACTCTAAACAGTTCCACTGGACAGGACGCTCCAGACGCAATACGTGCAGAGGAGAAAGACTTCTGCACTGCACTTATTGCCTCTCGATAGGAATCAAAGAGATTCCTATGACGAGTCTTGTCAGATAAGAGTCGAGTCTTCCACCAGGTGCGCTCTAGTTGTTGTCCAGCTCGCTTCATCTTCCTAAGCTCCTCTGAATACCAGGGCTTACAGTTAGGAGCAGGCTGGAAAGGATGCTTGGGAGCGATTATGTCGATAGCCTTGGAGAGATTGGTGTTCCAAGTATTAACCAAAGCTTTGACAGAATCACCGGTGCTATCAACCATTAAACCCTCCAAGACTGTCTGGAATCCAGTTGGTTCCATTAGCCTTCAAGGGCGGACCATTCTAATAGGTCCACCACCCCCAGTGGGGCAGACGGTGGCTTTTAGTTCCATCTTGACCAGGAAATGATCCGTCCATGACAATGTGGAGGTTTTAATAACTTCCACCCATGGATATTCCTGTTCTGTACTGAAGGCTAGATTGAGGGTATGACCTGCACAGTGAGTAGGCCCAACAACCAATTGGGATAGGCCCATGTTTGTCATGGATTCCATCAACTCCCGAGCTGTGCCAGTTAGATTTAGCAAGTTAGTCTCGAGTGGGATGTTGAAGTCACCCAGAACTAAAAGTGTGGGCAACTCCAGCAAGAACTCTGAGACCAGCTGTGTTAGCTCGGTTAGGGAGTCTGTTAGACAACGGGGTGGCCAGTATACTAACAGAATCCCTAAGCTATCCCTGGACCTCAGGCTTAGGTTCATACACTCAATGTGGACTGTGTTCAGGATAGGCTTCCTGGTCAAGGTTAGATTGTTTTTATGAACCAGAGCCACTCTGCCTCCCACCCACTTTTCCTTACCTGCTCACTGAGTACCCAGCCAGGAGTGCATGTGCCCAAGTCATAGCACTGGTCTCTCCCAGCCAGGTCTCTGTAAAGCATGCCAGGTCAGCAGCCTCATCCAATAGAAAGTCATGGATGATATGAGTCTTGTTACAATTTTATCCCTGCTACCAGTCAGTCTAATAGTTCTTGTCACTGGGCCCAAAAGAAATGCACCCAGCACTGATCTTAACAGTAGGGCATGCTTCTATGGATGCATGTGATCTGTGGCTGGTATCACCTCTCCCCCTGATAGTGTTACCTGGTGCATTTCGGTCTCTTTGCACCCCCCCCCCCAGTGCCACCACTGCATGTGATCTTTCATATTCTCTTGCTCCCAACTGGACAGCAATGGTAGGGAAAATGTGGCTGATGAGCCACAAAGCTCCCCCCAGGACATTTTTGAGGCACTCAGGGCCATCCAGCACCCACCATAGGTGTGTATATAACATTTGAAAAAAATATTGCTAATAACTCCCCCTTTTTGTCAAAAAAGGGGGGCATTTTTCCCCTTTCTGGGGCACTGTGTGCCCAGGAGAAATCTTTTTCTATCCAGAAAGTAAACTGACAGCTAATTTAATAGGGGGGTGGGGGAATAGGGAGGATTTTTAGCAAAAATAAACACAAATGTTTGTAAACATTTGGGGAGATGGGGAGCTCCTCCAAAGTCCCATGTGGGAAAGTTACCCAACTGCACATTTTAAAGGCCCAAAGCAGCACCTTGATATGGGTCCAGAAATAAGCAGACAGTGTAACTGGTGATGTGGTTCCACTGCTTATCAGCTTGCTTCTGTACCAAAGGCAGTATTTGACTCATCTTCAATGGTGGCCTTGTTGCAACTATATAGTCACAGCGACTGTTATGGTAACCAGTGTGTGTGCCTCAGCACAACATGAGGAGTGGTAGCATAGTGGTAGAGCACATGGTTTGAGTGGTCCAATATCAGTCTGGGGCCTCTCTGGATAGGACCAGGAAAAGACTCTTTTCTGAAATCCTGGAGAACTTCACATGTGAAGCATCTGCTGTGGCACTCATTTGGACCACAAAATGTGTTTCTATCTGCCTTGCAATGTTGATAGGAAATGTATATCCGCATGCTGTACAGACATTGCTACATGGCAATAGATCCAGGTCCTGTTTACACGATTTAAATAATACATATGGTGTGCGAAAGTTCGCACTTCGGTACAAACGGCTGTTCGGATGCACACGAATGCAAAAGAGGGGCCCCCCAGTTTTCCACCCTGAAATACGCACACACGGCGTTCAGGAGGGAAAGCGGATCGCAAAGAGAAATCTGTACGCCGTTCGGATGGCTGACAGGTCTGTATGGTCCGTTCGCACACATACAAACAGGCTGTGTAATCTGATTGGCTGGCCGAGTAGAGGGGGCGGGGCTAGCATGGAGGGAAATTGGGAGCAGCCGCCATGTTGGTTTCCCGGCTAGCGAGCGTCTGGTAAGTCCGTGAATTTATATGTTTATTTATTTTTATTTTATATTGTAAATACGGAAAACTGACTGTCTGCAAACCAGGAACCTTTAAAAAAAAAAGCAGTGGGAGATTTAAAACTGCTTGCTCACTCCAGCCAGCTTCGGGAAGAGGGAGTCATACGGAGTTTAGGGGGTTTCAAAAATCGTATAGCCAGTTTGTACGCATACAAATGACAGGCTGTTCGTATTTTTTGCCCCCCATACGGATTTTTTTATGATCGTATAGCCGCACCCCCAGATTGCTGCCCCAAATGTGATTTCCTCCTCTTTGGAACACAGTCTTAAGGTCAAGGTCTACACCCAAAATCTAAAATATAGGAAAGAGATGCCATAACTTTTATGAGCTAACCAGACCACATATTTGCTAAGATATAAAAGGGGTTGTTTTTTTTTTTTTTTAAGAAGAGAAAGTTCTTCCCCAGACAATTGTCTGATTTAATGATTTTGTTGTTGAAATGTCTCAAGTTTATAGCGTGAGGTAATTATGTTTAAGTCTGCAGGGAAAATAGATTTATAGTAATGTAGAAAAGTGAACATTAACTTGATTATCTCAGCAGATCAAAAGACTGCTTGCTCTTTTAGGGAAAAAGCCAGAGGGTTATTTGGGTAAGCTTTGTTACTGTGAAATTGAAGAGGAAAAGGACTGCACACTTCTTTTTTTTTAAAGATAAAATTTAAGACTACAAATTAATACAATTATAAATCTTAATATATGCTTTTCTGTATAACCAAGATTTCTGTATAGGTATGATAGTTGGGTAACTAACAACTTGATTCTTATACTGCTTTGATAGTTCAAGTAAATAGTTCAATATAAGTTCAAGCCAGTGTTGACAGTCGGGTTAGGTAGACTAGTTTTGCCAGAGGGATAATTTGAAAAAGAGGATACCAGTGCCTAGAATCCACTCCCTTGGCAGCCTGCTGGAAAATCCAATTAGTATAAACCAGAAGTCTGAAAATCTCTCAGTCTTTTTCTCCAAATCCCACCTTCATCTTCTTCCCACCTTTGTATGGATTGGTGAGACTTCCTGCTGCCTTGTATATACATAAAAATATATGTATATATATTTGTGCAGTTTACCTAATTCACAACTTCCCATCATTAATTATTGCCATGATCTGAAAGATCATATGCCCTGTTCTTGGACTTGGTGGCAAAGTGGCAAGAGCTGTTAGATTGATGAGTAGTAGGGATAAAAACTTTGTCATTGGTGGCCCCATAACTTTGGAATTCCAGGAAGATTTTTTTTAGCTATGCAAATTTTAACTTTTACTTTAATTATGCATATTTTAGCTGTTTTGAAATATGTGCATTATTTTGTTCACACTTTATTTCTCATAGTTGCCTTATAAATGTGTGAATGCTCTGAACAGGTCTAGGGAAACATAAAACACAGCTTTTGTCAAGACTGTCAAGTCCAGTGACTATTTCCCCATCCCTAATGTAGCCACATTTCCATCAACATACCTCTCTTGCCTTTCATTTCCTAATTGGCAGGGTAGGACCAGACCTTGGAAAAGTTATGTTTTGATTACAACTCCCAGAATTTCCAGTCAGCATGGTAACTACAGTACTGTTCATGATTGAGAAGCTTCATTGACTAGATCATGGTGCATGAATTGCCCCCATAATAGATTATCTGGTGACATACTCCCTGTTTCTGTGAATAAATGCAGACTTCAGGGACAGTTCTACCTAGGTTTCATTTCCTTTGAAAGAGAAATGTGTGGAGACTTACAGCATTATCACAATATTTGGCTTAGGAATACCAGGAGCCGTAGTCTCTATTTCAGAGGAAAGAACTGGCAAAACCACCTCTGAGTATTTCTTGCCTAAGAAAACCCTATGGAATTCATGGGGTGTACCATAAGTCCACTGGTGACTTGACGGCACCCACTCTCTAGTAGATCCTAGCTGGAGACAAGCAGCATAAGCACTCCTAGAATTCACCACAACTGCTAATTCAACCAAATCCCCAGAGTAGTGATGAAAAGCATATTCATAACTGAATATTGAAAAATGGAATAACAATATAGGCCAAAGAGAATTTTGCATAATTTTCTCCTGATATTCAAATGCCTTGAAGTGTTGTGGAGGGGGTGTTTTGCACAAAATAATTGTTTATTGTGCAGGAAAACAACAACCTATTTCTTATGCAAAAAACACTGTTTGTTATGGGGAAAAAAACACTATTTCCTGTTCAGAAAACAGTATTTACAGTGTTTTCTATATAGAAAACAGGATTGGGGGGGGGGGCTGCTGGTTTTTTTTTTTTTTTTTCCCTCCGCAGAGTAATTCTTCCACAACACTTCAGGACATTCAAATAAAAGAATAATGCTGTAATGGGATTTTTATTTCCTTCTGCAGTAAGGAGAATACTACCATTTTGGGTTTTTTTCCCCACAGGTGGAAGAAAACTACCAATAAAATAGTTGCAGATTTACATTCCTACCCCAGGGAGGCGTAACATCCCCCAAGTGCTCCCAGCTGTCTCTCTACCTCTTTTCTAAGCACTTTATCAGACTAGCGTCTAAAAACGCTGTAATTCCATGAACGAGAAAGCCAAAACATAGTGGCATTATTACACTTATTATTGCACATCACTGTAATCATACTAAAGAACCACCACAGAATTATAGCACAACCACCACTAATACTTTAAGAATGGGACTTTACTTCTGTGATTTAGCATGGGCGAGATTTCAATGGTTCTCGCAAGAAGATGCGATCATGCTTAATTTTTTTAAAAAAACTCTTAATTTGCAAAGTAAATGAACACACAAACACTTAAGCAAGCCTAAAAATGTGCAAACAAACCCCAGGACAGTTCATAAAAAGAGCATCTTGTGGATAGTTTTCACGTTCTCACCCAGAAGTCTCACGATTACAGCGGGACATGTTTTCGCATGCTCTTCAATTCCATGAAAAGAGCGCTATTGAGGGCTATTGACAGCTTGTCACATCAATTAAAAACAATGCCTTATTCGCAGCTGGAGCACAGATTGACCACGAGAACATGACAACGTCGTACAGTTGCAGAAACCAGTTGTGCTACCTACCATAATGTTGTAATCGTGCAATTTTTGCCATGTCTGATAAAGTCCCCAAACTCCTGTTCATTCTCTCCCCCCCCCACTCTCAAAACGTTTCCCCATCCCTCTCACACATGGAGAGACTAAGAAAGCTTACAGTTCTCCAGTTGTCAAGTGTCTAACCTGAACATTGATGCATTTCTCATTCTAGATGTACAAGAGGGATCACTGAATCAGAGATGCCATCTTCCAAAATGTGGTTCTCAGAAGGGCAAACCCCAGGCCCTCCAAGATCACTAAAATTAAAAAAAAAAAAATCTGTTGGGGCTAGTATTCCACTGCAGGAAGGCCCACTCAGAACACTGCCACTGGTGGAAATGGGACAGGAGAGGATTTTGACAAGCACTCCTAGCTGGCTTTGGGACTCTGCCAGTACTTGCAAGCCAGGCTGCATGTGCCTACCTATGTTCCTCCTTCCCTTCAACAGGGCATGGATAGTACAGGAAGAGCAAAATGGGCTCAGCCTTTAGGAGTTAACTAAGCACCCTTCCCCTCTTCTGTCTCTCTAGGGTTGGGCTTGGGAAGTGGCAGTACATGGGGAGGGGATATCCAGAAACCTCAATGGCCTGGCTTCGATTCCTCTCTGGGTCAGAATAGGCTCACAGACTCTGTCTCCCCGACCCAGCACTGCTCTAAGGAGAAACCCATGGTAATACGTTTTACTCACATTAATCAAGCAGCAACCTCACAACATATATATAATTTTCCCTTCAGGTCCCTATTTGCTAATCACATTGACATTATACTTGAATCATTGCTCTGAGCAATTTGTTCTAAAACAAATTATATAGCCTTTCAAGCAGCCTACATCATCCTACATACAGATGTATAAAATGTATCTTACACTTCCTGTCTTTCAGATGTCATCCAATAATGACTGTTTTGTGAACCCATTTGAATCAAAGACATGTATATCTTCCCCAGGAAGGGACAAATGAAACACAAAAGGAGCAGATCCATAAGATCTGTCCCAATCTTATGGAAGGCAGGTTGTGGGAGTATAACTCTGAGAGAAGGATGTGGAATGATGTGTGGCCTTCCAGGTGTTGTTCAAATTCCCATCAGTCCTAGGAAAATCCAAAGAGTCAGGAGAGTTGCAGTACAACAGGATTTGGAGGGTCACATATTTTTCATCCTTGCTGTATGAGACAAGGGCACACGGATATGATAAGAAGATGTTGGATTTATAAAACATTTTATATTTGGTGATCTCAGCAGTAGAGTTAAAATTGTACTTAGCAGAAGTCAAAAACAGATAAGCCAGACATCTCCACACACACAATATCTAGCTGAGAAATAAAACAAGCCTAGTCTTCTTTAAAAAGTATAAAAATGTAGTTTGCTTACAAAGTAGCATGTGCATAATTCAATACACAGGTTCAGCATCTTCTGGAAGGTAGGAGGAAGAAAAAGTCTATATGCTATTAAGAACTTAGAAGCATCTCACCCAGAAATCTCCTTTAAGCCTATGTGCTTCATTTTCTTTATTTAGTTTTTTATACCCTGCTCTTCAGCCACAAGGCTATCAGAGCAGCTTACAAATTGTTTTAAGCAATAGCTATTTCCACATCTACACTGCACTAAACAGTTGCCAATGTGTGTTAGCTAATTGCCCCCACAAGCTGGGTACTCAATTTACTGACTTAGGAAAGGATAGAAGGCTGAGTGAACCTTGGAGCCCTCTGGAATCGAACTTGCAATGTGGTGGCTTGCAGTACTGGCATTTAACCACTGTGCCACCAGGACTCCCTTCATGGAGAAAGAACAGATAGAAAGTGTGCTTTGGGTTTGGTCCCCAGAGAACAAAAGGTGCCCACATGTCTAGGAAGAGAAGAGGTATCTAAACAAGCAAACAGGAAATCAGCCATAAACATGCTTCACACAAACTCCTAGAGAAAACATGCAGTTTAACTAGCATAGACTTCAAAGAGTTCATGCATGCAAAATGTTGCTATCCCAACAGAAGAACCCTTCCTCTCTTACAGTGTATGCTCCCACAGCCATTTTCTAAGCCAAGTTCATCATTTTCTATGTTGGAATGTGGTAAGATACAGTAGAGAACACTCTCTCGGGCCCAGACACGCTTCTTGTTTTTGCTCCATTGCTCTACCACTCCCAACATGGACTCTCTGCATTATCAAGGCTGATCAATGTTTAAGCATGCAACTCTGCTGCTGTTCAATGTGAAGTCAAAGCCTGCTGCTGCAAATCTGCTGCTGTTCAATGTGAAGTTGAAGGCTTTCATGGCCGGCATCCATAGGTTTTCTGTGGGTTTTTTATGGGCTGTGAAGCCGTGTTCTGGGAGAGTTTATTCCTGACATTTCGCCTGCATTTGTGATGCCAGTCACAGATGCAGGCAAACGTCAGGAATAAAGTCTTCCAGAACACTGCCTCAAAGCCTGGAGAAAACCCACAGAAAACCTACTGCTGCTGTGCCTTTGATTTTGACCTCTTTGTAGTCTAATTACAAACAAAACCAGCCAACCCTTGAATACAAACAGGAAGGAAATGTGCTTCACTTGAAGGGGAACTGCTTTTAACACTTCTGGTTCGTCAGATGGTACAGATGGGAATGCTTTCCATGGGTTCAATCAGAGACTATTTTATGTAGCAGTTGGGATGCCCAGAGCCACCCCAAGAAATTTGGTCAATATCATTTTACCATGGCCTTCATCAAAATTAATCACAATTTGTTTGTGTCCCCTAAAAATTCCTTGAGGTTTTTGTCCAAAAGGGAACCTCCAAATTTACATTATTTTTTCACTTTTAAAGTGTCCATTTGGAGAGGTATATGGATCAAAACATCCCCTTAAGAAGACTGCTTAAAAGACAAAACTCAGTGTCAGATTTATAGCTGTGTAAGATAGGGGTTTTCCCCCCCTCTTCCTATGATGCTGGAAGGAGTGAGAGACTAGAATTAATGGCTGCCTGGCTCCTTGGAAGTTGGAGCTGCATTCTGGCATATTAGCTGTAGGGTTTCTTTGACATAAATTGAGCCCGTACATCTTCCTCTCTGCATGTGGACTGCCCATTTTAAATTGTTATCTATTTAGCATCAGATGTGTTTACTTAAACAAAACAAAAGAAATAACTGTTTTACATGAACATACACACCAAGTTTTTTAAAAAAAATCCAGACTGTTACTTTAAAGCCATGTCACTTCTCATATTTTATTAATCTTTGTTTTCCTTCTTGCATGTGAGTAGCAAAAATTGTTTAGTGAAAATACTAATAAAATGGCAGCAGCTGTCCTCTTCCTGACTCTCTGAGCATTTCTGTTGGCAGCTTTTGAGTTGCCTTACGGCAAACGTTTGTTTAGGTTGCTGATGACTGTCTAGGCCACTACTGCAATCTGGACCACAGTTTTCCCCCCCTCTATCATCTGTCCTCTGAGTTGAGTTTTTAAATTAGATACTTTATCATTATCTCATTCCTTTTTAAAAAATGTATTCTCCCATGTTCCCTTGTTTCAACTCAATCTTTTTTAAAAAATCTATTATATATAAAAATATATATTTAATTAAAAAATAAGACACAGCTGAACAAATGAAAACATGTCTTGTTGTCTTTAGCAGCAGGCATGGACCTATTCAATCTACAATTTTGTCTTTATTTCAGAGAAAAAGAGAGCAAGGGGTAAGAAAATGGAGATTGATGTTACAGGGCACCCGTGACACAGTCTGCATATGACAGAGTATCCCCCCACATCTGAATGCATTCTTTCCAACTATCTTTCTTCACAGGAGAAGATGAAGGGCTATGGCCTGTGACTGACATTTTCAGGATTGCAGCAAGAACATCCTATTATAGATCAGCAACTTTGGTTTTATCCAGTAGAGATTATGCTATCTAAGTCTTGTGGATTTGCTTTGTAATGGCTTGTGTGAGGGCCAGTGCTGATTAAACAGTACAGGATACTAGTCTTCTATTTGTAGATGAGACAAGTACATGAACAGATTTTGCTTCTTTCCTTATCCGTAGCAGAGGTAGCCAGTGGGTCTGTTGCCATTAGGGAGATGAATCCACTTTCTGTTTTATGGCCATAACTCCTATACCTGTTCCAAAGTTTAAAGGGGTCTCCCAATGGTGGACCCTATCCTAAGGTTGAGCACGGGAGACCTCCTATACCATGCAGAGCATCTGTAGAAGGAACCAGTTATTGAGAATGGATACATGAGCCCGTAACAACAGATCCACTGGCCACCCCTTGTGGGCACCGAATGGCAGAATGTAATCTGGGCTCAGTTTAGGATTCAGGATATTCTAGACCCAGCCACACCCCCTCCCAAAAGTCGCGGGTCCGCGGCTTTTTGGAAGAGGTGGGTGGGCGGGGGGAAGGGAGGAGGGGGCTTCCCAGCCACCCCCCCTCCCAAAAGTCATGGGTCTGCGGCTTTTGGGAAGGGGGGGGAAGGGAGGAGGAGGCTTCCCAGCCACCCCCTCTCCCAAAAGTCGCGGGTCTGCGGCTTTTGGGAAGGGGGTGGATGCGCGGGGGATGGGCGGGGGGAAGGGAGGAGGGGGCTTCCCAGCCACCCCCTCCCAAAAGTCACGGGTCCGTGGCTTTTGGGAAGGGGGGTGGATGCGCGGGGGGTGGGGGGGGGAAGGGAGGAGGGGGCTTCCCAGCCACCCACCCTCCCAAAAGTCACGGGTCCGCGGATTTTGGGAAGGGGGTGGATGCGCGGGGGGTGGGCGGGGGGAAGGGAGCAGGGGGCTTCCCAGCCACCCCCACTCCCAAAAGTCGCGGGTCCGCAGCTTTTGGGAAGGGGGGTGGATGCGCGGGGGGTGGGCGGGGGGAAGGGAGGAGGGGGCTTCCCAGCCACCCACCCTCCCAAATGTCACGGGTCCGCGGCTTTTGGGAAGGGGGGTAGATGCGTGGGGGGTGGGCGGGGGGAAGGGAGGAGGGGTCTTCCCAGCCACCCCCCCTCCCGAAAGTCACGGTTCCATGGCTTTCGGGAAGGGGGGTGGATGTGCGGGGGGTGGGCGGGGGGAAGGGAGGAGCACTTTGCTTCACCCCCTGCCCCGTCTCCTGCCTCTTCGCTCCGTTTGCGAAGAGGCAGGAGACAGGCAGGCAGGTGAAGCAAAGTATATCCGGCGTATAAGACGACTGTCGATTTTGGAGGGCACTTTTGAGTGCTCAAA
Organism: Gambelia wislizenii; assembly: GCA_030847615.1. Lineage (NCBI taxonomy): Eukaryota > Metazoa > Chordata > Lepidosauria > Squamata > Crotaphytidae > Gambelia > Gambelia wislizenii. Next base: position 271,185,600 of record JAUMIR010000001.1, on the reverse strand, counting down.
AGTCATCTTATACGCCAGAATATACGGTAGTAGTGTGATGAAGAGTTGTGACAGGACTCCACAGGGGTCCTTGCTTTTGCTCATCTTACTGTGGCTCACTGGTTGAAAGAGGCTGGATGCATGATCCTTAGTATCCCTCTCACCAGCATTGCAGAACCCCATCCTTTGGTATGGATGCCTGGATTTTAAATTGGACTTTGCAGGTGGCATTGGGAGATTGATCATAGCCATGGCATTATGATTGGGTGTGCAATACAGGATCTCAGTCAGTGTCTGATAACTTGTTGTTGGTTAACTCCAAGAGGCTTATAGTAGCATATGAACTTTTATTTTTTTAAAAAATAATAATGCACAATTATATGACATGTACATGCAGAGCCAACCTCATTTGGGTCAGTTTTGTTGTGATAAGGAGCCTTCCCACACTCTAAGGAAAAGTGGCAAAGTAACAGGAACTTTCTTTCCTGCTGCCTTCCCACATGATGTTAGCATCTTTCCTGTATCCTTTCATCAACTGTATTACATTATGCTACATTGTATTTGTATTACTGTGTTGTTGTACCCCACCTCAATTCTGATGAGAGAGGCAGGTAATAAATATTATTATGTATTAAGTATTATTCCGGTACCATGGGGGCACCAAGCTAAAACCGTGCCTTTCTGCAAATGGGTTTTTCTGGTTAGCAAAAAGGCATGGTTTAACCTCAGTCCCTTATGGGACTAGAATGAAAAAACGATGCCATGCAGAAAGGTAGCAGGAAAGATGGAACATTCCTGTTGCTTTGCTGCTTTTCCTCGGAATGTGGGAAGCCTCTTATAAAAACAAGGAATAAACCCTGGGGTTGGATTAAAACCTCTCACATATTGGCTCAATTCAGTCACAGTAAAATACTTTAATGGCCAGGTATTTCAATGGTGTAGTTTCACTTGTGCTTATACTTTTCTTATCTAAAGGAATGGAATTTAGGAATCTTTAGGTTTGTTTGGACCATGCCATCAGGAATACGTATTATAAATGAAGCTGAGAAAAACACACTACAATAGAATTTCTTCTTTTTTTTAAAAAAAAAAGCGCCTCTCATTATTTGTATGATTCTGTCTGAATCATTTTCTTTTTATTTCTGCTGACCTTCTGTGATGCTATATTAAAAAATGAGAACTATGTATTACATGACTCATTAATAAGGAAGTCTTCGCCCCAATTAATTTTAGTTTCAGATAACTTTGTGACCCACAATATGAACTAAATTTCATAACTAAAATATGATTTAGAGTTCAGAGGTCAGGAACTGCATATGGAACCTGGATTCCGCACAACCCATCATCTGAGTCACCATAACACAACTACAGTACTTCTTCTAGGTGCGTCATCTGTTGATATAATCTGAGATATACAGAGGCACAGTGCTCCCAGCCCTTTCTCTCTGCATCTATTGAATATTGCTAAAATTAACTTTGAAAAGATGTTTCATTGTTTCAAAGAAACTCCTTCCACAATATCAGATCCAGACTTCTAAGATCAACAGTGCTTTCTTGCTGCTGGGCTCCTTCCCTCCTCATCCTCTCAGGGAAAACAAACCAGACTCAAAACTCCAGTTTAAACTGACAAGTCCCTCCATTTATTTCCCTTTCTGTGCCCTGTCTCAACATTCTCACATGGCTGCTAGGGGCTGTATATCTCTGGCTTTTCTTCGCAAACAAAGATTCAGGAAGGACTCATCCCGCGCTTTCTGCAAGCGTGCTGATGACTGAAAAGGCCAATCCAAGATAAACAAGTCTGGTTGCAGAAAGCACAGCAGAAGGTCTCCTTGGGTGATGTTTCTGGGTTGTGATTCTTTCTGCGTTTGTCATTTCTCTTCAAGACTTGTTCGGTGTGAGTTCTCAAATAAGGCTGCAGCATTGTGGATAGTGCGTCTCCATACCTCCCAATGTGAGGCCAGGGCGGACCATTGTTGGTGATCAATTTGGCTGAGCCTGAGATGTTGTTTCCGGGAGCCCTTGTATCACTTTTTTGGAGCGCCCCTCTTACGCTGACCTGTGGCGAGTTCACCGTAGAGTACTATTTTTGGGAGGCAATGGTCCTCCATCCTAGAAATGTGCCCTGCCCAGCGCAGCTGTGTTCTCAGTATCATGGTGGTGATCCCTGCTTGCTCAAGGACAGCAACATTCGTCACGTAGTCAGTCCAGTGTATATTTGGGATTTCACGTATACAGTGCTGGTGAAAGCGTTCGAGGAGTCATAAGTGTTGGCGATAGATGACCCATGTTTCAGACCCGTAAAGGAGAACAGACAGTTCAATGGCTCTATACACACTGATTTTTGTGCTTTGCCTCAGGTGTTTATTACTCCAGATTCTTTTGTAAAGTTTTCCAAATGTGCTATATGCCTTTGCTAATCTGTGATCGATCTCTTTGTCAATCTTTGTATCTGAGGAGATGATGCTTCCCAGGTAAGTCAACTGTTTAACGGACTTAAGCACAGATTTGCCTATGGCAATGTAGGGATGATGGTGTTCGTCCTGTGGTGCAGGCTGGTAGAGAACTTCCGTTTTCTTCAGGTTGACTTCCAGCCCAAACAGCTCTTTATCTATCTTTGGCTACTAAGGGCTGTGCATAATTTCTGTGTCTAGGGTATATATAATTCCTACAACTATGTCTAGGTGTGTATAAAATATCTCTCCATCTTGAGTATGGGTTTTTTAAATAGATTTCCTCAAAAATTGTCAGATATTTTGTACCAAAATCTTGTATAAAGACGGTATTCCAAACTCCCACTATAGCAGATGTTGCACCGAGCTCTCCAAGAAAGTTCTACAGCAGAAGAAGACGGGCCACTCTAAACAGAATAATGTGAAGTTCACTGTAACTTTTAAAATGCCATTGCTCATTATTGTATTGTTGTCATCATTTGCACTTTCTTTGTACTGTTGTTTAACTGTTTGTTTTATAGGTGTTTTGAGAGGCCAAACAACCTAACAGATGGGAATACAAAACTGGTTAAATCAAAATGGAAAAGAATATAAATGTAGCAGTGGAAGGACATTGGAAAGGGGATTCTTGGCTATGGCACTCTGATTGTGGAATGCCCCCCCTCCCGTTGGAACTACAATTGACACCAATGTTAGTTTCGTTCCAGCAACAAAAGAAGGCTTTTTAATTGAGCTTTCAGGGACTAATTTATTTCAAAGTATACACATATTCAGTTTTACATTGTTCTGGTTTTAACTGTTGATATGTTTAATATAGACTCATATAATCATAGAGCTGGAAGAGACCACAAGGGCCATCTAGTCCAACCCCCTGCCACGCAGGAAAAAACAATCAAATCATTCCCGACAGATCCAGCCTCTGTTTAAACACATCCAAAAAAGGAGACTCCACCACACACTGAGGCAGTGCATGTTTTTATCTTGTTCAAATGATTTGTGCTTTTAATCTGGAAGTGATTGGAAGGGGTAAAGAAAAACATATTTTTTTAAAAAATATAACTTATCCCAGCAGATTCACTGGAATGCTTGAAAGTCAAATTAGTCAAATTTAACATCATTTCCCATAGAGTTCAATGGCTCCATACTAATTATGATTAAGTCTGGGTTAGTTTTCTTGAAATATGCAAACTGATTTTCATTTTCCATCTGTTCTCAAGACAGTGCTATTTCTCCACCACATAACACCTTGGAACTGAGAAATTTGTCAAATTTGCTTTTCTCCAGATTCAGACACATTAAGCCTATTTTTTGTTGTTGTTTTCTTCTGAACAGAAAGAAATGTGTGGATTTTAGTAAAGTCTTCACTAACCAGCTGAAACAAAATTCTCCCTCATTACACCAAACTCAAGAGACAGAAAAATTCCCAGCCCATAGAAGGCCATGCTATGCCTCCTATTATAGGTGTTAAAGGTGAGGAGCCTTTGGGGGCGGGGGAGTGGTGAGAACCTCAATTCAGCAGCATAACTTTGTTCAGTACACAAGACTTTTAAGAGCTAAATACTCAAAGCCCTGGTCCTCCTGGGTTGATGAATCAGTCAGTTCTACTCTTTTCCCACACTATTGCAAATTCTTCCCATTTTGAATATAAGCCAAAGCATTTGCAAAATTTAAGAAGTAGCTTAGCAAAAATGAACTGAAACAGAATTGTGTCCTGTCTCTCTTAACACCGTGAAGATATTTCTTTTAGCCTATTAGGGAAAATCTATAGCTTAAGTAACAGGCCCTCTGGGCTGCTTCCCATATTGAATTTCCAGACCTAGCATGGTTCTCATGAGTCACTCCTGTAACACTTGGTGACTGAATAATACATTATAAGTCCTTCTCCATAAAGAACTGCCAGACATAGTCTGAAGTCATGTAGTTCCTAGTTTGCTAGGTGTAGAGCTAGTTGTGGCTCGTGGCTCTGGTGTGTGTGAGGCAGTGAATCCACTCTAGGTGCTCAACTTGCTAGAGGGTTAAGCTTCAGCACTCTGGATAGCTCATTTGAAGTTCACAATAATACCTTGTAGATGATTAACTGTGCCAGTGTCATGGAAACCCCCAACCAACACTGTTAGACTGAAGCCTGAGAAGACTCTCAGCCTTTGAAACTTGCACGAGTCAAGGAATTCCTGCCGTGTGTAATGTTTAGAAAGCTACCTCATATTTCCCCAGAAGTTCAGGATTATTATAATGTAGTTGCATCCCAGGTTTTATAGATGACCTAAGCTTTAGCTGTTTACAAGCTAGATTTAGTCAGGCATCTATCAAAGATCCTGATAGGCCTCAGTTCACATACTTTGTTGATATATGTCAGTGCACATGCAAAATCTGTGCAGAATGTCACTGGACAAACTATGGCTACTACCTGTGCTGGATGATGCAACATGAGAAAGAGGTTGCAGTATGCTGAGGGACATGAACTGTCATCATCACACCACCCAGGATATGCCCAGGATGACACAGCAGAGATGATGCAAGTGGCTGATGTAACTGGACTGTTACAGACACCTGTGGAAGGGGATCAGGCCATGGGCAATGTGTATAAATATGGGCATGGCCTATGTTCATTGTTGGGGGTCATTATTGTTGTTGTTGTAGCAGGGCATGCTGCTAGATTACTTTGTGACTGGACAGTTGTAAGACCATAGATAGCTGTAAATACTCTGTAAGTAAAGTTCTGTAAATAGGACTTGGAGACTCGGAGTTAATACTCAGCACCTTGCACATTGCGAGGAGGGCATACCACTGAGGAACCCAGCATACAGGCAGCACAGGTAGTGCACGCTCTGACAATATAAAGTTGTTGTTCTAAGGGCATGCTTTGCTTATGCAATTTCTCTACATTTTCCTGGGTCCATGAATAATTTTATATCTAAATTCGTGGGGTTCTCCTGCTACTGAAACATTTTAATAGGAAGACCCATATGTAGCAGACCCCCCTCCTTTGCATTATGCATTTGGTTCAATGCCATTTCTCTCAAAGGTGTAGAAGAATTACAGATTGACTCTTCCATTTCATTTATTTGAATGCTGCGGACAGGAATTTTCATATGAGAGAAAATGTGCACACAGGCAAAACTTTACATGTTGCCTTCCCCCCACTTTCATGGGATTATTCATCTTCAGCAAAAGTGGAGGGTCTTGGAGAAAACAAGAGTCACAAACCTGAGAAAAGAGAGCTCCTATTTATCACCCACAGAATAACATGAATAATAATAATAAAATTTCTTTCTATCCCGCCCCTCTGCAATGCAATCAGGGCAGTTTACAGCATAAAAATTCCATAATTACGTTAGTACCCTAACTCACCCACCCCTTAAATCAATATTAAATTAAAAAGATTAAAAACATACAATAATTAAAAAGAGAAAAAAATGGAATAATTCAATGGCAGCTTAAGGGAAAAGACAGCTGAATATTCGGGCCAGGATAGCTATTCAGAAAAGGCCTGCCGGAAAAGATCCGTCTTGACAGCTTTTTGGAAGCTGTCTAAGGTGGTAATAAGATGGATCTCATCTGAACTGCAGAGTCACTTAACTGAATGCACAACATGGAGAGAAAGAAGTCCCCAACCCATCCCCACTCATCTGATAACACAGATGTATATTTAGCCAATACTGAAAGCTTACATATGGAGTGGGTGACTGGAACTCAAGTAGAACAGAAATGACCTTTGCAATGCAATGATTGTAGATCTTTTCCTTGTTTGGAAATTCAAGCAAAAGCTATTTGTTGACACAGACAAATGAGAAGGGAACATGTCTAAAATTAGTTCCCTACAGCTGCAGGGCCACATTGTTTCTGGAACTGCTATGGTTAAGTAAGAGCTGGTGCTTAGCATGTGCAGCACAGGGTAAAGGGTTGAGTTCTACTTGTCTTGGTCTGCCCTTGAGTATGACATGTATAAAATTTACCTCTACATTGAACTTCTCCTCAGTTTTTGGCCTCGAAGAGGGATCCTCTTATAACAAATGAGAATTCATGACTCACCAGAAAATAAAATAATGCTTGATAAGATAGAAGGCTGTAGGAAAAGAGGAAGATGGCATTACAAATGGATAGAATCAATCAAGGAAGCCGAAGGCTTTCAAAGCCAGCATCCATAGGTTTTTAGTGGTTTTTGTTCCGGGCTGTGAGGCTGTGTTCTGGAAGAGTTTATTCCTGACTTTTTGCCTGCATCTGTTGCTGGCATCTTCAGAGAATGGTGGTATAGGGTGTGTGTAAGGTATATCACACTATATAAACCCCACACACACCCTACATCACCATTCTCTGAAGATGCCAGCCCCAGATGCAGGCAAAAAGTCAGGAATAAACTCTTCCAGAACACAGCCTCACAGATTGGAAAAAAAAAACCCATGAAAAATGAAGGAAGCCACAGCCTTGAGTCTGCAAGGCCTGAGCAGGACTGTTGATGATAGGCCTTACACCCCCTCCCTCTAATAATTCACAGTTCAGCAATATTGGACATACTCACAACGTCTAGATAGACCAGGGCAAACAGAAATTGGGTTCAAGTGAAGATCATTCAGGAACTAACCAAGATGTTTCTTAGAAATTCCCAACAAACATACCCAAGAAAGAATTAAGTGGAGCTCCTTAGGATCAGAATGATCAAGGTGGAGTGTGATAATCCCCTCAAGTGAGTTATACTCCAAAACCAACTGTGAATGGAACACCTATTATCCCTGCTCATCCCCAAAATTGTCTTTCCTGGTGCCTTGTCCTCACCCACAATAAGGAACCTTCCACAAACCCATCAACCTTAAAATCTCAGCTGTTAGCAGCAATTAATAAAGCAAGAGCTTCCTTTGTTTAACTGTTTGGAACTTATCCAAGATTGTCTTACACTCAAAACACCCCTTCAGGCTACAAAACTGGGTATAAAGATTAGTCTCAAATAATAGCCAAGTGCACAGTTCTTCTAACACCATCATTCTGCTGGTTTGCTGTGTCACACTCAGCTTCATGGCTGAGTCTCCTTTGCTGCATGAATCTCTACTCTTCAGGACTGGTACATATCACCCATGCTTCCCCAAATCTATTTCTCGACCCCATTTTTTTCTGCCTTAATTCTTTGTTAACCTTCTGTGGTCTCTTGTGGCTGTGAGTGCATGTGTTAATGTTTCTGTATTCCAATAAAAAAAACATTTTTATTTACTTTAAACTCAAGAGTCTCTATAAGGTCCCACAAGTTACCCAGTGACAGGATCCAAGGTGTGGGCAGCAGGGTCTTGGAGTGGAGACATCGGGGCACTATGTGGCTGAAATTCTACATCCCACATGAGATGGGTGAGAAAGAGCTGCAGAAGAGGACAGGGCTCCTTGTGCGTTGGATAAATTTACATAAAGAATGGTTTTGGCAGGTGCAATTTGTCATGCCAAAGTAAGCAAAGGTCCCATAAGTTACCCAGTGATAGGATCCAAGGTGTGGGCAGCAGGGTATTGGAGTGGAGACATCGGGGCCAGGGCAGGAAGGGAGACAGAGAACTGGAACCCAAGGATCAGAGTCAAGGCAGGTCCAGAAGGCAGGGTCTGGGTCAGAGGCATGGAAGACAAAGTCCAAACTCCATGTAGAATCAAAGATAAGCAAAGGTCCAAAAACAAGCTGAGGTCAAACACATATTGGGGGTCCAGAGGCAAAAGCAGGTCCAAGAAGGGGGTGCTGGGTCAGGTACATGGGAGACAGAGTCCAAAGAAGCCAGAGACCAAATACAAGCCAAGGTCAAACACATACCAGGTATCCAGGTGCCCAGACAGCACCTGGAAGTCTGTGTTGTTGTGGCAAAGGCTAAAGGGAGAATGCTTCTCTTAAATAGCAGTTCCCCTGGCTGCTCCAGGTGTGCCACATAAGTGTAGCCAGCTGTGCCTGACACCTTGGCCTGTTCCCTTCAAGACTTTCCACAACCAGGGCCCAGTCCTTCACAGAGAGGCAGAGATGGCTTTAGCAGCCATGGGCCCAGTCCTGCAAGGAGGGGCAGATCCTGACACCCGGCCTCTCACAACCATACATTTGACCTAATTAAAATTCCCCAATTTAATATTATTCAGAATTTAATATTATCCCCAATTTAATATTATTATACCCAATGGACCCCATGCATTTGGGTAACAGAGTAACTTGGAGGTTTCTCATTCATAGGGTCTCCATAAGTCAACATCAACTTGACAGCAGTGAAAAACCATCTTGAAGAAGGAACTATCTTGAATCTTCTTTGAAATTGCCAATCAGCAGTTAGGATATGGACAGCAGACAGAATATAATGTACTTCTACTCAAATTCTAGTAGGTATATGTGCATGTATTGGCCATCTTAAAGGGTGGAACTTACCCAAGGTATTTCGGAAGATAAAAGAAACAATACAAAACGCTCAGGTCAAGAAAAAACAGTGATTGCAGTTAAACCAGCAGCTCTGAAATTAAGTGAAGTCCAACTACAACAAGTCTTCAGAGTTTTCTTGAAGACCTCCAGAGTGGGGGCCTGATGAACACCCCTTCCTGAGGAAGCTCATTCCATAAGTGCACTACTGAAAAGGCCTTCCCTTTTCTAAGTTATATATGCAAATTTATGGTAATCTGTACCTTATTTTGGTAAGGCATTTCCTCCATTTCAGTGATGTACAAGTGGCCCCATGCCAGCAATGCAAGCCACAGTCCTTTGCATTTCAAAAGCCCCCTCCTTTCCTCAATCCAACAAACAAATAGGAGATACCTACACAGCCAATATTTGTGGGTAGGCAGGAAAAAAGGCTGAGCAGAGACACCTATCTCTCTGCAGCAAGGGGAACACCCCTCCTGCTGGGCTTGCAACTTCCTTAGCAGCACAAAAGGACTGAGCAGAGACCTCAGTCTCCCTCAACCCACTTAGGAGAGAAAGAGATGCACTCTCTTCCCCCAACTGAAGTCAGAGCTGAGCAGAGATACTTATCTCTCACAGCACACCCCCCCCCTGGGAAGAAGGAATGTATCCCCCCCTTTTCCAAACTTCACTTGAACAAAACTGTGCTCTCTCCTCCAAAAAACACAAAAGCTCTTATCTGCCTCTAGCTGACCAAGTTCACATGTCAAATGGCCTCTTGCCTCTGTGCGTGCATACACACACAAAATGCACACACCTGAAGAGCAAGGCTACCCTTGAATATAGTTCAGGACTGCTGAGGACTCCTGAAGATATTTCCTCTGATACACACTCTCAGGATCCCTCTAGCCTGGAGATCCCTCTGAACTATGTCTCTCTTCTAAGTACACTGCTGCCACCACCCCTTGATTTGGGTACCCCCTTTTTCATGTGATTCAAGAGGAAACTACAGGGAACTTTGGAATCACCTGTGGAACTACTGGCCACCGTGGAACTGTTACCACCACCCCTTCTCTATCCCAAAGAGAAGAGCCAAAGTAGCAATGACTCAGAGCTTAAGGACATGTGGAGTCAGCTGTTAGAAATAGAAAAGAACTTACTTTATTCAAGCAAGCTTAAAGAGGTACATCATTTCATGAAAGGTCCTTCCTTTCAGGTGCAACTTAAGGTTATAGTCATAGCAAAAGTATAGAATTACATCCAGCTAAGACAAAATAAATCAAATGTCCTGATGCAATCCTAACTAAGACATTCTTAGTCTACTCACTTATGCAAAGTCCACATCTGAATCAGGAAAGTTGTGAGCTGGCTAGCCAGCCACTCTAACAACTATTCCAGGCTCCTTCTTGGTGTCTCTCTCTGCCTGACCATGTACTCAGGTCAGGGCTTCTCTCTGAGATACACGCTACCCCATCTCAGATTTACCCTTTGACTCTCATGGTCCGACTGAGCCATGTGCTCAGAACAAATAATTTATAGTACTCCTTTCCAATTGACCCCCTGGCCATCTGATTGGCTGCTTGCTGTCTCTGGTGGTCTTATGTCATTGCTGGCACTGACCTGGAGGCGCTACCTTTCCTCCAGAGTTCTAATTAAGCCTAAAGTTGTTAACCCCTTTGTTTATTGCAGCTGCCTGATCACTGAATGGCAGGATAATGGGAGATGCAATCCCCCAGTATCACACAACCTTAATCACAAGTGTGTGTGTGTGTAGTCACTTTTGTTTAAAAAAAAACATTAGGCATTTTGAAATCTGGACCATTATTGAATTGAAAAGGGAGAAGAACATTAGGATATCATTGAAAAAGAAGCTCTACCACTGTCTTCTTGAATCATTCATTGATGCTGGAATTGTCATATAAGGATTGATGCCATCCTTTTGTCACTATAGCTCTGGGAATCAATTAGAAAATTAGAGTTTCTTCCTCATAAAAGGGAACAGAGAAAAAGTCTGGGAGAAACTCAGTGACTCCTCAACAGTTCCCCACACACAGAAAGAGAGAGAATGTACTTAAAAACTCTTGCAAAAATGCATAAAGCTTTTTGCTTTTACAGATATGAGGAACACCATGGGAAACCCAGATTTTGTGAGCAAAATGGTGGCAGTAGCATTAAGACTATAATTCTATGTACCTAGGAGTAAAACCAATTGAACAGAGTAATCCTGACCTCTGAGAAAGCAAAGGTAGTATTACACTCCAAGGCTCATAATAAATCTTAAAGTTAACAACACAGAGGTATTAAAAGGTTAGTATGGCCAATCCCAAACTTCTGGTAAAAATTAAAGGTGGCATTAACCATGCTTCTTCCCTGTGAATGTAGATTAGATTTCCATCCCTTAGCATCTTTATGCCTGGAAACAGGCAAAAAAGGGCAATAGTTTAACAGTGCAAAGAACCTGCTGAGTTAGAAGGAAATGCCAGCTATAAAGGTTTATGGCTGATTTGCTGTGATCTCCTCACTGAACAGATGATGAAAATCTTTATTCTCTCAGTTGATTTGCAGCGCACGTTGTTGTTTCAATACAAATAAAATATCGTGACCCTTGCTCCTGTGAATCACTATGAAAATTGTTGTTGTGTGCCTTCAAGTTGTTTTCTTGACAAGATTTGTTCAGAGGAGGTTTGTCTTTGCCTTCCTCTGAGGCTGAGATCATGTGATTTGCCCAAGGTCACCCAGTGGGTTTCCATGGCTGAGCAGGAATTTGAACCTTGGTCTCCAGACTTGAAGTCCAATGCTCAAATCACTACACCATCCTAGCACTACTGAAATGCTAGCTTCTTTTCATGGGAAACTATGAAGAATTTTAAAATGAGCTGGTACTTACTTTAAAAGAAGGTACTAACAATGTTTTTCCCTTGCTGCTGTGTTCTGTTCCACGCCCCACCCACACACTTTCTCACCCTTGGGGTTCAAATCTTGTTCACTGTATGGGAGAAAATTAAAGCCAGGATCCAGTTTGCTGTAGGTGAATTAAAACTCCAAATATCTTTTGCTAGTAAGTAGCCTTGCCTTGCCTATGTTATGTTCTATTGTCTTTTGAGTCCTGTTTTAATTCTGTGATTTTCCTAATTATCAGCTGCCTTGAGGCATGCATATGTAGAAGAAGAGTATACATCTCTATGAATGAATGAATGAATGAATGAATACTGTATTCTTTTCCATTTTAAAAAGAAGCAGCTAGTGAACTATGTGGCTGAAATTCTACATCCCACATGAGATGGGTGAGAAAGAGCTGCAGAAGAGGACAGGGCTCCTTGTGCTTTGGATAAATGTACATAAAGAATGGTTTTGGCAGGTGCAATTTGTCATGCCAAAGTAAGGAAACCTGCACCCTATTTAGGGCTAGCTAAAAACATTTTGATGTTCAAAACAAAGAATCAGATGGCACCTGGCTGAGGATATTATTTAGATGCACAATTTGTGTCTTGTGGGATCCTGGATCTTTCTTTTTAACCACTTGCATTTCAGTTCTGTATTTTTAAAATGAAGGATCATGGGCACACCAGTCTTTAAGAGCTCACCTGCATTGGTGGATGTGTGGGTCTTCTCTACATCTCCTTTTCTGGTGAGGCTGCAAGGTGGATGAGCTGTGGAAGACCAGTCTGCCTTGCCAGATTTGTTTGGCCTTGTCTTGTGTTGCTTTCTAACATCTAACTAAGCCATTTCTACTATACTGAAGATTTGATCTCCAAGAGGTTTTTAATGGACAGATCACTTGGATTTCTGTGATCAAATACATATTGCTATCTGTTTTAAATTAAAATTTACTGTTTTTGCCAGAGTGGGAGGGGATATATTTTTGTCAACTGGGCTCATTATGAGGAATGAATGCTTCCTGCATGGTATATAGACAATGAACATGTTGCTGTTTATTCAATGAATACTGTTGGTTTTCTAGTCCCCCAAATTTTGTCATTTACTAGCATCAGTGCTGGTACTAGAGCAGCAGTGACTATCAGAGATAAGGTGAGAGCAGCTTTGAAATATTAAAAAAAACAACAGAAACATAATAATGTGAGGTTTTTGAATTAACATAAAATTCTCACAACAATTTGCTCCCTTTGATATACCTTTTTATTTAGCTGTGCACTGAGATATTCCTGTGCATGTTAAGTCAGAAGTAACTCTCTGACTTACATAGAATATACATAGAATATACTCTCTAGAAAATAAGATCAGGAGTAAGATCAGATAAAAGTACTATGCTGCTCAATTCTAGAGTTCTCCCACACACACACACACACCCTGTAATGAACCAAATAGGACTAGCTACATTTTTTTTTGCCTCCTCCTTAGTGTCCTTTGAAATTTGCCAGGACTTCTGTTACCATTTCCTTCCATTTGACTAATTTTAAGATCTAACTAGATAAAATTTTAGCAGTGTCTATCTTTTCTTCTTTTTTTTTCTTCCTTCCTTCCTTTGTTTTGCATAGGTCCTTGTTCAACTGCTCAAAGATGTCAGTTTGTCACAATACATGATTTTTCCTGCTTAGGCATTGCTCTTTTAGTTTGCTTTCCTTTCTGGAAAGACACTGGAAGGCAAATAATTTGCAAGCCTGATTGTTAAGGGCCATACTGTACCTCTTTTGTAGGGGCAGATTTAGGTAATTCATATGGAATACATGTTGTTGTTGTGAGCCTTCAAGTCATTTCCAACTTATGGCAACCTTGAGGAGCACCTATCACAGGGTTTTCTGAGGTCTGAGAGTGTGTGACTTGCCCAAGGTCAGCCAGTGGGTTTCCATGGCTTGAAACATTGACTATAATAAAGGCTATTGTTGTTGTCATTGTTGGTTTCCATGGCTGAGTACAGATTTGAACCCTAGTCTCCAGAGTTGTAGTCCAACACTCAAACCACTATGCCACACTGGCTCATAGGGAACACACATACCCCTTAATAGCAAGTTTGACCCATAGATAGGGGGACTGATGTGGTGGAAGACATGAAATTGTTCAATCAATATGTTAAAAGCAAAGATGAAATTATTAGGTTGATTATGTTGATGGAAATTCCCTTTTCTTAGGGAAGAAAAGGAGAATAAAGCTGGTTGAGAAGACCATCATTGTGCAGAATTACAGTGCAGAGAGGGAGGAGTGGAAAGCTGAATGCAGCTGGAATAGACTAAATATGTGAGTAGCACAGAAACTATGAAGCACCTTATATATCAGGATAGGAAAACTTTGACTCTCCAGATGTTTCAGATTGTGACTGGCCATGTTGGATGGAGTTGATGCACCATCCACATTGCACATGGATGGGGCCTACATGTCCTGCAGCAGCACACAGATAAGTCTGGGTGCATGCGGTAGTCCCCATGTACTCCCTATGTCTCTCTATGCAGAGCATGGAAACATTACTTCCAGCATATTCCAGCTGGCATTGTGGTTGGGTGTTTCTAGGAGCTGATGTCTTAAAGTAATTTTTCTGTGCTCTGTGTATCTATGTGAACAATTTCAATACTGAGTTTTGGGATACTGGGATACTGAGTGCATTTATCTAAATACCCTAAAGGTACCAGATCCTGTCTGTTCTTGGAAGCCAGCAGGGACAGCCGATTAGTAATTTGGTGGGAGAAAAACAAGGAATACTGAGTGCTGTAGGCTATATTTCAGAGGAAGGACCTGACAGACCACCACTGAGTATTCCTTGTCTAAGAAAACCCAGTGAAATTAATGGAGTTCCCCAATTCAGGAAGGGTATTGAGAAGCTGGAATGTGTCCAAAGGAGGGCAACCAAAATGATGGGAGGTCTGGAAGCCATTATGCCCTATGTGGAGCAACTTAGGGAACTGGGTATGTTTAGCCTGGAGAAGAGAAGGTTGAGAGGTGACATGAGAGCCATGTTTAAATATTTGAAGGGATGTCATACTGAGGATGGAGCAAGCTTGATTTCTGCTACTCCAGAGACTAGGACGTGGAGCAAAGGGTTAAAATTCCAGGAAAAGAGATTCCACCTAAACATTAGGAAGAACTTCCTGGCAGTAAGAGCTGTTTAGAAGTGGAATGCACTGCCTGGGAGTGTGGTGGAGTCTCCTTCTTCAGTGGTTTTTAAGAGAGGCTGGATGGCCATCTGTCGTGAGGGCTTTGATTGTGTGTTCCTGCAGGGCAGAAGCTGATTGGATGGGATGGCCCTTGGGGTCCCTTCCAGCCCTATGATTCTATGATTCTAGGCTGCATTCAGAGCCTGGGAAAGTTACTTTTGGATTACACCTCCCAGAATCCCCCTGCCAGCACCCTTCTCAAGGTCTGGTTGCATTGTTCCTTTTCCAGCATTCTCTAGCCCAGTGGTCTTTAAACAGAGGCTGGATGGCCATCTGTCAGGGATTTCCTTCGTGATTTCCTGCATGGCAGGAGGTTGGACTGGATGGCCCTTGTGGTCTCTTCCAACTCTACAATTCTATGATTCTAAGTTGATAGGAGATTTGAAGGCACGCACACACACACACACACTGAGTATATTGATTAAAATTGAGAAAGTTGGAGATGTGTCAGTGGGTAAATAGTAAAAGGTTGAAGGGAAGTGGCATTTTTAAAAAGGATGGGAAGAGAGAGAGAGAGATGGCATAAAAGTTGGAGGCTATGTGTGTGTATAATAACTCTAAAGCTGCTTTAAAATAAGTTATTTGTTTTCCTTTAGTACAGAAGAGCTTCCTTTTTCAGAGGAAGGAACTGGCAAAACACTTCTGAGCATTCTTTGTCTAAGAAAACCCTATGAAATTCATGGGGTCACCATAAGTTGACAGGCAAGTTGAAGGCACACAGACAGCAGTATGTAGTGTAAAATGCAATATTTCTTTTTTTTAAAAAAATAAATATATTATTTTTGCTGAAATTAATGCAGAACTTGGGAGGCATTGTGGTGGATTAGTCCAAAAAGCAAATGTTTCTTTTAAACAGATTGACAGTTCCACAATACTGTGTGGGGAGACTTTGAATTACACAGCACTCTAATCTCAAGCCAGATGTGTTTTCATTGTTTATAGTCTTAATGTGCCCTTTGCATACTGCACAATTATAGTTCTATGGCTCCACTCCAATTGCCATGCAAAATCACGTGGAATCCTGGGGTTTCCAGTATGGTGAGATTCTAGAATTCTCTGGCTATGAATTCTAAATGCCCTTCTTTAAACTGTAAATCCCAGAATTCCACAAATGGAACCACAGCAGTTTAAGTGGAATCCTGACACTATAGTTGGGTCATGTGAAATGGTGCAATGAAGGCTACATAGGGCTTTGTGGGAGGGGCATTGCAGAAGTGTTACCCAAATTGGTGGGGTCCGTGGGGACGCACTCACGGGACTACACTTGCAATATTAAATTGGGGGAATTATAATTAGCTCAAATGTGTGGCTGCAAGTGGTTGGGTAACTTGTGAGATCTTTACTCCTGTTTATACGAGTGCTAACTGATGAGACTCCAGTTTTAAAGTGAAATAAAATGATTTTATTGGAGAACAACACTGAAGCATTCACACATGTGCTCATGCTCACAAGGCAAGCACACATAGCTAATGAAGAGTCAAGAGAGAAAGGTATGGATAGAGGAATAGATTCAGGGCTATAATTATCAGTCCTGGAGAGCAGAGGTTCAGGGCAGCAAAAAGGCTTAGATGAGATTCTGAGGGTGCTACAGCAGTCCGGCAAATTGATGGTGTTTGAAGAATTGTGCACACTTGGCTATTGTTTGGGACTAATCTTTATACCCAATTTCATATCCTGAAGGTGTGTTTGAGTGTAAAACAATACTTGGCTGGGTTTCCCACAGTTAAACAAAGGAGACCACAACTTCATTAATTTCCACTAATGGCTGAGATGTTAAGGTTAATGGGTTTATGGCAGCCTCCTTATTGGGGGGAGAGGAAAGGTGCGAGGGAAGGCATTTGCTGGGATAATGGGTGTTCCTGTCACTGTTTGTTTTGGGGTATGACTCACTGCCAAGAGTGTTCAAGAGGGGATTAGCACTTTTCACCTTGATGACTCTGATACGAAAGGGCTCTGCTTAATCCTATCTTGGGTGTGTCTGTTGGGAATTGCAAGTCATCTACAATAAGTCTTAGGTGACCTTCACTTCAACCCACTTTCAGTCTGCCCTGGTCTACTTAGATCTCGTGAAGTGTCCAATATTGCCAAGGAGAGAGGTGATGTATGGAAGGCATGGAAACAGAAGGAGGTATCCTATACCTTCTCATGCAAAGCCCTTTGTCCCACAGGCACAGCTCTATCCTCTCAGCCATTGGTCAGCTGTGGAAGTGAACCCAACTATACTCCCACTGCTCTCATGTACATGGGGAAGAAGGAGAAGCCTTCCCCTGGTTGCAGTTGCTCCTCCCTCTTTCCTTGCGTCTGTGAGCAGTGTTGGTGTTGAAAGTGAAGAATTATCAATGCTCGTTTAGAGTAGTTGGTGACAGAGGGAAACTAGAATTGAATGCTTACCCTTTTGATTCACCTCTGTCTCACTGCTCTGTGTACTCAAGGCTTTTACTTCCTTCTTCCCCCCTCCTTTTACCAAGAGGTTTTAGTGTTTTACAACTCTTTGTCCAAAAAACCAGCAACAGGAGGCAGCTCAGCCTCAAGATATATTACCTACACACATACCAGTCAGTTCTTAGGAACTCTTCTACCGAAGTTAGATAACTCTCTTTTATATATTTTCCTATCTCAGGTGTATTCTCTACCACAAATAAACATAAGTTTTGTTTTTTAACCTTACCAGAGTATCCTGCATATTTCTATCCTTTTTATATCACAAGCTCATATTGCACCGGGGCTACGCTTCATAGAATCATAGAATTGTAGAGTTGGAAGAGACCATGAGGGCCATCCAGTCCAACCCCCTGCCACCCAGGAATACACAATCAAAGCACCCCTGACAGATGGCCATCCAGCCTCTGTTTAAAGACCTCCAAGGAAGGAGACCCCACCACACTCTGAGGGAGGGTGTTCCACTGCCAAACAGCTCTTACTGTCAAAACGTTCCTCCTAATGTTGAGGTGGAATTGCATCCATTGCTCCGTGTTCTAGTCTCTGGAGCAGCAGAAAACAAGCTTGCTCCATCCTCAATGTGACACCCCTTCAAATACTTAAACAGGGCTATCATATCACCACTTAACCATCTTTTTTCCAGGCTAAACATACCCAGCTCCCTAAGTCTTTCCTCATAAGGCATGGTTTCCAGATCTTTCACCATTTTAGTCACCCTTCTCTGGACACGCTCCAATTTGTCAATATCCTTTTTGAATTGTGGTGCCTAGAACTGGACACAGTATTCTAAGTGAGGCCTGACCAAGGCAGAATAGAGTGGCATTATCACTTCCCTTGATCTAGACACTATACTTCTATTGATGCAGCCCAAAATCGCATTGGCCTTTTTAGCTGCCGCATCACACTGTTGACCCATGTTCAACTTGTGGTCTACTAGGACTCCTAGATCCCTTTCACATGTAGTCTCATTCAGCCAGGTCTCTCCCATCCTGTATCTGTGCATTTCGTTTTTCCGCCCTAAGTGCAGTACCTTACATTTCTCCGTATTGAATTTCATCTTGTTAGCTTTGGCCCAGCTCTCCAGTCTATCCAGGTCATTTTGAATTTTGATCCTGTCCTCTAGGGTATTAGCTACTCCTCCTAATTTGGTTTCATCTGCAAATTTGATAAGTATATCCCTAATTCCCTCATCCAAGTCATTGATAAAGATGTTGAATAGCACTGGGCCCAGGACCGAACCTTGTGGCACCCCACTGGTCACATCTTTCCAAGACGAAGAGGAGCCACTGCTGAGCACCCTTTGGATTCGGCTGGTCAACCAATTATAAATCCATTTAACAATTGACTTGTCTAGCCCACATTTTACAAGCTTGTTTGCAAGAATGTCATGGGGAACCTTGTCAAAGGCCTTACTGAAATCAAGGTATGCAGTGTCCACAGCCTTCCCTTCATCTACCAAGCTGGAAACTTTATTTAAAAAAAAGAGACCAGATTAGTCTGGCATGACTTGTTTCTCTGAAACCCATGTTGACTTTTTGTGATTATGGCATTGCCTTCTAAGTGTTCACAGACTCTCTGTTTAATGATCTGCTCTAGAAACTTCCCTGGTATTGATGTCAGACTAACTAGACGATAATTGTTGGGATCCTCTTTTTTTCCCTTTTTGAAGATGGGGACAACGTCTGACCTCTTCCAATCTGCTGGGACTTCTGTTCTCCAGGACTTCTCAAATGTTATTGCCAATGGCTCTGAGATCACCTTTGCCAGCTCTTTTAATACTCTTGGATGTAGTTCATCTGATCCTGGAGATTTAAATTCTTTTAGTTTAAGAAGGTATTCCTATACTACCTCTTTGCTTATTCTGTGCTGGATTTCCCCTATTGTGTCCTCTGTCCCATGATCCCATTATAGCTTCACTCTGCTTAATATAAATACCAATAATTTCCTACCGCTGGAACACACATGAGTGATTGATAACCAAGGAGAACAAAGCTGTGGCCATGACCACAACTACCTCAGCTGCTGTTCAGCATTTGTGGGAGAGGAAGTTGGAAAGAGGGAGCAACCCCTCTCCCAAAAGAAGGACAATGTAAGTCCACTGGCCAGAACTTGCACTCCACCATCATGCCTATTGGATCTTGGCCTAAGGATGCAATCATTTGACCTCTTTCTGATATCACAGTAAGATTGAATTTCTTACTAAACATGCTTAACATCCTGTTAACCATTTTAGAAAGAAAATGGGCAACTAAGCCCTCCAGGAGTTGGCTTGCAACTCCCATCAGCCCTTGTCAACATAGAGTGATGGGGATAATGGGAATTGATGTCCAATAACATCTGGAGGATCACAGTTTCATACCCTGGTCTAGAGCTTTGACTTGGGTTAAGGTATGTGTGGTGAGCCAGTATGTTATGGTAGTTTGACTGCTGGACTATGACTTTGGAGACCAGACCTGGGGCAAGTTCACACTCTCTTGGCCTCAGAGAAAGGCAAAGGCAACCCCTCTCTGAGCAAATCTTGCCAATAAAACCCTGTGATAGGTTTGCCTTAAGGTCGTAATTAGCTGGAAACTTGAAGGCAAGCAACAGCAACAGCAACAACAACAACATTATGAGTGAAGGCATGCCAACACTGAAAATAACTGGGGAAAAACCCCTTCCTTTAAAAATATACAAAACATACAAAAATAGTAGCTGAAGCCAGATTCTCCATGAGAAATGTTCAGCCTGCTGAGGACAACCAGTTTATCTTAATAAATGGTATTGCTTTTCTTGGCTGCATATGCATTATGGGGTCAAATTCAACCACAGTCCAAATCTATGGTGTACAGCAATTTTCTCAGAACCATGGCCTTTCCAGCTTTGATACCAAGCAGGCCTACACAGGGTTGTGGAAACATAAGACTCATTAAACTCTGAGGAGGAAATCGGTTTCTCTATTAGAATATTCTGAGACAGGCATTATGTTAACAGAATGTCATATAAAAAGGGGAAATGTTGTGAAGCTACATCTGCATTAGAACTGATTCCATCAACCATGACTGTTTTGTTCTGTGGAAAAAAAAAAACCTTTGCATTTTTATCAGCTCATTTTTATGCTATATTACCCCAATAGTATCTTTTATCACAAACATGCCTTGTGGGAAAAAATGCTCATTTGTAAACAAATTGGTAATCCTGTAATTGCAGCAACAACTGGAAAACCAGAGTGAAGCATGTGTTGGTAACAGCCCATTGGGATAATGTTTCATCAACTCTTTTCTCCATTATGTCCAAACCATTTAATACAAAAGAAACATACAATGTTTAAGCCACTAGAGAGGAGTGCTACTAGACCATGCGGTATGCTGAGTGACAGCAATACAGCTCCCATTTAATCAATGCTGGATCATGTTAGAAATAAGAATTATCTACATTCTAGCATCCTCAGATTCTAGCTGATTCCATTGCTGAGGCCAGGAAATGCATCTGTTGACAACACAAAGGCTGCTAATACACTGCAGAAATAATGCAGTTTGAAACCGCTTTAACTGCCATGGCTCAATGCTGTGGAATTCTGGGATCTGTAGTTTTGTAAGATATTTAGCATTCTCTGTTAGAGAGCTCTGGTGTAACAACAAACTACAAATCCCAGGATTCCATAGGATGGCGCCATGAGAGTTAAAGTAGTGTCAAACTGCATTATTTCTGCAGTGTGTCAACCACCAAAAGCTAAGTCTGAACTGCCCACTTAAAAGAAGTCTGACACCACTTTAACTGGCATGGATACACCTTATGGAATCCTGTGATATGGAGTTTGGTGAGGGGCTTAGAATTCTCTGGTGGAAACAGAGCTCTAGTTCAGGGAAGTGCATTAGAGAACTGAAAGTCTTCACTGAACAACAGATCCCACAACCCCATTGGATGGAGTTATGGCAGTTAATGTAAGATTAACCTACTATAGATATGAGGGTTTGGTTCGGGTTGCCAGTTCAAGATTGCCCCACCTGAAATTACTGAGCCAAAGAACAGCCCCTGATTATGCCACTAAGAGTTATGAATCAAGTACCAACAACAGTTGCTCACAGCTTGTCACTCAAACACACACACACACACACACACAGAGAGAGAGAGAGAGAGAGAGAGAGAGAGAGAGAGAGAGAGAGAACATGTTCTCTTCTTTGGAAATTAAGACAGAAATTGCAGAAAAACAAGCTGTTCCCAGAACAAGGTGAAATGAGGGACTTTTCCCTTCTGATTTACTCAGGGCCCTGGGATAAAGAATTTAGTCTAGCCTACAGTCTTCTAGTCATAAGATGGATATAGAACAGAGTGGTGAGCTCTAGCTTCCAAGAAGGAAGCTATCTAAGTAAATACATAGATCCCCTGGAGAGTCATTGTGAATTGCAGCAAGCCTTGGAAATTGTAACAAGCTGCTGCTCTACAAGCTGAACTTGAGATATCCACCAGCCCTTTCCTCTTCCTTGGAGCTGAGCCCACCAAAACAAGAGAATTTGCACTCTCATCTCCTACATGGAGATGACCCCCGCAAAAAACCTGGAGACTCGAGCACAGGACCTGAGATCTCACAGCCCTATGGTGGACACAGCCCAGGTCTTTCACAGGAGAGGTTTTAACCAGCACTATCCCATATTCTCCAACATTTCATAGATGAAAGCATGTGGGAAAGCAACATTGGAGTGTGGTTAAGATAGCAAAAGTTATTAATGAGGAAGAACACACAAGTCAGGAGAGGCTGCAGCAGTTTGCTTTTGCCTGAGCCAACTGGGAAGGGCAAGAATCTGCCTTCTCCTGACCTCAGTGTGCTGCAACTGAAGTAAGGAGATTATCATATACATCAAAAGTGGCATTACAACAGTGCCAGGAGATTGCAATAGGGCTCCCTTACAAGATGACATTGTTCCCCCATCGTTAAGCACCCGCTCTGCTGCCATTCCATAGGTGCTGCTTTTTATGGATGGGAGAAGCCATCAATAGATCCCCCATTCCATTTCTGTTATGGATTTTCCTGTGTGTGACAAGATGCCCCATTATGCTGGCGAGATCCCAGCGTCAATGGAAGGTCCTTGCCAGAACACTTCTGGGTGAGATCAGGACAGCTAGGTAAGTGACACACTTTTTATGACCCTCCCTGGGTTACTTCTACCTTTTAAAGTGTGTTTAAGCTTGCTGTAACTATTTTTATGTTCTTTTTATATTTATCTTTGAATTTCCTACCCTTGCATCTTCTTGCAAGAATCCGTGGGATTTCAATCAAGGAAATGAAGGGCACTCCACTGGGGCTCCGTTTACTCCTGGACTGCCAGAACAACGGGAGAGGAGGTAAGTGTGGTGGGGAGGGTGATTGTGGCATGACAGGAATAGGACAGGAGCGGGAGTGGAGATTGTGGGACAGGAACACTTTTTGCGTTCCTTTCTGATAATCTCCTAAAACAGGGACAAAGAGGGAATGTGGGCGGAAGAGACAAGCTGAAAAAGTGAGGTGACAGAAGAGTAATCAGAACTGTTCCTGCCATATTGGGATAGTTGGAAGGTATGCCGTCCTATGCATATGTAACCAAAAGTTCCACTGATTTCATTGTCACCCACTCTCAAGTAAGTGCCTTTGGACTTCAAATTCTGGACCTATACTGGCATGTCTCAAAAGTATGCTGGTTTGCACATATGTATGCTGCACATTATGTTATTTACATTTTTATGTTAAAAAAAAATAAACTGGCCACTTCTGTATTGAAAAACGGGGCTTCACTTTTTTTTTATTGATGGGGTTAAGCTGTCAATAAAAAGGGACACCTTATTCACACCTGTGCTATGCCCCCAGAATGCTGGAGCATGATGCTTTTTGAAATGTACCTCAATCTGGGTTGGAACACACCAACTATTTTTCCACCCACCTAAGGTACACTTTACTGAAGAAAGCATTGATGGGAGCAAAAAGCAACTGCAGAGGGGCAAAATATTCAGCAGGAACTGGCACAGAAACCTGACACAGATCAGGAAAAGAGAGTTCCAGAGTTGGTCCCTCTACAAAATAAAAATGATCAGCTTGAATTTGCTATATTTAAAAAAATGGGGAAAGTGAAAATGTTGCATTCAGTGATGAAATGATACTGGTGGCCTGGGCTCCAAAAAGACATAGCAGAGTATGTTCAGAGTTGTCCTGTTTGTGTGATTGTTAAGTCTCAAGGGGAGAAGCCGCATGGGTTGTTAGAACCACTACCAAGCCCCGCCTGGTCATGGAACCATAGTAGCATGGATTTCAGAATGGATCTCCCCATGAGTAGCAGTAAAACCATGATTTGGGTGGTGATTAACTTGTTTTCCAAACAAACACATTTTGTGACATCTAAAACTCTGCCCACAGCACAGCAGCAGGCAAAATTGTTCATTCGGCATGTGTACAGATTGCATGGGGTGCCTAGTAAAATTGTCTCTGATCAGAGTGGCTATTTTATTTCCAAGTTTGAAAAGCATTTTTATAATTGTTGGGGGTGGAAAGGGGATGAGTACTTCTCATGATCCCCAGATGCATGGGAAGTCAGAATGGATGAATGGGATTCTGGAGCAGTACTTAAGGTGTTTTGTCAATTATCAACAAGGTAATTGTGCTGAATTGCTGCCTTATGCAGAGACAGTGTATAATAACTCACAGCACTCAAGTACTGGACTACCTCCCTTTAAGGCTATGTATGGAACTGATCTGAGGGCACTGCCCAGCCTTGAAGTCATCCAAACTGACCTGGTGTTGTTGCAAGATTGAGCAACACAGGTGTCCTCAGTGTCCCCTTTGGACTATGATAAAAATACTTACATAAAGTATGCTGACCAAAAATGGGGTCCCAACTGGAACTTCACAGTGGGCCAGGGTACAGGTGAACAACTGGTTCCCACTACAAATCAGAGGTGGGGAAGCATCACGTCTCAGAAAACAAAACAGGTGATGGGAGCATCAATGGTTATTATATGGGTCATGGTCACAGCCCAACTGGAGGGCTTCTTCAGCAAGGATGAGTCTGAGTCCCCAGAACCTGAGGATGGAGAGGAGCTAACTTTCCCACAGACCCAGGGCCTTCAGGTGTACATGAGGCTGCAATTCTGGATAGAGGTATACTTTGATTCTGGAGTCAGAGAAGGTTGTTGCCCCCCACGCATCCCTTCTGCAAGAACAGCAACACCACTGTTGTCAACCCCACCACTCATCCTATAGTTTTTCTGTAATTATTTTTACCATTCATGAATTGATACCAGTTTGTCCATGTATTGTCCATATAATAAACAAAATAATACCTCAGTTAACACACCATCAGACAAGGAAGCTACTTTTTACATTTTTTTAAGGGTAGCGCAGCCCAACCTCTTCTTTCCTTTTCCTCTGTCTTGCTGGGAGTTCTTTTATTTTGTTTTTGCAGCATTGGCTTTAGGAAGATGGCAAAGGAAGGCTAGAGAAAGCCAGACTTTCAGTGTTGGGTTGCAACAGCATGTCCACAGTAAACAATGCAATGAAGCTTGGCTTGGGAGAGAGTTGTGATCCTAGTGTAGCTGTGCATGCTTACATACTTGAGGCTGCACATATGTAGTTGCTATTTACTGTCTAGCCTAAGCCATGCCATTTTGTATTTAGGAACCCTTTTGTAGCTTGGTAGTCTCTGGAATGTGCTAACTGCTGCTATTATCTTTTGTTAGAGAGATGTTAACTAGAGAGATGTTGCTGTAACTAAATGCCTTAACCATCAAGGACATCCGGTTGATTCTCACCCTTTGACATGCTGCTTATGAGGTCTGTTTATTAAATAATGAGACTGATACAATAACCCATCTTTATTTATATGCATTACAATTCTAATGCTTGTGCCCTTCAATATATTCCCTGTTCACACTCACACACCAAAACTGTCTTGTTTTCCACTGGTCAAAGGCATGAAGCAGATCAGTTTCTGTTAGCTCTGTCAACATATCTGCCATTTTGTTCGTACTTCATCATTTGACCCTAAATGTTTTCCTTTAAACACCAATTTCACTTTAAGGAAAATAAAAAAGTCACCTGGTGCCAAATCTGGTGAATATGGAGGATGTTCAAGTATAGTAATGTGTTTATTGGCCAAAACCTGCTTCACCAAAAGTGATGTGTGATGAAGGCACATTGTCTTGAGGAAGAATGAAACCATTTCCCCACAGTTTTGGCCTTTTGTTTTCTGACTCTTTCTCTCAGCTTTGTCAAAACTTCATTGTAATAATGCTGGTTCACTGTTCTTCCTTCTGGAATCAATTCTGCCAAAATTTATGCCCTTGATGTAAAAAACAAAAAACAAAAACTAAAACAATGAGCATGGCTTTGAATATGAATCTGCTTTGATGTGCTTTTTTCATTCTCGGTGATGATGGTGTTTTCCAGTGCATTGAGTGTTGTTTTGTCTTAGGATCATACTGGAAGATACAGGTTTCATCACAAGTGATGATTTTTTGAAAAAGGTTTGGGTCCACCCCAAGTTGCTGCAGAATGTCACATTGCTCGACTTTTAAACTTAGCATTTTTCCGGTACACAACAGACAACACAGCTGCTTTAAATGATGACTGACAATTAACTGAACAGCCGAGAGTGCTGATGCTTGCCACGAAGGTTCAGAGATGTTCAAGGTCACCACTCAAGGATTCACAACCAGTTCTCCCTGATTTGTCTGAAAAGTGGAAACACAGTCTCTTTATTTAATAGACAGATCTCGTATGCCAGTTGAAATACATAGACCAGATAAGCTCTTAGTGATAAGCAAGCTGAAAGGTGTATTGTGCAGGTTAGGACATACACAGTTAGATTAGGGGCTTAATGCCTCATGAGCCTATAATCTGTAAATTTCCAATAAAGTTTGTCTGCCCCACCTTCCAGCTATGAAGCAGCTCGAAGGGGGATGTCCCCTTGGATCAAAGCTCTTTGTGTTGTGTTTTTTTCTTTCTTTCTAACAGTTTCAAGTCTTCTCCAACAGTTCTGTGCCTTCTCACAGGGTGTGGCAAAATGAAGTTTTCAGTTCCTGCCCAACAATACAACATAAAAGGTAAACAGTTGCATTGAGAACAACTTACTGAGCATGTGTGAAGAGCAAAACAGAAAAAAAGGGGGGAACATAGCTGCCTGATATATTGAAAAAGCATAGATCTATAAGTTTGTCCACCCAAAATGAAAATCATAAAAAATGGAGGCTGTTGAAAGAAAAAAATAATAATCTTGCGATGCATTTTGGAAGAATTTTTCAAGTGGTCTCTAAAAGATTCAAAATGTTTATTGTTTACTTATGCAAGATTTACCTAACCTAGTTGTTTCACTTCACATTTGCATAATGTTAGTTTTGAATAAAAAGTTTGTTGAAACATGTTGAATTGCTCTTCTTTTTTTGTGGTGTAGGTGTTACCCTAAGAGGTGGGGGGTGCTGTAGCAACCCACTCATGATATCAAAATCTAAATGAAGGAATTATTAGCTTAAACAGTATACCTGTGAGAGGAGGGTAACTGCAGGGATCTTTTCCCCTATGTATACTAACTGCACAGAACTCCAGTTTAAAGTGAAATGAAGTATTTTTATTGGAAATAACACAAAATGCATTCACACATGCAACACACATTCCTAAGAACCACACAAGCATATTGAGGAGTAAGACAGAAAGATTGGACAACAGGAGAGATTTGGGAAAATAGGGTGACAGTTACTAGCCTGAAGAGAAGAGTTTCGGGTAGCAAAGTACTCAGACAGAAGTCTGAGGGTGGCACTGGAGGTTGCAATCTGGAGGCACACCAAGAAACAGTGTGGCCGGGTTCATCCACAGTGACACATCTTTCTATTGTTGGGGGACTAATATTTATACCCTGCTTCAAATTGTGAAGGGGTGCTCTGGCTAGGACAAAGCCTGGTAAACCAGATAAACAAAGGAAACCGAAACTTAACTGATTGCGTTAATGGCTGGGTGATAAGAATTGATTGGTTTATGACAACCTCACAATGCCAGACAGGAGGGGGTCCAAGGTGAGAGTTCCTTGGGATTGGAGTTGGGAAAAGTCACTTAATTATTTGGTTGGATGACTCATTGCTGAGGTGCCCAAGAAGGGATTAGCACATACCTCCTTAATGTGTTTGTTTACCAAGGGGCTTCCACATAATCCTAATATGGGTGTGCTTGTCAACATATTTCTAAGACACATCCCAGGCCAATGTGACTTCTATCTGACCTCTATTTGGTTCACCCTGGCTGACTTGACCCCATAAAGGTGTACATTATTTCCAATTATTAGATATCATAGAGAGGAGGTAGCAGGGCATGCTAACATAGAAATCTATCCTTATTGTTTCCATGTTATTTCTACCTCTGGTACCAAAACTTATGTTAAAGAATAAAAATCAAGGAATCCATTTACTTTGTTAACTGCAGTGTACCTGTATCTGAAAATAGTATATGACACTGGTGTGTATGCATGCTGAAATGGATGTGTCTCTTTATAAATTCTATGTATCATTTTCTTTTCTTTTTCCTGCTCTGATGCTGAATGCCATTTCCCACCTCCGCTTCCTTGAAATTTCACCAGAGTGCAAAGCAATAAAGAGGTTCCAGTTTGTCTGTTTGCAGCAGAAGAAATCCAAGAGAATCCTGCACTTGTTTAAAAAAATGTAATTCAGTACATTGGATGGAAATGTATCTTGTGATTTTTGATAGCCACTTTGAGGTGGGTGAGGGGGATGTTATCAGAGGATGAAATGTTCTTTCTGTGGCTCCCTATTCTATTCTGCTTCAATTTTTAAAAAAAGCATTTGCAATAACAGATGCTGGTAGGAGGGCTTTCCTCCTTTGACCCTCTCTCATATTCACATACATACGCACACCCTTACAGTACCAACTCCACATGAACCTTTAGTCTATTTCATGTGGGTGTGAACTTTTCTGGGCCTAGAGTTTTGCTATGGCAAAGAGGGGGAGAGGGACTCAGTGATAATTGATGATTGCCCCTGCTGTCCACACCAACACCAAGACAGTGTGCTCGTAACATGGCTGTTACTCCCTTGGCATAAATCTCTGTATAGATTATGCAAATTGGGCAATGCATCTTGGTGTGCACAGAGTCCATGTGCACTCACAAAAACTGCCCGTCCTGGAATTTTGTGATGGTGGACCTTTGAAGCCCATACTCAAAACAATCCGTAGTGGGTTTCTTCAGCATCTCTACTTCAGAACAATGGGTGGTTTTAAAGGGGCAAGTGTATGTGAGTATATGAAGCGTTGTCAATTCTACCACTAGAAATGGTAGAGTACATATCTACCAGTTCCGTGACTGTCCTATCATCCACCTCATCATTAGGGTCTACTAGAATGTTGACCAGGATCAAGTACTTGGGCATTCATCAAGAAAATTACAGCAATATTTACAGAAACATCTACATATCTTAATAGATTTTTTTAAAAATTGGATAGGGGAAGGCTAGAAGTATAAAGGAAGACAGGGTTCCTTTACTTAGGGAAGATAAAGAAATGTGCTGGCTTCACATTTTACTACGGAAATATCAATTTCACACTGTTCAAGACTGATAATAGGACAACCACATCTTATCCTAGAAATCTAGAGATTTCCAAGGCTTTGTTGTTGTTGTTTTGATGAAGAAGAAGAAATGCAGACAAAACCATACAAACATTTGGAAATTGTGCATGACTAAAAACATATTATTTTTCAAAAAATGAATATGTGATGCATGCTTTAGGAAATGAATATAAAATATGTACTTTAGGCAAAATTCCAATCAAAATATGAACAGTTTTCTATATAGGAGGAAAAACAATCTCTCAGAAGCTGATATTGAACTGGCCGGGATGAGACTTCTGGTAGGATTCTGAGATATGCTAAGAAAATAAAGATTTTCACAGTTCTAACTGCATTTTTAATGCTATATTGCAGTAATACAAGTAGGTTTTCTCCCACCTGCTGAAATTCACTCTTCTGCACAACTCTGCACACTGCATGAGCCCTGCCTCCTCTTCATCTTGACACCTGAGTCTAGACTTATTTAACCTAGGCAGTGCTGTCAAAGGTACAGTCAACAGGTTAGGAAAAAGAAGGAAGAAACAAATGCCTGCAGTGCCCACATTCTCAAGAATGTCAAGCACAGGTTCTCGTGGGTCAGGTTATTTGGAAAAGCTTTTAATTGGTTCCTGGACCCATAGTACAACTTAACATAGTGCAACACTCCTCTGTCCAAGTTGCTAACTTCTTTTCCAAGTCACTGCTTGGACTGCTCAGGTTATCTGCCTTGCCCTTGATGTCATTGGATCTGTCTGCTGCTTGCCTGTCTGCCTTCTGTAATAACTCCCTTGGGTTCACCCACAGTATTCATTAACGGAATGCTAGATATTAAACATGAAGCAGTTTTGCTATATAACAATTCCATGCTTATCACAGGGCAAGGGTGGGGGACCTCATTCAGTCTGAGGGACAGATTCAATTTCAGAAATGTTTTCAGGGGCCAAAGAGTCAGTGGCACCAAAGACAAAAGAGCGGGACCAAATATACCAGTATCTTTTAGCTTAAAGTTCTGACTAGCTGTTACTAAGCTGTAGGATTTCTATTTCAACCTTTTAAAATGGGGAACACTAGGAAATCACCAAATGATGGTCTCATGGTTCTAGCTTACCTGTGGCCATCCAGAGAATCCCAGAAGGGAAAAACTGGGACCTCG
This sequence comes from Gambelia wislizenii, assembly GCA_030847615.1. Taxonomy (NCBI): domain Eukaryota; kingdom Metazoa; phylum Chordata; class Lepidosauria; order Squamata; family Crotaphytidae; genus Gambelia; species Gambelia wislizenii. The sequence continues at coordinate 271,155,583 of JAUMIR010000001.1, read as the reverse complement.
GGAGTGTAGGATTCGGCCTAAAGGCCTGAGGCTCCCTACCCCTGCTATACTGTATATGAGCACTAATGTGGAAAATAAAAAGAAAATGAGAAATTATATAGCTTAAGGTAGGTGTGAACATACTGTGAGTTTTTTAGATCTGCTTTTCTTTTTACTTATATCCTAAGGTCCACAGAGCTCAGAAGAGAGAAGTATGGCTCTTAGAAGCAGGGGTCAAGGGTGTTTTTGAGCACACATTGTGTAGATAGGATTGCAGCCTGAGAAAATGTGATCACCAGTCATAGTCCTTTCACCTTTCCTGCCTTCCAAAAGTTCACAACACTTTCATTTGTCCTGAATTTCATGCAGAGCTTGCAAGTATTTGTAGCTACCAGTGGTGGAAGGCCTGAATATTTAGTTACCATATTTCCCTTTTTCTGAAAAGTAGCTAAGATAGTAGGAATCAGCATGGTGTAGTGGTTTGAATGTTGGACAAATCCTGCTTGGCCATGGAAACCCACTGGATGACCCACACTCTCTCAGACTCAGAGGAAGGCAAAGGCAAACACCTTCTGAAGAAATCTTGCCAAGAAAACCTCATGATAGTGTTACCTTGGGGTCTCCATAAGACAGAAACTACTTGAAGGCACACAACATTGATCTAAGAGAGTTGATTTTGAGTGACTTTTTTTAAAAAAAATTGAATGTGGCAATCTGCTGGCCTGTGGTAAGAAACAGATTATCCTCCTATCTATCTCACCATCATTGCCTCAACATCTGTAACAGAGTACAAGTCATCACTCAAACCATGCAGTGTTTTTTCTCTGCCTTTTGAAGCCACACCCCATAACTGTAAGCATAACTAAATGTTACAGTTTTCAAAGTTGCAGGTACACTTCAAAAATAGTGAGATTATCAATAGTTAGCTGCTCTGAGCTCTTATGATGAAGAGTGCAAAATACAGTAGGACCCCCATATCCACTGAATCATTATCCACCGATTCAGTTATCCACAGGACACAAACAGCACACCTACATAGTCTTCCTAGAAAATGGGTTCTCTCCAGCCATTTTCTAGGTCCTCCAAGGCAACTCTATGGTATTTTAAACAGTAAGTCCCATTATTTTCAATTGTATTCTCTATTATCCATGGTTTTTGGTATCCATGGGGGCCCCCAGAACTAATCCCCAGTGGATATTGGGGTCCTACTGTAAACTACTACTTCTACTACCACTGATAACAGTCATAATGTAATGTAGTTATACCTTCATTATTTTGGAAAGGGTATAATTGCAAGTAATTGGTTATTTTGAACTAGTTCTTTCCAAGCTCTGATTCTGTGGGTTGATCAGCTAAAGCATAGATATTTAGTCCCTCTAAAACCTCTTCATGCTTGTATTCCCGAATTAAAGATAAATTGTATTTTTAATGGTTGTAGATTTTCCATATGTTTTTTGAGAAAATCAGTTTAAAACACTCTTCAGAATGTTATGTTCCCTGTTTGCAGTGGCATTGTGGGCTGCTTTTTCCTCTGAAGATTTGCCAAAAAAACAGAGGGGGGGAGATCATAATAGATATAAGAGGCTGATGCTTCTGGGCTGATTTAAAAAAAAAACACCAGAAGAATCAGTGGGTTATTCTTGCATCATGTGTGGTATGGTACAAAGATGGTGTATGCTAGCCTGATTGTTCTAATCACTGTAGGCAGACTGAGGAGGAGAATGAGAGGCTGTGCTCTGTTTTTGTCGTGACAGTGCAGCCTACTATCAGCTGCAAACACTTCAACAGAGAGACTGCTTGCAAAATTGCTAGGGAAACTTTACTAGAGAAAGCCACACTTGTTGAACTCCCTCCAGCCATGGTATTAATTAAAGGCAAGACAGTCTTTCAGGCACAGTGTTTGCAAGATGACACAGAGTTAGGAAATTTCCCTACAACTCAAGACCCAAAGTACATGTGATGTTAAATATGCATCTCTGGCTAAAGTGCAGTTGTTGCTGTTGTTTAAAAAATGCAGGTCTCGTGGGGAGGGGAAATAACAAGTAATCACATTAGAGCAGGCAGAGAGAAGCAATTTATGAAGTTTAAGAGGACTAATAACATTTGTTTCAACAGGGATAAAGGTAAGGTACTACATTTAGACAGGAAAAATGAAACACACAAATATAGGATGGTAACACCCTGCTTGATAATAGTAAACACGGAAATTATCTAGGGGTCTTAGTAAACCATAAGTTAAACATGAGACAACAGTGTGATCTAAAGGCCAAAAAAGCTGGTGCAATTCTAGGCTGCATCAACAGGAGCATAGTGTCCTGGAGGGAAGTAGTACCATTGGTCAGACCTCACCAGGAATACTGTACCTGGTTCTGGGTTCAAGAAGGATATTGACAAGCTGGAATATGCCCAAAGGAGGATGACCTAGATGATAAAGTTCTGGAAAGCAAGGCCAACATCTTAGGGAGCTGGGTATGTATAGCTTGGAGAACAGAAGACTGGGAGATTATATGCTAGCCATATTTAAATACCAGAAGGGATGTCATCTAAATGATAGAGTGAGCTTGTTTCCTTTTGCTCCAGACACTAAGGACTTTTTCAGACATCAATTTATGGCGCAAGAAGGCTCGTAACACTTGCGAGGCTGCTGTGCAGCAGGGGCCCCGTTTCGTACGACGCTGTCCCACTGCCGCGAGAGATCGGAGGCAGCTGTGCCATATTTGGCCATTTTTTAATCACGGAAGTTGCCCGTGATTAAAAAATGGCCAAATATGACGCTTCTGCCTCCGATCTCTCCCGGAGCTGAAACTGTTGATTTCCGCAGGGGGGAAATGTCGTACAAAACGGGGGCCCTGCCACGCAGCAGCCTCGCGAGTGTTACGAGCCTTCTTGCGCCGTAAATCAACATCTGAAAAAGTCCTAAAACATGAACCAATGGATTCAAATTACACGGAAAGACATTCCACCTAAACATTAGGAAGAATTTTCTTGACTATAAGAGCTTTTCAACAGTGGAATAGGCTGCCTCACAGAGTTATGGGCTCCCCTTTTTTGAAGGTCCTTAAAGAGAGGTTGGATGGCTATCTTTCAGGAGTGTTTTAGTTGTGTATTTCTGCATGTTACTATTTGGATTAGATGGACCTTATGGCCCTTTCTAACTATAATTCTATGATTCTACATTTCTGTGTCTTCCTTTGGTTTTTGGTAGGCTGGAGCGCAAGTGGTAGAAGATTAGTCAGTGTGCTTCATGCAATTCACAATTAGACTACTGTGGTGTGTTTTTTTGTGGAGCTTTCCTTGTGAGTGGTTTAGAAATGGAAGTTAGTACAGAGTGCAGCAGCTAGTAGGGTATACCATGGACACTGATGTATCACTCAAAAAAGGAGGGCAAGGGAGGACTATTGCTAATAGTAATCAGCATATTTTTAGTGGAAATGCAATACAGAGCACCATGGTATGGAAAACTGAACAGGTGGTTGTGTTCCTGTTCAGTCCATGTATTGCCGATGGGAATCTTCTCTTTCCCTATAGGGCTTTGTGATCATTACTTCCTCCTAGGGCGAAGCCACTTTTATCTGCATAACTTCTCCTCCCAGAAGTATCCTGTGTCAGGAAGCATTATGAGGAGATAAAGGCAGGACATTCAAAGTCATGTCAGCTATATTTCTGATATCATGCAATGGGACCTCCTTTCCTTCTCAGCACCCCCTCTGCATCTCTGTGACTATCCAGAAGAAATCCAGGAACCCCAACAAGACTTTGGAAGAGATTTTGGAGGCATGGTAAGGGGAGCTGCAGTGAGCAGGACAGGAGTGTCCTCACAGATGTGGTTGGATTCATTTCACTTTTTGAAGGCTACAGCAAGATTTAAAAAAAAAACAGAGGTGGGGAACTTGTGCCCTTCCAGATGTTGACTTTGGTTTCCCATCAGCCCAAGCCTGCATAGATAAAGCATCCCTTGGGCTGTGTTTTAGATAACCAAAGGTCTTGAGATGACATTGGACCGACAAGTTTTATAAGGCTTATTTCTTTATTCTGAGATCCTCATTTCCTGAATTCTCACAGCACCTTGGTTCCAGGTAGTGGTGGTCGGTAGCTTCCATGTCAGTGGGGTGATCTGCTCCAAATGCCAGTCCAGACTTTAGGAGGAGCTGCCCAAGGCGGTGACCCCTGGCTCCCAAATAGATTCAGCACATTGGCCAGCTCCTTGAAGATTCAGGGCACATCAACAGATCAACTGGAAGCCGCCACCACCACCATCACTGGCTGCAATCCAATCTATCCATACCCTCAGTCCTTTGTTGTTGTTGTCCTTAGTTGCTATTTCTGTTCCCTAGTGCAATGGTTCTTTAAGGGTCTTATGAGAAGGTGTACAAAATAAAGAGGAGAACCAAACTTGTCATTATTGCATAGCAGCCACTTGAACATATAACTTTCAGCTGACCATCCTGAGGGAAAATGAATGCATTTACTGCTTCAGTTAGAAGCATAGGAAGCTAATGATCTCCTGGGAAACCACTATTATTGTAAGAGGCTTATGAGCTGAGCAAGGTATATAAAATTATTCACTTCTCAGGTATTTACAACCTGCTCTAAGATTTTTCTCTAACATTCCAGACCCACGTATGGTTGATCTGAGGGTTTTCATTGACCCAGAACCTCTTCTGACATTTTAAACCCTCTTATCTTTTGTATCATGCTTGCTCTTCTCCCCTGTAGCCTAACAATAATGCTTTTTTATTACATTATGGATCAAAGTGGGAAATGGTAGGTGGCTTCATGAGAAGAAAGCAATTTTTCATCATCATGAGACAAAAGTAATCTTTTTGTGATTTAACAGCTGTTTTTCTAAGCAATTCACCGTGGTTTATGAATTTACACCATCTCATGATGGGCATGATCCAGCCAGTGATTAATGCTTTGTAAATCCCATAAAATTCAGTGAGATGGCTACAACGTATTGTTAAATATCTCCTTTTAAAATCAGTTGGAACTGTAGACTATCTCACCAAACAGTCCCTTAGGTAAATAAACTGTTCCATTGGAGCAGTTCAAACTGTGGATGCAGTTGCATGACTGAATGTAGTGTGTGTGTGCGTGCACGCACATGCACATGCACACACACACATCATAAATAGTGTATGCATTGAGGAGGGGGTCAGACAACTAGTCCACTTAACATGGGGCTGCCCTTGAAAAATATCCAAAAACTGAAACTGTGCAAAATAAAGAAACCAGATTGCTGGAGGGAGGTATTTATTTGGTTTGTTGGTTTAGCAGGGGTTGATGCTAACTTTTAAAGTCCTACATGGCTTGTGACCCAGGTGCCTTAACAACATCTTCTTCCATATGATTCTCTCTCACACTAAAGGGACATGGAAAGTTGCATTAGAGAAGGCTTGTGCCAGGCTATGAGTTGGTATTGAAATGCAGAGACTGTTCAGGTTCATCGGCAAATGGATTCAAAGTGCTCCACTGGGAGAGCTGTTTGCTGGCCACACTTCTAATACTGAACTTCCACACCATCACCAGATCATAGTAAAACAATAGCATTTAAACACATTGAGTTTTGCACCTGCTGAGGTTTTTTTAAAAAAAATATTTTATGTTCTACAATATCAGAGACTCATTTCAGATGTTCTATTTTTGTTTTGTCCCATGTCTGATATTATTGAAGTTGTTCCTGTTCCAGAAATGAATGATTTTAGCAGTAGTGAGCAGTTGGTAATAGGATTTGAGAAGAGTGTGATTTTTAACACATCCAGAGTGGTTTGATTTCCCCTCCATCTGAACATATTAATTTAACAGGGGAGGGAAAATATGAGAAAAAATATGTAGATTTTTAAAAGCTTCCCACACACCTTATGGGATTCAGACATTGTGTGGGACTGAGACCATGAGTGTTCAGTACTAGGAATGGTCTCCCAGAGCACATTTGCATCTAAAAAAAAAGGGGGGGAGTAATTAAAATTTAATGACACTTCTTTTATCTAAACATCCTATTCCAAACATTTAGATAATGCCTATTGGGAGGTGGTATTATTTAATTTAAATTAGACTAAGAATTTGCTGATGGTGAAAGCTTGGAAAATGCAAATGCTTGCTTACTCATTTGTTGTACATTGTCCTAGAAGTCTGTGTGGCATAGTGGTTTAAGTTTTGGACTATGGCTCTGGAGACCAATCCCCACCTACTGGGTGACCTTCGGCAAGTCATGCACTCTCAGCCTCAGAAAACCCTGTGGTAGGGTGGCCATTAGTCAGAAACGAATTGAAGGCACACAACAACAATGTAATGGCAACAGGAGGAAACAATATAGTATGGACCTGAATGAATCTTTTTGTTACCATGTCTAAAATTTCTCTCTTCTCCCTTCCCCTCTCCGCATGTATACATATACATACAGTTTTCTGGGTAGAAAAATCTCCTCAGGACTTCCCCCACCCACCTACACAACTACCCAAATTTAATTATATCATGTGTTTAAAAGGCACTGTAGAGGGAAAGAACCTCACATTTTCACACTCGGAGTTGCTTCAGCTCAAAATTCATAAATAGATTTGGCAGCCTGTGAATGAGATGCATAGCAGCTTTACAGATTTATTCAACAGAATAATGTAGAAAACAGGAGGCAGGATGTGGGAAATCCTATGTTCTCACCTTCTTTTTGTCTTTTTTTAAAAAATCCTCACATAATTTAAAATGCTCTCTCCAAGACATTTTTAGAAACTCCTTTGGAACCTATACAAATCACTACTTTTAGATACTATTAGAAGTGGGGGGAAAACAGATGGGGGCTTCCTTCAGATACATTTACCACAGGAATAAATTAACACAGGAAATAATGAACAAATAGTTCACATTGGAAACCTTGTGCTATTCAACTGTTTTGTATTTGATCTGTTTCTGAGCTTGCAGGGAACTGTGAGAGGGGAAGAATTAGCCAATGATGATGTCTTATGAATCAGGGTCAGGAAAAATTCAGATATTTTTGGACTACAGTAGGACCCCTTTATCTGCTGGGGATTGGTTCTGGGGGTCCCTGTGGATACCAAAAACCATGGATAATAGTGAACACCATTGAAATAATGGAATGTCCTGTTTAAAATACCATAGAGTTGCCTTGGAAGAGCTAAAAAATGGCTAGAGAGGACACATTTTCTAGGAAGACTCTATAATAGGTGTGCTGTGTTGTACCTTGTGGATAATTGAATTGTGGATAATTGAACACCCCTCAGGAACACCAGCCAGCAGCCAGAGGGACTCTAAGCCGGAAGCAGCCTCTTCTCCCCATTCCACCGGGCCAGAGGGCTGTGGAGGGCCCTGAGGACTTCTGGAAGCAGAGCAGCAGCAGGAGGGGGCGTGGCCAGGAGTGGCTGGCGTTTTAAGCCACTCCCACACCCCTCAGGAACACCAGCCAGCAGCCAGAGGGACTCCAAGCTTGCAATTGGCGTCAGCTGAGGCCGGGGATGGAGTGGGGGCGGAAATTGGAGTTGTGCTGGGGAAAGGGAGGTATGGTTGGAACAGAGTGAACAGATGGTACAAAAGAAGGCGGGATCGCTGTTTGTTAGCTATCCCACCTTCAGTTCACCCTGTTTCCCGGAATGGATTGGAGAGCGTACCAACCATTCCACAGAACCTTACTTTGCTCCTCTGCAATGCCAGGTCGGTTAAGAATAAAACTCATATTATTTACGATCTACTTTTGGATGAGGATGCCGACCTGGCTTGCTTCACAGAAACCTGGCTGGGAGAGGATAGCGCTGTCACATGGGCGCAGGCCCTCCCAGCCCGGTATTCTGTCAGTGAGCAGGTGAGGGGAAGTGGGCGGGGGGGGCGGAGTGGCTCTGGTTTATAAGAACAATCTGACCTTGACCAGGATACCTGTCCGAAACACAGTCCACTTTGAGTGTATGTACCTTAGCCTGAGGACCAGGGATAGTTTGGGGATTCTGCTAGTATACCGACCACCCCGTTGTCTAGCAGACTCCCTAACCGAGCTGACACAGCTGGTCTCAGAGTTGCTCTTGGAGTCTCCCAGACTTTTAGTTTTGGGGGACTTCAACATTCCACTTGAGAACAGCTTGACAAATTTGACTGGTGCAGCTCGGGAGTTCATGGAAACCATGACAAACATGGGCCTATCCCAAATGGTCATCGGGTCCACACATTGTGCGGGTCATACCCTCGATGCGGTCTTCAGCACGGAACAGGAATATCCGTGGGCGGAGGTTATAAAAACCACCGCATTGTCATGGACGGATCATTTCCTGGTCAAGACTGAATTAAGAGCCACTGTCTGCCCCACCGGGGGTGGTGGACCTATTAGAATGGTCCGCCCTCGAAGGCTAATGGAACCAATAGGATTCCAGAAAGCCTTGGAGGGTCTAATGGTTGGTAACGCCGGTGACCCTGTCGAAACTTTGGTTAATACCTGGAACAACGATCTTACCAAGGCTATCGACACGATCGCTCCCAAGCGTCCTTTCCAACCCGCTTCAAACCGTAAGCCATGGTATACAGCAGAGCTTAGGAAAATGAAGCGGGTTGGACAACGACTAGTGCGCAACTGGCGGAAAACTCGACTCTTATCCGACAGGACTCGTCATAGGAACTTTCTTTGGTCCTATCGAGAGGCAATACGTGCAGCACAGCGATCCTTCTCCTCTGCACGTATTGCGTCTGCAGAGTCCCGCCCAGCAGAGCTGTTTAGGGTGGTAAGGGAGATGACGCAGGTTATTCCTGCGCAGAACCCGTTGCTTAACCCAACGACGGCCTGCTGTGACGCGTTTAACAATTTCTTTGCAGATAAAATCTCTCAGATAAGAGCCGACTTAGATACCAGTAATTTGGCAGAAACAATTGACGAGGTGTCCAGAAACTCCGTTGATGTCAGTTTACTGGATCAATTTCAATCTGTGAGTACTGAGGACGTGGACAAGCTACTTGGTAGGGTTAGGAAGACGACCTGCCCTCTCGATCCTTGCCCTTCATGGCTGGCCATCCAGGGGGGGACTGCCTTGATGATGTTCCTTAAGGACATCATCAATGCATCCCTCAGAGAAGGATGTGTTCCATCTTGTTTAAAGGAAGCAGCCATTAGGCCGCTCCTGAAAAAATCTTCCCTTGACCCCCTGGACATGAACAACTATAGGCCGGTTTCTATGTTACCATTCTTGAGCAAAGTGATCGAGAGGGCAGTTGCGCTTCAACTCCAAGTGGTTTTGGATGAAACCGATTATCTAGACCCATTTCAAACTGGCTTTAGGACGGGATTTGGAGTTGAGACTGCCATGGTTGCCTTGACTGATGACCTGCGTCTAAGCATTGACAGGGGTAGTGTGACCCTGTTGGTGCTTCTGGACCTCTCAGCGGCTTTCGATACAATAGATCATAGCATCCTCTTGGATCGCTTGAGGGGGTTAGGAATCGGAGGCACTGCGCTCCAGTGGTTCCGGTCCTTCCTCTCGGGCAGGTCCCAGAGGGTGTTGCTCGGGGACAGCTGCTCCAGCAGAAAGGAGCTTACTTGTGGTGTTCCACAGGGTGCCATCCTGTCCCCGATGCTGTTTAACATTTATATGAAGCCGCTGGGTGAGATTATTCGCAGTTATGGGGCTGGGTGTTATCAGTACGCTGATGACACCCAGATCTATTTCTCCTTGCCCCGATCATCGGCCTCGAATTCCGATGGCGTCTCTCCTCTTAATGATTGTCTTAAAGCAGTAATGGGCTGGATGAGGAAAAACAGATTGAGATTAAATCCAGATAAAACGGAGGTGCTCACGGTAGCGGCCCCCAAACCAGGAGTTGGGTTGCAACCTCCAGTCCTGGACGGGGTCACACTCTCCGTTAAGGACTGTGTTCGCAGTCTGGGGGTGCTCCTTGATTCATCGCTTCAGATGACGAGTCAAGTGAATGCGACAGTCAGGAGCGCCTGTTATCAGCTTCGGCTGATACGCCAGCTGCGCCATTTCCTGGAAGTAAGGGACCTCGAGACTGTGGTGCACGCGCTGGTAACCTCCCGTCTAGATTTCTGCAATGCGCTCTACATGGGGCTGCCCTCATGCTTGGTCCGGAAACTTCAGTTGGTACAAAATATGGCAGCCAGAGTGGTCTCAGGAACATCTCGGAGAGACCATATAACTCCAGTACTAAAATCTCTCCACTGGCTGCCAATCAGTTTCCGGGCCCAGTATAAGGTGTTGGTTATTACCTTTAAAGCCCTAAATGGCTTGGGTCCAACTTATCTCCGGAACCGCCTCCTCCCATACAATCCTCCCCGTGCACTCCGGTCCTCTGGGAGGAATTTGCTTCAGCCACAAAAATCTAGGCTGTCTGCAACCTCCCAGAGGGCCTTTTCGGTAGTCGCCCCCAAATTGTGGAATGACCTGCCGAATGAGATCCATCAGATAACGAGCCTGAGTGGCTTTAAAAAAGCACTAAAGACGGATCTCTTTCGGCAGGCCTTTCCTAATTAGATCCCGGCCTCAGGGGATCCTGGCCTCTTCTAGGCTGCTGGCCATTTATTATATTTTATTGTATTTATAGTTTTAAATGTGATTTTAGATTAGTTGTTTTTAATTTATATTTGTTTAATGTTTTTTTATGGGGGAGGGTGGGAGTGGGGGTGTTTAGGGATTTTATTTGTATTGTATTTTAAATTCTGTAAGCCGCCCCGATTGTTTTAACAGAGGGGCGGGGTATAAATAAATTTTATTATTATTATTATTAATCAGTGGATAATGAATCAGTGGATACGGGGTCCTACTGTATAGTTCTCATCATTTTAGATATGACGGTATGCATGTATGCATTTAATTCACAGCCTGCTTTTCCCTCAGCATGGGCCCTAAGGTATCTCACAGCACAGAGTAGAAAAAGGTACTGCTAAAACACAATGATGATTAAAAAAATAATTAAAAGAATAATTAAATAAACTATGGTATTTAAATAGTATTGTTTGTTTGATTGTTTGTTTTGGGCTGATGGGACTTGATGCCCAACAAGTTTTCCTCACTTAGTATACACCAAGAAAAAACCCTTTATAGAGCTTCAGACGGAATTCTCCATAAAGGGTAGTGTGGACACAGAAAGACCTATTAGATTTTGGCTAGTGCAAAAAAGCATCCCACTGGACTCAAAACATTTATTGTTGTTGTTGTTGTTGTTGTTGCATATGCACAGAGGGGTCTAAATTGGTCTTGATAACTCCCTGCAAAAAAAAAAAATGTCCTAGAGACTTATGTGATTATTATTTCATTTATTTCTTTTATTTCCCATCTTTCTCTCAGAACTAGAGACATTATCAGATGTGGCAAAAATCACATGATTACAACATCACAGTAGCATGAATGGGTCCGGCTACTGCACAACACTGTCATTCTTGTGTGGACTATCTGTGCTCCAGCTGCAAATAAGGAATCACTTTTCATTGATGGAACAAGCCATCAGTAGCTCTCAATATCACTATTTTAGTGGTACTGAAGAGCATGCAAAACCATGCCCCATTGTAATTGTGAGATTACAGCATGAATAGGCAGTCCTCTTTCTCCCTTCCCCGTTCCTAGTGAGAAAACGTCTGGGTGCAAACATGAAAACTATCTACAGGATGCTCTTTTTATGAACTGTCCCATTTTGCTTGCTCGTTTTTAGGTTTGTTTAAGTGTTTGTATGTTTATTTACTTGTACATTAATTGTTTTTGGAATTTTTAAGGATGCTCACATCTTCTTGTGAGAACCACCAAAATCTCACCCATGCTAAATCACCAAAGTAAAATCCCATTCTTAAAGCACTAGTGATGGTCATGCAATAATTCAGTGGCAGTTGTATCATGCAATTACAGCAATGTGCAATAATCAGTGTAATCATGACACTGTGTTTCCACTTTCCTGATTTGTGGAATTATAGCATCTTTAGCCACTAGTCTGATAAAGTCCTAGGACTTGAGGCAGCTCACAACAAAGTTAGAAAACAGATAACAAAGGGAGAGAAACAAAGTTTAAAAAGTAAACCACATTATAAAATCAAGACAAATTTGAATTAAAAGCAATTTAAAAAATTAAGGTTGGCATCCTGTATTGGGGTTACAGGTTCATAACCTAGAGTTACAGATCCATAACTGTTCCATATTGACTAATAGTATCTATTATGGCACTGTTGTCACACTCATAAACCCCCCACTCCATCTACTTTAACAGTGAGCAGCTGAACCAAGAAATTGAGGACTGTTCTCGTGGTGATCACGATGCAGCAAGATGACATTTCCAGCCCTCTCTTTCCAGCAAACAAGGCTATGACAATCAGAAGCAGGACCCATGTTGCAGTTCCTCATTGTAGCTTTGCTTGCTGGTGAGGAGGCTGAAAACATCAACCTGCTGTGCCCCTATCACCAGCAGAACAGAGTTCCATCACTGTTAAGGTAGGTTTCTGGGGTTAAGCCAACAGACGTTACTTAGTAACACATTCATAACTAAGTAGGTGATACAGGATTGCGGCCAATGTTGTATTTTTAAAAATCAGCATCACTAATTAAGGTGCTCTTGCCAAGCTGCCAGTCAGTCTAAGTAGAAAAAGTCTTTTACTGCTTGTAGAAGGACCGGGGGTGTGTGTGCCAGCCTAGCATCTCTTGGAACAGAATCCCACAGCCCAGGAGCAGTGACTGAAGCTGACAGCAGTACATAAGAAGATAAGATAAGCCTGCTAGATCAGACAAGAGACATGTCTAGTCCAGCATTCTGGTTTGACACACAGTGACAAACCAGTCATCTATGGGAAGTCCACCCACCAGACATGAGTGCAGTAGCACATCCAGCTGGGAGATCAGAACCAACACATTGATATTAGTTCTGTCAGAGGTAAACCATCCTCTCTCTTTTTAACCTTAATGTCGTTGAATATAATTTTGTGGCATTGTACTCTAAACAATATGGTGGAGTATGGAGGTGACAGTGGTGGTCAATCTGCCCCCCACCATTTTCCTGTCTTCCCCTGACATCCTCCCTGGAACTTTTGACTCCATGGTGGTGGCAATGATTGCAATGATAGACTGAAGGGCTGGTAGCAACAAGAGGAAAAGGAGCGGGAAGAGGAGGCCTACAATGCTGCTGATGGGTTGCCTCATCATGCAAAACCACATGGGGGAAAGGAATGTAGTGGTCTCCAGAGAAAGAAAAGGAAAAGTGTGAACATGGTGCATAAGACAGGAGGATAGAAGAAGGAATGGAAGAAGATAGACAAAGAAAGAGAAGAAGGAGTTAAGAATGGACAGCAGGAAGAAGGGGGAATGGAGAAAGCACATGCAGAAGAGGGAGAAGACAAATGAGTGGATGGGTGGAGATGTAGAGTAATGAAAAAGAATATTAAGAGGGAAATGAAAAGTGAGCACATTACATCAAAGGAGGAAGAACAGACACAGGACATTAGAGAAGGGCAGTATTGAGGACACCCATACACAATAGAAGAATTAGTGGAGATGGAGTTATAGATTTCCAACTACACCTTCTGTACATTACTTTCTGGACAACAACTCCAAGATTCAGCTTTGGAGGGGAAAGCAGGCTATAAATAAAGGAAGAGAACAGAACAAAATAGAATAGAATCTGGGCTATGCTTCTAAACTTTGGTTCTGCTATCCCACATAACCATCCAGTAGATTAGATAAGTTCATTGTTCACAACAAATGAATTATTATTCACAGTTTGTTAGCGCCCATGTCTGAATTAAATTCACGCCTGTCTAATCTTCTCCAAGGTCCACTCTAAGAACAGCTAGTCAAGCAGTAGAGACAGAGGCCAAAGCTCCTTTGTTATGTAAAAGATTCCATGTACAGACTTAGGGAGTTATGTCGAGTCTTTTTACAAGTGAACTATCCCTGCAGCTTCACTCACCAGCACTGAAACCCCATCTCAGAATTCTTCAGGAGAGGACTCGTCCAAATTGAACAAGAAACTGCAAGGAAGCCTAAAAATTGTGGCCTAGTTCCAAGAACTCTACTGTGAATACTAAATAGCCATTGTAGAAAGCGAATGATATGTCATAGCTGAACGTTATGAAGAAGAGAAATGCAAAGGCAAGATCTTGCATGGGATTGATGGAACATGAAGTGGACTTCTTTCTACCTCCTCACTCCTTCATGTGTATGGCCTAACTGCCAGCTGCCAACACATGCCTCCACAGTCATTTAGTGGCCAGAGGAAGGCAGAGAGTACCTGGGCAGAGTCAGACCGTATTTCTGCAGCCAGAAGCACAGAGATGTCACCTTTGGGAGGAGATTAGGGAGGGTGTCATCTTTGGTACAAATGAAGCTTGATGCTGCCTCAGCATCCTCACTCTTCCATGGCTACTAAATTGTCAGGAGGCACACTATGGGATCTGATGGATAGGCTGCTCATACATGGTGGTTATTGCAAAAAGGAGGTACTGGAAACCTTCTTCCACAAAGACCGTGAAGGCACATAGGGAGGCATAACAGGAATTTCCACCTGTGCTTTTTACCAGCAGGATTCCCCACCAAGACTGACAGTTTCCTACATGGATTTTCCTTGGGTTTTTTTCTGGGCTGTGAGGCCGTGTTCTGGAATAGTTTCTTTCTGACATTTCAGTTGCATCTGTGGCTGGCATCCTCAGAAAATGGTTGGGTAGGAGTGTGTGTGGAGTTTATATGCTGTGAACCCCTGTTGGGGAGTATATGTAAATTTGTGTAACTGAATGGTTACTTTCTGGATATAGAAATGCAAGGCTCGTTAATGTCTGTTTGGCTAATGGTTGGTTGGTGGGCCATTATCTGCTGGAACTCCCCCTGTGTCCCTGGGTGGAATTCCTTTGTAAGTGTTGAGTTTTGATTCTATTGTTCTTCAAAACTGGGAGCCAGATTTTATTTACTTTTAAGGTTTCTTCTTTCCTGTTGAAGTTGTCCAGGTGTTTGTGGATTTCAATAGCTTCTCTGTGCATTCTGACCTGATAATTGTTGGCCTGGTCCAGAATTTCTGTGTTTTTAAATAGCATTTTGTGTCCAGGTTGGTTTATAACATGTACTGCTATTGCTGATTTTTCTGGCTGGCCCAGTTTGCAGTGTCTCTCATGTCTGCAGTCTGCAGTGTCTAACCATTCAATTACACAAATTTACATATACTCCCCAACAGGGACTCACAGTATATAAACTCCACATACATTCATACCCAACCATTCTCTGAGGATGCCAACCACAGATGCAGGTGAAATGTCAGAAAGAAACTATTCCAGAACATGGCCTCACAGCCCGGAAAAAAAACCCAAGGAAAATCTATAGATGCCGGCTGTGAGAGCCTTCGACTTCAGTTTCCTACATATTGAGTAAATATCTACTTGCTTTCCATGAACTGTGAAAATAAAGTGTGACTGGCATGAACATTCCTCCATCAATGGTTCCATGAGAAAAAAGTGTTCTCATCTGTTTTGGGTGATCTCAATGCAAATTTACTCACAAGTAAGTCCCACTGCAATTGATTTAAAGTATTTTTGTTTTGTCTTTTACATAAAACCATGCCGAAAGGCTTCCACCACAAAAGAGCACTGAACCATAAATGACAAAACCATAGGTATCAAAGTAGGAGACCACTCACAAGAATGAAATTGTTCCATCAAACTCCAGGCAGCCAGAAATGGCCAATTACAGTATATATCCCTAGGCAAGCTGTTCCACATTTGTGATACGACAACAGCGACAACCTTCTGTTTTGTGTCTGCTCAGAGAAGGGGAAGGAAGTGGAGTTCCTGTTTACACTTCTATGGGGGAGGATATCATATTTGTCAGAGAGAAAAAGATAGCATATACTTGCTAAAAAAAATAAAATAAAAGTAGATTCGGGTTGCCAGAGTAAAGCTGGAGAGGGTTCCTGTCCCTTTAATAGCTGTATAGAAAGGGGGAATTTCAGAAGGTGTTGCTTTTTGTGCAAACTGGTAAAACAAGCAACACCTACTGAAATTCTCTCTTTTACAAAACCATTTAAGGCACAGGAATCCTTTCCAATTTTCATTCTTGCAACCTTATACAAATAGCAGGTTCCCCCTGCCCCCCCACACCTCTATATAAAAATGTATCTATTTTTAAAATTGAGATGATGAAGTTATTGAGTTTTGTGCCTTATAGAGCTGTTGATACACTAAAGACAGCAAAGTATGTTCTGCATAATGATTAAACTAAATAATAGGCCCTTCTCTTCTGTGATTTGCTTTTTATTTCTGAAGTTATGAAGCGGTCTGACTCTTTGCCCATAGTGGCTTGTGAAACAGACACTTAATTCACAACATAATTGTGGCATTTATCCTTTAAAGATAGCCGTCTGTCCATGTTCATGACTTATAGTTCTGCTAAGGAACCATGTGGCCCTTCAGGGGAAGATGTTTCATTTCAAGAATCATTCCATTTCATATTTTACCATCTCAGTTGAATTGTTAGAGAGTTTTGTAATACCTCATAAGCAAGAGTCTTTGTGATAGCCAATGTTCCATTCTGAGGCTTTATCAAATTTGTAGGTAAGGGCAGTTTTTTTGTCTACTTCTGAACTGACATGAAAATCAAACACAGACAAAGGAGTCACCTCCACATGGTCTGTAAGCACCAGAGAGGGACCCCTGGTGGCACAGTGGTTAAATGCCAGTACTGCAGCCACAACGTTGCAAGTTTGGTCCCAAGGGATCCAAGGTTCACTCAGCCTTCCATCCTTTCCTAGGTGGGTAAAATGAATACCAGTCTTGTGGGGGCAATTAGCTAACATGCATTGGAAACTGCTTAGTGCCTAGCACACTATAAAGCAGTGTAGATGTGTAAAATACTGTTGCTTAACAATTTGTAAGCCGCTCTGAGAGCCTTTGTGGCTGAAGAGTGGCGTATAAATATCTAAAAATAAAAAATAAAATAAAAAAACTAAAAATGGATAGATGAAGACATGTGAAACAGTGCCTACCTAAATTAGCTAAGAAGTCCTGACATATAGCCTGCAAAGCCTGAGGACTAGGCCTGATTTAGATTTACTCACTGGGCTAGAGATTCACTTCATGTGGTTAACAAAAAGTGGGCATGCACAGCTCTTTTGTATTTTATGTATTCTGAAATACAGGCATTCCTTAGCCCTAGGCAGGAATGTGAGTATTTAGAAAGCCCCTTATACTTAGACAGTAAAAGACCTTACACTTCTGGCCTTTCCCTTCAACGCAGGAAGGTTGCAGTCTGAAGGGATGGAGATGTTAGAAGCATGACTTTTCTGTATCCACACTCCCTCCCTATTTTTGGCCCCTTTAAAAAAAGAACATTCTTTTTATTAAACAAATACTTTCCCAGTCTAAAAACAGCACACAAAGGAACACATAATACAAAATACAAACGTAAACATTAACCCCCACCTAATCTAACCCCCCCCCAAAAAAAAACTAACATAACCTACCAAACAGAACAAGACAAAAATAAAAGAATTACACAACAAAGGACGATTTGGTTCCTGCTTATCAGCTAAAAGGCTACAGAAAAATCCCTTAGACACCCCTTAAACAGAGAACCTTATCTAATCCTAATGACATTATACTTTTTGTTAACAATATATAATAACCAAAATATATATTTTTACTAAAACATATTTAATTTGAATCTACTGTTTGAATATATCAGTCTCCCACACCTGCTAATAACTTCATTCCATAATTACCAAAAGTAACTATTTCCATATTACCATTGCCTTTCTTCAGGAATTCTGTTGTAGACATCCACATCTTCAATAGTTTTGTCATCTAACAAAGTAGTTACTTTGGGCCCTTTTGTGAGTAGGTTGGACACTTGCATTGAAATCACAAGAAAGAGCAATTCATGTAACTTTCCCCCTTAAGGTAATAGAAACTACACACAATTTTATTTACCCTTTCAAAAACTTTTCTATGCTGCCCTTAATTCTATGAGATTCCAAGGTGGGGCTCAATACATATACAATTCCCCTTTTTGCTTCTTGCTTGGATCTGCAAACACCAGACCTGGTGTTGTCAAGCACCTAGCAGAGCTTTTTGTCTTGTCACCTTACATAAGTCACTATATATATATATATATATATATATATATATATTGACTTTCACTGGGACCAAAGCCTTGCAGCATTCAGTTAGGCTGACCTTTAAAGCAATTGTTGTGGTGGGGACAGTGGTGGTGTTTGTGTGCCTTGAAGTGTCTGACTTATGGCAACCCTAAGGTGATGCTATTTTGGAATTTTCTTTGTCAAGATTTGTTCAGAGGGGGGTTGCTATTGCCTTCCTCTGGGGCTGAGAGTGTGTGACAACTCAAGGTTACCCAGTGGGGTTTCTATGGCTGGGTGGAGGATTTGAACTCTTGTCTCCTGGTAACCTACTCCATCATTTGAATCACCATATCATACTGACTCTCCTTTAAAGCTTGAAAGTTTTAACTAGGTCTAATTAATACTCTGAAAGTAATAACCAGGGGTGTAGCAAAGAGGAGAGGAACAAATGAGCTACTGCCTCCTTAAATAAGAATTCTTCCCAATAAAAATTTCTTCAGTCCCTAAATTTCTAGCAATGCAGTGACCTAAAATTTTAATATATTTTACATTCATATATATTCTTTAGCCTTCCAAAGAAAAGGATGTGGTAGAATCCTACCAAACCCCAACGCTAACATTTCATGAACTTACTGGAACATTGTACATGTACAAGGAAGCTTTTCCACACATGTATGTTTTGTCTGCTGCAAAATTCATCTTTGGTGCTTCTGCAGCTGTGCGCACAAATTCATCCCCATCTTGAACCCATGGGATGACACCATATAGGCATTCAGTGCTTCCTCAGAAAATAGCAAAGGTACTCATCTTGGGTTTTGAAGGCAACATGTTTGAAGGACTTTCAAGTGGACAGTTTTTCCACAATTTGCAGAGAAATCATGGTGCATTAGACTTGATTCACAGCCCAAATCATTATAGTAGAGGATGACTTGCACAGTTTACATTTAATTCCTACTCACTGTTATTTAGTTTGTACAACTGTTTTCTATGTGGAAAACATTGGCTGGCATTCTGGGAAATTACATCATCAAAATTGACTTACAGTCATGTAAAATTGAATTTCACAATGTTCTCAGGAAGGGAGCAGAGCTATAGCTATGCCATCAAGACCATTGCACAAACAGAGCCAGTGGCTGTTGTTCAAAATATCCCATTGCACAATGTCTCTATGCACAACATGCCCCATTACACAATGGGAGCCCCCACTTGCCCAACAGGACATCTTGCATGGTGCCTCATTGTGCACTGATGTGATTCATAAACATGTTTGCATATTGTGTCAGCATGCATTGTAACCTCTATGCTATGCATTGTAACCTCTGAAGGAAGATCTTGGCCATTGTATTTTAAGCTGTTTTGCTTTTTAGAAGCTTTACAACATACTTCTAAATAAATGGCATTGATTGTGAATTGTTTTTGTCATTACCTATGAAAACTTTTCCCCACGGAAACCTCCTTTATAGTGACCAACACTTAAACACTTCTCCCTCATTTTTGGCTCTGCTTCCCCCAGTGAAAATTGTTCTGCTAACCTAGTGGTAACAGTCATCGTCTGAAATTAGTCTATAGCCTTATCTACATGGGCTAAATACCCAAGCTTGCACCCATCTCAGAGCCCTGCAGTGCATATGATGCAGGGCATTTGTTGCATTCTGCCCCCAGGCAGTCCTCACCACACCTGGGGCAGATACGTGGCTGAGATGGGGGCAATCTGGGGTAGGGTCAGATAAACCTCTATAAGAAAATACCCAGTGTACTTTGTCACCAGTGGCCAGAAACAGAGCAGGCCCCACCTGACCTCAGGAGCTGTTTGGCATGCCAGCCCTCACTGCCACCACCAGCTCCCTAACCCTCCAAGATGCCAGGGAGGGGTCCCACAGCATGTGACCAAGGCTGGTCACATGCAGGGGGCCTTCAGTCACATGTTGCAGGGGCCCTTCCTAGCTTTGAGACAGCGGAGAAAATGGAGGTGGTGGCTGCAGGGAATGCCCAGCATCCCTGTGTGTACTCCAGCCTATTTCTTCAAGATAATGGGGGAAAGATGAACCAGCTTCACAGCCAGTGTATGCGGCAAATGCCAACGGGGAGCTGGCGTAATCTGGCTGGTGTAGATAAGCCCTAATGATGATGATGATAATAATAATAATAATAATAATAATAAAATTTATTTATATCCCGCCCCTCTGCGAGCAATCGGGGCGGCTTACAACAATAAAATAATACACAGTATAAAACCACTCAAAATCCCTTCCCCCCCTTAAAACATTATTAAATTAATACAAATTAAAATCTGATCACGAATTCATTCGTAATCTATGTCTGATCACGAATTCATTCGTAATTATTACATTGAATGGTAGAATATCTCTAGCATTTCAGAAAAGAGCTTTTCCTATCCCTTTCTGGAGTTGGGGTTCAACCTTAAGGATGTGAGTCTATGCCTAAATATCAAGTTTGATAAAAAATTAGTCCATAAATGTGCACTCTAGGACAAGAAATGCCAAAATCCAGCATACGTGGTGAGGAAGGACCCTGAGTAATTGATCTAACTATAGCTTTCATATACCATACTAAGCTTGATGATTCTGTGATCAAGCATGTGGATTTGTACAGCACAGGGGTGGAAAACATGAAGCCTTGCAGATGTTGTGGGACTGCAGCTCACACCAGCCCTTGCCAACAAGGATGATGGGAACTGCAATTCAACAACATCTGGAGGGCCACCCAGTCCCAATCCCTTGTATAGCATAACAGACAAACAAAAAGAGAGATGGACACTCAGTTATAGTACAGTTCAGTATTTAGAAAGCCTTGCTGGGGCATATATATGGTCGATGAACTTTGCCTTTCTGTATCAGAAGTTGTAGAGTCCTGATAATAAAAGCCAGGCTTCTCCAATCTGGTGCCTTCCAGATTTATTGGACAACAACTGCTATCATCCCCTGACATCACGTTCAATTACTATGCTTGCTGGGGATGATAGAGATGTAACCCAAAACATATAAATTGCACAAGCTGGGGAAGGCTAAATGAGGCAACTCTTGAGGCATGTCCTGAGAAACCAAGTGTGTTAATGGAGTATCTATGACAAATTGCATTGTACTTTAAACAATGCTTTTAACAAAACAATGCTTTTAACAGACACCAATTGACTTAGACCTTTAATTATAATGTGTGTGTCAAACAGTACCTTACATACACAGTTCAGTGTGATTAAATGGATATAAAGCTCATAGTGTTTGGCAATATAATAATTATAAATGTAGATCTCTAGATATCCCCCGCCCAAAAAAACCCCTCTGTTTATTCACAGTTTTTGTACTCAGGTACTTCCTTTCTCCCTTACAAGGTAGCAAAGACATTCAACAAGGAGGAGAGAATATTTTGAACATATTCTGAACATTTTGTCTTCATGGAAGCTATTTTTCTTCTTAATATGGATTAAAAGAATAATCAAAAACATTTAAGAATTTTTTTTTTTTAAAGGAGTATCAGGAAAATTCCAGCAAGAACTCACCTATGTTGAAAATCTTTGCAGTTTGGGATTTTTCTGTATGAGAAAATCCACAATGTGTTTCCTCCTAAGAAATGTGTGTTTTTATGTTTTCTGTGGGGAAAATGTTTTCTGAGCAGAAAACAAGGTTCCTGCATGGTAGGGTTTGGGCAGAAAAGTTCTGAACTGTAAATAGTCTTTGAAAACTGCTCTGTTTTCAAGGAGTTTCTTGCAGCAGGAAGACAATTCTGAAAACTGCTTGTTGCTTCCCTCAGTAATGAAATCAGTGACAGTTTACTTCCATACTTCTTAATGTCCTAGGGAATGTTTACACAACAACAACAACAACAACAACAACAAAAGCCTGAGAAGAATTTGTGTAGATCCCTAGTAGTTCACACACATCACAGGCTATTCAGAAGGAGGGAGTAGCAAAAAGCCCAGTTGACCTGTGACTTTCCCCCCCTCTACTTTTCAGGACCTTTTTAGAAAAGTCTGAGACAACCCATGCTATTTGTTGTCTGAACAATCAGGAACCATTCCTGGACATGGGCTGAATATTGATTGGTCAGAGTTTGGAGGGGGCGGGCTTGCAAGGGAAGCCTTGCAATTCTTGATGCCCAGCTGGCAGAAGCTGCAGCCAGCTGAGTGTAACCGCCCCCCCTCCCTCCTCCTCTGGGCTGTGGGCTTAACGCATTGCTTTCTATTGGAAGGGAAAAAAGTGGGGGGGGAGTGGGGAGGACAGACAGAACTTAAAGCATTGCTTTCTATTGGAAGGAAACAAGTGGGGGCAGGGGATGGGGGTTCCCTTTAGAGGCGAGTGTAGCTGTGCCTGGAAGGGGTGGGGGTGGTTCTCCCAGACTGACCATTCCAAAAATGGTGGATCCAGACTTGCCAGGCTTCCTTTATAAGTCTGTCCTCGCCAAAGTCCGACCAATCAAAATACATCTCTGCTGTGTGCCCCTATCTCGGGATAAATAAGAATTTAAAAAAAACCCAAGACTTATGCTACCGTGACAAATCGTGTAAACAACAAGAGACAAACTCGGGCTAAGGGAATCCCATTTCTCCCCGTGATAAAAACTTTTGTGTAACTGAGCCCCTAGTTAACTGTGGGTTTACTCTCATGATTGTTGATCCCAATAAAGTGCCAGATCAGGACATTTCCCTGCCAGAAGGTAGCTGTCATCATGAAAGGCATTGTAAACTGTTGGTTGTTTACTGTATTGTTACTGCTGTTGTTGCTGATGGATTTTAACTTCAGCAGAGAGCAAGATGTGTTTCTGCTTCAGCTCTCAAAATAATGTGAGAACTATGTCCCTTGATCAAGCAGGGGGGATGGGGGACATTTGCTCTAGCCTCTCAGTTTCCAGAATGAGTTGCCAGCTACATACTGCAAACTCCTCTGGGGCAGGAGGTGGTAGAAAGAAAGTGTTTCCCAGATGAATGTATTCCCCCTGCTGATATATGTTGGCAGAGGGAATGGGGACAGTAAACATGCACATTATGCAAAGACAGAGTGGCCATATTAATTCACAATCTACCATCCCATGGAGGTGCTATCTATTAGGGGTTATCTAAACAGTGAAAATAATCCTTGTAGAAGTTGAGGCCAACAACTTAATGGCAGTCCACACTGATTTGCCCTATTCTGAAGGAGGGAAGGAACTGCCATATACTGTGCACTAGGAGACTTTGTGGTTTTCCACAAAGTTTTTAAAATACTGCGTGGGGAATGTGCATTCCCCCTTATTGGGACAAGTTATTTGATATGAATCGCTTTCCCATAGGAGGGGAGGTGCAAAGCTGATTGGCTAAATAAGGGGGCAGTGGGGCTTGCTAACAGGGCAAGCGCCTGGCACCACCATGTTGGATTTTCACCTTAGCGAATGAGCGCTAAAGTGAGAAAATGGGGTGTTCTTTTTCTCTTTTTTTCAATAGGCAAACTATCAACTAGTACAGAATATGGCAGCCAGACTGATCTCAGGTACATCCAGAAGAGACCATATAACACCGATCTTAAAATAACTTCACTGGCTGCCCATTAGCTTCCAGGCCCAGTACAAGATGTTGGTTATCACCTTTAAAGCCCTAAATGGCTTGGGTCCAACCTCTCTTCAGGACTGCCTCCTTCCATATAATCCTCCCTGTGCTCTCAGGTCTTCTGGGAGGAATTTGCTACAACCTTTAAAAACTAGTCTTTCTACGACCTCCCAGAGGACCTTCTTGGCTATTGCTCCCAGATTATGGAATGGCATACCGGATGAGAGCCGTCATATTACCACTCTAAACAGCTTTTAAAAAGCTGTTAAGACGGATCTCTTCTGGCGGGCCTTTCCTGAATAGATACCCAGCCATCAGAAAGAAAATCTAATTTGGCCCGACCTCGCTATAGCCACTGTCTATTGTTTATTGTTAGTATTTTTAAAATATGTTTTAATTTTTCAATTATCTAATTGTATTTTAAGGGGGGGTGGAGGGTCTTGGATGTATATTTTAAATGTTGTAAGCTGCCCCGATTGCATTTCGTAGAGGGGCAGGATATAAATAATAATAATAATAATAATAATAATAACAACTATTATTATTATTATTATTATTATTACTGAAGTGCACTCACTCACAACTCCCATCTTGATCAGCGGGCATGTGCATCTTGGGGGGCCAAAACACCATTAAACAAATCACAGCTGCTCTGATTTGCCATTACTGTGGAGCAGTCCATTCCCCCACCCACACACACATATAAACAAGCCGTAAGAGATCATTTTTCACTCAAGGTGCACTTTTAGTTCCAGCACCTTCATCGGTAAAGCTGGTGGGTACACAGGAACAGTCCTTCTTGGTGGCTGCCCCAGGTTTTGGAACTCCTTTCATAGGAAGGTTAGAATGGTCCCCTCCTTGTCATCTTTTCATTGACAGGTGAAAACCTTGTGATTCCAACAGACTTTTAGAATGCTATGTACTGTTTTAATTCCACTGTTGCCCTTAAAAAAAAAAAAACCAGTGCGATTCTGGGCTGCATCAATAGGAATATAGTGCCTAGATCAAGGGAAATAATAGTGCCACTCTATTCTGCTTTAGTCAGACCTCACCTGGAATACTGTGTCCAGTTCTGGGCACTGCAATTCCAGAAGGAAATAGAAAAGCTGGATTGTGTTAAGAGGAGGGCAACCTCTGAAGATGGAGCAAACTTGTTTTCTACTACTCCAGAGACTAGGACATGGAGCAATGATCTCTTCCAACTCCATGATTCTATGGAGATTTTTCAGACACGATTTTCAGGTGTATATATTCCAAAACATCTCCGTTGCTGCCGCGCGGCAGGGGAGCAGTTTTGGACAACGCCGTTCCTCTGCCGAACCCCTCCATGTCACTTCCGTGACAGAATGGAGGATGCTGCATCATATTTCATTCACAATTGTTGCCCATGAGTGAAATATGATGTGACTTCCTCCATTCTGTCACAGAAGTGACACGGAGGGGTTCGGCAGAGGAACGGCGTCGTCCAAAACTGCTCCGGTGCCATGCGGCAGCAACGGAGCTGTTTTGGAATATATACACCCGAAAATCGCGTCTGAAAATCTCCTATGATTCTATTTCTTTTTAATGGTGTATTTGTTTTAGTATATAAACTGCCTGAAGTCCTGGGAAAGGTAGTGTACTATCTAAATAAAGTTAACAACATGGAGCCCCTAGGCATAATCTTAGTCAAGTCACAAGAGGACATTGCCCTCAACCCAAAGGTTTCTTAGAACTGACCAAAAGTCTTTTTGAGGAGTGTTCTGGTGTTTGTGTGTGCATATGGCTCCGTTTTGCTGGATCCCCAGGGAAAGGTTTTATTATAAGGCAACCCCTGTTCACCTTTTTTTACAACCACTATTTGGTAGTACTGATGTACCTTGCCAAAGTTATTTCAGTACATCCTGCTCAGACAATGTCAGAATAAGGGTAGGAACTGAGAGAAGCAATAGGGACCATGACTGCCTTCCCCATCTGCCTCCCTCATCACCATAACATGCCCATCAATTTCACACTCAGAGAATGGGACTAACAAAGGGGCTTACCACACTCCAAAGTAAGTAAGTAAGTAAGCAGGAAGATTCCATCTTCCCTGCTGCCTTACTTACATCATCATTCTTTTGTTCCAGTCCTGTGGGAGACCGAGGTAAAACCATGGGGCTGTCTAAATGGTGAAAATACTCCTCGCAGAATGCAAGGAGAATCCTACCTGTCTTAATGGGATTCTACATCGTAACGCCATATTCGGAAGGAGGGGGACCAAAAACTCAAAACGTCCGAAAGAAAAGCCTTTGCTGCTTTTGCCAGAGGTTTTAAAAAAAACAAAAAAAAATCAGAAAGAGGAACTTGCATTCCTGCTTGTTGGGAGAAGCAATTCACTTCCAATCGCTTTCCCATAGGAGAGGAAGCACAAAGCTGATTGGTCAGATGAGCACGGGGTGGGGCTTGCTAACAGGGCAAATGCCCAGCATCCCCATCTTGATTTTTTGCCTTAGCCTGGCTAGCTGCTTGGAGGGGGGTTGTTACTTCCCTCCCTCCTCTGAGCAGCTGGTCAAGCGGCTAATAACATCCCTTTCCTGCCTCAGAGGATGAAAAGGGACACTAGTCTGGCTAGCCACTTAGAGAGGGAGGTGGGGGGGGGACATTTCTCCCATCTCCTCAGAGCAGGTGACCAAGTGATTATAAACATTCCTTTGCATCCTCAGAGGCTAGAAAGGAATGCTAGCCTGTTTGCCTCCCCCCTGGCACAAACCTGACACAGCCAACATCTTAATTTGTGGCCGTATGAACATAATGGAGGAGAGCTTTGAATACATTCGGAGACGAAGGAACATTGATGCAAATTGTTAATAATGTGCAAGTATGGGCGTTATATCATCCTGTATAGACAGGGCCCAAGTCCTTTTACTAACCGGAAAAAAACATTTAGCGAAAAGACACGATTTTACCTCGGTCTCTCATGGGACCAGAATGGCAGAACACTGACAGAATAATGATGTCATGGATAAGGCAGCACCAAAGATGGAACCTTCCTGCTGCACTGCTGTTTTACTTCAGAGTGCAGTTAAGTCCCAAAGTGAGGGTCATTATAGCTCAGTAATAGCTTTTGCTGGGAAACTTGCTGTAATTCCTTTAATGTACAATGACGCCAGTTTGGGTTAAATTTCTGTTCCAGTTTGCTAGGACCAAGAGAACAAGGCAAATAGCACAACAACCCAACAATGGGAGGAATAAACTCTTTAAAAGGCAGATAGGGGAAATGGCCAATGGTCTTAGATGTCTCTATACTAATGCCCAGAGCATAGGAAAGAAACAGGATGAACTTGAACTCTTAGCACAGCAAAACAAATATGATAAAATAGGCATCAATGAAACCTGGTGGGATGAGTCTCATGATTGGAGTGTATTAATAGAGGGGTATAACCTATTTCAGAAAAATAAACCAAACAGGAAGGGTGGTGGAGTAGCATTATATGTTAAGGATGTGTACACCTGTGGACAGATCCATGGCTTAAATCCTGGATGCCAGGTTGAGAGCATCTGGGTAAAAATCAAGGGGGAGAGAAACAACAGGGATGTCATTGTGGGGTCCACTACAGAACTCCAAGCCAAATCAAGAACTTGAATGATGCCTTCCTGGAACAGATGACCGTGTATATTCAGAAAGGAGAGATGTAGTAGTAATGGGGGATTTCAACTATCCTGATATTTGTTGGAAGTCCAACTCTGCCAAAAATGTAAGGTCCAACAAATTCCTGACTTGCCTTGCAGACAATTTCATTGTCCAGAAGGTGGAAGAGGCAACAAGGGGATCAGCTATTTTAGATCTGATCCTAACCAATGGGGATGACCTGGTTAATGGTGAGGAAGTGGTGAGATCCTTACGGGAGAGTGACCATGTTCTGAAGTTTGTTATACAAAGGAAAGGGGAAGCCAAGCATAGTCAGACATGCCTTCTAGACTTGAAGAAAGCTGATTTCAGAAAACATAGAGAATAACTGGGGGTGATCCCATGGTCAGGAATACTAAAAGATAAAGGGGTTCATGATGGATGGGAGTTTCTTAAAAGGGAGATATTGAAGGCACAACTTCAAACAATTCCAAAGAGTAGGAAAAGAAGGAGGAGTCTAAACAAACCAGGATGGATGTCTAAAAAATTCTCAACTCAGCTAAAACTTAAAAGGGATATGTACAAAAAAATGGAAAAAGGGGGAAATTGCCAAATACTAGGAATCACCAATACTAGGAAAGATTCTACAGCAGATCATTAAACAGATAATCTGTAAGCACTTAGAGAGGAATGCCATGATCACTAAAAGTCAACATGGATTTCTCAAAAACAAGTCATGCCAATCTAATCTTATCTCCTTTTTTGATAGAGTTACAAACTTGATAAATGAAAGGAATGCAGTGGATGTAGTGTATCTTGATTTCAGTAAGGTTTTTGCATGATATTCTTGCAAAAAAAAAAGAAGTTAATAATCTGTGGGCTAGACAATGCAACTATTAGTTGGATGTGTAATTGGTTGACTGGCCAAACCCAAAGGATAGCCACCAATGGCTCCTCTCTGTCCTGGACAGAAGTGACCAGTGGGGTGCCACAGGGTTCTGTCCTGGGCGCAGGGCTATTCAACATCTGTATCAATGACTTGAATGAGGGAATAGAGGGCATGCTTATCAAGTTTGCAGATGACACCAAATTAGGAGGGGTAGCTAATACCCCAGAGGACAGGATCAGAATCCAAAATGACTTTAACAGATTAGAAAGCTGGGCCAAAAACTAACAAACTGAATTTCAACATGGAGAAATGTAGGATACTACACTTGGGAAGTAAAAATGAAATGCACAGATATATGATGGGTGACACCTGGCTTGATGGCAGTACCTGCAAAAGGGATCAAGGAGTCTTAGTGGACCACAATCTGAACATGAGTCAGCAGTGTTATGTGGCAGCTAAAAAAGCCAATACGATTCTAGGCTGCATTAATAGGAGTATCGTTTCCAGATCAATGGAAGTAATAGTGCCACTCTATTTTGATTTGGTCAGATGGATCTCACCTGGAATACTGTGTCCAGTTTTGGGCATCACAATTCAAGAAGGATATTGAGAAGCTGGAACATGTCCAGAGGAGGGCGACCAAAATGGTGGAAGGTCTGGAACCCATGCCCTATGAGAAGTGGCTTGGGAAGATGGTAATGTTTAGCCTGGAGAAGAGAAGGTTAAAAGGTGACATGACAGCTATGTTCAAATATTTGAAGGGATGTCATACTGAGGATGCAGCAAGTTTGTTCTCTGCTGCTCCAGAGACCAGGACACAGAGCAATGGGTTCAAACTACAGGAAAAGAGATTCCACCTAAACATTATTAGGAAAAAGTTCCTGACAGTAAGAGCTGTTTGGAAGTGGAATACACTGCCTCGTAGTGTGGTGAGGTCTCCTTCTTTGGAGGTTTTTAAACAGAGTCTGGATGGCCATCTTTGGGAATGCTTTGATTGTTTATTCCTGTGTAGCATGGGGTTGGACTGGATGGCCCTTGTGGTCTCTTCCAACTCTCTGATTCTAGGATTCTAGGACCAGCTTAAGACACTATCTCTAGCCAATCAGTATTTCCTTTAATGAGCTCTTGCTGTGTGTGCAGCAGAGAGAGAGAGAAAGAACACACTACAATAGGCTTGGTACTATTTTAGAGTCTGTCTTGTTAAGGACATTGTTTCTTATAATGAAAGCTTTCCAGCCTGAAATCCATAATGCATGTGAGGTTGTATTGGAATGGCAATTTTTAATTAAAGCACTTAGGTTATTAATGCTTTCAAAATTGGCTTCTATTCTCAATACATTTTCTTCATAGTATTTTTAATATACCTATTCATAATTAATTATTGTTTTCTTCGCTCAGTGACAGGAGTTGGTTTATGAGGTATAAAAGGAAAGATATGAGTAAAGGCAAGGGTAGATATTTGGAACCACACAAGCTTTGGATCATTACAAATACTCAAAAAGCTGTTTGAAGTACAGCACTTAGTTACATTAGTTCAGGTGTGTAATGTAATTAGTAACACATATGCTTTAATGCAAAGATCAGCCTTTTCAAAGTGTGTGGCTGAAGAAAAGGGTGAAATAACCTCAAAAACATGTTCTATTTAAAACAAAATGGAGAAATAACTTACGTCAACCACAGTAAATATATGTGACGTTGTCTTTCTGGTCATTTGTGGTGGTGAGGACAGAAAGACAAACCTACAAACTACTCACACCAAGAGTGTCATTCACATATCCCCAAACATACTTTGCCTGTTACCTGAATTGCGTGGGGCCCACAATGTTCCCACTAATGTCCAAACCATAATATGGGGAATATTTAATTAGCTCAAAATGTCAGCGAGAGGCTGAGTAATGGCAAGATCTTTTGACCTATGTATACTGGTAATCACTGAGGAGACTCCAACCAGAAATGTACAATTAAATTATCTTTATTGGAGATTAATCTTAACAGCATTCACGCGAACACTCAGGCTTCAAGCAATGACAGAAGACTATTGAAGATAGTAGGAAATATTTGAATACAAGAATAGAGTAAGGAGATTGTTGGTTATACCATACTGATCCTGTAGAGCTGAGATCATAAAGTAAACTGTCAGAGGGAAGGTCTGGAAGGCAAAATGGTGACACGAAGTGAGGTGGAATTAGAAAGCAGGAGATTTGTGCACCCTTTGGTGGTGTTTTAGGGCAATATTTCTATGTGATAAATCCCTGAAGGGATGGGATTTAGAGTGGAATACAATGTCTCTCAGAGTTTCCCAGGACTAAACAAAGGCTTCTTCAGAAGAGTTAACAACCATTAGTGGGTGATATATTTGGAATTTAATAGGAGCAGACAACTTCTATGGTTGGGGAGGAACGAAAGAGGAAAAACCCATTTTGCAACCATAGAGGACTCTGCTATCATTGAGTGGATTCATGAATGACTCATCTCCAGGTGTTACTCTGACCTGGGTATTGCCTGTTTGGGGAATTTCCAAAGGCCCCTCCCTAGGTTATACTTGACTGTAGCCTTGATATCTGGGGGTTCTTGGTTTACCTGCCAACCACGTGGAAGGCCACATCAAGCCAAAAGATTACATATTGCCAATTATGTGATTTTCCAAGATGGGGTCAGTCAGGGTAGGTAACAGCCACATGCATATGCAAAGACCACACATAGGGCAAGATACTACATGGTTGAGCATAATGTAAGAGTTCTGTATACAGAACTCTGCCACAGGTCCCCTGTCATCACCCCCAGGACTCACCATTCCTCTGTGACAGCCCCCCCCACACCCATTGTGCCCTTCCTGGTGGAGAGTGTGGGGTAAGATCTGCTGGGGTCCTCCAGATGTCTTAGCGCATGATGTCAGCAGTGTGCATCTTGATATGAGGACATAGCTTTATGGTTCTTGGATCCTTCCATTCTCCACCAGTAATGGAACAGCCAAGGGAGGGGGGATCTCACAGTGTAACGTTGAGTCCTATGGAGGCTTTAGATATTGT
Organism: Gambelia wislizenii; assembly: GCA_030847615.1. NCBI lineage: Eukaryota > Metazoa > Chordata > Lepidosauria > Squamata > Crotaphytidae > Gambelia > Gambelia wislizenii. Next base: position 271,124,528 of record JAUMIR010000001.1, on the reverse strand, counting down.
AGAGGAAGGAAGAGAACACCAAATTCTACAATGATCCAAAAATAAAAATGCACACATAAGTGTAAAGTGGACTTACACTTGTGCATGTCACTAGCAGGATGCCTGCCATAGACAGGTATATGTATTTTACAAAACTAGGTTGACCCCCCACACACCATATCCACGGGACTGGTATCTGCAGTTTCAGTTATCCATGTTTTAAAAAATAGGTCCTATCTAGACATTTTCTAGGTCCTCCAGTGTGATTCTATGGTATGCTCCCACTGGAAGTTGGGCTCAAAGTAATTCATTTCAATAGGGTTCACTATCATCCACAGTTTTGCGTATCCACAGTAAGTCTGGGAACATATCCACCAACAATATGGGGGTGACCTGTACAGGCAAAAATGCAGGCACTTCACATACACAGGTCAGGAAAAGGGAGGGGATCTCTTTCTGCCTTCCCCCTAACCTTATCTATCTTCATACATACACAAACCCACAACAACTCCACCTGACAATTTCTTTCTCCTCTAGTCTCTCTTCTCTCATCCTATGAATTCTCATTTTCCTAGCTTCTGGGGTAGCAAAGAGAAAAATAAGGAGTTTAGGTACAGATCTCAAGATAAACAGAGATTCAAGGTATTGCTTTGGGTGGCATATGATTGTGTGGAGCAAGTTAACATGTACTACATGACAATGCTAAAAAAAAAATAATAGACATAAATGCAGGAGTTGAGATGTGTGACCCACCACTCTTCCTCCACAAGGCCATGTGTTATTTATTCACAACTGGCTGGATGTCCACTTTCTGCCCTGTTCATACAGGGAGCCAGACTATGAACACTACACAGGCTTTTTAAAAATCTCCACAATTACTACTTTGCCTTTTTCCAGTGGCGTACCTGTGTTAGTCTCTTGCAGCAGAAATCACAAAGTGTCTTGCAGCACTTATATATGTGTTGGGGGTCAAGGTTTTGCAGAATACAGTCTAAGGACTTTATCAGGCATGCCTCTCCAAATGTTCTTTTGATGGCATATTCTAAAGCGTTTTTCTGCCAGCAAAAGAACCCTTCCTACCAGACCTACCTTCAACAGTGTCAATAAGCAGCCCCTCAGCATGAACAGAACACAAATGGTTTCATGGTGGTGGAGGCATTTGAACCAGACTCTCTGCCCACAAATTTGAATTTGACATTTTGAACATAGCCTGCCTTTCTGCTGAGGAAGCATCACACTTTATATTAAAGGAGCTCTTCATCAATGCAGAAAGCATACATGCTCTCTTTGAATGCAAACAGAGTGATATAAAATTAAGAGCAATTCTGAGGGCACTTTAAGTAGTCACAGTTCAGTATCTGCAATCTGCAGGTATTGCTGAACTGCTCCAACATATTTATATATAAGAATTTAACACCAGAGCCCCAGAGTTTGAGACAATGTAGAGGCCAATTTTATACAGAATAATTCCTGCCCACCTCACACATGCCGATTCTCATGAGAAGATACAAGTGCGGTGAATTTTAAAAATACAAAAAAACAAAGACACAAAACATACACACAAAAAGAAAACTCACTTTACAACTTAAAAGTAAACCAGGGAGGTTCATAAAAAGAGCATCCCCTACCTGGTTTTCACGATCTCACCCAGAAGTGTTCTGCCCATTGACACTATATTCACGTGAGCATAGGGTGTGAGGTTTCAGACGCTGGCAATACCAGCAAAAAAGCGCCATAGGAGATCTATTGACTGCTTGGCCCATAATTTAAAAAAAGGGCTTTTGAACAATACAGAATTGTGAAAGGATGATGCCATCTGATGTGTTTTCCCTTTCGTATTCATTAGGCATCATTATGATGCTGTATTTACCACATCTGATGCTGAAGTGTTTTTTTCTAAGTTACAAGCAAATGGACAGATGGATGGACAGACAGATAGACACATTACAGAGCTGTTAGGGATTGTAGATACTCCAGTCAGAGAGAAAAGAAATACATAACTTATTGGCCAAGAACTTATTTGGTCAAGCTTGTGGAGCATAACAAACACCACCTGCTCAGTTCCATGCCCTCCCAACACTCCAACAGCTGTGCACCTCTTTCTTTTGCAACCTAACCTAGCTGCTTCTTCATCACCTGAGTCACATCCCCTTCCTCTCTACTATGCAATTAACAGCAGCGGCAGTGACTCCCCAAGTCTTAAAACAGCTGTTGGATGGCATGCAAAGAAAGAGAATAGCCCCATGTTTTTTGAGTGTTGAGAAACCCAGACAAGAATAATCCTGGACTGATGGGAATCTTCAGCATTTGGGGTGTATTCAGCACAAAACCCACACATGTTTTTTTTTTCCCCACAGAAAATAACATTGTCTGCAGGGAAATAGCATGTTCTGGACAGTATGTAACATTTCTGCACAGAGATACTATTTTCTGCACAGAAAAAGCAGGGTTTTTTTTGTTTGTTTTACAAAATATGCATGCTTTATTAAATTATAATCAATTACATAAAAAACAGGAAAGTGAAAGGAAAAGCAAAAATAGTAAACCATCATATATCATTAGTGCAGTTCTAGCAATTGCTAAACGTAATTACTTTCTTCTTGTAATCTGATTCTATTACAATAAAAGGAAAAATTAATAGATAACTTTAATCAAATTTACATTTAAGCACTGAGTTTTTATACATATTTTCTGTTCTACTTAACTTCTCCTGTATTATCAACTGTCAAGGGTGTTTTTTTCCCCCTTTCAACTTCATTTAATCTATGTTTTCTCTAACTGAGCTCATTGAAACCACCTGCTTACTATCCTCTTTGCACTTGTTATTATTTTATTTCTACTGTCTTTTATTCTTTCCAAAAGATACACTTCTTAACTTAATAGTTACTGGGCTCACTGCCATCTGGGGCTCCTTTGCTTGTGGGGAGATCTGGCCTATCCCCGCCCACTTGTGTGAACCCCAGATTGTCCAGCTTCTCCATTATCAGGGACAAGACCCCCACTATGTCCCCTGCACCTGGCACAAGGTTCACTCAGCCTTCCATCCTTTCGTAAGTCAGTAAAATGACTACTCAGCTTGTGGGGGCAATTAGCTAACACACATTGGAAACTGCTTAATGCAGAGTAGATGTGTAAATTGCAATTGCTTAAAACAGTTTGTAAGCCGCTCTGATAGCCTTGTGGCTGAAGAGCAGGGTATAAATAACTACTGTAATAAATAAATAATAAAAATAAAAAAACCAAGGCCTCGAGGGGAGGCCGAGGCCCCACGGTCAAGTCTGGGGGGGGGGGTCCATGATGTTGTGTTCAGGCCAGATGTGGGCGTCTTATCCAGATAGCGTTTCTTGGCGGTGGTCTTCTTAGGTGGCATGTTGGCTGTGGCCTACCCCTCCCTTGAGAGTGTGATGGCATGTCCCTGTGTTTCACAGAGGTGGCCCTATGAGCCCGCTGAGGCCATCTGCATGCCCTGGTGGTGAAGAGGGTCCCTGGTGGCGGGGATCAACACCCCACCTGGTCATGCCCCTACACTGCAGCCCCCTTGGCTTCCCTGCCCCATCCCCGGCTAACCTGACCCCGCTTTTATTATTTGCCGGCTGCTGACCTGTGGCCTGAGTGACCTGTAAAGTGAAAAGAAAAAAGGAGAGAGGGAGGTTCAGGCCACCCCACTTTCCTCTCAGCCACATTCTGCCACTCACTGCTGCATGCCCTGCCTCTGCAGGACCCTCTCTTGTTGCCACCGAACGCTGGCTTCTCTTGCTGCAGCCGCTCACTGCTGCCTCTGCTGCAGTTGCTCACTGCCGCCTTTGCTGCAGCCACTTGCTGCCGCCTCTGCTTCAGCTGCACACCGCTGCAGTCCACCATTGGCTGTCCACCACCACCACCCCTGGCCACTGGTGCCACTGGGAGCAGTGGCCGCTGGTGCCGATCCTGCCTGCAGCTGCCAGAACCTCTAGGAACAGCTACCGCTGTTCCCCTTCACCAGGCAACAGCTGCCAACCAGGATTTCAGGGGGCGTCCTCGAGCTGAGGGGCTGCCGAATGCTGCCAGGAGCTACAGAGCTGCCATTTGCCGTCCACTGCTTGCCACCTTGTGTGAGGTCCCTGGCCTTCTCAGGTCCCTCAGCTCCACTCTTTCTATGTCGATCCTCCCTCTTTGGCTCCTAAGAGCCAACTGGGGGAGTCTGCACTGGGGCTGGTTTTTATACCAGCCCCGGCACAGAGTCCATGTCATCCAGCTGTGCTGGAAGCATGGCTGGAAGTCCCTCCCCTTTGTCCCCAATGGACCAATCCGGGTGAGGAAGGCTTGCCCTGATTGGCTGGATTTTTGTGCCCTCCTTCCCAGCAGCTGAGCATGACAGGAAGGAAGAGAGGCAATGGCTGCCCCCATGTCGGGCCATGCGGCCGCGGGGGGCCACCACCTATCAGGACTCGGGGGCACAGGCCGGGCCGCAAATGGCCCACTGGTGAAGGCCGTTAAGCCCCCTTCTTAACTTAATAGATAAATAAGTTATTTTGGTATGCTGGTCTATGTTTATGTCGGCAGTTTCTTCTTCACTCCCTATTTCTCTTTCCAATATTTAATTGCTGGTAGTCAGTCTCTTTCTACTTCACTTGTGGATATTTTGTTCAGGAAATGAGTCAGCTTATCTAATTCTCTCATCTCATTTAGTTTCAGTAGCCACACTTCCATCTAGTTTTAAAAATTCCATTTAATGTGATTTTAGTTAGGTGGTTTTAATTTTATACTGTTTAATGTCTTTTTATGGGGGTGGGTGGTGTTTTTTTTGGGGGGGTGCTTTTAGTCATCATTGTAGCATTTTAATTGTTGGAAGCCGCCTTGATTGTTTTTAGCAGAGGGGCGGGGTATAAATAAATAAATAAATTATTATTATTATTGGATTTCTTTAATCTTCCATTTTTGAGCTGAGTTAATTCTTGCTGTTGTAAGCATATATAGCAGAATTTTCTAGTATTTTTGCTTGACTCTTTTGTGTAAGACATTAGTCATACTGAGTAAGTAAAATTTTGGATCCAAAGGGTAGTTAATTTTTAGTATCTTCTGTATTGCATCATGAACCTCAGTCCAGTATTATTATTTTTTTAATAATTGGGCTTTTCCACCACATGTGATATATTGAACCAGTTGCATTTTGGCACTTCCAGCACTTACTGTCTCTTGTTTTGTATATCTTACTGATTCTTGCTGGTGTGAGGTACCACCTGTTTGCTATTTTAAAATAGTTCTCTTTTAGATTTTGGCAAGTCATGAATTCATTTTTCTCTAAGCATTTTCCTAGACCTCTAGTTCTACTGGTTTTCCAATTTCTGTTGCCCATTTGATCATTCCCTCTTTAACTACTTCTTTTTCCATCTTTGTTGTAAGAAATAATTGGTAGAATTTCACATTTTTTTTGTCTCTTTAGACCATATCAGTTTATCTAAGTCATTTTCCTTTTTTTTCCAAACCCTTCCTTCTCAAAGTGTTCTTTAAACCTGTCCTTTAACTGTAGGTATGTAAACCAATGTATATTGAAAACCATTTAAACCCCAATTTTTTTAAAAAAAAAAAGCAGAGGGAATGCAAATTCCTGCTCATTGGGACAAGCGATTCTATTCCATTTGCTTTCCCTCTACAAGCAGAAGTTGAAAGCTGATTGGTCAGACATTCATGGAGGCAGAGCTTGCTAACAGGGCAAGCACACAGAGCCACCACATTCGATTTTCACCCTAGCGGGTGAGTGCTAATGTTATAAAATGGGGGGGGGGTTGCTTTTTTGTTAAAGCAAAAAGTTGCTCTTTTGCACCATGCAAATAGGTTTTTTTTAAAAAAAATACTATCTGGCAGCAGCAAATTGAAGTAAGCAAAAATGTGAGTAATTCACTTGTGGCCACCATCTTGAGTCACAGTCATGCTGTTTGCACAGCAAACATGGATAGCTTCGCAAGCCTGCAATCTGCCATGAAACCCATTAAGACAAATAGCAACTGATGCAAATTGCCATTAATGTGAGGCTATCCACATTTTTTTCCTTGTATAGACAAGCCCTATGCCATTTTTTATAATGGGAGGTTGTTTGGTTCCATGGAGGGTCCTGGAACCAAACCACAGTGGATACCAAGGGCCCGCTGTATTTTCTACTCAGAAAAAGCTGTTTCTTGCACAGAAAATGGTGTAATTAAGGACTTATTCTGTGAAAAAAATTGCACATGGTTAATTTGCATAAAAATTCTATGAAACATAGAATTCATAGAAACATCATTTTCTATGCAGGAAACAGTTTTTATGTGCAGAAAATAATATTTCTACACAAAAATATTGTTTTACATGCAATTACTTATTACTTTTTTAAAGAAAATGAGTGAATGTTTACATCTCTGCAAGGTGACATTTAACAAAACAATGCCAGATATCCAATGGCATTGGTAAGATAATGAACATAAGAAGAACAAACATGCTGCCTCCCCACTTCCTTTCCCTGATATCATCCATAATTAACTGAATCTCCTGAGTTATTTTAATTCACTATTTTCTTGTGGCAATCTCTCTTTGGTATTCCTTTGAATGTCTTTTTCCTTAAGGTCACTTGCAGATTGTCCTGGAAAATTTTGAATATTGCTGTTTCTGATGTCAGGTTTGCATCTATGTATTTTATTGTATTGATACTGGCCAGAAAGATATTGCTGGCAAATGGTGGCACATATCACTTTGGAAGATGAGCTGGTGAATGAACACCTGATGTTGTCGATCTTAGGCTGAAGTCCTCTTCAAGCTAACCCAAGAATGCCTTCCACTGAGCTCAATGGGACTTACTTCTGAACAGATATAAAATTGTAGTGCTAATTCCTATTCCTATTTCATTTTCTATCTGGCAATTTAAACTATTTTTTAATGTTCTTGGTAATAATGCTTATTTTGGCTGATTTTTACACAGGCTCCTGGAGTCAGGAAATTGAATGTGATGTTATTTTTATGTGGGATGTGTGTGCATTTTATAGTAAAAACAACTCATATTATACTAAGTTTGGTACAGTGATATAAACTGTTCCATTTTTCCTCCACATTTTTTGCTCTCACGTGTCACAGTGACTGATACAATAAAGAAATGCTGGCTGTGTTTCATGTTTTTATCTACTTTATTATGTATATAGCCTTTAAAAGCAAGAGAGAAGAATATTAATTACCTTTTGAAATGCAATGCTAGATATTTTGAATTTTAATCAATGATAATCTCTTTTTCCATCCATTGATCTCATGATTTTATTGAGACATTCAAGAGTAATATACTTACTTTCTGACCTATTATCACTGTCATCTTTTGGTTCACCTCGGTTATTTTCATCTTGAGAATTACATTACTGGACTGAGGGAAAATGATAAAGCATAATGGTGACAAAGAGGGATTTCATAATTATTGCACTGACCTGTACAAGAATGATTTTTTAAAGTTATTCATCTTTCTTTCCCTTCCTCCTCCCTTCATTTTAAAAGAAAGGTGCTAATATAAACCCTAACTTCCAAGAATCTCTGCCATTGAAAAAGTTAGAAAAAGATTCCCTGGCTACAGGGAATCAATCACAGATGTATTCAGGGCCAACAAAAAATTTATCTCTTTGAATTCATCATCCTCTGTCAGCATGAACTGAACTACTAACATACATTAAAAAAAAAACAACAACACCCACTGTGAAAATATAAATATATATGTTAGTCTGACATATTGTGTGATTCTATGTAAATGGTTAACAACAATGATGAATATTCTTATTGAAGACTCAGATAAACGAAGTTATGCCTGGATTATTCATAAAAAGGAGAATCTGATGAAATATTAAAACTGCAGATATTGAGCTTTATAACTGTCACGTATAAAGTGATGGATATGCATATGCATATACACTATGCATAAATGAGTATAATTTGCACATTGTTTTTATGCTTCCCATAAGCTACTCAGAGAAAGTAAGAATAAAGGACTCTGTGAGTTGATAAAGGCATCTATTGCCAGGGGTCTCTTAGAGTCTGTGAAATTCTCCAATTGCATAATTCTCTACATAGTTTTGGACCACTGCAGAATTTTTTTTTGTGGCTGTGGAACACCACTTCTCTGACTACTTACCACTTTTTTGGTGGTAACATTTCAGTGTGTCCCCAGCTACTTCACGTGTTCCACACCCACAAAAAAATGGGATCCTGTGGCAGTTTGCTGTATTCAGAAGGGAGGTGGCAAAATGCCATATACTGTGCAGGAAAACCATTCATGGATTTCCTCAAAGTTTTTAAAAAACTGAAGGAAATGCGCATTCCTGCTCATTGGGACAACTGATTTGGATTGCAGTGCATTCCCAACAAGGCGGAAGGGGACTGCTGATTGGTCAGTTGTGCACTGAAGGCAGAGCTCATTTGCAACAAAGTGGCCAGAACCATCATGTTGAATGTTCACAGTGGTGATCATACACTTAAGCTTGTTTAAGTGGAAGGTCACACTTCTGCACCTTGGATTTACTTTTTTAAAAATACTTTGGCAGTGGCAACTTGGGTAGCATAAAAATGCCAGTAATTCAATTGCACCTGCCATCTTGATTTGCAAGAGTTCCTGTGCGAACACCAAACACAGATAGCTTTCATACCTGTGATCCTGCAAAACAAAACAAAACAAAACCATGGAGACAAATGGCACTACTACACACCAATCCACATTTTATTGCCTCATATAGACAAGCCCAAAGATTCTTACCATACATAGAGAGAGAAATTCCAGTGGTCCAAGCTGGGTTCAAAAAGGTAGAGGCACCGGGGATTGCATAGCAAACATTTGTTGGATAACGGAGCACAGCAGGTAATTTCAGAAGAAAAATCAGCATGTGCTTTAAAGACTACAGCAGTGGTATCCAGCCTGTGGCCCTCCAGGTGTTATGGATTCCCAGAAGCCTGAGCCAGCTGGTCCAATCATCTTGAATTCTGGGAGCTGTAGTCCAAAACACCTGGAGGACCACAGGTTGGACACCACTGGACTACAGCAAAGCATTTGACTGCATAAATCATGAGAAACTGTGAATCACTCTTAAAGAAATGGGTGTACCAACACACTTGATTGTCCTGATGCATAACTTGTACTTAGGACAAGAGGCCACCATAAGAACAGAATACAGAGGAACAGAATGGTTCCCAATAGGAAACAGAGTCAGACAAGTCTGTATTCTATCACCCTACTTGTTCAACTTCTATGCATAATATATCATATATAGAGCAGGCTTAGATTCAGAGGAGGGAGGAGTGAAGATCAGAGGAAAGAACACCAACTATCTAAGATGTGCAGATGATAGTACGCTATTTGCAGAAAACAACAAAGACTTAGGACTTTATCAGACCATCCCACAAAACCCCATTCTTTTACTTGTATACCTTTGCTGTTTTTATGCTGGAAAAAGAACTCCCCATGCCACACTTACCTTATCTGTGTGAAAATGCTTCCCCGGCAATGAATGAAGAAGTGAACATAGCTCCATGTACTTCTTCATTTGAAATCCTGCGAGAGTACATAGCGCAGGAAATTCAAAAACAAAAACAAAAATAACACTTAAAAAGTTAAAAAAAGAACAAAAACAAACTTAAAAACTTACAAATAAACAACAGAGGGTCATAAAAAGTGCATTACCTATCTGGATGTCACGATCTCACCCCGAAGTATTCTTGCCAGACCGGCCATTGATGGTGGAATAACGAGAGGACATTGATGTAAGGTTACATATGCTGGCAATGCTGGCATTAAAGTGCCATGGGGGATCTATTGATGGCTTAACTGTGTTGGAATTTTTACCAGACATTAACATGAAAGGGTGATGTTGTTTGATATGCACACCTTTTCGCATTTATGTGGCATCATTATGATGCCATATTTGGTGTACCTGATAACATCCTTAGAGCAACTACTAAGGAAAGTCAAAGAGGAAAGCACAAAAGCAGGCTTAATGCTGAACATTACAAAACCAAAAAATAATGACCATACAGACCATTCAAAATAGATGAGGAAATTAAATAGTGAAAATATTCCCATTCTTTGGATCAATCATAGCCCAGAATGGAGACTGCAGCCAGCAAATCAGAAGAAGACTGGGACTGGGAAGGGCAGCTATAAATTTACTGGATATGATCATAAAATGCAAAGATATAAAACTGAGCACTAAAGTCATGACCATTCAAACCATTCTATTTCCTATTACCATGTATGGATGTGAGAGGTGGACAGCGAAGAAAGCAGATAGGGAGACAATCAACACATTTGAGATGTGGTGTTGGAGAAGAGTGCTGAGGATCCTGTGGTAGACCAAAAAGACAAACGAGTGGGTCTTAGAGCAGATGAGGCCTAAACTCTCATTAGAAGCCAAGATAACAAAATTGAGAGTGTCATATTTTGGAAACATAATGAAAAGGAATGGCTCAGTAGAAAAGTCAATAATGCTAGGAAAGGTGGAGGGGAAAAGAAAGAGAGGAAGACCACACACTAGGTGGATAGATTAAATCAAGGAAGACACAAGCCTGAACCAGCAGGACCTGAGCAGGGTGGTTGAGAACAGGAAGTCTTAGAGATGTCTCATGCATCTCCATGAGTCGAAGCTGATTCGAGGGCAGTTAACAACAACAACAAAATCTCCTGAGCTCACTTTTTCTGAGATGTAGGAAAATGCTTCTCTAGATACAATCCAACTATATTCAGTAAGCAAAGCTCTGCTCCCAATATATTTAGCACCATATGCATAATGATCTGAATGGATGAGTGAGCCATCAGAGATTCCATTTCACCTCATGTGTACTCAAACACTTCACATAAACACTTAGCACTAATTGGAATCCTTTACATTTCTTCCATACCTGTAGGACTTGCCATGACTCTACCCTATGGAAACCTGGGATTTGTAGTTTGTTGTGGCACCAGAGGTCTCTGACAGAGAAGGCTAAATATCTCACAATCCTACAAATTCCAGAATTCCATTGTATTGAGCCATAGGTGTTAAAGTGGTGTCAAACTGCTATAATTCTGCAGTGTGAATACATCTTTTGATAAGTATAAGGTGCCTTTATTGAGATACAGACCTATCACTCACATGTAGCTAGGTAATGCCCTTACTTTGACAAGAAGGCAATACCTTATGACCAATTACTCTAACAAAATGTAGGGCTAGACTGAAACTTTTACACCTCCAGGACCAGGTTACCTCTCTCAGGGTCCAACGTCTATTTTTAAAGCCTGAATGCTCCAATCCAATGGATGCAGTGTCTGGTTTAGAAATGAAACCAGAATATGTTTGCTTGGTGGGTCTCAGGCCTGGCCTAAGATTTAGTGGGCTTAATGGGTTTCAACTAAATTGTACCATTTTTTTTTTAAAAAAAAAACCCTAGATCATTGGTAAAGCTAACTTGGATACAAGGCAAGATTTTTATGTTCCAGGGTGTTTTGTGTGTGTGTATGTGCGGGGGGGGGGGGTTGATGATGGATATCTTTGAAAGGATACCACACACTTATTGTTAAAGACTCATCAAAGAAAAGCAGAGCAGCTGTTGAAAAATAACTCTTTCTCTTTCCCAGAACTTTTGAAGACAAGAGTCAGCCTCTCCAGGATACTTGACCAGTTCTTCTAATGTCAAGTGAAGACCATTTACTGACAAGAATAACCGCATACAGCTATGGTGACATTTCAGATTTCACAGAGGGGACAACATTTAGCAAGAGGTTCTTATGTGAAAAATAAAACGATTTTAGGTTTGATGGAATAGTTGCCATGATTACAATCTCGTTCCATTAAAATCAAGGGGGAGCTTCCCCATTAGCTTCAGTGGGAGGTAGATTGCACCCTATACTAAGAGGTCCCTTAGTATAAGGTCACTAGTACAATAACATTATTCATATAGGGCAAATGAACAACTTGGTGAAAAACCACCAGACTGCTTTGTCTTGTGCTACTTGAAGAGCAAGAAAACAAGATGGAGCTCAAGGTATGCTATTACACAAATGTTCTATGTTGACCTTGAAGAACAAGAGCAAGCAAAAAAGTCATTACAGAAACTACTTACTCAAAATGCCCTATTTAGGCATTTTCCTACTCTGATGTAGCACTAAATCAGTGGTGACAATGTAGGCACACACATAAGTCCTATCTCCATATGCCCCCCCACACCCACAGAACCCTAGACCTCTATACATTGAGTACAAAAATCTACATTAGTGTTTGAATGATTATGGGTACAGAATTCCTATGACAAGGAACCCAGCCTTACAAGGATTCCTGATCATGGGAGCTCTGTACTCACATTCAGCCAAACAGTTGTAGAAACCTCTTCACACCTTTATGTTCAACATATGCAAAGGTGCTGCTGGGTGTGTGGGAATGTTGAGGGAGTGGGTTATGTGCTCATTCTTATCTCCACCACCCATTTAGTTTTATGTGTGAGCAAGCAAATGCATGAATAGGACTGTATTGAGCTTATCTACCAGCCAGGATATGCTGGCTCCATGCCAGAGTATCCTGCTGTGGAGGTGGCCCATTCTGCCCCCATTACTTTGACAAAACAGGCTGGAGTCCACACAGGAACACTGCCCCACCTCTGCAGTCACCACTGCCACCATTTTTCTTGCTATCTCAGAAGCTAGGAAGGGGCCCTGCAACATGTGACTGAAGGCCCCCTGCATGTGACCAGCTGTGGTCACGTGCTGCAGGACCCCTGCCTGGCTTCCAGAAGAGCCAGGGAGCTGATGGTGGCAGTGAGGCCTAGCGTGCTGGACATATCCTGCAGATATGTTGGGCCCAATCCAGGTTTTGGCTGGTGGTAGCAGATTAGACTGGGTATTATTATATAATGGTTTATCAGGCCTACTCTGGCTTGCCCACATCTCAGCTCTGTAGCTGACATTGGTGTGTGTGTGTGGGGGTGAGGACTGCCTGGGGGCAGAACAGGGCAAATACCCTGTGTCATATGGACTGCAGGGCTGACATCAAGCCGGGGTATTTAGCCCATGTAGAAAAGCTCACTATTGTCCCACAGCCAATCAGATTTTGCAACCTGACAATGTCATCAAACCAAATAAGAAAGTGGGCAATGTCCTCATTTTGGCATTACAAGCAAAGTGGGGGAGGACAATGATGCATAGCAATGGTGAAGAACATATTGGGGAAACAAGGCAGATGTGAAAAGGAAGCAAATACAGTCTGAAGGTCAAGGCTTACAGAAGGTAGCGTAGTGCATGAGTTGGTCTGTAGGTCAGTAGGATCAGGCAACAGGGTCGTCAGGAATAGTCCAAGGTCAAGACACACACGGTAAGGCAGCAAGGATTCAGGAAGCTTTCTCCACAGAGATCAGCTGATCTCTGACAAAGCCTCCATTGCCTCTCCAGTCAATATAAAGCAATTAAGGCTTTGCCAGGTGTTTCTTAATGAGCAAGTTCCTCTCATAAATTCTCAGAGATTTCCTTTGAGCTTCCTTTTGAGCTTGCTGCTGGGTATACAACGGTGGAGGAAAGTATCTATCCTCTTCTTCATCTTTATCCGAGTGGGTAGGACTCTCTGCTGGGACTGATGGCAACCCACTTGGATCAGGCTCTTCCTCTGCTTGATCTTCTAGGTTGGCAGGGTTCCCTGTTGGCACAAGTGTAGATAAACCTGTGCCAGGGCCTCTAGGAACATTCCCTGCAATGTCCTCCTCCTCCTCTGACTCTACAGCCTCATCAAGCTCCTGGGGCATGACACGCGCTTCCTCTGTGCTGCGGGTGCTGCTTTTTATTGATGTCAATATAGCTCTATAACTGTGTAGTGTGAATGGACCTGAGCTCTCAAAAATTCTAAAGCCACTTACAAGAAACAAACAGCCATGAAGAACAAATTCAAAGAAGTAGCATGAAAAGTTGTATGCTTTATAGCCCACCCAAGAGGTCAGGAATGCAAGAAACACAGATATACAAGAAAGAGAGTTCATGAGGGTGTAAATCAGTTGTTTTCAATGAGGACTCCTCCTACTTTGGGGAGATTTATAGCTGCCTGACCTTGACAGCCATGGCTAATTGTCTGGCATCTGGTATTTAAGCCTGTGTATGAGGTGGCTCCAATCTCTGCTGCTATTTGCATTGCTATTGCTGTCCAAAGGAAAGAGCTCTCTCCTCAGCATCCACATGCTATGGCTGAAGTGAGAGCCATACCCAGACTTACCCAGCTCTACTCAGAGTCGGCAAGAAAAGGAATTTCTCCAAGGAACAGAATGGTTAAACAGGAAATAGGGAGCAATCAGACAACACCTGCAAGACTCAGTTGGACCATAAATCACCAGCACCTCATCGACCTGTTGGAGTGAAAGCCACACCGGACTGTGCTTCTTGACTATCTGACTGCTATCTCAGACTTCTTGGACCTTGCCTTTGTTTTGTGACTTTGCCTTTGGATTGCCCCTCAGATTGACTCATTTGCTATTTATCTCTGTAAACCTTTGGACTGGACTATATTTACTCTATGTGCTGGTAAGCTGACTAATATTGGCTCCTCCCTTTTGAACTGTGAGCTGATTTATTGGGTCTCTGCAGCCTGCCCAAGAAGTATAGGACAATATCAACCTAAATAAGATGCTGGAGATCTGTAATAGGAAATCCTATGTATTTTAAAAAAGTCATTTTCTATGTTATGTGTGGGGGGTGGGGGAAGAATTCATATTTAGATTTTTTAAACATCTCCCCTCCCCAGCCCTACAGGTACAACCTTCCTGTTAAACACTCATGCCCCAGGAAAAACAAAAGAGGGACACAAAAATCAAAGCAATTCAAAAGATCTTGTTTCCTGTTTTGTTATCTGTTCAAAACAGTTCTATTTTAATGTGAAGTCGAAGGCTTTCACAGCCAGCATCCATAGATTTTCCTTGGGTTCTATTTCAGCTTCATTAACTTGCCTGAGAAAATCTTCCAAGTTTGTCTTTGCAGTCTGTCAGCCTGCATTGTCAGCTGGTACCAGCACCTTGGACCTAATCAGTTTGTAACTGTGATGGGAAATGAAAAACAAAACAAAAAAACACCAAGCAAACAAAAAAGCAAGAGTAAAAGCAAGCTATTGCTGACAACTGCTGCTGATAAATATAGTTCTCAGGTCAGGCAGTCAACACTGGTATGACACAATCCCAAGTATCATCCTGATTTTGATAGTCAAAATAATCTGTTAGATGGACACCAGGAATGCAAACTAAAGCCAGCATTTCTGAAGGGTATCAACACTGCACATTCAGTCGAAGTTTTGCACTTTGAGCACCACTGATTTCTGTGAGAGAACAGCAGAATAATCCTATATTCACATTCTCTTGCAGCCAAAGATATGGCAGAGAAGCGACTGCCAGCCTGTGCTTAGCTGAGGAGAAATGCAAAGCTAGACAATGCAAATGGCAGGGAAATGAAACACCCTGTATAGTATCTCTGGAAATTCTGTCATTGCCCACCAATTAGAGATAAGGGATGAAAGAATGTTTGCAGATTTTCTCATTCTTATTGAGAAAGGAGGATTCCTGACATAAAATCTTTCTGGTTTCAGAATTTTTGTGTGTGAAAAATATATTCAGTTGACACCTGCCCCCCCCCCCCGCCAAGAAACACAGGGCTGGGGGAGAATGAGAGAGACCAAAGGAACACAAAATACATTGGATGGCATCCTTTTGGGCTTTCAGGTTGCTGTACTGTTTTTAGTCTTCCTTTTAAAGATTTTAAATGGAAATACTATTGTTATTTAGTATTGTTTTAACTTTAATTTTGTAGGTTTTAACTGTATGTGTTTTTAATGCATTGTATGCCTTTTTGTAATCTGCCCTTAATCTGAGAGGAAGGTGGTATATAAGTAACAATTTGTTTCAACCCACTGCAACTCATGGTCACTGAAGAAGCTGAATGCACAATCAACAGAATGCCCACCTTTTCTCAGCTTTAGCTTCTTCAACTTGGCCATTTCCCTGTTTGGAAGGCAGCGCACAAACATCCAATTCTTTTCCTATAGCTAGATGGGGAGCAATGACATCATCTTGACAATGACATCCCCAGAGGTCCCTTTGGACACCTGTTGCTGTGTGCCCAGGTATTCCAAAATTTATGGGAAATTTTATTTCTCTAAATAAGGATTTCACTCTGCTTAGGGCTACCCTTGAAAGAGAAGCACCTATTATTTTCCACACATAGATGGATTAGTAATTGCTCAGCTGAGGCAGGACTGTTTTGTCCAAAGTGCCCTTTCTCCCACCTGGGCTCTTCATGGGACCAGAAAGAATTCAGGCCCACATTACTATCTGAGTTACAGTTCCCTTAGGCAGCATATCCATACATACCAATGGTAACGTGCTGTGATTGGATACTGAGCCACACTATGATTATGCTCTATCATGGGAGCATGGCATGGCAACATGATTGCTGGCTTCCCCCCACCCTATACATTGAAGTCACTGAGAGCAAGTCACTTGTGTTAGATCAAGGACAGATATAAAGTTGAGCTCTTGGAGTGGGGAATGGCCAGCAATTTGGCAAAAATATATCTATTACTTCACCTTCTTTCAAGCATTCTGTCATAGATTTGGTAGGAGAATGACTCCATCAGTAGATGGTCTTTCTGAGGTGAATATCCAGTATATATTTTAGGGCAGCAGCACATCTGGTATTCTGCCAGCTTGTTTGAGTTTCTGCTGAAACATAGCCAGGGGGGCATCCATACAGGTTAATGGCCTAAAGCAGTGCTACTCAAAGTGGTGGTCCCTGGGCAGTCAGTACTTGGCTGCCCATTTCCAGGAAAAAATAATATACCCAGTGGGCAAAAATATGGTGCCAATCCCTGGTGTATTAAAAAATAATAATAATTGTCAGCCTTTCACATCTGATAGTCTAAGAAGCACTGCTCTAAAGCTTGAACTTTATTATACTGAAATTAATAAACCTAAATCTGGGGGTGTTTTTTTTTACCAGTGTTGAAGTGACAATACTGTAAAATACCTATACGATGTGTCTTACTTGATGGATAAACATGAGTTTAGGCAGTTAAAATGTCTTATCCTGGTTCATGAGGGTTAAATTATGCACATTAGTTGAATGTGCTCCCCCCACAACTGAAACATGTTTAAGCAATATTTTGTGTGCATTTGAAACATATTTAAGCAATGTTTTCAATACATTTGAAATATGTCTTTTCTATGTTCACTGTTCTGGGGGGATCAGGTCTGCAGCCATCCATCAATGTGAGGATTTCAGTATGCAGCTTGCACGTATACTCTGGGAAGCTTGGATCAGAAAAAGTCTGGAGCGGGGGGTGGGTCTGTGCCCAGACTTGGTTTAATAAACTTGTAACTTTCTTCTGGGGTGTTCTGTCTGTGATAAAGAGAAAAGGGAGGGAAGAGACATAGGCTGATGCTTAGGCTCCTTTAGCTGTAAAGAATAAACTCTGAGCTGTGCCTTGCCCTTCCCAATTTGCTGCCTTCATGATTTGCATCATGGGTGCAACAGATAACAGATTCTGACAGGTGAGTGAGTGACACCTGTCAAAATGCTCTCCCTGCATCAAGATGGGAGCTAGGGAAAGACAGCACATTCTAATAAGTGGAAGGCACCTATCATAAATCGTTGCCTCCTGTATCAAGGATACAAATGGTAAAGAGACAGTAAGTTCTGACAGGAAAATGACATCCATCAGCATTTCCTAGAAGCACCTTCCTTATTTCAGACTGTAAAATGATACAATCGTCATCTTTTGCTGCCAGAAGCAAATGCAGGTTGGATGGATTTTTTTTCAGTGATATACCACTCCCCCCCCCCCGCCACCCAATACTGAGCCCTGAGATTTCATTTTATTTCTGGCCTTCTCAGGGCAATGCAGACTGCTGAGGATAGTTCTTCTGCCTCATGCCATTAAAATGGCCCTTTATCACTGTCGCATTGTTTATATAGATTTCCAGGGTGGGAAAGATGAGGCAGTGTGAAGGATCTGGGTCAACTCCCAACTTTATTTCTTTGTTACATTGATACTGGGATTGGGAGAATTTCAAATGGCTCTCATTTTGAATTTTAAAAATACATTTTTAGAACAAACATGTAGGCTTAAATGCAGATTCTTTTGGTATTCTCCAAATTTTGCAGTGTAGTTCTCCAAAGCAAACATTTTTTAAAAATGTACTCCATATATGTATATATTAAGAGAAAACTCCACAGTCTGTGCCATGTTAAGTGATGAAATGTACAAAAAACAAAACAAAACCCCCCCCACTAAATAAGGGGGAAACAGTTTTTCAAAAATGTGTACATTAGGCATATACACAATTGTATACAAAATCCACTTATTAGGAGAAATGAACAAACTGATGTGTAAATGTGGCAAAAAGTGAAGATTTATTTTATTGATGTATATACTTGACTGATAGCCTGCTTTTCTCCCAAAACCAGGACTAAGGGCAGCTCACAAGAAGATTAAGAAACTAGGTTAAAAAAAATCACCACCCCCACACAAAAATTATATTAAAACCTAGTTGGATTAGAAATCATTTAAAAGTACACCAACAAAAAGTACAGTGTGTACAATTAAAACCCAGCAGCCAGTCAATTACCCAAAGCCTGCCTGAATAAAAAGGTCTTTCCTTGCTGTAAGAAGAACAAGAAGGAGGGGCAGCCTAACTGCCTTTGGAGAATGGAAAAGTAGGACACTAAAAAGTAACAAACATTAGGAGGAACTCCACCTAAACATTAAAAACTTCCTGATGGTAAGAGATGTTTGACAGTGGAATACACTGCCTTGGAGTTTCGTGGTGGAGCCTTCTTCTTTGGAGGCTTTCAAACAGTCTGGATGGCCATTTGTTGGAAGTGTTTTTATTGTGTATTCCTGCATGGCAGGGGGGTTGGACTGGATGGCCCTTCTGGTCTCTTCCAACTCTATGATTCTATGAACATTTGACAGATTTGTCCATTTCTTCATTTCGTATATTCCCTCACTTAATGGAGCAGTCATGTTCCCTCCCCCCACACTCATTTTAATCCTCATAATAAACCCTGCAAGCCAAGTTAAGCGATAGTTTTGAATGTAGTGATTAGAAACCAGCATGAGCTTTAAAATCTGTGGGGGATAGCTTTTTTTTGGTCCCACCTCCTTCACAGGCATGTTTGGTGAGGATGCAGGAGACAGCTTTTTCTGTGGCTGTGGAACCCCCTTCCAAAGCAGGTCCAGTTGCCCCCCTCCTTGCCTGCCCTGCATGTGAAGACCTTTTTATTTAGGAAGGTCTGTGAGTTTTAAATTATATAGCAAAAGTGTGTGTGAAATGGTGTGCTACTGTTACCCTAATTGCTCTGGGGTCATGAAGACCCTCAAAACATAGACATTAATTAGGGGAATTAATGTAATAATAATAATGCAGTTTCACACCACTTTATTTGCCATGGCTTCATCTGACTTAAAGTGGTCTCAAACTGCATTATTTCTACAGTGTAAATGCGCCCACAGCCACAGTCCAGCACTTTAACCACTATCTTATACTGACTTAAGGAATTTGAAGGAACACATCTTAATACTTTATGCAAGAATAAGAAGTACCACTAAATCAAAGGGAGGAGGGAAATAAGCTTCAGCTTTTTAGTATGTTTTGCTACAGATACAGACATCTTTTGTTCAAACACTGTGAGGCAGCATACCAGTTCTTACATTTTATTGGCCAGGGGTAAACAAAGGTGGATCATCAATGGTGCAACTGGACTAAATGCCCTGGAGCCTCAGTAGGCAGGCACTCCATGTTGCTGGCTCTACAGACATACAGACACATGCTGTGATGCTGCCAATAGAGAAATGCTCCTGGAAGGAGGTGGGTAGTAGGTGCTTCTTCCCCTACCCTCCTCAAAGTTTTGATACCATTTCAAACCTGCCAAACCATTCTCCATTTCACTACTGTGGTAAGAGTGAAGAGGCAGGCAGCAGATTGCTCCTTCTGAAACTTCAGGCTTGCCAGCAGGAGAAGAGCCAAAGGTGATTTTGACAGCAGCCCTCTCCCTCAGGCCTGAAAGGGGCTGGCTCTGGTACCAGAGAAGATTCCTCCTCTTCACCAAGCCTGATCTGCCACAGCACAGGTTAAGCCTCCAATGGGTGAATTAACACATGTACATAAGAAGTTCCAGAATGCCAATCACCCTAAACCAACCTAGGGTGGTAGGGAGATTAGAATTACAAAAGGAAGGCCAATGTGAATGCTTGATTCATACCACCTAAGCCAAGATCCAGCGCTATACTCCTGTAGTAAATGCCACCAGAATTGGACTTTCTTCCCCTTCCTTTCTTACTACCAAGCCCTCTGGTGCCAAGATCCTGTTCTGGGGGTTTCCCAGGACCTCTAGAGCAGGACTTCAAGGTGCATGGGAGTGTCTCTGTGTAGAAAGGGTAGGGAAGGCTACAACAGGGCAAGTTACTGGTTCTGATGGGAAATCCAGTGAAAGTACCTTAGTTGCATCCTGACCAATCTAATACTCTGAAGCTCCAAATTAGGCTTGTATCAACATTTTAAATTTGCTTCAGATTAGGAATCTGGTTTTTGGTCATTTTCGGTGGATTTGTTAAATGGATATTAATATATCAGATCATATGTAAACACATTAGCCACAGGGCATACATAGGGGAGTGTTGCAAGAGTCATTTGGGATTAGCTAAAGCAACTATATTACTGCTGCTTTCTACCACATCTTCACCTATGTCCAAGGTGGTTTATATCATAAAAAATATCCTCATCCTATCAACATTTTAAATATATCTTTAAAATATCACAACATTGAGCAGCATTTTAAAAATGAATTTGTAACTTTCTTGCTTTCCAATCCAAAATTTGTCATGAGAATGAGCATTTAAGTGTTAGCTTGTTCCTCTTCCCTCGAAATGCACAACTTTGGAACTATATTAAATATTATCATTATTACTCCAATCCCTTCTGATCCTTATGTTATTACCATTTCCTCTTTTTAGCTACCAACTAGGAGATCAGTCTTACAGTACAACCTGAAGTATATCTACTGAGAAGTCAGTCCCACTGAACCTTATGGGACACCTCCCGTGTGCACAGATGTCCAAAGCGTTACAGAATATGATCCAGCAAAAACTGTGCATTTGAAACCTCACTGATTTCAGTGAGAGTGTTCAGCATATTTGTTGGTTGTTGTTGTTTAACAAGACCCTGCCATCTTGAAATCAGAAGGGCCCAACATAGCTCAAATTTTCTCCAGAGACTAGGACATGTAGCAACGGACTCAAACTGCAGGAAAAGAGATTCTACCTAAACATTAGGAAGAACTTTCTCACAGTAAGAGCTGTTTGACAGTGGAATGCACTGCCTGGGTGTGTGGTGGAGTCTCCTCCTTTGGAGGTTTTTAAACAGAGGCTGGATGGCCATCCATCAAGAATGATTTGATTGTGTATTACTGCATGGCAGGGGGTTGGACTGGAAGGCCCTTGTGGTGTCCTCCAACTCTATGATTCTGTGAAATTATATCCAGTATCTTTCTCATCTGTGTTAATGATCTGCCCTGTGACCTGTGCGGAAGAAGCAGAGGAGCAGGGTGGTCAACATAAGAATTCCTCCCCCCACACATACACAATTAAGTTTTCCTTCTGCCCTGACATTTCTAGCTTTCCAGAGAGTGAGACCCTGAACATCATTCCCAGCTAGAACTCTTACATTTGCTTTGTTCCTATTCCCTCCTCCCTTTGCTTTGGATGCTCAGTCTGCAATTCTAAACCGCTCAACTGACGTCTAAACGTTTAGGCTGTCCTGAGATCATCAGACATAGGGCAGGATAGAAATAGCTTAATAATACCAAATAAATAAAGGTAACTGCAGTGCTTAAAAAACTGGGGACTAGAGGACAATTTCATCCCGGGTGGGTGGGAAGACTTGTTATTTGGGGGATCAGTATCCTCATTCATAATCCTTCCCTCCCCCACAGTTACTAAACCCCTGAGCTGATGCGCCCCCTCCCTAGCCCTAGGGACAGCTTTGGCAAGACTAGGGAAGGGGCTTTCTTTCACAAGGCTGGAAGCTTCGTTTTGGTTTGTTGCCTTAAAACCCCTCCCAGACTCCGACCAGACCCGCCGCCGTTTATGCTTTCAACGCCAGCTTGCTAAACCATTTTCTTATTTAGGAAATTCCCAGACTCCCCCAAGTGGATAGCTAGGAAATGCAAGGCTGAAGACAGCTGCAAAGAAAAGAAGCCGCCCAGCAGTCAGGATCCCTACATTCCTCCATCCTGATGCACACCAGCCTTTCTTCCCCGCAATAGCTTTTAGAGGGTTTGGGTTTGCAAGAAAGCACCGCGTAGGACTCCTCTGCAAGGCGAAGTTTAGACAGATCCAGCGGGGTTTCTCCTCCAGGGCAGTCTCCCCCTCCCCAGTGCCTCTGAGCTCTAGGGATCTATACCTTTCACCCCAACCATTGGCAGTGGGCTCCACTGTGGCTCAAATATCATTAAAATCTGCGCGTCAAACTACTACCAAAAAATCTGTCTCTTTCTGCTTTTTAATTCTGTCTGCTTCGGGTTCTGTTTCTACAAAAAAGAGTTGCCTTTCTCTGTTACCTTCCACTCCTATGAGTATTTGTTTAATAGTAACAGTTGATCTCCAAGGTATGTCTACTCGGAGGTAAGCCCTATTGGATTGACTCCCAGGATTTGCTCGCAGGTAAGGGAGTATAGGTTTCACCATCGGCAGTCATCTTCTCAGGCAAGCCATTAAACTAAGTACAGTTGTCCCTTCATATTTGCTGGGGTTTGGTTCCAGGACCCCCCCCCCCGTGGATAACAAAATCCGTGAATACTCAAATCCCATTATATGCAATGGCATAGCCAAATGGTGTCCCTGATATAAGATGACCAAATCAAGGTTTGCTTTTTGGATTATTATTTTTTAAAGAATATTTTCAAGCCGTGAATACTTAAATCCGAGGATACCAAATCCGTGGATACGGAGGGACAAGTGTATTCCTGCATGGCAGGGGGTTGGACTAGATGGTCCTTGTGGTCTCTTCCAACTCGATGATTCTATGATCTCGCTAAGAAGGTAGGATATCCAGTAATATGAGAAGGTAGAAAAAGGGGATGAGAAGCAATAGCTTAGCACCTTATCTGGATAAGTGAAGGGAGTCGCAGGGTTGTGTGTCAAGTACTGTATTAAATTATGCGCACTAAGTTTTTGTGGAGCTTGTGAGTGGTTATTTGTGTCTTAAATCTTTTATTGTATGCAAATGAGTCATAAAAAATAATTTTTAAAAGTGATCTCGCGAGGAACGTTCACCTTGTGGCTTCAGGGCTGAAGCACGCTTACTCGGGAGCCAGCCCTACGGAACAGCGGGGGACTTACTCGTGAGAAAATACACCGATGAGCCCACCTCTGCTCAGTGTAACACCTTTGTAAGTCGCTCGTCCCCTGTTGAGAGAATGGTAGCCCCCCCACACACAAACCGACACACCATCCGCACCCATGTGTCTACTCAGGAGGGAGACCCGTGGCGCCCAGCGGTGGTTACTCCCAAGTAAGCGGATTGCAGCCCAGATTCTTACGGAGCAGCAGGGGTACTTGGCCTCTCTCACGGTGTCTAGATCTCTCTTCCTGTGTGTGTGTGTGTGTGGTGTGCTTACAATATTAAAGAGCCAGTCTGGTGTAGTCCCAGACTCTAGAAAGCAGGGTTCAAATCCCCGCTCAGCTCTGGAACCCCACTGGTGGGCGAAGTCACACCCTCTCAGCCTCAAAGGCCAGCAAAGGCAAAACCCTTCTGAACAAATCTTGCCAAGAAAAAAACTGTGATCGTTTGCCTTAGGGCCGCCATAAAGTTGGAAACAACTTGGAAGGCACAACAACAACAAGAGCAACAACAACACTGGCCATATTGTGCAAGATTGCTAGTAGGAGAAGAAACGATTGCAACCAGACTCCCAGCCTCTGGAGACCCATGGATGAGCATGGTGGTAACACAATCAGTGGGGGTGGGGGTCACTAGCCCTTCTCGCACTCGGGCGACAGCGTTTCTTCCAGCTCCTCCATCCGAGAGGGAACGGACGAAGTCTCGGCCCGCCACGTGCTTGAACCAATTAAGCCATCTTCGGGTTAGAGAGATAGAAAAGTCTCAGGAAATCCATTGAAGAAAGGAATGGTCCCCAGGCTTTCCGCTGGCTGCTATTGATCCTTTTAAGTGCCTGCTAATGAGACCCGTTTATACCCAATAAAGTTCGCTCAACAACAGCAGCAGCCAAGACAGATGAGGCGCGCGGGAGGAAAGGTTTCCCTCCCCGGGCGGGCAGACAGGCAGGCGGGAGCTTCCTCGTTCTGCCCAGCGCGGCCCTTCAAGGGTTAATCTGCGCGAGGCCGGAGGAAATGCCAGGGAGGGGAGGGGAGGGGAGGGGAGGGGGGGAGAAGAAGCCGGAGGCGGGGCAATACAGCGGAGGGGGCGGGGCGAAACCCTATAAAAGCAGCGCGCGGAGCCCCGCTGGACAGATGTGGTGGCTCTCACCCGGAGAGGTTGGGAGTCCTTGGGTTAGCTTCCTAAGGGAAAGGTGTCAGGGCTTCGAAAAACGACCTTTCCTCATATGAGTGTATCCTTCCACAGAGATGAAAGGGAAGGGGTGCACACGTGTGTGTGTGTGTGTTCAGAAGCAGCCTCTTCCGTGTCACCGTTGGTTACGTAGATGCCCGGGGTGAAACCGTGTCAGTGGCGGTGTCGCTTCTCCTTGGGCTCGGCGGCGTTGTCTCAGAGCCTCTGACAACAAGCTGGCTGGGGGGCAGTGGGATAGCATCCAAATAAGACGGGCGCCAGGGTTGCTCTGCCTCCCCCCCCCCCAGAGCTCTAGGCTGGACACGTGGTTGTCGGAAACCTCCAACCCAGGGAGTGGAGGAATAGACTTCTCGGTTGGGTATGCCCATGTCCACCATTCACCCACCCACCCATCCACTTTCGGTCCTAAGGTATACAGCCTCTGAATAGGAAGGCTCCATTTCGCTCCCCCTGCTTGGGAGGGCGGCTCTCTTTGGCCAGTTAGCCGGGGTGGTGGTGGTATTGCTGGTGGTGGTGGTGGTGGTGGTTGGGTCTTTCCCGGCCCTCCTTCTCGCCCACAGACTCCCACCAGAAGACACACCAAAGCCCGCACCGCCCGAGTGACTGATTGACTGAGTGACTGCGGGGGCGTCGCTGTCTCCCTGACGAGGAGAATTGGCGGGAGGGAAAGAGCGCGCGAGCGGGAAGCCAGCAGCTGCGAAAGTCACACGCTGGGCGAGGGGATTCGCTGCCGCAGCTGATGCTAGGAAGGCTTTCCTCCGCCAGCCACTCAGGGACAGACGCTCGCCTGCCTTTGTTTCACGAGGACTGGGGGGGTGCTTTAAAAGCCCACTCTTCTCCCTCCCGCCCTTTCCCCCCCTCATCCCATTCCTTGTCTTTTTTACCGTTGAGGCTGGGGATGCCCTCTCCCCCCACGTCCCTGAGTGCTTCCCCCGCCCCATCCCCAGCTTGAGAGCCCAGAGTGAATGAAAAAGGAGGGGGTGGGTTCGTGGGTGGGTGGGTGTATTCCCCCCACACACACACCTCGGCTGTATTCCCCCCCCACACACACACATCGGCTTCTTGCGAGGTGGGAGCGGCGAGGGCGGCGTGTGCGAGCGCTGCCCTCCTCTGACAGCTCTGAGGCTCAGCCTAGTGGCTCCCTGCCATTGGCTCCGTGCAATGGAGCGGCAAGGGCTGCGCGCTATAATAGCGCCGCGCCGGTGAGCGAGAGGCAGCAGCTCAGACTCCTCCGGCGAAGCCACAGAGAGACAGAGAGAGGCTGAGGCTGAGGCTGCCCAGGGTTCCGCGCCCCCTCCTCCGCCGCCCCCTTCTCCAGCCAGCCCTGTGCTGACAGAGCAAGCCAGCGAGAGGGAGGCTGTGGCCAATGCCTGCCGGCTCTTGCCGCTGCTAACCTCGCCCGCTGCTGGGTCTCTCTGCTCACGCCCTGCGGAGAAGAGGGAGAGTTGGACTGCCCCTGCTGCCGCCGCCACTGCCGCCGCCTTAGTTGGCGAGGTCCGCCGGAGGGAAAGCAACCCATGCCTGTGCGCTCCCGCTCCGGCCCGGCCGCCTTGGTCCTCCGCCGGCCTCCTGGCACCCTCCTGGCCTGACCTGGCGCCCTCGGGGTGCATGGAAACACGGCTGCAGCCTCCCCGGCGGCTGCCCCATGGAGTGTTATTACATCGTCATCAGCTCCGCGCACCTCAGCAATGGGCACTTTCGGAACATCAAGGGGGTTTTCCGAGGTCCGCTCAGCAAAAACGGCAACAAAACTCTGGTAAGGGCTGGTTTGTTTTCTTTGCCTTCGTGGCTCGTCGCCTTCCACCACCCCGCACCACCACCCCTCCACCGCCGCGCGATCTCCTCCTCCTCTTCCTCCCCTCCCTCCCCTCCGCGTCCCTTTGGACTTCTCTGGCTTCAGCACCCCCGGGGTCCTGGACAGTTCCCAACGGAGCGCTACAAAGGGAGCTGCTCTAAAGGCGCCCAGGTCGCTTTGTGGCGGGATCTTCCTGCGGAAGGAACCGAGAAATAGAAGGGATGCGTTTAGTTTGTGCAGAGCTTCCTTCCCCCTTGCCCCCCTCCCCGCCCCAGGTTTACTTTTGGCTCTCCCTAAAGAGGTTTTCCCAGCGCGATCATTCCCGTTCAGGCCTGGTTTATGGTAACTCAGTGAAGCTGAATGAAGCCACGGGTCTCGCAGAGGAGGCATTTGTTATGGACAGGGAGACCCCCCCCCCAGCCACTTGGCGTCTTTCTGCTCCATTCCTTCAGAAGGGCAGGATGTTTAACAAGCTATAAACTTCTCTGAGAAAGGTTGCTCCTCCAGAGGAGGATGGGATATCCACCCCATGTCTAGATCTGGTTCTAACTATGCCATTAACACATACATGATCTTTGCCTGGGAAGAACTGGGGTATTAGAAAATGAAGGAAAGCAAGGAGGCTCAAAATTGCTGAGTTTTTGACTGGGCTATTAGTCAACAGTGATGATGACTCTACAAGTTAAGGACATTTCCTGGGAAGATGTAAAGCGACTTCAACACCTACTCACATGGAGATCAGTTTGACTTAAATGTGCTGAAAGTTGCAGTATTAATATCTCTCACTAGGGAGTCAGCTCCTTTGAGCACGGTGGGACTCTTGATTTGGCATAACATGGTTGGGCTCTTAGTTAACATCATACGATGTCCTTAACTCTGAATACATTGTGAGAATGCTAAATGATTATCATTTTTCCAATCCAAATTATTATTATTATTATTATTATTATTATTAGAATGGTAACTCTTTGCATAGATTTTGTTAACTAACACACAATTGGTTTCTCATATGGTCTCACTTGCTCTATGTGACTGACTGAAAGTGCTGCATCTGGAAGAAATTCTTTCTTAAGAACTTCACCCTTTTCTCATATGGCACATCTGATGTAGGATGTCTACTAACTGTGAGTCCCCAGATGATCTTAGTCCAAGCATGATATGTATAGTAGAGATTCATGCAAAGTTCCAGAGTATTGGGTATACTTTTGGAAGTAAGATGGAAAGACATTGTTTTCTTATCCCCTTTTCGCCTCGGAACTTTTTTGTACCAATAAGGGAACGGTGAATTATGGGAGAGAGAAGTTCCCCTCTTTTGCTAAATTTGCCTACCTATCCATCTTTAGAGATTACATAAGCCTAGAGCCAGTCTTTAAAATAATTATTTACAAATATGGTGAACAAAAGTATCTTTGGTGTGGGGAAAGCACGTGTATTAATTTTGTAGAGTCGTCTATTTTAAATAATATATTCACTCCAAATATTCTATACATTCATTCATGTTTCATCAAATGGGAGGGGTGTGTGAAGCACAAAGCCAAACTGGAGGAATTGCACATATACAGACCTAAGACATAAAAAAAAGGAATCATGATTAGTAGATTCTTCACGGAAAGGCATGGTAAGAGTGATTCATTGATAAAATTCTGCAACTTATAAACAGCTCTCACATGTCTGAATTCTTATTGGTTATAAGTTAGTAAATTTTGTTCACAATCATTTTGAATACACTGTGTGTTAATTAGTAAGAAATTATAAGCATCCTATCCACTAAATCTGTGCTAATGAATGATGATCATAGAGCACAATTGCATGGAAGCTCGTCCCTTGAATACCAATGGTCACAATTTCCAAGAAAGTGTACATAGGATCACAAGCTACAATGGCCTCAAAAGCTAACTGTAGATATAAGTAAATATGGTATAATCAATTATAATGTTTCAGATATTTTCACAGAAGTTGTACATCTCCCACAACTGAGTAGAGGATTACACTTTCAAGTTCATGTACTTTGGGAAGTAACTACAGAATTCTGTTTGGTGAAATAACATGTGATGTCTGCCAATGTCATATTATCACATTCTAAAACATTATTATATAGCTGATTTCTTATGTTATGACCATCCAGTGCATCTGAAAATTCCATAACTCACTTTTTTAGCATGGTTGGAAGCAAAACGTAATTTTTTGGAAGAATTTTTATCTCCTCATTTTAAAAATATACTAAAGGACAGCAGTTCTTCAGTCCAGACATAGACCTGAAATTGTTTGATAAGTGGTCAAGTTGGCCTTTGCCTCAGATATAATTTAGTTTCTATATTTTGGGAGTGTTTTCAAAAAAGTTAATTTAATGAAAGTGATTCAGCAGCCTTCTTGAAAGGTAATATAAGGGAAATCTGCTTATAATACAGCCTAATGCTCTCAAGAATGAAATTCATTTCTTTTTGAACGCACAGGCAAAGTTATTTCAGAGAGTCAGTCAATCTGGATGTAAATGTGGTCCTTAAAAATAATTTAATTTAGAAAATCTTACCAGGGAGATTTGGGGGTTTTCATGAAAATATGAAGTCTGTATCATCTCTCCCCCCCCTTTCTGTCATACAAGAAAATTGGCACAATACATTTTTTAAGGAAAGAGGGAAATGGGGGGACCTATGACTGTAAACCAATTATTGAGATCAGGTGAGATTTATTCCATCATAAGAATCAATTAAATCTGCATGATTTTGCATACTAATAAAGCAATCATCCTGGAGAAAAAAAAGTGTTTGTATTTAGATTACAAGGAGCTGTCCCAGCAGCCCTCATATTAGAATGGAATTAGAAAACAATGGTTCTTGAGAAGCCAGTGAACTACTATTCCCATTATCCTTTACCATTGGCCAGGCTGGGAAGGGAATGCTGGGAAATGGGTCCAACCAACACCTGGAAGTCCACAGGGCCCCCAGCTTGTAAGATGTATCTTCTTCATTAAAGAACAAAAGGCAGATTTTTTTTTAAAAAAAGTTAGTACTTGCTATGCATTGTTTTTTTTTTAGGTTCTTGTATTTAAAATAGTCAAAATATGCTTATTGATTAATTGTGAGCACTGTTTAAAGCCAATTGCAAGTTTGTAAATATAAATGATTAGCTAGAATTTGCAGTCCAATGTAAAATGCAAACCTTTTGATTGTGCCCTTAGTCATAAAGTCCATCCTTACATGCACTTAGACCTTCAAAGCTGGTTGTTACCAACTATGTTTGAGACTTATGAAGTAGGGTTAAAGACATTATTTTGCTCAGAGTGTATGGCATTACATCAGAGTGTATGGCATAGAATCTTGCTTATGAAGTCTTGGCTTGACTTTGCCTTGAAGGGATTAAGGCAGGGGTGCAAATTATGTAGCCCTCCAGATGTTCCTGGACTCTAGCTCCCAGCATCCCAAACTACTGGCTATGCTAGTTACTTGTGCTGGGGCTTGCACTCAACAACAGTGCACATGTGCACAAATGTGCATAATTCATGCCCCTGGATTAAGGTTTGTTATTCACACACACACAAATCTATCTACATGTGGCTGAAGAAATAAACTTTAATTCACGTGTTTTGGACAAAGGTAACATACAAACAAATTTAGCATGACAGCCTGTGTTATTGTCAGGGAAAAGTGAATGCATTGCTAGGAGCCATCCGGAGAGGAAGGGGCTGAGATGCTATAGCTCCTCTGTTTAAATCCACATGGTGGTGGATTTGCTTATTGCTATTAAGTGTTGTAGTATGAAATACAATCTGAACCTGTACACTTGTCAAAGAACAACTAAAAATCTGAGTGATGGTGTGAAGTTTATATATCTTCTGTTCCTTCTAAGGTTTACTAGATTTTGATGTTTGTGTAGTTTTTTCATTGGCCAAGAGGGGCCACTGCTGAGTAGCTAATCCCTCTTCTTTTTCACCTCCTGACTAACTTTGTGGTGTGTTTTTGGTCTTTGGAGGAGAGTTTTGCTGCAATGGGGTTTAATGCTGTTCTGGATGTGAAGGCCCCTCTAGTGGTCTTGAGAGGATGGAAACAAAACAAAATAGCTAAGCCTTCTATGTTCTCTCATTCCAACTTTCTCATGAAGAAGAAAGGGTGACAGTCCCCTAGCTCTTTCTGTTACCACAGTTCTTGGAGATAGCTGTCACAACCATCCTACTAGTTATGTATCATAAGACACAAAATATAGTCAAAGAACCTTTATTTCTGCCTATCATATTGGGAAAATATGACACACTTTCACCTCCACAATGGTCTCTAAAAGTATAACACACTTTCATCTTCACAATACTATCATGGAAATGGGCACTATAGAACACAATGGGACCTACCCACTGATACCCGTAGGACTGCAGTGGTGATACAGCTATAGGAAATGTACAAAAAAAATTGAAAGAATATGTCAAATATGTCTTACAGTGAAATAATAAACCAATATAGCTCCTCTGTTTAAATCCACATGGTGGTGGATTTGCTTATTGCTATTAAGTGTTGTAGTATGAAATACAATCTGAACCTGTACACTTGTCAAAGCACATTCCACCTTTCCCCCACCACACAGAAACATATGCTTCCATTGTCTTTTCACCCAAAACAATGACAAAAGCTGCCTTAGGTCTGTTCATATTATTAGTCTGTTGTGCCCTGTATTGTCCACTCTAGGTGAAAGAGGTCTTCAGAGGCTAGGGTGAAAGTTGTTCCCATCACCTGTGACCTGGTGCTTTCAGATTAAGATGCCAGGGATTGAAAGTGGCACCTTCTTAAATATGAAGCATATTCTGCCTTTCCATTTTGCTGTTATCCGCTGGCGGACAGGGAGTCTTGCCTGTAGAAGCACTTAAACAATAAAAAACATTGCCTTGAAAAGATGATAGTGTCTTTCTTTTAGTAGAAGCTTTCAAGGAAATGAAAGGGTTATTTTGCCAGGTGTCTTATGGTCTGTTTTAACTTCAGTTAGGATGTTTTTGCAATTCACTTTGACTGTTTAGGTCATGAAATGGAAAACCATTGCCTATGACCCTAATCTAGTGTATGGAGGCTCCCAGCAAAGCCACTTCCCAGGCTTCACTGTGTCTCCCACTGCAAAAAGGTAAGCCTGAGGTTATCACTGATTAGTGATGGGAGATGACAGTGGAAATCCCCAGTGTTCCTCTAGTTCTGGCACTTTATCCTGCATCTTCCCTGACTGGAGGAATGTATAACATAGGCTCTGACTGAAGTGCTAGCTGGCTAACTTTCAGCTGGGGACTTTAGAATGTCTGAGAGTTGATGCCCTCCGACATCATTTGGCCCACAGATGGCTCTGGAGTTGTAATTTAGCTCCCATACTCATACAAGTCCCCTGCCCCATGGGGAAATAATGGTTGTACAGTATCATAAATTATTCTTGTATCCACCAAGCTTTGCTACTGGTATAATGAATTATTCTAGGAGGCATCTAAAGAAATAAATACACATGCTTAAAAAACCCAAGTCCAGGAAGCCTATTGTCCAAGTAATGAGCGACCCAAAGCAGCAATATTTGTCACCTTGTGCCCCTACAAAGATTAATCAAGGTATGAGAGACATTATGAGATGAAGAAACAGTGAACAAACATGTTTTTTTAATATAAAAATGCACCCTTTTGTAATTATAATAAAAATGTATTGTTATTTCCTGATTATTCCTTGAAATGTAAAGTTACACAGCCAAAGTTCTTGGGAACAGATTTCTTTCCCAAGAATTCTTATTCCCCATTTTAATCTAACAGTACCTGAGCACACATGCTCCATACTTGTCAACTTGATTGTAGAACCTGACCATCCATGAGGGGAGTTAAATTGCTTGATCCTTTGGACCAGAATGTGGAGAGAATAAAACAAGCTCTGGCCTAGTATATGAAGAACACAGAAGCTTTCAGTTTCCCCATTTACCAGCTATGATGCTGCCTTTAAGATTTAAGATGTACGAATCACCTGTGAATTGTGTTGACTTTTTGCAGTGTACACTGGATTCTTACACTTTTCACTATGGAACCAGATACTGAACATAGCTTTTGTCCAAAAATCACTTGCAGTTCTTTAATGATTTGTCTTAATAGGGTTTTTTTTGGCCCCCATAAGCTTTGTGAAGGTTGCAGTGGCACGGAGTACACCCAGGGGAGGTGGGAGAGAAGGAGGGAGCCTTCCTCCTTTCTCTGATCTCCTCGATGGTGGTGGCAGGAGAGAGCTATCCTCCTTTCTCTGGTTCCTCCTCTTCCTCTTTCCCATGGCTGTGCTCTATCCTGTCAAAAAAAAAAAAAGTAAGGTGCAGCATCACGCCTGTGTACCCCTGACCAATCATGCAACAATTTGCATGGTTGTCTTAATGGTGGGGGGTGCACATTTCTCTCTGTGTTTTTTAAAAACTCCAGGAAAAGCCGTGAAGAAATTTTCTGCCATTTTTGCCCCCACTCCTTCACAGTATGGTGAAACAATACAGATTTCCATTAGGAAAGGTCATTTTTTCCTCACATTCTGTGAGGAATATTTTTTCTGGTTAGATAACCCCTCAGATTTGAAACCTTTTAGAAAGGCTTTGATGCTGTTTCCCACAGAAGCTTTCCTATAAGCCTCTTGTCTTACCCATTGTATGGAATTTTTTTCATCTATGGTATGCACAAAACCATAGCTGGAATGATAGCTTAGATTCAGTATGCTTTCAAACTGGTTTGACCCCACACATCCTAGAATGTAGTCCATTCAAACATTCTCCTATTCAAATCACAGCAAACCTGCCCATTAAGCAGCTGACATTCAGAGCACTTGCACTCATGTACATTCAAAATAACTGTCTAGGTTTACTGGATGAATGCCAGTTGCACATAGACCAATTTGCTGCTGATAGGGAGAACACCTTGGGCAACTGCTAAGGGTGGATTGAAGAAACTGTTGTACATATTGCTTTTCTGTATCTGTTGGAAGTGCAAATGAAAACCTTATGGAGTGTCAGCATATGTTGTTGGCAGCACAGTAGGCAGCATAATAAGGGGAAGGAATGTCAAAAGATTCTACAGTGACTCTTATTCCTTCACTGTTAACATTTTTGTGTTCTGATTTGTTCAGCCTGATGTGTGTGTGGTTATATACCGGCCTTGCAAAAAGACAATTTCAGAAGTTTGTGTTAAAGAATAAATATGCTTATTAGGATATTACTTTTGTGAAAAAACTTATTTCAAGAGGTGACAAGTTAGGGAAAACAGATCTGTATAAGCAACAGTCAAGGTTCTCTTCTTCAAAAAACCATGCCATTTCCTGACAGCTATAAGATCGCTTCCTCTCATGAGTAAACCATCCATCTCAATGTAGCTTTTCAATGAACTTGCCTGAGCTGCCCATACATCTTCCTAATTTCAAGAACAACATTAAAGTTGCCTTTTCAGTAGGTATGGGGGAGTTCTGTCAGTTTCATTTTTAGCAACATTTTCTGTTTAATCTCAAGTTCTTGCCTCCCTGAATATAAAGATACTTGCAGTTTTTAGTAAATTCTTCAAAAGCAACAAATTAAAATTCTCCATCTCTCTCTCTTTCTCTCCCTCTGTTGCCTGTTGACTTGTGATGACTCCATGAATTTCACAGAGTTTTCTTAGGCAAGGATTACTCAGATATGGTTTATTATAGGCTCTGAAATATAGCCTACAACACCTAGTATTAATTGGTGGTCCCTCATCCAAGTACTAACCAGGCCTACCTGACCTTACTTAATGTGCAAGATGATGTGGCATCAGGTGCCTTCAGTGCATGTAGGCCGGAGCCCTTCTATACCAGTGAAATTCAATAGTTACTACTATTATAAGGACAAAGAGGACTATACTGTACCTGCCTACCATACAGGTGTCAAAAGTAAAGAGACTCTGAGGAAGAAAAAAAGGTATTGAGTCTGATTCATCCCTACCATGGCTGAATATACAGAGATTCAAAGCCAGACTTTCTTAAGAGTTAAGCACCTGGAGCCACAGACCTATCAGTTCCCATTACATTTGTTTTTTAAAAAGTTCTTTTCACTTGAATTTGAAGAAATTCAGTGCAGTCTTATGTTTTAAAAAGCCACAATGAAATTCTTAGCTATCAACAATTTTCAGTTTTTTTGCACCTTATTAGTGCTTTTGCAAGGAATAGTCATGTTGCTCTATTTTCAGAGCCTTAGTAATAAAAGAGATTCTATGTGCACGTACACACAAACACATAGGAATCTCTCTGCCTATGACAGATCTGGAAATGTAAAACCTAAATCCTTGAAAACTGGTGTGTGTGCTAGGGGGACTCTGAAGATGTGCATCCTGGGATTATCTTTTAAAATATAGCTTAACTAAAAAGAATCAGTTAACAATTGTCCATAGCCTACAGTATCACATTAATTCACTAGATGCCACAAAATCTCTGGGCCACCAGATGGCAGATACCAATTTCCCTGGGAGTAAGAAGGTTGCCTCAGAAGTAAGAGATGTATTCAACGACAGGATGTCTTGAGATACCCTACAAAGTTTTCAGTTGGTTTGGGGTGAGGCTATGTTACGGGAATAGTGTGGGGTCTGTGGAGACCCTTAAAAGTCCAAATATTAAAATGGGGAATATTTTAATTAGCTCAAATATGGCAGAGATAGGACAGGCAACCTTTTAACCGAAGTTAAAGTACTAAGGAGGAGACTCTAAGCCAAAAAGGTACAATTAAATGATCTTTATTGGAAAATAATATCACAGTACTCATACAAACACTCAGGCTTCACACACTTACACAAGGCTAACAAAAATTGTAGGAAGTATTTGCATAGAGTAATAGAGTAAGGGAATGTGTTATACTGTACTGAACTCTACCTGTCCAGAAGACAAGCCACATCATTCCACCATATTGTGAAGGGGCGGGGACAAAATGTCAAAAACTACATGGAAAAAGCCTTCACGGCTTTCCCCAGAATTTTTTTAAAAACAGTGTAGGGAATGTGCATCCCGCCTTGTTGAGACAAGTGATTTGATCTGAGTTGCTGGCCCATACAAGAAGAAGCACAAAGCTGATTAGCCAGACGAGCATGGGGATGGGGCTTGCTAACAGGGCAAGTGCCTGACAATGCCATATCTGATTTTTGCCTTGGCAAGCAAGTGCTAAGGTGAGAAAATGGGGTGGTTTTTTTTTTTTACAACAACAACAACAACAACAACAATAATAAATGTATTTCTATCCTGCCCCTCTGCAACACAATCGGGGCGGCTTACAGCGTAAAAATCCCATAATTACATTAGTGCCCCAACTAACCCACCCCTTAAAACAATATTAAATTAAAAAGATTAAAAACATATAATAATTTAAACGAGAAAAAAATAGAATAATTCAATGGCAACTTAAGGGAAAAGGCAGCCGAATCTTTGGGCAGGGATAGCTATTCGGGAAAGGCCTGCTGGAAAAGATCCATCTTGACAGCTTTTTTAAAGCTGTCTAAGGTGTTAATAAGATGGATCTCATCCAGCAGGCCATTCCATAATCTGGGAGTGGCAGCAGAGAAGGCCCTTTGGGAGGTCACCGGCAGCCTTGTTTTCATAGGTTGTAACAGGTTCCTCCCAGAGGACTGAAGTGCGCGGGGAGGGTCATACGGGAGGAGGCGGTCCCAGAGGTAAGTTGGACCCAAGCCATGTAGGGCTTTAAAGGTCATAACCAACACCTTGTACTGTGCCTGGAAACTAATAGGCAGCCAGTGGAGAGCTTTTAGCACAGGTGTTATATGCTCTCTTCTGGAAATGCCAGAAATCAACCTGGCTGCCATGTTCTGAACTAGTTGAAGTTTCCAAGTCAAGCACAAGGGTAGCCCCATGTAGAGTGCATTACAGAAGTTGAGATGGGAGGTTACCAGCACATGTACCACAATTTCGAGATCCCTGATTTCCAGGAAAGGGTGCAGCTGGTGTATCAGCTGAAGTTGATAACAGGCACTCCTGACTGTCGCATTTACCTAATTAGACATCTGGAGCGACGGGTCCAGGAGCACCCCCAGACTGTGAACACAGTCCATGGAGGAGAGTGTGGTTCCATCCAGGACTGGAAGTTGTATTCCCAGACCTGGTTTCGGGCCCATAACTGTTAGTACCTCCGTTTTATCTTATTGTTGCACTGGCAAAATATTGCTCCAGCCCACAGTGCAACTAGTGTTTTTTTTAAAAAAAGTTTGGTGGCAGCAAATTATGGTGGGTGAAAATATGAGTAATTCACTTGTGGCCACCATCTTGACTGGCGGGCATGCAAAGCTTTTGGGGGCAAAAAACCAAACAAACATTAGTATAGGTTGGAGCTGCTGCAAAATGCCATTACTGTGAGGCACTCCATTTTTTTGTGGGAGGGGGGCTCATAGACAGGCCCTCAGTAACTTTATTTTTATGCTGCACTGGAAGAGGAAGGTTAGTTTTCATGAACTAGTTTAGTCTAGTTTAGTTTTCTGTGTTTTTTTTCCATTAAACCACTTTAGTAAGGAAAATAAGTACAAATAACTTTATCCTAATAAACTTGTTTTAGTTATACTATATGAACAATTACTTTATTACTATAGGTGCTTGAGAAAACAAGGCTCACGCCTCATTACATAAAAACAGTGGAATAAAATGCTCAAAAACCCGTTTTTAAATTGTAGGGCTGATGTGGATTAAAAATAAACAAAGGGAACCCAACAGTAAACCTGTGAATTCCATTGAAGAAAAACATCATAATCTGGAGGAAAAAAGATCTGGTTTATAAAAGCAGGACTTATAAAGACTTTCTGTCTTACAAAGGCAAGGGTGGGCCAAGGCCAACTAGAAACCTCTCCAGGGCCGTTTCTGTGGCTCCCAGAACCATAAAATCATTTTATTTTCCCCTTAAAATGTTCTCAATCACTCTCTAGGGGGGCTGGGGACAGTTTCACCACACTTTTCTAGGGGGTGCAGTTTGTGTGTCGGGGGGAGGGGATTTGCCCCCTCCTAGCTCCTGAGAATTGACACCCTGTACCAAGATATAATGGGATTCCAAAACAGTTGGGGTTTTTTCAGAAAAGGAAAACAGTTGGGTTTTTTTCAGAAAAGGAAAAGGGTGACCAACCTGAGGATAAAGGAACAGAGGACACAATAGGGGAAATCCAGCTCAAAATAAGTAAAGAGGTAGTACAAGAATACCTTCTTAATCTAAATGAATTTAAATCTCTAGGACCAGATGAACTACATCCAAGAGTATTAAAAGAGCTGGCAAATATAATCTCAGAGCCATTGGCAATAATATTTGAGAACTCCTGGAGAACAGGAGAAGTCCCAGCAGACTGGAGGAGGGCAAACGTTGTTCCCATCTTCAAAAAGGGGGAAAAAGAGGATCCCAACAATTATCGTCCAGTTAGTCTGACATCAATACCAGGGAAGATTCTAGAGCAGATCATTAAACAGAGAGTCTGTGAACATTTAGAAGGCAATGCCATAATCACAAAAAGTCAACATGGGTTTCAGAGAAACATGTCATGCCAGACTAATCTGATCTCTTTTTTTGATAAAGTTACCAGCTTGGTAGATGAAGGGAATGCTGTGGACATCGCATACCTTGATTTCAGTAAGGTCTTTGACAAGGTTCCCCATGACATTCTTGCAAACAAGCTTGTAAAATGTGGGCTAGACAAGTTAACTGTTCAATGGATTTGTAATTGGTTGTCCGGCCGAACCCAAAGGGTGCTCAGCAGTGGCTCCTCTTCGTCTTGGAAAGATATGACCAGTGGGGTGCCACAGGGTTCTGTCCTGGGCCCAGTGCTATTCAACATCTTTATCAATGCCTTGGATGAGGGAATTAGGGGCATACTTATCAAATTTGCAGATGACACCAAATTAGGAGGAGTAGCTAATACCCTAGAGGACAGGATCAAAATTCAGAATGACCTGGATAGACTGGAGAGCTGGGCCAAAGCTAACAAAATGAAATTCAATACAGAGAAATGTAAAGTACTGCATTTAGGGCGGAAAAATTAAATGCATAAATATAAGATGGGAGAGACCTGGCTGAATGAGACTATGTGCGAAAGGGATCTAGGAGTCCTAGTAGACCACAAGTTGAACATGAGCCAACAGTGTGATGCGGCAGCTAAAAAGGCCAATGCGATTTTGAATATCAATAGTATCAATAGAAGTATAGTGTCTAGATCAAGGGAAGTAATAGTGCCACTCTATTCTGCCTTGGTCAGACCTCACGTAGAATACTGTGTCCAGTTCTAGGCACCACAATTCAAAAAGGATATGGACAAATTGGAGCGTGTCCAGAGAAGGGCAACTAAAATGGTGAAAGGTCTGGAAACGATGCCTTATGAGGAGAGACTTAGGGAGCTGGGTATGTTTAGCCTGGAAAAAAGACGGTTAAGGGGCAATATGATAGCCCTGTTTAAGTATTTGAAGGGGTGTCACATTGAGTATGGAACAAGCTTGTTTTCTGTTGCTCCAGAGACTGGAACACGGAGCAATGGATGCAAGCTCCAGGAACAGAGATTCCACCTCAACACGAGGAGGAACTTTTTGACAGTAAGAGCTGTTCGGCAGTGGAACACACTGCCTCGGAGCGTGGTGGGGTCTCCTTCCTTGGAGGTGTTTAAACAGAGGCTGGATTGCCATCTGTCGGGGATGCTTTGATCAAGATTTACTGCGTGGCAGGGGGGTTGGACTGGATGGCCCTCGTGGTATCTTCCAACTCTGCAATTCTATGATTCTATGATTCTAGCAACAGACTTCCCCATGGTTTTTCCTAGTGCATGTGGAAATGCTTGCAAAAAGGAGTCCTGAACATGTAGTCTTTCAGGGAGAGGAGAGCTGAGGAATGTGTGACCCTCCCTCTGTCACTAGATAGTAATTTCTATCAGCTGTAGCCAGGAAAGCCAAATGTGAAAGAGGTTGACAGCTACAGTGCAGTAACTTCCAGAGGGCCATAAATTGTCCATCCCACCTTAGAGCAACAGCTGGAAATTCAAGTTGTCTGCTGAGGACTGGTTTAGGGGCAGGTCACCATTCTGACATGGCTGCTCCCTTTTCCTTGCAAAACAACGGGTTGGTTGAATGTTAATCTTTTTGAAATGGGTCCATGTATGATCCCCTATATTATAGATTGGATAAGAGAGCAGAAGCTGAGAATGACATTTGATTGTGGCTAACTAGTACATTTTCAGCTTAGGTGAGATTTGAAGCTGAGCCCTGTTAAATCTTACTTATTGCACCTTACAACATAGAATGCTTACATATGTAAGTAAATGCAATAAACACCCTTGACTTCTTTTCTATTATGGTTCCTCAGTATAAGTCCAGCAGCATCTAGTCAACCATTTCTTAAAAGTAGAGCTAAATCCAATTTCAAACAAGTAAGTAAATTTCAGACAAGTAAGTAAATCCAACTTTAACATATGTCACATCCATTCCCAGTCTTGTTTGTGTTTTCCCTGTCCCTTGGTTAAAAATAAATCCTAGGAATTAACATAGATTTTGTTCTTCTGTTCCCACTTTGTCCATCTGTCCACATACCATGTTATATTTGACATTTAAAGAAGAACCCTCTATTTTTCTCCCTCTCATTGCCTTCTTGATTTTAATTAGCAGTAAATCTTAGACTGCAAAGAAAGTAGTAGGTGTTATTCTGAACTTGGTAATAATGGTCAGAGTCAAGTTGAATGTTTTTTGGGGAAGTCATCTTGGTGATAAGGACAATAATCTATTTCAGGGATAATTAAAGCCAATAGAATGCTTTGATGAAGCATGGGAAAAGGTTGTTCAATATACATTTGCCAGTTTGCTTTTTCCCCTTGACTGTCTCCCATCCCCACCTAACTCTTTTGTTGTAGAACTGTAAGGAGCAAGAGATATAGAGGGAAGGACCTAAACAAAGGCATGGAACCAATAATAAAGAACAAAAGAATTGCTGAAATCCCACGGATTCTCTAATGCCAGTTAGAAAGTGAGTAGTGAAGGACTCATCCTGCGCTTTCTGCAAGCGCGCTGATGACTAAAAAGGCCAATCCGAGATAGACAGGTCCGGTTGCAGAAAGCACAGCAGAAGGTTTCCTTGGGTGATGTTTCCAGGTTGTGATTTTTTCTGCATTGTCGTTTCTCTTCAAGACTTGTTCGGCCAGTTTTCTAATACCTTCAGTGGTGTTGTGTGCCTTCAACTTAGACAAATTCTGACTTAAGGTGACCCTAAGTAAAACCTATCACAGGATTTTCTTGGATTTTTTTTTTCCAGAGGGGACTTGCCCTTGCCTTCCTCTGAGGATGAAAGAATGTGACTTGCCCAAAGCCACCCAGTAGGTTTCCATGGCCAACCGGGGATTTGAATCCTGGTTTCCCGGTGTCCTAGTCCAACACTCAAACCACTACACCATGCTGGCTTATAATTTCTTCAGTGCTCCTGACCTAATTTTGTTCTGGGCCAGAGCCTGAAAAAGTTAAATATTGGAATACAGCTCTCAGAACCCCTCAGACATTATGGCAGCGCAGAAAAATAACTTTGCCAAGGTTTCCTCTGGGCCACTGTAATAATAATAATAATAATAATAATAATAATAAAATTTATTTATACCCCGCCCCTCTGCTAAAAACAATCGGGGCGGCTTCCAACAATTAAAACATTATAATAATGACTAAAAACACCACCCACCCCCACCCTCCCACATAAAAAGACATTAAACACAATAAGATTAAAACCTTCTAGCTAAAAAATACATTAAAAACAAATATATACATAATTTTAAAAAAGCCAGGAGACTGAGTTCCTGAGGCCGGGATCTAATCAGGAAAGGCCTGCCGAAAGAGATCCGTCTTTAGTGCTTTTTTAAAGCTACTCAAGCTCGTCAGCTGACGGATCTCATTCGGCAGGCCATTCCACAATTTGGGGGCGATTACTGAAAAGGCCCTCTGGGAGGTTGCAGACAGCCTAGATTTTTGTGGCTGAAGCAGATTCCTCCCAGAGGACCGGAGTATGCGGGGAGGATTGTATGGGAGGAGGCGGTTCCGGAGATAAGTTGGACCCAAGCCATTTAGGGCTTTAAAGGTAATAACCAACACCTTATACTGGGCCCGGAAACTGATAGGCAGCCAGTGGAGAGATTTTAGTATTGGAGTTATATGATCTCTCCGAGATGTTCCTGAGACCACTCTGGCTGCCATATTTTGTACCAACTGAAGTTTCCGGACCAAGCACGAGGGTAGCCCCATGTAGAGCGCATTGCAGAAATCTAGACGAGAGGTTACCAGCGCGTGCACCACAGTCTCAAGGTCCCTTACTTCCAGGAAAGGGCACAGCTGGCGTATCAGCCGAAGCTGATAACAAGCGCTCCTGACCGTCGCATTCACTTGACTCGTCATCTGAAGCGATGAATCAAGGAGCACCCCCAGACTGCGAACACAGTCCTTAACGGGGAGTGTGACCCCATCCAGGACTGGAGGTTGCAACTCAACTCCTGGTTTCGGGGCCGCTACCTTGAGCACCTCCGTTTTGTCTGGATTTAATCTCAATCTGTTTTTCCTCATCCAGCCCATTACAGCTTTAAGACAGTCATTAAGAGGAGAGATGCCATTGGGATTCGAGGCCGATGATCGGGACAAGGAGAAATAGATCTGGGTGTCATCAGCGTACTGATAACACCCAGCCCCATAACCCCGAATAATCTCATAATTGTGAGAAATGACATGAGTGGGGCTGCATCTTGATGTCCCATATTGCTTGGAGGAGTACCACTGCAGTGAAGGAAGCCCTGGAGGTTATTGTTATGATTTCTTTAATGAAATTAAAATATTCACCAGTGTTTGATTGGCTTTCTGATTGCCTAATTGTCAGAAGGATGGTATTTTAATTTTAATACCAACCACAGTATTTTAATATTAGTTCTAAAATAGGTGGCAGATGCTATGTCTCCAGTCTGCACAAAAGTACGTAGTCTTGATTTTAATTGGCTTTGTTTGTTTGACTTTTAGCCATATGCTAACGGCCAGAGAATCTGCATAGTCAGTGAATACATCTCAAGTAATGCACTGGGAGTTTGGCATTTTCTGAGTTGAGTCTTAGCACATTTGGTTCACTGTTGAAGAGTGGGTTTGGGGAATAAGTGGGATATTTCATTTGCTAGATAGAAACTCTGACTTGTGAATGATCTGGAGCAGAACACTTACTCCCTTGAAAAATATCTGAGAGATGTGGAAAAATGCCTCCCTTTTTTCTTTTTATAAGTAGCACATATGAGAGCTGCTGCAAAGCATTTGTGGTGTGTTTTTTAATTACTCTGTTGAAGCTATATGTGCATGTTCTTCGTTTGTACTGAATCAAGCATGCCTTAGTGGAAGTTTAACAGGGAGGGGTAAGCTCATTGTCACTGCTACTTTTGAAGTTTCAAAGATGGAGGTATTAGAGAAATAGTTAGCCCAGGCCTATGCTGCAAAATATGAACAGTATTCAAAGAGACTGGAGATTTTCAGACAGGAATGAAAAAAGCGTTCCCATCTCAAAGTCTCCTCTCCTGCCCCTCTCCTGTCCCTGTCACATGAAAAAAGGAAAACTTTTCAGACCTACCTTTTCCATGCCTCGTTCCCTCGGAGGGCAGCCCAAGAATTAAAGGAGCTTGAACGGATCTCCCTTCACTTTCTGGACTGAAATCCCAGCTGCTGTCATGAAAAGACGAGAGCAAGGGAAATTCAAACTGTAAAAGCAAAATACAAGACAAAAAGTTACACTAAGCACTGAAACACACTTAAAACTTTACAAGAAACCCAGGGAGAGTCATAAAAAGTGTGTCACTTACCTGAATGTCCCAATTTCACCTGGAAGTGCCCTGGCACGGACCTCCCATTAACGCTGGCATCGCACCAGCATATTGGGTACCTTTTCACTTGCACAACATTCTGTTACAGAAACGGAATGGGGAAATCTATTCACAGCTTAGCCCATGAATAAAAAGAAGTGTCAACATAACAACAGCTGAACAGGAGCATGACGACATGAGAATGACGTCATCCGAAGGTGAAGCCCTTTAGTGATCTCCTGGCATTCGTGTAAGGCCATATTTAGTGTGTGATAATCTCCTTATGTTGCAGACTGATCCTTGAGAAATTATTACATTAACAACAAAGTAATGGCTAATATGAGGCCACAACTTCACAACTGGCCAAAGAAGAACTATGGA
Source organism: Gambelia wislizenii (assembly GCA_030847615.1). Lineage (NCBI taxonomy): Eukaryota > Metazoa > Chordata > Lepidosauria > Squamata > Crotaphytidae > Gambelia > Gambelia wislizenii. The sequence goes on along the minus strand of JAUMIR010000001.1, from coordinate 271,081,038 downwards.
GAGATCAGCCATAAAGGCCAATGAATCAACTTCAGAGCTAGCCCAAGACATTTGACTACCTGAGGTGCAGAACAAAATGGTACTCCTACCCAGTCCAAGTACAATGGATGGGCAGCTGAGACAACCTTGAGTTTTATTTATATTTATAGGCTCCAGTGAGACAGATGATACACTCCAGCCTTCATGAAAGTTTCCAGGTCAGATAGGTTTGTGGGGTAGTTTGCTGGGTCAGATGTCTTTTATCTTGTTCATTTTTTTCCATGAGGAAATGAAAGGAGAATCTTGTCATTTCACCAAAGTGAAGTAAGAAACCTCTTGGATATGATTACCCTTCTCCCCAAGTTGCACAGAAAAACAACATGTCAGACCTGAGTCCCTTTTATTTGGAGTAAAGTGGGGGGAAGGGGAAACTCTGGGGTGTTGTCTAAACAATGAAAAAAAACCTCCTTATGGAATGTGAGGGGAATACCTTTTGTCCTGATGAGATGTCCCATGGGGATTTGCTGCAGTCAAAAGGAAGGGACCAAAACTTCAATATATTCCATGATAACAGCATTCACAGTATTTTGAGATTTTAAAAAAAAATACACCGAAATGTGCATTCCCAACATGTGGACAACCAATTCGAAGTGGGTACATTCTGGAGGGCAAAATGTGATTGGCTGGGTGTGCATGGGAAGTGGGCTTGCTGGCGATGAAGTGGCCAGAACCACCATTGTTGATTTTCGTGCTAGTGATCATGAGTGATTTTGGAGCTGTAAAGTGGGAAAAACCAGTTTTTTTAAGCAGAAGATCACTCTTCCGCATCTTGGATTTAATGAGGAAAAAAAACTTTGTAAAATAGCGGAAACTTTTGGAGAATAATAATGTGAGTGATTCACTCGTGGCCACCATCTTTATTTGTGGGCATGCTCCTTGTGAACTTCAAACATGGATAACTTCCCATGCCAGCAATTTTGAGAAAAATCCATGGAGACAAATGAATGCTGCTGTGATGGTGAGTTAATGCACAGAAATGAGCATTATATCTCCTTGTATAGATGACCCCTGGGGTTTGGGGTTTTTTTAAGCACCCATGGGCAGAAAAGGTAAGCGAGAGATACTGGTACAAGTGGTTGCTGGTGGTATTAGTGACTTCAAGCATTGCATATGACTATAGGAGTGCAGTTTCTTTGTCTGTACTTTTTTTTTTTTTTTTTACACGTGACCATGAACAATTTTAAAAGTTCTCCCCACTGGGTAAGATTATGCACATTTCAATGTATTTTTTACTCTTTTCACATTTTGGGACCATTTTTGTAAAATAATTAATTTATACAGAAATGGTGTATATTATGCAAATACAATACATTATTGTGCAAAACATGTTTTACACAAAGTACAAAATACAATATAAACAAGTCCTGAGATGCAAAAAAAAAAAGGTGGGGAAGAAAGTTGCATAAAAGTCTTTGTCATGTTGAAGTAGAATTTTATGCCAAGGAGGAGGAAATCTCATCATAGCGGACTATGATGACTCATAGGGAGGGCTATCTGTTCGAAAATGTGGGACTGCCAAGCCTAAGAGTTCTATTTTGTCTTTAGGCACTTTCAGCTTATTTCTTACTTAGTGACTGTTACACGGATCAGGTCTAACTAATCTAGCTTTGAATTTATAAACATCCACCATGGAGGATTTATCCCCAGTTTTTAATCTCATGTCAACATATATATGAAGGCATACCTCTATGGGTAGATCAATGAATAGTCAGAAGTTGCAGGCAAGTTGATTTGTGGAGTATTCACAGCAGTGTCCTTCAGATTTGTTGCCAGAATTTGAAGGGATTTACTGTTATGGCACATGTGACTCTCAAACTCTTAGCAGGTGAACTGACCTTAAATATGATCCTTCGCAAAGAGGTAGTGACAGATTAAAATCTGCTGATTTATAGTCATTTTGCCAAAGGCTCAGCTAGGCAAGTCCACCTTGACAGTCTTTAATGAGAATGAGGTGGTCTTAAAACAATTAGGAATGTATTGCATGATCAGTAAGAGGAAGTGCTACCTTTTGGTTCAACATTATTGATTAATACTAAAACAAGACTTTTTTAGTTGAAAATGGCTAGTTCTGAACCAAGGTTTCATGGTTCTGTTTCCCCAGACCTGGATGTAACTAGCTACAAATAATGAGTTATTTGTAGTTAGTTCCTTTGAAAAAGAATAATGAAGACATAACTATGAAAGGTTACAACTGCAACTTCATTCTCAGTGTAACTGTAATGGCTAGGCAGTGGCATCCTAACTCAAAGATGTGCCAGTGGTTGGAGGCTGGGTATAGGCAGAAGCTTCTTCTGCCTGCTGATTGCAGTGATTAGTCATCCAAGCAAGCTGCAATATGACCCTGATGGCAGAAGATCCAAAACTTGGACATAAAAGAGGTAAGACTTATAATCCTAACTGGCAAAGATAGCCAATGGCCAATTGAGCCAGTGCTAGGTCACCTGAAAATGTCCTTCATCCAAACCTTTCTCAATTTAAGGAGAGATCAGGTGGGCTGCTCGTGCACTGACCTAACCTTTTGCTGTGCCATTCCCTATGATGAAATTAGTTTGCTTCTCAGGTAACTCAGTTCCTCCCTAGCCCTTTCTCCACCATCATTTTGCTTCTTCTGCTAGTAGATCTGAGCCAGCAGAGCATTTCAGTTGGCAGAATGCTGTCCTGGCAGATCTCTGATGTCAGCTGACAAATGAAGGTTCTGTCACTAGGATGTAGCTGCTGGCAGAAGAGGCTTGTACTTACAGCTGGCACCTTTTTGAAACAGGATTGCACTATCTTTTAGTTTTACAGTTACAGTGAAGTGTGTACAGACAGGTGTGTGGCCTCACTGTTTAGGCATGATTTGTACACAGGACAGATGGTGGTAATATTTTTTGTTTTGTTTTTCAAAACCTAAAACAAATTGGGTACTTCTGAATGAGAAAACAAAAGTTTTTCTTTTTAAATACTTTAAATATAATGGTAACAATTTTGAAGCATTTTAAAAATTACCTTTTGAAGCATCAGTTTTCTTCCACATATCAAAGGGAAAGCAGTCACAGCTCAGAGGTGTTGAGCTCATGATGTCTATGAAAAAGGACACAATTTCAGTTCTGGAATCTGGGACACAATGACTAGGGATGGAAAAAATATTTGAAAATATTTTAAAAATGGTAATAGAAGAGAGATGACTGGAGTGGGTGGAATTTTGCGCTTCCCAACAGGCTCAGACAGAAGCAAACTGCTGCCACCTCTCCTAGCTTGTGTGTTTTCCCTCAATAATAACCTTTGCTATCTTGACCACACTCTGATGTTGGTTGGCCACATGTGTCCTAGATTTCATCTCTGAAATACTGGAGGCTGTGGAATCTATGTGCATTTTCCCCTCCAAAATATATCACAGGCATTAGAAATGCATCCATTTTTAAAGCCTTTTTGCATTACCAGTCAGGTGGTGTAAAATGGATAGTTCTTGGTGATCAAGAGAGCGGTCGCCATTCAACTCCAAGCAGTCTTGGAAGAAATTGATTTTCTAGATCCATTTCAAACTGGATTTAGGACAGGATACAGAGTCGAGACTGCCATGGTTGCCTTAGCCGATGATCTCATCAACAGGGGAAGTGTGACCCTGCTGGTACTCTTGGACCTCTCAGTGACCTTCAATACCATTGACCACAGTATCCTTCTGGAATGCCTGGGAGAACTGGGAATTGGGGACACTGCTTTGCAGTGGTTCCGTTCCTATCTCTCAAGCAGATTACAGATGGTGATGCTGGGAGACAGTTTCTCTTCTAAAAGAGAGTTAAGATCTGGTGTCCCCCATCCTGTCTCCTATGCTTTTCAACATTTACATGAAGCTGCTGGGAGAGATCATCCGGAGACATGGGGCGGGTATTATCAGTATGCTGATGACACCCAAATATGTTTCTCTTTGTCTCGGACTGCTGCAGTGACTAAGGATGGCATCTCTCCTCTGAATGACTGTCTTAGGGCAGTAATGGAGTGGATGAGGAAAAACAGACTCAAGCTGAATCCAGATAAGACAGAGGTAATTGCTACTGGGACCCCTAACTCGGGACTGGAGATATGTCCACCAGTCCTGGATGGGGTCACACTTCCCCTGAAGGACTGTGTTCACAACTTGGGGCTGTTCCTTGACTTGTCTCTCCAGCTGACAGCCCAGATAGATATGATGGTCAGGAGTGCCTGTTATCAGCTTCGGCTGATACGTCAGCTGCGACCCTTTCTGGAGTAGGTGACCTAGAAACAGTGGTACATGTGTTAGTAACCTCTTGGCTTGACTTCTGCAACACGCTCTACATGGGACTACCCTCATGCCAAGTTTGGAAACCTCAATTGGTACAAAACATGGCAGCCAGGTTGGTCATGGGTACATCTAAAGCCGACCATATAACACCTGTCTTAAAATCTCTTCATTGGCTGTCAATTAGTTTCTGGGCAAGGTACAAGGTGTTGGTTATAACCTTTAAATGGCCTGGGTCCAGGCTACTTGCGGGAACCTTCCTCCATATAATCCACCCCGCACACTTAGGTGGATTATATGGAAGAAGGTTCCCGCTACCAAATAAGACCAGATTGGCTGTGGTGACCCAGAGGACCTTTTCATCTGCCGCTCCCAGGTTATGGAACAACCTGCTGGACGAGATACTACCACCCTAGAAGCTTTGAAAAAGGCCATTAAGACAGATATCTTCCGACAGGCCTTTCCAGATTAGCCTTCCAGATCAAACAAACAAACAAAACAACCCCCCCTCCACAAATCTACCTGCAATTTTATTGAATTTAACATATTCTGCTGTTTAATTTCTATTTTATTGTTTTTGTTGTTTTTATGATAGGGGGAGAGATAGGATATGCGATTGATCTTTAACTTTGAGCTTTTATTGTTATAATTATGTTGTACTCCACCTTGATTCCCTAGGGAAAAGGCAGAATATAAATAATAATAATAATAATAATAATAATAATAATAATTAGTTCTGTAAGGAAATGTGCACTCAACTTATTTCTTTTCTGTCTCTATTTCTGACTGGTTAATTTTGTAGCATTTGTAAGCTAGTGATATATTTTTTTTAAGGGGGTGTAGGTCTCAATTTTAAAAGGAATAGTAACACTCCAAGTTCAGCGATATAGCTGTGTTTCTATTAAAATTCCACGAAGCTGTGGTCTATGAAGGCCTTCTGAAAAAAGCCATCTGTTGTTCAGGCTGCCTGTTGTCAGCCCATTCTGCATGTAGCATTTTGTCAAATTAGTCTGTATTGCTCGACCACCATCCAAATGGTGTTGGATGTGTAAATGTATTCATACAGGGAATAAAAACATGAACATTACAAATATTAGCCATTAAACAGTGCAAAATATTACATGATTTTAAAGCCAAGATTCATGAGTGATTTATAGAGTGTTGGCATTTTAATATGGGCATATGTTATGAATAACTTGGGATGTCAAGAAAATATTCCTAATGTATAATCGATAACCTATGTATGTGCAATGCTCAATATCTCTCTGGCTTTTCTTCGCAAACGAAGATTCAGGAAGGATTCATCCCGCACTTTCTGCAAGTGCGCTGATGACTAAAAAGCCAATCCAAGATAAACAAGTCCAGTTGCAGAAAGCACAGCAGAAGGTCTCCTTGGGTGATGTTTCTGGGTTGTGATTCTTTCTGCATTGTCGTTTCTCTTCAAGACTTGTTTGGCGTGAGTTCTCAAATAAGGCTGAAGCATTGTGGATTGTGTGTCTCCATGCCTCCCGATGTGAGGCCAGGGCGGACCATTGTTGGTGATCAATTTGGCCGAGTCTGAGATGTTGTTTCAGGGAGTCCTTGTATCGCTTTTTTGGAGTGCCCCTCTTACACTGACCCATGGCGAGTTCACCGTAGAGGACTGTTTTGGGGAGATAATGGCCCTCCATCCTAGAAATGTGCCCTGCCCAGTGCAGCTCTGTTCTCAATATCATGGCCTCAATGCTGGTTATCCCTGCTTGCTCAAGGACAGCAACATTCATCACATAGTCAGTCCAGTGTATATTTAGGATTGTGCGTAGATAGCACTGATGAAAGCGTTCAAGGAGTCATAAGTGGTGGCGATAGGTGACCCATGTTACAGACTCATAAAGAAAACTAGACAGTACAATGGCTCTATACACACTGATTTTTGTGCTTCGCTTCAGGTGTTTATTACTCCAGAGTCTTTTGTAAAGTCTTCCAAATGCGCTATATGCCTTTGCTAATCTGTGATCGATCTCTTTGTCAATCTTGGCAAATCTGAGGAGATGATGCTTCCTAGGTAAGCTATCTCAGACTTCTTGGACCTTGCCTTTGCTTTGTGACTTTTCCTATGGATTGCCCCTCAGATTGTTTGACTCATTTGCTGTTTATCTCTGTACACCTTTGGACTGGACTATATTTACTCTATGTGCTGGTAAGCTGACTAATATTGGCTCCTCCCTTTTGAACTGTGAGCTGATTTATTGGGTCTCTGCAGCCTGCCCAAGAAGTATAGGACAATATCAACCTAAATAAGATGTTGGAGATCTGTAACTGGAAATCCTATGTATTTTTAAAAAGTCATTTTCTATGTTATGTGTGGGGGGTGGGGGAGGAATTCATGTTTGGATTTTTAAACATCTCCCCTTCCCAGCCCTACAGGTACAACCTTCCTGTTAAACACTCATGCCCCAGGAAAGACAAAAGAGGGGCACAAAAATCAAAGCAACCCAACAGATCTTGTTTCCTGTTTTGTTATCTATTCAGAACAGTTCTATTTCAATGTGAAGTCGAAGGCTTTCACAGCCGGCATCCATAGATTTTCCTTGGATTCTATTTCAGCTTAATTGCTTGCCTGAGAAAATCTTCCAAGTTTGCCTTTGCAGTCTGTCAGCCTGCATTGTCACCTGGTACCAGCAACTTGGACCTCCTAATCAGTTTGTAACTGTGATGGGAAATGAAAAACAAAACAAAAGAACACCAAGCAAACAAAAAAGCACGAGTAAAAGCAAGCTATCTCTGACAACTGCTGCTGATAAATATAGTTCTCAGGTCAGGCAGTTAACACAGGTATGACACAATCCCAAGTATCATCCTGATTTTGATAGTCAAAATAATCCATTAGATGGACAACAGGAATGCAAACTAAAGCCAGCATTTCTGAAGGGTATCAATACTGCACATTCAGTCGAAGTTTTGCACTTTGAGCACCACTGATTTCTGTGAGAGAACAGCAGAATAATCCTATATTCACATTCTCTTGCAGCTAAAGATATAGCAGAGAAGCGACTGCCAGCCTGTGCTTAGCTGAGGAGAAATGCAAAACTAGACAATGCAAATGGCAGGGAAATGAAACACCCTGTATCTCTCTCTCTCTGGCTTTTCTTCGCAAACGAAGATTCAGGAAGGACTCATCCCGCACTTTCTGCAAGCACGCTGATGACTAAAAAGGCCAATCCGAGATAGACAAGTCCGGTTGCAGAAAGCACAGCAGAAGGTTTCCTCGGGTGATGTTACCGGGTTGTGATTCTTTCTACGTTGCCATTTCTCTTCAAGACTTGTTCGGCGTGAGTTCTCAAATAAGGCTGAAGCATTGTGGATTGTGTGTCTCCATGCCTCCCAATGTGAGGCCAGGGCGGACCATTGTTGGTGATCAATTTGGCCAAGCCTGAGATGTTGTTTCAGGGAGTCCTTGTATCAATTTTTGGAGCGCCCCTCTTACACTGTCCCATGGTGAGTTCACCGTAGAGTACTATTTTGGGGAGGCGATGGTCCTCCATCCTAGACACATGCCCTGCCCAGTGCAGCTGTGTTCTCAATATCATGGCCTCAATGCTAGTTATCCCTGCTTGCTCAAGGACAGCAACATTCATCACATAGTCAGTCCAGTGTATATTTAGGATTGTGCGTAGATAGCACTGATGAAAGCGTTCGAGGAGTCATAAGTGGTGGCGATAGGTGACCCATGTTACAGACCCATAAAGAAGACTAGACAGTACAATGGCTCTATACACACTGATTTTTGTGCTTCGCTTCAGGTGTTTATTACTCCAGAGTCTTTTGTAAAGTCTTCCAAATGCGCTATATGCCTTTGCTAATCTGTGATCGATCTCTTTGTCAATCTCGGCAAATCTGAGGAGATGATGCTTCCTAGGTAGGTGAACTGCTGAATGGACTTAAGCACAGACTTGCTGACGGCAATGTGGGGATGCTGGTGTTCGTCCTGTGGTGCAGGCTGGTAAAGAACTTCTGTTTTCTTCAGGTTGACTTCCAGCCCAAACAGCTCTGCAGCTGTTGCGAAGCAGGATGTTAGGCGTTGCAGAGCTGCTTCTGTGTGGGCAGCAAGGGCAGCAGCAGCAGCAAAGAGCAGCTCGCGAACTAGATAGTTTAGAGTCTTAGTGTGAGCCCTCAGACAACTTAAGTTAAACAAGCTACCATCAGTATGTATATAGATGCCGTCTTCTTCTTCAAGCTCTGCCATAGCCCTTTGGAGCATCATGCTGAAGAAGATAGTAAATAAAGTTGGAGCAAGAACACAACCTTGCTTCACTCCATTAGTTATTAGAAAGGGCTCAGAAAGAGCATCGCCATATCTGAGTTGACCGTGCTGGCCCTCGTGCAACAAGATAATCATTTTAAGGAATTTGGGGGGACATCCTAGTCTTTCCAGGATATGCCACAGACCTTTTCTACTCACAATGCTTTGGTGAGTCGACAAATGTTACATAGAGATCCTTGTTCTGCTCTTTACATTTCTGTTGCAGTTGTCTAAGACGGAAAGCTGCTTTTCTTACCTTGCAAGTTGGCTGGGCAAGGTATGCCTGGTGAGCAGTTCTCTTCTTTGCCAACAGCTCCTGGATCTCTTGGTTGTTTTCATCAAACCAGTCTTGATTTTTCTTGTGGGAGAACCAGAGGGATTCTTCCACAGACTAGAGGATACTGTTTTTGATATGTTGCCAAAGCACTGTAGGAGACGGATCTGTAGGATGGTATTCACGTTTTGTTTGCAGGTTTGCCTGGAAGTTGTCTCTCATGGTAGCTTGTTGAAGATTGTTGACTTGGAGTCTCCTCTTTAAGATGCCACCCCTCTTAGGTTTGAACTTAAGATGAAGATTTAGTTTACATCTGACGAGGCAATGATCTGTCTGGCATTCTGCACTGGGCATCACTCAAGTATGACAGACATCGTGAATGTTTCTCTGGCGGACTAGAACATAGTCAATGAGGTGCCAATGTTTGGATCGGGGATGCATCCAGGTTGTCTTCAAGCTGTCTTTCTGCTAAAAGATAGTGTTTGTAATAGTCAGCTGTTGTTCTGCACAGAACTCTAGCAGGAGGCGTCCGTTATCATTGCAATTTCCAACACCATGCTTGCCTAAGACACCTTTCCAGGCTTCTGAGTTCTTTCCTACTCTTGCATTGAAGTCACCAAGGATAATAATTTTATCTTCTACAGGGACTTTTTGTATGAGTTGGCGTAGGTCTGTGTAGATAATCATTTTAAGGAATTTGGGGGGACATCCTAGTCTTTCCAGGATCTGCCACAGACCTTTCCTACTCACGGTGTCGAAGGCTTTGGTGAGGTCAACAAATGTTACATAGAGACCCTTGTTCTGCTCCCTACATTTTTCTTGCAGTTGTCTAAGAGCAAATACCATATTTGTAGTACTCCTATTGGCTCTGAAGCCACATTGGCTTTCAGGAAGAAGTTTTTCTGCCATAGCAGGAACTAATCTGTTCAGGAGTATCCTTGCAAGGATTTTTCCAGCAATAGAGAGCAGTGTTATGCCTTGATAGTTTGAGCAATTGGATTTTGCTCCTTTTTTCTTGTACAGGGTGATGATGACTGCATCTCGGAGATCTGATGGCAGTTCCCCTTTTCCCCAGCAATTCACAAGGAGTTTGTGGAATTTAACATGGAGTACATGACCACCATGTTTCCAAACTTCAGGTGGAATTCCATCAATCCCAGCTGCCTTGCCGTTTCTCAATTGCTGTATGGCCTTAAGGGTCTCTTCCAAAGTGGGAGCTATGTCTAATTCATTTTTCATCAGTTTTTGTATCATATGTTGGAGAGCTGATCCTTGGACTACTCGGTTGGCACTAAAGAGACTTTGAAAGTGTTCAGCCCATCGATTCAGGATGGAGGCTTTATCAGTAATTAATGTTTGACCATCTGTACTGTATAAGGGGCTTTGGCCCTGATAAGTAGGTCCAAACACTGCTTTAAGAGCTTCATAAAATCCTCTAAGATCACCCAGATCTGCACAGCATTGTGTCTTTTCTGCTATATTGATCCACCACTTGTTCTGCATGTCTCGGAGTTTTTGTTAAAGTTTACTACATGTGAGGTGGAAAGCTGCTTTTCTTACCTGGCAAGTTGGCTGGGAAAGGTATGCTGGTGAGCAACTTTGCCAACAGCTCCTGGATCTCTTGGTTGTTTTCATCAAACCAGTCTTGATTTTTCTTGTGGGAGAACCCGAGGGATTCTTCTGCAGACTGGAGGATACTGTTTTTGATATGTTGCCAAAGCACTGTAGGAGAAGGATCTGTAGGATGGTCTTCAAGTTTTGTTTGGAGATTTGCCTGGAAGTTGTCTCTCGTGGCAGCTTGTTGAAGACTGTTGACTAGGAGTCTCCTCTTTAAGATGCCACCCGTCTTAGGTTTGAACTGAAGATGAAGCTTTAGTTTACATCTTATGAGGGGATAATCTGTTTGGCATTCTGCACTGGGCATCACTCAAGTATGATGGACATAGTGAATGTTTCTCTGGTGGACTAGAACATAGTCAATGAGGTGCCAATGTTTGGATTGGGGATGCATCCAGGTTGTCTTCAAGCTATCTGTCTGCTGAAAGATTGTGTTTGTAATAGTCAGCTGTTGTTCTGCACAGAACTCTAGCAGGAGGCGTCCGTTATCATTGCAATTTCCAACACCATGCTTGCCTAAGACACCTTTCCAGGCTTCTGAGTTCTTTCCTACTCTGGCATTGAAGTCACCAAGGATAATAATTTTATCTTCCACAGGGACTTTTTGTATGAGTTGACATAGGTCTGTGTAGAATTTTCCTTTCTCTACAGGGTTGTCTTGCATAGTTGGGGCATATATACTAAAGAGAACAATATGTGGGAGGCATAGGGAAATAATGCAATCAGAGTGTCCTGTTGGCAAGATTTCAAGTTTGGAGGCAATGGAGTTTTTAAGCATAAAGCCTACCCCTGACGGCAGCAGCGAGGTCCTCAGGTCGTAGGTTTGATTAGAGTTTCCGTCTCTTGGATGGTTGATCTTACAGGGTTGGACGAGCACCATCTGCCCAGGTTGGGGATTAGAGTTTTCTTTCTCCTAGGATGGTTGCCATAAGGCTAGAGAGCCCATCCTGCTCTTTGTCAGACCCTTCGGTTTTGACCTGTCTGGCATGGGAGACCCTACCGGTGGCTTTATGCCACCGCCAGCATACCTCAAAACATCATTAGGGTATGCAAGCCTCTCTCCCATGACAAGGGGGCATCAATGGAGAGAAAATGGAGTATGTAACTATTTGATTTGATCATTGATTATGATAAATATAAGCAAAATTTTGAATAACATTATTTTTTAAAGAACAAAAGATTGCATGTGCCAGACAAGTGCTCGGTCTACACAGGTACACATACATTGTATATTAATATTGAAACAGGTATGGTTCCTCACCGTTGTCTCTTTAGACTGAGGCATTGCAGGGTTTTGCCATTTGCCAGCTAAATCTGTATCTTTCTGAGGTCCCTCTGGCTACTTGGGCATCCAACGTGTGACCACAGTAAAATCCACACAGGCAGAGTTGACATCAGCACTCGGTTTAAGCATTCTTAAGTAATGGAATCTTGGGATATTTTAAAGGTGGATGAGTAGGCTCTCTGTTAGTCTTTTAGGCTATTTCTTATAGGCAAACACCGAAATGCATACATACTCCCCTTATACATACATACTCCCCTTAGGGAAAAACACAGACATTTCCATGTCTAGGCACATTGTTTTCATTACATTACATTACATTACATGTAAGGCATCATAAATTCATTACATTATCATATATGGTGGGTAAAATGTCACACTTTCATAAGGATTGAAGTTTTGTCTCTGCCTCTCTCCAGCAGCCTTGTTTATAGTTAACACATAGAGAATCATTACTATCTTTAAAAATATAGCTTGGCCATTCATCCACTAAAGAATACATTCTATTCTGTAGAGGAACTATACATCTCTAAACAGGTTCTGTGAACACACAGGCTTCCAGGGATTAATATCCCTGGGCATATATATAGCAGCATATATTACTACACATATCAGAATGGGAAACACATCTATTTAGCATAGCCCAGTTGAGAGCAGACATTCTCTTTCTTACCAGGATAGTCTATCTCCATCAGCATGTCTGGGCTATCAGCTTGGAACAGCATTCTTCAGTATTCAGTATTCAGTATACAGTATTCAGTATTCAGCATTCAACAGTATTCTTCTCTTTTGGAAACTGGCCAGCAGTTTGACTTTTATCTTCCGCACTTGTTTTAAATCTTTCCTAACCTAATCAGTTGACATATCTGGTCCAATGAGATAAATGATGCTTACAGGTCCTTGTTTATATAAATATCCTTTCCTCCTCCAATGAGATTCCTGAAGGTGAAAGAACACACCAGGCACACTTAACTGCCATCAGATTACATCAGCCAGTTGATTGCATCAGCTGTTGCTGTCTACCATAGTACCTGCTCTGGGTTTATTATTGGTCAAAACACTGTTGACATTCTCATATCTTTGTTCGTACTAGCATCTCAATGTTGGTGTTATTCCCCAAACGTTCCTCAGCCCTGCTGTTTCTTTGAGACTCCATTCTGCAACAATATGTTGTCGTTAATGGTTGAAGATTGTTCTTAATGTCCCTGCCTGGTTTGTTTGTGGATTAAAAAAAAATAATAAAATAAAACCAGCTTGAAGATTTGGCACAGAACATATAAAAGGAGGAAATTAAAGGAACTCACAAATATTGGTGGTTAATACCAGGAAAAGGAGAGAAGAATGTTCTGGTTGTTATCACCAGCAGAATAGTAGGAACCTTCATATCAGATGTAAATTTTCACTTAATTTGTTCTTTCATACAATATACATCTAATACCTCTCTGAGAGATGGATGTAAAGGCATTTGTAGATGAAACTACAAATGATTGTGTGCATTTTCCAGTTATTTTTCAAATTTTGGAAACTTGTTTCAAACATACATAACATAAACCAGGGATTTTATCCAAAAATTTTTCTGTGCAAAATTTGCAAAACGTTCACCCATTCCCCCTGCCAAAAATTAATATAATAATAATAATTTCATAGCAGTTAAGATCATTTTTGCCTTCCTCACTGAAGATGGGAAAATTCAAGAAAATTCTTTAAATCCCAAATTGAAGCTGCCTTACCTAGATTTATTACAGGCAGATACATGGTATGATGACAGAAGCGTAGGTGGAGCAGGTAGATATGAGAGAAACCCTAAAGTAAAAGAGGGCTTTTCCTCAAAGTCTACCTTAAAGTAAACAATTTGAACATAAGAGACACAAATTAGATCTTGTGAAGAGTGTTGTTCCCTCCTTGTGTCACCCCATCATTTCTTGTCATGCTGAGAGATGTATATAAAGGCATTAATTCAAGACTGCAAATTAGCTACAGTGGCTTTATCTCTGTGTAATCAATGACTAACCAATGCTGCTGGATATGGTGCCTCATAAGCATGAGTGCAGTCATAAATAATACATGTACACTGTCAGCATTTTTACTGTAGATGTAGATGACAAGACTACAAGCAGCACCTACTCTTTGAGCACAAGTTCATCTTGCAATGATTATGGCCCAGGAGCATTTTATAATGGCTGGGCCAGATGTTGTTTGCTTGACACAAAAATGTAGTTACTTTGCTTTTTTCTACCCTGTACAGCTTTTCTTTTCTAAGCACATTAAAAGTGAAACAGTAGTTGAGGTTTGAAAATGTAACCATTCAGTGTTCTCATCACTGTGATGATACCATGTGACTGTGATAACTCAATAATGCAATACATCAATGCAAAATACTGTATAATTATTTTACTAAGAGTTATTCTCTCACACATGCGCGCGCGTACTCACAAACTTAAAATAATTGTCAGAGTGATGGAAGTTTTTTTAAAAAAATGAAAATAATAGTTAAGGGTTAAATATCTGTTCTTGTATCTGTTTTTAAACTGCTACTTAAAATCTTTGGAATGGATCATTTCAGTCCTGTATCTCTGCCTTAAAACTGATTACAGTTTGGCATTTTAAACTTGTGTTACATTCTAGGTTAAGTATACATTGGGTGTGTGGGGGGGTATTTCTTTAGATGGATCTTTCTGCTATTCTGGGTGGAGAGGGTATACCATTAAGACAAAATTAGAGTAATTTGTAGGAATCACAAGTTGGTTGAAAAAGAGCATTTCACTGTTTGAACATGACTTTTTCTATATTAAATGTGTCATGCAGTGACCTTAGAAAAATCAGCAGTGGTAGGAAGGGATGAGGCTCAAATATTTCATAACAATGCAGAATCTTTTGTTAATCTAATCTAGGGTTCTCTCTCTCTCTCTCTCAATCTCTGTTGTTTTTGCAATGTACCTTTGCATTCTCTTGTTGAACAGAACACCAGTATGTGTTAAACAATGCATAGAAATTAGAGAAGCTAAGGTCCAATCCACAGTTAAGGTTTAGTCCTTTGTAACGTGCAGGCCATAACCCCACTCAGATTACTAAAACTGATTATTAGAATTTCTAGTCCCTATCTTCTGTGGTCCCAGGGCAGAAGGGGACTTTCATGGGGGGATGGACTATGAAAAGGTCATGGTGATGTGTAATAAAGTGTGATGTGGTAGGAGAAGAACTAAACAGAAGGGAAATAGCAATTGAGGAAACTTCAGACCAGACTTGGAATATCTCGTCTAGTCTAGTGTGGTGACCCTAGGGCAAAGAAGGTGAGACGATCTCACACTTTTCTGTGGCATTTAGGATAACATCTGTAATGCAGGTGGATAAAAATTCATGCCAAATCTTGTAGAACACAGGGCAGAGCCTGTTACCATGTCTGTGTGGTAGTAGGGATGAGGAGGAGGGATTTGTTTTCCCTCTCTATTGCATCTTCACTGTATAATCCAGCAGAGCCTTTCCAGATTGTGAGAGACCTCATAGAATCAGTCCTTCATAACGTTAGTTGTACATATGGTGGCATGCAGTGACAACTCTGGAAGACACTTTAAAGATAATTTCACTTGTATCTCTCATGAGTTAGGCTGCTGACACACTGAAGAAATAATGTCATTTGACACCACTTTAACTACCATGGCTCCATCCTATGGAATCTTGGGATTTGTAATTTGTTGTGGCACAGAGCTTTCTGACAAAGAAGACTAAATATCTCAAAAAACTACAAATTCCAGAATTCCATAGCATTGAGCCCTGGCAGTTAAAGCACTGTCAAACAACATTATTTTTGCAGTGTGGCACCAGCCTTGGACTCCATAGTTAGGACTTTACTAGGAAATATGGTGTCATAAGGATGCCTAATGATTGCGAAAGGACATGCATACCAGACAATGTCACCCTTTCATGATCATGTACTGCTAAAAACCAATCCTGTTTTATTGACGGTCCAAGCCATCAATTGAGCCCCCATGGCACTTTTGTGCTGGCATCGCCAGTGTTTGAAACCACGCACATAGTACTCACGTGAATGCAGCATCAATGGTCAGTCTGGCCAGAACACTTCCGGGTGAGACTGTGACATTCAGGTAGGTGACACACTTTTTTATGACCCGCCCCAGTTTACTTGGGACTTTTATAGTGTGTTTATGTGCTTTTGTGAACTTTTACTTTGTTATTTTTGTTCTTCTTTTTGAATTTCCCATGCTATGTATTCTTGTGAGAATCCATGGGATTTCAATAGAGGAAGTGAACAGAACTCTGTTCACTCCTCATTCATTGCCGAGGAAGCCTTGTCGGGCAGATAGGAGGTAAGTGGCATGGGGAGTTCTTTTGCTGGCATAAAAATGGCAGAAGTTATGCCGGCAAAATAATGGGCTTTTGTGGGGGGGGGGTCTGATAAAGTCCTTAGTGTCGTTTCTGTAGGGGAGGTGTCCAATGCACTGTATGGTTCCGTTGCATTTAATGAGTTTGAGCAGTTGAGCTGTAGATTGGGCAAGATGCTTATGCTCATCTGGCTGCTTCTATGCTTCTCTTTCCCAGCTTATTACATCGAATAGGGAGGGAATACCAGCCTCTTTAAAAGAAATGGGGGATCAGGCCAGTTTCTGAAGCACCTTGACACAGAAGATGAAAACGACCAGTGTTACCTTTCTGGGCAGCATACTCAAGCAAATGGTCATTGATCAGCTCCAGGCACTCCTGGATGCAATTGACTTTCTAGATACATTTCAATCTGCTTTCAACCCTGGTTTCCTAACAGAGATTACCATCATCATCCTGTGGGATGAGCTAGTCTAAGTGAAAGACAGAAGAGTATGATTGTGGTGGTATTCTGGGAGCTATCAGCAATCTTAAGATTGAAAGACCATGATATCCATCTGGATAGGATGCGTAGCTGAGATGGATGGCCCTATATTGCAGTGGTTCTGCTGTGTAGATGGCCAACATCAGAAACTGGCATGGTGTGGGGGAAATATTGCTTTACCTTGTGGCAGTTGTGCTATGATGGTGAAGGTGAAGTTGCTAGAGGTCTGAGGTCTGCACCCACATACAGGATGATAGAGGGATGTATGCACCTCTCTGAACCTCACCTGTACTTTCCCCAAAACATATTTTATGCCCCTAGACAGCCAAGGAAACCTTGGGAGAGAGGCACACAGCTAATGGGACCAGACATGCCTACCCCTAAATCTTTGGGGTTCTCAGCGCTCTGTTTCCTGTGTGATTTGTTTTTTAAAAAATGCTGGGAGTGTCTGTCTGGAGGTGTGGGCTAAGCTGTTTCCATTAAGGGGATGACACCCAGATTCACCTGTCCTTTTCAATCTAAATACAGTTAGGCAGTTGATGTTCTGAATGTGTGCTTGGGCATGGTAGTGGAATTGACAAAGTCCATAAATCTGATACTTTATCAGTTGTGTATCCACAATACCCAGTTATACTACTGTGGCAGCACTTTAACTGCCAAGGCTCCATCCTGTGTAATCTTGAGATTTGTAGTTTGATGAGGAACTGAATCACCAGGCGCAACTACCTCCGACAGTTTCATAAGGGTATTTATTTATTTATTTATTTATTTCTATGTTTGTTTCATGTATGGCTTGCCTTTCTCCCAATAATAGGACTCAAGGCAGTTAACAACATATTTAAAATAATACAAGTTAAAAACATTGCAAAAGCATTAATAAAAGTATTAGGGGTTGTCTAGGCAGTGAAAATAATCCTAATAGAATCACAGAGAATACCTTTTGTCCCAATGACATCCTGTGGTGATTTGCCTTATTCATAAGGAGAGGGGGCAAAAACTCCAACAACTGAGGGGGGGAAGCCTTGAAGGCTTTTCCCGAGGTTTTTAAATAATGCATGGAAATGCATATTGCTGCTCATTTTGACAACCAAATTATAGTACATTGCATTCTCAGTGAGGGGGGAAGTGGAAAGCTGATTGGTCAGATGTGCATGGGGAGCAGGGTTGCCAGCAATGAAGTATCCACAAGCACCATTTTGGATTTCCTTATTGCCGATTGTGCACTTTTTTGTTGCGCTGAGGTGACCAAACAGCTTTTTAAAGTGGAAGGTCACACTTACACACTTTTGATTTGTAGTTAAAAAAAAAATACTGTACAGCAGTAGCAACATGTAGAGAATAATAACACAAGTAATTCACTCTAAGCCACTATGTTGATTTTCAGGCATGGCTGCATGTGGACTTGAAACATGGATAGCTTCACATGCCAGCGATTTTGCCAAAGGACTGTGGAGACAAATGAATGCTGCTGCAATTTTGCGTTTGTGTAGCAATCAGCATTATTTCTTATCATCTAGGCAACCCCACAATATAAGATTAAAAAAACAAACAATTTATACGATTAAAAAATTAAACATTCCAAATATTAAGATTCATTAAAAGATTATATACAAACCTTAAAAATAGCATTGCACAGCATTAAAAACCCAACCCTAGTCAGTTTGTAAAAGCCTGGTGGCACAAAAATATTTTGACCTGTTGACAGGAGGAGAGCAAGGACGGGACCATCTTGGCCTCTCTGCTAAGGGAGTTCTGAAGTGTGGGAGCAGCCACCAAGAAGGCCCTGTCCCATGTTCCCACCTTGTTCTGCAAACAATCTAAAAGCTCTACTGGGCTCATACAGGGAGATATGGTCCTTCAGATAACCTGGACTCAAGCTGTATGTGGCTTTATAGGTCAAAACCAGCAGTTTGAATTGTGCCTAGAAACAGATTGGCAGCCAGTGGAGCTGTTGCAACAATGGAGTTGTGGGTCCCTGTAACTAGCCTCAGTTAACAACCTGTCTACTGCTCTTTGGATCAATGAAGTTTTTGAGCACTTCTCAAAGGCACCCCACATAGAGTGCATTACAGTAATTCAAATGGGATATAACCAAGGCATGTACTGCTGTGGCCAGATCCAATCTGTCTAAGAATGGATGTAGTTGGCAAAATAGTTTTAACAGTGCAAAAGTACTCCTGGTCACTGCTGAAACCTGGGCCTTCAGGCTCAGAACTGTAGCCAGGAGTAACCCCCAACTGCAAACCTGTGTTTTCAGGGGGGGGGGGTGCAACCCCATCTAACACAGACTGAATCCCTGTTCCCAGATCTGTCTTTCAACTGACTACAAGCACCTCTGTGTTGTATGGATTAAGATTCATTTGCTTACCCTTATCCAGTCCATTAGAGCTGCCAGGTACCAGTTTAGCACAGGAACAGCTTCCTTGGAATTAGGTGGAAAGGAGAAATAGAGCTGGGTATCATCAGTATACTGGTGTCACCTGACCCCAAAACTCCACACAACCTCTCCCAGTGGTTTCATGTTAAATAGCATAGGGGACAAGATTGAATTCTGAGGGACACCACAGACCAGCGGCCATAGGTTCAAGCAGGACCGCCTCAGCACAACCCTCTGAGAGCACCCCTGGTAGCCCCATCCCAGACAGGTGACACAGAAGGATACAATTGTTGATGGTACTGAAAACCACAAGTTCAGCAGAACCAACAGGCACACACACACACACTCACCCCACCAACTTCCTTGCATAGGTAATCCGCCAAGGTGACCAAAGCTGTCTTCATTTCATAACCAGGCCTGAAACCAGACTGAAATGGCTCTAGATAATCTGCCTCATCCAGGAACCCCTGGAGCAGAGAAGCCATCACATGCTCTAGCACCTTGCCCAAAAATGGAAGATGTTTAGGAAGCCTATAATTATCTGAAAAAGTAGGATCTAGGGTAGTTTTTTTCAAAGGAAATCTTACCACAACCTCCTTCAGGCATTTTGGAACCCTGCCTTGTTCTAAGGAGGCATTAATCACATTGGGTTTGTCTATATGGTGAAAATGCTCCTCATAGAATTTGAGGAGAATACAATTTGTCTTAATGAGATCACGCATCAATCTGCTATACTTGGAAGTGGGGGGCAAAAGCCGACAAATACTCCTGTGATACAGCTTGGGGGTTCTTCTGGCTCCTGAGAACCCCTAAGCTGACCTTTTTATTCTAGCTGCCACCACCCTTTGAACCCTTTTAACACAGCCCAAAGGGAGACTGTGAGGTTTGGATAGTTGTATCCCTAACTCTGCAGGGATGCCACCCCGCTCCTTTCTGAGCCTAGAGGGAGGAACTGACTGAGCAAATAGACGCATGAAGCATTAGTTGATAGAACGATAGAAAAAGACTTTATTCTAAGCAAAGTTGTTACCAGAGGATATTTCTCTCATGGGAAGCTCCCCCTTCCCACGTACATTTAAGTTACAAATTACAGAAGAATTTAGTCATTTCCAGCCAAGTTGGAAACAAACATAATTCTCTAACACAATCTAACTAGTACAGTTGCTGATCTACTCACTCACTGACATAAAGTTCAGTCTGTTGAGCTCAGGGCCAGCTGTGAGCCACATGTCTGTGCTCTGTGCTTCAGACCAGCCTCCAACAGCCTTCCCTTAGCCGACATTGAGGCCCCAGGATGCTCCTTTGTTGTCTCTCTCACCTGAGATGAGGTGTCCCCCCCATCTCAGGGTTCCTTTGTCCTTCTTTGTTCCTTGTTCTGCCTACCTGAGATGAGGTTTCCCTCCCATCTCAGGACTCCTTTGTTGGCCCTGAGGCAGTATTTATTACCTTGTCCTGGAAGTTTCTAGAAGATAGCCACTCTGTAAGTCTTGATTGGTCATTTGTCCCTGCTGACCTGTGACATCTGTCATGACGTTGACCCTAAAGGTGTTACATTTCTCCCACCTCTAGTTAATCCTTTGTTTACCTGATGCTGTGCTGGAAGATAATGGGAAATGGGATCTTTCCCATTATCACAACTCCACAGGAAAAACCTTTGTGGCTTTTCCAGTATTTTTTTTTTTAAACTCTGAAGGAAATGCACATTTCTGCTCATTGGGGCAACTGACTCACTTTGCTGCACATTCCCGATAAAAGTGGAAGTGGAAAGCTGATTGGTTAGATGTGCACAGGAGGCAGAGCTTGCTGGCAAGGCAAGTGCCCAGAACCACCATGTTGGATTTTTGCCGTAGCGATCGTGCACTGAGGTGAAGAAACAGCCCTTTTCTCTCTTCCCCCCTTGTTTATTTAAGTGGAATATTGTACTTTCACACCTTGGATATGATTTTTCTAAAAAATACTGTTCAGTGGCAGCAACTGGTGACAATTAAAACACGAGTAATTCACTCGCACCTACCATCTTGATTCACAGACATGCCCATTTGAACAATGAATGCAGATAGGTTCCCATGCCTGTGATCTTGCCAAACAATCATTGAGACAAATGAAAGCTGTTGTGAATTGGCATTAGTGACTCAATCCACATTTCATAGCCTTGTACAGGCAAGCCCATTGTGAAAGGCAGATAATTTCCTGCTCAGAAATTCTGACGTTACTGTAGTACAAAGTGGTGGTGCTGACTATTTGAGATGGAGAAACTAATGCTGCTTTCTATCAGTTGGTATGAATTAATTTCCGATATTGGAAAGTATAGCTTTTCATGATGAAAATGTTTAGCACAATGAGCCCTAATGGGTGTTATGACTATGGTCTCCAATGTAAATGTGTGTTTTTGATCTTTCCCAAAATGCACGAGACCTTGAAAGCAATAATTACAGTTTACTATGCCATTCCACACATAAGTGCTGCTGTTCAAATCTCTAGATCCTTGGCCTTCACTGAATGGGACTTTTATATGCATGAACACAAACAATAACCCTCTACGATGTAAAATGCTTTGATAAAGCTTCATTGCACATGCAAACTTTAAAAATGGATTGGAAAGTGGCACACATAAATACATTTTGAAGGCAAATCACTTCCTGTCCTTAACAATGACACTGATATCAGAGCTGGCACAAGATGTTTTACTGTCTGAGCCACAGCAGCAAATGGTGTGCCCCCTCCCCCATGATCAACACAAGATTTCCAATAATTTCCAGCTATTTGATATTCAATGCATAAACTCTTGCAGGCACCTTTCCCCTAACCTGGCAGTAAAAATAGAATTTTCCTGCCCTTTCATGACATCTTAAATCAACTGCCTGAGGCAGCTGCCTCATTGTGCCTCATGGTAATGCCAGCCAATCAGTTCAGCAGGTTGAGTCCCAGAATAGTTCTCTGTCAAGTATATGGAACCATCAGGGACAACCATTGATACAATGCAAAACTTAAAGGCTAAATGCACAAGACTGTTGCAGCTGAGCTTCTAAAATACAATTAAAAACATCTCTCCACAGTTCAAAGGCATATAATGGGTTTACAATGTGTATGGTAGAAGAACCTAACCATAAGGCCAATGAAAGACAAAATAATAAGCAACCTTACCTGCTCTGCAGAGTTCACTTTCCCTCTTTCTCCATAGTTTACAATTTATTGCAAGCAGGATGGGGGAGGGGGCGGAATCAGAGCATGATCTTTAGACTTAATATCATGTCTGCTCAGCTTCTGCTGCTTCTAAATTTATTCTGCACTAATTGCTAGATGTGCCACAGAGGAGAGAAAAGGTGAGAACTAAAGAGCACTTTGCAATGTGTGAGATCAGGGAATAATCCAGAAAAGTATGACAATAGTGTAGCGATAAGATGCTATTGACTACATTCCTCTCTTTCACTAAGTGTAGTTAAGGAGTAAACTGCTTACTTATTATCTGTTGTATTTCCTCACAAAGCCAAAAACACCCTCTTAAAGTACTTTACTTTGTTGATTCCATGCTCTGTTTCTGACCTGCCTGTTCTCTTTACCTCCCCCTCAAGAGGCAGGGAAAATAGCAATGAAAATAATAATTGAAGGGTATGTATCTTGTGTATGTACACTATGGTGGTTTGTACATGTGTGAATAAAAATGAATAAGGCGGGTAAGAGAACCAAAGTTTATTATAAAGAATATCAATGTCTTCAACCATAACTTACTTAAGGAGAATCAACAGAAGATGTTAAAAAGGTGACAGAAAGGCCAGGATCTGTGCAATAGGGGCTACAGTGGGAACTGTGTGGACCTCAAGATGTTGTTGGACTGCAATTGCCCACAACCCTAGCTGGCATAAGCAGTGGTGCAGAATGCTGGTAGCTGCAGTTCAACATCTGGAGAGCTGTATGAGTTCATTCTCTGTTAAAGTGACAAACCACTCATACAGTATTTTGTTGAAAAAGTGGTTTGACTTTATGCTTAGTCAAAGAGCAGAGGTGGCAGCTGAGTAACCTATCTCTTGAACACCTGGTTTTGCTCCTGAGAGCCAAAGCACAGACAGTTTTCCAAGCCATCCCTCCCACAGTGCCCTGGTTCCAAGAAAACCACAAAAAAGCTAGGCATGCAAGATACAGACCACTTCCTTCTGTTGTCGCTGCTGCTTCCCTGCATGAATGTCAAAAGTGCCAGATGACTTGGATCAGGGACTGTTATGTGAATGAGATGGGGAATATTTGGCCCCCAAGATGTTGGTGACCTGCAGCTCCTAACATTTCTCACCATTGACTATGCCGGCTAGAGCTGATGGAAATTGCAGTTGAGCAACATCTGGAGGGATGCATGATTCCAAAACCTGTGCTATAGGATCCTAGCTCATTAGAAATGAGCCAAAGGCCAGGATCTTATTTCCAGATGTTGACTCTTCTTTTCTTCACTACTGCTACCTCTCTCTTCTTCACTGCTATAGCTACCACCAGCATCAACTCTTCCTCCCCTCTCTTAGTTACCTCCACCAATGGAGGTGTAGAATCTCAACCAAAGTGTTTATCTTCAGATGGGGATGGGGAACATGCAGCTCTCCAGATATTGTTGGAATGCAGCTCCCTTGTTTCTTCTTACTTGCTATGCTGGCTAGGGTTAATGGGATTTATAGTCCAACCACAGCAGGAGAACCACACATTTTCTACCCTGCAGGCCCCCTACATGTGATCAGTCTGCTCCTATGCTCTAGGACCCCTGCCTGGCTTCTGGGAGATCCAGGGAGCTGGTGGCGGAAGTGAGGGATGGCGTGCTGGGACAGGCTCCTGCAGACACATAGGGCCCAATCTGGCAATGCCAGATTAAACAGAGGGATTTCTTATAGTGGTTTATCAGGCTTTATCCTGGCTTGCCTCTGTTCCAGCCCTGAATCTGCCCCAGGGGTGGTAAGGACTGACCCGTGGCAGATCGGTATAAATGCCTAGCATCATTTCGACTACAGGGCTCTGGAATAGGGGCAAACCAGGGTAAATCACCCATGTAGATAAGCTCAGGATGAAAGAAAATACACAATTACAATAAAGTTACTCCTCTATATCACAAATTAGGGGCTATATGACTATGTTAACTTCCCCATTAAATAAGAATTCTAATACCAGATTATTTCATATTCTTTTTGTACTTTAAGACAGGGATGAAAAGACATTAAATCTCTAGGATTTACTTAGTTATTCATTTATTTTTACTAGAAATCTGATGCCCACCATGCAGAGCCTGATGTAAAACTGTGGCTAATGGATTTTTCCAGTTAGCATTTACCAGCATCTTCCAGGGGATCGAAATGGAAGAAGAGCTGAAGCATGCAGACATCATGAAATAAGGCAAGGCGGGGCATCTCTCAGTACATATTTAGCTCACTTCTGGTTTCCTCTCAAGTTTTGTTTCAGCAGCTAAATTTAGGTTGTGATGGAAGACTCCTCCTCATTAATTTTAAAAAGTGATAGACAAACAGAACTTGGAAACAACACATTACAAGAAGCACAACAAGTTGGGGGAATAACACAAAGCCACGTTTCAAATATAAAAAATGATTAATGATAAAATTACTTGATTGGTGTAACAAATAATGGTTTCTAGTTATGGTCAGAAGTTGCTTCAAAGGCTGGTTTTAGAATGAGAGGAATATTTCAAATGCCATTCTCTTATCAATCCTGAGGCTATTTTAGCTCCAAAAAGTTAACAGAAAGTAATGGAAAAGTAATGAACAATGCACCAAGTAATGTAACTAGCTACTTTTTTTCTTCTTCATTGGAACTGGTAACAGCAACAGGATCTTTGTCAAACACTCCAGTGAGTAATGGAGCAAATTAATTTTTCAAAGGTAAGTTTCCAAGCTCAAGTCAGAAAACCTTGATGATTTGAGGCAAAACAGTCAGACCTACCAGCAGATTCTGCTCTGCCTTTTTCTTGTGCCTGCATTAAAATCTATACTACCATTGGTACAGAGAGTTTTTATGGCAGGTTTGGCAACTAACTTTAAAAGCCTTCCCCCCTTGTGATGGGATCAGCCCTGGAAAGAATGATTGATCCTTCTCCCAGCATAGTGCTAGGGTGGGAAAGAGAAGAAAGAGAGAAAGGGATCCCAGAAAGAGAGAAATGGAATATGAGGGAGGAGGGAGCAATTATAACAGAAAGAGAGACAAAGAGAAATTGGAAGGGGGAGAGAAAGAGAGAGGGTGGGTTGTGGCTGTGTCTCCCCACACCTTACAATTTGTCATCATGTGGCTCCTAGCAGATCATCTCTGAGCCAATTTCACTCTTGAAAGAGGCAAGGATGCCCTAGTGTGGTTTCAGTGATATGCCAGGACTTCAGATCTGCAGCAATTAAAATGATTCACCAGTGAATATTTGACTGGAACCCCTTTAACTTTGAAGATAACAAATTGCTCATGTGCAGGCCTAGTGCTTGGAAAGATTACTTTTGGGCACTATGCAGGGGCTGATGGATTCTGGATCCCCCTCCCTGCAATATGTCTGTAGAGTAGAGACCATTTCCTACATGCAGCAGATGGTAAATCGAGACAGCTGTTATGCTTCCACCCTAGTCCAGCTGATTTAGACATGAATATAGTTGGTCCATTGATTATTACTATCCCCCTAGGTAAGGACTGTGTTCAGTGTTAGGAGTTTAGTTTTGAGAATCAGAGCTTTTCAGGTCTTGAGTTCCGTATGTTATTTTTCCTAATAGACACAACACACTTGCACAATATCAGCTGAATAATGGTAAACTGCCTAGTAGGATGCTGAAGTGATGTGATTGAACCAAACACTAAAAAGAAGAACACTCAGACATGGACTATTGACAATGAGTGCAAGAAAGCAGCAGCTATTCATTGCTCTCTCTCTCTCTCTGGCTTTTCTTCGCAAACGAAGATTCAGGAAGGACTCATCCCACGCTTTCTGCAAGCTCGCTGATGACTAAAAAGGCCAATCCGAGATAAACAAGTCCGGTTGCAGAAAACACAGCAGAAGGTCTCCTTGGGTGATGTTTTTGGGTTGTGATTCTTTCTGCGTTGTCGTTTTTCTTCAAGACTTGTTCGGCGTGAGTTCTCAAATAAGGCTGCAGTATTGTGGATAGTGCGTCTCCATGCCTCCCGATGCGAGGCCAGGGCGGACCACTGTTGGTGATCAATTTGGCTGAGCCTGAGATGTTGTTTCAGGGAGTCTTTGTATCACTTTTTTGGAGCGCCCCTCTTACGCTGACCCATGGCGAGTTCACCGTAGAGCAGTATTTTTGGGAGGTGATGGTCCTCCATCCTAGAAACATGCCCTGCCCAGCGCAGCTGCGTTCTCAATATCATGGCCTCAATACTGGTGATCCCTGCTTGCTCAAGGACAGCAACATTCGTCACATAGTCAGTCCAGTGTATATTTAGGATTGTGCGTAGACAGCGCTGATGAAAGCGCTCAAGGAGTCGTAAGTGGTGGCGATAGGTGACCCATGTTTCAGATCCATAAAGGAGGATAGACAGTATAATGGCTCTATACACACTGATTTTTGTGCTTTGCCTCAGGTGTTATTGCTCCAAGCATTAATTAGAGAAAAACACAACCAATTATATAACAAGCATTGGGCATACAGTTGAGGTGGCAAGTTGTCTTCCTGAGCCACTACTAATGTATAAGCTTGTTCCAGATCTACATTTGGACAGTTATCAAAGTCATTGTATCAGTTCCCAGAACTTCAAAGGAATGAAAGCTACTGAATGCCATCTCTTGGTTGCAAAGTGTCAGGCATCATCAGTGCCTCCAAATCTATCAATATAAAATGTGTCATCCTTCCTTCTGAGCTAGCATCACTCATGGGAATTTCATTCCCTGTACCCATGTCAGTCACTTTGCTGTCCTTCAGGAAGGAACCTATTTAAAACAGTGCATGCAAGGCTATAGATCAAGCTCAGATTCTCCTGAAGGGAGAAGGTAATTGATGCTTATCAGAGTAAATAAGACTCTTATATTGCATAGTTTCTGAAAAATGGCACTGAATGAAAGGGATGATATTTGTTCAAGAAGGATTAAAGCTTGGTTTCATCTTGGTCCTCAGAGTATGAAGTGTATATTAACAAACCCCTAACTGGAGAGCAGCTATACATTTGAAAGCAAGAATTGTCTTGTTAGATCTGCCCAAATGGCTTTTCAGTCCAACACTTACTCCTTTGCAGGCACTCAAAACTTGGATAAGAAACATGTGAGTGGAGGGGATGCCTAATTCTACCCTCCAGTCTCCCCATGTATGTTCCTGTTCCCAGTTAAATTTATTAGATTTCCCAGAGTTCTACATTTGAAACAGTTTAACAAAAGAATTGGGCACACACACAGACACTTGTCCCTCCGTATTCATGGATTTGGTATTCACAGAGTTAAGTATTCATGGCTTGAAAATATTAAAAAAAATATATATAATCTAAAAAGCCAACCTTGATTTTGTCATCTATATAGGGGACACCATTTTGCTATGCCATTGCATGGACTTGAGTATTCACGGGGGGGGGGGGGAAGGGTTGGAACCAAACCCCAGTGAATATGAAGGGATAACTATATATCACTGTATTAGGACTGCAAGATTTGTAAAAGGTCTATAAAAATCACTTGATACTTTATAGACTGGCTGTAGAATGGCACATGTTTTTCTTGCATATTATTTATCCATTTTTATCACTTGAGTGTTATTCTAAACACCTCTTTAGTAAGGTGACAAAAAATGCACAGAACAAATTAAGTACTCCCCTTCTGAAATTTCAGCGCTTGCTGTACTATGCACATTTTTAGTATCAAAACAGAAATATTTAGAAAAATATAACATATTTAAATGTTACACTGGTTCAGATTTTCTTCTCCTATGGAATCAATTGATAATGCACTAATGCACATCATGCTTGATTCCCACTTAGATGTTCCCTCTTAGAAGTTTCAATAGTCTTACCGAAAGTCGTTTGGCTTCCTTCAGAAATACCCTGTTGCTTCTTTAGGGTAGGATTTCTTTCAGTTTTTTTAGACAGTTCACTTTAAGTGTTTTTTGCTTTCCATATTTGATATGAGATATTGTCATATTCAGGTATGTCCTCCTTCATCATATGTAGTTATATGACCTGGCTGGACTAAGACAATGATTGTAGGAATACAGTGAACAGGTTCCTTAGAATACAGATGTGTCTGTTTTCAACTTGCAAGCATACTTGTATTTTGGGGGGAAAGCAATGTAGAAAGGTTTTCCAGAGGTGGGCAACTTATAGTCATCTTGATGTTGTCACCTAAAAGTTTCTTTAGCCATTGCCAGCACAGCCAACAGTAAGGGGGGAGATGGGAGCTGCAGTTCAACAATATCTGGAGGGACACAAGTTGTACACCCTTGATTTAAACTTAAAGTCAAGCTGCAGTTAGGCACAGAGGCCCAAGATGAAGCCTTAAAATGTAGATATATGCAAGAGTGGGAACTGAATGGTCTGCAGGTTTCATATGACCCTTATATGTGACCCTTTCATATGACCCTTACAGCTTCCTGATTGCTAAAATGAATAAAAAATGCTAAAATGAATAAAAAAAGAAAGAAAAGAAAAAATATGGAGAATTGCACTTCCTTTTCCCACATACCTTGTTACGTTCTAACTAGCATTTGTGGACACCAGAGATTACCTTCTGGTTTGATGAAGTGCAGCCTATGGGGCTGTGTCTGGGAGATGTATGAAAACTGAGACAGGTATGGTCCTTGGACCTTTTGCAGTATTACCGATGGATACCTATGATACACAAGAATATTTTGTTAGTTTAAACACTATTTTTACATATTTACCATTAAACCAAGTTGGAAGATTTGGGTGAATATAAATAAAGCTAACACTGAACAAACACTGTGAAAAATTGAATTGCTTTATTTATTCATCTATTTTCTAAAGAGTCAAACTTCATTTATCTTTAAGGCATGCACAATTGGTTGTGTACAAAAACAAAGGTACACATGTTGGTTCATGAGTAAAAACGCACTCCCCAGTTGGCTAATAGTTTTCTCAAAACCAACCAAAATGTCACAAAACGTGTGATCTTTTGAGTTCCCCAGAACTTTTAATCACAGTTGGTAGTGCAAAAAGTTTAAAATAAATAAATAAGCCATTTGATGTTCTAGCATGAGAACTGCAACTAAACTCAGTCTCAAGGTGGAGATCGCAGTCTGAATGAGTCCTTGAGTTTCAAGTTATATTTACCCCTGCATAGTAGGTTTTTTAAAAAGAAAGTTTGCTCCTCATTTCTGATGAAGAAAAGATGGATGGAACTCAGTGATCTGTCTGTCACCTTTGGCATAATATATACATTCCTGAATTGTGTTTCTGTTCAGTACCATCATGAAGCCTGTGTGCTAAAAGTCTTGATTGAGTCAAATGCATCTAAGGGCTCATCTATATGGGCCAAAATATGCTGGCTCCCTGTTAGCATATTCTACCTCATGGATCAGTCCTATTCTTCCCCTGTTACCAGCACAAAACAGGATAGAATCCAGACCATCGAACTGGTTTGTCACTCCAGACACTGCTGCCCACATCCCACTCTCCGAAGCCAGAAAGCCAGGCCACAGCATGTGAGCAAGGCCACTTCAGGTGACCAGCCTGGTCTCATGCTGCTGGCCTGCTTCCTCGCATCAGAAGAGCAACAGCAGATGGCAGTTGCAGTGACAGACTGGTGTGGCATTGTGGGTTCTTGCAGTCATGTGGGGCCCAATCTGGTTTTTGCCAGATGAAGCAGTTTTTCCCTGGTGTTTTTAAAAAGCAGGGTAACAGACTTTACCCCATCTTGGCCTAGGGGGTTGTGCAGAATTCCCAGGGGCAAAATGGGGCAAAAGCATCATCTGGACTTCAGGGCTCCAAGAAGGGGCCAAAATGGGATAAATAGCCAATCTAGACAAGGCCTAGGTCTCAGCCTTCTCAACTCTGTTTTAAGACTCTGACCAAAATTTTGTACATATTTGGTTGTTCCAAAAGAAAACAAAAGGGTATTTGTTTTATATTTGATAATAGAATGTGTTAAAATATTTCATAGAAAATGAAACACTGGCAGTTTGAGCTACACATTTGCTGACTTTTCAGAGCTGTTCTTCATATAATAATGGCTGTAGCTGCCCCTAGCATAGTGTGATGTTACTTTAACTGAAGATTTTTGTTCTTGAAGAGAGTGTTATGGAAAACTGATTCAAAATTAGCAGACACTTGCATCAATGTGGTAGCATTAATGATGCATAATGTGGAAATATTTTCTGCTGCACTATTAATTACTTAACAATGACAGCAATTCCATTCAAGCATCATAATAACTTCACAACTGATGAAATTTAATTTCTTCAAGAGTCTGATCCTAACACTTTCTGCATCAGTAGCTATGGAAGCATGTGAAATATTGAGTACCTGAAGCAGGTAACTTCACTAGTGCAAATAGCCACAACATTTTTAGGTAGTACAGAGATAAAATTTCTGTTCCCTTTTTGTACCAAATGCAATGCACTCAGTTAATGTGCAATGTCCCCTTAATGCAGACACAGCTGGTGCAGAGGCCAATTTTTGCTAAATTTGAAGTTATTTCCAGTTGAGATTTCCAGCTTCCTCAGCTACATTTGGGCTGGAGAGGTGTTAATACACAGCTCTTTGAGACCTCTAAAAGTAGAAACTTACCATTTTTAGTTTTTTTAAAAATACCCTAAATCTGTTTTTTTTTTAAATGTGAGGTCTGAGGGGAATCTAAGGAAAACCTGTGAGCTGCATATCACTCAGAGGTTGCATTATTCTTACCCCTGCATTAAGGATGTTCCACCCCTCCTTTCCATTAATCAAGGAGAAAAAGTGCTGCAGGATTGTGTGAGTAGCTTTGATAGAGAATGCTGTTAATAAGCCTGCCATGATCCCAGCACTAGGTCTGAGTAAGAGAGAGTTTTGAACCTGTGTATTGGGTTGTCTTTCTTCAGCACTTCAGACTGACATCACACCTCAGATTCAAGGTGAAGCCTTGCTCTGGGATATTTTTGAAGTCTTAAGTCACTTCTCCATTGGCTGATATGGAGAAATTAACAAACACCTGTACCTTTTTTAAAAAAAAAATCTTCTGGGAGACTCAGATAAAATTCACCAGCATAGCCACATGCTCTAAAGAGATGAACACTGCAAAATTTCAGATAAATAGATGCATAGTCTTTTGTGCCAAGTACCTAAAATTGATTATTTTAGTCATGGTGGATCTGATTATGCCACTTCAAAAAACTGCTTAAGGGACAAAAATACTCCTTTCCCATCCTTTAGCACTTTACTGAAATGTATGAAAGGGTACAGCAGGGGTGAACATGCCTCTGGGCTCACAGGACCATTGTTGGTTCCACCAAGATCCTGGAGGCTTGATCTGGGCAATGCTACCATAGTTGTCATTTTGAGCAACTAGAAGTGATGTTGCATCACACCCATTTTGGGTGGATTTTTCTCCTGTGGCTTCCACTGTTTCAAGATTTAAAAAATCCAAAACATAGAGGCCTGAAGTGTTTTTAAACTGCTCCTAGTGTTTTCCCAGTTCAAAGAATGTTTTTTTTTCCCTAGTCTGAATTTACTTAACAGGATTGCCACAATGGTTTTTGAGTGAGTCAGTGGGCATCCAGAGGACCTGCAGACTTCACACACACACACACACACACCTACTTACTTACTGCCTGTGGGATGCCTGCTCTTATCTCTCATCTACACTAAGTACTACTAAGTATTAACATTGTGGCTAAGGTCCCGCATCAGACACATAGACGCCTTAAAAGTCAGTCAGCCAAACAGAGAAAAGGAGTTATGTTCTGTTGGCAAATGAGATGCTACAGAATGATGTGGCCAGCACCTTCCTGCTGTAATGAAGAGTTGCAACAGGTCCCCACAAGAGTCCCAGCTTCTGCTCCTCAGAGACTCATTCACTGGTGGATAACACATTTTGTGGGGTGGGGGGTGGTCAGGTTTTCTTCATTTTGTATAAAATGTTTTCCCCCTCACAAAACTACTGTTTTTTTTTCCCTTTTGTGAAGCTAAGCACCCACACACAACAAGTAAAGAAGGCTTATTGATCAAAAAGCCCAAACAATAATGTTGTTGTTGTTGTTTGTCTTCAAGTAGCTTCCAAGTTATGGTGAACCTAAGGCAAACCTATCACAGGGTTTTCTTGACAAGATTTGTTCAGAGGGGGTTTGCCTTTGCCTCTGAGGCTGAGGGAGTGTAACTTGACCAAGGCCACCCAGTGGGTTTCCAAGGCTGAGTAGGGATTTGAACCCTGGTTTCCAGAATCGTAGTCCAACGGCCTTAGCAAACTAAAAAAAAAAAAAAAAAAAAAGTGGCAAGTAAGCCCCAAGTCTCAAACCACTACAACACTCAGACTAGCTGATTGATCAAAAAGAACCAAACAATGGTTGTGTTTCTTTAAAAGTTCATGCAGCAGGGCAGCAGCTATTGTTTTATGCAATTTGAACAAAGCCTTGTTGTGCAAGTGCAAAAATTCTTATCAAGACCTGAGTCCTCATAGGGGGGAAAAAAGGACATTTCTTATTCTTGTACATAGCACAAGACAAGGAAGACTTTATATCCCTACTTCCAGCCTGCCAAAACAAGGGGGTAAGCACTAGCGGAATACCAATGGAGTCTGGGTTGCAGACACGAGCAGATATACTCTGCCCTGCCTGTGAGCTCTTCCTATGCAGTGCTGCAGTTCAGCCAACAAAACTTACTACTCTCAAAGGCTTTGGGTCATGACAGTAATTCTAGTTTCTAACACTAATTTTAGTATTCATTCTTGTGAGCTTTATGGTCACTAGTATATATGAATTTAATATTGATATAGCTTATTGTACTGTTTTCTTAAAAAAAAACTGGATTCACGGATTTATGTTGCACTAAAAAGACACTTTATATGCCTTGCTCTGAATTGCAAAGCAGCACATAATTAGTTAATAAAATTTCTAAATGATTATCAGCTTCATGTACCATGAAGAGTGGTTATGCTGTTCTGAATACATCCAAATTTTTGACAGAACTTCAAAGCGCAGCTTGTATCTTTCATTTCATACCCATATATAACACAAAGAGATCTCTTTATCAGCATCTTGGTAGCAGATGAATTATTTACTTTTTAGCAATATCATGCTTACCTTACGGGGGGGGGGGGGGAAATAACAATAACAGAACCACAAACTCCTGAGGAGTAAGACCATCAAATGAGACTCTGTAATAGTTCACAGTGTTGTATGAAATGCTAAAGCCATATGGTCTCAATCATACTTATAATATCACATTGGAGGTTTTGAAATAACATGTTTATTAGTTATAATTGCTTTGGAATGTACATTCAGGTGAATTATCAGAGGTGCTCAACATGGTTTCCATGGAATATCTGTCACAATTGTATTGCCTGCTTTGAAAATGAGGCACTGTGATTAAAAGTGAAAATTTGTATAAACCCTTCAGTTACCATTACATTTCAAGTTTTATATCCCCCGCTTAGTATTGTGAAGTTATCACGCAGTGCAAATATGTTAGATCTGTCCACAAATTGCTACGTTTTTCAAGGAAAAAAAAGCAGTATGAGAAAGACATTTTCTTATTTTTCCCGTCTGAAAATAAAGGACCATGGAAAAGATTTATCATTGAAGGAAATATATGAGTTATCCTTTACCATGGGATGGGGAAAGTGCAGCCTATGAGCTACATGTAGTCCCTGGGGATCCTTCTGTATCCCCCAAAGTGAGCTCTCAGTTTAACACAATGGATTAAAACCTAAGAAAAACATCCAAGCTGCCACAAAAACATGGCAGTTGGACTTCCCTTACCCTATGCTAACGCCCAGTCTCCCCTAACTGTGGGAATCTTCTATATTTGAGTCACATTGGGAGTGGCCAAGTGGCCCCAGTAGGAGCTGGTGGAGAATAGCCCTCAGCCCCTGTGGAATTACCCACCCCCACTTTATCCCGAATAAGCAATGATAAGTACAGCAGTGCTTCTTATGTTAAGATTATCATTAGTACAACCACTGTCTCCTGTATAAGAGCCTTACCACACTCTGTATAGTCTTCTGTATAAGAGCCTTACCACACTCTGATGAAAAGCGGCAAGAGAGCAGAAACGTTCTGTTTTCTGCACTGCCTTACTGCATGCCACCGTCATTCTTTCATTCTGGTCCCTTGGGGGACTGAGGTAAACTGTGTCTTTTTGCTAACCAGAAAAATCTGTTACGAATAAAGAAGCAATTTTACTTTGGTCCCCCATGGGAGCAGAATGAAAGAGTGCTGGAAGGATGACGGCATCATGTGGTGAGGCAGCAGAGAAAATGGGATGTTCCTGCTCCCCTACCACTTTACTTTGGAGTGTGGTAAGGCCATAGGTCCAAATAGCAGCAAAAAAACCTAGCTAGGATAAGATGCTTAGATTGTTGGACTGTGTGAGGCTACTCTACACCCTACAGCTCCTCCATGTCAATCTCCTTCCCTTCCGTAGTCGGTCACATAGAGTGGCTGTTGAAGTTCTGATTGATACAAGCTGCTGGAAAAAACACTCACTCCTTATGTAAGGTGTGTCCTAAACATTTCAAAAGGGGAGCCGTAGAATCTTACAAGACAGGCCTCTGTTTGAAAGGATGTCCATCCTTTGTCCAGTTAAAGATGAAGAACCACGAAAATGGAGATCATGGGAACTGATCAGTGGGCAGTTAGTCCCTGGGTGGCAAGACTAAACAGGTATGCAGGCCAGTTGGTCACAGTCTTCCCTGCTATTTGATATAACTTTATTTGCTATGCGGGAGAGAAAAGGAAAATAAAATGGACAAATAAAGGCAATGGCCTGGTGGGATATGTGGAGTTTTTGGATGGAGAAAGTCAAAGGTGAAAAGGGGTACAAAGAAATGAGAGGAACTATTAATAAGATAATCCACATTATGGGCAATGGATATTAAAATATTTTGTCTAGCCATTGGAGGGGAGTGAGGGTGGGGGTGGGGGGGAAATGCTTTTGTTACAATATGGAAATATATTTCCAGTCTTTTACTATATAAGTTGTATGCTATTAAAGACCAAAATTTAATAAATAAAGCAAAAAACCCACACCAAACCCCTTTATTTGCTATGCTTTGCATTCTACCATTCTCCCAAAACTAGGGCTGCTGCCACACTGCAGAAATAATGCAGTTTAACACCACTTTAACTGCCATGACTCCATGCTATGGAATTCTGGGATATGTAGTTTTGTGAAATATCTAGCCTTCTGTGTCAGGGAGCTCTGGTGCCACAACAAACTACATGGAGCCATGATAGTTAAAGCAGTGTCAAACTTCATTATTTCTGCAGTGTCTTAGCAGATCCAGTTTCTCCAAGGGAGTATCGTATTCTTCAGCAGTTAGTGTGTTTATTGGTAGTAACACAGTAATTTGCTTTTCTTCTTAAGGTTTGTTTTGCTTGGGGAAGGTTTTCCTTGTTTGTGTCACACTTCCTTTCATTTTGTTGTTGCTACATTTGGCAAGCCACCATTTTGCATCTTCCACAGTTCCCTGGCCTCTTAGCGTTTGACCGTATTGTATGTGCATCCCTGCATGAAGAAAAGTGGGAGAAATTTTTAAAGGACTTTTTCCCCCTGCACTGCAGAATTGCCTCACACTGTGTTTTGCCCAATGTTTCTTGTAGATTAATTGTAGGTATTCTGGCTTACAGAATAGGAGACAGGTCACAGTAGTGTGCCACCATGCTAAAAGAAACAGATTGTTTCCATTATCTGTTTCTTTTTTTAAAGATTCTGCATTATGTCTACTTCTGTATATCATATACTATTCTCCCTCTCCTTTATTTTAAAAAAACTATAGTCTATACATTTCCTTGAATGTACAGCCATGTGTTACTGCTTAATCATATTTATGTTATAATTTAATATGTACAGACATTTTTGTAGGATTTCTTAGAAAAGGCCTGTGAATCTATATTGACACACAGGGAGCACCAACTGCTTGGCTGCCAACACAATGTCACCAAGCAGGATGATATGTTGGCATTTAAACTGGTCCCGCAGTCTGCTACTCAGATCATATCCATACATATGCTTTTCTCACTCAGTGGCTGAAGCATCAGGCAGGAACATGAATGGGAGAATAAGCATCAAAGATGAAACATGGCACATAGAACTTTAGCATCACCTTGCAATAAACAGGGGTGCACTTTAAATACTTTGGGCTGCAACCATCATGTCAGGTGTAAGCAATGGGAGTAACAAACAAAACATCTGGAGGGTACCAGGTTACCTAACCAAGCACAGAACCATAGAGGACTTTTTCAGATGGTACTTACCACGCTAGGAGGTCTTGCGAAAGGCACGGTGCTGTCGCGCGGCAGGGGGTCCGTTTTGGACACCGCTGTCCCTCTTCTGAAATCATCTGTTTCACTTCTGTGAAGGATTGGAAGTGACCGCGCCATATTTCGTCAGATTTTATTCATGGAAGTTGCCTATGATTAAAATATGGCAACGGCCACTACCAATCCTTCACGAAAGTGAAACAGATGATTTCACAAAAAAAGGTAATAAATAATTAGTTATTTTCATTCTTGTTATTGCATTTGTATTGTCAAGGATGGAGAGTTGTGCTTGTGGGATTTTCTGGCCTGAGTAACAAAATAACCTTTCTGGTCTTGCACTTTAAATTGCATAGATGGGTGGGTAGAAGTGCTATTTTTGCTGTGGTGACCCAGAGGACCTTTCCATCTGCCGCTCCAAGGCTATGGAACGACCTGCCAGACGAGATCCGTCACATTACCACCCTAGAAGCCTTTAAAAAGGCCATTAAGATGGATCTCTTCCAGCAGGCCTTTCCAGATTAGCCTTCCAGATTAAAAAAAACCCAAATTTTATTGAATTTGTATTTGTAAATTTGAATTGAATTTGTATTTGTAAATTGTAAATATATTCTGCTGTTTAATTTCTATTTTATTGTGGGGTGTTTTTTTTTGTTTTGTTTTCATGATTGGAGGGAGGGATAGGATATGGGATGTTTTTTAACTTTGAGCTTTTATTGTTATAATATCTTATTGTTATAATTATGTTGTACTCTGCCTTGATTCCCCAGGGAAAAGGCGGAATAACAATAACAATTATTATTATTATTATTAAAAAATCGATACAAGGACTCCCTGAAACAACATCTCAGGCTCGGCCAAATTGATCACCAACGATGGTCCACCCTCGCCTCACATCGGGAGGCATGGAGACGCACCATCCACAATGCTGCAACCTTATTTGAGAACTCACACCGAACAAGTCTCAAAGAGAAACAACAACCCAGAAAGAATCACATCCTGGAAACATCACCCAAGGAGACCTTTTGATGTGCTTTCTGCAACCGGACTTGTTTATCTCAGATTGGCCTTTTTAGTCATCAGCGCGCTTGCAGAAAGCGCAGGATGAATCCTTCTTGAATCTTCATTTGCAAAGAAAAAAAGCCAGAGAGAGATTATTATTATTTGCTTCTCCACAAACATCCTGGGCTGGCAGTGCAGTTCAGTTGGTCTGAACTAGTGGTACTGACATGCTTACATCTGATGTGAGGTGGCCAACCAGTGTAGGAAGCAGACTCAAAAACTGCCAGAGCCACAGGGAGCATTAATATGAAAGTGATTTTGGGTGGCAGCCAAAACTCTGCATTAGCCCTTAGAAGTACACATCATAACCATAAAATGTAGGGTATAGAGGATCAAAATATAAGATCTAATATACTAATGGCTTAAAAGTAGTCCATTAATGGCCCACTTCTTATAGGCATCATAAAAGAAGTAAACCACAAGGCACATTGTTTCACTGTAGAGAGTTGAGATGAAAGAGGTAAATAATTAGTGATGAAGGATCATAACAAGGTGGTAGACAATATGAAACCTGGTCTAATTATAATTTATCAAATTGTCCTAAGATCTGCAAAATCTGTTTGCTCCATCTTCCACATGCTGTAGAGATGGATAAAATGATATATTTCTCTTTAAAAAGATAATCAGTATTTGCAAGATCAATTTTGTGGGAGGCAAGCAGCCAGATACTCATCTATCAAGTTGATGTTCTGATGTATATTCAAACTAAATGGCTTGAAATAGGCCTATTGTGAGATTTTTAATTTTTTTATTAAAAAAAACACAAAGCACTCAACTAAGGCATTTAGTAGTTGCGGCAATATCACTAAGACTGTTTAGAACTATTTATGTATTATGTGTAAAAAACCTCAGGTTTTTAAACTACAGTTGCCCCTCCACATTCGCGAACTCAGCATTCGTGGTTTTGGATATTCGCGGTTTTGAGAGCCCCCCCGCCCTCCCAAAACCACGACACTGGGCCTCTGGAGGCCCCATGAAGGCCCTGGGAGGGAGCGGGGAGGCCTCCACAGGGCCTTCGGAGACCCTCCGGAGGCCCCATGAAGGCCCTGGGAGGGAGGGAGAGGGCCGGGGAGGCCTCCACGGGGCCTTATAAGGCTCTGTGAAGGCCTTGGGAGGGAGGGGAGAGGGCCAGGGAGGCCTCCAAGGGGCCTTGCAAGGCCCCATGAAGGCCTTGGGAGGGAGAGGGATGGCTGTGGAGGCCTCCACAGGGCCTTGCGAGGCCCCGTGAAGGCTTTGGGAGGGAGAGGGGAGTGCTGGGGAGGCTGCTTCCCAGCCGCTGCCTCTGGACACAGCTCCCTGCATGGTGCGGCAGCTACTGCCTCCCCCTCCTCAGCCTTCACAGCAGCTGCAGCAGCCCCCCGGAGCGGCCAGCCAGCCAGGCAGAGGTGGAGGCACCAGGGAGGCCTGCCAAGGGGGACCCAGCCATGGTGAGTCACAGTGCTCGGGAAGCAGCATTGGCTCTGGGCAAACGGGAGTCCAGACTTTGGCGCCCCACTTTGGGGGCGATGAGGCAGGGTTCCTTCATGGCCAGTACGTAGCAGCAGAGGTCCTGGGCCAGGTGACCCATCCACAGCTTCTCCCGCTGGCTGGCACGCTGACACAGCCCCGCGCCCAAGGCCTGCCTTGGAGTTGCCTCTGGAGGGGGGAGAGAGGGGGGGGGAGAGAGGGCGGGAGGCCCAGCAGCAGAAAGACTTGGCACCTTCCAAAAACAGCGGGGGGAGGAAGGATGCCACTACTTCCTGGCTCTCCCATCCAGCCCTGGCCCTGGCCCTTCCCTCCTCTGCAGAGTCCTCCAGTTTGGGACCCGGGCATCCCCCTCCCCCACTTTCCTTTTGATGCCGCCGAGAGCAGAGGGTACCTCCTGCCAGCGCCTTGCCCGACCCCCTGCTGCTGCTGCTTGTGGCCCTAGTGGTCATAGGGCCGCTGCCGTTGCCTCCCTCCCTCCCTCCACTGCCTGTGCCCACTGGTCAGGGCTGGTTTACGGGCCCCACAGCCCCTGCAAACTGCAGGAGGGCCCGCCATGGGGGGGGGCTTTGTAACCCTCCTTATGCGTAAACATTATTAGTAATAATCTGAATATCCCATACTGTCAATAGGTTAGGTTAGGTTAGTTTGACCAGAGATAAACATATGGGGCCCACAAAATAATGCATTGCGGGGGGCCCCCAAATTCCTTAAACCAGCCCTGTGTGCAGATTTACACTTTATACTTCTTCTATGGGAAATGGTCTTGAATTTTAGTAGAGCAGATTATGAGCTGGAGAAATTCTTGTCCCAAGCTGGCAATTTGGAGCAACAGATTAAGGTAAGGGTAAGGGCAGCTGAGGCAGCAGAGCAGGGAGTTGGGGGGTGGTTAAGAGTGGCTGGCCTTAAAAGTCACTCCACCACCCCACTCCAGGAACGCCTACCAGGGGCTGGGAATGATCTGGGAGTGGGAATTGAGGTTGTGTGGGGGAAGGGAAGGTATGGCAGCAACAGAGTGAAGAATTGTTACAAAAGAAGGCAGGATCGATGTTTAATATCTATCCCACCTTCAGTTCACTCTGTTTCCCAGAATAAATTGGAGAACACACCAACCATTCCACAGACCCTTACTCTGCTCCTTTGCAATGCCAGGTCAGTTAAAAACAAGATGCATATTATCCATGGCCTTTTATTGGATGAGGCTGCTGACCTGGCATGCTTTGCGGAGACCTGGCTGGGAGAGACCAGTGTTGTGACTTGGGCGCAGGAACTTCCGGCTGGGTACTCAGTTAGTGAGCAGGTAAGGAAAAGTGGGAGGGGGGGCAGAGTGGCTCTGGTTCATAAAAACAATCTAACCTTGACCAGGAAGCCTATCCGGAATGCAGTTCTCATCAAGTGTATGTACCTAAGCCTGAGATCCAAGGATAGCTTAGGGATTCTGTTAGTACACTGGTCATCCCGTTGTCTACAGATTTCCTAACCGAGCTAACACAGCTGGTCTCACAGTTGCTGCTGGAGTCGTCCAGACTTTTAGTTCTTGGCGACTTCAACATCCCACTCGAGACCAGCTTGCTAAATCTAACTGGAGCAGCTCGGGAGTTGATGGAATCCATGACAAACATGGGCCTATCCCAAATGGTTGTCAGGCCTACTCACTGTGCAGGTCATACCCTCGATGTGGCCTTTAGTACGGAACAGGAATATCCGTGGGCGGAGGTTATTAAAACCTCCGCATTGTCATGGACGGATCATTTCCTGGTCAAGATGGAGCTAACAGCCACTGTCTGCCGCACCAGGGGTGGTGGACCTATTAGAATGGTCTGCCCTTGAAGGATAATGGAACCAATTGGATTCCAGGAAGCCTTGGAGGGTTTAATGGTTGGTAACACCGGTGATTCTGTTGAAGCTTTGGTTAATATTTGGAACACTGACCTCACCAAGGCTATCGCAGCGCCCGGGATAGCCTTCCAAACATCCTTTCAATCGCTCCCAAACGTCCTTTCCAGCCTGATCCTAACCGTAAGCCCTGGTATTCAGAGGAGCTTAGGAAGATGAAGTGGGCTGGACAACGACTAGAGCGCACCTGGCAGAAGACTCGACTCTTATCCGACAAGACTCGTCATAGGAATCTCTTTGATTCCTATCGAGAGGCAATAAGTGCAGCGCAGAAGTCTTTCTCCTCTGCACATATTGCGTCTGCAGAGTCCGTCCAGCAGAACTGTTTAGGGTGGTGGGGGAGCTGACACAGATTCCACCTGCGCAGAACCCCTTACTCAATCCGAAAACAGCCTGCTGTGATGCGTTTAGCATACACTTTGCAGATAAAACCTCTAGGATAAGAGCTGACTTAGATGCCAGTGTTATGACAGAATCTATAGACGAAGTGTCCAGCAACTCCGTTGATGACATTTTATTGGATCAGCTTCAATCTGTGAGTACTGATGACATGGACAAGCTCCTTGGTAGAGTGAGGAAGACAACCTGTCCCCTCGATCCCTGTCCATCTTGGCTGGCCACCCAAGGGGTGACGCATTGAGTGTATGCCTTAGGGATATCATCAATATGTCCTTCAGGGAGGGGTCCGTTCCACCCTGTCTGAAGGAAGCGGTGGTTAAGCCGCTCCTGAAAAAGCCTTCCCTGGACCCCTTAGACAGGAACAACTATAGGCCAGTCTCCTTGCTGCCTTTTTTAAGCAAGGTGATCGAGAGGGCAATCGCTTCCCAACGCCAAGCTGTCTTGGATGAAACCAATTATCTAGATCCATTTCAAACTGGCTTTAGGACTGGTTATGGAGTGGAGACTGCCATGGTTGCTCTGGCTGAAGACCTCCGCTTGGGTATCAACAGGGGTAGTGTGACCCTGTTGGTGATTTGGACCTCTCAGCGGCCTTCGATACAATAGATTGTTCCATCCTCTTGGATCGCCTGAGGCGGTTAGGAATTGGAGGCACTGCCTTGCATTGGTTCTGTTCCTTCCTCTTGGGCAGATCCCAGAGGGTGAGGCTCGGGGACAGTTGCTGTACCAGAATAGAGCTTAACTGTGGCATTCCTCAGGGGGCCATCGTGTCCCCTATACTATTTAACATCTATATGAAGCTGCTGGGAGAGATCATTTGGAGGCATGGAGTGCGGTGTCATCAGTATGCTGATGACACCCAGATGTACTTCTCCATGTCTCGGTCGTCAGCTTCAACTTCAGATGGCATGTCTCCTCTCAATGATTGTCTTAAAGCAGTAATGGACTGGAAGGGGAAAAACAAATTGAGACTGAATCCAGACAAAATGGAGGTACTAACAGTTACAGGCCCGAAACCAGGTCTGGGAATACAACTTCCAATCCTGGATGGAACTACACTCTCCTCCAAGGACTATGTTCGCAGTCTGGGGATGCTCCTGGACCCGTCGCTCCAACAGTCAGGAGTGCTTTTTACCAACTTTGGCTGATATGCCAGCTGCGCCCTTTCCTGGAAACTAGGGACCTTGAAACTGTGGTACATGCACTGGTAACCTCCTGTCTGGATTTCTGTAATGCGTTCTACATGGGCTACCCTTGTGCTTGACTCGGAAACTGCAGCTAGTTCAGAACATGGCAGCTAGGTTGATTTCTGGTGTTTCCAGAAGAGGGCAAATAACACCTGTGCTAAAAGCTCTCCACTGGCTGCCTATTAGTTTCCTGGCACAGTACAAGGTTTTTGTTATGACCTTTAAAGCCCTACATGGCTTGGGTCCAACTTATCTCCGGGACCACCTCCTTCCGTACGACCCTCCCCTCACACTTCGGTCCTTAGGGAGGAATTTGTTGCAACCTATGAAAACAAGGCTGTCGGTGACCTCCCAGAGGGCCTTCTCTGCTGCTACTCCCAGATTATGGAACGGCCTGCTGGATGAGATCTGTCTTATTACCACCTTAGACAGCTTTTAAAAAGCTGTCAAGATGGATCTTTTCCAGCAGGCCTTTCCTGAATAACTATCCCAGCCCAAGAGTCAGCTGTCCTTTCCCTCTGAGCTGTAATTGGATTTTTTTTAAATTATTGTATGTTTTAATTTTTTTCTAATTTAATATATTGTTACTTATTGTATGGTTTTATTTCTTTATAATTTAATATTATTTTAAGGGGTGGTTGGGCTAGGGTATTGTAATTATGGAGTTTTTATTGTAAGCCGCCCCGATTGCGTTGCAAAGGGGCAGGATAGTAATAAACTATTATCATCATCATCATCATCATCACACCGTAGTATTTCTCCACTAGCGATGATGGTAGGTGCTCCAGAGGTTCAAGGACATGTTTGCTTTCGGATAGCATCCTTTGCCACAACAGATGTAGGAGGCCAGTTTAGGGGGAGTAAGTTGTATTGTGTGGTAGTGATAGCTCTATCCTCAGATAGAGGGGAAAACCCTGAGAGTCCAGCAGGAATAGATGGGAGGGTGCCATTGGCTTCTCACCTGCATCTATTGACTGAAATACCTGTACTCACCCTACTCTACCTAATATTTTGTCTGGTCTTGCTCGTTCCCTTCTTTTCTACAACCCTCTATCACAAACAGTAACATAATACAAATTATGTCAGTGCTGAGGGCAAGTCAAACATGAAGCTCATGTTTTAAGGTGAGGTTTGTTTTTCTTTTGGTATGCACTTAACAACTGCATTGAAGTCAGGAATGTCAGAATGACTGGGGGAGTATACAAGTATTTTGAGGACTATTTCAGAGCGGGGAGGAAAGACAGGGAGAGTGTGTGTAAATGCACCCTCTCTTCACCAGCCTAAGGCTGTTGAGATTCCCACACAACTATTTATATAAGAAGCAGTGTGCCTCTTAATCTTATATCCACAACTGACATTACTTTTGCTTTGGCCCTGAGCTGTCTCCTTAACACAGTACTCTGAGAAATGATCTTAGGGATGGAGATATCTGTCGTTTATGCTTTCCTTCACATTTAGAGACAACTGGTGAATTCTGATCAAAACCAAACTGGAATAAAATTCTCACCTGTCCCTAGATGATCTGTGTAAGATTTGAATGATTTGTGTTTCTTGCCACCTAGTGGCTCCACTTTTATTTATTACAGCACACAATATTTGTTTGTTCTCTTGTTATTGATATTCAGCCCTTCAGGATAAGTATTTCTAGGGAAGTGCACAATAATAAAAAGATAGATTAGTTTCTTTAATCAATAGAGCACCATCTTAATCAAGATGGGTGATAGCCTGAGACTTACAGGAATTCAGAACTAGAATACTTAATGAATGTTCCTCAGTGAGAAAATATATCTTGACACAAGCACCATTTTTTTTCAATTTTGTAAAAAAAAAAAAGTGCAAAAACAATACAGTGTTCTTTTTTGTGTGAGAGTGCAAATTTTCCACAGAAAAATTCCCAAATGTCAGGAAATCATTGCATAGTATGCAAAAACAACATCCTGCCCTCAGACTCTTGCCCAGTGGGGAGAAACCATTTGATTTTTTTTCTTCTTTCTTTTATGAAATGTGTGAAAATTTACATCCCCACTCAAAACAATATACAGTGGGCCCTCAGTATCCACTGAGGTTTGGTTCCAGAACACCCCCCCCCACTCCGCACAGATACAAAATTGGTTGATGCTCAAGATCCATTATATACAATGGTGTGGTAATACTATCTCCCATATATAAAATGGTGAACAGCAAGGTTTGCTTTTTAGAATCCCTCCCCCAACACACACAGAAATATTTTTGTGCTGTGGTAGGTTGAATCTATGGATGCAGAAACTGGGG
The DNA here is from genome assembly GCA_030847615.1 of Gambelia wislizenii. Classification (NCBI taxonomy): domain Eukaryota; kingdom Metazoa; phylum Chordata; class Lepidosauria; order Squamata; family Crotaphytidae; genus Gambelia; species Gambelia wislizenii. Next base: position 271,036,466 of record JAUMIR010000001.1, on the reverse strand, counting down.
ATATGTAGGGCTGATTGTAAGACCATCTGTTACTCATCATAGGTTAGCCTCTATGTGTAATGAGGATAAAATGGGAAGAAAAAACAGTCACGTTAGCCTCATGCAGGCATTTAGGGCTTGTCTAGATGATAGTATATAATGCTGATAGTTGTACATTAATGCAAATTCACAGCATGTCATGCCCCATGAGCCTGATGAGGCTGTAGAGTCAGAGGAGGAGGACATGGCAGGGAATGGCCCTAGGGACCCTGGCACAGGTTTATCTACACCTGTGCCAGCAGGGAACCCTGCCAACCTAGAGGCTTAAGCAGAGGAAGAGCATGGTTCAAGTGGGTTGGCATCAGTCCCAGCAGAGAGCCTGCCCACTCGGATAAGAATGAAGAAGAGAGGGACTTACCTCCACCATCATATACCCAGTGGTGAGCTCAAAAGGAAGCTCAAAGGAAATCTCTGAGACTTTATGAGAAAAACCTGCTCATTAAGAAACACCTGACAAAGCCTTAATTGCTTTACGTATGCTGAGAGAGACGATGGAGGCTTTGTCAGAGATCAACTGATCTTCCTGGTGAAAGCTTTCTGCTGACTTCAGTGTCTGGATTCTGGTTATCTTGACTTCTATTACCTTGACTTGTGCTGACACCTTGGACTGACCCTGACTACTCTGCTGCCTGCTCCTGTTGACCCATGGACTGTTTTGGACCCACTCTGACTGACTGCCATAAGCCTCTGACCTTTTGGACTGTGTTACTGGACTAAATCTTTGACAGTGTTTGCATTCCTGTGAGCTAATTAAGTTGGCTCCCTTCCCAGACAAGTGCTGTTTATACTTTGCTGGTAACTAGTTGCTTTCTGGACAGAGCAGCATTCATTTGTCCCTACTTCCCCCCCCCTCAAAATCGCTGGTATGCAAAGCTGTCCATGTCTGATGTTCACATAGAGCCATGCCTATGAATCACCATGGTGGGTGGGAATGAATCGCTTGTGTTATTATTCTCAGCAAGTTGCCACCACTGCACAGTGTTTTGTTTTGTTTTTACTGTAAATCTAAGGCGCACAAGTGCAACCTTTAATTTAAAAAGCTGTTTGGTTTCCTTAGTGCAGAGAAAAAGTTCATGATCACTGTTGTGAAACTCCAAAGGGGTGCTTCTGGCCACTTTGTTGCTGGCAAACCCGCCCCCCCGTACACATCCGACCAATCAATTTCTACTTCCGCTCTTATCTGGGAATGGGCAGCGATGCGATTCAATTGTCCTAATGAGTGGGAGTGCAATAAAAAAACAACACTCTGGAGACACCGTAAAGATTTCTACCATGTAGATTTTGGTGTTTTGCCCCCCTTTCTTCCAAATATGGCAAATCACTGTGGGATCTCCTTTGGATAAAAGGAGGAGTTTTTTCACTGTCTTGACAATCGCTTAGCCTGCCCACGTGAAGACTAAAGGAGACTGGGCTGGGGAGTGTGGGTGCATGCATATATGAGCCCCATTCTCTCTGGCCCTGATTTTTGGGGAATTTGAATTGACTTGATGATGGGGATTGTAATCCAGCATGTGTAGAATGCTCAGAGTTGGGAAAGGCTGTTTTAATATAATGAAGCTCATAGTTTGAGGAGACTGAGGTACAGAGTGGGTTTCAATTAAGTGAGATTATTATCCCAAAGTGATCTGTTCCACCTTATGTGACTGGAAGGATTTCTTTGCTGGTTTCAGTTGTCTGTGTTCTGTTTTGTTTAAATTCTGCTTTTTATTTTCTCTCTTTATTGTAACTGTCCTACTTTTGTCATAAATTCTTAATGAAATTTGGTAAATAAGGGTGTTCTCCTCCCCAATAGAATTTGGGCTTCTAATCCTTTCATCTTCTTTGAGGCGAAAGCTCATATCTGTTCTCCGGTACAGGGAGCTTTGCTGCTATCACTAGAGCAGAAATGATTGAAGACATCCAGTGCTCTTACTCACTGTAATACAGTGGGCCCATCTACACGGTAACAAAAATACGTATGCCATTCGGAAGATCGCTCTTCTGTACACATGGCCATTCGGATTCATACGTGTCATTCAGAAGGGGAGCTAGCAAAGCCCCTGTAAACTATGTGTATTTGGCATTCGGAAGGAGTAGTGGATCTCGGCATAAAATCCGTACAGCCGTTCGAATGGCTGATGGTCTGTATGCTCTGTTTGCACACGTACGAACAGGCAGTGTAATCTGATTGGCTGGCCGAGTAGAGGGAGCAGGGCTAGCAAGGAGGGGCATTGGGAGCAGCTGCCATGTTGGATTGCCGGCTAAGTGAGAGTCTGGTAAGTCCATGAATTTTATATATTTATTTTTATTTTACATTGTAAATAAGAAAAACTGAATGTCCACAAAGCAGGCACCTTTTTAAATAATAAAAAAGTGGTGGGAGATTTAAACTCGCCACTTGGCTTGCTCGTTCCAGCCAGCTGGGGAAGGGGGGGTCATACGGAGTTTAGGGAGAGTAAAAATCATGTAGGCAGATCGTATGCATATGAACGACTGCCTATTCATATTTTTTACCCCCCAAACAGTTTTTTTTAATCATGTAAATGGACCCTGAGATATAACTTGTTTTGTCTTCTGATGCTTTTCCATGCCAAGTGGGAATGATGACTAGCTCTTGGCAGGTTGGGGGGGGGTTCACAACTATAATTAGAAGAACTAACAAAGGTTTATGGGGTGGGGGGAAAATAATGCATTCTGATCTGTTTGACAGACATTTTATCAAATGATCAGAGAACTAAACCCTGCAGGGAATGTTTGGGAAGAACAAACCAGAGATGGACCCACACATTGTCAGTTTAGGAGTTTGAAGTTGAATCCAAACCAGGGCAAACCCTGAGGAGCATATATGTCTCCAGCAGGCATTCCTTACTGATAGTCCACAGTCAGTACCTGAGTCTATTGAAAATGCTCTCCTTGCTATTATTTATTTATTTATTTATTTATACCACGCTCTTCAACCACAAGGCTATCAGAGCAGCTTACAAATTGTTTTTAAGCAATAGCAATTTACACATCTACACTGCGTTAAGCAGTTTCCAATGTGTGTTAGCTAATTGCCCTCACAAGCCAGGTACTCACTGAACAGATTCTATAGAGAGTAATAATAATAATAATAATAAAATTTATTTATACCCCGCCCCTCTGTTAAAACAATCGGGGCGGCTTACAAAAATTAAAATACAATACAGATAAAATCCCCAAACACCCCCCACCCCACCCTCCCCCATAAAAAAATATTAAACAATTATAAATTAAAACCAACTGATATAAAATCACAATTAAAAACAATAAATACTATAAAATACTATAAATGGCCAGCGTACTAAAAGAAGCCAGGATCCCCTGAGGCCGGGATCTAATTAGGAAAGGCCTGCCGAAAGAGATCCGTCTTTAGTGCTTTTTTAAAGCTACTCAGGGTTGTTATCTGATGGATCTCGTTCGGCAGTGAAAGAAGGACTGGGAAAAAAAGACCTTCTGTTGGCTAGAGAGTGGTGAATGGTTACAACATGTGAACTGGGAAGAGTTGCCAAAAGATCATGAGCAAATTCTTTAAATATTCAGAATAGATACAGTTGCCTATAATTTTTGCCTTTGCACTTTGTTGAATCAAAAATGTGCTTACATGTGAAAAGCCTCCCATATGCAGTTTCCTCTCCAGGGCCGGCTTAACCATACCACCAAATCAGCATCTGCGGGGGGCCCCACACAGGCAGGGGGCCCCATCTGGACCCAGCCCTCCTCCTGAAAAAACCTCCTGCTGGCTTTAAAAAAACAACAACCAGCATCTCCCAAACTACAAAGCAAAAGCAAAAGCGAAAGAGATAGATGGGGCTTTCTTTGGGTGGCTGATTCTGGAGGGAGTTTGTTGCTTCCTCCCCCCTCCACCCAGGATCACCATCAAACCCCTGTCAGAGAGGGGTGAGTGTGTGTGTGAGAAAGAGAGGGGGGGAGGGAAGGGGGTCATCTCTTGTTCTCCTCTGCTCTATCTTCAGAAAAGGCTTCTTCCTTCCTCCCTTTCTTTCTTTCTTTCTTTCTTTCTTTCTTTCTTTCTTTCTTTCTTTCTTTCTTTCTATCTCCCCTCTCTCCCCCCTTCCTTCTTTCTTTGCCTCCCTTCTTTCTGACTTTTTGTTGCTCTCTCTCTCCTTCCTTCCTTCTTTTTTCCCTTTCCTAACTTCCACATAGATCCCCACCAGCCCATCTTTCCAGTTGCTCTTAACCTGTCCTTTTCTCCCCTTCCTCCCTCACTTCACCCCTTGGTCTTCTTCAGCTTCCTCCCCTTGCTGCCAACTGAGTTCAACCTGCAAAAGGAATTTGTGTGTGTTTGCCCATGTGCCTTGAAGTCATTTCTGACTAAGGCAAATTTATCATGGGGTTTTCTAGGCAAGGTTTGTTCAAAGGGGGTATGCCTTTGACTTCCTTTGAGGCTGAAAGAGTGTGACTTGCCCAAGGTCAGCCAGTGGGTATTCATGGCTGAGTAAGGATTCAAACCCTGGTCTCCACAGTCATAGGGCAATGCTGAAACTTCTACAACACCCCAGCTCTTTTAACATAATAATATAAAGAATATAAATAAAAATTTGGAGTAATACTACTGGGAACAATGGTTGTATTGTTTTCACTAAAACACCAGTATCCCATTAGTGCTATGTGAGAGTAATACAACAAAAACAATATAATTACACCATCCATTAACCTTTCCCTCAGAGGCACTCTTGCTTCTTCCTGCATGTTTATGGCTGGAGTGGATTGAATGGCAATGTACAGGCCAAGCCAGCCAGCCTTTGCCTTGGTTCCTGTCACATGGCTACTCCACTACAGGGAGGAGGTGGGCCAAACAGCCTTCAAGCCTTTGTGGACCCCCTGTGAGGTATCATAGAATCATAGAATTGTACAGTTGGAAGAGACCAAAAAGGCCATCCAGTCCAACCTCCTGCCATGCAGGAAATCACAAAGGAAATCCCTGACAGATGGCTACCCAGCTTCTGTTTAAAGACCACTGGGCTAGAGAATGCTGGAAAAGGAACAATGCAACCAGACCTTGAGAAGGGTGCTGGCAGGGGGATTCTGAGAGGTGTAATCCAAGAGTAACTTTCCCAGGCTCTGAATGCAGCCTAGAATCATAGAATCATAGGGCTGGCAGGGACCCCAACTGCCATCCTATCCAATCACCTTCGGCCCTGCAGGAACACTCAATCAAAGCTTCTCTTAAAGAATGGCCATCCAGCTTCTCTTAAAAACCTCTGAAGAAGGAGACTCCAGCACACTCACAGGCAGTGCATTCCACTTCTGAACAGCTCTTACTGCTAGGAAGTTCTTCCTAATGTTTAGGTGGAATCTCTTTTCCTGCAGTTTGAACCCTTTGCTCCACGTCCTAATCTCTGGAGTAGCAGAAAACAAGCTTGCTCCATCCTCAGTATGACATCCCTTCAAACATTTAAACATGGCTCTCATGTCACCTCTCAACCTTCTCTTCTCCACACTAAACATACCCAGTTCCCTAAGTTGCTCCACATAGGGCATAATGGCTTCCAGACCTCCCACCATTTTGGTTGCCTTCCTTTGGACACATTCCAGCTTCTCAATACCCTTCCTGAATTGTGGTGCCAAGAACTGGACGCAGTCTTCCACGTGAGGTCAGACCAAAGCAGAATAGAGTGGCACTATTACTTCCCTTGATCTAGACACTATACTCCTATTAATGCAGCCTAGAATTGCATTGGCATTTTTTGCTGCTGCATCACACTGCTAACTCATGTTTAGCTTGTAGTCTATTTTCTTTTTCTTTTTCTTTGAGGAAATCTACACCATTACGTTAATTGCTAATTAACAAAAAAATTTTGTTAGTGCCTATAATATAGTTTTTAAACTAAATTATTGGTGGCAAATTATGTAATACAGTAGCCCCGCCCCCCATCCACTGGGGATTGGTTCTGTGTGGGCATGGATTCTGAAAACTGTGGATAATAATGAAAACCATTGAAAATAATGGGACTTCTGGTTTAAAATACCATAGAGTTGCCTTGGAGGCCTAGAAAATGGCTAGGGAGGACATATTTTCTAGGAAGACGCTATGGTAGGTGTGCTGTTTTGTGTCCCATGGACAATGAATCCATGGATACAGGTTAGGTTACATTGCCCTGAGTTAAAGATATAGGGGCCCCAAAATAAAGCTTTGCAGGGGCCCCCAAAATTCCTTAAACTGGCCCTGTTCCTCTCTAGTGTTGGCGATCCATTGCTATCTCAAATGACAGCTGCTTTGGCATTCTAGTTTACGAAAGTTTCTACTTTGTGATATGATAACAGTAAACCAGGGATTGATTTGTGAATCGGATGCTATAAAGCAGTGGCTCACAAACCTTGGAGCCCAGATACTGCTGATGTTTAAAGCCCCAGAAGCTCCAGCCCGCAAGGGCAATGATCAGGGATTCTGGGGAACTGTAGTCCATAACAACCTCTGTGGACCAACATTTGGAAACTACTGGTGTACAGCAAGCAATCAGATTGTGCTACATGGTGATTTATTGAGGGCAAACAAAGTCACAGTCAGCTGAGCTTTGGTTCAACCAGAATGCACACTAGGGTGTATACTTGGGAGTGCGTTCCAGAACTGAAGGCAAATTTCCTTCTCCCCCCACCCCCTCCCAAGAAAAAAGATACTGTATTTAAAATGTGAATCTAAGTCCAGACTTTTAATTAGTTTTGGAAGAGTGGAATGATAGAATGGATCTGTGACTTACCCTGAGTTGCATGTAAGTCTCTTACTGTGCTTCAGCCCTTTTGAAATATTGCATGTAGGAGCAGCTGCCATTTTGTTTCCTGTTGTAGTAAGTGGACACTTTAGGGTTTGTTAACCTCCTGCCATTGCCTCTGCTAGATGCATATCCTCTGAGCTGCTGGACTGGGCAACTTGTAGCCATCCAGATGCTATTGGACTGCAACTGCCTCATATACCGTAACCAACATAGCTACTGGGGCATGGTATCCACCACTGCTCCAGTGCCTACTCTAAACAAGTTTATGTTTGCTCTTCAGGGTTTTTATACTTGTGAGTCTAAAGTAAAGGTTTAGCCAGGCTCCTGGTCTACTTCAAGTGTGAAAGAGTTGCCTTAATTATTCATTTCAACCCATTTATGCTGAATGTTTTACTTCTGTTTTGAAACATGTTTGGGGTACAGTGACATTTCAGGAGCTTGGAAGTGATGTGTGTGTGTGTGTGTGTGAGAGAGAGAGAGAGAGAGAGAGAATAAAGATTTCCAAGTTCAAAGAGATGTAAAGTTTCAATTCTCTTCACTCTTCCATTGCTATAAGAAAATGAATAAATTATGCAAACCCCACCCCTGTGCAAATTGCTAGCAGATGCAAATTTTCTTTATCTACATAATTTAGAATGATCATAGCATTCCCGTTTTCTCAGTGCAGCAGTACAAATCTAAATATATTGCAGTGCACAATAGATCATTTCTCTCTGACAGTCGATACCATTAAAAAGAAAGAAAAAGAAAGAAAACAACTGTATAGTATTTCTCTGGCAGAGAGCAGGATTTGCTGCAGAAGTTCAGCAATTAAGTCAAACCAGATGCTCCACTTCTCAAATGAGTAGTGGCTCAGCAATAGCCCTGTAAAGCTGTCTACTTGACTTTATAGAGCAGTCATTATGCACTGCAGCAAAGTAACTTATTACTTTTGTTCAAGCTACTGTAATCACCTTGCATGGAGGGAGAGGCAAGCCTGTAAAATGAAATGAAGCTGAATTGTGCTTCATGACTTTTTAAAAAAATGGAACCAGGAAGAGAAATGAGGGGTGGAGGGAGGGAGAGAGTTTGAGGGGAAATATGTATTATTCTCACTCTGCAGAAGGTGATAAATCAAGGGCTGTCTGAAGCTTGAGTTCACCTGTCTTTCCAGTTGTGTTTATAAACACTGAGCTGCAAAGTTTCTAGCCTACTAGATGAACATGGTATATATTCAAGCATGGATCTTTGGCCACAGGGCCACTGCAGTGTCATGTGCCTTGGAGTGCATGAAATGGGACTCCTAAGCCATCCTTTCCTGATCTCTCCTACCCCATTTTGATTGATCAGACCTGGATGCATCAACATGCACATTCAGTTTCATGCAATGTGTCTGTCCTCACCCCAGTGAGATTGGGGAGCTTCAACTGAGTGATGGTCAATGCCAGATAATCAAGACCTAAAGAGCCTACACTTTTTAGACTCCCCAGCTGGTTCTTTATCCAAGGATTTATGCATAACCACATCTTGATTTTTGTTAATGCTGTAGGGTTACAATGTTTAGTTTACAAGATCCAAATCACTAATTTTATTTCATGTTTAGAGTAAGGCAGTTTAGTTTGTGTCAAGGTCAAGGTCAAGCTTCTGTATTCCACATCAAACACTGCATAGAGGCTTCTCACTAACCCAGGAATTGAATGTTGAACCTCTTAACCCTGGGATTTTTGCTGGTATCCACAAGGGAATCAAGAACTTAAAGAGTTGAGATTATAAGGAATGGAAAAGAGGCAATCAAGATATGGTGGTTTGGTGGGGTAGATGAGAAACTAAGTATTCAACAATTCTTGCAGCTGTTTCCTTCTACCCAAAGCTCAAAACAGGGACAAGATGAGAGGGGATGAAGCCCTAAAATAATGGATAATAATTTTCATGTTCATTCTGGTAAGCCTTTTAATGAAGGCATTTAACTTAAATTTAAATGGCAATTTAACATAAACATGATAGCTAAGTTTCCCCTCTTTCTAACATGAATGAAATCAAGTTGGATTTTTTTCATTTTATTAAAAAGTAACAAAACACTTTCCTTTCCTTTCCTACTAACTTTTCCATCTCTGTCTCAGCATGACTAAGTCTGAATATGTTTAAGATACAGAACACATTGTGAGAATGGGAGATGCAAAACCTTCTGCTTCTGTGGAAGACTCTTGTATTGAAAGGCTGTTTAGTGTGGCAATATGTATGCCTGAAGGTGAAATAGGCCTTAGACTTTTATGCTGTTATCAGTATGGATCAGGTCTTTGTCTGTATCAAGGGATGGTAGCAATGTACATTAGAAACTCCAGAAAGATCTGTACTTTTAGGATAATCCCAAAATTTAGAGAGTAATTTGATGTGATGGGAATCTGGCTTTTAACACTAGCATCTGGCCCACATGATCAGAATGACGAAGACAAACATGACAGGCCTTTTAATCTACTTTGACTTGGAAGGGGAAAAAATCTGTAAACAACAACAAAAGTGTGCAATTGTAGGCTTGGACTGAGAGATTCTTGATTGTGCATGGCACAAACAAGACCGTACCAGACTGATCAGCTGGCCTTAGCCCACTGCCAGCATAAGGACAGGAGCCATTCCACACAGCTGGGTACAACTGTGGGAAGCCAAATCTTGGAAATGGCCATTAGTAAAGTCTTGGCAGGCATAAGCTAAAGACCCATGATTCCCAGGCATGGGTAATTTTGTTATTTGACATTGGAAGGACCTTGGGCTGCTCTCATTTTGTCTCTTTAAATCTGCAGTTTGCAGTAGACTTTACGGGAGTACTGTGGTTTTCCTGGGTATATATGCTGCATGCCACTCTACTGAATATGCAGAAATAATTTAGAGGGGAGGGGAAGAGGAGAGTGACAGTCAAGTTTACAAAATGTGCTATTTAGCTGTAGCCATAACAATAAGAATGCAGGGAGAATGTAATGCAGACAAAAAGTGGGAGGATGAAAATCAGGGCCTTTTGGCATAGAATGACACCAGATTTATGAAGAAAAGGAATTAGTTTTTTCCCCCCATTTTCCTCAATTAACTTGTTTGGCAGTGCTCAGCAGAAGCCAGGGTTCCTCATGGCTAAGCCCCAGAACATTGTTTCATTGCTCAAGCTCATTGAATATGAGCAACCTCAGCCAGCTCTTACACTTCTGAGATTAGCTGGCAAACATCTGAAACAGCAGACATGACTTCCACTGCCTTTTGAGGTTTTTTTCACTGCATGTGTTCTGAGAAACATCTCTCTTATAGTTTTCCATGAAAGGCAACAATTACAGATGTGAGACATATAAAAAGTCCACATTTGTGAACATCCTCCTTTTCCCACCTTCATATTTGTTCTGTACCCAGTTGTTTTTAAGGGACCTATTCTTGTGCTTAATGGGATGGGATCACTGCCTTTCTTTGCTTTTTTTTTTTTATTAAAGTGTACACTTGTTCATGCAAACATCTAAAAGTCTACATGTTGCCTCAATACCCCACCCCCCATTTGTTAAAATGTCTATAAGCTATGTTTTGCACACATTGAAAACATGAAACTTTTTCTGTTTCTTTTCTTTCCAAATGTGCACATTTCAACACATCCATAGTCATCCATCAGTAAAAGGATTCTGGGATCTTGGATTGAATTCATATTCCTCAAATAATTCTACTAAATATATCAGATGTTTCACATGTAGCCCTAATGTCACACACACATCCAGTCTTAGGTTGCAGTTCTTTGAGAATGTACCTGGCAGGACATGCCATATTAATCCACTGAAGATGAATAAAAATGTCTTGTGCATTACTTTTTAGCCTGTCTCCATACTAACTGACTATGTCCTAAGGACATTTGGTCTTTTTCTTTGCCTTTCTCAAAGCTAAAGGTTGGAAATTTTTTGTGCTTTCCTGACATACTAGTGGGCAAATGTATCTCAAAACAATCTAGAAAAATGCTGTCCAAGCCTGTATGACCATGCTCAGGCTGATAACCCTGTATGTTGGTCAAGTTTTCCTTTATTGGCACCTGGGGGGAAAATGACCAGCATTGCAAAGTGTTGCAAAAAACAAAACAAAAACAAAAACACGTCCCCTTACACGTTACTCTTACACTTCTGTTGCTAACATTAAGACCCAGGTCAGTGGGTCTCTAATATCTTAGGTATGCTAACTTAACCATTTGCTGCATTTCGTCCTTTATTAAATTACTGTTGTTCTATGTCTTGTGTTATAAATTGATACTAAAAGTTTTTTTAAAAGGACATGATGCATTTTTTCTATGGTTAAATGCTTTCTGACATTAGAAGTTCATGTTTAATCCAACTACACTATTCAAGGAAGATGCCAGAGGTGCTTGATTCTTTGTGGATGTCATGAAAGAGCACATCACTGCTCATATGACCAGTCTATTATGGGATTTAATAGTTAAATATTCAAATACTTAATTACATTGCAATCTCTCTCTGGCTTTTCTTCGCAAACGAAGATTTAGGAAGGACTCTTCGCACGCTTACTGCAAGTGCGCTGATGACTAAAAAGGCCAATCCGAGATAGACAAGTCTCGTTGCAGAAAGCACAGCAGTAGGTCTCCTTGGGTGATGCTTCCAGGTTGCAATTCTTTCTGCGTTGTCGTTTCTCTTCAAGATTTGTTTGGCATGAGTTCTCCAATAAGGCTACAGCATTGTGGATAGTGCGTCTCCATGCCTCCCGATGTGAGGCCAAGGCGGACCATTGTTGATGATCAATTTGGCCGAGCCTGAGATGTTGTTTCAGGGAGTCCTTGTATCGCTTTTTTGGAGCACCCCTCTTACACTGACATTGCAATAATAGTATTATATATTATTATATTATTATTATATTAGATAATATTATGTGATTTGAAAGAGACGTTTGGAAAACTTGATGATACATGGGTGAATAATGGGAAGTAGATAGATAATTTAAATGAAAATGTATAAAGGAGAAGATATAAATAATAAGAGATATAGAAAGGGAGGAGATATATTATTAAGAATTATGAAAACATAGAGAGAGAAGTGGGAAGTCAATTTGACATGGTGGGAGGGGTTAGGGAGGATGGTAGAAACGTATATGTTTAGTATTATGTTGTGTGTTAGGTTTTTATTTTATTTAGTAGATGCCTATATATGTTGTATGTTTTGTCTTTTTTTCCTTTATCCAAAATTAATAAAGACATATTATTAAAAAAATATGTTAAAGGAACATCCATACAGGAAGATGTAGGATAGCAGGAGTGAGAATGATCAATTAGTCCCATAAATAGACTCAGTGGATTGGATCCAGACATAGCCACATCTTAAGCATACCTATTCAGTTGAATTAGTATTGACTGACCTTATTGCAATTGGATTCAAAGAGTCTGATCTCAATATGGCTATATCTATATTGAGATGGTGATTATATGGTCCTGCAGATGTTTCTGACCTGCAACTCCCAATATTTCTTACAAATGGGCTGAGGCTAATGGAAGCTGCAGTCCCATTTGTTCAACCTTAGTCTAGATCCAAACATGATCCTGCTCCCACTGTATATGAAAAGTGAACATAAAAACATTATAGGAGCTGTGCTGGAAGAAACCAAAGGCCTATCTAGTTTAGAAGTCTGTTCCTCAAGGTAGCAAAGTTTTCCTGTATAGGAAACCCACAAGCAGGATACATTGGTGTCATGATGGAGTTCCATCCTCCTGCTACAGGTGGTGCAGCTCCCATTATGTGCAATAACTACATTTCCCATTATCTGCAATCAGCAATTCTCTGATCATCAGGAACAGGTAAACAAGGAGTTAAGAGGAGTAGGAGGTAGAGCTCATTTCCTGGGATAGCATCATCATGACATCACACCACCAGACTGGACTGGCTAATCAGATTCTGGCAATGGTGATTTGAATAGTTTGTAGGCTTTTGTTCTCAGCGCATGGCTGGAGTCTTACCACGAGGATAGACAAAAGAAGCTCTCAGAGACCAATGCAGAGCCTGGCTTAGTGTTGAACATGTGGCTTAGCAACTCTTGGACAGCAGATTATTCCTTATAGACTTCCATAATGTAAGTAGTCTTTCTTTTATGTAGGGACAGTTTTAGCTAGATCATGTCAGAGTTTTTAATTTGTTTTTCTCTTTGACTGGATGTAATTCTATACTTTCACTATATCTCTGTTAACTTTAAGCTGAACCTGGAGAAAAAGGGTGTTTTCTTCATGAAATGATTATGCTTTAAATGTGTTTACTTGCTTGAATAAAATAAGCCTTTATTTTTCCTATATAAGCCAAGCATCCGTGTGCCTGTTGCTTTGGGTCATGCTACATTGATTTTCTCCTCTGTTTCTGGAGAGAAGGGATGGGGGTTGGTAAAATCTCAGCCAGGGCTGAAAAGGCCCTAGGTATCCTGACGGTCTCCTCTTGGTCCATTAGAAAGGGGTTCTCTTAAAATCAAGGGGTGGCGGTGGTGAGAGAGACATAGTTCTGGAATTTCTAGGCTAGACGAATCCCTGAGAGTATGTTTAGAAGGATCCAGCTTGAGGTTTCTCAGGCAGGAGGAGTCCTGAGCTGGATCCCAAAAAGTAGCCTGGCTTCTAAGGTGTGTGTATGTGGTGTGTGCCTGCACATACAGAGGCCAGGGCAACTTTACAATTGGCAACACATCCTCCTACTGTAGTCTCCCAGCAACTGGTATTTCAAAGACATGCTGTCTGTGATCCTGGAGGTACTATATAACCATCATGTTGTGACTAGTAACCATTAACAACTTTATCCTTCATGAATTTACCTATCCCCTTTTGAAAGCCATCGAAGTTGGTGGCCATCACCACTTATTACTGAAGTGAATTCCAGAACTGAACTGAATTCCTTTTGCCTGTTCTGAATCTTTTATTCAGCTTGAGAGAGAAAGGGTGGGGAACCTTCTTCCTATACACTTGTGAGAAGTGCAATGTTACTAATACCCATTGTTGGAATGTATAAGTGTGTTGGCAGTTACCCTTCCCCTTAGGTCAGAGATATGCAAGTAAACCCTTTCCCTTAGGTAGATATATGCAAGTAAAATGGAGTAGGTTTCATAGGAAAGGGAATGACAGCAAGGAGAGATTCCAGACCAGAATCTCATGGACTGCAAATGAAGGTGTGTTTTTTAGAACAGGAGTATGAAAACTTACTGGGTGGGGTGGGACACCAAGCACCCCTTCCCCAGGTCACCAGGGGCTGCACTATTCCTGGTGCTAAAATTTGGCAGCAGCCACTAACATTCCTCATGCTATTGCAGTTGCCATTAAAATCTGGTTGCAGCTGCAGCAGCTCACTATGCTACAAGAGGACATGCAGGAAAGAGCATCATCTTCCTTTTATATGCTGACTTTCTGCTCAGAAGAAAGAACAGTGCAGCAGACAGAAGAACAGTGCAGCAGACAAGAATAAAATTCAAGTAAATTAAAAAACACATACAGTTCTTGTTACTTGCTGTCAAGTTGACTTTGACTTAAGGTGACTCTATGAATGAGAGATCTACAAGATCCCCAGTCATCAACTCTCCAGCTCACAACTTGCAAACTGAGGGCCATGGCTTCCTTGATTGCGTCAATCCACCTGTAATCTCCTTCTTTGCCTTCTGGCTTTGACTTTACCAAGCATTATCGTCTTTTCCAGTGAGTCACTTCATCTCATGCTGTGTCCAAAGTATGACAGCCTCAGTTTAGTCACATAAAATCCAGTTTAAAACAAATTAAAAATTTTTGTTGAAAGAAATAGCTGTCTTCTGCTACAGCCCAGCTTAGATTCCAAAGGCTTATTAGAATAAAAGTGTATTTGCCTGTAAGCAGAGAGGGAGCTAGCTTAGCTTCTCTCTACAGAAAGTTCCAGAGCCTGATGGGAGTCATCACCATGAAAGCCCCCCTTGTATGTCTAAATCAAATATGCATCTCAGAGGGAGAGGACTGAGAAAATGGCCAGGCAGGCTACAAAACACCCAGGCAGGCTTGTAAGGGAAATTCACTACTAGACTGAGTAGTGTTTATGGAGGCATAGCTCTTTCATCTTTACAACCACAATCTTTTAATGAAGGTGGTGACAAGGAGAAGCAAGTAGAGCTATAAAGCACACAGGCTACAATCCTGTGCATAGCTGCTTGTGTACAGAAGCTTCTTTTTTGATCATTTGATAACTACAGCCCTGAGAAATTACTAGCCAGGGCCAGTGTGATCATCAGAATGTCATTCCAGAACTAAGAAGTCTCAGGTTCAAATCCCAATTTAGCCATGAAGCCCAGGGTGTGATTTTGGGCTACAAATTACCACTAGGGGTAGCCTACCAATCAAGAGTTGTGCAAATCAGATACTGGACAGTATCGGGGACATCATGGACAGAGCATAGAATTTCTCAGAGCCACAGTACTCACCTTCCAGTAGTGTTGATTATGTCTTGATTACTCAGGTACAAAAGAGCCCAAATTGTGTCCATTCACATGTGAGTCTCATTGAAATAGGAAACTGGCAGCACTGGTGGCTGTGTATGGAGCATGTACAAACATGAAGCCAAGCTGGGCTTAGGATTCCAGAGAGAAGAGTAAACATCCAGTTTTTTCAGCAGTCTTCTTGGTAATTTAGCACATTTCTGGTTATTACTTTACCATTTAGAAATGCTGGGATTTATTTGACAATCTGCCAGTCCATTAGCTTATTATTAGGGTAAATACTAGCTTTGTAAGGCAGCATGGCTCCAAACGAAATTGTCTGGCTCTGTTGAATTCAGTGGACTAATCTTGTTAAAGTGGGAAGTGCATCTGGCACCATCTGCAAGGGGTTGGGGAGAAAAAGCGGAGCGCCATGTATGTTGAACACATATGTTTCTGTTATTAAGCAACTAATGAAAACAAATAATTTTGCCAGCCTGTTTCCGTCAGTCCCCATTTTTTTCTGAGCAGGCTCATGGCCTCATCTTAAGCTATGAAGATTTGCTTTTGTTTTTTGTAACCTAAGCACAGGAGAGCAGCATTGGAAGGACCAAGGCGATATTACAGTTTTACATTTTGGTGAATGAAAATCCCTTTTGGATAGAGATTTCCCTTGAAAAATAAAAGATGTAGGGTTGAATGCAAGGTATCCTTCCAGTGGGAATACGCTTCTGCTCATTGGAGGGCTGTTTTTGACTTAGCAGAAGAACAAAACAGAACAGCTCCAATTTCTCAGGGCTGTAGTTATCAAAATAGAACCATTCCAATGGACACTGTAGTCAAATAACCAGAAGAAGACTACGACTTGGAAAGGCAGCCATGAAGGAGAGGCAGGTAAGGTCTCGAAGTGTAAAGATATGTCATTAAAAAGCAAAGTTGGAATCATCCAGGCGGTAGTATTTTTTATTACTATTTATAGTTATGAAAGCTGGACAGTAAAGAAAGCTGACAGAAAGAAAATCAACTCATTTGAAATATGGTGCTGGAGAAGAGTTCTATGGACACTATGGACTGATAAAATGACAAATCAAGCTGGAACTCTCACTAGAAGCAAAAACGACCAAACTAAAGCTGTCATACTTTGGACATATCATGACATGACATGACTCACAGAGAAAGACAATAATGTCTGATAATGTGGAAAGCAATAGGAAAAGAAGGAGACTTCATTAAGTTGATTGACTCCACCTAGTAACTCCAAGCCAAGAGGTATTTTAATGAAAGCTCCAATGTAACACTTTGCATAATATCCTTCTCAAGACTGTTTTATGGTCCATTGGATTTTATGAACTGCAGCCTGCATTTTCAATATTCATTATTTTCTTATACTGTAACACAAATTCCAATGCAATGCTATGACAAGGCTTCTACTAGTGTTTGCAAAAAAAGTTCTTCGGATCTAAGGCAGTGCTTTTTCACATGCACCAAAGCATTGTTGCTTTCAGTATTATTGTGCTCAGGTAACAGATTGGACAGGAAGTGACACAGGCTGAAGGAAACGCTGAGGGAAACAAATGATGACTTGTCTAAGAACAGCTGGCAAGCTTTTTGCTAAGACAGTCTTTGAAATAGAAACTTCCTACTTCATGCACTTAGCAACTATATAACACCCCCAGTGTTCATTTCCTCACAGTGAATGGTTCTCATGGATGTTAATACTTCTTTTGTAGAATTGTGTTCTAGTGGATTCCAGTACTGTGCATATTTTCTTGGAAGAAAGCTCCTTGACAATCTGTCCTATATGTGTAGAAGGGCAGTTCAAATGGCTATCAATTGAGATCTGTTTTGTTGGCTCCCCTCTTCATTCCTTATCAGGATTTTTTTTTTATTGTAAGAGCTGTTTGACAGAGAAATAGACTGCCTCAGAGTGTAGTGGACTCTCCTTCTTTGGAGGACTTTAAACAAAGGCTGGATGGGCAAATTTCAGGAGCGCTTCCTGAATGGCAGGGGCTTTCACTAGATGCCCCTTTTGGACCATTCCGGTTCTATGAGTATAAGATTCTCTCATAACAACTAGCTTTCTTATCTTTATATCACCTCATTGGAATCAGACCCACAAATGTGAAGAAATCTCACAGTTGGCAAGGCCTTGGTTGAGACAGGCCAGCATGGTGTAGCATGACGAGACAATCCCTATGAGATTTCTTATGTCCAGAGCATGTGCAAGGCAACAAGTCCTCTGTGTCTGCGATCATTTCTGCAATTTGAGCAAAGACTCTGCCAAAAAAGTAGCAACTTTGTCCTTTTGGTAGCAATGCACATGCACAAAGCAAGCTTAGAAGGACAGGGTGATTGAGCAAAAAGATACAACCAAGCTATTCAATGCTACTGATTTTAACTGTCCATAAGACAAGGCAACATTTAGCAGCTTTAAGTTCTGCACATTTATAGAAACACAGGAGATTTTCACACTACACTGCTATAGTATTACTATTCCACTTTATTTGCTATGGCTGCCTCCTGTGGAATCCTGGGATTTGCCGTTTAGGTTGGGGCATTTAGCATTCTCAGCCAGAGAGCTCTTAGGCCTCACTAAACTACAAACTCCAGAATTCCACAGGAATAAGCCAGAGCAGTTAAAGTGGAATAGTAACACTATAACAGTGTAGTGTGAAAATCTCAAAAAAGGTGCCTTGAAAAATTGATAATATCTCACCAATACTGACCAGTAAAATGAAATACAGTGGGCCGTCGGTATCTGCTGGGGGTGGTTCTAGGACTCCCCGTGGATACCAAAATCTGTGGATGCTCAAGTCCCATTATACACAATGGCATAATATAATGGTGTCCCTTATATAAAATGGCAAAATCAAGATTTGCTTCTTGGAAATTTATTTATTTATTGGAATATTTACAAGCTGAGGATGGTGGAATCCATGGATGCCAAATCCGTGGATACAGAGCATTGACTACAAAATAAAATAAAAAAGTTACTGTGTTGCAGTGAGTTTTTTCTTTTCTTTTTTTCTCCTCCTCCCCCTCCTTTGCACTTTCTTGTTTGCATGAGGATGTACAAAGTCAGAATATACTGTACATCCCTGGGTACAAATATTTTTTTTTTATCTCCAAAGTTCCCACAATCATCAGTTAATCTCCTTTTCAAGTACACCTTCCACAGATGGCTTTTTACATACCTCTCTGCACCCCCCCCCCCATTACAGCATTACTTCCATTATTATTACTGGCTTTCAGTGATGCCTGGTGGCTTGCGTGTTAGTCAGATGGTGAATACCCTGAAAGGTTTACTCTGAACTTTAAAAGATCTAGTCGAGCACTGAATTTCTTCTTCTTTTGCTTTAATTGTTTGCATAGCTCATTTAAAGTTTGGGCTAAAATTGGAGTGGATTCACCAGCCCACTGACATGGGAGACACTAGCAGCCACTTCTGCCTTTGGTGAGTTTCTTGTCCTCAGTGGGAGTTCAGCTTGTGGGAGAGTATTAGTTGAAGTGAACTCACTGATACCTCCTGATGAAGAAGAGTTTGTGCGGAGTAGGAAATATTCTGGACAGGAGTGGCATTAAGTAGATGCCTCTGTCCTGACAGGGGATGAGCCAACTCTCACAAGCCTAGAACAGCTGGCTACTGGAGCTGTTGTTCTTGAAGGAGGCAATAGCAGATACTTACCCTACACCAGTATCTCTCCATAGGGGAATGGATAATTATAATTGGGCCCCTGTATTTGCAGGGATTTGGTTCCCAGACTTACTGTGCATACCGGAAACCATGGATAACAGTGAACCCTATTAAAATACAGGGCTTCCAATAAAAAAACACATATACCATAGATTTGCGATGGAGGACCTAGAAGATGTCTAGAGAGGATGCCTCTCTAGGCATTTTCTAGGATGACTCTATGGTATGTGTCTCTGTTTTGTGTCCTGCAGGTAAAATTGGTTCTGTGGATATGGGAGTCTGACTGTAATTCGCAAAGATTTGCCATTAGGCAATGTGAGATAATTGCCTCAGGCAGCAGATGCTGGAGAGGGTACAGAACGGTCATTCCCCTATGCATTTCTGCTGAGTTCCCTGTCCATTATCGCCTGTTGGAGAATACAACTGTGTTTGCCACAAGGGAGTTTCACCCCATTTTGCACCTCCAAACCAGCCAGTTGTCTTCAGGAGTGGTGGAGGACACTGTCCCCTTGTCACTGTTGAAGTGAGATCCAGGTGTTATTGGTCTTTGATTCTGTAGTTGGAATGGAGGTGGAGCATCTGCCCTCAGGTCAGAAAATGTTTTCAGCAGGCTATATTACTTGGGTGACACTTTTAGATGTGTTATGTTTTTTCACAAGGAAGCAGTTTGCTATACATTCCCTAAGCATCACAAGAGAATGAATAGCTAGCATGTTCTGACATGGTTCTTTAATGCAATTGCAGCCTCTTTAATCCCACATTTTGGTCCCAAACACTTTTATTTCCTACTCCCTGCAAAGAGTCATGGTGACATTAAATGGGGCCCTCTTAATAATATGATTAGTAAAATGTCGACCACATTCCAGCAGCTGTAAAGAAGTACAGAATGCCAAACACAGTCCCATCACAGATGCTGTGTGTTTATCTTCTTTGTGTGAGATATAATTAATCTACCCTTGTTTTGATGTCTGTGTTCAGCTCATTCTTATCAGCTTCATTTCGACAAGAATCTAATACCTGAGAGGGTACAGATGTCTCTTACCTGAAGTAGTTGAATGTGTGAATGAACTCCCAGGTTTCTTTTAACCAATGGCCTGATATGCTTGTGTGGTGTATGACCGTGTATTATGGAAAGCTGTTCTAAGGGAAATTAAAGCAATGTCTTCCCTGCTGAGCTTCTGCAGAAAAATGAAACTCATTGTTTTTAAAATGTTGGATTTAGATAATTAATTACACTGTCACCATGCACGATCTTTTTTTAGGTGAACACTTTATGTCATGTTCTGTAGATAAACAGTCTTGTGGCTTAGCAAATAGTGTCTGCCTCTTTCTTGTCATCAGAAAGAGGTAAACCCTATTCGCTAGGCCACTCATTTGTTTATCTACAGGCAGACCCAGCCCTACCATTGGGAAGAGTGAGGCAGCTGTCCTAGGCAGCAGAATTTAGGCATTATGAAAGGACAGGGAATGACTAGTTATATAATTTTATTGCAATTTCATTTTTTTTTACTACCAGCAACAGAGAGAGGCACTTTTGAGATTTTCTGTCTCTACCATCAGAAAAACGTAGGGGCCAGGGTCCATATTGGTCCTTTGAGATCAGTATTGTCAGTTCTTACTGGAAGCAGGGGTTCACCAGAATTTCAACTAGGACTCAGGCAGTGGTTTCCCTTCCAAGTAGTAATAAGGCCCCACCCTACTTAGCATTTGAAATTAGACATGAGTAGATATGTTCAGGGTGGTATGGGTGGTACTTAATTGACTTATAGTACAACATATCTACTGTAGATTTATTTGGGGGTGGGGACCATTTGCACATCTGCCTCAGAGAATAAAATACCTTGAACTACAGGCATGATTCAGTCTGCAAATACCAGGTCACAATTTATCTTATTAAAGAGTTGTCTAACTGTCCATGACACTTTCACATCCTTGGTAAATCATTTCGAACCTTAGGCTTCTGCTGTGATTAAGCCTTATACTTACAAGTGTTATACTTATTTACTTATACTTATGCAAGTAAACTAATTTGCCAAATTCTGGTGAATGTGAGGCAGAGGATCACTCTACTCTCTGCCTCCCATTGTGCAAACATTAAACTTTTCCTTCATCACCCCTCCCCCATTTTCCATTTTCTATCTATCAAGGTTGTGATAGACACATGGTACAACAATATATGCGCACACACCTAAGGCGATATCCTTGAAAACATGAAAAACATTTCCAACCTTGGCCAGACTGAAAGACCTGAAAAAAAAAATGTCTTCCTACCCTACTGGGCAATTAGGCAATCACTAGTGTAACCTCAAGACACAGTGTGGTGTAGTATTTTGAATGTTGGACTAAGACTATGGAGGGTTCAAATTCCCACTCAGCCAAGGAAACCCACTGGGTGACCTTGGGCAAGTCACACTCTTTTGGCCTCAGAGGAAGGCAAAGGCAAATCTCCTCTAAACAAATCTTGCCGAGAAAATACTGTAATAGGTTTGCCTTAGGGTCTCCATAAGTTGAATATGACTTGAAGGCACACAACAATAACAACAACCAACAACAATATTCTAATTACCCTAAAAGGACAAGATCCTTTCTGGTCTTGTCTGATGTTAGAAGCTAAGCAGGGTCAGCCCTGTTTAGTACGTGGATGAGAGATCACCAATGAATACTGGGTGCTGTAGGCTATATTTTAGAGGAAGGAACTGGCAAAACCACCTGTGAATATCACTTGCCTAAGAAAACCTGAAATTCATGGGATGGCCATAAGTCAAAAGGTGACTTGAAGACTCATATACACAGTGTAACATCAGAGTGTGTAGATGATTTTCACTGCTTTGCCTGCTAGACAGAGGCTGATGGCTATCTAACGAGATCAAACAGGATGATGCATTTAGCTGGGTTTTTTTAAAAGAAAAGGTGTTTTTTCAAATAAAATACATCTGTTTGTCATAGTATTTGAATTTTCTCACCTTTAGTGAGGCATTCATGTGTGAAGTGGCTGCATGCATCTTTTGCATGACAAGAAAATTAAATTTTGCATTAATGAACTGTTTCCTCACCAGGACCTTGGGCTTTGCAGATAAGCAGTTCCTTTAACAAGAATTCTCATTCAAAGGTGAGAATATTTTCCATTAAGGATCAAACTAGAAGACATGTTTAGCACTCCCCACCCCCAGAATACTTTCACCCAAGAGGAGGTAGACATATCTGTTGGTCATAGCACATGATTTTCTTCACCTACATAATTGTGTTTGGTATGGTTTGTTTTGTCATTGAATATTGAAAGAGAAATACATATTGAATTTGTTGAGGCATTTATCTCTGAAGAAGCCCTGTTGTGGGAGGGGAAATTGGTTGACTGCAGGGAATACACATTCTCCCTAATGAATAGACCCTATGTCTTCCCTGGTGATGTGAAATCTGTAAAGTTCACATCCATGGAAGCTCTCCCTTTCCAGCCTCCACAGTCTGTACCTGGTCCATCAGTTAAATGTGAAAGTTCCAACTGGCTTCCTCCTCCAACATATGGATTGAAAACACAAACTACATCTAATTCAGGGATAGTCCAGAATGTGTAGACTGGGTGAAGTCCTCCTCAAAAGTCCAAAATACTGGATCTGTCACACATTCCTAGTTCCACCTTGTCTTGCTCCAAATCTCATGAAATAGTGATGCCCCCAGTTCAGAAAATTTGGCACTCAATAAATTCTTATGCCACCTGGGAATAGCCAGTATGACTCCCACTCCTCAAACACTGGTATTGGTGGAAGCAGCCTGGTATTTGTGTGAAGTGGCTGCATGCATCTCTTGCATGAGATGGTGTATCTCATGCCATCTTTCTTGCCCAGTATATACCACCCTCTAATGGTAGGGCAATTGAGAGGGGGGGTGCTTTCTGGGGCTGTTGCTGGATCTCCCATTTTTTATTTTTTTTTTTAATGTGTTTAAATTTGATAAAACTCAGGTGGTCTGTCTATATATTTTAGGTTTCATTAGTATAATCCATCGCCTCACAAAAATACTACTCTACGGTGAACTCGCCACGGGTCAGCGTGGGAGGGGCGCTCCAAAAAAGCGATACAAGGACTCCCTGAAACAACATCTCAGGCTTGGCCAGATTGATCACCAACGGTGGTCTGCCCTGGCCTCACATCGGGAGGCATGGAGACGCACTATCCACAATGCTGCAGCCTTATTTGAGAACTCACGACAAACAAGTTTTGAAGAGAAACGACAACGCAGAAAGAATCACAACCCAAAAACATCACCCAAGGAGACCTTCTGCTGCACTTTTTGCAACCGGACTTGTTTATCTCGGATTGGCCTTTTTAGTCATCAGCGCGCTTGCAGAAAGCGCGGGATGAGTCCTTCCTGAATCTTCGTTTGCGAAGAAAAGCCAGAGAGAGAGAGAGAGTATAAATGTACATAGACACTTGATCATGCAATGAAAAAGTGTATGGACTGCATCAATGGACATATGGTAAATAATAACATATAAGCTCTTTGTACTTCATTTGCAGTTTAGAGATGTGGATTAAGTGTGGTCACCCAGACAGCCATACATGTTTGGTATAATCCGGCTCTGTGTGGAGATTAAAACAACACAGACTGATTAATTTTTACTGGGATATCTTCATCATAGATTTCCTCTCCTTCAAAAACTGGGTCATTTAACTATGTCAGTTTCAGTTTCTTAACTTCCATTCAATTTATCTCTTAAATAAATGTGTGAAAGTTATGAAATGGGTATGCAAAAGCATGTGTTCTCCTCCTCCTCTACGAATAGTACTTTTTCCTGAGATCTGAATGTTCTGTTCTCTTGGTCAATATGAAAGGTTTTTTTTTTCTTTCCAGGAAGAGGGTGGATAGAGCTGAGAGGCTTAGCTCTATGCATGGAAAACTGAAGTAATAAGTGCCCTTTGGCTTGTTTACCTTCTGTACAGCCCTTGTGTTTGCTATGACAAATGTAAATGTTGCCAGCCAATGACACCAATAAGGTAAAAGGATTTGCCCAATGTAAAATTGCCTGACAGATGGAATCAGCAAGAGCCTGGCATATCACTAATGTTAGTGCATTAAGATGTCTCTTCGTTCTTCCCAGGATGCTTGCTCTAGTCTCTGTACTGCTCTAAAAGACACACATATCACCAAGAATGTATAAAGGGCAGTGCATTAACCAAAGGGGAGGACAGGAACGCAGCGTTGCTAACATTATATCAGTATAATTGACCTTAAAGTATTCACTTATCTGTCAGAAGCAACCAATTATTTTTTTTATCTTTGTAGAGCTAATTTTAATGGAATTCTTAATGAGGAAAGAAAAGCATAAAATATGCTAATTTTTACATTCATTTTTAATTTACTGAGGGGAGTACATAAACATTGGATAGATTTTTTTTTGCAGTGTTATTATAAATCCAATTAAGTTAACAAACATAAATGCCAGAAAGGAACAAGGAAAAACGCTCAGTTGAAAGAGTTTTTGCAGAATGTTCCATGTAGATGCCTGTTTCTGTCTGCAAAGATTACAGCTCAGGATTGTGGGTTTATTTATACCAATGATTCCTTTCCTGCCATTGATATGTGCAGTTTTGGAATTAATTAAGTAAGCGCAAAGGGGTATAAACCATTTGATGGTGTGTGTTTTCTTCTGGAATGTATACTGAGTCTATCACACCTGGCCCATCACCATAGAAATTAAGACATAGGCAATATATCTTAGATGATATCACCTCTCAGGTGCTGAACTCTATCCTTAAAATAGGTTTAGTATCTTGGACTGTTCCATTAAACCTAGAACATATAAACCACATCCTTGACACAGAATCCACAAGGTCCCCCCACCCCGCATGCCAGGCTATTGAACCATCTATCCCAGAATAGTCTGTTCTGACTAGCTGTATAGTAGCTCTTCAGGTGGTCTCTCAGACGGGATGCAATCTTGTTCTTTTTCATTTCTTTTAAGTGGAGATTCTAAGCATTAAACCTGATACCTTAAGCATACAAAATGCTTATTTACCATTGAAAGAAAGTGGCCATAGGAATTATGCATATTGTATTTGTTGATATGAGATGTGTAATGTGGATAAATGCCATATGGGGTTTCCAAACTGCCTATTACTCCATATATTGAAAAGCTCACACATTTCAAATAAAGTGAAAATGAATAGGCTTGATTGTACATAGCTGTTAGGATTCTAATTATTTCTTAAACTACTGGATAAGAACACTTTGAGTCTCCTTTTGCTAGTAATGAATGGATCTCCTAGTTAATTTTCACCTCCATTCTCTCAATTTTTTTGGTCTAGTCTGTGCCCAATCTTATTTCACCTTGTTACCATATGAGTTTGCATTAAAAAAAAAAAAAGTCAGCACAAAAGATTGCATTTCTGTGCAACATTCTCTTAATATATGCTTTTGGGATGAATTTTGACCCAAAATATGTTTTTTGCAAGCACTTTTCCTTACTAGCATGCACTTAATGTATTATTGTTCATTAATACATGCATTTTTTTTGTGTGTGTGCACTTTCCTCGAATATATATCTCTTTGTAAACCTTTTTTTGGAGGATTGCATTGAAACATTTAGCACAGTGTGAATATCAAAGGATATCTGTAGTTTGGTTTACATATTGGTTCAGGAAGTGCCAATTACGAAGGTTCACAGGGCCGGTTTAAGCATACCGCCAAATCAGCATCTGCGGGGGGGGGGCACAGGCCACAGGGGGCCTTTTACTAATCCTCCTCCTGGCTTCTGCAAAAACAGGAGACTGAAAAGAGAGAGAGAGAGAGAGCGCATGAACATCTCCTGCTGGCTTTTTTTTTTTAAAGTAGTCTCCTGTCTCCTTGTTCGTGCTTCCTCCCTCAGCTCCGCCCCCATGAGCAGGAAAAGAGAAACAGAAAGAGAGAAAGAGCAAGCAAGACTCCCAGGGGATTGTGAAAAACCGCAAACCAGGTGTGTGCTCCTATTTGTGTCAGAGAGGGTTGAGTGTGCATGTGTGTGTGTGAGAGGGGGAGGGTGAGGGAAGTGTGAGGGTCATCTCTTTCCCTCTCTCCCCTGCTCTCTCTTCAGAAAGGGCTCCTTCCTTCCTTCCTGTCTCTCTCTTGCCTGATCTCTCTTCTCTCCTTCTCCTGCCTCTACTGGGAAGAAGGGTGCCCCCCTCGTCTGCCCTCCAAGGTCCCCCATTGGGCAGCCACACTCCACACAAATCCCCTCCATCCATCTTTCCAGCTGCTTTTAACATGTCTTGGTTCCTCTCCCCTCCCTTTCCCCCTTGGTCTTCTTCAGCCTCCTCCCCTTGCTGCCAACTGAGTTCAACTTGCAAAAGAAATTTGTGTGTGTTTGTCCATGTGCCTTCAAGTCATTTCTGACTAAGGCAAACCTACCATGGGGTTTTCTAGGCAAGGGTTGTTCAAAGGGGGTGTGCCTTTTGCTTTCTTTGAGGCTGAGAGAGTGTGACTTATGCAAGGTCACCCAGTGGGTATTCATGGCTGAGTAAGGATTCAAACCTTGGTCTCCACAGTCATATTGCAATGCTGAAACTTCTACAACACTCTAGCTCTTTTAACAGAAGAATATAAAGAATATAAATTAAAATTTGGAGTAATATTACTGGGAACAATGGTTTTATTGTTGTCACTAAAACACCAGTATCCCATTAATGCCATGTGAGAGGCATTGGCCTAGAGCAGTGGTTCTTAACCTTTTCTTTACTAGGGATCCCCTTTAAATATCTTTTGTTGCCCCAAGACTTAATTCAAGGTTTAAAACCCTAATAATAATAGCGAATAATAATAGCTAACAACAACAACAATATAATTACACCATCCATTAAACTTTTCCTCAGAGGCACTCTTGCTTCTTCCTGAATGTTTGTGGCTGGAGTGAATTGAATGGCAATGTACAGGCCAAGCCAGCCAGCCAGCGCCTTGGTTCCTGTCATGTGGCTGCTCCACTACAGGGAGGAGGTGGGCCAAGCAGCCTTCAAGCCTTTGTAGACCCCCTGTGAGGACCTCACAGACCCTAGGTTAAGGACCACTGGGCTAGAGAATGCTGGAAAAGGAACAATGCAACCAGACCTTGAGAAGGGTGCTGGCAGGGGGATTCTGGGAGGTATAATCCAAAAGTAACTTTCCCAGGCTCTGAATGCAGCCTAGAATCATAGAATCATAGGGCTGGAATGGACCCCAACAGCCATCCCATCCAATCAGCTTCTGCCCTGCAGGAACACACAATCAAAGCCCTCATGACTGATGGCCATCCAGTCTCTGCTTAAAAACCTCCAAAGAAAGAGACTCCACCACACTCACAGGAAGCAGCACGTTCCACTTCTGAACAGCTCTTACTGTCAGGAAACTCTTCCTGATGTTTAGGTGGAATCTCTCTTCCTGTATTTTGAGTCCATTGCTCCGTGTCCTAGTCTCTGGAGCAGCAGAAAACAAAGTTGCTCTATCCTCAGTATGCCATCCCTTCAAATATATAAACATGGCTATCATGTCCCCTCTCAACCTTCTCTTCTTTTGATTAAACATACCCAGCTCCCTAAGCCACCTCATAGGGCGTAATGGCTTCCAGACCTCCCACCATCCTTCTCAGTATCCTTCTTGAATTGTGGTGCCCAGAACTGGAAACAGTATTCCAGGTGCGATCTGACCAAAGCAGAATGGAGTGGTACTATTACTTTCCTTGATCTAGACACTATACTCCTATTCATGTAGCCTACAACCGCATTGGCTTTTTTTGCTGCTGCATCACACTGCTAACTCATGTTCAGCTTGTAGTCCACTCTTTCTTTTCTTTGAGGAAATCTACACCATTATGTTAATTGCTAATAAACAAAAAATATTATGTTAGTGCCTATAATATAGTTTTTAAACTAAATTATTGGTGGCAAATTATGTAATACAGTAGGCCCCTCTTATCCACTGGGGATTGGTTCAGGGGGTGCGTGGATTCTGAAAACCACGAATAATAGTGAACACCATTGAAAACAATGGGACTTCTGGTTTAAAATACCATAGAGTTGCCTTGGAGGGCCTAGAAAACCACTAGGGAGGACACATTTACTAGGAAGACTCTATGGTAGGTGTGCTGCTTTGTGCCCCATGTATAATGAATCTATGGATACAGGGGTCCTACTTTAATCTGAACATCCTGTACTGTGAATAGGTTAGGTTACATTGACCTGAGGTAAACATATGGGCCTCCAAAATAAAGCATTGCAGCCCCCCCCCAAATTCTTTAAACTGGCCCTGGAGGTTCACATAACATGCAAACAAGCAAATTTCTCCCTGTGTTTCCACAGATGATATTTCAGTTGCATGATTATCAGCTTAACCTCTCTCCCCCAGGTCCTGATTTCTTGCTTTGTTGTCTAGGTAGAGTAGGGCAAACATTCTTCAAATGAACTGGGGATGCATTCCTAATCTGTATAGCATCATTCAAAGGATTCTATGGGCAACTCTTTATTTCATGCAAAGTGGTCCCTCATCAGGATCAGTGGATTACCTTGGACAAGCATGCCATTCTGTGGCATGGTTAATGCCTAGAACTGTGTCCCTGCAAAGAAGCTGCCCCTAGTTGCTCATACAGCTGAGCTGGCTCTGTTTGTTGTTCTTGTTTTGACAAGTAAATAATTATAGTTATTCCTGCTACAAGTAAGCTGTCCAAGATGTCACATTGCATCTTATTTCAGAATTTATCATGGTTGTGTCCAAGATAGATTTTGAGTTGACAGTATATGTTGATTTTGTGTGGCTTATTAACTTCTCTATAGCTCTAAATAAATACCAGTGTGGCCTCCTACCAACTGCCTAGCCAAACAGGCCTACCCAAACAGGAAATACCCTTGTGAGTTCTAAGCTAAAAGGCTAACTGATGATCCTTTTAGCCACAGTTTTGAAGGATTCAGGCCAGGCTTATTTACGGAGGTGAATGTATGTAAGATGATGATTAGCAATTTCTGTGTTATAAAATTCTGTGAAATTCTCCCCCGCACACCTGTTGCTGTCAGACTAACCAGTACTACTGTGTTAAGACTTGCATTCTAATTTCTTGCTTTGTAAGGTTTTGTGTTTCTATGGGTTTTGCTGTTTACAAAATACAACATCTTAAAGCCTCCTAAGAGAGGAAATGAGCAGATCTTACTTGGTAGTCAATAACTCATCCATAACAAAGGGAGACAAATGTGTGGTTTACTACTGATAAGAAATGTATAGTTCTGCCTTATTTATATATATATATATATATATATGTGTGTGTGTGTGTGTGTGTGTGTCTTCTCTGTTCCTGTCCTTTCCCCATAAATATTTTTTAATTAAAGGAAATAAAAGCAAGTCTTCTAGCACATATTTATGATGTTGATGAAAATGCTGTATTTATATTTCAAGACTAACACTTGCCAGTAAATAAAACTGAACAGAAAGCAAAACCTAGTTCATTTCATATGTAGGTTTTTAGGCATGATAATTTTTTTAAAAAGCTGCATGAGTGGTATTGCAGAGAAGGGCACAGCTTCTCAAGAACCTTCTCTCCATTTTTTTACAGACACTTATGCGGGGAGGAACTCATTGATACTGATAATGTTGTCTGTCTGTCACATTCACAAAACCACGCTGGGCACACTGGGCACAGCCACTGCAAGAGCAATAAATGTGCTACACTGTATCCCTTATTGTTAATTTAAAACTGTTACACTCTGTCCATTTAGCCTTTAGAAGGAGCAACTTATAAGATAAAAAACATTACTCCTTGTGTTCTGGTGTACAATCTAAATTTAAGCCATGACACACAAGGAATAAGGGTTGAGAATGGAGAAGGAAAAAGATTCTATTCTAATAATCATCAGGATGGAAACAGTTCTAGTGGTGGCTACAGTGAGCCCTTGGTATCTGATGGGAACAAATAAACACTGTTGTGATAGTGAGGTAATGTGTTTTTTCCTCAATTAATTCTCCTCTCTGACTGAGCCCCTGGTCTCTGACATTTCCATTTAGAAAGGCCTCAGGTTACAGTAGCAAGTGATAGGAAGAACTGTATGCCAGACATCTTGGAGAACACTGCCATTCAGAGAGAGAATATTGGGCTTTTAGAGCCAATATTACCAGCATCCTGTGAAACAGTGTTTGGGGGCTACAGCCCAGAATCTCTCAGCCATCCACTGGTCACGTTCAGGAAATTACAGACAAGAAAGCAACTTCTTTAAGCTGTTCAGTGTGCTGTTGTTAATTGTTTTCTGTGAGTTCCTGTGCACTTTCTAGATGCATTCTGGGACTTCTCCTGCTCAGGATGTATGAAACACTGTTAGAGGAAGGCTCTATCATATGGGAGACAGACCAATCCCCAGCCTTCATATGTGTTATTTGTACACATGGCTGGGAGCCTGAAAACTGACCTCATTGAAAGAAAGCAGCTTGCAAGACTATTATTCAAGTTATAAATCCAGCACACAACAGATGCTAGAGTTTTACTAATATAGGCGGAAAATCCATGTAATCCCTGCTTGACTTAATCGAAGAGCTAGGGCACTGCTTGAAATAAATCACTGGTTCTTGTCTAGAGAAAAATGATTTCAAACAACTCGATTGTCCCATCTGTCCCAGAAAGCCTTTATATTTATACAAGGCCTGCAGGCTGTAACGAGTCACGCTCACTTTACAAAGTAAGTGATCTATATATCTTGGAAATTTTGAAAATTTATAACAACTCTCACTTGGTTTGTGTGCTCATAATGTCTATTTATAAAACTAGTTGTTTATGTTTGGCACAGATAATCCAGTGGTTTTTAATACTCTGTAAACACAACATCTCTTTACATGAAGGGCAGGAAATCTATCTTAAACTTAAGGGTAAGTAGATATTATTTACCATTCCTCTGTAGTTGTATATAGTCTTAGTAGGGATCTAGTCCTGGTCAACTCATTGCATTTAATAATGGGGGTTGGCCAAAGGTGGTGTTGCACATTTCATGCACATCACAAGATACACCTGGCTTGTTCTGCTGAATGTTAATGATGTTTTGAACTCAACAATTAATGCAATCCCACCAATAGAGGCACCCAGAGCACCAACTGGTCAAGTTCTATTGGGTGACTTTCAGTTATTGAAGTGTGAGAATGCAGACAAAGTGCTTGGCTAAATCTAGTTGACCGTCAATGTGCTTGGTTCCTAAATCACCTTCCATGATTTAGATATTGAAATGTTGAGTATGCCCAGCTGAGCCCAGGATGACAGTAAATGCCTCCTTGACAGAGGGGTGTGATATAGGCTCTGGTCACTGAAAGATACCTCTGTGCTACAGATGTAGAGAATAGTCACAATCTTCCTTATCCTTAATGAGAAAGGGTATCTTGATACAGTGGACCCTTGGTATCCACTGGGGTTTGGTTCCAGTCCCTGCTGTGGATACCAAAATCCATGGAAGCTCAAGTCACATTATATACAGTGGAGTAGTAAAATGGTGCCCCTTATATAAAATGGCAAAATCAAGGTTTGCTTTTTTTTGGGGGGGGGGATATTTTCAAGCCATGGATGATGGAATCCTTGGGTGCAGAATCCATGGTGTTCCTCCACTTTTAGCTCTGAGCCTATGGCGAAAAAAATAAATCTGAAGTAGTCCCTCTGTAGTTCTAATAGGATATGAACCCAAACTCAGACACTCATGTTGGTGTAATGTGAGGCGTATCCATGCACTACTTGTGCAATACTTACTTTAAAGGAAAAAAAAAAGTGTGGGACAATGGTTGCTCAGAAATTCTGCACACATGATCCCAGGCCAGTCACCTTCACCTAGGACTTTATCAGACCCCCCCACCACCATTAATGTTCTTTTGCCATAATAAATTGTGGTGTTTTTATGCCGGCAAAAGAACCCCCACTACCAGACCTACCTTTAGGAGCAGCAATATGGCATTCCTGGCATAAACGGAGCACAAACAGAGCTCCGTTTACTTCTAGGGTTGAGATCTCACCAATTCTCACAGGAAGACACTAGCACAGGAAATTCAAAAATTAAAGTAAAATAAAGGCATAAAACATAGACACAAGCACAGGAACACACTTTAAAAGTCCAAAGTAAACTGGGGAGGTAAAAAAAAAAAAGAGTGTCCCCTACCTGGCTGTCCCGATCTCACCCACAAGTGTTCTGTCATTCACACTGCATTCACGTGACCACGATGGTGTGAAGTTTTAAATGCTAGCAATGCCAGCATAAAAGTGCCATGGAAGATCTACTGATGGCTTGGCCTGTCAATAAAACAGTATGCCTTACTTCCTACACATTATCATGAAAGGAGAATGTCATCTAGTATGCACTCCCCTTTGCAATCATTACGTGTCCTTATGACACCATATTTGCCTCGTCTGATAAAGTCCTTAGTGTAACCATCTTCAAATACAAGGGGTAGCTATAGTGGCAGCAGAAACTTTGTGGAAACTTTTGAAATAAATAGCAATAATGACAACAGAATGCATTATTGGTATAATCGAGTGTGCATTTACACTATCTCTTCAAACCTTTGGTTTCAGGATGGGTGTGAACATTTGGCATACAATGGAACCTGTGAGAACAGGGAAGCTGTCTGGAAAAATTGATTTCGCCTATCTCTGAATCCTTCAAGATTTCTGTAAAAATTAGTCTTTGCATTTAAAGTCCATGTAGTGTGTGCATGTTCTCGCTCTCTTATGAGGTAAAATGTGCATTCTGTTAGTTGGCCATTCATCCAGTGTTCCCATATATTGGTTTATACCAGTCAGATTGAAATGTGCCGGTCTATGGTTACAATATAAGTGATTTTAAAAGTTGATTATAAGACTACAAAATACAGCTTGTATGTTCTGTGTGGAAAATATATACATACACATGCATTAAAGAGTAGGGGTGCAAACTAAAAAAAATGTTTTGTAAATGTGTGTGTCACATTGTGACACCACTGCAGATTGATTAGTATAGTCACATACATACAGAAAGAAAAGACAACTAAAAGTTCATTCTGAAATGTGTTTTTCTTTTCTTTTCTTTTTTTGAAAAGCGAGAACATTATGTTCAGGAATATATAGCTGGATTACTGTAGCAAGCAAACAAAAGAACATAAAACTACAAGGTCATACTTATACTTTGACCTGAAATGAATTATTGTATGCGTCTTTGATTTTTTTTTTCTTGACATCAAATTTGCATTGTTTTGACTTGTTTTCTTTCAAACCAAGATAGTCACTATTTTCTTTCCTTTAGGAAACCATTCAGTTATGCTTGAAAAAAGAACAGGAGCAAACAATTACAACATTTATTTCTACTTAACATACTCAAAATTCAATATGCTGTATCTCATGCTGCCAATGAGCAGCATGCTTCATAAATGGTTTAGGCCTAACATACGTGAAAAACTGCTTCCTGGGTTCTTCCCATTTATGGCATACTGATTCCATGAAAGATGTTCTCTCTAGTCAGCAAAGGCAGTAAAAAAACAGTGGCTGAGTTCCTGCATTGCCTACTTAGTTAGGAACGCATAACTAACTTTTCCTGGCCTGACCCTCCAAACCTGACTTAACAACCTGCAGCCACTCTGAGCAACGGAGATCTGTTCTGCTGCCAATTGGAGAGCAGCAGGATGAAATGTCCAGTCATCTCCTACCATCACATGAGCCTGTGATAATCAGAAAAAGGACACCTGTCATCATTCCTCATCACAGCCTTACTCCCTGGTGAAAGGGGGCTGAAAATGTCATCCTGTGCAGCCTGATTGGCAGCAAAATAGATCTCCATTTCTCAGTGTGGCTGCAGGCAGTTAAGGTAAGGTTGGGAGGGCATTTATGAAAGTGGCAATAGTGCCACAATTGTGAACATGTAGTATTAGTGAATATACATCTTTATAGATTAATAATTCTGGGTTATGAATCTGTAAATGCAATACAGGATGCCTGTCAATGTTACCCTAAGTGCTCAGTGGTCATGAAGACCCTCTAAATATCGACAGGCCTAATTTAGACATTAATTTGGGGAATTAATGTACTCGACTTGGCAATGCAAGAGGGGGGTAACAACAGGACCTTGTGACCAACTATACCAGTACTAAGGAGGAGACAAATGCTAGATTTATTTGGAAAACAATAATATTAGCATTCATACACACACACTCAGGCATCAAGCATTCATGCAAGACTAGTAAAATAAGTGGGAGAGACTGAGATAGAGGAATACCTTTTCCTGTAGAGATGAGGTTGTGGAGGAAGCTAGCAGGGTGGGGGTCCCAATCTGGAATGGCTGCACAGATGGATGTAGTGTGCTCAGGATGGGGATCTGTGAGCATTTGAGTGAAGTTTTGGAATGTTTTTTATAGTAAATGTTTGCCTTCTGGGGATGGGTTTTTGAGTAGAAGACAAAACTTCGTGGTGTTGCTCCGAGAGTGACAAAGGCATTCTGGATGTGTTAATAGTGTTTTAATGATTGAATACTTTGCGAGTGAAAAGGAGGAAGCAACTTCCTTTGTTCAGATATGAGTAAACTAATGAGGGTCATTTACAGGTTTTGAGTTGCCAGACTGGGCAGATGGGATTAGCCAGGTGTACGTGTCTTCAGTTGCCTTGCAAATTAGCATTTCTTCAGAACTTAGGCAGCCTCTCCCAAAGTGCATTCCTGACTAAGCAATGTTTGTCTCTGGGTTTTCTAGTTCCCCCAGGTTTATGTTAGGAGTTTATGTTTATGTTATGTTAGTCTCCATCCTGGAGACTTGCTGAAGCTTAGGTATGATGCATTTCTGAGACTATATTCTCCAATTGTCCCTATTTGGCAGTCTGTGTATGAAAAAATAGTTTGCACTCAGTTGACTCAGCAGGGAGGAGAGGAGAGGAGAGCGGGTGGAATCTTACTTTTTCCAGTAGGCTCAGGCAAAAACAAACCTCTGCCTCATCTCCTAATTTGTGCCTTCTTCCTCATTAACAAATTTTGCTATCTTGACCACAGACTAATGCTGCTTGGCTGCATGTGACCCAGTCATCATCTGTGAAATGGTGGAAGGTATGTAAGACCTAACCACTTGGCCTTTGGGGTGCAAGGCTATATTTCAGGGAAAAGCTGGGAAAATTAATCAAATCATAATCCTCCATTCATTTGCAGATGATATTAACTGGCCTCAGGGGATCCTGGCTTCTTTTAGTCCGCTGGCCATTTATAGTATTTTATTGTATTTATTGTTTTTTATTGTGATTTTAGATTAGTTGGTTTTAATTTATAATTGTTTAATATTTTTTTATGGGGGAGGGTGCGGTGGGGGGTGTTTCGGGATTTTATCTGTATTGTATTTTAATTTTTGTAAGCCACCCCGATTGTTTTAACAGAGGGGCGGGGTATAAATAAATTTTATTATTATTATTATTATTAACTGTTATTCATCTTGACATTTCAAGATAGGATGATCTATAATCTGAACAAACAAATAAATACCATTTTCATGTAGGACACATTAGGACATGCTCATTTTCTCTTAATGTAATGAAGAAATCCATCAGACAATTCCTTGGAGCTTCTTTTTCATGTCTCCAATTTGGAGAGTCCATAATTTGCAAGTCACTCCCTTTTTCATAGAATCATAGAATTGCAGAGTTGGAAGAGACCATGAGGGCCATCCAGTCCAACCCCCTATCACGCAGGAAATCACAATCAAAGCATCCCCGACAGATGTCCATCCACCTTCTGTTTAAAGACCTCCAAGGAAGGAGACCCCACCATGCTCTGAGGGAGTGTGTTCCACTGCTGAACAGCTCTTACTGTCAAAACGTTCCTCCTAATGTTGAGGTGGAATCTCTGTTCCTGGAGCTTGCATCCATTGCTCTGTGTTCTAGTCTCTGGAGCAGCAGAAAACAAGCTTGCTCCATCCTCAACATGACACCCCATCAAATACTTAAACAGGGGTATCATATTGCCTCTTAACCGTCTTTTTTCCAGGCTAAACATACCCAGCTCCCTAAGTCTCTCCTCATAAGGCATCGTTTCCAGACCTTTCACCATTTTAGTCGCCCTTCTTTGGACATGCTCCAATTTGTCCATATCCTTTTTGAATTGTGGTTCCCAGAAATGGACACAGTATTCTAGGTGAGCTCTGACCAAGGCAGAATTGAGAGTGGAACTATTACGTCCCTTGATCTGGACACTATACTTCTATTGATGCAGCCCAAAATCGCATTGGCCTTTTTAGCTGCCGCATCAGACTGTTGACTCATGCTCAACTTGTGGTCTACTAGGACTCCTAGATCCCTTTCGCATGTAGTCTCATTCAGTCAGGTCTCCCCCATCCTATATCTATGCATTTCATTTTTTCGCCCTAGGTGCAGTACCTTACATTTCTCCATATTGAATTTCATTTTGTTAGCTGTGACGCAGCTCTCCAGTCTATCCAGGTCATTTTGAATTTTGATCCTGTCCTCTAGGGTATTAGCTACTCCCCCTAATTTGGTGTCATCTGCAAATTTGATAAGTATGCCCCTAATTCCCTCATCCAAGTCATTGATAAAGATGTTGAATAGCACTGGGCCCAGGACCGAACCTTGTTGCACCCCACTGGTCACATCTTTCCAAGACGAAGAGGAGCCACTGCTGAGCACCCTTTGGGTTCAGCTGGTCAACCAATTACAAATCCATTGAACAGTTAACTTGTCTAGCCCACATTTTACAAGCTTGTTTGCAAGAATGTCATGGGGAACCTTGTCAAAGGCCTTACTGAAATCAAGGTATGCGATGTCCACAGCGTTCCCTTCATCTACCAAGCTGGTAACTTTATCAAAAAAAGAGATCAGATTAGTATGGCATGACTTGTTTCTCCGAAACCCATGTTGACTTTTTGTGATTATGGCAGTGCCTTCTAAATGTTCACAGAATCTCTGTTTAATGATCTGCTCTAGTATCTTCCCTGGTATTGATGTCAGACTGACTGGACGATAATTGTTGGGATTCTCCCCCCCCTTTTGAAGATGGGGACAACGTTTGCCCTCCTCCAGTCTGCTGGGACTTCTCCTGTTCTCCAGGAATTCTCAAAGATTATTGCCAATGGCTCTGAGATCACCTTTGCCAGCTCTTTTAATACTCTTGGATGTAGTTCATCTGGTCCTGGAGATTTAAATTCTTTTAGTTTAAGAAGGTATTCCTATACTACCTCTTTGCTTATTCTGTGCTGGATTTCCCCTATTGTGTCCTCTGTTCCTTTATCCTCAGATTGGTCCCCCTTTTCCTTTTCTTAAAACACTGAGGCAAAGAAGGTGTTGAGTAATTCTGCCTTTTCTCTGTCCCCTGTTAGCATTTTGCCATCTTCTCCACGTAGTGGCCCTACCATTTCCTTCTTCCTTCTTTTGGTGCGGACATACCCCCAAAAACCCCTTTTTATTTTTCTTAACCTCTCTAGCAAGCCTGAGCTCATTCTGCACTTTAGCTTTTCTGACTTTACTCCTACACGTGTTTGCTATCTGTTTGAATTCTTCTTTGGTGATTTCCCCCTTTTTCCATTTCCTATACATGTTCCATTTAAAACTTACTCTGTTGAAATTTCTTTAGTCATCCATCCGGGTTTCCTGAGACACCTCCCATTTTTCTTCCTCAATGGTACTGTTTGAAATTGTGCCTTCAGTATCTCCCTTTTGAGAAAGTCCCAAAGGGTCTTGTACTTTTATAAAGTACATTTTGAGGTCTTGTACTTTTATAAAGTACATTTCCTTTGAACTCATGGAATGGTCTCTCCACTGAAAAAGCTGAAAGAAATGACATTGCATTTTTTTCAGTATCAGGTCAAGATGTTCCTCTGCTTCCAGACATTTGATGGAATTTAATTAGCTGACATTTAAATGCCTGTCTTAAACAAATGCTTATCCATATTATTTGTTAGCTTATATACAGTAGTTTCATTCAGTGTGTGTGCATGCACACACATAGACACAGACACACATTTAAAATTTCCTCTTGACAAAGAGTAATTTGTTCTTGCCATGTAGTATTGTTTCATACTACATTGGGACCCCCATATCCACAAGTTCAATATCCATGGATTTAAGCATCCACGGATTGTCACTGCATACCTAAAATGGTGCTGCTGTATACCTAAAATGGTGGTGCCCATACTTAAAATGGCCTCTGTAAAGATCCAGACAGAACTTCAATTCACTCAGACAACCATCACTAGTCAAAGTGTTTTATTGCAGAGGTAAAGAAGTGAACAGGTCCAAAGTCATTGGCAGAATAGATTCACAAGAGTCGACCCCCCTTTCCATCCCCCTTTCTCTTTCCCTTGCCTTCAGCAGCTGGGTGACCTTGGAGATATAGGGTGATCACTCCAGCCCTGGGAACTGTAAGGTACTTGCATTCCAGCTCCCCTCCCAACACAGCAACAATAATATCCAGACCCCTACTATGCATGACAGGACCCTGGCTGGACCTAGTGAAGCCTAGTTCAGACAGGCATCCTGATAGCCACTCCCATTGGTTAATATGGGAATCTACTATCTGTTGTCAGTAATGCACTGGATGATGGCAAACAAATTGAAACTTAGTCCAGACAATAGAGAGTTACTCCTTGCCATTCAAAAGGCAGGTCAGATTCATGGACCATGAACAAACTCCAATTTTAGGCCATTGTTTAGTTTCAAGAGGCATTGTGGAGATGGGAGTGAATTCGTAAAGGTGAATCCATGGCAAATGCAGCTGTGAAGCTCAAAATCTAGGTTTGCCTTTTGTATGCCTGGAAATTGAAGTTCACAGCAGGCTGAGTGGAGTTCCAGGTTCCTTCTCCTATTGCTGGCCACTGTACCTTCCCACAAAGCAACTCCTGAGTGTTGAGGGAGGCTCTGGAATGGCATAGGACTGCAGTGGGACAGGGAATGGGAAAGTTCATTGGGGGGGGATATAGATGGGGAAAGAATTTGTTGGGTTTGTATTTTCCTACAAAAGTATCCATTATGTACGTCCTGGCAATGGGATGAATGACATCTTACCACAGAAAAACACACCCTTCCAAGGCTTGTGTTATCTTTTGGCAAAGAAAAATATGCACAAAAAAATGTACATACTTTTCAAAAATGTACCCAATCAAAAAAAAAAGTGTATTTGAAAAATATGCATAAAAACTCTTTTATCTATTGGCAAAATACATCTCAAATTGATAAATTTGAAAAACTCATACCAAAATGCAGGTTGGGGGTTCCAAATACTTGCAAGAGGGGAGGGGATCTCAGAGCCTGTCACAGAACTGCAGTGGATGGGAATGATTATGAATTTTGAGAAATACTAACTAAGCAAAACAAATTTTCACATTGTTAGGTAGGGCTGCCTTGTGTGAGTGGAACTGCCTTTCTACTTGCACATCACAAGATTAGATCCAAGACATGAGGTACTCTCTTAGATATGGTACAAGCCATGGGTTTCTGTTATATTTGAAACCACCCTGAGATATCAGCCTATTTGTATCAGAGCTCTGTGCATTTAGCAACACCATAAATGTATAGAAGAGAAAACCACCACATTTGATCCTTGGAAGTTGTACTTTGTCAAGAAAACCCATTGTCTCTCACTCTGTTATCTTTATCTTGTTCCTTGTTTTCTGTCCTCATCGTCAAATCACTAGACAGCCAGCCTGTGCTATACACAAATCAGATTCTGCTGTGGTAGAAGCAGTGTAGAATAAATATTGCTTCTTAGAGCAACTAGTTTTCAGAGGCCTATGAGATGTGACAGT
This sequence comes from Gambelia wislizenii, assembly GCA_030847615.1. NCBI lineage: Eukaryota > Metazoa > Chordata > Lepidosauria > Squamata > Crotaphytidae > Gambelia > Gambelia wislizenii. The sequence goes on along the minus strand of JAUMIR010000001.1, from coordinate 270,996,902 downwards.
ATTCTGTTTAGCTGATAAATTGCAGTGTAGCAGGAAGGATTCTACAATGAGTATTGATTTCTTTTGTGCATAGAACTCATTTTGCCACAGTTTGTGAATTGCCTTCATGAGCTGACAATCCATTAAGGATCACTTTGTATGTCTCTCCCTTCATTATTGCTTCTTTTACTGCTTTCTGCTTTACTGCCTTTTAAAATACATTGTCAAGGCAAACGAAAATAGGTAAAAGGGGAAAACTCTAATAGTGGGAAAACAATTTGGTTCCTGGTAAATAGCTTTATTGAAAAGGGAGAAAGGAGCATTTTTACTGGGCAACTGCCTGCCAAATTGATATTACGTTTTTAAGGTTAGAAATCTATTGTTGTTGTTTTTCAAATGGTAGGATTACCTTCATACTTACTGTTGCTCTATGATATGTAAGAGTCATTTGAATATACAAAAAAAAAAAATCAGAACATCTAGGGTGTTTGATTTTCATGATTGTGTATATCTGTTCTGCTCCTATTTGTAAAACTGATATATAAAAGAAATAAGAGATTATAGCAATTTATTTACTAAATCATAACCCCCCCACATATTTACATTTACATTTCTATTACTCATTTCTATTACTTACATTTCTATTACTCATGTTGAACTAATCTGTGGATGTTATAGCTCTTTATTACAACTTCATTTGGTTTTCTGATGTATTATTTTGTTCATGTGTGGTCACTCAAATATATAAATCAGGATTGTTTATATATAATTTTTAATATATGTGTGTTAATCTACACATGCTATGTTCTTAATTAAAAAAAATAGAAAATAGGCCCTGACCACAAGCTTACACACTAATCACATTAAAAACAAAACAAAAAAGCTTAAGGATGTTAAGGGACGGTACAAAAACCAGAAAAGTGGCCAATCAGAAAATGCTAAAATAGTCTTATTCAGGAAAATGAGAGGGCAAGGACCATTGCCTTCACCCCTCAAATATGTGAAAGTAACAAAACAAAAATCAAGGCTAAATTACTTCATGAAATGTCTTCCAACTTCCCCCCATGAAACTTTAGTTTCATTAAACATGATAAACCAGCCTTTCTCACCCTTTCTATCCTGGAGGAACCCTTGGAATGATTTTCAGGTCTCAGGGAACTCTTCCATAAACATTATTCTATATACTGCTGTTGATTTCCCCCCACAATCACAATCTCTTGAGGAACCCCTGGCAACCTCTTGGGGAACCCTAGGGTTCCAGGGAACCCTGGTTGAGAAACACTGTGATAAATGAACTCCTACAGAACTCCATGGAGCTTCCTTCTGATTAAACAGATATAGGATTTTCCTAATCATTCTCATCCATAAAGTATACAACATTGGGCACCCTTAAAATGGTTGTTTCTATTTCATGGAACAAACTCCTACAGAACTCCATGGAGCTTCCTTCTGATTAAACAGATACAGGATTTTACTAATCATTCTCATCCATAAAATATACAACATTGGGCACCCTTAAAATGTTTGTTTCTATTTTCAACAAAACATCTCTCAGTTTTTGAAAGGCATTCTTTTTTATTTAGCTATTTCAATGAAAAAACAAACCCACATACCAACTCAAACAACTCATTTTTGCATGAATGAAGCCATTTCAGGAAGGAAATTGTTTTGAAGCAGCCCTCTCAGGAAGAAAAATCACTTTAACCTCAACGTGGATGTCCCAGGTCAACATATGTTCATGTTGTTACTTCACAATGCCATTTGTGTCCTATAATTTCTCCAGGGGTGAACAGAGACAGGTATGTTATTTAGTTTGATCCTCTGAATAACCTTGTGGTGTGGATTAGGTTGAGAGGGGCAAGAATGGTCTTTTCAGGGGTACATATTTGAAATGGTATTTCAATCAGGGGATACCTGCTTCCAGATCTGACACTTTAGCTAATTAAACCATATATGCTCACTGAATGTCCACTGTAAAGCTCAGCCTTATAGGCAGTAGAATGAGGTATGATTTTTTTTGTATGACACATTTATATAAAATTTTGAGAAAAATATGGCCCAACACCTGAACTATGAAGAGGTGCCATCCATTACTGTACCTCAGCATTCTCCCACATTATTCTTCCCGTGTGATTGAAAATCTTCCCCACAGACCCTTCATCACAACATCTATGGAGTTGTACTAGGTATTGTATTTTAGAGCTGGGGTGTGCAACTTGTGGCCCTCAACAGTTTCTTGGACTGCAGTTCCCATCAGTCTCATTTAGCATAACCAATGTTGAGTGATAATGGGGTGTTGCATTTGGAGGGCTGAAGATTTTCCACCCCAGGCTTTACCAAAATTGAAACAAAATAATGTCTCACCAGTCTACACTTGCTAAATTCAATAAATCCAGCTATTTCCAGTGTTCAGAAACCTGGTTGTACCTGCTCACCATGATTTCTCAATCTAGTATGTAATGGATAGAGGTACAAATTACAGGAAATGGTGGTTTCACAAGGAGCCCTACATATTGACACAATCACACTAATTCCAAAAAGGGCAATCCTTTGGGATTGAGCCAGCCTACAATTTGGCTTCTGAACCATGTTCTTCCCATTCCGTGGAAATAAGTGCTTACAGTCATTTTAATGGTATATGAAACCACCACCAACAACAACAACACAACATGACTGTAATGACTGTAATGGGGCTGTGATGATGATGTTACGGCCAATCAAAGAAAGAAATTATCTTTGAGGAAACAATGTCCAGACCTGGATTTTTTATTTATTTATTTATTTATTTATTTATTGCATATCATGGTCTCATTAGTATGTGTTTCACCCCATTTGCTTCAGAAAACAGAAATGCCTTTACTACAGCTATTATGGTAATTAATGCCTTCTCTCCCCACGTGATGATTTGGGAGCTACCTTCCTCAAACAAAGCATGATTCCTTCCTTATGGGAGGTCAAAATATCACCCCCGAATTTGGCAGAAATTATTGTTTCAGATAAGTACACTATAAGCCAGAGGTGATAATCAGATGTGGCTAATGTGGCACCAGAATAATGACAACAGAACGCAAAAGGATGTCAATATCACACAATGTTGTCCTTTTGTGTTCTGCTATTGTTATTCTGGCATTTCTTTTTATTGACGGGTCGAGCTGTGAATAGATCGCCAGCCCTGTTTTGGAGCCGGCATTGTGGCATGTCAAACCTCAGGCCATTTAACTCATGTGAATGCAGTGTCAATGGCTGGTCCAGCGTGAACACTTCTGGGTCAGATTGTGACATCCAGGTAAGTGACACACTTTTTAAAACCTTTCCTGGTTTACTTGGAAGTTTTAAAGTGTGTGTCTGTGCTTTTTGTAACTTTTGTGTTTTATTTTTGATTTTATTTTTGAATTTCCTGCCCAATAAAGTTTCATGGGATTTCAAAGGAGAAAGTGAACAGGGCTTTGTTCACTCCCTCTTTATTGCTGGGGAAGGCTTCTGCCAGGATTAGAGGTAAGTGCGGTTGAGAGGGGGAATTCTTTTGCCGGCATAAAAAGATTTTGGTTTTTTTTTAATCCCAGCAAAAGAACGTTCAAAGGGGATCATCTGATAAAGTCCTAAAATTCAGCTTGACTGTTTAATTAATGGTAAGCTGCATAGGCACGTTGTGTGGGTGATTGCCTGGGAACTGTCACAAGTATTTGAACGGGTCCTCAATTTTCTTAGGATGATGGCTGTTCAGAGTATGTGACAACCGTGCAGATGTAGAAGACCAAAACAAAACAAAAAAGAAACCCAAACAAGACAACATGCTGTATCTGTTGTTAAATCAGCCTGAGAACTGCCAGGAAAAGATGGATTGCTGGGATTCATATGGGCAATAGGTTGACTACTTCACCTTCCATTATATCAAAATGTCAATTTGTCTGATGAAAGTAGAGGTATCCTTCTTCAGAAAGAAAATGTGCTCTTTTGTTTCAAATGTAAAACAGAATCTGGAACTCAGTCTAACCAGAAAGCATGGTTCTCTGATTATCTTTATTATTTTATGTGTTAGGTATTAAAAGTTGGGAGTTTTTCATCACAACAGTTAAAAATTATACCAGAAAAAAAACCTCGCCCCCCAAAAAATGTCAGCATGTTTTTACACTTTCAAAGAGGGTAAGAATCATGGGTGCTTTTGAATGTTGAAGGAGCTCTATCAGTCTTACCTTTTCACATTGCTTGGATCTAATATCATAGAGTTGGAAGGTGTGGTGACGACATTTAAAACCCTAAATGGCTTGGGGCTTTGATACATGAAAGTGCACCTGCCTCTCTCTATATATGCCTGAGTGAGGGCTGTTGGAGGGTCCTTCCTCTGTGACCCATCAGTCAGAACAACAAACTGTGAGTGGATGTTTGAGAGGGCCTTCACTGCCATGGCACCCTAGATATAGAATCTACTCCCTTAGAGGCCAAATTGTCACTGATGCTCCAGTGATCTGGTTTCATCACAAAGTAAATACCTGGAACTGGAGCCTTTGGAACCAGTCCATTTAATCCAAATTTATATGTTTGTGTTTTAAAATGGTTTCACCCTATTTTAACTGGTTTTAAATTGTTTTAATTTGTCAAATTGTTTATATGTTTGAATCTGTTTAACTTACTTTTACAGTTTTAAGAATATTAAAATTGATTTTATTGTAAGTTGCCTACACAGAGTGGGATATAACTATATTTAAAAAAAAATATTTGATTTTTATTCCATCTTTCTCTTTATGCAGAACCCAAGACAGCCTACAGTATTTAAAAGACAAGTTTCAGTTAAAACATTATTTATACAAAAATTTAAAAATAATTAAATAACAGTACAATTAAAAACAAGAGTAAAGCAATTTAAAACACGGATCATAATAAGAAAAATAAATTAAAAAACACAACCCTACCACATACCATTTCTGTTACATAGATTTTCAGCCAAAGGCCTGCCTGAATAAAAAGGTCTTAGCCTGCTGGTGAAAGGAAAGGAGAGAGGAAGGCAACTGAACCTCCTATGGGGGAAAATTCCACAATCTGGGAGCAGCCACTGAGAAGGGTCTCTCCTGGGTCCTTACCAAATGTGCTTGTGATGGTGGTGGGACCAAGAGAAAGCCTTATTAAATAAGTAAGTAAGCAAGTAAATGAAATAGTCCCATTCCTGCCACTATTGTCTGATACATAGTGACACACACTTTTTACCTGCTGGAATAAGGCACATAAATTCCATTCCCTGTGACATACAAGCCTCTTCAAGGAGGACATATTATTGGGATAAAATCTGAAGCACAAATTAACATCAGTTTTGTGCACTTTAGTGGCTATATTTGAAGAATCTAGATATTGTCTAGTCCAGGGTATCTGACTTACCATGCTAAACGTACACTTTTGCTAGGTATGATGGTTCAAATATCAGGAATACAGAGTAAACCCTAGAACATGAGATGTCAAACATCTGCCAGGCCATAGTACATGTTGGTGGATGCAAGTTCGTCTTGGTCAGTTTCAAGCTGGCATAGAGTAAATGGTGGGCAACACATAGTTTGTGGGTTGAATATGCCCCTGCTTTTTTTTTTTTTTTTTTTTGTGGTCCTGATATTTCCCTACCCAATGCTGCTTTTTTCTGTTAGAGAAAAAAGGAGATTTGACAGTGTATCCAACACTTTAACTACAATGGCTCCATCCTACAGAATCCTGGAATTTATAGTTTTGTGAGGCACCAGCACTCTTTGGCAGAGAAGGCTAAAAACCTTGCAAAGCTTCAAATCCTGGAATTCAATAGAATGGAGCAATGGCACTTAAAATGGTGTCAAACTGCTACAACTTTGCAGTGTGGATATACCATGTGCTCCTCAAGCATCCGGGCAGCATGATTTCTTTAAAACAAGTGTTATAGCCCACACACTTTCTTTCAAGAAAAGAAGATGACAGTTTTTCAAAATCATAAGTGGTCATCCAGTCACTCCTCCTTTCAAATTTTGGCAGCAGAAGTGGTGTGTATGTGTGTGCATGAGAGTGTGTGCATGTGATGTCTTGAGGAAAATTGCCTTTGGACCTGCTGAAGTTGTTCATACCCTGTATAGTTGAAGATGATGTCTGGAGCGTATGTACTTCTGGAGCTTGTGGGGGCAATTAGCTAACACACATTGGAAACTGTTTAATGCAGTGTAGATGTGTAAATAGCTATTGCTTAAAACAGTTTGTAAGCCGCTCTGATAGCCTTGTGGCTGAAGAGCGGGGTATAAATAAATAAATAAAAAATTAAAATAAAATAAAAATTTTCTAAGAGACTATTTCTCCATTTCCTTTTAATAAATAATTTCTGAACATGGATTAGTAATTGGGTTCCTCCCACTGGAACTAAAAGGACACTAACATTTATCTTATGTTGGGAATGGTATTAAAAGAATAAACATGCACATATTGGAGACATTAGGGAAAATGTGTGTCAATCACATTTAATCACATTTAAATCTCCACAGTCTGTAAAATCAGGACTAGACAACTTCTACAAGTCCAGTCGTGTCAGATAAATGAGTTAATTTCATGAGTTAGGTTAATCATTGCTACAATTTATGTATGAGAAGAATATTTGGAAATAATTGAGCAATGATCAAAAAATGTGTCAGGAAACCCTGATGGGAATCTCTGCACAAAATTCACATATTTTTATCAAAAAGAAACAAAACAAAAAGCCACTTCCTGTGTGTAAATGTTGTGCAGAATAAACCATTAACTACACTATAAATGATATATCGTGCACATAAAAAAAAATACTTCCATGCAGAAATATTATTCTCTGTACAGAAAATGGTATTTGGGCACAGAAAATCTGGGTTTTTATTTTAAATAACACAATGCAAATTTTGTGCAGAATAAGCACCGAACTATAACATTTTCTGCACTAGAAACATATACTTGTCTTCACAGAACATGCTGTTTGCTGAATTTCACACATGTATAGCATTTTTTAAAAGTTCTAACATGAGGAAACATTATTAGCTGCTCTTATGTAAGCAGAACCCTATCTTTCCTTGGTTTTTTTCCAGGCTGTGAGGCCGTGTTCTGGAATAGTTTCTTTCTGACATTTCACCTGCATCTGTGGCTGCCATCCTCAGAAAATGGTTGGGTAGGAGTGTGTGGGGGATTTGTATACAGTGAACCCCTGTTGGGGAATATATGTAAATTTGGGTAATTGAACGGTTAGTTTCTGGGTATAGAAATGCAAGGCTCGTTAGTGTCTGTTTGGCTAATGGTTGGTTGATGGGCCATTATCTCCCCCTGTCCCTGGGTGGACTTCTTTTCTAAGTGTTGTGTTTTTATTCTATTGTTTTTCAAAACTGGGAACCAGATTCTGTTTACCTTTAAGGTTTCTTCTTTCCTGTTGAAGTTGTCCAGGTGTTTGTGGATTTCAATAGCTTCTCTGTGCATTCTGACATGATAGTTGTTGGCCTGGTCCAGAATTTATGTGTTTTTAAATAGCATTTTGTGTCCAGGTTGGTTTATAACATGTTCTTCTATAGTTGATGTTTCTGGCTGGCCCAGTCTGCAGTGTCTCTCATGTTCCTTGATTCGTGTTTGCGCACTGCGTTTAGTGGTTCCTGTGTAAACTTGTCCAGAGCTGCATGGTATGTGGTAAACTCCTGCAGCTGTGAGAGGGTCTCTTTTGTCCTTAGCTGAGCGTAGCATTTCTTGGACTTTCTTGGTTGGTCTGTAGATGGTTTGGAGGTTGTATTTCCTCATCAGATTCCCTATTCTGTCTGTAACTCCTTTGATGTATGGTAAAAAATACCTTCCCTTTGGGTGGCTGTTTTTCTTCTTCATTCCTATGTTTTTTTTCTTGGTCTGGCTGCTCTTGTGATGTCTGATCTGGAGTAACCATTAGCCTGTAGGGCCCAGTTTAGGTGCTTCAGTTCATCTTCCAGGTAGTGGGGTTCGCAGATCTTTTTTGCACGGTCTACCAATGTTTTTATTGTGCTTCTTTTTTGTCCTGCATGATGATTGGAGTTCTTGTGTAGGTATCTGTCCGTATGTGGGGGTTTTCTGTATACCTTGTGGCCTAACCATTGGTTTGGTTTGCAGATGACTAGGACATCCAAGAATGGCAGTTGTCCTTCCTTCTCTTTTTCCATTGTGAATTGGATATTTGGGTGGATACTGTTCAGGTGGTTCAGGAATAAGACCAAATCCTTTTTGCCATGGTTCCAAATGGTGAAAGTGTCATCCATATCGGAACCATGTTGTGGCTTCTTTGGTGCTATTTCCAGGGCTTGCTTTTCAAAATGTTCCATGTAAAAGTTTGCTATCATTGGGCTCTGGGGTCTGCCCATGGCTACCCATCTATCTGTTCATAGAATTCGTTATCCCACTAGAAGTAGCTTGTGGTGAGGCAGTGTTTGAACAAGGCTGAGATATCCTCAGGAAATATTTCTTGCTATGATGTCCATTATAGAGACTTTGGTGTACAAGGAGACAACATCAAAACTGATCAGTCTGTCTCCGATAGACGGAGTAACCTACAGGCTAATGGTTACTCCAGATCAGACATCACAAGAGCAGCCAGACCAAGAAAAATCCACAGGAATGAAGAAAAAAAACAGCCACCCAAAGGGAAGGTATTTTTACTATACATCAAAAGAGTCACAGACAGAATAGGGAAACTGATGAGGAAATACAACCTCCAAACCATCTACAGACCAACCAAGAAAGTCCAAGAAATGCTATGCTCAATGAAGGACAAAAGAGACCCTCTCAGAGCTGCAGCTTACCTCATACCATGCAGCTCTGGACAAGTTTACATAGGGACCACCAAATGCAGTGTGCAAACACGAATCAAGGAACATGAGAGACACTGCAGACTGGGCCAGCCAGAAAAATCAGCAGTAGCAGAACATGTTATAAACCAACCTGGACACAAAATGCTATTTAAAAACACATAAATTCTGGACCAGGCCAACAGCTATCACGTCAGAATGCACAGAGAGGCTATTGAAATCCACAAAACACCTGGACAACTTCAACAGGAAAGAAGAAACCTTAAAAGTAAACAGAATCTGGTTCCCAGTTTTGAAAAACAATAGAATAAAAACCCAACACTTAGAAAAGAAGTCTACACAGGGACAGGGGGAGATAATGGCCTATCAACCAACCATTAGCCAAACAGACACTAACAAGCCTTGCATTTCTATACCCAGAAACTAACCATTCAATTACACAAATTTACATATACTCCCCCATAGGGGTTCACAGCATATAAACCTCACACACACTCCTACCCAACCATTTTCTGAAGATGCTAGCCACAGATGCAGGTGAAACACAGAAAGACAGATGGTGTCTCTCCTCTCAATGACTGTCTTAGAGCGGTAATGGATTGGATGAGGAAAAACAGATTGAGACTAAATCCAGACAAAACGGAGGTACTGACAGTCACAGGCCCGAATCTGGGAATACAACTTCCAGTCCTGGATGGACTCACACTCTCCTCTAAGGACTGTGTTCGCAGTCTGGGGGTACTCCTGGATTCATCGCTTCGCATGACTAGTCAGGTGAATGCGACGGCCAGAAGTGCCTGTTATTAGCTTCGGCTGATACGCCAACTGCGCCCTTACCTGGATACAAGGGATCTGGAAACTCTGGTACATGCTTTGTTAACCTCACGTTTGGATTACTGTAATGCACTCTACATGGGGCTACCCTTGTGCCTAACCCGGAAACTTCAACTGGTACAAAATATGGCAGCCAGGTTAGTTACGGGTACATCTAGGAGAGAGCATATAACACTTGTGCTTAAATCTCTCCATTGGCTGCCAATTAGTTTCCGGGCACAGTACAAAGTGTTGGTTTTAACCTTTAAAGCCCTACATGGCTTGGGTCCATCTTATCTCCGGGACCGCCTCATCCCATATGATCCCCCCCACGCACTTCGGTCCTCTGGGAGGAACCTGCTGCAGCCTATGAAAATTAGGCTGTCACAGACCTCCTAGAGGACCTTCTCTTCTACAGCTCCCAGACTTTGGAATGGCCTGCCAGATGAGATCCGTCTTATCACTACTCTTGATAGCTTCAAGAAAGTGCTAAAGACGGATCTCTTCCGGCAGGCCTTCCCGGAATAACTTCCCGGTTCCAGTGGACTGATTGCTACCCACCCCCTTGCCATCGTTGCCGTTATTTATTTATTTATTTATCCTATTTTATTCTTGTTTTAACTCTTCATTAGTTTAATTTAGTTTTAAGGGGTGGGAGGGTTAGGATGGGGAGGGATTGTTTTAACTTGATGTTTTAATCTTGTTGTACGCCGCCCCGGTTGCTGAGCAGAGGGGCGGGTTAAAAATAAAAATTTATTATTATTATTATAAACTAATGTATTCCAGAACATGGCCTCACAGCCTGGAAGAACCCCAAGGAAAATCTATGGATGCCAGCCGTGAAACCCTTTGACTGCACATAGAACCCTATCTTTCAACAACTAAAACATCTTCCACTTCTGTAATTGGTGTCTTCTTTTCCTGTTTTCTCAACCTTTGAAAGTTCTAAGTCTCTCTCACTCCCCAAAGCACCTCAATCTACTCTCCTTGCTTAACTTTTTTTTTACCAGCCATATGTTGTACCAGTGAAGAAGGGTTGAGTGGCTGTTGTGATGTAATGCAAAGTTTGGTGCCTGCTTCTCTTTTTTTGATGTAGGTATTTATTTATTTCAACTCCTAGCTTCCTTTCAAGTTTGTAGTCCATAGATTTCCCAACACATCTTACAGACTAAAAGAACAATGCAACAACTGTACTAATAAAGCTATATGAAAATATAAATTATTTACAATAAAATATAGTTTCAAGGAAGTACAATGCCAATGAAATGGCATTGTGATAATCATGAGAAAACTGGCACTTTGGGCTGTTTATCTAATATAAGTGAGATTTCCTGACAGATAGATAGATAGATAGATAGATACAGTAGGTAGATTTACCCCCTTCTGGCTTACTCCCTCCTGTTTATGTAGGAGTAAAGAAAACACTTGAGCAGTGCTCAAAAATCATTCAGTTTAGAGGTTTGAGCTACGCAAGGACAAAATGAGTCATTGTTGGTTGGCATTAGTGAGAGAGAATGTGAAATCTTCTCAAATGTGCTTTTTACAAATACCTTAATTTATTTTATGGTTGAGTTTCCCAAGAGGCTGCATGGAGATTTTTTTTCCTATTGATTTATGTTGATGTTTTGAGCTTCATGCAAATTAGCTGTGCTGTCTGATATGAATCTCTGTTTTGAGTTACATTTTAATAGGAAGGTTAGATCCAGGAGTATTTCTAACAAAACAAAACAAAATTGTAAAAAAACCCTGAAGATATTCAATTGATAGTTTTATACTGAGTATACTGAGACAGTATTTAAAAGAATGGTTGAGAAATGAAATTCATTTTGAGGGACAAATAGCACCCAAATCAGTATTTTGAATGAGCACAGTCTAGGCATAACCTTTACCAGTGAAGGATAGAATAGTAAATGTGTTTCACCATTTTCAAAAGTAAATGGGAGATGTGAACCACATGTATGACATGGATGGGGATTCTAAGGGCCGAACTACATGTTATTCTTGCTACATGCTTGGCTGCTTCGGCTTCATATGTTCTTAAAACATACAGTTATGGTGATGGATGTGAGGACTGTCTATTAAATAACAAGATTGATACAATAACCCATCTTTATTTATATGTATTACAATTCTAATGCTTGTGTCCTTCAATATACTCCCTGTTCATACTCACAGACCAATGCAGTTTTGTTTTCCACTGGTTGAAGGTGTGGAGCAGATCACTTTCTGTCAGCTGTTTTAACACATCTGCCATTTTCTTCTATACTGCATCAATTGACTCAAAACGTGTTCCTTTAAGCACCAATTTCACTTTAGGGAAAATAAAAAAGTCACATGGTGCCAAATCTGGTGAATATGGAGGATGTTCAAGTATAGTAATGAGTTTATCGGCCAAAACCTGCTTCATAGAAAGTGCTGTATGAGCAGGTACATTGTCTTGATGAAGAATGAAACCATTTCCCCAAAGTTCTGGCCTTTTTTTTTCTGACTCTTTCCCTCAGCTTTGTCAAAACTTCCTTATAATAATACTGGTTAGCTATAGTTGTCTTTTCATATTAGCTGAGGTTTGGTTCCAGGACCCTCCCCCCCCCGCCCCGTGGATACCAAAATCCATGAATTATATGCAATGGCAGAGCAAAATGGTGTCCCTTATATAAGATGGCAAAATCAAGGTTTGCTTTTTGGATTATTGTTTTTTAAAGAATATTTTCAAGCCATGAATACTTAAATCCATGGATACCAAATCTGTGGATACGGAGAGACAACTGTATTTTGCCTTCTGGACCCCATTCTGCCAAAATTAAACCCTTCATGCAAAAAACAAAACAAAAACCCAATTTGAAAGTGGACTTGCTTTGATGTGCTTTTTTCATTCTTGGTAATGATGGTGTTTTCCAATTCATTGACTGTAATTTTGTATTGAGATCATACTGGAAGAGCCATGTTTCATCAGAAGTGATGATTTTTTTAAAAAAAAAAGGTTTAGGTACACCTCAAGTTGCTGCAGAAACTCAGTGCAAATTTCCTTGTGGCACTCTTTTTGCTCTGATGTGAGACCCTTAGGGACCATCTTGGCACAAACTTTTCTTATGTTTCATGCAAAATTTTCCACGCAGTGTCTTTGTCAATGTTCATGACTTCAGCTATCATTTGGACACTGAGTCGGCAGTCTTCTCAAACAATCTGGCTGATTTTCCCCACAATTTCTTCAGTTCTTGAAGGGGAAGGTCATCCAGGGCATTCATTGTCCTCCACATTCTCACGTCCTTCTCTGATTCTTTTGTGCCACTCAAATACATGCGCATAAGACATGCAGTCTTCCCCATAGGCATCAGTAAGTATTTGAAAAGATTTCATTGGTGTTTGTTCAGTTTTACTAAAAATTTCAAGTTGACACGTTGCTCAACTTTTAAACTTAGCATTTTTTCGGCATACAACAGAAAGCGCAGCTGCTTTAAATGGTGACTGACAATTAACTAAACGGCTGAGAGTGCTGATGTTTGTCCTGCAGGTTCAGACATGTTCACGGTCACTACTCAAGTGTTCACAATCAGGTCTCCCTGAATTGTCTGAAAGGTAGAAACACAGTCTTGTTATTTAATAGGGAGACCACATATGTGTGTTGGGGGTTCTAGTGAATGAGATTTATCCATTCCTTCTGTAAGTTGTCCCCCACTCCAGTGTATGTTCTTGTCAAAGCTATGGCCAATACAAAAATGTTCCTATTTGTAATTATGTAGTAATTCTATCTGTTGTTTGTACCTTCATTGGGGATTTCCTTGGAAAGGAATAAAGCTGCCATCACAATATACTATAGTTGTCCCCCTCTCCCAATAGGTCCTCACCATAGAGTAGAAATTAGAGAAAATTAGAAGGACAAGCTGTTCTTTGCTCAGTACACATCATCTACAGTTTAGTTCTAAGATGACTATTAGGAAAGTGAGGGTAAGTTGTTATTTTTTTTTGAGGGGGGGGGATACAGTTCCTATTTTTGGACTACAACTCTTGCCTATGTTGGCTTGGAGATTCTGGGAGTTGTGGTTCAATAAGATTTTTCTGAGTATAAAGTGCAACAAAACTCTGTGTCCTAAAGATGTAGTTCCCATAACAATTTTTTAAGAGGTGAGGGTGATTTTAGATGATTGTGCTTACAATATGATTACAATTATTGCATCATAATTGGGCTCTTAACTTCCTTTTATGTGTGAAATGGCTCTCAGGAACAAAATAACTTTCAGTGAAGGCATGCTTATTAAAAGATTCATTGACTGGATAACAACCACTTTACTCAGTCATACAATGTAACTTTTCAGAATTTTTCTAATTATTGTAGATTCCCTTCTCTCTTCCTCCTTAGATTTTCCTTGGGTTTTTTTTTCCAACTGTGAGGCCGTGTTCTGGAATAGTTTCTTTCTGATGTCCTGGAACCAAAGCCCAGCAAATATGAAGGGACAACTGTAGTTCATCTGGCCCTGGAGACTTGAACTCATTTATACTGGCCAGGTATTCCTGAACTAACTCTTTACGTATTCTGTGTTGTATTTCCCCTACTGCCTCATCTGCTCCATTTTACCCAGGTTGAGCACTGTTCTCCCATCCATCATAAATTCCCTTCTCTTTTATTATTCTGACCCCAGTAATCAACCCCAGTAATTCCCTAAGTTCTCTGAAATCAGCTTTCTTAAGTCTAGAATGCATATCTGACTACTTTTGGCTTCCCCTTTCTTCTGTATAACAAACTTCAGGAGAATATGGTCACTCTCCCCTAAGGATTCTGCCACTTCCATCCCATTAACCAGATTGTCTCTGTTGGTTAGGATCAGATCTAAAATAGCTGATCCCCTTGTTGCTTCTTCCACATTCTGGACAATGAAATTGTCTGCAAGACAAGTGAAGAATTTATTGCACCTTAAATTTTTGGCAGAGTTGGACTTCCAACAAATATCGGGATAGTTGAAATCCTCGTTACTACTATATCTCTCCTTTCTGAATGTGCAGTCATCTGTTCCAGGAAGGCATTATTCAAGTCCTCAGTTTGGTTTGGAGATCTATAGTACACCCCCACAATGATATGCGGGCTGTTCTTCTCCACCTTGATTTTTACCCAGATGCTCTCAACCTGGCTCCCAGGATTTTAATTTATGGATCTGTTCACAGGTATACACATCCTTAACATACAATGTTTCTCCACCCCCTTCCTGTTTTGTCTATTTCTCTGAAATAGGTTATACTCCTCTATTACTACATTCCAATTATGAGACTCATCCAACCAGGTTTCAGTGATGCCTATTATATCATATTTGTTTTGCTGTGCTAAGAAATCAAGTTCATCTTGTTTATTTCTCCTGCTCTGTGCATTAGTATAGAGACATCTAAGACCATGGGCCATTTCCCCTATCTGTCTTTTAAAGGTTTTATTCCTCTCACTACTGGGTTCTTGTACTATTTTCCTTATTCTCTGTATAACATTCAGGCTATTTATCTCCAGCACTTGATGAACTCCTGCCCTCAAGAATACTGTCTCCCTCCCCCACACAATTCAGTTTAAAGCTCTCCTGATCAGATCTTTCAGACTCTTAGCAAAAACATTCCTGCCAACTGTTGTGAGGTGCATCCCATCCCTTGCCAGAAGTCCAACTCCCTGTAACCACACCCCATGGGCCAGGAAGCCAAATAGTTCCCAGTGGCACCATCTGTGCAGCCAGTTGTTCACCACCACTATCTTTCTCTCCCTTCCTGGGCCATGCCCTTCCAGTGGAAGGACAAAAGAAATGACTACCTGTGCATCCACGTCCTTCCTACCCAGAGCCTCATAATCCCTTTTGATATTCTGAAGGCCATGCCTTGCAGTATCATTGTTTCCCACGTGGACCAAAAGGAATGGATAATGGTCAGTGGGCTTGACGAGTCTCATCAGCCTCTCCATTACATCGTAAACGTTTGCCCCAGGGAGACAACACACCTCTCAAGACATCTTATCAGGCCCACAAATTACTGATTCTGTACCCCCCAGCAGTCCCCTACCACCACCGCATGCCTCCTTTGAGGATTGACAGAGGCCAATCTGTGTGCTGAACAGTCCAAGGTCTCATGTATAGTTTCTGAGGCCTGGCTCTGCTGCTCTCCTTCTTGTTTCTTATTGCCACTGACAAGGGAGAGAGCTTAAAATCGGTTCTATAGTGCCAGACTCATAGAATGCCCCCTTCTCCTACTTCTATGAGTCACATTCCTCCAGACACCAACCTCCTGTGTATCTGAACTAAGTTCCTCCACAGAGACATCACCTATGTGTTCCCTTACCAGGACCTTCTGCTCTGCCCAAGAAAACCTCCTGCTCCCTAATATCCTGTAGAGTGGTTAATCGATTCTCAAGTGTGAGTGTATGTATATATATATGTATACACACACACATAACGCACACACACAAAAGAAGGAAAAAGGTGAACACAAGTGGTTCTCATAATCATATAAAGCAGGGAAAACAAACCTTTGGCCCTCCACTTTTTTTGGCCTACAATTCCCATAAGCTTACCCAGCATGTCTAAAAGGATTGCAGGAACTGCAAGCCAAAATATACTGATAAGCATTTGGCAATGGCTTCTGTGTCTCTAGAATGTATATCCTGTGCCTAGTTCACAGAAAAAAAAGGAAGCATGTGGACAACAGATCACCAGTACTGAGTTTTTATGCATTTTCCAACATGTGTCTGGTGCAGAAAAAAAAATACAATACCTGAAACATCTGTAAGCTTCTGCACAAAATACTATGAAGATGTGTCAATTCTTGCTGTAAGGTATGTAAACATTCTAGCTTCTGTTTCTGATGAATGGGATTTTAAAAATATATAAAGATCTTTATCATAAAAGTGTTTGTTAAAATCAATTTATTTTATTGTGCAGAGTCTTTTTGAGGAAATTATGCTATCAATAAAACAAAATCTGTACAGCATTCTGGTGACACAGGCCTTTGTCACTCAGCAGATGTCAACCCATAAAGCTGCAGATATCACAGTATTCCCTCCCTCTATATGGAAAGCTGAAATGTTTACACAGATTTAATTGGTGGTGGGTTTTAAGTGACAGCTGTTCATGTTAATGTGCCCCCCAGTGGCAAGGTGACCCATTTTTTAAGTTATTTGTTCCAGATCAAACAATGTAATGAGATGTATGTGCAAGATAGGTTTTGACTCTATTAAAATTTAGTCATGTGAATGTTACTCGGCATACATTTTAATGTGGTACTGTGGTTTGAAAATAGATTTTTGAAAGTGCATCAGGCAACTAGTTGAATGCAAAAAGCTTAATGTTAGAATCAGTTCTGTAAATCAAGTTGAGCCCATTGAACCAATCCACAGAGAAGTCACTGGCATTTTTTTAAAAGAAGCATAGAGAAATGAAATCAAGCTTTGAACAGCTCGGTGTCTCCTCACCAGCTCCCACCTGCACACATGGTTCTGGACTTTATATGTCTGATGATATGATTAATAAAGTATCTTCAGTTCTGGTGGAAGGAGTCCCACTTAAAGCCATCTCCTCAGGTCTTTCTTCCTCTTAAATTCAACATTCAATGAAATGCATACACATTCTATCCCAGGTTCTTTTTAATCAGTAACATGGCTTAAATGAAAGAAAATAAATCATTAGTGTCCAATTCATAGTGGACTGGATCTGGACAAGCAGTTATCAATGTCTTTACATGTGGATCCATGGTCCCACAAGGAATACTGAAATGTGCTCTGGTTGTTATTTGGCAAACCTAGACCCACAGATGTCAGAAGAACAAGGACTTGCTATTCGTGCAACAACAGAAAGTATTCCCAGTAAAGGGAAGTAAACTGAACCATAACCACTTTCAGCAGGATACTATAGACCATGTAGATCATGGGAGTAGTTAATGCGAGTCATGACCAGCTACTTTACACCAGGCCTCACTTCAGCAGAAAGTAAAGCAACACTGGCTCTATCCATTGCAGTAGTGAGTTGTGTGTGCTATTAACCTTGCGCCAAGCATTCCACGGCACTCCCAATGCTAATGGGTGTAGGTGACTCTGGTGGGGGATCCTTTCCTAAGAATCATGCCACCAAGCAGGTGAAACCAGGAAGTATGGGCAAAGGCTACCACAACAGAAACAAATATGAATAGGGTTGCTTACTGAGCAGAAGTGAACAGGCCAGGTTTGTTGTTATGATTTAACAGCTGATTAAATTCTAAAAATCATAAGGCGAAGTTTTTCATAAATATTTCGATGCCTGAGAGAACAGTAAACAGTGCCTGTGTCTCAATCAAGCCATGGTGCATAATTCCCAAAGCCAGACAAGTTCTTCTGGCACACGAGGCAGAAACTCCTACAAATACCTCTTCCCACTCCAGACAGCAAAAATACAGTAATAACAAAGTATAAGACTAACAATTTATTTAATTTCATGACCCCCCAAAATCTGATGCCTGAAATGTCTATGCCACTCTGCCAAACAGTAGAGCCAGTTCTGTGGCAGTGCTGATGAAAATAAATATTCTTGCTTGTTAACGCTGCAAAGTGTCAGTTTCGGATGACGCTGCCCTCTAGCAGTACTGTTGCGGTACCGCAGGGAGAGCTGAGTGTCATATTTCATTGATTTTTTACTCACGAAAGTTGATCGTGAGTAAAAATCAACGAAATATGACACTCAGCTCTCCCTGCGGTACCGCAACAGTACCGGCAGGGGCGAGCGTCATACGAAAGGGGCGCTTTGCAGCGCAGCAGCCTCGCAAGCTGGAGAGGCTGCTTGCATTATTTTTCTTCATCCGAAAAAGTCCTTTGTTAGGATATTGGGGCTATGTGGAGATAAAAGATCAGGGTGCATCTGTCAGGAATGCTTTGATTTTGTATTCCTGCAGGGCAGGGTGTTGGACTAGATGGCCCTTGTGGTCCCTTCTAGCTCTGTGATTCTAACACACAATTGGTTGGTTTTAAGTTCCACTATTCTGGACATTATGCAGAATCAAAGCATTGAGACATTTACAGTAACAAATTAATTTGGGGGCTTTCTAATCAGTTACCACAGTAAATTACTTTTTTAAAAGTAACTCTTCAAGTTCTGTTCAGGAGGGGAATAATAGAATACTCCTGTCTGCATTATGAAGTGGCAAAGGAGATTATAAGATGTGGCAAAATCCACGTCAGAAGATCGCTAGAATAACAGGAACAGGTGACCTTACCAGCTGATGTTGTCCTCCAGTGTTCCAGAGACATAGCGTGGGCGTCAGTAAGGCACCCCTTTTTATTGGCAGCTTGTCCCCACCAATAAAAAAGGAAAGCCTTGTCCGTGGCAGCACTACACTCCAGAAATGGCTGAGGATGCGGTGTCTGGTAAGGTTCCCTTTCTGTTCTTCTAGTGATCTTCTGATGTGGTTGGGAACACTATTTTTTGGTGCGTTCCACCATGTCTGATAATCTCCATGGTCCAAATTTCTGTCATCTTTATTGTGACCAACTTCAAGTTGCTGTTTTGTGGCTTCATCTCACATTGGCAGTATAACGCTGAAAGGCCTGGGACTGTGTGAGTGGGGCAGAAATGCAGGTTGCTTTCGAATTCACTGGTGATCCTGGGTGAACAACAATTGTACAGGAAGAATCTGTGCAAACCTCCAAATATTTTAATACAGATATAAATAATTAATCACAGTGAGGCAGCATTTGAAGCAACAGGAGCCATCCTTTACACTTTGCTCAGGAATGCTTGGCCCTGGCCTGCTTACCTCTATCCGTACATTCAATGTACACTGTTGATTCACCTCAGGTCCCTAGAGTTCTAGTGACTGAGGAACTGCAAAGGACTGTATTTGGAATTGGTCTGGAACCTCCTGCCAATCTGATGAGGATGAGGATAATTATGACAATGAAGATGATGATGATGATCACAGATGATGGAAATGTAGATGACTGATAGGTTCCTTTATATACCACCTTTATTTTCATCAGCTGAAGATGGAATACATGGATCTCCCTCTACTTCATCCTCATGGCAAATCTATGAAGTAACTCAGGTTGAGAAAATGACCATCTGAAGGCATGCATAAAGTCCCTGAACTGTGGGTAACTTGAATCTGGATCTCCCAGTATCACTCCAGCTGTTTAGCCACTATGTCATACTGGCTGTCAATTATTATTCAAGTTATGATCATGTTAAGCAATGTCATAAAGTATTGGGTTTTCTGGTCCTTCCAGCTTAGTTACATGCAGGCTTTTTTTTTTCCAAGCACAGTGAGAGAGAATTTGAGAGAAAATAAACTTTAATATACTCAGCATTTTAGCCAGTTATCCCAAGGAGTGCTGACCAGTAAGAACTCGTTTATTGTATTCTGCCTTCTGATGGATTTCAGTGAGCATTTCTAAAATGTCAGAGAGTATTACTGTAATTCTCTATTCTCTAGCATAATATTAAAAACTATAAAGTCATCTTCCTGAGTGCAAAATAGCTTTGATAACCTGCACTCTTTCTCCTGTCAGCAATCCTTAGGATAAAACAGTGGATTAATTAACACACAAGAGAGCTAATTGATTCCATTTTATAAAGTTATTTAATAGCATCAAATACAGAAAGCAATTTCCTTTCCAACAAGGGAATGCAAATGAGAGATGCTGGAGACACACACAAGGCACATAATGCCCTGACATTATAACTAAGCATGAAGGAAAGATAGATTTGTTTTACTTAAATATTACACAGTGCCCAAGCATAATTTTTCTGTGTGTGATACAAACATGTAACTCTGGCCTCTTCCTTCCACCTCTTTTTCTCCTGTGAGAGGGCTTGCCTGTTCTCAAATATTTTATTTATTTATGTAATATATTTATATGCTCCCCTAAGGTGGCAGCTTTTTTCATTAAAAGGTGTGTGTCTGGAACAAAACCACACAGAGAGAGACATCAACATATAGTGGTGGGTGAAACTTTCTGAAAGTTTACAGTGAAGAGGTTTAGCTTAGTTTACCTTACCCTTTTTTCTGCACTTTAGGAAAACCTCACAGCACTTGTACCTTTGGCCCTCTCCTAGCCCCATCACTTTTTCTGGAATAACCAAATAGGAAGGTGCCATGCTTCCCATTTCCCTTCTAGGAAATGTCAGGAGGTCAAGAATCTCCCAAGGGTATCTTGCAGCAGCAGGTATGGACCCCTAGATTTAACTGGAGCCTTGCAGAAGAAGCCTTAGAGAGAGGTTTGCTTGTCTTGGTCTACCTGGGGACATAAAACCACTCTCCATGGACATACTACTTCAGTCTGTTTCAGATCTTTTTTCCCACCATCCCTCCCTCCTTCACCCTGTAAAAGATGTATTATGCTGTCTTTCCTTTGTCATAACTCTGTGGTTTGGCTTTGGCTCAGACCCAGGTTTTGGGGAAACGGGCCAGTATTCCCACCATCCTAGGTTCGAGGTTCCCCTTAAGAAACTTTGGGCTCAGACTTTGGGATAGGTTCAGTTGGGGGCCAAAAACCTCCCCAGGTGGAACCACACAGTGGCTTTCATCTATGTGAAATCCTTCACCTATCACTTCAGTTCCCCTCAAGCACCTAATCCAGAAGGGTGGAATTGCCATTGGAGGACAGGTGGGTTTCTTGATGATTAAACCCTTCCTCATGCTAGACCAAGTTTCTTCAGGTGTAATCAATAAAACTATAATGCTTTGTATTCCAAACAGTGTGTTTTTTGTACCTTCCCTACCATTCTATTTCCCCAGCCTAACACAGGGGCAACAATGAGCAGCCACAAAACTGTTTTTTAAATGCATTGAGGTTTGTTTTTTCCCCCCAGTTGAACCTACAGTACTGGAAAAGGGTGATGTTATCATTTCCTTCTATTCTAGCCTTCCATAATTTAGTGCCCTCCAGATGTACTGGACTAAACTTGAAAATTACACTGAAAGCAACTTGGTAACAGAATAAAAAGACGTTGGCTGGATGCATTGGAATCTGTTTGTCCATCCATCCATCCACCCACCCACCCATCCATCCATCTATTTATTTATCTACCCATCCATCCATCCATCCATCCATCCCACTCCCTCCTTCCATGAGGCATCCTCTACCTGAGAAATACCCACTCTGTACTTCCTGCCAATGTAACAGAATGCATATTGCTTCAGAAATATGCATAGCTGTGAGGCTTGCAGTGTGTTTCCGAGAGAGAAAATGCATGTAAAACAATGCCCACATTTGAATATATGTTACTAAAAATGGGTACATTAAAAATGTGAGTGAAGACTTTTAGCAAAAAAGAAAGGCATTAAAATATGTACATTAGGGGGAAATGAGCACAATATTCATATATCTTGAAAAGAATGCAGACTAAAAAATCATAAATTTCCATTCCTCTTTCATTGCCAGAGCTGCCTTTGCCAAGACTAGAGGTAAGTGCGGGAGGAAGCATTCTTTTGCTGGCATAAAAATTGATTTTTTTTTTAATGCTAGCAAAAGAACACTTTAAAGGGAATGTGTGATAAAGTCTGGAGTCTGGTAGCTTTTCACATCTATTCCTAATTGGAGCTCAGCTTGGATGTTTTGCCCAACAGTGTCAACAGCAGCTCTGGGATGGGAGTATGCCCTAGGGCTGGTTTACACTTCAGGTTTTATTGCGTTAAGTTGTGCTTTAGTGCTTTCCCGCATCAGTGGTGGGTAGTTTACACAGTATATGTTTACACAGCTATATTTTGTGGCTCTTTGATTTTTTCCGCTTTGAGGTTCGCACAGCCAAAAGTGCTGGGGGCATGGCCAAGCACTGGAGAGGGAAAGGAATGCCATAGGAATGTCTGCCCTGGCCCGAACTCCGTGTTAACAGCTTTTAGAGGCAGTCCCCCCCACTCCCTTCCCACAATTCAAACGGAAGGTTTTCCTCCTTGCTTAAAACAACATTTTCTGCCAAATAGAGGAAAGCCAAGAGAGAGAGAGAGAGAGAGAGAGAAAATAGCAGTTCAGCTCTGCTACAGCCCTTCGTGAAATGGTTTCTCTCCCCCATGCACAGGAAAAAGTTGACAAACTGAGCTTTTACATACTTTCAAAACAGCAGAGAGGATGAGAAGGAATGCTCCCTGAATGAAAATTGTTGGGAATCCTTTTGTTTGCAAACTGGCTTGCAAAATAGCAGAGAGGATTTTTCAAAGTTTCTCTAATTGCTACTGTCTTTCCCTCCCTCCCTGCCCCTCTTTTAAGCCCACCCCTACATCATCAACCAATCACAATGCAGCTCTGCTGTAACCCTTAGTGGAATGGTAGTTTACACTGCCAATAAAGCACTACATTGCAAATATACCGGCAAAAGTAGCAACATCCCTTGGCACGCTATATTTGGGTGTTTTACTTTCCCCCCTTCTGAATGAGGCAATGCTGTGCTGCAATCCGTGGGAACTATGAGCTATCTTAGCAGTATATTTAGAGGAGTATTTGCCCATGTAAACGACCCCCTAGAAAAGGTGTGGTACTGATGGGGAAGCTAACATGCTCACATTATAATGGCCTTGATCCAAATTTTCCACACTTAAAAAAAAAAAAAAGCTCCTGGTTAGCCATATTTAGATGTCTCCACAGTCACATCTGTTTTGTTCTTCAGTCATATGAGGTTGTAAGACATTTTGACAAACTGTCATGTGAATAAAAACAAAACAAAACATGTACATTCATACGTTCTACCAGTTTTATGCCAGTGATTATACAGATAGGGCTTTGCTCTTGAAAGCTACTCTTAGGATATACAACATCTGCTTTATAGAAAATACAGAGCTTTGAAAACTTTGGAAAGATTTGGTGACCTCTTAAAACTACTGCACTACTTTGATCTCTTAAAAATATTGAACAAATGCTATATATTGATTATTACTGTGGTGGAATGGCTTATTTTAGAATAGAAACAATGGAACTCTATGCAGAGCTTTATTTCTTTCTGGGGTCAGCAGTAGGGGCCATTTTTAATAACACAACTCATCATTCCTATGTTTTACATTAGTTGGAACTCTTTAGATGCATAGTTAAAACTTGGCTTTTTATTTTAAACATGGCCTTTGGGGCCTAATGACTTCATCTACCATAAGTCTGTACACACACATGGTTTTAACTTGTTTTAACCTTAACTTTATAAATGTATCTGTTGCTTGATCTTCTTTTAGAATGTTTAAATTTTTTATTGTTTTAAATTGTTATTGTTCTAACTTCATTTTGCTTAAAAAGATTTTGTTGTAAGCTGTTCAGAGATTTAATGATATGGAGTGGGTATAAAAGCTTAAATAAAAAGAAGTAAAATAAATAGTCTAAGTGTGGACAGACACATCTAGGATTTCGATACAAAGCTTCTAGAGAAGCAAATGAGATTCTAAAGCACCTTTCACTCTGTGAACTGAGCTTTGATCCATTGCAAAGCAAGAGACAGTCCATTTGATGTTGCTGGCTGGAGGCAATCCTATTATAAGGCAGCAATGCATTTTATTACATTAGGTTGTGCTAATATACAGGGACTCCATGGTGACTGAAAGTGCTGCTTAGAGTATAGTTCACAGCTAGTTTTGTCAGGTCAGGAGTATCCTGGGCCCTGAGATTTCAGGATCAAAACCTGAGCCCCAAGGGCAATGCTTTGTGATGTGTCATAGAGGACACATCCTGTTTTGAAAAGGGCTTCCCCTGGTGATGTCCAAAGGATGATACAGTAAGCATCAACCACAACTTCACAGAGGGTATCATTCAAATAAAAAAAAAAAAGTCACCAGGTCTAACAAATGAAGAAAATATAAATGCACTCTCTTTTCGAAGCAGTGTTCTTGCCTTGAGATTCCTTTCATTACCCTGAGAACAGGATACAAGAGCTGAGATATGGGAACTGAGCCATTGCCATGTTGCACTAGCTAGGGAGATTATCGAATGCGGGGGAACCTGCCAAAAATCATGTTCCTAACTGCACCAGAAGATTACTAGAAGAAAAGAAAGGGCAACCTTCCCAGATGCCTGTGTCCTTCTGCTGTTCCAGGGGTGTAGCGCTGCCATGGAGGAGGATGCCCTTTTCTGTTGATGGGGACAAGCCGCTAATAGAAAGGACACTTTCCTCACGGCTGCACTATGCCCCTGAAATGCTGGAGGATGATGTTGTCTGATAATTTTGCCCCTTTCTGTTCTTCTAGCAATCTTTTGTCACAGTTTTTGCCATCTTTTGACACAGTTTTTGCCATGCCTGATAATCTCCTAGGGTAATATACCAGATTCTCCTACAATACTGGTGCAGCATCAGAGACTATGATGTTGTCTAGAGTAACAAAACCTCCATTGTATTAACAGCTTCCTACAATGTATCTAGTAGGATTAGGTGCCAGTCAGGTTTGATTCAGATGCCAGTTCAACAGTGCTTAAAACTGTCCCAGTTAACTCGAAGACTGAAACCAAATTGAAATTCAGGACCACTGAGATTTTGACTTTCCACTGACCAACATTGGGCCTCAACAACAACAAGAGGCTGTGACTGTTTGACAGCGTGAGATGAAATAGACAGGCATGATAGACCATTCAGAAGAAGTGAAGCCTGCCAAATTCTACATAAAAACCTTTTCAAAGATTGTGCAATAAGCATTGTTATAGTCTGATTTCTTTTAGAGGGAACTGCTGATAATCTCTAGCATCCAGCTCAGCATTCATGTTGTATTATGACATCAAAATTATAAGAATTCATATTTACAGGCATTACACCATTGTAATAACTGAAAGTGCTCCCCACAAACGTACCCTTCAAGCCAGGCAGACTCCCCCCTCATCCAAAGGATTTCTGAATGTCTGGATGTCTGAATGTCTGAATGTCCTATCACAACTACTTGTTGTGTTGTGCCTCTCTGCTGGGAGAGGGCTATGTGTGTCATTGCTCAAGCCTCACTCCCCACAACCTCTGAAATCCTTTGGGGGAAGGAGTCTGCCAGGCTTCAAAAGTAGGTTCTTGGGGGAAATAGGTCTCTCTGGCTTTTCTTCACAAACGAAGATTCAGGAAGGACTCATCCTGTGCTTTCTGCAAGCATGCTGATGACTAAAAAGGCCAATCTGAGATAAACAAGTCTGGTTACTGAAAGCACAGCAGAAGGTCTCCTTGGGTGATGTTTCTGGGTTGTGATTCTTTCTGCGTTGCCGTTTCTCTTCAAGACTTGTTCGGTGAGTTCTCAAATAAGGCTGCAGCATTGTGGATAGTGGGTCTCCATGCCTCCCGATGTGAGGCCAGGGTGGACCATTGTTGGTGATCAATTAGGCTGAGCCTGAGATATTGTTTCAGTGAGTCCTTGTATTGCTTTTTTGGAGCACCCCTCTTACGCTGATCCGTGGCGAGTTCACCATAGAGTAGTATTTTTGGGAGATGATGGTCCTCCGTCCTAGAAACATGCCCTGCCCAGCGCAGCTGTGTTCTCAATATCATGGCCTCAATGCTGGTGATCCCTGCTTGCTCAAGGACAGCAACATTCGTCACATAGTCAGTCCAGTGTATATTTAGGATTGTGCATAAACAGCGCTGATGAAAGCGTTTGAGGAGCCATAGGTGGTGGCGATTTGTGACCCATGTTTCAGATCCATAAAGGAGAATAGACAGTACAATGGGAAATAGGTAGAAATAGGAGAAATAGGGATGAGGGAGTTCTGTCATCATAAGTCTGTCTCCTGATACAAGATCTTGGTCAACATTTCTATCTCTTGGTAGAACTGGAAGATAAAGTTATTTACAGTTATAGTTGACCCTTTGGAGGATATTTGGCTCATCTAGTTTCAGATGAATAGCTGCAGGGGTATTTGTGCAAGAATTGTTATCAGCTTTGGCTGATATGCCAGCTGCGCCCTTTCCTGGAAGTAAGGGACCTCGAGACTGTGGTGCACGCGCTGGTAACCTCTCATCTAGATTTCTGCAATGACCTCTACATGGGGCTACCCTCATGCCTGGTCCAGAAACTTCAGTTGGTACAAAATATGACAGCCAGAGTGATCTCGGGAACATCTTTGAGAGACCATATAACTCCAGTATTAAAATCTCTCCACTGGCTGCCTATCAGTTTCCAGGCCCAGTATAAGCTGTTGGTTATTACCTTTAAAGCCCTAAATGGCTTGGGTCCAACTTATCTTCAGAACCGCCTCCTCCCATACAATCCTCCCCGTACACTCCGGTCCTCTGGGAGGATTTTGCTTCAGCCACAAAAATCTAGGCTGTCTGCAACCTCCCAGAGGGCCTTTTCGGTAATCGTCCCCCAAATTGTAGAATGGCCTGCCGAACGAGATCCGTCAGATGACGAGCCTGAGTAGCTTTAAAAAAGCACTAAAGACGGATATCTTTCAGCAAGCCTTTCCTGATTAGTTCCCGGCCTCAGGGGCTCCTGGCTCTTATTAGGCTGCTGGCTATTTATTACTTTAATGTGATTTTATATCAGTTGTTTTAATGTATTTGGTTTAATACCTTTTTATGGGGGAGGGTCGAAGTGGGTGGTGTTTGGGGATTTTAAATTGTATTGGTATTTTACTTTTTGTAAGCCGCCCCGATTGTTTTAACAGAGGGGTGGGATAAAAATAAATGTTGTTGTTATTATTATTATTATTATTAAGAATAACCTTTATATTTTAAGGGTGTTTTTTTTAAAGCACGTGCTTATGCCCCTATGTTTACTCTGGGCACTATCAAAATGGCATAGGACACAAAAGTATCAAGTCATTGGGTAGGACGGATTTTATAAAGTTGTGTGTCTGTTTTTGTTGTAAAACCAATATGGTTTTACACACACACACACACAAAAAACCATAAAGAAAATTCTAAGTTTTTTTTTTAATGAAAAGTGTTATTAAAATATTTTTAAATAAATAAACCAATGGGAACAAAATAAGCAATGGGAGAATGGGACAGCTGGATCTGAGCTATTGGGGCCAAGGCGTTCCAGGAGGAATGACATGAGCAGTCACCTGTGTTAAGTGCACAGGTGATTGTACAACCAACCCTCCCAGAATGTCTTGGCTTGGAGCTGCCCACTTCTATCAGATATTCAAGGAATAGGCTTCTTAGAGACAGTCTGTACTGTCTCCTGTCATTGCTACCACTGGCTGTTTCTTCTTGCTGCTACTACGGTGGTGGAGTAATAGAATTTCAGACAGTGATTGGAATTCCTCTGGTAAAACATGTCCTATGATCAGGATCATCCTCAATCTCTCATTTTGTGTTTTGCAGAACACTGCCAAATATATGCACATCACATCTGTAGTTATCATTTGCTGGATTTTACCAGTTCAGATTGCAAATATATGAATATATATGAATATTTTGGGTCAATATGTAATGCAGTTGTCCCTTCACATGGGGTTTGCTTTCAGGACCCCCCGTGAAGACCCAAATCCATGAATACTCGAGTCCCATTATATGCAGTGGCATAGCAAAATGGTGTCCTTTATATAAGATGGCAAAATCAAGGTTTGCTTTTTGGATTATTATTTTTTTAAGAATATTTTCAAGCCTTGTATTCTTAAAACCATGAATGCCAAATCTGTGAATGTGGAGGGACAACTGTACTTACATGTCCCTATGTATAGAAAGCCAGCATTTAAGAGGGAAATTCGCTCGACAAATCTCCCCTCTTACAAATATTCAGGTGGAGCCATTCGATTCCTTTCCTTACTTGAACTAATGCAACTAATGCAACCAAGAAATCTATACATTCTGCTGTGTTGCTGTGGATCATGTTCTTCCAGCTCTTATTTGTTAGTTGAAAAGCTCTGGAGCAGCCTGAATTTTGAATTTTGGTTACATTTTCACAGGTTTTTTTTTTGGGGGGGGAGTATGTATTTCTCGGGGTACTGAACAAAAAGAATAACAACAAAAGCAAAATACTTCTGGAATAATTCCATAGAATGTATTTAACTTTTTTTTTTTTTTTTTACACTTTGGGGCATGTGCACAGTACAAATGATTAGGTTTTGCGAATAGGCAAACATGTTTGGTTTTTGCAAGAGAAGCTGTAATTAGTTCTTCTAAAATCTGGCCTGAGTTGAAATTGTGTTATTTAGGAAATTCTCTCTCTCTCTCTATCTCTGGCTTTTCTTCACAAACGAAGATTCAGGAAGAGACATGTTGTAAATGGGGATGATGCATTTTGGCTCAGTGTCTAATCTCCTGATTAATTAATTTCAGATTCATTTTCTGCTTGTTTTTTACTTTTAATCCTAACCCTAATCATACAAATCAATATTGCTACTATATTAGAATTACCAAGTGAATTCACTGCTCATTATTGCATGGGAAAACACTAATTCAGACTTGTTAACCATTTTTAATTAAAAAATGATGATTGTATTCATTACACTAGAATGTAAAAAGACATTCTACTGTACTAATACTTTCTACAGTGCTGATCACTTTACTAAATGCTATTCCACACATACACACTATTAAATGCACTCTCTCTAACTGTACACCTCTGCTGACTGATCCCAAATGTTCAAACAAAATAAATCAAGCATCACCATGTACTTAAGTAAGTGACAGGATTAACAAAAGAATCAAACATGCTGGAGAGACTTTTATAAATCTCTCCTTCTCCCCTATGAGATTTCTTCCCATCATTTCTAGCAGCAGCTATGTCTTAACATTTAACATTCACAGAAGCTGACAAGCTTAGCAAATTCTTTTTGGCTCCGAGTACTCATCTGCCATGATGATCAGCTTGCAAATTTCTTTATGTAACCAGTATCCACAAGGAGTTCCATATTCCAAGGCATACATTTATTTTAAAGGAGAAGTGCTGGGTGGCATACAGGCTTAGGGAAAGTCAGAGAATTAAAAAAACAAAAACATACTACCACAAAATATTTATTTTAATATAAAATTGGCATATACAAACAGAAGATTATATGACCTTTTGGGTCACTTGAAAAGATGTTGCCATACCTATGCCTCACTACCTCAGTAACACTTACCCTACTCACAAAACTAGTAAGAGTGTTTGTGCATGCTCAACAACTTAGGATTCATTGGCATGGAAGCTCCTGCCACATTTTCACTTGGAAGCTGTAGCTCTAAACTGAGAGCATGGGAAAAAAGCCCCTTGAATACTTTAAGCCAACATCAGCCATCAGAATGGCTACAGACCATGGCTACAGACCATGTGTCCACACATAATTTCCACATCATTGATAGATAATATTATACAGTATAGTTTCTTAGGGCTTGTCTAGACTGGCCAAAGTATTCCACATTCTAGCAGGAGTATTCCAGCCCAGGGCCTACAGTATGCCCCCACCCATTCCCTGCCCTTCTGTTGCAGCAATGGAGGGGGTGTCTTCACACCCACAGCCCATACACAAACCAGCACTTCTCTTCCCTGTTCTGGTTGTGTCTTCTGAGGCCAGGAACGAGGCACCTGGCCATGGTGACATGGCTATGTGCCTTGCAGTGACCTCAGCAAATGGAATATGTGTGACCTGGCTGGGAAATGGCTGTGCCAGGCACTGCACGGGTTACATTGTGGTAATGGAACACATTTTCTGTGGGAAAACCACAGCAAACTGTGAGGGTGATTTTTTTTTTTTTTTTTACCATGTGTCCGCTCCATTTTAAGGCATATTTGCATTGGATTCTCATTGGAAATGCCCAGACATTGCCTGGACTGTTTGGACTAGAAATGGGGCAAAACCCCTGTGTCATTCAGACTGCTGGGCACAGGAAGAGGGTGAAGCTGTTTTATTTGGCCCATCTAGACAATCCCTTGGACTCTCTCCCATAAAAGCCAGCCTTGGATGTCTGTAGTCTCCAGTGTAGTGGGGACTATACCCTGTCAAAACAGGGCTGGGAAAGACTCTGGGTTGAAATCCCTGGACAGCCTTCTTCTTCCAGGCAGTGAAGACAGTACTGAACAAGAGGTATCTATTGTCTAACTGGATATAAAACACCTTTCTAGAGCAGTACTGGCCTACTTCATGGGGGCCAGGAGTTAATTTTCCCTCACCAGTTCTCACATGGACTTCAACCCCCTGAAAGTGTTCCCAAATACCTCTATCTTCATCCAAGACTTTCCAAAGTGGTGAGTGGATTCAATGGTATGTTGCTTCCTGTTGTCATTTTGAGGAGGACTCCAATGAAAATAGAGAGGTTTAGGGCCTACTGAAGGACTTTCTGTCTCCAGATGTTTTTTTTTTTTTTTTTAATGAATTGTGGGGTCTCTGCATGGGTTTTCAGGGAAAATACTTCCAAATTGTGCAAATTTGTTTTTAAAAAGGAATGGAGGTGGGGTTTGAGGGAAAGGCAGGGGCATCAGAGGCTGCAAAAAGTGACATGCAGCACCTTAATGCGTAGCACAGAATAGACTTTTCCCACTCCCCCTATCCACCAGAAAAGATTTCAGGAAGGATATGGAACTGCAGGGGTTATAGACAAAGATCACTCCCTCCCCTGCTGTACACAGAAAATGTTTTATTGGATTGGAAGCTTTCAACAGATGGAAAGAGCCCTTTTGTCCATAGAAGGAAGATCATGGATTCAGGTCATTACCCCAATAATTGCAAGGCCCCTGTAATATAAGGCAACATTTTTATTCCCATATCCCAAAATATCAGCCTGAACGTACTGTATATGACTGAAAATTACTTAAGGTCAGGCCTAGTTACTAGGGGTATCCAGAAATCTCAGGTACCAAGGATCCCTAAGTAGGACTAGAAGGGATAGCAGGGATCTAGAAGACAAACCTGTGTGAAACCCTGGAGAGCCATGGTGGCCAGGCATTGACAGCACTGGGCTGGATGCACAGTGGTCTGACTCATCATCATCATCATGATCTTTTATTTCTATAGCACCATCAATATAAATGGCACTTTACAAGAAAAAGAACAACAAAACAGTTCCCTGCCCTCAAGCTTACAATCTAATGAAGACATGATACAAAAGGAAAGGAGATGGCAATAGGGGAAGGGATTAAGGACTTTATCAGACATGGAAAATACACCATCATCACGATGCCACATAACCACAAAAGGGCACACTGATCAGATGACGTCACCCTTTCGTGGTTAAAAAAACAGACCAAACCTCATCATTTTTAATTGATGGCTTAATTTAGCCAGCTGCTTTTTTGCCAGCATTGCCAGCATGCAGTGCCTCTGTCCCTTTAAATCTTGTACTTACCCTGACAGTGCCCTCTCTGGCGGGTCAGATGGGGACATCCAGGTAAGTGATTTTTTTTTTATCTTCCCTGAGTTACTTGGGACCTTTAAAATGTGTGCATGTGCTTTGTGCAACTTTAAATGTAATTTTCTTGGTTTTATTTTTGAATGTCATCATGCAAGATTTTGAGCTCCATTCGCTTCCTCTTTTGCCAGGGAGACTTTGCCAGGAAAGGAGGTAAGTGCCCTGGGGGGAATGTTCTTTTTCTAGCATAGAAATGGGTTTTTCTGTGCCAGAAAAAGAACATTTTAAAACGTGTAGTCCTAAGTCCAGCATTCTCTCCTCTCCCTTTATGGCCAGGGCAATGGCAGTTGGGATGAAAGGAGGGCCATTCTGTTTCTGATATAAAGCAGTTTTCTTTGTTCCTAAGATGAAGCTGAAGATTACAATAATTTTTCTACATTCACATATTGAGATCATGGCAGAAATGAGATTTTAGGGTTTTTTTGATTACCTGGTTCACAGTTCAGTCTCTAATCTCAGTTTGGTCTCTAGGCCAAAATTAACAAAATGAATTTCAACAGGGAGAAATGTAGGATACTAAACTTGGGCAGTAAAAATGAAAGTACAAACATAGGATGGCTGACACCTAGCTTGATGGCAGTATCTGTGAAAGGGATCTAGGAGTGTTAGTGGGCCAGAAACTGAACATGAGTCAGCAGTGTGACACTGCACACTAAAAAAGCCAATAAAATTCTAGGTTGCATCACTAGGAGCACAGTTGTCCCTTCATATTCGCTGGGATTTGGTTCCAGGAACCCCCGTGGATACCAAAATCCATGAATACGCAAGGATTTTGCATAGCAAAATGGTGTCCCTTATATAAGATGGCAAAATCAAGGTTTGCTTTTTGGATTATTATTTTTTTAAGAATATTTTCAAGATGTGAATACTTAAATCCATGGATACCAAATCCATGAATACGGAGGCACAACTGTATAGGGTCTAGATCCAGGGAAGTAATAGTGTCACTCCATTCTGCTTTAGTCAGGCCTCACCTGAAATACTGTGTCCAGTTCCTGGCACCACAATTCAAGAAGGATATTGTTAAGCTGGAACGTGTCCAGAGGAGGGTGACCACAATAGTGGGAGGTCTGGAAGCCATTATGCCCTATGAAGAATGGCTCAGGGAGCTGGGTATGTTTAGCCTGGAGAATAGAAGGTTAAGAGGGGATGTGATAGCCATGCTCAAATATTTGAAGGGGTATCATACTGAGGATGGAGCAAGCTTGTTTTCTGCTGCTCCAGAGTCTAGGACACGGAGCAATGGGTTCAAATTACAGGAAAAGAGATTCCACCTAAACATTAGGAAGAACATCCTGACAGTAAGAGCTGTTCAGAAGTGGAATACACTGCCTTGTAGTGTGGTGGAGTCTCCTTCTTTGGAGGTTTTTAAGCAGAGGCTGGATGGCCATCTGTCGGGAATGATTTGGTTATGTGTTCCTGCATGGCAGGAGGTTGAACTGGATTGCCCTTGTGCTTCTCTTCCAGCTCTATGATTCTATTATTCTTAGCCATTATTTTATTCTAGCTCCCAGTACATATCTGTAGGTTGGGGAGATAATTCCACAAGCCATAGCATAATCAACAAGTATTGTACAGCTCAAATATTACATCTACTCTGATTTGCCATATTTTCAACCACACCCCATTCTCCAATCATTTTATTAGCATTATGAAACTATGCAATAGTACATGTGGATGGATTTTGTGAGGGAACTAAACTAATTCTTGATTATTCTAAGCTTTCTTCATTTAAGCAGTAGAATTTAGGATGGGAGAGGGGGAGTCATTTTTCTGCTGTTAGTGTTAAATATTTGGAAGTCAGAAATCTTTGCCAATTGAAATCATCCAATGCTCTTCAAGTAGATCCATGTGCCCACTTAAAGACTATCTACCTTTTTAAAAAAAACAATACAGGGATTGTTGCTCCATAGAACACATATTAGAGATGAACTGGATTTCCCTTTGGGAGGAGTGGAAGTCCTAGGCTAATAATTCTGGACCACAACCAGGAGGTTATATGCATTCTCATGCTTTCATGTGTGTCATTTTGGAAGAGATGGTGGCTGGACCTTTGCATTCTAATTTGTTCAAGAAGGCTAGCAGAAAGATGTGCACCCAATGTTTTCTATGTTCATTGCTGATGTCCTCCCCTTAGTACATGACCATCTGGATTTTCCTCATGCTTGGAATAAACACACACACACATACGGGGGTATTACTGTGTTGTGCTCCAAATAAAATAATACACACAGTTCTGCTCTGGAAAAAGAGAAGTGTAAAGCCCGTATATTTTTTTAAAATCCAGTAGGCATTTATAGTACAAATCACTCATTGGGATCTTCCCCTCAACTGAATCTTCCTTTAATAAATAAATAAATATTTGTAGGACTTGAACTATATTTAAACCTGACTTCAAATGACTTGGGAAGCTGCCATTTGCTCACTTTGTCACATTTGATTTCCTTTTCTGCCTTCCTTCATGTGACATAAAAAGGCCCAGTTCCTCTTCCCCTCTCACAGCTGCTAGGAGCTGAGAAGGATAATTTTCTAAGAGCAGTGTGGAACTTTTGTCAGGAATCAGAACAGACACTGTGCACTTTTTGTGGGGAGAAGGGCATTGCTTGATTCTATATCTGCAACTGGCTTATGCTGCTGTTGACTGCAGATACCAGCAGTTAGCATTTTGTGTCAACGAGGCCCAAAATGTCTGATTGTTCAAGGTAGATAAAATTGGGCTGCAGATACCAGCAGTTAGCATTTTGTGTCAACGATGTCCAAAATGTCTGATTGTTCAAGGTAGATAAAACCGGGCCTTTTGTGTGTGATTCCAGAGTTATATGAATGATAAGCCACTCACAACTAAGAGTGGCTAGTTAACTTGTTTCATTAATCTAGACTGGTGGCTTTCACACTGTGCTCTGGAAGCTTATCAATTAAAAGAGCAGTAATGGAGGACATAAATAAAGTAACTACCTGTTATCCCCTGCAATGCAAACCAGCAGGGGTATGCAGAGTGTCCTTCTGTGGCACGCATATACACTGCTTATGAGGAGAAAATTGTTGTGCCTAGCCAGAGTCAAGAAGATTGGGAGTACAGTTGTCCCTCCATATCCACGGAGTTAAGTATTCATGGCTTGAAAATATTCTTTAAAAAATAATAATCCAAAAAGCAAACCTTGATTTTGCCATCTTATATAAGGGACACCATTTTGCTATGCCACTGCATATAATGGGACTTGAGTATTCAAGGATTTTGGTATCCGTGGGGGTTCCTGGAACCAAACCCCAGTGAATATGAAGGAACAACTGTAATTGTAAGAGACCCAAAGTCTGACCACAACTATAAAGCAAGTATGGTCTGTATGTTGTTGTACAAAAGGGAATGGTAAAGTGAGGCCCTCTAGTTGCTGGAATTTGCAGCTTCCTGACCACTGACTATCCTGGCTAGGGCTGTCATCTAGCACCAGCTGAACTGCTCCCACTCCCATTCTAGACTCATCTTTTCTAAAAAGGTATGCCAGAGTTTTGTGGCAGAAAAATAGAAGCCACTGGGGTATCCTGTAAGGTTTAGTTTGCATTGTTGAACTTTTGGCTCAAAATCCAGGGGACTGAAACAGAACAATGGAGAAGCATTAAAATCTGACCAGATGCTGGGGATTATTAGTAGATAGTAGGAACAGGGCTTTGTTTGCTTCTTAGTTTTTGACCACTACAAACACCTTTTAGCCATGGTGAAGACAGACCTGCTTTCAGACAGGGCCAGTTTAAGGGCCCTGCAGCACCTGCAGCTTCAGGGGGCCCCATCGTTTCACCCTGTCGTAACACTCCTCTTGCAAAAACATTATTAGTAGGAAGACTTCTGACTGGCTGCAGAATGGGGGGAAGCTGCAGTGGGAGGGGCAGCAGCAGGGCAGGGAGGCACCTTCACCCCCACCCCTCCCTCTGACACCTTCTTGTCCAGGGTTGTACTTTGAAAAGGGAGAGGAAAGGAAAAGCACTGGCCAAGGTTGAGTTTCCCAAATGGGTGGAGGCAGAGACAGACACACAAGGTCTGGGGGACCTGTTTCTCCTGGAGTGATGGGACAGCCTGAGATAAAGGCGGGGAAACTCTGAGAGGGGCAGCGATGGACAAGAGCGCCTGGAGGGTGGAGAAGCTGAGGTGCAGGAAGCTTGAGGGAGTGGAGAGAGAACCCAACGCCAGTGGGAAGGGAAGACCCCTGGCAATGACCCCTGAGAGGACAGAGGAGGTGCTAATGGAGCTGTGTGCTCCATGCGTTACGAGGTTTTACTATTGGTTATTTTAAAACTCTTAGCCTAGAAATGTGAGTATCTAGGCCTTTTCACTTATGATGATGAAGAGGACTCCCAACCCTAAATTTCCTTTAAACATATCTAATGCCAGGTCAGTGGGTTTGCCAAGTGGTTTAGGTGGGGTGAACCTTCAAGCTAGACAAGAGAACTAAATCATCTCCAGTTTCCCACTGCATATATTTGTTTGAAGAGCCATGCAGAGAAATATTCAAAAATGGTCAATTGCTTTTCAAATAAAATGAAGTATCAAATTAGCTAACTAAAACCTAATTAAATCACTGAAACAGCTGGCAGGTACGTGAAGGACTTCATAATCTGGCTTTTATCACATGATACTGTTATACAGTAGGACTCCTGTATCAGCAGGGGATTGGTTCCAGGGCCCCCCACGGATAATGAAATCTGCAAATAATTGTGAACGCCCCTGTTGCCATTCTCACCATGGGAGTGATCCCAGGATGAAGAGAGAAGGGAGTCAGATCTGCTTCTCCCCTCCCTTCACCCCCATGTCATCATTCTCGCCACTGGAGTGATCCCAGGGGTGAAGGGAGAAGGGAGGCAGATCTGCTCCTCTTCCTCCCCGCCCTCCCCTGTCCACCTCCCTGCTGTTGACATCCACGGATAATTGAATCATCAGATGGTGAATCAGCAGATGCAGGGGTGCTACTATAGTGCTGTTATTCCACTTTAACACTAAATTGGACTCAGCTCTTTTTTTTTTCCTGACTTCAAATTCTACATGCTGCAACTAGTGTTTTTTAACTTTGATTTAGTGTGAATGGGCTAGTCTTTAGAAATTTGTTTAACAGAAATGATCTACTTTAAATATTAGGAGAATGTTTCATTCGAGTGTTTTGTAATATGTTTGCATTCTGTTTGGCTGAGGAAATCTACACTAATACTGCATTAGTGCCTATAATATAGTTTTTTAAACTAAATTATTGGTGACAAATTATATAATAATCTGAATATCCTGTACTGTGAATAGGTTAGGTTACATTGACCTGAGATGAACTTATGGGCCCTTCAAAATAAAGCATTGCAGGG
Source organism: Gambelia wislizenii (assembly GCA_030847615.1). Taxonomy (NCBI): domain Eukaryota; kingdom Metazoa; phylum Chordata; class Lepidosauria; order Squamata; family Crotaphytidae; genus Gambelia; species Gambelia wislizenii. The sequence goes on along the minus strand of JAUMIR010000001.1, from coordinate 270,959,803 downwards.
CCCCCCAAAATTCCTTAAACCGGCCTTGCTTTCAGAACACTATCAGAGGAAGGAAACAACTCTGCTTCTCTCATAGCATTGTTCTAGGGGACTTTTTTTGTTGTTGTTGTTTTCTTTTGGGTTTTTTGGAACTGTGAGAGAGTTTCAGACCAATTTTTTGTCTTGGCGCTAATACTGTGCTTGAAGGAAAATACATCTTTTGAAAAATTAATTTCTATGGAAGGTATTAGTCCAGTAACATGGCAAGAAGACATCCTTCCTGTCCCTACTTCCATAGTTTACCTTTCTAGCCCCCAGTACTGTCATTTAGAGCTAGCAATATAAGGAAAGGATTCTGATAAAGCTTTGTTAGTTTTATTGAAATATACATTTTGGTTGTACTGAAAATTTCTTATTACTTTCCCATTATGCCAACAAAAAAATCAGTGTTTTGATTTGAATGCTATATTAGGTAGCCACAAAGGGAATTTTGCTCACTGAAAGTTTGATATTCTTATCCCAAACTCTTTCCACCAACAGAGACACCCCCATTTTCACCTAGATTTTTGCCTTAAATAAAAAATTGGCAATAGTTATCAAATCAAATGGCCACACTGTCACTACAGTAATTGACAAAAGACAGAGGATGAAGTCTCTCTCTCTCTCTCTCTTTCTCAAACTCTCTCTCTCTCTCTCTCTCACACACACACACACACACACGAACAAACCTCTTTAGTTTTACTCTGTGTTGTCCTCCCACTTCCATATAGAAGCTCCACCAAGCCATGACAGTATTCAAACCATCACTTATTGGAACAGGACTTTCTGATGAATTGGGCAGAAGCAGTGAATCTCACAAAGGTTGCGTATCTACTATGCCTACCTAGTACATAAAGGAGGGCATTTTCTAATGGGCTTCTCTAGACTTCAGCCTTTCCCCTACAAAACAATCCTTCTGCTACATCACATTGTTTACAATGAAGACTATTCATCTCTGTGAAGTTGTCTTCAAATAATCTATTGTAAACGAAGAGGGAAAAATCGTATTGCATGGTGCCACTCTTTTATTTGAAAAAAAAATGGTCAAAAACAAGGGTGTGTGTTTTTTTTAAGGGATAAAAAACCCGTATGAGAAGAAGTGATCCTGGAGTGATGACACCTTTATAGTTTGAGACCTATTCTATGCAAAATTAACAAGTGGTTGATCTGGACAGAAAACAGCATTTTTCAGGAATGCAGGAAATAGCATTTTCTGTGCAGAAAATAATATTTATACATGAAAAGATTATTTTCTGAACAAAAAAAAAAATACTTTTTCCTGCACAGAAAAGATTTTCTGTGCAAAACAAACAAGTTCTGAATTGCATGATTGCAGTTTTCAAAGACTTCTTCACAGTGGGAAGAAAATTGCTAAATTTACTCATTGCTTCCTTTAAGAACAAAGCTAGTGAAGAATTGCACTCCTAATTAGTGAAGAATTACATCCCTGGGGCTGACTACAGAGAACACACAACTCAAAATACTGGTTCAGACCTATAAAGCCCTGTACTGCACAGGTTCAGGTTATTTGAAGGACTGTATTTGCACTTATGAGCCTGCCCATGTTTTGAGATCTGCAGGGGAGGCCCTTCTCTCTGTCCCACTAACCACACAGCTACATCTGGAGGGGACATGGGAGAGGGCCTTCTCAGTGCCTTCCCCCAGGCTCTGGAACTCCCTTCCAAAAAAAGTTAGACTGGCACCATCCTTACTTTCTTTTTATATACAGGTGAAGACTTCTGTTTAGACAGGCATTTGATGATTGACTACCGGTATATAAGGCCCGTCCCACCAAAATAATATGCTGGATCTTGCTAATTGTTGTGCTGGTGTGCATGTGCATGATTGTGTGTGTTTTGTATTATACTTTTTACTGAATTTTAAACAGTGACTGTACAAGTGTACAAAACAGTATAATAAAAATAATTTTTTTGAAAAAAATAAAAGAGATAGAGAAAAGAGAAAAGAAAAGAGAAAGAAAAAGCAAATATATGGTCCTATATACTAATTTCTCTCTCTCCAATTAATACTAACCTAACACTAAACTACACGAAAATTAATATACCATACTAAAACATTAAACTAAACTAAACAGTAAATAGTGACTAACTAACACACCATGGGGCTCTGACCCCCCCCCCAATTCAAATGGTAATGAATTGTTAAGGGAAGAAAGGGGGGGAAGAAAACTATTATTCTACCATTACAGACCCCACTAAATAATCCCACTAGGATTATTTAGACTCATAAACACAAATTATTACAGCATTATTGTTGTTCTTGCTCAAAAAGTCCATAAATGGATTCCATTCTTTCAGAAAATCATCACTTGGTTTATCCATTAAGATCCATGTTAGCGTGACAATTTGGGCTAACTCAGCAATTTTAACATTTCATTTTTTCTGAGGTCAGTGCTTCACTCCATTTCCGGGTTTGGGCAAGTAATACTCTTTCTGCTGTTATCATATATCAAAGAAGTAATCCATATTTGCTGTCTAATTCTTTATCCATAATACCCAATAAAATCATTTCTGCTAACATTGCAATGTTTACCTTTAATTTATTTTTAAGTTAACATATATATCCTAGACCAATAACTTTTTGCTTTTCTGCAAGTCTACTTCCTTCACTTGATAGCTCCAAGATTGACTTTATACATTCTTAGACATTTTGCCAACTTATTTGGAGTTAAATACCATCTATTCAGCATCTTATACACATTTTCTTTTAAGTTACTACCCAGGGTAAATTTTATAGTTTTGCTCTACACTTTCCCCCATACATCAATTTGAACATTATGCCCAAAATTTTGGGCCCATTATAGCATATAATCCTTTACCATTTCATCTTCTGTCTCTAATTTCAAAAGATATTAATACACATTTTAAATTACATGATCATCATCCATGTGTGTGTGTGTGCCTTCAAATCACCTTGACTTATGGTGACCCCATGAATTTCATAGGGTTATCTTAGGCAAAAAAATACTCAGAGGTGGTTTTGCCAGTTCTGTCTCTGAAATATAGCCTACAGCAACTGGTATTTATTGGTGGTTTCCTGTCTAAGTAGTAGCCAAGGCTGACCCTTTACAATTCTAAATAAAAATTGTGTTCTCCAACCTCTCTGGCTAGTTTTCCCTTGTCTTGGTTGATGCAAGTGTGTGTTTAAGGATATATCTGGTTTTCTTTCTTTCTTTTCTTCTTCTTCTCTCTTTTTTTTTTTTGGAATGTTTAATCTTGTTTTAATGTTTGTACCTTGTGGATTTTTAACAATATGCTTTTTATTTTGTGCTAAGCAGTTTTGAATCCTTAACAGGGAAAAGGTGGAGTACAAATAATTACAGTTGGACCCCCATATCTGCGGAGGCCCTTCCCTGAAGATTTTGGAACTCATGCAGCACTGTATGGGTGAACATGGTCCTTCACATAGCACCATTCCAGCCCTTATAATGGTTTATAGATCACAATTATTATCACTTAGAATTGTGCCCAGATATAGCCAGTGAAGCCACTGCAACAATGGAGCAACATGATCCCTCTAACGAAACATTGCCAGTAATCTTGGCACAGGTAACCAAATTTTCAAAAGAAATCCCACATAAAGTATGCTACAGAAATTCAACTGAGATGTAACTAAGTTCTGCATTACCACGGTCAGGTACAGCATTTCCAGGAATTGGTTTAGTTGATGCACTAGCACAGAGATGAACCCTGGAGTACACCCAAATTGTCTCTTCAATTATCAAAGATTCTTCAAGTGCCCCCTACAACACTGTGATCTACCTTTCAGTACTATTATCTACCCTTTGACTTATTCTTCTATGGATTAAATTTCAAGTTTGTTCATCCTCATCCAGGTCATTACCACTCAAAACCCTTCAATGGATGAAATATATGCTTCAGAGAAGAGGTGGGATGACTTTGATTTGGTGATAGACAATTCATGAAATGAATTCTCTGTCCTGTGCATAGATGGGCCAAGAGGTCTCTTAGGATTGTGATGACCGTGGAGTGATATAGTTGTCCCTCCATATTCACAGATTTGCCATTCATGGAGTTAAGTATTCATGGCTTGAAAATATTCTTTTAAAAAAATAATAATCCAAAAAGCAAACCTTGATTTTGCCATCTTATATAAGGGACACCATTTTGCTATGCCATTGCATATAATTGGACTTGAGTATTAATGGATTTGGGTATTCACGGGGGGTCCTGGAACCAAACCCCATCGAATGTGAAGGGACAACTGTAATTTCAACCTCAATATGACACTAGACAGACAGAGACTGTGTGCAGAGAGATTTCTCTGCGTCTTTTTTTTTTTTGCATGCAAGCTCAGGTTATCCAGCTTTGCTCTTAATTCCCTGAAATTCTGCTGAAAACCTGTGTGCAGGGAGAGTACTTTTGTATAAGTAAATCTAGATTAGCATAATTATTAATCATACATCTTTTGTCCACTTATTTCCACTCCTGGAGGAAATTACCCACTACTTGAGTTCAAGTGCCATAAGTGCTGTTCTCGACAACAATCCATTAATCGCCAAAGTTTCAAAAGGCCTCTTACATGCCTTTTGTATGGCTATCATTTTGTAGCTGCTTGGGCCAGGCAACCACATACTTGCAGAGTTTTCCTGTGGAAGAATGGAGGAGGTTCTTTATAGCATGGCTGTGTTTCCCTTTTAATGAAGCCCAAGAATTTCAGATGGCTATTCAAATTACAGTGTGTAATAACTAGCACCGCCTGCTCTTCTGCCTTCCCCTCCTCTTCACCTTCACCTTCCAACTGAATTAATTTTCATGCTACATATCATTTCACACATTGTTTTTCATAAATCTTTCAGTCAGCCCCACTGAGTGCATTCCTGCAAGCCCAGTGTAACATCTGACTCTGAAAAACTATTAACTGGCCCAGCAACGCTAAAGATTTCATAAGCTGTGGAGTACACCTCGAAGATTATGACCCAAATTCTTTTGGTCGGTCACAACTAGAGTAGCCCCACTTGTTGGCTGGTAAGTAAATTAAGTAACTTTCACTGATTTAGTGAGTCTAAACTAACTGTGACATAACAATAGGATTCAAGTCTGGTTACTATTTATTGGATTTATAAAATTGTACCCTCAGCCTAGTAGGCTTTTGAGGTGATCTGCATTTTTTTTAAAAAAAAAGACATTAAAACTTCCCATAAAACTCAAGGAACAAAGGGACAAAACTATACAATAAATTTTATGGTAGCATTAAAATTAAAGGGCAGCAAAACAGTAAATGTTAACAACCTGACTGAACAGGACAGTCTACTGACCATCTAAGGCAGAAGAAGAAAGAGAAAGTCAGTCTCTCCTCTTTGGAGAGAATTCTGCAATCATACTATTCCACAGTTCACATCTATGAACCAAATCAAACACACAGGCTATCCGGGGCGAATTATATTAATAAAACAATTATGTCTGGATTTGGTCTAAGTATGTGTGCAGCAAGAAGCTAGGCAAGCCAGGGTAGAGCTAGCTAATCACAACTCATGGAATGCTGGCAGGGGTGAGGGCTATGGGTGAGGATTGTGTGTTAAGGAATTAAATGAGTGCAGTTAGAAACAAAGATAGAGCCAGTAAGAAACAGAGAGAGGACCAGTTAGAAAAGGACAATGGAGGAGAATTGAATAGGGTTTGATGGCAGCTGAGAACATGGAAAGAGTTCAGGGGAAAATGTGATCTTCTTTGAAACTGAGGTGTTACTGTGTTTTCAAACAATTGTGTTTTCAAACAATTACTGGGGAAGGGGGATAAAAAGGAATGTAGCAGCACTTTTAAGGCAAACTGGTTTTTATTTTAGCATGAGCTTAGGTGGATATCAATCCACTTCTTCAGAGGGGTTATAAAATATATTTATAGAGTTGTGAGAATGGGATAGAATGTGGTAGGAAGCAGAAAGATGCAAATCATGACCTTTTCCCTAAATTTTCCAAGGGCTGCATAAGGTGATACAAATCTTTCAGATCTTTACCAGTGGCCAGTTAGTGTGGATGTGTGAAAGCAATAAATCTGTTTACCAAAAGTTAGTTTTCTTGGGTTCAAAACCTTATCTGAGAAAATTCGTTTTGTTATACATGTAGCAGCAAGGAGTCTTCTATTAATATACCTAATGTGCTATGAAGTCATTGCTTTTGTTCATACCTCTGCTACTGGATTGGAATTTATGGATATCATTCAATCTAGCTGTTTCTGAATTGAATTGGAGCCCTGGTGGCGCAGTGGTTAAATGCCAGTACTGCAAGTCACCACGTTGCAGGTTCAATTCCAGCAGGCTCCAAGGTTCACTCAGCCTTCCATCCTTTCATAGGTCAGTAAAATGAGTACCCGGCTTGTGGGGGCAATTAGCTAACACTGCTTAATGCAGTGTAGATGTGTGAACTGATATTGCTTAAAACTGTTGGGGCGTAGAAAGACGCACTGTGTCCACCACGATCACCTGCAGAGTTGTTCCACGTCAACAGGATGCCAAGGAGAAGGTTTCTGGAGAGATTTCTGCAAAAGACTTCAGGCTGAGAAGGAAAAATTCCTTCACCCCAGCACACTGCTTTGAGCTCTGGCTTGCCAAATAAAGAAAGCAACAAGGCCAGCCTTCACTCAACTTGAGGGCTTTAATCTTTGTTTGCAGTATATTTACAATAAATATACAGAGTGTAGGACAATCTCTCTTAAACCAACAAACTGCTTCGCCAACCACCAACCACAACAAACCCACACTGGAGATAATTGCCATCTCCTTTTTATAGGCAGTTAAACAATGCCTGTTACATCAGGCATCTCAGGTATGCATACTCTCAAGTGCTAACTCACACACACACCTGCCACTGGAGCTTAACTACTTTCATTTCTAAGCTTACAGCTCCATCTTGTGGTCACATCCATGTCATTTCCTGACATTACCCTCCAAATGACATGTGGTGTGTCCCATGTGTCATTTACACCTATCTTTTTATATACTATGACCTTACTCGCTGATATCTCTAGAGTCTACGACTCCATTTCCATTCTTTCCAATGCCACAGTGTTTTCTTAGACCTTGATAGCCCATGCTACTGGCCCACCTGGCTCTGGTTTCCCTGGCTCTGCTATCATTTGTCAATTTCCTTTTACTTACAGGCCTGACCATCCCACCAAACATATCCTGGCCATACTCTGCCACACACACCAGAGCTTTGGTTTTCTTCCACCCCTCCTGCTTAGTGCATGTTCTCCTGGCTCTTTCTGGAGTGTTTTCAGTTCTTTTTACTGCTGCCACAGAAGAGGCTTGTCCCTGCTTTACTACAAAGAACTTTCCTTTCTGAGACCTCATGGGAATCAGGAATGTACCTTGACCCCCCTCAGTGTCACTGCTACTAACATTGGCCTGAGTGTCTTGCCCATGAGTCTCAACTTGTTCTTGTTTCACAGTCACTATCTCTGGCTTTGGTTGCAAGTCTAATAAAGTGCTAGGCTCTTCTGGAGTACCAGGCACCTTCAAAGTGCCCTGTTTACTCGAAATTCCAGGCTGTTGTGACACACCTGGTTTCTCATCTAAGAAATCCCTGGATGCATATACCCCTCCATTTCCGTTGTTCTTATCTACCACATTGGCTTTCTGTTGTACAACAACATTCTGGTCAGGGTACACTCTCTTCAACCCAGCATGGATTTCAAAACTAGCACTCCTTGAATACAAAATCCTATTCCCATCCATCAGGAACCTGTACTTGTTCCCCTCATAGCCCACAAAATGCAACCTTTGGCTTTTGGGCTGATTCTTTTTCCTGAACTGAGGAGGAATGTACATTGATGCAAATTGTCCAAACACTCTTAAGTACTTTAGGTTTGGTGCTCTTCCATACAATAAGTAGTATGGTGTTTGGTTTATCACACTGCACCATGACCTATTTACAATATGACAAGCGGTTCTTGTTGCTTCTCCCCACAAATTAGCTGGCGCTCCAGAATCCTCTAACATACAATCCCTTATTTGGTTTATCATCCCAATCCTACGTTCAGCCAAACCATCCTCAGCTGGACATCCAGGATGTGTAGTTTTATGTTGGATCCCTTTCCGCCCAAACCACTGCTGCAAATTAGTACTTAAGAATTCCCCACCTCTGTCTGTCACAAAGTGCCAACTTTGTAGGGAAACTCCCTTTCAACAGAATTGACCCATTTTTTGATCATATCAGCAGCCTCACTTTTGGTTTTGAGCATTGCCACATAGGTAAATCTGGTATGCCTATCTACTATCAAAAGGGTAAACCTGCTACCCCCTAAACTCTTTACTTGATGCGGCCCTGATAAATCCACCTGTACAACTTGAAAAGGCCTCTGGGTTATGCATTTGCTCACCTTTGCTACAGGGTAAGCATTGACCTTTACCTTTTAGCAATTAGCACAGTCCAGGTAACTTTTAAAGTTCTCTACCTTGAACTCTGGGCAAACCTTCTCTAGGTTTCTCAAACCTTTGAAGCTTATATGGCCCATAACTCCATGAAGGTAATGAGCACACCCATCATGCAGTGGCTGATTTGTTACTTTCCGACACTGCACCTGTGCTACCATTTGATAAATATGATTTTCCTTTATGGCTTTAACACATACTACTCCGTCCTTGGACACAATCCCCTCATCTCCTTTGAAAAGGATTTCATATCCATCACTGGTTAGGGATGCCACACTTACAAGGCTATTTTGTAGTTTTGGTGCACACAGTACAGTACGAAATACCTTGTTTAAACCAGGGATTAATACAGACCCTTGAATCTCTACACTGCCAGATTCACCATCTGCAAATACCACAGTGTCCACTGGTGCTGGCTTTGGGCTCTGTAGTTTTTCCCTATCAGGGGTCATATGGTGAGAACACCCACTGTCCAAAATCCAGACAGATTGGTCCTTTTTCTCATTTACAACTCCCTCTACAGTATTAGCAAACCCCCTCCCATCTTGGGGCTTGTCTTTTTCTTTGTGAGTTCTGTCCTTTCTTTGCTGCAGAGACCTTTAGGACAGTTCTTTATCAAATGTCCAGTCTCTCCACAGGAAAAACATCTCTGTTCTGCAGACAGCAACACTCCCTTCCTCAGAAAAGGACGTGGATTGGTTGGTTGGTTGTTTCCTCCAGCTGGTCACTCCCTTGAAGCTCTCCTCTGAGTCTCTTCCAATATTCTGGATGCCACAAAGTAAACATTTAAATCAGCTTCAGCTACTCCTTGGAGATTGCACATTAGAAAATCCCATTCACTGTTTAGACTACTCAGGAGTATAAAAGCTTTTTGGGTTTCTTCTATTTGGATGCCATGCCCACTGCACTCTGCGAAATTATCCTGCATCCTTTTTAAATGCACATGCACGGATTCACCTTCCTGCTGTTTACAACAATACAGCTTTCTGCTGCACAGCATTTTTGACAAGGCTCCAGCTGTTTGGTTGACATTCTCAAGAGCTTTCCAGACTTCAAATGCTGACCTCTTATCTCTTATATTATTTAGCTGATTCGGTTCTAATGCCAAAACAATTGTTGCTCTAGCTTTTTCATCACCTATTAATTCATCTTCATTAGCAGGGTCAGGTTGTTTCGTTACATAGTCCCATAAGTCCTGCTTTATTAGCAAAGCCTCTGTGTAAATTTTCCAGGAAGCATAGTTCTTCTTAGACAGCTTTTCAAACCTGACTGCTGTTTCCATGTTTGCATTGAGTCTGTGACTTAAACAGATGCAAACAAACACACTGATAACAATCTAAGCAGGCTGCCAAAACCAATTAGCTTCCCAAAGCAAACAGATAAGAGCAGAGTCCGTGAGTAGACACACTTAACTCACTCCTTTCCAGGACTTTTCTCTTCAGCCCTCCAGGAACACAAAACAGCTCACCAATTGCAGAACTATATCTCCCACAGCTTCTCAAGCGTTGTCCATGTGGACACTGGGCCCATAACCCTTGTTGGGGCATAGAAATACGCGCTGTGTCCACCATGACCACCTGCAGAATTGTTCCACGTCGACAGGACGCCAAGGAGAAGGTTTCTGGAGAGACTTCTGCAAAAGACTTCAGGCTAAGAAGGAAAAATTCCTTCACCCCAGCACACTGCCTTGAGCTCTGGCTTGCCAAATAAAGACAGCAACAAGGCCAGCCTTCACTCAACTTGAGGGCTTTAATCTTTGTTTGCAGTATATTTACAATAAATATACAGAGTATAGGACAATCTCTCTTAAACCAACAAACTGCTTCGCCAACCACCACCCACAACAAACCCACACTGGAGATAATTCCCATCTCCTTTTTATAGGCAGTTAAACAATGCCTGTTACATCAGGCATCTCAGGTGCTCTCAAGTGCTAACTCACACACACACCTGCCACTGGAGCTTAACTACTTTCATTTCTAAGCTTACAGCTCCATCTTGTGGTCACATCCATGTCATTTCCTGACAAAAACAATTTGTAAGCTGCTCTGATAACCTTGTGGCTGAAGAGCGGGGTATAAATAAATAAATAAATAAATTTCTCTTTCTAGTCTTTCTTTGTAATTCCATTCATTTACCTCCATGGTTTGTTGTTGTTGTTGTTGGTTTGTAAAATCACTGGTATGCAAAGCTTTCCATGTTTGATGTTCAGAGAGCGATGCTGTGAGTCAAGATGGTGGCCCTGAGTGAATTGCTCATGTTATTCTCAACAAGTTGCCATCGCTGCACAGTATTTTTTTTACAGTAAATCTAAGGTGCACAAGTATGACCTTCCATTTACAAAGCAGTTTGGATATCTCAGCACAGCAAAAATCCACAAAATCCCTACCATGAAACTCCAAAATGGTGCTTCCAGCCACTTTGTTGCTGGCAAGCCTGCCCCCTGTGCACATCTGACCAATCGGTTTCCACTTCTGCTCTTATCTGGGAATGCACAATGATATGAGTTGGTTGTTATAATGACAACTCCCTGTGACCTGTAAATCCCATACTATATGGCCAGGAAGGCTGAAATGTTCTGCAACTGGGCTTTGGGTATTGCTTTTTCTAATGTCAGATTTGTGTCCATTTATCCTCTTGTGTAGAGTCTGTCCTGTTTGTTCAGTGTGGAGGGGCATTGCTGGCATAGAAGGGCACATATCAGTTTGGAGAGAGAAGTAAATGCACCTCTGATGTTATGGGTGATGTTTGTTTATTTAAATATTTATATCCCACCCTTTATCCAAAGATCGTGTGGTAGCAATGCTATTGGCTCCTATAATATTGCTCCCAGAGTAGATGTGGGGACAAAATTGGCATCTGAGTTTGTGGCAGGATCTTGTCCCTCTGTTACCATCTATGTTAGGTATCATGTTGTAAGTGAGTATTTTTTAAATCTGAACATTGTGTATGGGCCAATAAAAGTCTGCCTCCTAGAACTTGTGAGAGGAAGGCAGACCTTTATTCTCCATAATTGTTATGCTCCAGAAATAGTTGTAGCTCATTGATGATGCATTTGAGTGGTCTCAACTGGGGATTGTAGGTAACAACTAGGGAGTTCTGTCATTTTATGTTTTTAGTCTGTCTGTGTTTGTAGACTGTTCTTGGGTACTCATCTTGCCTTATTGGTTTGTTTCTTCACCTCCTTAGGTGGGTATTGTAGTTTTACAAATGCCTCTTGTAAATCCAAGAGTTTTGATCTCTGTCTTTTGGGCTAGAGAAGATGTGGTTGTATCAGAGGGCTTGACAGTAAACAATAGATTTGGTGGTGTGTTCTGGATGGAGACTGGAGGCATGTATGTATGTGTAAGTGATCAGTGGGTATTCAATAGAGAATGGTGCTTAGAAGTCCTTTATGGTAGTGGTGTTAATAAGGAAGCTTGGTCCCACTTTACCACACCGAGCACAAAATATCCACTTATCCATTATAGTTGTTACCTTGGGGCCCAAGTACCAGATTGAAGGAGGATCGTAAGGGTAAAAGGGCAAGGTGAGTGATAGGAGCCCAAAGGCGGTAACTGTGGGAGTCAACCTGGAGAGACATACTATGTAACTCCAGTAAGTTAGCACTCCTTCTGTAGCATATTCATGATCATACTGGAGTGCATAAGGAATGTCAACATGAGCCAAGACTGGTCTATTTTGGAATTCCTATCCAGGTTGCTAATTTATTTAAAGCTGGGCTGGGGGGAGTGTGGCCAATAGGCCACATGCAGCCCCAGGGCTATTTGGAGGCCCCAGGAAGCCCCCAGAATCCCAAAAATGTTTTGCAAGAAAATCTTCCATGCCCCTGACACCATGGTTTGCTCTATTCCTAGTTGAAAAAAGGTCCTCTCCTCGGTCACACAGAGGCCACCCAAACATAGGAGGAACATGGTCTCATGGGTTGCAAGAAGCTGTTTTAGTACCATTAAATTTGAGTGTGGCCCTTCAGGGTCACCTGGGAGGCCAATGTGGCCCCCAAGATCCATTTACTACCCACTTTAAAGGAGGGAATGTGCTACCTCCATCTCTTTGTGTCATTGTTCTTGGCAGGTGGAAATCATATGGAAAGCCTCCATATGTAGAGGTGGTTCTCCAAGACTGGTGGTCTGCACATAAACAAAGAGAGCAAAGTGATGGAGTGTGATGAGCATGTTATCCCTTGTATGCTGACTTAGAGAGCTGGAATAAAGTTCTTACACAGGCCCTCAATCAGTAGAGTAGTGTTATGGGACATTTTTAGGATTAGAAAGAAGGTCCAGGAAGTAGGGAAGAGTAAAATAAGCAACAAATGAATAAGGAAATTACAGCTGTTTGCAAATCAGTTTCATAGAAAGGAAGAAAAAAATGGAACATATGCCATTCTCTTTTCACATACAGATTCCATGTGAATCAGTAATAATCATATCATTACAGATTACTTGTTATTAAGAAGCCTTACAGTAGAAACTCAAGTATAGATATTAGGGAGTAAATGATAGTATATTTTAGATTTGCATTTAATTTAATTGATGTTCTTGGTCAGAACAACCCAAACAATGATTGCCTTGTACCTTTCCTGACCTCATTTAATATTCCTGCTGTTTTGCATTTTTATTTTCTTTTTAAAAAGTATGACATTGGCCTAATATAAAGCTGGGAGAGCACTCATTAATCCCTGCTACTAAAAATTCTAATAACAAGACCACAGTCTCTTATGTTATGTATTTTTTTTTATTTAACAATGGGATAAGTAGCTGCTGTGATTGAACTGGTTGCCTCAAATTGGGTCAAGTCACCAGGGAATGCACAGTGAATAATGTGCACATGTAGTCACAGACATACATACTCAAACAAAACAATTGAACTGCCACTAATAATCCAAACAAAAAGGGATGTTCACAGTGTCTAGTTCTCCAGTAGGCATAGCCTGTCTTCTAGATTACAAAAGGAGGGAAGGGAAGGAAGGTTCAGCTCTACCATTAGGCAGAATGAGGCATCCACTTCAGGTGGACATTGCTGGGAAAAGCAGTAGAATTCTCTCAGCTGTTCCTCCTGGCCCCTGACATTTTCTATCCCTTCTAGAACAGAGCTATATGTGCCACACTACCTGTCCTGCATGCGCTAAATTGGCCTGGTGCCATCAGAGGAGATGAAGGATCATATTCAATTGATGGTGTAGAAGTAAGATCCAACTGGAAGTCCAATCTGCTACTGTATATGGAACAGAGGGTGCCATCTTGTACTTTGCAGAAAACTCTCTTGGGCTTATCCTAGAGAAGGAGGCATTTTTCTGACCATCTACAACTTTTAGTTGCTCATCTTTTGTGCCGAACAACTGGTGCTAATCATTAAAAAAAAAAAAAAACTTTTAGAGAGATAACTGTGACTGTTCTAGCCAGGCATAGAGCCTATGTTTCATTTTCTTTCACTCCCCCCCCCAATCACAGTTTACAACTTTGCTCACTCCTGTTCTCCCATCAGTTTTGCAAGCCTTCTCCCCCCCATTTGAACTACTCATAATATGTACATTTTTATGGACACTTTTCCTCTAATATACCGTATATTCCGGCATATAAGACGACTTTTGAGCACTCAAAAGTGCCCTCCAAAATTGACAGTCGTCCTATACGCCGGATACACTTTGCTTCGCCCACCTGCCTATCTCCTGCCTCTTCGCAAACGGAGCGAAGAGGCAGGAGATGGGGCAGGGGGGTGAAGCAAAGTGTTTTGAAGATCATTCGCCCCCCTCCTCTGCCTTCTCCCCCTTTGGGGAGCAACGGAAGAAAGAGGAGGGGGGCAAACATTGCGGTTTGCCGCAGCCGCTGCTCGAGCGCTTCTGCAGCGGCCGAGGCAAACCCGCGATTCGCCCCCTCTCCCCACCTTAGAAGGGGCGAACGTGCCCCGTTTGGCCGCACAGCCTGCGGATCCCCCTCCTGCGCTCCCTCCTGGAAGGGAGCGCAGGAGGGGCATGGAGAGGCTGCGCAGCCAAACCGCGATTCGCCCCTTCTCCCCACCTTCCTGGAAGGTGGGGAGAAGGGGCAAACGTGCCCGGTTTGGCCGGGCAGCCTCCCGATCCCCCTCCTGCGCTCCCTTCCAGGAGGGAGCGCAGGAGGGGCATGGAGAGGCTGCGCGGCCAAACCGCGATTCGCCCCTTCTCCCCACCTTCCTGGAAGGTGGGGAGAAGGGGCGAACGTGCCCGGTTTGGCCGGGCAGCCTCCCGATCCCCCTCCTGCGCTCCCTTCCAGGAGGGAGCGCAGGAGGGGCATGGAGAGGCTGCGCGGCCAAACCGTGATTCGCCCCTTCTCCCCACCTTCCTGGAAGGTGGGGAGAAGGGGCGAACGTGCCCGGTTTGGCCGGGCAGCCTCCCGATCCCCCTCCTGCGCTCCCTCCTGGAAGGGAGCGCAGGAGGGGCATGGAGAGGCTGCGCGGCCAAACCGCGATTCGCCCCTTCTCCCCACCTTCCTGGAAGGTGGGGAGAAGGGGCGAACGTGCCCGGTTTGGCCGGGCAGCCTCCCGATCCCCCTCCTGCGCTCCCTCCTGGAAGGGAGCGCAGGAGGGGCATGGAGAGGCTGCGCAGCCAAACCGCGATTTGTCCCTTCTCCCCACCTTCCTGGAAGGTGGGGAGAAGGGGCGAACATGCCCGGTTTGGCCGGGTAGCCTCTCGATCCCCCTCCTGCGCTCCCTTCCAGGAGGAGGATGCGGAGGCTGTGCGCCCAAAAGGGGCACGTTCGCCCCTTCTCCCCACCTTCCAGGAAGGTGGGGAGAAGGGGCGAATCGTGGTTTGGCCGCGCAGCCTCTCCATGCCCCTCCTGCGCTCCCTTCCAGGAGCGAGCGCAGGAGGGGGATCGGGAGGCTGTGCGCCCAAAAGGGGCACGTTCGCCCCTTCTCCCCACCTTCCAGGAAGGTGGGGAGAAGGGGCGAACGTGCCCGGTTTGGCCGGGCAGCCTCCCGATCCCCCTCCTTCGCTCCCTTCCAGGAGGGAGCGCAGGAGGGGCATGGAGAGGCTGCGCGGCCAAACCGCGATTCGCCCCTTCTCCCCACCTTCCTGGAAGGTGGGGAGAAGGGGCGAACGTGCCCCTTTTGGGCGCACAGCCTCCGCATCCTCCTCCTGCACTCCCTCCTGGAAGAGAGCGCAGGAGGGGCATGCGGGGGCTATGCGTTGGAAGAGGGGGGTCGTCTTATAGGGCGAATATATAACAAACTCTGCATTTCCCCTTAAAAATTGGGGGGGTCGTCTTATACGCCGGGTCGTCTTATACGCCAGAATATACGGTATGTAATTTTGGCAAGTAGTTGTCCTTGATATATGCACTTGGAAGTGCTATTTTCCTAATGTGCACATATTGGTATGCATTTTTGAAATGCATAATGGTATTGGAAAATGCTTAGCATTAGCAGCACAAAAACCTAATAACAACTGTGTTCCAGTTTGCATATTGATTTAGGAACTACAGCTTTGATTAGTTCTTACTAAACTGTGAACCAAAGGAAATTCTTACCTACTCCTAACTACCACAAAAGCAACAAAAAGTCCAGTAGGGTGTTCAAGACTAACCCACTCATATATACTTTCTGCTTCTTCAGAAGCAATAGGCAGATTAATTTGTACCATGCATCATGGCTATTCAGAGTTGTGGTGCCTGGACTGGTGCCATTCCATGAGCCATCAGCTACTGCTACCTAGAGAATTTCCAGGTAAGAAAGAAACAGTTGAGGCCAACGGGCAAACATATGGTACCTGTCAAAAAAAACCAATGGTCCTCCACATCAAATAACTCCAAAAGCACTGCTACTCATCAACATTTTTCCACCAAGGAGAGATGAACTTGCTCTCAGGTTATAGATCCCTTTAGGAACCTTCTGAAGGAGCTCAGGAACCAGTGCCATATAATGGAAAATGTGTGGAAGACTTCTGTTACATACGTACTAAGAAATTTTCTAGAATTGCCAGGGTTGATCATTTATGATTTTGTTTATGATTGGAAAGAAAAAGAAGTTTGACTGGTAGTACCTAGCACCTAGGGAATAAATCCTCATATTCATTTCATATGATGTTCCATGCAAAAAAGATTGAATATTTTTTGTGGGGGGAGAAAAAGCCAAAGTTCGCTAATCTTCTGCAAACATGTTTGTATGTCAATCTAAATCTAAATATCATGTTAGACTAAAACCATTTCATAAATATGTATTAGACAGCAAAAATTCAGTGGGCCTTTGGTATCCACTGGGGTTTGGTTCCTGGACCCCCCCCCCAATGGATACCTGTGGTTGGTTGAATCCATGGATGCAGAATCCATGGATATGGAGGGCCAACTGTAAATATAGACAACTGAAATGTTAGCATGAGGGATACACAAAATATTATAGACAAGGTCCAAATCTTTACTATGGTCTTCATTTTGGACCCATTAGATCACATACCATATTTGATTACTCTCTTGACAAGCACATCTTTCTGCTATCATAGCAGAAAGACAAACATATGCCTTTTAATATTTTTTTATGGGGGAGGGTGGGGGTGGGGGGTGTTTAGGGATTTTTATCTGTATTGTATTTTAATTTTTGTAAGCCGCCCCAATTGTTTTAACAGAGGGGCGGGGTATAAATAAATAAATAAATAAATAATAATAATAATAATAATAATAATTAAATTATAAAATAGAATTAAGAAGAAAAATTATACTGCTTTTCATTTTCTTAAAATCCAAAGTTGCTCACAAATGGTTTGCAATAGTAAAAAAAAAAAAAAAGACTCACAATAGTAAAAAGCAATAAAATACAAATAAAACAATGTCAAAATAGAATGTATCAATGTAAGTAGGAAAGTGCATGAAAAAAAAATGCCCGGGGAAAACAAATGAGTCCTTAGTTGACAGTGGTGGGGTGGGTGGGAATCATACTAGGAACCTATCTCATTTATGTGGAAATCCATTCCATACAGCAGGCTCCACATACAAGACTCTTCCACACTACAGTAGGAACCCCATATCCACTGATTCATTATGATTCAATTATCCATGGGACCCAAACAACACACCTACAATAGAGTCTTCTTAGAAAATGTGTTCTCTCTAGCCATTTTCTAGGTCCCCCAAGGCAACTCTATGGTATTTTAAATTGGACCTCCCATTATTTTCAGTGGTGTTCGCTATTATTTGCTATTTTCCGTATCCACCCCCCCCCAACCAATCCCTAGCTTCACTAGCCTGCAGTGGCCCATGCATACTACACAATTATAACACTATGGTTCATCCCATAGAATCTGGGATTGGCAGCTTAGGGGAAGGGGCATTTAGCTCTTCTGGTGGCTCTGACTAACGTACCAACCCATAGGATGTTGCCATGGAATCATAAGTGCTATATTTGTGTAGTATGAATAGGTCCCAGGTCTTCTTCCTCAGACTATAAAGTCTGAGGCAGTCTATGCAGAAAAAAAGATGGTCTCTCTGTTACCCAAAGAGGTGGGGGGGTCTATGGGTGGCCAACCCAGGATGCCAAAATCTCAGTTTTTAATTGGGGGAATTATTAGCTGAAACAGTGGCCAGCAAGAGGTTGGGTAACCTTTGGGACCTTGTGCACCTATGTGTACCAGTACTCACTGTAGAGAACTCCAGTTAAAGTAAGATAAATTATTTTTATTGGAAAATAATGCAAAAAAGTACTCAACACAACACATGCTCACAAGTACCATACAAGGCTAACAAAGTGTTTAAGGCAGAAAGTTTGGATAGAGGAGTAGATTTGGGAGACAGGGCAATAATTACCAATCCTGAAGAGGGGAGCAAACTTCTCAGACAAGAGTCTGAGGGTAGCACTGAAGTCCAATCCAGGAGAATGCCAACAGAAAGAGTGGTCAGGTGTCATCCACAGTGGTATACTTTGCTATTGTTTGGGGACTAATATTTATGCTGTATTTTGTATCCAGAAGGAGTGTTTGTGCTTAAATGGGTTTCCCATCATTTAAACAAAGGAAACCAAAACACTGCTGTTTGCTCTTTATGGGTGAGAGACAAGAATTGATGGGTTTATGATAACCTCGCAGTGTATCACAGGGAGGGGCGGTGAGGGATACTTCCTGGGGATAAGGGTTGTTTTGGTCACTTTTTTGTTTATGATGTGTGACTCATCACCAAGGTTGCCCAAGAGGGGATTAGCACATACCACCTTAATGGCATTGTTTACTGGGGGTTCTGCTTAATCTTGTCTTGGGTGTGTCTGCTAGTATTTTTCCACAACACCTTCCTAGGTCCTTGTGACCTCCATTTGACCTCACTTTTTGGTCTACCCTGGTCTACTAGAGGCATCTTAATATTGCCAATTATGAGATATTATAGAGAGGCGGTGTAGGGCATGGTAACATGTCTATAATGTCCTGATTCCCAGCTGCTTAGGACCTTAGACACCAAGAGTAGTATCATGAATATTATTTCTTGGCCCAAATACTAGAGAAAACCCCTTTCTGCTGGGCTACCTTTATTGAAAATTTAAAATCCTAGACACTACTGGTCAAAAGTAGTAATTTGCATGGATTTGGCTACATGTGGCATCTTTGCCAAGACTTTGGCTTTGATTGATAACTTTAAGTTGTATCAACATTGAGGACTTAATATATGATTTTTTTTTTATAAGAAGTAACTTTACTTGAAGTTGGACTGCAGCTCCCAGCATTCCTCACCACTGGTATACTAATGGTAGCTGCTGGGGCTTGGAATTCAATTACCTCTGGAAGGCCACATGATTGCCATTTCCAGGCTAGGTTGCTGATATCACTGGGATTGCTTGCCACTCAGCAAACATTATTTATGGTGCCAACAGTTTGTTGTTGTGAGCCTTCAAGTCATTTCTGACTTATCATGACCCTAAGGTGAACCTATCACTGGGTTTTCTTGGCAAGATTTGTTCAGTGGGCATTTGCTTTTGTCTTCCTCTGAGGATGAGAGAGTGTGACTTGTCAAAAGTCACCCAGTGGGTTTCTATAGCCTAGCAGATATTCAAGTCATATGATATACAATGGCGCAGTCAAATGGTGTCCCTTATTAAAAAATGGGAAAAAATCTTTTTTTGGGGGGGGGAGTATTTTCGAACCATGGTTGTTGAATCATGGATGCAGAATCTATGGATACGGAGGGCCAACTGTTAGCTATTGTTTGGCTATATACTATAAGTGTCATCTGTTCATGAATTATGCTGGTGTAGATTTAACTCATGCTGTCAAAACTCACTTTTATGGTCATTGCCGAAGTCAGATGTCTCTCCTGACCATCCAAAAACAGGGCACCTCCTCCAACACAGCCATTTCCATGTTTCTAGAGAGCAAGGGGGGAAAACAGAAGCACATCTAGGTCTTTTCCTGTAGCTGGGCATGCTGCAACAGGAAAAAAGCTGGACACATCTCTACTCATCCCTCCAGTCTCTAACAACATGGAAATGACCATGTGTTTGTGTGTGTGTGTGTGTGTGTGTGTGGTTACAGTGCTAAAAAGGTAGTTTGGGGTGATGTAAGTACAGAGAAGTAGCTACATCACCATAGCTATGTATTCTAATGCAGGTTCTTGGCCCTAGTTTTAAATAAAAAATTTCTCCAAAAAAGTTTTTTACTACTCTACTACATCAACAAGTCATGTTGAATTTATCACATATCTGTGCAATACATTGTAGGACAAAACAGTTTCTGTAGTATTTTAAACCAAGGACAATGGACAGAGAGAGAATACAAAATAAATATCTCTGGAAGATGATAATGTAGGAACTACTATTTAAATGTGACAGTTCTTGCCCATTCTGTCTTTGTAGTATGTCCCAGGCTGAATTTCCCTCACTGTCAATTTGTTCAGTTCTGATAAGGGTGTACATTTCCTAGGGCTACATTTTCATTTTGGTAGAATGTGTTGGAGCAAACTCCAGAAATAATGTGTGGTTTGCTGCCTTTTGAAGAATGTGTGTCCTTGGAATGGAAAAAGTAGCTGATGTAGTCTGTACAACCAGTTACTAGGGAAAGTTGAGGATACAGGGAGGGAGGTGGAATGAAGGATGCTCAATTTTGTTTCATAAATGAGGTCACTGTGAGGACAGGAGCTGAGAGGTGTGTTCCATGGAATAATGTAGCTTTATAATAGAGCAGTTTGAAAGATTCAAGTTTAAAATGCATAATTTCCTAACACATTTTTGCATACTATAAATCCACACATTTTGGGTGAATTATATAGAGAATGTTCCACCAAATGCTTTTGTCTTAGCAGTGCCAGGAACAATGTACAAAAAATATCAAAGCTGTTAAAACAAAAAAGCTGGTTATACTAAACAAGTGCATACCCTTGTAATGTGTGCTTTATAATTATGGTGCAAACTGGTCAGCTACAGAGGCCAGGAAGCTGGTTTTGGTGTGTAATACCCATAGAATCACCCTGGGCACAGGACTGACATGGCAAGTGCCTCAGGAAGATGGTGAGAGAGATGATAGTACCACCCCCCACCTTGAAGTCTGGCGATATTTTGTTTTTTGGAGGACAGAACTGTATATGTTGCCTTGTCTAGCTTGGCTACCCTTAATTGGCCTGCTTCTTAGGGCTTGTCTAGACAGGATATATGTCCCATCCTGCCCTGTCTTGAAGCCCTGCAGTCCATACAATGCAGGGTTTTTGCTCTGTTTCACCCCTGGCCAGTTTCAACTCTTATTCAGGTAGGTTTTGGCCAACTGTCTACTGAGAAAGGGGCTTTCAAAGACTGATTAATTTGTTGATGATTTAAAAAACAAACAAACAAACAATGGCCTCAATCCAGTTGGTAGTCCCACCTACAGTAGACCCAATGAATCCAGTGTGTGTTTGTGTTTATTGACTTGCCAAGTCCCTATGGTTTTAATGGGGTTAACAATTGGATTTAGGGTTTTTAATTCAATATGTTTCAATGTTATAATATTTAAAACTGTGCTTTAACATTATGACCTTTTTGGGTTGTATCTGTGCCTGTTTTTAATCCTCTTGTGAGTTTCATTGAATCTTAGTTTTAGGAGAAAGGTGGGATATAATTGAAACAGATAAAATATTGCCCTTCCTGGCAATTTTTGTAGAGAGAATGCATTTGGATGTCCACCAGCCACTTTATCTTAGACAGAAAAGCATCTGGGGTTAGTCTTACTTGGGCAGGTTACAATTTCTCAGCCCAAGCTATCCCACAGGCTTTCTGTGGGGCTAAAATGCTTCTCTGAGCTCCCTGGAGGCTTAGATACAAATGCAAATGATACACATTTATTAATTAGGGAGATAGGAGCATAGGGTTTTGGGGGAAAAGAGAGAAAGGAAGCATTGTATCCATTAGATACTGTTATAAGACAAAAGGAGAAAGGTGTCCTTTCCTGTACAAAAGGATTTGGAGATTACATTCTAAATCCCTTTTAGCTTTAGGATTCTTCATAAGCAACTCATGGCTCCCTTTTTAAAATTCAGCTTGAGTAGATAAATGTGATTTAAAATAGAGAAAGAGGGAGAGTAACTGTTTTACTAGCAAGCTATAATACACCACTGCAAAGCAGAGTTGGTGATTTTTATCTAGTGCCAGGCAATTAGTAGCTGCAATACTTTCCAGATACGGAGTCAGCACTTATTGTTGTTTTTTCTTTCTATTTTTATTTGAGCAACTTTCTTCCTTCTCCGGTTATATGTGAGGAGCTTCCGACTGCCCTCAGGACCAGCACCATGTGTTTGAGTTTGTGGCATACTTCCTGAGGATCCCTGGGGATCTTCCACACAGATGCGGGCCTTACTGTTATGTACTCATACAAATCTGTTGCTCAGCCCTCTCCCTGTACAAAAGATGACAAAGCCACACAGCAGAAATAATTCATGACTGTGCACTAGAAACCAAAAGGCATTATTCTGAGTCACCCAGGCTGGCAGTGCATCGCTTCTGACAGCTGATGAGTTTTGTGGCCGGTCTTCAGGATTTATCTCCAGTGCCTCCTCTCCTCTCTTGATCTGCAATACATCCTGAAATTTTACAGCTTCCTCTGACCCAAGTGCCTGCAAAGCTTGCACTGAGAGCTTGTCAGTTTTACTGCAATTCCCCTAAGTGTATTTAATTATGCACTGAAGAATCAGCTGAACAATTAAATCTATTTTGACCAATTAACAAGCACATTAAATGCTAATGGGTATTATTTTTGTAATCAGAGATGCTGAGTTGCCTTCAGACATTCTCAAAGCCCTGATGGAAATTGTCAATGTTCTAGGTTCTGATCAGAGTTGACAAAGTTATCTAGATTTTGGGTGAGAGGTAGTAGGGAATGAACTAATCACCAGTTTCCCCTACTATACTAAATTGCACAAAAGATTATAATAAGGGTAGATAAATTACCATCTAGTCCTGTTCCATTTGAGCCCAAAACTAAAGCAAGATAAGGCACACAATAGAAGGATGCAAACATTAATCAGGAGGAAAAAGAAGCAGGGGGGGGGGAGATAAGTACTCAAGCAGCACTTATAATATTGATTATTTTAGCACGAGCTTTTATTTATTTCAATCCACGTCTTCAAAACCATTTATGAAATACATAATTTGAAGAAGAAGGCTGAGTTTCACAAAAAAAACCATGCTTATATAAATTAGTCTTAAAGGTGTTCATAAAATTATAGAATCATAGAGTTGGAAGACACCTCAAAGGCCATCCAGTCTAATCCCCTGCCATGCAGGAATACACAATCAAATCATTCCCGACACATGGCTATCCAGCCTCTGCTTAAAAACCTCCAAAGAAGGAGACTCCACCACACTCCGAGGCAGTGTATTCCACTTCCAAACAGCTCTTACTGTCAGGAGGTAATTCCTAATGTTTAGGTAGAATCTCTTTTCCTGTAGTTTGAACCCATTGCTCTGTGTCCTGGTCTCTGGAGCAGCAGAAAACAAGCTGTTTGATCCCTTCTCCCTACCCACCACCACCAACCTTATTATCATAATGAGGTCCAGTTTGGTCTTATATAAACGGCTGCAGGTAGGTACCTACTCTGAATGGCACAGGACAGTCAAACCAGCTTTTATCAAAAGAAACAGGGGGAATTGCTATCTGCAAATATTTGATTATACTCCCTACCGATTATATCTATGATGTAGATGGTACAATTTTTGGAATGTGGTAATAATATGAAGTTGTGATGTATGTGTGTGTATTCTTTTGCAATCAAAATCTGTCTTAAGACCTAAGTATGAGAATACTGAAAGCAAGCTAATCCTAGAAACAGGAAGATGAATAGAAGGGTCTGAAATGGGGTATAACTGAGTCTGTACTAAAATCTAACCTCCAACTTCACAAAAGATCCCTCCGCCACAAAAAGAGACTTCCATCTTTCTGCCTCATTCCAGGGACACTTCAGGATGTTAACGTTTCTTTTGGTGAGGATTTTGAGTTTACTGTATTGTTACAAGTGAGGAATGCTGTTTCTGCAAGTACATGTGTTTCTTCTTCCTTCCTTCCTTCCCTTCTGCCTTCCTTCCTTCCTATATAGCCTGCCTGACTGCCTGTATTACCTGATCTGAAAAAGCCCCATGAAAGAAATTGCCTCTTTTGTTGGGCTTTCATTTAAGTATAAGAAGCTGAGGTGACTCCAATCAAAGAGATTATTGTACAATAAACAACAGGATATGCGTAGAACTATGCAAGGCAGGAAGCCTACACTGCACTCATGAGAATGACACCAGCATTTTCTTTTCCTGTGAAAAATCACTTCCTGTGACTTTCCTCGCAGAATTTACTTTTCTTTAATTCTTTAGGCTGATTTAAGTTTTGTTTGGTGAGTTTGTACTGCTGTTATCTAAGAACAACAACCTAGCAGACTCCTTCTTTTGACATTAGAACTCTGCCCAAGTTAGGATAGAGGATGTAACAGAGTGGTTGTAATAGCAGAAAAGATGATGGCTTGCAGACATGGTTTCATCGCTCTGCCTAAATATATGGTCTAGAATCTTGCATTCTACCTTGATATACAGATATACTACCTAGCTATACAGATATAAAATCTGGCCCGTGGCCTTTCTGATTCAATCTATTCATCTAGTGTATGGTCTTCATTTCTTTCTTTCCCCCTCCACCTTTCCTACCATTATTGACTTTTCCTGAGCTGTGTCTTCTCATGATGTGACTGAAGTACAACAGCTTCAATTTAGTCATGTTAGCTTCTAGTGAGAGCTCTGGCTTGACCTGTTCAAAGATCCATTTGTTCCTCTTTTTGGCCATCCACAGTATCTTCAGCACTCTTCTCCAACACAACATTTCGAATGAGTTGATTCTCTTTCTATAAGCTTTCCTCACCATCCACATGGTGATTGGAAAGACAGTGGGTTGAACAATCCTGACTTTAATGCTCAGTGTTATATCTTTGCATTTTCTGATCTTGTCTAGTTCTTTCATATCTGTCCTGCTCAGTCCTAGTCTTTTTCTGATTTCATGGCTCTGCTCTGCTCAGTCTCTGCTCTGGTCTATGATTGATTCAAGAAATGGGAAGTCTTTCACTATTTCAGTTTCCTCATCACTTATTTTGAATTTATGTAACTCCTCCATGGTCATTATTTTTGTTTTCTGGAGATTATTGGACAGGGACAAAAATACCATCCCTGTCTCACTACCTCCTCTCCTGCTACCTCGCCGACCCCATCCCAGCACAGTAATGGACTATTTTGCACTTACCTTAATCGTTCATCCATCCACTCCCTTCGGCAGCCATGGAGTGAATGCATCTCGCATGGAGCTGCATTCACTTCCTGGTTGAAATCCTGGGCCGTTCGTGTGAGAGGATGAGCACACAGGAAATTAAAAAAAATAAAATAAAAGCCAAAAATATATCCAAAAGTGGCAGCAAGCAGACTTTAAAAAAAAAAACAGACTTAAAAATTTACTTAATAACCAGGGGAGGGTACAAAAAAAGGGTGTCACTTACCTGGATGTTCCGATCACACCCGGAAGTGTTCTGAAACAGACCTCCCACTGTGGCTGGCATCGCGTTACAGGAATGGGGCACTTTTCACTCCCCCGTCATTCTGTCATACGAAAAGAACGGGTGATCTATTCATGGAAGAAACAAGGGCAAAACGGGGCCAGCACAGGAGCATAACAGAATGAGGATGATGTAGTCCAAAAGGGAAGCCCTTTGGCAATCTCCTGGCATTCCTGTAACACCATATTAAGGGCATCTGATAATCTCCCTATGTTCAGTGTTAAGCCTGCTTTTGTACTTTCTTTTTTGACTTTCTTTAGTAGTTGTTCCAAGTCTGTGATGTTTTCAGCTGATATGAGGTGTCATCATCATATCTTAGATTGTTAATGTTCCTTTTTCCAATCTTCACTCCTCTTTCCTCTAACTCTAAACCTGCTCTGTGCATTATGTTTTCTGCATACAAGTTGAACATGTAGGGTGATATAATGCAACCTTGCCTTACACCCTTTTCTGTTGGGAACCATTCTGTTTCTCCATATTCTGTTCTTATCGTAGCTTCCAGTCCTGAGTACAGGTTATCTCTCTGGCTTTTCTTCACAAACGAAGATTCAGGAAGGACTCATCCCGTGCTTTCTGCAAGCGCACTGATGACTAAAAGGCCAATCTGAGATAAACAAGTCCGGTTGCAAAAAGCACAGCAGAAGGTCTCCTTGGGTGATGTTTTTGGGTTGTGATTCTTTCTGCATTCTCATTTTTCTTCAAGACCTGTTCGGTGTGAGTTCTCAAATAAGGCTGCAGCATTATAGATAGTGCGTCTCCATGCCTCCCGATGTGAGGCCAGGGTGTACCACTGTTGGTGATCAGTTTGGCCGAGCCTGAGATGTTGTTTGAGGGAGTCTTTGTATCACTTTTTTTGGAGCGCCCCTCTTATGCTGACCTATGGCGAGTTCACCATAGAGTACTATTTTTGGGAGGCAATGGTCCTCTATCCTAGAAATGTGCCCTGCCCAGCGCAGCTGTGTTCTCAATATCATGGCCTCAACGCTGGTGATCCCTGCTTGCTCAAGGACACCAACATTCGTCACATAGTCAGTCCAGTGTATATTTAGGATTGTGCGTAGAGAACGCTGATGAAAGCGTTCGAGGAGTTGTAGGTGGTGGTGATAGTTGACCCATGTTTCAGATCCATAAAGGAGAATAGACAGTACAATGGCTCTATACACACTGATCTTTGTGCTTTACCTCAGGTGTTTATTGCTCCAGACTCTTTTGTGAAGTCTTCCAAATGCACTATATGCCTTTGCTAATCTGTGATCGATCTCTTTGTCAATCTTGGCATCTGAGGAGATGATGCTTCCCAGGTAGGTGAACTGCTGAACAGACTTGAGCACAGATTTGCCGACGGCAATGTGGGATGGTGGTGATCATCCTGTGGTGCAGGCTGGTAAAGAACTTCTGTTTTCTTCAGGTTGACTTCCAGCCCAAACAGCTCTGCAGCTGTTGTGAAGCAGAATGTTAGCCGCTGCAGAGTTGCTTCTGTGTGGGCAACAAGGGCAGCATCATCAGCGAAGAGCAGCTCATGGACTAGATAGTTTAGAGTCTTAGTGTGAACCCTCAGACAGCTTAAGTTAAACAAGCTACCATCAGTACAGTAACGTATATAGATGCCGTCATCTTCTTCAAGCTCTGCCATAGCCCTTTGGAGCATCATGCTGAAGAAGATTGTAAATAAAGTTGGTGCAAGAACACAACCTTGCTTCACTCCATTAGTTATTAGAAAGGGCTCTGAAAGAGCATCGCCATATCTGACTTGACCGCGCTGGCCCTCGTGTAGCAAAATAATCATTTTAAGGAATTTGGGGGGACATCCTAATCTTTCCAGGATCTGCCACAGACCTTTTCTACTCACAGTGTCGAAGGCTTTGGTGAGGTCAACAAATGTTACATAGAGACCCTTGTTCTGCTCTACATTTCTGTTGCAGTTGTCTAAGGGCAAATACCATATCTGTAGTACTCCTATTGGCTCTGAAGCCACATTGGCTTTCAGGGAGAAGTTCTTCTGCAATAGCAGAAACTAATCTGTTCAGGAGTATCCTTGCAAGGATTTTTCCAGCAATAGAGTGCAGTGTTATGCCTCAATAGTTTGAGCAATCGGATTTTGCTCCTTTTTTTTCTTGTACAGGGTGATGATGACTGCATCTCGGAGGTAGGTTATTCAACAGGACTATCAAGTGAGTTGGTACACCATTTCTTTTAGACCAATCCAAAGTTTATTGTGATCTATGCAGTCAAAGGCTTTGCTGTAGTCTATGGAGATTACCAGACATGGAGGAATGCACCAGAAAATCACATTCCCAGCCACGTCACAAGATTGCTAAAAGAACAGAAAGGGCGATCTTATCAGATGCTTGTGTCCTGCTGTTCCGGGGCCATAGCACTACCATGGATGAGACTTCCCTTTTGTATTGATGGGGAGAAGCCGCTAATCAAAGGGGACACCTTACTGATGCCCGTGCTACACCCCTGGAATGCTGGAGGATGTTGTTGTCTGATAATATCACCCCTTCCTGTTCTTCTAGTGATCTTTTGATGTGATTTTTGCCAAGAAGATAAACCTGCCTCACCAGTGACCAGTGAAAGAAAAGAAAAATCATCATCAGATGCATTTTAGAAGCCTTCACATGATACCTGGAAGGTTTCAAATGTATTTGTTTACTTATGGAAGGCTTACCTGACTTGGTTGTTTCATTTTACATGTGCATATTCTTAGGGTTTGTCTTCACAGGTAATATGTCTTGCTGCTGTCTTAGATCCTGCAGTCCTGATGATGAAGGGCATTTGTCCCATTCTGCCCCTGTGTAGTCCTCATGACCCCTGGGGAAGAGACAGGGCTAAGGTGGGGGTAGCCAGGATAGGGCCTGATATAGTGTTGTAAAATAATTCCTGGTTTCTGCCAGGAAGGAACAGATTGGACCCTGCAAGATCGCAGAGCCTATCCTGGCAAGCTGGCCTTCACTGCAGGTTCTGGTCTGCCTCACTCTCCCGGAAAGCTGGTGACATGCAGGGGCCTTGGTCACACATTGCAGGCCAGTTTCCTGCCTTCAGAGACAGCAAGGGAGATGGTGGCAGTGGTGGCTGCAGTGATGGGCCAGCATGCCTGGACTTCCTCCCGTTCCATTGAGGGAACGGGAGAGGAACGGGCCTGGTCCTCAGCCATGATACACAGGCGGGGAGCCGATGTATCCTGGCTTGTGTAGGTGAGCCATTAGTTGCTTCTCTTTTTTTTGTGACATAGGAATCTATCTCTATTCTTTCTTTATCATTTCTACCTCTGGTACCAAATTTTCTCTTAAAGAAGCAATGCCTAAGAATACATCTACTTTGTTCACTGAGTTATTGTAGCACAAAGTTCAGGCATTTGTGGCTTGTAGCAATATGGGTTTCCAAAATTGTTTTTGTTTTTTTATTTTAATAAGTATCCATGGAAAAGCAGGTTTCACTTCATTTAAACACATGCACACACACCCTATTTTTTCTAACTTTAGGCTGCAAAAAGAAGTAATAGATAATATGACTGAGATCTATAGTTATGGAATTTGATCTTTGTGAATTCCAATACAAACTGACCTCAAAGATTAATGTGCAGATCTGAACTTAATTATCCACCACCTTTCACACTTCCTGGATGTTCCAACACATTTCTTGACTCAAAAAGAATCAACAAGCTTTAAAATGGTACTTAAATATCTATTGCAATATAATTTCTGATGCAGATTTGGGGGGGCATGAACTCCTATGGAAAAAGGATGGGACAGAAATTTATCAGTTCACCCCACCCAATGGGAAATCTATTTTCATTGGTGGCTTTTATGTCAAGGGTTTGGAAAATCTGCTTTGGGTTTTATGCCAGGCTTTAAAGGACCTGATCAAAGTGCTGGACTTATTTAGGGGACAGGGCTCAGCATCTTGATTCTCTCTTACAATTCCTGGTCAGGAATAAAAATAGATTCACCAAACTCCTGATAGAAGCCACTGACTACCACTGTTCTCCATCATGTTTGTGCTAGCCAGGTTTCAATAAAATAATACAATCTAAGATATACCTGGTAAGTTGCCAAAGAAGCAATTTGGTCAAATATCAAAAAGAAGCCCATCCTTCTATCTAATGCTCTTTCCACTAAATAGAATTGCATATGTTACCTTAGTCCAGGGAAAGTTCAACCGTGACATCCACTTTCAGGGCCCTGGAGCCATCTAGTAGAACTCCAGTGGCTCCTTTTTTGGCAATTTTTGAGTGATTTTTTTTTCTCCTGAAAATATCTATGGCATGGGATCAAAGATGGTCTCTCTGTGTGTGCGTGCACACATGCATGCATACACCTTCAAGGAAACTTAAAGACATTCTTGGGAAAGACAGATTATCTGGACCCTTTTCAGCCCAGCATGCAGTACTCAAGCAGCCTTGGTGCCCTGACTGATGACCTACAGTGGGGGAAAAGTCAGGAACAGTGCTACCCTGTTGAATTTCCTGAATCACTCAGCAGCTTTTGATTCCATTGTTTAATGTTTTTAATTTGTATTAAAATGGTGTTTTTAACTTACCATACTTTTTTAAACTTATATTTTAATAATGGTAGTTGTTTAATTCTTTTTAAACTTTTACAATGTTTTAGTTGTTGTTGTTTTTTTAAATTATTGTAAGCTGCCTTGAATCTCATCTTGGGAGAAAGGCAGGATATAAATCCAAAAAATAAATAAACTGATCACGGAATCCTACTGAGTCAGCTCCATTAGCTGGGAGTAGGAAGCACTCTATAACAATGGTTCTATTCCCCATCTGTGAGGCCAGTTCCAAAGAGTGGCATTGAAGGACTCCTGTTCAGCCCCATGGTCACTGTGCTGTGGTGTGCCACAGAGGCTGCCTTGTGTCAAGCTGAACATGAGTCAGCAGTGTGATATAGCAGCTAAAAAAAGCCAATGGAAATCTAGGCTGCATCAGTTGGGGTAAAGTATAGTGTCTAGATTGCGGGAGGTAAGAGTGCCACTCTCTATTCTGCTTTGGTCAGCCCTCACCTAGAATTCTGTGTCCAATTCTGGGCATCACAGTTCAAGAAGGATATTGACAAGCTGGAACATGTTCAGAGGAGGGCAACAGAAATTATAAAACGTCTGGAAACTATGCCCTATGGGGAGCAGCTTAGAGAGCTAGGTGTGTTTAGCGTGAAGAGAAGGTTAAGAGATGACATGATAGCCATGTTTAAATATTTGAAGGGACATTATACTGAAGATTGAACAAGCTTGTTTTCTGCTGCTCCAGAGACTAGGCATGGAGCAATGGATTCAAACTACAGGAATCCATACAAGAAGATCTACAAACTACAGTAAGAACTGTTTGACAGTGGAGTATGCTGCCTGAGAGTGTGGTGGTGTTTCCTTGGGAGGGCTTTAATTTTGTATTCCTACATGGCAAGGTGCTGGGCTAGATGACCCTTGTGGTCTCTTCCAACCCTGTGGATCTATGATTCTGTGATTCATAACCCCATGAATTTCACAGGGTTTTCTTAGGTAAGGAATATTCAGAGGTGGTAGTGCCAGTTCCTTCTTCCGAAATACCATCTACACCACCTGGTATTCCTTGGTGGTCTTCTATCCAAGTACTAAATAGGGCTGAGTATGCTTAGCTTCCAAGAGGGATCCCTGGTGGCGCAGAGGTTAAATGCCAGTACTGCACCCACAACATTGCAAGTTCCATCCCAAGGGCTGCAACATTCATTCAGCCTTCCATCCTTTCATAGGTGAGTAAAATGAGTACCCGGCTTGTGGGGGCAATTAGCTAACACATGTTGGAAACCACTTAATACACTGTGGATGTGTAAAGTGCTATTGCTTAAGAAATTGTAAGCTGCTCTGGGAGCCTTTGTGGCTGAAGAGTGGGTATAAATACCTAAAAAAAATAATGTATCAATTGGGATTTGGTGACTTTAGGGTATACAACCTGGCTTCAAGGTAGCCTACAAAGGCTAAAAACAAGATAGACTTTAAAAATAAAAACCTAAGAATAAGAAGTTAAAACACAATAACTCAAACATTACATTAAACACCACTTTTTAAAAAATAAATATAAAACTACAAGGCCAAAAACACATAAAAAACCCGATCACAATAAAATGCTCATTACATTAAAACACCATTAAATGTTAATAAATATAAAATCACAAGACCCAAACACAAGAAAACTGATCACAAACATGGTAGCTTAGATTTTCCATTTCACAGAACCTTTGAAGTTCCCTCAATGCCTTTTCTTTTGTCTGAAAAGAAGCCAAAAAGACAACTGGTGTAGTCCATAGGGCTGTGTCAGTGAAAACCTTTCTAGCTCATTATGCTGTTGGCCACCTCTGCTTCAGTCCATTGTAGACCACTTCCATGTGGTCACTTCTGTTCTAGCTAAAATATCTAGTAAGAGTCTGTAACTGATATAAATAAGTCACTGGGAAAGAAAACTGCATTCTGTACTGGAGAGTTGCCATATGGAAGACGTCTTCCAGAGGAATAAAACCATATATAGTTTAGCCCAATTACTATTAATCAAATGTGGGCAGGAATGTCACCTCCCTACATTGCATGTTGATTTGCCCTCTCACCCACTGTTAGTTTTGGTATCCCTCCATAATATCAGATTTATATTCACGTGTGCCATGGATACCACAAAATAAAGTAGAAGTGGGCACAGGACAAGATCTTGCTGGGGCGAGGAGAACAAATTAGGTTTCAGCCTATGAAATGGGATGAATGAACATGTATAGTTCACTTTTTAATGTGTGCTTTGCTACTAAGTGCACTTTAATTATGCAGAAGAAACAGTATTTATTCCAACTATCTATTTATATAAACTTCTGGTGAATTAGAAAACTGAGAGTCAATCATTCCATTCTTTTTGTCATTTCATTCTTGGGAAGTACTTTAAAACTATACCCTGGGATGGTGGGGTGAAGTGTTACCAATACACTTATGGGAAAAAGAAAGAAGAGGCAGAGTTCCTTTTCTGGTTCACAAACTACAATAAAGCCTACAAAACAACTGAAAGTGGATAATTTTTTTAATTAGTTAACAAAGCTCCCCTGCAAGTAAACATACTCCTAGTTCTTTTGGAAGTTCTGAAACTACAGAAGGGATTATAGACACTGAATTAGAAAGCCAACAGTTAATAGGTCTTACTGTCACAGAAGTAAGGTAGCTACTTACACACAAGAGCAATCTCCAGCACTTCAACAAACAGCTGCAAGTCCTTCAAAAGGTGGGAGTGCTAACACTGACCTGATAAACTTAAGGAAAAATAGTATAACTATTTTATATCTAGACAAAGTTTACTGACTGCACAGACGGCAATCTATCTTTGAGCGACTGACCTCAATTTCAAACAAAGTGGACTGAATAAAGGGAGACATCATGGAAATTATTGAGAAGCCCTTAAAGGCATAAACTGATAAAATACAACCTTGCCATTCTAAAAGAGAATGCAGTGCTCAGAGACAGCTGACTGGACGGAGGGAAAGGAGAGAGGATAAGAAAATACATAATCATACTGTACTTCCAAAAGAGAAAGATAGGTAAATAGCAATTACTGTCTTCTGACAAATCAAATTACAGTTAATATCAAGCAACAAAGGTAACAAAGGAAGATGGGAGTAAAAAAGGATATATTTATATCTTTAGGTCAGCTTTTATGCTGCGAAAAACAGCAGATTGACTTACAGATGGTTGATTGGCTGCCTGCAAGTAGGAGTAGTATGCAAATCCTCCTCTCATTCAGGCAATCTAGAATCCCGTGTATGCTATTTAAAATGAGGCCCCTTCTGCTTCAGTTTTCAGTTTCAGCCAATACATGTATTTTGTTACAGAAAACCTAAACCCCTCTTAATTAATTTTAATCAAAAAGGTTATAAGTACTTGTAAGAATAAACAAGTATCACAGAGGTTAGATAATTCTAGGAGCATTCTAACAACCAAGCCTAAGAGTGATGGATATTTAGATCCCCAACCTGAGGGGTCTTTCAAATGTGCTGACTTATCTACAGATAGAAATATGACCTCTACACACAGTGACATGTCAGATGGAAAGCAATCTAACGTGGTCCAAAGTTTGGTTGATATGAAAGAGATGTTGGCTGACATACTTGATGCTGTTAAACCGTTAATTGACTTGGCTACATCTAATATTCAATCCAATAGGGATGATGGGAACTGACAACTAGTAATGTTGATTTTGATACAGTGAAGCCAAACTTAGAAGCGCAGAACCTTTGCTCAAAGCTTTTGGAAACAGACTCCAGTTAAAGCCGCATTCATCTCAGTATACGTTCAGAATTACAAGCTGGAGTCTATTCCCTGTTGAAAAGAAGGCATGGACTGCTCAAATGGACAAGAACTGATAAAACTATAGGAATTGCAGAACTTGCATGATCAACAACCTGAATTAAGCAAAATTTCACTACGGTTTCATAACGAAAATATGGTTAAACTAAATTCTGAGGCAGAAAGTAGAGCTATCCATCATAATGAGACAATCTTCCTGGAATGGACTGCTTTGGTGGATAATGAAGGATTCCTGGCTCCTATACAACCTTTAAATTGACTGCTCAAAGTGAGTGGTTCAATCACAGACTTTAGGACACAGACAGCCACTTTTACTCCCTTTCTTAATTCCAATAACCACGTAGGTTCCATTCACATTGTGACATGGAATATGGCTAGATAGAGAAATAGATTATTGGATGGAGACTTACAAGAGTTTCTTCTTAAATTTGACATTATAGCATTTAAGGAAACCTGGCTAACTACCAAAGATGAAGAGGCATATCTTCTGGGATATATAACTTGGCCTATTCCTGCGCATAAATTCAAGGCAAAAGGGTGGGCTTCAGGAAGCCTATATATATTTATTAGGGCAGAACTAGGTTGGCAAGGGAAATTATTGGTAGATAAAGAAGAAAATTGTTACTTGTTATCAACCCATTTAAAATATAAAACAACTGAAATTTTGTTGTTTAATGTTTATATGCCCCCTTATTCCTTTCCATGCTTTTATTATGATATCTGGGAGCAACTAGAAAAGACAGTGTTAGAATCTATGTTAAAATATCCCAAGGTGGATGTGATCTTACCAGGAGACTTTAATGCAAGGGTGGGAACTTCCCTAAATGATTATATGCAATTGGGTATTATTCCTAAGAACTTTTTATGAAATATCCCTCCCTGGCACTCTAGAGACACAAAAAGGAATACTTTTGCTTCCAAACTTATCTTCATATTATATACTTAAAATCTACATATACTATGAAGCAATGATAACACCTTTATATATCCTTTCACCTTTCATTCTGGGCATACCAGCAGTATATTAGATTATACAGTTGTCCCTCCATGGAGTTAAGTATTCATGGCTTGAAAATATTCTTAAAAAAATAATAATCCAAAAAGCAAACCTTGATTTTGCCATCTTATATAAGGGACACCATTTTGCTATGCTATTGCATATAATGGGACTTGAGTATTTATGGATATTGGTATTCACGGGGTGGTGGTGTGTGTCCTGGAACCAAACCCCAGCGAATGTGAAGGGACAACTATATATGTGTCCCAGTTGGAAAGACCTATTTATTCTCTGGCAATAAAGTCTATACAAAGGAGGGACAGTGACCATCAACCTGTAGCAGCTGATTACTATGGTTGCTCACATTTAAGACTGTCCATGTCATTGGATAAAGGACTTTTTACCAACCTAGAAGCTAGACAAAACAGGAGGCTGAAATGGGCTAAGGTGAAAATTTAGGCAATTTCTATTTAAAAAAAAAACAAAAAAACCCCAAAAGGGCCCGAAATTGGATAAATATAGTTATCTTGGCTAACCAAGCCTCTAAACAAAATAATGATTCTGCATATTCAATATACCTTTTGGATATTAATTTTTTCAGAGCATGAAAAGAGTTAAAAACGTTAATGGAAGCAATATGTATGCATGCATTTGCAACACCTAGTTCAGATGCAATTAATATCATTATCAATGAAGATGGACAATTTTCAGGAATTAGAGTGTAAAAAGGGACCACTGCAGATTGGTTGATTGTTTAGATAATTATTTGAAGGATCAACAGTTGATTAGGCTATTGCACTGAATATAGGAGGGAGAAAAGGGAGGGGAGAAAGAAGAGTATAACTTTTAATTGTAATTTCAAGGGCTGAGCCAGAGTCCTAATGAAAGCTAAGACTTTGGAGTGAATTGTGAAGTTTGTGGAGACTGAAATGTTTCCAATTTAAAATTAGACTCAGATTCTAATTGAGCGGTATATAGAGGAGAACCAGCATGGTGTAATGGTTTGGGTGTTGGACTAGCACCCTGGAGGCCAGGGTTTTAATTCCCACTTGGCCATTGAAAATCCCTGGAAGACCTTGGGCAAGTCACACTCTCTCAGCCTTAGAGGAAGGCAATAGCAAACCTCCTCTGAATAAATCTTGCCAAGAAAACCCCATGATAAGTTCGTCTTAAGGGTGTCGTAAGTCAGAAATGGTCTATTAACATTCCAATAGAATGGTCTATTTCATATATAAAATATTTTTCTATTCTGTTCTTTGTCTCTAACTAATTTCATCTGCAGTACATCCATGTTGTCACACACAAGCCTGTGTTAAATTCTCAGTTTCCAACTGATTTATGTGCATGCATGTGTGCATGTGTGTGTGATTAAACAAAGACAAGCAAGCAAAAGATTTCCACTGGCATTTTGCTTTTGGGAAAGCATAAAATAAATTTCAAAATTAAATCTTTGCAAAATGCCAGGCATAACTAGCCAGGGGGTTTGATTAGCTGAAAGCAAAGAACAAAGAAAGAGAACCAGAGAGAGGGTTGAGGAGAGATTAGAGAGAGAAGTGGGTATGAAGTGGAGATGAAGCAACTTCAGATCCTGTTTCATCCTCACAGTTTGTACTGTTCACAACAAAACAAGACAAAAAACAAACACTGAACTCAAATCCGGAGGAAGGGAAGTTCTCTTCTCAAGTCTGTTTCTATATAGTCAAAAAGGAAAACTGGGAGGCAGGGGGACCCTTTTCCATGCATATCTGCTCAAACAGGCATAGTGATTCTGAAATCACCGAAATAATATAATACTTAGCATTTCCAGGGTTTATCTGGAGTTTTCAGCCTCCTTCACAAAATGCAACAACCTTATGGATAGAATATTGTTGTTTTCCTCACATTGCCAATGCCAAGCCTGAAAGATGTTTCCTTGCCCAAGGCTACCAAGTGAGATGAAAAGGTGAAGTTTCAGTGTACACTTTTTGTCTCTTGCTGTTTGCAGCTGCAACACTAATAGCATGCTACATCTTGGGTAGCTCTTTATAATAGAGTCCTATTCATTGTATTCATGAATCAAACCAAAGTTACTTTTTTAGACTACAACTGCCAGAATCCTCTAACCAGTCTGGGCACTGACCACTGTAAGCTGTAGTCCTAAAAAAGAGCTTATCCAAGCTCTGGATCCATTAGATTTGACAGTGTGTGAAAGCAGCAGCAAATGCTAATTACTTCAGAGAAACGTACATGTTGAATTTTGTACAATAGATATGTCTGTTTTTGTCCTGCACCCACCTATCAGAGAGATACAGGTTGACCCCCTGCATATCTGTGGGGCATACATTCATAGACTTACTGAAGATTCACAAAGCTATGTATAATAGTGAATTGCCATGCAATACCATAGAATCATGCTGGGGGACCTAGAAAATGCTGAGAGAAGATGTCCCTCTAGGCAACTTCCAGAGGAAGTTGACCATAGAATTATGTTGGATTACCTCCTGATGTCTAGAGAGACCACCTCCAGCATGTCTCTTTGGTCCTCCAGATGCTTAGAGAGACCTCCCCACCTGACCACAGGTAAGTGAAACTGCGGGTATCAATCCTGCATAAACAGGGGGTGACTTGTACTGCTTTTTGATGGAGGCTCTCTTTGGCTAGCTACACATAATACCAATTGACAGATGTCTTTTTGAGTTGTCCAATTGCTGAAAGAAATTTGCTTTTTAGATGTTCACTAACTGATCCTTAACCTTCTCAGTTAAAAGGGAAGAACCTTTATGTTTATATTTTTGTCATGTCTGTCAATGTTAGTATTCTTAAAGTGTATATTACTATCACCTTTGTAACACATTTCAGTAAAATGTAAAATGAAATGGCTTTATTGATAGTGTTGCTGCTACATAAGAATGCTACCAAGCATTAAATACTAAAGTGTGTGAGAAGAACACTGCCTGGTTGTTTGACTATGTTAGGCTGATAAGAGATTTTCTTGGATATGAATTTGAAAGATGTGTACAAATAAAAATGTTTTAGAGCCAGAGTTCCTCCATTTATAGGGTAAATAAAAATCTACAGGCAAAGAGAAGATTCACAGAGAAACTGTAGAAGCTGAAGGATGGGTTCTTTTAAACAGTGCATTCCTTCTCTAAATAACAAAGGAGAAGGAATTGTTTTTTGAAATGCAGAATAATAGCTATGCATAGTTTTATTGAGCAGGTGAAATACTGCTGAAAAATAAAAATAAGTACCACTTGTGATCATGTGCAGCACCTCAAAATAAAGCTGTTGACATCTAAA
Organism: Gambelia wislizenii; assembly: GCA_030847615.1. Lineage (NCBI taxonomy): Eukaryota > Metazoa > Chordata > Lepidosauria > Squamata > Crotaphytidae > Gambelia > Gambelia wislizenii. Next base: position 270,921,796 of record JAUMIR010000001.1, on the reverse strand, counting down.
ACTCAGTCAAAGATTATTGTTGTCTTTGTAATGGAGTGAAATGGGGAGAGTTTGTGAAATTCATTAATAGCACATAAACTCTGTGCTTCAGTATTGCCACCAATATTCCTCCTGAAGGACAAATCAAAGTGAAATTAGGAAAGCCTCCCTAGGAAAAACAACGCAGGGTGTTCAGGGAAGCCAGAATAAAGCATTACTGCAATTATATTCTAATCACAGCTTTGAAGGCATGTGCCTTTGGAGACAAAAAAAGGGAGGTATAAATTAAATAAATATTCACATCCATGCTAGGAAGCAAGGTACAGGAGGTATGTAGAGGCAGTCCAACCTAGTGGTGTAAACCAGACTGAATCCACAAACCTCTGGTGTCTGTACATACTGTATAGTGCTACCAGTGTGTACCACTTCAAATGTTATGGCTATATCCTAAAGTATCCTGTGATATGTAGTTTGGTCAGGTGCATAGAATTTTCTAATAGAAATCTTTAGTGGATTCCCTTGAGTGTAGTACTAGAGCTCTGTCCTTAGCCAAGCATTCTAAATATATCTCACCATACTACCAATGCCAAGATTCCATAGGATGGAACCATTACAGTTAAAATGGTTTCAAACTGTGAAGTCGAAGGCTTTCATGCCTGGCATCCATAGATTTTCCTTGGGTTTTTTTCCAGGCTTATTTGACAGCAGAACACAAGGATAGTCTCAAGTACATTGTCCCAGCCACCCACACAAGCTTCCCTTTGCACGTGGATGATGGGGTGTCACTAAGGCTGGTATCACCCCTCCCTCGACAGTGCCACCTGGTGCGGTTCAGCCTTTTCGCACACTCCTAGTGCCATCACTTTGTTGATGTCCTTTTGGGGTGCTCTGGGGGTTGGTATCACCTTACTGCTTCTGCAGTATCCAAAGTGCCCCCCCCCAACTGATTGAAAAGCTCCTGAAGCTATCCTGCATGATCATTCATGGCAAAGAGGTAGGATCAGGGGAGTCTCTATAGTGAGATGTGAAATTATGACATCAGCACCAAAACCCCCAGAGGACAGGTGGACTTCAGTGCTGATGTCATTATTTTGCTACAAAGACATAGCCAGATACTTTTGCAATCCTGCCTTCTCGCCATGAAGCATGGAATGGCTATGTGGGTCAGGTTCAGTGTCTTTTCAGCAAGTCAGGGGTGTTGGTGATACATGGCTCAGTCTAGCATAGGTCTGCATGTGGACCTATGATGCTATGCTGTGCCATACATGATTGTAGCCTTAATGTACAAGAGAAGGGAAATTATGGAGTCCTTATGTGTGATTGTATCATTCTTTCACAATACCTGCTAGAATATTTCTCATTAGTAACTATTAAGGGTCATTTGTTTCATACAAATAGACAGCTCTCTGTACTCCTTAATTCTTGCATTGGAAAACCTGGCTTTTGTTTAAAACTGGTCCTCCCACATTGAGCTATCTCCTTGTCTGAGCTGGCTCTTTAAAAAAAATGCTGTTAATGTGCTTCAAAAGAGAATGCAACTGTTAGAAAAATGTGCAGCGTGCCCCTGCCTGACCATCCCAGAAACTAGTTTTATAATCACAGCTGAGGAAGGAAAATTGGAACAATTTGCATAAGAGGAAAGGAGGCAGGATTATCAGAGCTAGACAAAATGAACTGTTTCACTGCACAGGAAGCAAAAGAATAAAAACTAGTAATCTCTTCATTAAAGCATTCTGGCACCAGCAAACAGCAGGGGAGCAGCCTTCCTGTCAGCTGAGTAGAACAGCAGTTGGACTATGTTGCAGTCTCTAGTGGGCCGGCCAAACATGTTTGTGTTTTTTTGTAGGGGGAGAATGTACTGTTTCTTTCCTCTGACCATTTCCCTTTCACACACAGGGACACACACCCTACTAATCCTTAAGGAGTTAGGTTAAACAAAATCTTAGGGGAAAAGAAGCCCTGGATGTGCCACAGAATTTGGCCTATAATGAAATCTGAGGCAAATCATACAGTCTCTTGCTCCTGAAACGTATCCAAAGAATTCTGAAGGAAGCCAAGCGAGGTTAGCAGGCTGTCTCAGTGAGGTTCTCTAGTTCCAGGGTTGCTACTGGATGCCACACCAGGATAGTGTAAAGTGAGATGGGGGGGGGAGGAGGAGTTCTACATAACTAAAAATCCCAAGGGATTTTTGGGGTAATGAGCAATGAGTGACCATGACAGTTTTTACTCAGAAGTAAACCATACCGAGTTCAGTAAGTCTTACTTCAGTAAGAGTTGAAGATGGAAGCATAAGACTAAGGACTTTATCAGATGCGGGGAAACACAGCACAAAACCAAATCACATCATAAGGATGGGACGAGAACACAAAGGGCAACATTATCAAACACCCGTGTCCTCAGCCATTCCTGGGGTGTAGTGCTGGCACGGACAAAGCCTGACTTTTTTATTGATGGGCTAAGCTGTCAATAAAAAGTGATGCCTTATTCACAGCCACGGTATTCCCCTCAGAACGGCTGAACTACAATGCCATGTGATAATTTTCCCTGTTTATGTTCTTGTCCTTATGGTGCATTTTTTCATGCATCTGATAAAGTCCTAAGTTGGAGATGGCAGCATTTCTCCTGAGTGTAACAGCCCAAAAATCACACTCTGAGAGCTTTAAGTATATATATGTATGAGTCCAAACAAATAATATGTTAAGGCCGCTAAGTGCTAGCTCATGGTGCATTTTTATATGTACATTTTATCACAAAGCATAACTGGCTTCATTCATCATAGGTTAATGCAAGTGTTGGAGGCAAAAAGAAGATAAAACTTTATAGACTATCTTTAAAGTCAAGATAATATTTTTAAGAATGACCTGTGTTGTTCATTTCTATCTTCTGGACAAATTCTAAACAATATATATATCTCACCTCTGGCACCAGAGGCAATCACAGAGTCCCATTTATCATATTCAGTATAAAATAAAAAGCATTTTCTTTAAAATGTTGTTTTGGCCTCAATGGCTGTGCACAGCCATTCAAAACTGCAGTACTCGACTAGGTTATTAAACCAATCATCTACCTCAAGAGCCTATTACTGTGAGGAAAGCAGCTGGCATAATACAGATCTAGTAGGAGAAGTATGAAATGCAATTTCACAGGGCAGAGTTGGCTTGCTACATTAGATCATCAGCGGGAAAGAGAATACAGGGCTGGCCTTGTATTAACTGTGCAATGAAGCTAATGATGTAGCTTCTAATCCACAGGCTACCCTGGCCTGGCACTGGAAAACCTTTCTCTTTTTTTCTGAGGTGCTGGAAAAACATTGGCTAAATCAGAGGAAACCTTTGGGTGAGATAAATTCCAAGAACTATCCCCTCCCCACCAAATATGTATTCTTCTAAGAATCTTACTGCAGTAGAGCTAGAATAAACTATTCTACCTTCCTTTTGCAGTATTACAAACATTTTAATAATGTGTATAGATGTTTTGTTTTTCTAAAAGGTATCATGGTATATATTCATGCTGGCTATTTCTGCTCAGAGCAGGACTAGTCTTTGTGCCTGGATTAGTCTAGGGTGGGCAGGCTCCGCAGTCAGGAGAGCTGTACTTTTTCATATTCAGCTCCTCCACAGCTTCAAGGCTGCATTGCATTATCAAGACTGCCAATTTGTGTGAACAGAAGTGAGAATGTATCAATTCCATGCTTCTTTGAGGTGGGCTGACTATTTAAGTGTGGGCAAGACAGTATTCTTCAGTCCTGCAAAGGAGTTTTTGTAGCATTTCCATGTGGAAATGGAAGAAGTAGCAGTATCTTTGGGAGGCTGGTGGGAGTTCTATGTATCACACAATTCCCACCCCTGTGGTGCACAGAGCTGGGAAGTAACTTGTTACAAAAATATGAGATTTGTAAGGAATTCCCTTTTATAATAGCAATGGTATAATTATGTTACCTTACAATGATATCATAACAAGGATTAATGTTACCCTTTTGCAGTATACTTTGACAGCTGTGTGGCCTTATTCGGTGCTGGAGGAGGAATATCAAATGCTGGCTGGTTCAAGTGCTGGCTGGTGCTGATGCTGCTGACCTGGGCACTGTTTTGGGTATTGGGACAGTACCAAGGTGGATGGGAGGAAAGTATGTTTTATACCATAGGCCAGGAGCATGTGGAAATCGGGTTTAAAAAGTACTAAAAGGTTGCTATTGAGTTACTTTTGAGAAACATGACAATAGTGAGTTATCGTAACAATTGCAGTAGCAAACTATGGACCTTCTCAGATGAGCCCCTTAAAACGTTATTTAATATTATTTTAAGGGGTGGGTGGGCTAGGGTATTGTGATTATGGAGTTTTTATATTGTAAGCCGCCCCAATTGCGTTGCAGAGGGGTGGGATAGAAATAAAATTTTATTATATTATTATTATTATTATTATTATTATTATTATTTTGCTGGCATAAAAAAAATCAAATTTTATGCTAGCAATAGAACACCCCAGCACCACCACACCTACCTTCTCTCCTGTCAAAGGCTTCCTGGCAATGGAAGAGGAAGTGAATGGAGTTCACTTCCTCATTCAAAATCCTGTGGATTCTCTCAAGACTTCATTATGTGGGAAATTAAAAACAAAAAGAACACAGAAAAAGTTGCACAAAACATAGGAACACACTTTAAAAGTCCCAAGTAACCCAGGGAGGATCATAAAAAGTGTGTCACTTACCTAGATGTTGTGATCTTACCCAGAAATGTTCATGCCAGACCAGCCATTCACACTGCATTCATGTTAGTTGTGGCACAAAGTTTCAAATGCTGGCAGTGCTGGCACTAAAGTTCCACAGGGGCTCAATTGGCAGCTTCAGCCATCAATTAAAAACCACAAGTTTTGGCCAGGACATAAATGCAAAAGGGAGACGTTATGTGGTATGTGCATCCTTTCACATTTATGTGGCATTGTTATGGTGCCATATATAGTGCACCTGATAAAGTTCTAGTTGTGAGGGGGGCAATAACCATAGCTTTCGATGCCTTGGGAGTAAGGCTGATGGATATTCAAGGGTGGGCCAGTATCTGAGGGGGAGTTAAAGGGCTTCATCATGCCCTACCCTTTGACCTTCCATTTGAACTGTGCTTGCAGAAGGGAAAGGATCAAACATGTATACCTCAGCTAATGAAATAGATGTGTTCCTGGACTTCTTGTACTCCTTTAACAGAAATGTTGACAGTAGAGGTGGAAGTAATATGGAAAGAATATGGATAGGTTCCTACACCACAAAAAAGGAAGAGCAGTCCAACATATTTCATCCAACTTTTCATTCAAAGCTAAGGTTATGCGCATGTGAAATGAAACAAATAGGTCAGGTAAGCATTACATAAGTAAACACAAATATTTTGAAACTTCTAGAGACCACTTAAAAGCTTCTTGCAAAATGCATCTCAGGATGATTCCTCCTCCACCTTTCTTTCAATAGCCTCTGTTTTTCATATGATTTTCAGTTTTATGGCAAAACTTACAGATGTATGCTTTTTCAACATGCCAGGGCACCTGGTGAGGCAGGCTAATGTGCTTTCCCCCTTTCTTTCTGTTCTGTTCTTCACACTGTGTTAAATAAGTGATTCTGGAGGCAGCTGTTTATCTTGTCTATTGTACACAAGCACCCCACAACTAGAACAGAATCACATTCTTTCCCATATTAAGCTATATTGCATTGTTCACTGCAGACACACTGTTGCAGCCCAACACTGAAAGTCTATTTTTCTCCAACTGTCCTTCACCAACTTCTCAATGCCAATGTTGCAAAAACAAAACAAAACAACTTCCAGCTTAATAGAAGTCAAGAAAGGGGGTTGGTGGGTTGGGCTCCCATAGAGAGACTTTGTAAAAAGGAGCTTCTTTATCAAAGGCTTTGTTAACTGAGGTATGCCTGTACTCATAGTGTTCAGTATGTTCCATATCTACATGGAAATAAATAGCAGATGATAATGCAAAATAGGCTGGTGATATTTTAAGTGTTATTGGATGTAGGACAGAGGTTAATAACTGTTGTCACTGCAGATGTTTTGGACTAGAAGTTTTATAAGCCCCCAACAATATGGCCAATGTGGAAGATTGTGTGAGCTCTTGTCTCAAACAACTGGAAAGCCAAAGCTTCTCCATCCCTGGTGTAGAAGGGAACAACACAGGATGAGTAGCTGGCAGAGGAATAGTACAGCCAAGGCACACAAGGTAATAATGCCAGGATATTTTATAGCAGGGACAATGACACCATCTGCCATCTTCCTCAAGCTTTTCAGTTCCCTCCAAATTTATTTGTAATCTAGTCTATAGTGGGAGTGAAAATTGATTTTCCTAGCAATATATTGTCAGCTGTCCCTGTTGTGATGCTAAATATATTGGAGTAGTTTGATCTTGAATGGGCAATTAAGGCCTATTAACATTACAAAAGATCTGTTTGTGATGTAGATGAAAACGATCAGATTAGTTTGTTGATATAGATCAACACCGTTGCCTGCGGTTTTGGCGACTCCTTGGAGTTGTGGCTATGGGAATTGTCATGATGATTACTATACCACTGGTAACACATGAAGGAGCTGTTGGAAGAAGCTGCCATTAAAACCGCTGGTGGAATTGCTACACCATAATAGCAGAGATACTGGGCATCCTTGCCACCCCTGTGTGCATTTATCAATACAAATTGAGCATCCCTTATCTGGAATTCCAAAATCTGAAATACTCCAAAATCCAAAATTGCCCACATGGAAATTTGCTTTCCAATGGTTCAATGTATACAAGCTTTGTTTCACGCACAAAATTATTAAAAATACTGTTAAAAAAATAAGTTCAGATTAGGTGTACAAGGTGTATATGAAACATAAATGAATTTTGTGTTTAGATTTGGGTCCCATCTCCTAGATCTCTCATTATGTAAGTATATGCAAATACAAGTATTCAAAAATTTTAAAAAAAATAATAATCCAAAATCCAAAACACTTCTGCTCTCAATCACTTTGGATAAAAGATACTCAACTTGTAAATGCTGAATCATAACATGTATCTCTATATTTACCAATGAAATTATCACAGTTTATTCATCTGTCATGTAATATACTTGTTTTTCACTGTTCATTTATCTAAACAAACCATGTTTCTTAAGAAATATCTACTAGAAAGGCGATGAAATGAATATAGAAAACTGTTTTTCTAAACTACACATAGTACTTTATCTGTCCTTTTTACTAAGAAATGTACTACCTTTCTTGCTCAGTCTTTCCCTGACAGAAACTTACCATATATGTATAAATCAAGGGCAGGTTTTGGGGGCCAAAATTATGGATTTTAACTATGGAGATTATCAGACAGGAACGAAAAAAGTGTTCCTGTCCCACAGTCTCCACTCCTGCCCTGTCCTGTCCCAGTCCCACTGCAATCACCCTCCCCAGCACGCTTATCTTGTCTCATGTCGACAGGGCAGCCCAGGAGTGAAAGGAGCTCTAACGGAGCTCCCTTCACTTCCTGGATTGAAATACCACGGATTCTCACAAGAAGATGTAAGTGCGGGGAATTCAAAAAGAAAAAGAACAGCAAAAAATGACAGCAAGCATAAAAACACAGTTTATAAAGTACAAGTAACCTGAGGAGGGTTATAAAAGTTGTGCCAATCTCACCTGGAAGTGTTCTGGCAGGGACATCCCATTGACGCTGGGCTGGGATCTTGTCAGCATAACGGGGCACCTTGTCGCATGCAGGCAAATCCGTCACAGAAACGGAACAGGGGGATCCATTGACAGCTTCTCCCATCAATAAAAAACAGCACTGGCAGAACTGGAGCAGAACAGTGCATAATGAAGGGGGATGATGTCATCTGATAAGGGAGCCCTTAAGGGCAAAACTTAGGGCATGGAACAAACAAATATTTTCATCTCCTTTTAAAAATGCATAGAGGGGGCATACTTATATAGAGCTAAAGAGAAGGAGAGGATCTGTTTGTTTGAGGGGATACTGTTGGGGATGAGTGAATTGTATTTCTGATCTTGAAATGTCAACATCTATACAAATACAGATAGGGAAAGGAATATATAAATGAGGGGAAAGAATGAGAATGTAGCCTGGAAAATAAGGGTGGAGGAGAAGAGCAAGGAAATTGGCCTGCCTCTATTAGGGACCCAGGGGAAGGCGATGACAAGAGGCAGAGGCAAAAAGCACTTCTTAATTAATTAATACTAAATTAATGCTAAATTTCATCACATGGGAAATTCAAAAGTAAAAGGAAAAATAAACATCAAAAAGTTACACCAAGCATCTAGACACACTTTAAAATTTACAAATAAACCAGGGAAATTTTTTAAAAGTTTGCCATCTACCTGGATGTTGCAATCTCAGCTGGATGTGTTCTGGCTGGTCCAGCCATTGTTGAGGTAAGTACGGGGAAAAAATATGATGTTCCATATGCTGGCAAGGCTGGCACAAAAGCACCGCCAGGTATCTATTGATGGCTTAAGCCGTCAATAAAAAGGTATGGGTTTTGGGCAGAATATAACCACAAAAGGGCAACATAATCTGAGCTGTGCACCCTTTCACAGTTATGTGGCATCGTTATGACACCATATTTGACTCCTGATAAAATTCTTTGTGTGGTGGGGCACGGAATTAGCACTCACACCCCATTACTGCTCCCTCGCCCAAACTGTGGAAAGAAAGGCAGTCCTCCTTCCTTCCTCATTTTTTCTTTCCTGCCAAGCAGCATTCAGCAGCAACATTGGGAAGCCCAAAGAATGTGACACACCTGCCATTTTTGGGTGCTTGATGTGGAGCGGAGCAGCGGTATCCATTTTTAATAAGGGCTTATTGTATAAGCCTCTTTGCAGAGAGACTGTCATACCTCAGGAGTCTTATGCATTAAGCCCTTATTAAAAATGGCCACCACAGTGTCTCTTCAGAGAGGCTTATACTGTAAGACCTTAATAAAAATAGTTGCCACCACTCTGCCATACCTCAAGCACACAAAATGGTAGGCACACCACATTCTTTGGTCCCCCTCATGATACTGCTGAATTGGCATGGGCTGAAAAAGCAGATGAGGAAGGAAAGAAAGAGGGAGGGCTTTTTTTCTTTCTCTGATTTGGGCAAGGGAGGGGTAATGAGGTGGGAATGCTGCTTCTGTGCCCTTTCATGCCCAAAGGGGTGTATTGCCTCAGCCTCCTGTCACTGCCTTCCTGCTGCGTCCCTATTCCAGCAATGACCCATGTATAAGTTGACCCAGGATTTTTGGGTTGATTTTTTGTCCAAAATTTTTCAACGTATACATGAGTATATAAGGTAATTTTAAAATGAGTGTTTTAAATAAAAATTCAAATAGAAGAACTTGGTCTACTCAGAAATAAGTCCAACTGAATACAATGGGGCTTACACTCCTATGCAAAGGTATAAGACTGCAACTGTGAGTATGAAAATGCTGAGGCATTTGTGGCTGTATCTTCCTGTCATGCTCACTCTGGTTTGCAAGTAGGCTAAAGAGGTTTTTGAAGAGGCACACTGGGATGTACTTTGCATACAGATGGCTTCTCAATGTAATTGAGTGTTGCTCTGTTTTGTTTTGTTGTTTCAGGGTTGTTTGTTTGTTTGGCTCATTTGGGTAAATAATAGAACAATAATGGTTGTCAGAATCACATACTTATCAGAGCTGACCCAAGATGACACTGTGCTACCTGAGGCAGAGCAACCAGGTTTGCATCTCCACCCCACCCCTAGTTCTTAGCATCCAAGACCAGACAAATTATTTTGACACCTGAAGCAGAAAATCCCACAAGGCCCTGTCTTCCTCACTGGAAATAAAAATATAAGAACTAATAGGTAAGAATTTTTGCACATTTTTCTTGAACCCCCTCCCCACAACAACCATTCTTCCAGAGGTGACTACCTCATTCTGCCTCTTCATTGGCCCAGCTGTGCTACTTAAACATAAATAAATCCTATTATTCCAATCCTATATGTGTGGGGGGTGAGGGAGGTGAAAACAGAGAACTAGGGCTTTGAGAGGTTGCCTTTCTGATTAAATTCCCTTGTCATGAACATCTGAAACGTATACAAGGACTGGATATGCAGAGCCATTCAACTTTGTTGGCTGCCACCCAGGCTCCAGCCCACTTGGAATAATAATGAAAGCCCCAGGAGCCCACTTTCCAATGTCTGCTAATACTATCAGGTAAATTATTGTACAGAGATAGAGGAATCCTGAAATTGTGTTACCCAGTGACTCAGCTGCTGAGCAGCAACAAAAAAGAAGTTTAGCTCTGAAAACACAATGAGAACAAACCAGTGTTTCCCACACTTCTGGAATCCAAGCCATACTTTGCTCTTACCCTCCCAAATGTTTGCGTTGTTGTTTTATGAGATGAGTAGGCTGATAGGTCATTGGTGAAGCACATGGTCCCAGGCTGATGCCAGTTTTGAATGTTAGTTTTTTTTTTTTTAAGTATTCGGTAACTCTTTACACAGCTCCCCCCACATAATTTTTACTGTTTACTTTGCAGCATCTCCCACATCTCCCCTTAAAAATGCTTCATTTGAATTACTTATTACTTTCCTGTTACTTTTTTAAAAAATGGATTGATAAGAGAGTAATATGAATTAATAACCAAGGACTTTATGAGACACAATAAATATGGCGTCATAGCGATGACACATAAATGTGAAAGGGTGCACAGATCAGATGACATCGCCCTTTCATGTTTATATAGTCAAAATCATACGTTTTAATTGATGGCTTAAACTGTCAATAGATCCCCTGGCACTTTTTTACTGGCATTGCTGGCATGTGAAGCTTCACACCATTTAACTCTCATCAATGCAGAGTCAATGGCCCAACCGGGCAGAGCACTTCCAAGTGATGAACTTTTTTTTTTTTTTACCCTCTCTGGGTTATTTGGAGGTTTTTTTAGTGTGTGTATGTGCTTGGTGTGACTTTTTATGTCTTATTTTTACTTTTATTTTTGAATTCCCCATGGGGTTTCAAAAGAGGAAGTGAATGGAGCTCCGTTCACTTCCTCTTTATTGCTGGAGCTGCCTTTGCTGGGAGAGGAGGTAAGTGCATGGTGGGGGAATGTTCTTTTACCAAAATTGACTATTTACTAAAATACTATTTACTAAAATATTTTGTAAAAATATTTACAAAATTGACAATTTACTAAAAATTGATTTTTTAATGCTGGCAAAAGAACGTTTTAAAGAGAATGGCTGATAAAGTCCCAAAACACAAATGCCTCTAAAATGCCTAAAGATGTTCTTTAAAATAACTAAGAAGAAACAGGAAATTGCCTATTATACAAGGGTAACATTCGCTTCCTTACATTTCTTCTGAACTGTAGCATTGTTACATATTCAGTATCACTTCACTACAGGTAACTCCATTGTTTGTAACTGATGTTTCCAAACCATGACTCACTGTAAGGCACCTTCCTACTCTCTGCACTTCCTATGCACCTAAAACCTAGCCATCCTCAGAGGTGCTCACTAATCTGTCTACTCTGATGGGCAGTATCTTTTCAGGCTTTCATACAGATGTAGCTCTTTGCTATCATATGTAACCTCATCTTTAAAACTGGAAATGCCTGAATCTGAGCCCTTCTGTATATGTCCCACCATTGACTTATGACTCCTCTTTCTGGAGGTGAGTCATATAAGAGCCATCAGCTTTCTTTGAGGGCGCATACTACCAAGTCTCTGGTGACATACTAATGTAACCTACCACACAGTCAGGGAATGACTGATATAAAAGGTAGCTGGAAAACTAGTACAGATATTGTGAGCTGTACCAAACGTACTACATAGTCAGCTGCAACTCTCATTGCAATGTACTTGGAGAGAGAGGTAGAAGTCACTGATGGTGCAAAGTCTGATAAGATGTGTTGTTCGAAGCTACATCTCTGCATCTGGTATGTGAACAGCTATCAGTCCCAATATCGTTACATTTCTCAGTTATTGCACGTCCCACCCCCCTTTCCCAGTTTTGTCTTAGGTTCTTAAATGTCTTGTTCTTCCTTCATGGAAATGTGTGCATATTTTTGTGTACATTTGTACACATTTTTGTACCCATCTTCTTAATGACTCCATATTTTACATAGCTCTTAAGACTGATAAAACATGCTCATGCACATTTGTTTCTCATATATTTTAGACACATTTTTAAAAACTATGCTGGGCTTTGTGCACACTTCTTTCTGAAATTCATCACAGTCTTCATAAGATTTTCATGGCAAGATTCACTAAAGCCTGTTGCAAGGGCTAGGAAATAGAAAATGAATGTTTCCATATGGGAATGTGAATCCAACCAATGCTTTTCCATTCCTACTCTGCATTCTGTGTAAACACATCTGTGCTTGATAAGGCATAGCTGAATGAATGTTTCCTCTCTCTTTCATAACGGTTTGCATAGCTTCCTTAGTCAAACTCCAGCTATTCTGCATCCAAAGCTTGGTTTATACTGAAATGATGCACGTGTATATATTGCCTTCACACCAAATTAATGCTAGATTAAACTACCCCCTCTACATTGATATCCATGTATAAAAAAGAAAGGGAGTCAAGGGAAACATTTCATCTTATTTTTCAGATTGTGCGTGCTAAATTCTCAGCATATGGACTGTAAAATCCCTAGTTCAACTCTTGCCACACAGCCATGGATTCACGGCTCAGCCCTTAGACAAACTGCTAATTCTAAGCCTCAGTCATATGGTCTCCATATGAATGTCCACCCATTTTACATTATGCACATGAAGCTCGTTTGAGCACTCTAAATAAATAATACTAGATCTGGGCTTCTACTCCACCCTCTCTAGCTTTTCTTCGCAAATGAAGATTCAGGAAGGACCCATCCCACGCTTTCTGCAAGTGCACTGATGACTAAAAAGGCCAATCCAAGATAAACAAGTCCGGTTGCAGAAAGCACCAGCAGAAGGTCTCCTTGGGTGATGTTTTTGGGTTGTGATTCTTTCTGTGTTGTCGTTTCTCTTCAAGACTTGTTCAGCGTAAGTTCTCAAATAAAGCTGTAGCATTGTGGATAGTGCGTCCCCATGCCTCCTGATGTGAGGCCAGGGCGGACCATTGTTGGTGATCAGTTTGGCCGAGCCTGAGATGTTGTTTCAGGGAGTCTTTGTATCACTTTTTTGGAGCGCCCCTCTTATGCTGACCCATGGCGAGTTCACCGTAGAGTACTATTTTTGGGAGGCAATGGTCCTCCATCCTAGAAATGTGCCCTGCCCAACGCAGCTGTATTCTCAATATCATGGCCTCAATGCTGGTGATCCCTGCTTGCTCAAGGACAGCAACATTCGTCACATAGTCAGTCCAGTGTATATTTAGGATTCTGTGTAGACATCGCTGATGAAAGCATTCGAGGAGTCATAGGTGGTGGCGATAGGTGACCCATGTTTCAGATCCATAAAGGAGAATAGAGAATACAATGGCTCTATACACACTGGTTTTTGTGCTTTGCCTCAGGTGTTTATTACTCCAGACTCTTTTGTGAAGTCTTCCAAATGCGCTATATGCCTTTGCTAATCTGCGATCGATCTCTTTGTCAATCTTGGCATCTGAGGAGATGATGCTTCCCAGGTAGGTGAACTGCTGAACGGAGTTAAGCACAGATTTGCCGACAGCAATGTGGGGATGGTCGTGTTCATCCTGTGGTGCAGGCTGGTAAAGAACTTCTGTTTTCTGCAGGTTGACTTCCAGCCCAAACAGCTCTGCAGCTGTTGCGAAGCAGGATATTAGGCGCTGCAGAGCTGCTTCTGTGTGGACAACAAGGGCAGCATCATCAGCGAAAAGCAGCTCATGGACTAGATAGTTTAGAGTCTTAGTGTGAGCCCTCAGATGGCTTAAGTTAAACTAGCTACCATCAGTACGGCAACGTATATAGATGCTGTCGTCTTCCTCAAGCTCTGCCGTAGCCCTTTGGAGCATCATGCTGAAGAAGATTGTAAATAAAGTTGGCACAAGAACACAACCTTGCTTCACTCCATTAGTTATTAGAAAGGGCTCTGAAAGAGCATCACCATATCTGACTTGACCGCGCTGGTCCTCGTGTAGCAAGATGATCATTTTAAGAAATTTGGGGGGACATCCTTGTCTTTCCAGAATCTGCCACAGACCTTTTCTACTCATAGTGTTGAAGGCTTTGGTGAGGTTGACAAATGTTACATAGAGACCCTTGTTCTGCTCTCTACATTTTTCTTGCAGTTGTCTAAGGGCAAATACCATATCTGTAGTATTCCTATTGGCTCTGAAGCCACACTGGCTTTTAGGGAGAAATTCTTCTGCAATAGCAGGAACTAATAGCAGGGGTGGGTGGTGTTTGGGGATTTTAAATTGTATCGGTATTTTCATTTTTGTAAGCCACTCCAATTGTTTTAACAGAGGGGTAGGATAATTATTATTATTATTATTATTATTATTGATCTGTTTTTCCAGCAATAGAGAGCAGTGTTATACCTCGATAGTTTGAGCAATCGGATTTTGCTCCATTTTTCTTGTACAGAGTGATGATGACTGCATCTCGGAGATCTGATGGCAGTTCCCCTTTTTCCCAGCAATTCACAAGGAGTTTGTGGAATTTATCGTGAAGTACATGACTTCCGTGTTTCCAAACTTCAGGTGGGATTCCATCAATCCCAGCTGCCTTGCTGTTTTTCATCTGCTGTATGGCCTTAAGGGTCTCTTCCAAAGTGGGAGCTATGTCCAATTCATTTTTCATCGGTTTTTGTATCATATGTTGGATAGTTGAGCCTTGGACTATTCGGTTGGCACTAAAGAGACTTTGAGAATGTTCAGCCCATCGATTCAGGATGGAGGCTTTATCAGTAATTAATGTTTGACCATCTGTACTGTATAAGGAGCTTTGGACCTGATAAGGAGCTTTGGACACTGCTTTAAGAGCTTCATAAAATCCTCTGTGATCACCCAGATCTGCAAAGCGTTGTGTCTTTTCTGCTATATTGATCCATCACTTGTTCTGCATGTCTCGGAGTTTTTGTTGAAGTTTACTACATGTGAGGTGGAAAGCTGCTTTTCTTACATGGCAAGTTGGCTTGGCGAGGTATGCCTGGTGAGCAGTTCTCTTCTTTGCCAACAGCTCCTGGATCTCTTGGTTGTTTTCATCAAACCAGTCTTGATTTTTCTTGTGGGAGAACCCGAGGGGTTCTTCCACAGACTGGAGGATACTGTATTTGATATGTTGCCAAAGCACTGTAGGAGAAGGATCTGTAGGATGGTTTTCAAGTTTTGTTTGCAGTTTTGGTGGAAGTTGTCTCTCATGGTAGCATGTTGAAGATTGTTGACTTGAAGTCTCTTCTTTAAGATGCCACCCCTCTTAGGTTTGAACATAAGATGAAGATTTAGTTTACATCTGACGAGGCGATGATCTGTTTGGCGTTCTGCACTGGGCATCACTCGGGTATGACGGACATCACGAATGTTTCTCTGGCGGACTAGAACATAGTCAATGAGGTGCCAATGTTTGGATCGGGGATGCATCCAGGTTGTCTTCAAGCTATCTTTCTGCTGTAAGATTGTGTTTGTAATAGTCAGCTGTTGTTCTGCACAGAACTCTAGCAGGAGGCGTCCGTTATCATTGCAACTTCCAAAACCATGCTTGCCTAAGACACCTTTCCAGGCTTCGTAGTTCTTTCCAACTCTGGCATTGAAGTCACCAAGGATAATAATTTTATCTTCTACATGGACTTTTTGTATGAGTTGGCGTAGGTCTGTGTAGAATTTATCTTTCTCTACAGGGTCGGCTTGCATAGTTGGGGCATATACACTAAAAAGAACAACATGTGGGAGGTGTAAGGAAATAATGCGATCAGAGTATCCTGTTGGCAAGGTTTCGAGTTTGGAGGCAATGGAGTTTTTAATCATAAAGCCTATTCCTGAAAGATGTTTTTAGGTTTTCGGGTTTGCCAGACCAGTAAAGTGTGTAGCCAGCGCCATGTTTTTTAAGGCTGCCTTCCTCATGGAGATAAACTTCACTAAGAGCAGCAATGTCGATATTAAGTCGTGATAGTTCATGGGATATTAGGGCAGAACGACGCTCAGGCCATCCACTATCTGCAGAGTCTTGCATAGTTCTGATGTTCCAGTATGTGTCAGTTTATTTACACCTTTGGAGTCCGGTGTGTGCCTTTGTTTCTTTGCCTTGGTTTGACCGCATCAGAAGATGCCTGTTGGCCACAGCTAGCTAACCAGGTAGTTGGGGATGAGCTTTCGTTAGGCCACCTTTTCTAGGCCCCTCTCCATATGGAGCAAGCAGTGCTCTCCTTAAAAAAGGCTGCTTGGTCGTTCAGGATGCTGCTGAACAAAACTGTCATCTCCTGGGTCAGCCTTGAGCGACCAAAGTCCTGAACCGCCTGCATGCAGGGTTGAGTCTGCAGTTTCCAGTGCATCTTTACACCTGCTGTTTTGTCCCTCACCTATCGCTACAGGGCTTTTTTGGAACTGGATTTGTCCTTCGAGCCTGTGCAATGGATTTTTCTGGTGGAGCGGAGCATGCACAGAACTGGCCTCACCCTTTAAACCAAAGGTTCATCTGCCGTGGCCTTGCAAGCATGGACGTAGCAGCGAGGTCCTCGGGTTGTAGGTTTGTTTAGAGTTTCCTTCTCTTAGATGGTTGACCTTACAGGGTTGGACGAGCACCATCTGCCTGGGTTTGGGATTAGAGTTTTCCTTCTCCTAGGATGGTTGCCATAAGGCTAGAGAGCCCATCCTGCCCTTTGAAGCTCTTTCTCAGACCCTTCGGTTTTGACCTCTCTGGCATGGGAAACCCTACCAGTGGCTATTATGCCACCGCCAGCATAGCTCAAAACATCATTAGGATATGCAAGCCTCTCTCCCATGACAAGGGGGCATCAATTGAGAGGTACTCCACCCACCCTATTTTAAATTGCTGCCTAGACTCCTGCCTCTGTATGTAATGGCAAGGAAAGGACACATTGCACATACTTAGTGAGATAAACACTTCACTTGTGCCAGGGCTGAGCCTTGCCCCTGGAATTATGTTTTTAGATTTAGCCCACTGGCTTTAAGATTGACTTTGTAAGCCCTGGCTAAGAGAAAGTCCTGACAGGAAGAGCTGGAATTGATTATATTTGTCTGAAAGTTTATCTACATTTGATTCTCTCTCTATAAATAATATCCAGTTTTCATGCAAATTTGTCTCACACGGGATTTGTAGGCCAAGAAAAGATAAGGCAACATGGATCATCTCTCTTGGTTCTGTGCATGTTATTGGGCTTGTTGACACTATAGCCTGAAATCCGAATGGACTCCCTAACTTGTTCTGCCTCAGAACCACCCCAGAGCCACCCCAATACCTGTTTCTCTATAGGGGCATTGGGTAGATGTCTGCACATGTCCCTGCATCCAGATGTTGCTTTGATTGGCCACTGCTGCCTATCCTCCATCTACTCCCATTGCTGCTGCCTTTCTTCAGTGAGATCCCTGGCAGATCCCGGACGGATCACTGCCTTGCAGGCACTTCCACCATTTACCTCAATGTCTGGGCCCCAGTTCCCAGCCCAGAACAGTTACAGAAAGGGTCTTCCCTCCTTGGCACTGCTAGCATGCAGTCTCGTGCTCGAGGAAAATTAAGCACCCATCCATGTAACCTCAGAGCAAGCAGCTGTATGCCAGTGGCAGCAGCGCTGAGGAGGGAAAAACTTCTCTGTAGCCATTCCAGTCCAAGAACTGGAGAGGTAAATGCTGCCTGCCACATAGTGATCTGCCATGCTTTCCCACCGACTTCCTTGGTTCCAGGGTGGATCCACACTAGAGGAAACATCGGAGATTTCTGAAAACCCTGGAGAAAACTGTGAGTTTTTTAAAACCCGGGTTTAAGGTGGTTTATCCTGAGTTTGGTGCAGATAGGGCCATACGTTGTGTGGTCTTATTGCACCAGATTTGGGGGCAGGGGGTAGACAAGCCCATTCTCAGCACCTGTTTCCCTTGTGTAGACAAGCCCACTCTCTCTATCTGGATTAGACATGGGTGAAAATTTCAGGTAATTTTATTTTCTATAATAATTTACCCAAATGTATAGATTTCTTAAGATCAAAGAGAAAAAAGAAGGTATTAAAATGTATTAAAAACAGAATTGATTGAAACTAAACAAGACTAGTTTATCCTGGCTGAGGGTTTTGAATGCTTATCTCTCAAAAGCCTGGGTCTGAATCCCTCTCTGTTCCATTATATTAGTGCAGAATTAGGACTGTGAGATGCTCCTCTTATATGGCATACCAGCATACCTTATGACTATCCACATATACACCTATTTACATTTAGGTGCAAAGGGAGGAGAATTTCATTTGAATTTGTCTTCAAAGAACTTACCAAACGTTGCAAATTTCATCATATTCAAAATGGAATGCTCTTGAAATTTTTAAAATATGACTAGTAGAAAGTAAAATTCACAGGTTTCCCTATCTTTTCTCTGGAATGGGGTTGAAAGCCTAAGGGAAAATATGTTTTTACGGAGGTAAATTTGTACAAACAAATATAGTTTGTGAGAGAGCATGTCTGTTAAGACATCATCTTTAAAATCCAGTTTCCTGTCTTGCATCCTTTTCCTTGGCTTTGTGGAATGTGAGATATCCTTAATTCTGGTCATAAAATAAAAAACGTTTTGTGTGTGTTTAAGCAGATTATCAGATGTGTTGGAATGTGGCAAAAAAGTAAGATAAAAATGTTCCAAACCATGTCAGAAGAATGTGACAGGAACATAAAGGGTGACATTATCAGATGCCCACATCCTTCAGCCATCCCTGTGTCATAGTGCTGCTGCAGATGAGGTTTCCCTTTCATATTGACGGGGACAAACTGCTGATAGAAAGGGATGCCTGTGACCCCAGGGATGCTGCAGGACATTGTTGTCTGATAATCCTGCCCCTTCCTGTTCTTCTCATGATCTTCTGATGCAGTTTTTTCTGAGTCTGGCAACCTCCTTAATCATTGAATCAACAGTGAGGTTGACAACTATTAAAGAGCCAAGGGACATTCAAAAAGAGACACTGGAATAATATACATTCAATAATAAATGTTTTGCTAATTTTTTAAAGTGTATGCAGTGTGTTTTAGGAATTAATTCAAAAACTATTCCTTAGTAGATAACAGCAGATAAAGCTTCATTTTTTGTGTCTTACTTGGGATCTGTTGACATTTCTTCTTTCTAGAAAACCTTCCTCCCATCCCTTTCTTCTGCTATAGTCTCTTTCAGCATTATAAAATGCAGCATTAACCTTTCTATTGCAGTAAGATATGACACAGAAGATATATTTTACAAGAGAATGTATTGCTCATTAAATAAATAGTAGATGTGATATGAAAAAAATGTCTGAGTGCTAAAAATTAATCAAGGAAATTACAATCAGTGAGGGATTAATATATTACACAGGACAATTACATTGCTATATACTTGGTCTTTCTTTTTTAGCAGTGAAGTTCAAAACAGTTCTAAACAGGTACCTGAAATAGTCTTGGAGTATCTATTCTTATCTACAGACTAAAAATGTGTTTGAGTAAGCTCTTTGTGTACCCCATTTATTCTGCATTATCCAAACAGAAGAAAAGCACAACCAAGCAGAAGAAAAGAATAATAGAATCTTAGAAAGAAGGTATTCTAAGAATTAACCAATCCAACACCCTGTAAGTTCACGAAACCACTACTTATGCTGCATCTGCACTGCAGAAATAATCCAGTTTGACACTTCTTTAACTGGCATGGCTCAATGCTATGGAAACCTGGGATTTGTAGTTTGTTGTGGCACCAGAGCTTTCTGACAGAGAAAGGTAAATATCTCACAAAACTACAGATTCCAGAATTCCATAGGATTGTGCTATGGCAGTTAAGGTGGTGTCAAACTGGATTATTTCTGCAGTGCAGATGCATCCTTAAGCCCATTCAACCTCTGTTTGAAAACCTCCAATGAAATAGAATCTACTACCTTCCAAGATAACCTGTTCAACAGTTAAACAGTTCTTATATCAGGACACTCTTCACAATATTTAGTCAGAATATCCTCCTTACAATTTTAATCCATCTATTTGGGGCTTATCCTCTGGAACAAGAGAAAAACAACTTCACTCCTATGTCCACATGACAACCCTTCAGCTATCTGAAGATGCCATATCACTTCTCAGTCTTCTGTTCTTCAGACTAAACATACCCAGCTCCCTCAATTGTTCCCCATAGGACTTATTTGCCATCTTGGATGCCCTCTTCTGGACATGCTCCAGCATATCAATATCTTTGTCAAGAGGGTATATTCAGAAGAGAGAGAGATTATGAGTGGGCATTGTTTCTAATATAGCTTTCTCTTTGTCACTTTGTGGCAAACAACTGAAATATATTTAAAATGTTGGCCAGAATTAAAGAGGCCATTCTGTTGATGGAGCTGGTTCTTTTAGAAGAACCAGAACATTTCCCATCTCATTGGGATTACTGTATTTCATTTACCCTTAAAACCTGTTTTGCAGGTTAATGGTTTATATAATGCTTTCATGTGATAGGGAAGGCTGCCAGAACATGGGGATGGAAATAAAGCCTTGTACTAGCAAATGGCTCCTAGGCTGATACTGGATTTAATCCAAGGGATCGGATCTAGGCTTAGACACGTTTACAGCATAGTCATTGAAATCAAGTGACGTTGGACATCATAAACAACTTCAGTCACATTGATTTCAATGGGCCAATTCTATAACTAAGGTGAAGTCGAAGGGTTTCACGGCTGGCATCCATAGATTTTCCTTGGGGTTTTTTCGGGCGGTGTTCTGGAATAGTTTCTTTCTGACATTTTGCCTGCATCTGTGGCTGGCATCTTCAGAGAATGGTTGGGTAGGAGTTTATGTGGAGTTTATATGCTGTGAATCCCTGTTGAGGAGGATATGTAAATTTGTGTAAGGGCTTGTGTAGATGGGCAATTTACCCCAGCTTCTCTCATGTTGGAGCCCTGCAGCCCAAACAATGCAGGGCTCTTCCCCCGCTTTGTCCTGGAGAGTCCTGATGACATCTGAAGCAAAGCCAGGGATGGGGAGCTGAGGTAAACCTTTTTAAATGTTTTAATCCCTGGGAAAACACATGCCATTCGGGGAAACCCAGATGGGTCTGGTGTGGGGATGCAGGAGTCTGTACCTGCACTCCAGGACGTATTGCCACACACCTCCACTGCTGGAGTTGCTCTGAAGCCAGGAGGGAGCTCCCCAGTATGTGATCAAGGACCCCTGCATGTCACCAGCCTTGATCACATGCTTATGGGCTACTTCCCAGCTTCAGAGAGTGCGACACATAACAGTCCATACAACAGTGGCAGAGGCAATACTGGCTAGTGTGTACATGTAGACTTCTGCCTGTTTCATCATGGTAATGAGAGGGGGGATCTAGGCCAGCTCCAGAGCCACAATAGTCCTCCTAGAAAGCAGTGTATTCTGGCCAGTATAGATAAGGCCTAAGTCTTAACAAAATCCAATTCCTTGGCAAGGTGCCTAATGATAAACCTAGGGTGCGTCTATACGATCATAAAAAAATCCGTTTTGGGGGTAAAAAATACGAATAGGCTGTCGTTCATATGCATACGAACCGCCCACATGATTTTTTAGCCCCCTAAACTCTGTATGACTCCCTCGTCCCCAAGCTGGCTGGAGCGAGCAAGCAAGCGGCGGTTTTAAATCTCCCGCTGCTTTTTTTTTTTAAAGGTTCCTGCTTTGCGGACAGTCGGTTTTCCCTATTTACAATATAAAATAAAAATAAATAAACATGTACAATTCACGGACTTACCAGACTTTCACTAGCCGGGAATCCAACATGGCGGGCACTCCCAATTCCCCTCCGTGCTAGCCCCGCCCCCTCTACTTGGCCAGCCAAACAGATTACACTGCCTGTTTGTGTGTGTGCGAATGGACCGTACAGACCCGTCAGCCATCCGAACAGCGTACGGATTTCTCATTGCGATCCGCTTTCCCTCCCGAACGCCGCATGTCTGTATTTCAGGGTGGAAAACTGCCCCCCTTTTTTGGATGTGTGTGAATCCGAACGGCCATGTGTACCGAAGCGTGAACTTCCGCATGCCATACGTATTATTTAAATCGTGTAGACGGGACCCTAGTTCACATCATGTGATTTGTAGGCCTCTGTCTATCCACATTCTTTTCTCCTTGTGCCTTCTATCACTTTAGGCTTCACACAAGCAGGTTCAAGAGATCTAAAAGGCTTCCCAGTAAGCCTAACACTGTATTATGACCAGCCTTATGAAGTATCAGAAATCAAGTGAAATCTTGTTGTTTATCTGGTTTTTATCCTCATCTGTTGGCTTTGTCTGGCTAATAAAGAACAATGAACACCCCAGCCTGGGTTGAGGGTTTTGGGGGTTTGTTTGTTTGTTTTGAACTACACTGAATAATTCAGTGGTCTCATTTCTGTCAGAGAAATGTTGTGTAATTCACAAATTTTAACATATGGTACAAATGTAAGGTCCTTGGTTGTGTAGCCATTCATTTGGAAGAGTAGTCTTGACTTTCTCCTATTTAAATGGTTTAAAAAATGTGTAGGATTTGCAGGAGCACATTGCCCATTCCTAGCTAGTATTTACTTTTTAATAAGTACTGTAATCTCTTTCAAGTGGAAAATAATGGGAAATTATTTCCTTATATCAAGCCCATCAACAAAAGTGTATAAATATCCAGAGTCACAAACCCCAGCAGCAATTTATTAAAATGTCAAAGAAATTGCCTTTTCATTTTTCATGTTATCAGACTACAGAAGTTTCAGATGGATTGCCCTTGTGTGTACAATTGTCTTGTTCAAAAATGGATTATTGCAGAAGAGTAATAGAAAATATGGATTAGATATGTTGAAAGATTAAAAAGCAAATTCCAAAGCCCATGTTACTGATGCTTAAAAATAGCTTGGATGTAGTCACAGAACCCTCAGTTAATAATATTCACTTTTTAACACAGTTTATCTGTCTCCCTATCCAATTGGTATTTATTGTACAGGGAACTGGGTTTTGATCCACTTTTGCTCATTTAATCAGCAGATCTGCTTTTGCTTGGTTAATAATACATATTTTTAAATCCCCAAATACATATTTATGATGTGGCTCAATAATTCATGCTTTTCAGCTGTGTATGTGTGATATGCACTTTTCCCATAAAGGTTCTGAGGTTGTCATGTAGAGGAGTTTTGTTTTTGTTTTGCCCAATGGATACGGTAGAGATTGTTAATGATCATTTTCCCCCCACAACTATTCTTACCAGTTCTGAAGCAATCATAATGGCACTCTGCCAGAACTCTGAATGCTGGCTTCTTATTTACCAATTGATTTAAAACATTGTAAGCCTGCTTTTCAGTCAAATAAGAGGCTTCCATAGCAGGTTATAAAAGGTACTTCCTGCATTCAGACATGATACAAAAAAAAAAAAGAACTGGAGGGAATGAGAACAACAGAGAGTTCAAGAATTAGGTAAGGTTTTGGTTACAAGACGACAGCAATTCCGACAGAGCAATTGGGCCTGCTGCTGTGGGCTCTTCACAGTGCAGAAATTAACCTTGGAAAGTCCTCAAGGAATAGCCTTGCATTTGTTTTTCATAGGGCAGCTGGTTCTAATGGCCTTTGTGATGAGGAGGCAGAACAGGCTCAGCCCAGGTGGTGAAGGCAACAGAGTAGGTAGAGCCACATGAGCCATTGGCCTTGCTATCTGCTGCTGGTGCTGCTTCTGTCCCTCAGCCGACAGAGCAGTTGGCTTTGATGGTTGTTGAATAACAATACAGCATATTCTAAGCAACAGCAAAAATAGCAATCATCACCATCACCTGAACAGATAGAAATACAGTTTATCCATGCATAGTGCAATACATCTCCTGTAGCCAGAAACCTCCAAGCACAAAGCTCTTCCTGTGAAGAGGCAATCAATAGCCCCAGAAGTGCTTGAGGGTTTAGATTTTTATGAATCCCAGATTGTACTGACTTGATCTATATTCCCAGTTTCATGTGAGGCTTGGAACATAGCTCTCCACTAGCTTTTAAACTTCTTGAATACTGTATTTGAATTCAGAAGATCTGAGCTCAAAACCTGAACCTGACCCTAATTCTCCACTAGGGGAAGGATCAGTCTTGGTCTAGGTTGAGAAATCACAGCCTCCAGCAAGGAGTAGTTTGGGGAGCATGTTGAGACATTTAAAAGAGAGAGAATTATGTTGGGAAAAATAAATACAGAGTTACACTCATCCAGCTCAGAATATCCACCATACACAGCAGACCATGCTGCTCAGATGTTGGCAAGTGTCAACTATATAGGTGGACCATTTTTGAAAATGCTATCAATCTAGATGCATGTGTGTGGACATGGAAATAAATTTACAAATGTTTTCAACATCAATGAGAAAGTGTCTCAATATGTTAAGATATGCAGTTTAAAAAAAAACAAAAAAACACCCACAAACAAACCTGGTAACTACTGCAACAAGATTTTATGATTTGTGCTTCCATATGAGAGCAAAAAGACCAATGCTTTTCATAATCAGCAGCAATAATAGAAAACACTCCACAAAAATATTTTTTTCTGCAAAAAAATTGCTCAAAAGTCTGTATAGAATACATGAAACATACTTAAAATGCACAAAAATCTGATTTAATCTCACACAATAGGAAGATTTTTTTTCATTTTTACATGAAAGAATGAAATATGCAAAGATGTCATTTAGTATAAAGATTAAAATCAGAGAACAATTCTAGCTAGCATCACTTACATTCAGCCCTCACCTCATTAAATAATAATAATAATAATAATTAATTATTATTATTATTATTATTATTATTACCCCACCCCTCTGTTAAAAACAATCACATTTGTTGCATTTGTTTAATCCACTCAGGATAAAATCACTGAACACATATGCTTTTTAAAGGATTTCCTAAAGGCCTGCTAAGCAAAAGCCTAACGTATCAAGTGGTGGCATGCTTTTCAAGCACAAGGCCACTACTGAAAAGCTCTCTCCTGATGCTCTCCAAGCTAGTTCTCAGAGATGGGCAGGTGTTTTGAAGACAACCTGAGTATGGTCAGACTGTGCATACAAATGATCACACAAGCAAGGAGGTCCCAAGCCATTCAAGGCTTTCAGGGCTTGAAACAAGGTCCTCAGATTAGGCTCAGAAATGTACCAGCAACCGGTGTGGCATAGATGTCATAAGTCATACTTCCAACAGCTCTCAAATAACAACACTCAGAACCGGTGAAAGCTTCTGGACTGTCTTCAAAGGCAGCCCCATGGATGTTGTGTCACAGTAGTCTAGCAAGGACATCACTGCAGTATGGACAGCTGAGCAGAAGGTTTTGCTTTGAATTTCAAATTCTTTTACCATAAAACCTATGTTTCTTTCAAACAAAGCTGAGCGAGACAAGCTCATTTGCTGCAACATTGTCATGGGTGTATTAAAGAATCAGTGGGCTAAAGAATATATAATAGTCAGGTCCGTCACCTCAATTTAAATCTAGACGTAAGAATTACTGAAGGAGAGGTAATGCACATCACATGGCCTGCTAGATTATGCATGCTACGCTGTTTCTTTCAGCATTGTTCCACTGATACCTCTTCATCAGATGGCTTTTTATAGTGAGAAATATAAAAAGGGAGACATTCCTATTATTAGCAGCAATTGAAACATAGGGGTAAAAAGGGGAGCTGGGACATTTCTAGCACAGTCCTTTGTGAGGGCTGGAGAAATTTCTCTTTGAAATGTGTAAGAGATTTTTAATCAAGATAGCTTTTCCAGAGGTACTTCAGAATAGGTTCTTCATGGGTTGTTAGGCAGAACAGGAAGACATCTGCTGGCTTTAAAATGATGTATGCCTGATTGAGAGTCACAGTAGTGTCTTTAGCTAAGCTAGTAAAAACTTCTAATGTTATCTGTACAGACCAAACTTTGTACAATGTAGATCTGGGGTTTCACCAGGACAGCTGTGAGGAATACCTGTATGGATTTCACAGAAGGAGATCCACATGCAACTCAAGTCCTTCTGGTACACATGGAGAAAGCACCAGGGGCACAGACTTTATGCCATAGTTGTATTCTGTCATTTGAGTTTCTGTCAGTGGTAAGGCTTGAAACAGGGATGAAATGAATCAAATGTGAAACTGCACCATCACTGGAGCTGCTTACATATCCCCCGCTTCCAGTGCCATCAATAGAAAGGAGAAAGAAGGGCTGAAAGCCAGCCACTCAACTCCTCTTTCACCATACCAACCTGAGAAGCCTATGATATGTTGCAGATCTTTCCCTATTCATAAAGTATGAATAAAGTCGCTCTTCTATTATACATAGTTTTAAGAGGTATTTTTTTTAAAAAAAAATAATATTATTACAGCTCTTAGACTCTCCCAGATAGCAAGGCCAGTAGCCATCCAAAAAAGTAATTTCCCCATGCTCTGTTAATAAATGCCTGTTTTGCTTTTCAATTTCCAGACATTTTGAGAATATATTATAATCATTTGAGAATAATTGTAAGGTTCACGGCCACCTGTATTGCTTCTTTGTTTTGAACAATGAAAGAAGTTCTGGACTCATTTAAATCTTCATTTTATTCATGTGCCTCTTCCAAGAGCAC
Organism: Gambelia wislizenii; assembly: GCA_030847615.1. Lineage (NCBI taxonomy): Eukaryota > Metazoa > Chordata > Lepidosauria > Squamata > Crotaphytidae > Gambelia > Gambelia wislizenii. The sequence goes on along the minus strand of JAUMIR010000001.1, from coordinate 270,895,192 downwards.
TATTATAGAGAGCCAAGGATATTCAGTAATATAATATGCTCATTATTAAAGAGACAGATGACCAGAAAATTAAATTTTCTAGTCCCACAGGAGTTTCTCCAATGTTAAATGAAAACATCTGCAACAGATCTATTTTATTTTCTTTTAAGTAACTACTGTCTAGCCCTGATCAATTCTAATCATGTGCATTCGTTTCGGGAGGGAAGATAAAGCTTTGCATTAAAAATAGGATCTGTGGGTATGATTCAGCCAAGGAACTGGAAGACATGACCATCTATAGTGCTAAAGTATGCTGAATCTGATACACGTTTATCTTTGCATTGGAGTTTCTTCATCCTGTGAGTAGGGATGAGTTTCATTTGCTATATATTTTTATAAGAACTTAGCAAAATTTCTATTTCTGTTTAAATGGAGTGGAAGGAATTTTTTTTTAAAGCCTGTGACCACAATATCTTCATGTTGCCTTCTCTCAATGTTCCAGCTTATACAAACCCTACAAGAAATAAGCAAGGCTAAACTCTTTCTGAATGATGTGCAGGTTGTTTATTTTTACTTGCAGGGGATAATTTACCAGTGGAAATGGTCAGTTCACCATCACAGGGGCAATGAACCCACTCTTGAATTTACTACCACTATCCCTGCTTTTCCCAGTTGTATGGGAGCTCTGCCAGTGCTGAACCTATGAAGGGATAGGATCTAGCATTCAGAGAGCTGCCATTGAACTTGGAGCAGCTGTTTGAAGAACAGTGGTAAAATTAAGAATGGATTTGTCACCCTCATGGTAGTGGTTCTTGGAGCTGCACTATCTTTTAGATAGGAGAACGTTTTATAATGGCAACTCCACTCACAGTCTGCAATGGCCTTTCCTCCTTCCAGGTCGTCCTTCCATCCCAACTGTTACTGTTGTGGCCTTTACTTGGAGAAAAGAATAGGCAGGCACAGCTCGATTGTACCTTGGCTCCTGCAGCAGATGAAAGGCCCTTCCTTCCCTCCCAAAAGCTATTGCTGACCTCAGAGAGAAAGAACAAGCAGTACCTGCCAGACTGCCACAGTGCTATTCCCTTTTATGTTTCTTGTATTGTTTAGGTTGTAAGCCTGAGGGCAGGAAACTGTCAAATTAATGATTTCTGATTGAAATGAAAAGGCAAAGACTGTGAGTGTGTCTGTACACTGCTTTGGTCCACCTTTTAAACCCCCCCCTCCTAAAGAACCCTGGGAAATTGTAGTTTGGGGAGAGCTCCTAGCCCATTCCTTTCTTTTGTTGGTGGTCATTGACTGGTGGTACCCCTCTGAAGCTTTCCAAAATGCAAGCAAAGGAAGAGTGTCTCTGAACTTAAGAACAAATAAGATCCAGGGATTATTATTATTATTATTATTATTGATAAAACCAAAAGACCTAACTACCCAAAAGGCACCAGATACCATCTGATCTTGGAAGCTACGCAAGGTCAGCCCTGGTTAGTACTTGAATGATGGACCACCAAGGAATACCAGGTGCTGTAGGCTATATTTCAGAGAAGGGGACTGGCAAACACACTTCTGAGCATTCCTTGCCTAAAAAAACCCTATGAAATTCATGAGGTTGCCATAAGTTGATAGGTGACTTGAAGGCACATACACAAAGTTGCCCTGAGAGCCTTTTTGGCTGAAAGGTGAGCTTTATATAAATACTCTAAATAAATAAAATAAATAAATGGCACAATTCATTCTGCTATTTTATTTTGTTCTATGAGTTACTAAGAGCATTAGGAGGAAAATCTCACTGGAGTTGGAAACTAGGGATAGGTGAGAATTTCAGTTTAGTTCACTTTTAGATAAGAATTTACCACAATTCACAAATTTCATCTTATTTGACATGGAAAGTTTTTTGGATTTTTTTTTATCAAACGTAGGAGAAACCAAACGTGTCCATTCATGCCCAGAGTCTTTCAGTGTTTACCTCTGGGTGTGTGTCCCTATAAAATCCACCATGTTAGTGATCAGTAAGGACATTTTCAGACTGGCTATTTATTCCGTGGGAGACAGAATAGGGTTGGGAAAAAGTCTTCTTTTCAGAAGATGTCGACCCTTTTCCATGTCTTCCCCATCCTCATTCCACATTTCTCCATTATATCCTCATCACAGGGAAACATCGTTTTTGGACCACCCTTCCGTTGTAGTAACGGAATCACGGGTGGTCTGAAAGGTGTCCCATTCCTCTCCTGCATTGACAGCCATGGGGGGAGGTCTGTTCTGGACACTTCAGGGCAGGAATGGGACACCCAGGTAAGTGGCGCCCTTTCCCCCACCCTACCTGGGTTACTTGTTTTTTTTTAATGTGCTTTGCTGTTTGCTATACTATTTTGACAGCTGGGGGGTTATTTTTTAAAATTCTCTTGCAGCCGTTCTCTCACGAGAATGAGTGGGATTTCAGTTGCTGGTCATAAAAGCAGCCTGATGACGGCTGCATTTATGGCCGGGCAGCTTGGGGAGAGGGAGGATGTTCCTGCTGCAGAATGAAGGTAAGTGAACATTTTCCCTTCATTCCGCGGCAGGAATGGGATTAGTGCTTGTGGGGCAGAAAAGGGGCATTTGGCTCCATCTGAAAAATTCCTAAGTGTTGCCACCTCATTAATGAGAGGCTTCTCATATGTCAGGTAGGTGCAGCAGCTATTCCTCCATTCTGGAAATAGCTGTACTTGTTGAATGTGGACCATGCATTTAAGAGATGTTTCCACACATTTTTTAAAAAAGTAATTTACCAAAATCCACAAATGTCTTCATATTCTAGAGGGAAAGTAGCTGAGATTCTAACAAACCTATGGGGTTAAGTGAAAGAGATGGATTTTCTCATTCCTCATGGGGACAGCATATCCACCAAATATTCAGAAAGCAGTATCTAATATATAACTTTTCATATAACTGATAGGAAAACAAATGTGATGCTATTAAAGAGATATCTATCCAAAGCAGTAATGTGCCAGATAAAAACACTAATCCTGGAATTGTTCCAGCCAATCAGTCACATCTTTGTATCTCTAGAAACAGCAGGAAATCGGAATGGTGGTATTGGATATATGGGGACAGTAATGGAATCAGAGTTTGTATCCATATTTCAGTAAGGGAGACGAGTGTGATGGGAATGTATCAGTTTGATAACATTATGGAAATATTTGATAAATGTATCTAGATGCATACAAATGAAAACATACTAATATATGTTAGTATATTTAATATATCTAAAGTGTGTGTGATTCAATAAATATCTGAAGTAGTAAGATGTGTAAACAATGATATCATAAGCTCTTATTTTAGAGATGCTTTGAAAACTGAAAGAATATATCCAGAAGTAAGCTATAGCATTGCCATAGTAAATGGCAGCTGAGGGGTTGAAATCAAAAGAGAATAAACGAGAGGGGAATGTTATAATCCTCTATATAACAGCTAGGAGGACTTAAACCACTGAACACAAAAATTAAATAACTAATCTACAAGCTAATATCAGTGCATACATGAGAAACATTTTTCATTAACTCCATAATAATAAAAAGCTTTATATTGACCCAAATAAAAAGTAATGTTGTGACATTGTATACAGATACACAAGTAGAAAGAGCCTATGGTACCCAGTGTCTGAAATGTAAACAACAAAACAACCTGCACAATGTCAGACAAGAACTATGTTATATAAGTATGGAGAAAGAGGTAAAAATGCCATTACAGAAGTCTCAAAAATAAAACTGATACCTGCTGGAGGGACATCTAGTCTAGACTGGTGACTTTTAATGAGAAATTCTACAAAGCTCCCTGGATAGGTAGTAGATGAAATAGTAGCACTGAGAGGAAATGGAAGATGTACCAGGAAAACAAAATGGTTTGTTAAGCTATTCAAATGATACAAGCTTGTGACGTTCTTGGAAGTATTAAAATAGAAAATTACTTGTAAAAGTAAACCTATGAAATTAGTAGTATCCTTCAATCATGTTCTGCAGGAGTTAATGCATCTTCTGTGCCACATTTGTAGGACTACAACTCTCATACTCCCTAACATGACCACCAGTTTGGGATTATGGGAGTTTTAGCTCAACAAATCTAAAAGGTTTGGGAAAGGCTGATCTAAAATGTTTACTATGTTCTTTATGTCATGTCATCACATATCTACTGCCAAGAACTTATATGCACCAAAGCATATATCGAAAACAACATAATAACGTGGGCGTGTTGGAATGGTCACCCTAGAGTTTCTGCTGCCTGAAGTCTAGGGTTGGCCCTTTTTCCAATCCCAAACCCAAGGGATTCCTCTTCGTTCACCACCACTCACTGTCTTAATGGTCTTTTCTTGTCTAGGCAGTGAGATCTAGACAAGATGTATTAAAGAAACAATAATGTACTTTCCTCTTTCCCAGAGGAGTTTAGATAGCTGACGAGAGCAGGCAATTCGAGGCAAGGTTAGGAAATAACAGAAGCTTTTATTCAGTTCTAGGAGTTTATGTCACTTGAGAAGGTAAAACATTCCCAGGTTCAGTTTAAGGCTTATACACATGCATTCATTCAGAGCACTTACAAATAAACATAAAATCTAATGCAATCTAATGACACATTCCCTAACTATTACATGCAGATTAGGATGGGAGAGACCTGGTTTAGGATGGGAGAGACCTGGCTTAGGATGGGAGAGACCTGGCTTAGGATGGGAGAGACCTGGCTGAATGAGACTACGTGTGAAAGGGATCTAGGAGTCCTAGTAGACCACAAGTTGAACATGAGTCAACAGTGTGATGCAGCAGCTAAAAAGGCCAATGCGATTTTGGGCTGTATCAATAGAAGTATAGTGTCTAGATCAAGGGAAGTAATAGTGCCACTCTATTCTGCCTTGGTCAGACCTCACTTAGAATACTGTGTCCAGTTCTGGGCACCACAATTCAAAAAGGATATTGACAAATTGGAGCGTGTCCAGAGAAGGGCAACTAAAATGGTGAAAGGTCTGGAAATGATGCCTTATGAGGAGAGACTTAGGGAGCTGGGTATGTTTAGCCTGGAAAAAAGACGGTTAAGAGGCGATATGATAGCCCTGTTTAAGTATTTGAAGGGATGTCACGCTGAGGATGGAGCAGGCTTGTTTTCTGCTGCTCCAGAGACTGGAACACGGAGCAATGGGCGCAAGCTCCAGGAACAGAGATTCCACCTCAACATTAGGAGGAACTTTTTGACAGTAAGAGCTGTTCGGCAGTGGAACACACTCCCTCGGAGCGTGGTGGGGTCTCCTTCCTTGGAGGTCTTTAAACAGAGTCTGGATTGCCATCTATTGGGGAGGCTTTGATCAAGATTTCCTGCGTGGCAGGGGGGTTGGACTGGATGGCCCTCGTGGTCTCTTCCAACTCTGCAATTCTATGATTAACTTACAGTCTCTGTAGATGGAATTCAGAGTTCTTTTTGGATCCTTTTTGAGGCCTTTGGATAGGATTGGCTTCCCCCAACCCTTCTGGTATCACCGGTTGTCTTTTTTTGGGTATTTCATTGTTGTGTAGGCCATCTGGCCTCAGAGCTAGGCCATGGGGGTCTGAGTCCATCTTAGCTAGCTCCCTCTAGCTAGGCCACGTGCTCAACCAGTCTGACTCAGAACAAAGGAAGGATAAGAACTTTTAAAACTCTTTCTTGTTGGTTTCTAATTGGCTCTGCCATTGCCCAATCAGAGTGGCTATCCTAATCAAGTGATGTGACGTCATGTTTATTTAATGAGGTTCTCCCACCCACTTCCCATTTCCAAATAAGGGTGGAAGTTTCTACTACTGATCATGTGACTTTTAATGGTCTCCATGGTGCCTGCTGTCATCATGTCACGCCCCCCCCCCCCAAATCTCAGATGGTCTGGAACGCTGAAAGAAGGACCAGACTGGCTAGGATTTCCACCTGTTAGCTGAAGGAAAAGGAAAAAAAGTGAACATGGAAGCACAACAAACAATACAGAGAAATCATAGGCATAGACAGTACATAACAGCACCCTTCCCTACCCTCCCACCAGTCCCTTGCATGAGAGAGAGACAAAAGTCACGTCGGAGGTTCCTGAAACATGCTGAAGATCAAGGTCAAAGTCATGCAGGTCAAAGTCAAGGTCATGCAGGAATGAGGTTCCTGGAGTAACTTGTCAGTTGCTCCTTGAATTGCGTGGAGCCCACGTAGAGACCATAGTCAGTCTGAAGAGTGAAGTGTTGATCCCAGATGTACGGTCTCAGCTTGTCCAGTGTGTAGACAATGGCGTAGTAGTTTTTCCCCAGGATGGACCAAGTCATCTCCCGGACATCCAACTCTTGGGTGAGGAACAGGACACGATGCGATACACCATCCGAACAGGCTTGCATCCCCACTGCACCAACTTCCCTGTCAGAAGCATCTGGAGCCATGATGAATGGCTTGTTGAAGTCTGGTGCCAACCGGACTGGTTCGGAGGTGAGAGCACATCAGAAGTGGTCGAAAGCTTCCTGACAATCTGCTGTCCACTGTATCAGGTCAGGTATCTTGGATCCAGGCAAATTTGTAGGCGGAGCTGCTGCTTGGTGGTACTGAGACCCGAGCCTCCGGTAGTCTTCTGCCTGACCAAGGAAGAACTGCATGGACTTCCTGGTGCACAGAGTAGGCCAAGTCTGGCTAGCTTCCACTGTCACTCGCAATGGGGGGGATGGTCTTCTGAGCCACCCCATGGTCAAGGTTGAAAATTGCAAGAGGCAGAGTGACGACTTCATATGCCCACCTTTTATATACAGGAAATAATCTGTGTCTTTCAAGGCTGTTTTTGTAGCCCTTAAACCTTTCTTCTTCTAGCCCATTAAAGACTGAGGACTTGTCTACACGAGCGAAATACCCCATCTCAGAGCCCTGCAGTTCATATGATGCAGGATATTTGCCCCACTCTGCCACTGGGCAGCCCCACCAACCTCAGGGCAGATATGGGACTGAGAGGGAGATGGGGTAGGGCATGATAAAACTTTTTTTTTTTTTAAAGATGCCCAGTTACCACTGGCAAAAACCAGATCAGGCCCCGGGTGTCCACAGGAGCCCCTCCAGCATGCCAGTGTTGCTTCTGTTGCCATCTCCCTGGCTCTCCCAGAAGCCAGGAAGGAGTCCCTCAGCATGTGACTTAGCACTTTATCATACTTGTGTCTAAAACACTGTAATTCAGCAATTGAGGAAAGCTGAAACATAACAGTATTATTACACTTATTACCGCACATACCTGTAATTGTGTGATACAACAGTCATGTAATTATTGTATGACCAGCACTAGCACTTTAAGAATGGGTGTTTACTTCCATGATTTAGCATGGGTGAGATTTCGGTGGTTCTCAGGAGAAGATACAAGTGTGCTTAAAACTCCACACACACACACACACACACACACACACCGAATTTACTAAGTAAATGAACACAAAAGCTCTGAAAGAAACCTAAAAATGTGCAAACAAAACAGGACAGTTCATAAAAAAGAGTGTCCTGTGGATAGTTTTCACATTCTCCCCTGGAGGTTTTCTTGCTGGGAACAGGGAAGGGGGGAAAGAGGACCTCCCATTCATGCTGTAATCTTGCAACTACAACAGGACATGGTTTCACAAGCTTTTCAATACTGCAAATAAAGTAATATTGAGAGCTATTGATGGCTTGTCCCAATAATGAAAAGTGATGCCTTATTCATGGCTGGAGCACATATTGAACACATGAAGATGACAATGTTGTGTGATAGTGGGACCTGTTTGCGCTACTGTGATGTCTTAATTTTGCAATTTTTGCCACATCTGATAATGTCCCAATGCTGGTCACATGCAGGGGGCGTTTCCTGGCTTCTGAGTCAGCAAAGAAAATGGTGGTGGCTGCAGGGACAGGCCGGTGTGCCTGTTTGGACTCTGGCCAATTGCATACAGGAAATGAGATAAGAACGGGCCACCTCAGCAGCCAGGATATACCAGTAGGGAGCTGTCATATCCTGGCTTGTGTAGATAGCTATGTGTTGCCATTCCTAGATGCCTCTTATAAAGGTCACACCCCCTATCTTTCACTGTTTAATATAAAAAGGTGTTTTTTTTTTCAAAACCAGAAGTGGAATTCTGGTCACTCATGTAACTCAGTATAAAGAAAACACCACAAAAATTGTCTTCTATCTTGAAAATAAGCCCTGTGGCACTGTTAACATACCCTGAAGGTAAACTTCAGCAAACAATTTCCCAGCCCTGAATTTTCTTTGTAGCTATATGACAACTACTCAAACATACAGGTACTTGCAATTAAAAACAAGCTAGACGGATTTTACTTTATGTCCATCACTCCTTAATGTGAGGGGTGGGGACTCTGAGTTACACTGGCTCTGAAGTAATTATGTGGTGCCTATCAGTAATTCTGATCAGCTAAGAAAGCTTTTCATGTACTAAAACAAAGTGGTGATGGAAGATGCTGGTTTCTTCAGTTCTTCTAAAAGGAGAAAACTGAATTCCTAATGCCTGGAACATTATGCTTTCCATATGACAGGGCTACAATACTCTGTATTTTTCCATTTCTGTATATTGTTCAGTGTGTGGAAATTTTCCTACTCTTCCTCTACCTCTTCCTTCTCACTGTCCTCCTCCTCCTCTTCTTCTTTTTGGGGTGGCCACTCCCAAAATATTTCAAGTAGTATGGTCAATGTCTGTGCTGGATGGGGGATTCTTTGAGTTGTAGTCAGAAAGAGTAACATCTCCAAGTTATGATGCTTTGCGGTTTATGCAGCCTGTGCTGCATTTTGTTTCCAGTGACAGTTGTATTTCTGATGCATAAGTTGTCAATATCTATGACACCCTCAGGACTCTACCCCACAATCCTACTAGCTAGGTAGATGGGTTAGAATAGATATCACTTTGATTATGTTATCTTGCTTTGTTACTGTTCACTTATTTCTGCCCCCTTTTCCTGTTTGAGGAAGCTGTGTTAACCACAGATAGATTTTACCTGGTCTTTTAAGTCTTGCACTGCTCTGTAGCTTGACAGTACTGACTAGTGTTCAGTGCTGAATGACTCTCTTATTTAGAGAGAAGAATTTAGGAATCAGTGCATGGACAGTGGCAGAAGTGAGTTGTGCATTGAGTTGTGTGTGATGCAGTTGCACACTACAATAGTTCATTGTGGTAGCCCACTGCACATTATGGTTTTACATGGACGGTTGCAGTTGCACATTGTGCATTTTGGTTGCCTTTATACATTGCGATTGTGTATTTCACATTGCACTTGTGTATTGTGCATCACACATTGGCCATTTCTCATTGCATAACAGCAGCCAGTCATTGGCATGTGTTATGTATGCAGTGTTGTTATTCTGCATGGGGGCTTGTATAGTGCTGGCGTAGCATATATCTGCATGCAAATATTTATGCTCTGCTGAGGGGGTGTAGGATTGCCGTCTAGGAGTGATAAGAGTTGTAGGCCAAACTTACCTGGGAGAACTACCATTAGTCTCCCTGCTTTAAATAAACAAACAAGCATTGGGGCTTTGCCACAACTGACAGCTGCTGGTAATTATTCTGTGTTGTATGTTCTATGGATTCTATGGTTTAAATTACTTTACACAGTTTTATTTGTGTGTATTTTATATTTTCAAATTGTTATTTCTGAGCTGCTATGAGAGTAGGATATTAGTATTACACTAGTAATATTAGTAGGCTATTCTGCATACTTCTGCTCAGCACACCTTAAAAATGGCCTTCAGTGGGCTTTAGGTGGATATTTATTAATCAGTTTTTTATTTATATATTATTTTCCTGCTGCACCTATACTCTCATGGGAGCCCTGGTGGTGTAGAGATTAAATGCTGGTACTGAAGCCACAACATTGTGAGTTCAATCCTACAGGGCTCCAAGATTCACTCAGCCTTCCATCCTTCCATGGTCGGTAAAATGAGTATACTCAGCTTGCTGGGGGCAATTAGCTATCATGTTGTAAACCACTTAGGGAGTGGTTTGGCACTGATAAGCAGTATAGAAATAGAAGTGCTATTGCATATCAAAACATTGTTATTTGGGAATTTTATTGTATTTTATTATTGGTGTTTACTTTTTGTTAGCTACTGTGTGTGGTGTCCAGAAGACTAGAATATAAATTGCAGTAAAGTACAGTACAATACAATACTGTAGGGCTGAAAAGAGATGATATGGAGTTATATTAAATTATGATGTGTGTGTATGTATGTGCTTTCAAGTCACCTGTCAACATATGGTGAACCCATGAATTTCATAGGGATTTCTTAGGCAAAGAATCCTTAGAGGTGTTTTTTCCTGTTCCTTCCTCCAAAATATAGTCTACGGCACCTGGTATTTGTTGGCTGTCTCCCATCCATGTACTAACCAGGGCTGACCCCACTTAGCTTCCAATATCAGACTGGATCTGGTGCCTTTAGGGTATTTAGGTCACCCTAATTTGTGATATGGGTATATAAAATTGATAGAGGTATATAAAATTATGCACCTGGTCAAGAAAGTGGCTAGGGAGATATTTATTTATTGCAATAATACTAAAACCCAGGATAATCCACTGAAGTTTACATGTGGAAGATTTGGGGTAGATAAAATAAATAGTCTGACAATGGACTTTGATATTCCAAGATGTGGTGATGGATGCCAGTTTGGCCTGCTTTAAAAAGGAACTAGACAAATGCATGGAGGATAAAGGCAGTCATTGTAGCTAGTCATGATGGCTATATATTACCTGTCATACAGCAGGAGTATGTCTCTGAACATCAGTTGCTAAGGAACAGGAACAGAAGGGTACTTTTGAACTCATGACCCAGTTGTGGGCTTCCTACAGACATCTGGCTGGCCATTGTGTGAACAGAATGCTGGTCAAGATGGGCCTTCAGACTGATTTCACAGGCTTCTTACATTCTTATGCTAGGATGTCTTGACAAAAAGTATGATCCTATATGAACATTATCTTGGGAATGATTTGCTTAACATCACAGATGATTTGGAACTGGCAAGATTTGGCCTTAAATTGGTCTTGTGGTTTGCCTCTACAGGCAGAAAAGAAGTAATTAATCAATTAACCTATCTGGTCAGTGGGATCTGGATCACTGGTCAGATTCAAGCCATTTTTTAAAAAAGTCTGGATACACTTGCTCTTAAGAGACAGCTTAATGTCTTTATCTACTTACAGGGAGTTCAAATTGATGTTATCACCACATGTCACCTGAGAGGAGTGTTGCTATTGTTTTCTCAGGGTCATTTTTAGCTTTCTTTTGCTTTTATTCATATCCTTTGGCAGCCTCACCTAGCCAGAACAGCTTGACAAATTAATTTTACATTTCTTCAAGTCTGTACAGCTCACAATCCATTAGTCTATGCCAAATGCAGACCACCAACTCTCTATTGAGAGAATATGTTAACTGTCCTGCTTTGCTGACTGCTGACAAGGAATGGGAAAGTCAATCAGTTTAGCTTTCTCCTAGATTCAATTAAAAAAAGAAAACAATTTATGAAATTTACAAATTCAAAAACAGGCTGAAACAATATTTCCCTCCAATCTGCATTGGGCATGTTCAGTGAGCAATGTCAGGGTAATATTACTTTAAGTGCAAAAGGAAAAAATGTTGGAGCAACAAACCACTTACTAGCACAGCTGAGGTGGGTTTCATCACAGCTGTGGCTAGGCAGAGGACTGGCTAGCAAACACTCCTATATAGTTAAAACACAAGCTGCATTGTGTGTGGGTTAGTGTTGTGGAGAAAGAGGAGTGTTGGTGGATGTTGGATAAATTGCTGTTAAGTTTGTTAATGAGGTTTACTGTGTATATACTTTGTTGATACTGCAACTGAAGATAAAAGCCTCCAGATATCTTTGGATGAACCTTGTTGCTTGTAAGTCTTTTTGTGTGTGAAAGTGGGTCGGAGCAGTGAAATGCCTGCTAACTGAGGCCTTTGGTTTTTTTTGCCCTTTTTGCTATACAGTTCTGCTGTTTGGCTACTCCTGGGTTTGTTCGTCCCCAGGCTGTGCCAGGTGCCTCTCTGAGAGCCTATACTGAGTGGACAAGCTCATCTACTCTACATCTACTCAGAAGAAAGAGCCAAGACACAAGAGTCACCTGGGTCCACTTAATTTAGCAACTTACAAGGATTTGCAGAGACGTTTCTAAAACAGTGCAGTAGTGAGGCTGGGCTCCCAGCTGGCCCTGATACTTAAAAGGGGTACGTGCCTTAACCTGGCACCAATCATCACCATCACCATCACCACCACCACCACCACCATCATCATCATCTTATTCATTTCTATACCACCTTTCTCCAATGAGTGGGACCCAAGGCAGCTAACAGCATCTTTAAAACAATACAAGTTAAAAACAATACAAAAGTAAAAATTACATTAAAAATATAAAATTTTAAAAAGAATTAAACAGCTTATAGGTTAAAACATTAAACAGTAAAAATATTAAAATGCATTCAAAACTGTATGAAAGACACATTCACAATTTTTAAAAACCACACCGTACAGTCTTATAAGCGCTGCCCTTGTTACTTCATAAAAACCTGGCAGCATAAAAATGTTTACACCTGCTGCCAGAAGGAGAGCAAGGATGGGGCCATTCAGGCTTTTCTGGGAAGGGAGGTCCAAAGTCTGGGAGTAGTCACGTAGAAGTCCCTCTCCCTCATTCCCATCAAATCAGTCTGAGAAGATGGTGCAACAGAGAGAGGGGCTTCTCCAGATGATCTTAAAACTCTACTGGACTCATAGAGTCCTTCAAATTATTCCTTTGTCCATTGCTGGGCCCCATAACCCAAAGGAGAGACCAGAAAATCACCTTTGCCATAAAGATGCCTGTGCTTATACTCTGTTGTTCCCAGGTGAAGCCCTCCTATACTTGCTTACATGGCTGTACATTTAAAGGTAACACTGCAGGCAATCATCCCATAGTTCTCATCCTGAACCAGTGCAGAGGACGTAGGGGGAAAAACATGAAACCCATTCACACCATGCAATTATAGTGCTTTTTTCCCCCCAATTTAATCCTCATGGTTTTATCCTATGGGAATCATAGGATTTGTAGCTTAAGGAGGGGCATTTAGAATCCTCAGCCAGGGAGCTCCTCTGCCAGGATTCCTTAGGACAGAACCATAGCAGTTAAAGTGAAATAATAGTGCTATAATTGCATAGTGAGAGATGACCCATAGTTTCAAATGGGATATAAAAAATCCCACTCGACTCCCTAGCAGCAAGACAAATCATGAAGTAGCCCAGTAAGAAATGTAGGCGAGCAGAACAGAGCACAAAAGAGACTGGAGAAAGGGCTGTGGCTGCCTTGATGATGATGATGATCATAAAAGATCTTTCTTATCCGCCTCTTCCCAGGGCTCAAGGCAGGGTACAACATGAATTAAAATATATGACATAAAATCATATAAACACAGAGATAAAAACACATAAGATTAAAACAAACATTTAAGACATTCATAGACTTAAAATACCAATTTAAAATTCATAGATTAAAATCAACTGGGTAGGCCTGCTGGAAGAGATGGGTCTTTAGTGATAATTCCAACAGCGTGTTTAGCTGTTGAATCTCTTCCCACAGGCCATTCCACAGTCTGGTGGCAGCTCACAAAAAGGCCCTCTGGGTAACAGTTGCCAGTCTAGTCCTGGCTGGTTAAAGTAAATGTCCACCAGAGGACCTGAACGTACAGGGTGGATTGTATGGGAGGAGGTGATCCTGAAGATAACCTGGATCCAAACCATGTAGGGCATTAAAGATAATAACCAATACTTTGTACTTTTGGCAACCAGGGGGGTGATTTTAATATTAATGTAACATGCTTACTCCTGGATGTACCTGTAACCGATCTGGCTGCCATGTTTTGAACTGATTGGAGTTTACAAAGTTGGTACAGAGGTAGCCCAGTGTACAGCACATTGCAGAAGTCCAACCTTGAGGTTACCAGTGCATGCACTACCATCTTTAGGTCTTCCAATTCTAGGAAAAAGTGCAGCTGATGTATCAGCTGTATCAGCCCATTACCTCCTCCAAGCATTCATTCAGAAAACACATACTATCCTTAGCTAAAGCTGTTTTTGAAGGCATGGAGAAATGTATTTGGGTGTCATGAGTGTACTGATAGCATCCTGCCCCATGCCTTTGGATGATATCTCCCAGCACTTTCATGTAGATGTTAAAAAGTATTGGGGATAGAATGGCACCTTGTGGGATGCCATATAACATTTCCCTTTTTGAGGAGCAGCTATCCTCAAGCAGCACCATCTGGAACTTGACTGAGAGGTAGGAGTGGAACCACTGCAACACAGTGCCTTTGATTCCCCCCCTGGCATTCCAGAAGGATACCATGGTTGATGGTATTGAATGCTGCTGAGAGGTCCAACAGCACAAACAGGGGCACACTCCCCCTGTCAGTGTTAAAATTGAGAAAATCCACTAAGGCAATCATACCAGTCTCAACTCCATAGCCTACTCTGATGCAGGCGATCATACCAGTCTCAGCTCCATAGCCTGCTCTGAAGCCAGTTTCAAATAGGTCGATGAAGTGTGTGTGGAGTTGGATGGCAACTGCCTTCTTGATCACCTTGCCAAAAAAGGAAGATTAGACATTGCCCTATAATTATTAAGGTCCATGGGATCCAGGGAGGGCTATTTCAGAAGTAGTTTAATAATTTCTTCTTTTAAACAAGATGGAAAGTTCCCTTCTCTGAGAGATGCTTTAATAATATGTTGCATTTGAAATCTAATTGCATTTCCTCCCTGGATGACCAACCAAGAAGGACAAGGATCAAGAAAACAGGTTGTCCTCCTTATTTGCCCCAGCAGCTTGTCTGGATCAGCAATACTCACCAATTGAAACTGATAGTTTGTTTTTGTTAATCCCACTCACAGATTTGCTGATATGGACAAGCAAAGAAAGCTTTTTTCTCTGCACTGAGCTGTGATGCTTTTAATGACCATTCCGCAGATAAAATGTTGACTTCTGCTCCAATGATGGCATCTGAGTCAGCTCCTATGCAAGATATTTTATCTGTGAAATGGTCATTAAAAGCATCACATTAAGCTGCTAAAGGTTCTAAGATAGGGTTCAGGGAGGAGAGTACCTGAGTTAGACTTCTCACCACCCTGAATAGCTCAGCTGGACGTGAATTCTCAGACACAATATGTGCAGAGAAAAAAAGCTTTCTTCGATGTACATATTGCCACCATATAGGAATGAAGATGTTCTCTATATCGTGTCTTGCCACAAAAAAGTTGAGCTTTCTGCCATCTACACACTAGTCTTCATCCTTCCCGTTTCAGCTCCCTGAGAGTTGCTGTAAACCAAGGAGCCTGATTACTAATGGGTCAGAGAGGACATTTGGGAGGCACTGTGTCAATAACCCTGGTTATATTTTGATTCCACTTATTGACCATGGATTCCACAGGCTCATCCTCTAAGGCTTCCTGGAATCTCAAGGAATCTATTAGCCTTCAAGGGTCGACCATTTTAATAGGTCCTCCTCCCCTGCAGTGGTAGGCTGTAGTTGTGATACGAGCCCTGACCAGAAAAGGATCAGTCCATGACAACTCTGAAATATTTGTCACCTCTGCCCACAGATCCATATGTTTTGAGCTGAAAATCACATCAAGGGTGTGGCCTGTTGAATGTGTAGGTCCTGAAACTAATTGGGATAGGCCCATGTTTGTCATGGTTACCATGAACATCCAAGCTGCTCCTGACTAACTGGCCTCTAATGGTATGTTGAAGTCACCCAGAAGCAAAAGTCTGGGTGACTCCAACAACATCCCAGAGACCAGATCTGTGAGCCTGGTGAGGAAGTCTGATAGGCAGTGGGGTGGATGATACCCCAACAGAATCCCCAGTCTACCCCTGGTTTTCAGACTCAGATATACACACTCAATGTGGCTCAGCTCCTTAATAGGTAATCTGGTCAGCCACAGCTACAGCACCCTCCACCGACTTTTCCTCACCTGCTCAGTAACATAGTACCAGCTGGGAGAGCCTGCGCCCATGTCAGGCCACTGCCATCCCTCAGCCAAGTTTTTGTGAAGCATGCCTTCTATGCTCTAGTAGTAGTGCCCTGCCCCTATAGAAAATGTTGTAATGGATGTCATGATGTCCATCACATGATTCCTGCTTCCTATTTGTAGCAGGGTATGAAAGGCCAGCCCTGGGGTGCAGAGGTCCATTGAGGCTGCACATTCACGAAGCTGAATTTTCATCATGGAGAGAGCCATCTTGTACCTATTAGTACAAGATCAGAGATGAGTAGCCTCTTTGTGTCTGTGGGGGGGGGCAACCCTAATTCACCTCTAGATTACATGGAGAGAGATTCAAACCTCAAATTTGAATCTACGTAGACACAGATTCAAACCCTGGGGATCACTAGGTACATCTGTCTATTTCAGCTTCTCCCATATTTGCATGTGTTTAAATTTCCACTTCTTTCCATCTCCACAATGAGGAAATTTGTTGACATTTAGTAAATTCTAAACAATTCTTTAAAAAAAAAAAAACTAAAATTCTCCCCCTACAGCTTACTGCAGAAACAGTAGGTCCACTGAGCACACAACTAACCACAATAAATGTTTGTTGGTCTGTGTTTGACTTGGTGGCTCAGAAGATGTGTATAGGTCTGATTAATTTGACTGAGGGGACTGATACTCATGTCCCTCTGTGATAACTGTGCACATCTCAAGTTATGCCAGTGGTGACTAACAGTGACTATATATTGTACATAAGAGCCACCCTGAGTAATTTTCCTTTCAGGGCTATTTTATTCACAACATCCTAACTTTTATGGATGCAAAGCCAGAACCAAACTATCCTGACATCAATGTCTTGAAAACACATGTAATCTGTATGTATGAGGGCTATTATTTCCTTATTTTGCAATCTACTTAAAGAGGCTCGTACCTGGAGAAACAGGTAACTATATGCAATCAATTGATTGCTAAAGAATTATTATCCCACTAGGATGCTTTCCTTTATGTGCAAGGTGCAACATAAAATTTTAAAATTAGCCTTGCTGTGAAACTAACAACAATCCCAGTTGAAGAATATCAACCCACTCAAGAAAATGCCAACATTCTTTTCCCTTAACCCTTTGCACAAAAAACAGTACCTTGGTGGTCACTGGCTTTCTTGGGCTGAATTTACACATGAGCTCTGAGCCAAATCCCATTTGTCTTTGGAAAGTGAGGGGAATTAAAAATCAATTTGACCTAATATAATGTGTTTTTTGAAGGTTTTTGAAAAGTTAGGAAAAGAAAAACAAGAAATTTCCATCTTAAGCCTTACTAGAATGTCTTGTCTAGATTTTAAGAACTTCAAACTACTTCTATTTCATTTTTTAAAAGTTGATTCCTGCTGTGTTGCTTTTCTTTCATACATTGATTGGCAATTTGCATGTCAGAAGCTGATGAGGTTGAGTTGACTCTCAGAATGTCAGTCAGCAAGCCAGGATGGAGCCGAAGCTGTGCTGTGGAGGCAGTGTTCCGAACACTTCAACATCACTCATGCCAGGATACGGGAAAAGCCTGGCACATTAGGCATCTGCTCTGAAAGCCAAGACTCTCCATGGATAACCTAGCATCTGGACATGCAAACATTAGGAGAAAAAGGAAGAAGACATATGGGGACAGGGAACCTGTTCAGCTCTACAGGCCACAGTGTAAATGTGGCATTTGGCTGGAGATGGCCATAACTCTTTGTATTCTTTTCCCATACAATTCAAGTCATTATTTATATTTATTTGATTTATATCTTGCCTTTCTCCAAAAATAGGACAAGTCGCTTACAATATAAGTTAAAGCAGAATAGAATTATAGAATCATAGAATTGTAGAGTTGGAAGAGACTACAAGGGCCATCCAGTCCAACCCCCTGCCATGCAGGAACACACAAAGCATCCCTGACAGATGGCCATCCAGCCTCTGTTTAAAGACCTCCAAGGAAGGAGACCCCACCACGCTCCGAGGGAGTGTGTTCCACTGCCGAACAGCTCTGACTGTCAAAAAATTCCTCCTAATGTTGAGGTGGAATCTCTCTTCCTGGAGCTTGCATCCATTGCTCCGTGTTCCAGTCTCTGGAGCAGCAGAAAACAAGCTTGCTCCATCCTCAATGTGACACCCCTTCAAATACTTAAACAAGGATATCATATTGCCCCTTAAACATCTTTTTTCCAGGCTAAACATACGCAGCTCCCTAAGTCTTTCCTCATAAGGCATAATAGCTACAACAATAGGTAGTAGAAAAGTTTAAAAAGCATTAAACAATCCAATTAAAATATTATTTAAGACACTGATTTAAAATAAAACATATATTACATATTTAAAACACACTCACAGTGTACATCCATCTAGCCCATCCACTGAAGGTCCATTTATATAGGAAGTGAAAAGAGAGTGAAAAGACAGCAGTGAAAAGAGAGCAGAGAAGGGGCCACCAAGCCAATTTGGAGAGGGAGTTCCATAGCCTAGGAGTGGCCACCAAGAAGACTCTATCCCATGTTCACACGAGATGATCCTGGGAGGGTGGTGGGACAGAGAGAGGCCTCTTCCCAAAATTTTAAAACTTGGGTAGGCTTATATGGTGGGTATATAGGCTTTCGGACAATCTGCACTTAAGCTGTATAGAGCTTTATATGGACTTTTGTCAGACGTGCCCCAAGCCACATCAGAAGAATACTACGAGAATAGAAACGGGTGACATTACCAGACAACTACATCCTTCTGCCATTCTGGGGGCATAGCATGGATGTGAATAAAGTGTCTGTTTCATTGATGGCTTAGCCCATCAATAAAAAGGGGATGCTTTATTCACGCCCCCGCAATGTCCACAGAACAGCTGAAGAGGACACAGGCATCTGATAATGTCACCTTTTCTGTTCTTGAAGCATTCTTCTGACATGGTTTGGGATGTGGTTTTGTGCCTATGTCGTATGTCATAACCAGCACTTGGAATTGTGCCCAGAAACGGACTGGTAGCCAGTGAAGCTGTTCTGACAAACAAGCTATATGTTCCCAATTTTGTTATATATTTCTCTGAAGCATTCATATCTCAGCCTTTAGCCAAGAAGCTCCCAGAGCAGCTTATATATATTTAAGTTGACAGTCCCTGCCTTCAGGCTGACAATAAAAAAAAACACCAAACAGCCACATGATATACAGTTGTCCCTCCGTATCCATGGATTTGGTATCCATGGATTTAAGTATGCATGGCTTGAAAATATTCCTTAAAAAATAATAATTGAAAAAGCAAACTTTGATTTTGCTATCTTATATCAGGAAGACCATTTTGCTATGCCACTGCATATAATGGGGCTTGAGTATTCACAGATTTTGGTATCCACAGGTGGGTGGGTGGGTGGGTGGGTGGGTCCTGGAACAAATCCTCAGTGAATATGAAGGGACAACTATACAAGGAAAAAGAGATGGGGAGGGAAGAAGGGAGAATATTAAGTTCAGAAGCAGAAGTCCTCATAAAATGAGGATATGCCTGGATGCTCTTTGTCTCTGTCTCTGACCAGAGCACTGACAGTTAGATAACTGAAGGGAGGGGGTCTCAGTAGCCACTGGACCCATGGATGATGGAGGCATGCAGAGTGTCGACATCAGGCTATTAATGGTGGGCTTGATTCATCTCATTAGATGGGGTTCTACATATTAGATTGTTTGTATCATAATCTAACTGCTTAAACTGTGTGATTTCTAGCCCATAAAATAGTGCCATGTGCTTCAACATTCTAAAAGCAATGCCACTTGTAAACTGTCATTTATTTCTGTGGGTGTTGAGATCTTCAGACACACTCTCCTCATTTTCTAAAGGCAGGCATAAACAACATGATCTGCTCCAGATATTTTAGACAACAGCTCTCATAATACTTGCCCATTGCTCGCACATTCAGCATGTTCCTCCCAGAGGATCGAAGTGCACGGGGGGATCATATGGGATGAGGCGGTCTCGGAGATAAGATGGACCCAAGCCATGTAGGGCTTTCAAGGTTAAAACCAACACCTTGTACTGTGCCTGGAAACTGATCGGCAGCCAGTGAAGAGATTTAAGCACAGGTGTTATATGCTCTCTCCTAGATGTACCCGTAATTAACCTGGCTGCCATATTTTGTACCAGTTGAAGTTTCTGGGTTAGGCACAAGGGTAGCCCCATGCAGTTTCCAGATCCCTTGTATCCAGATAAGGGCGCAGCTGGCGTATCAGACAAAGCTAATAACAGGCACTCCTGACCGTCGCACTCACCTGACTAGTCATGTGAAGCGACGAATCTAGGAGCACCCCCAGACTGCAAACACAGTCCTTAGAGGAGAGTGTGACTCCATCCAGGACTGGAAGTTGTATTCTCAGACCTGGTTTCGGGCCTGTGACTGTCAGTACCTCTGTTTTGTCTGGATTTAGTCTCAATCTGTTTTTCCTCATCCAATCCATTACCGCTCTAAGACAGTCATTGAGAGGAGAGACACCATCTGAAGTCAGAGCCGATGATCTGTTCGTGGAGAAATATATGTGAGTGTCATCAGTGTACTGATGACACCGAGCTCCATGCCTCCGAATGATCTCTCCCAGCAGCTTCATATAAATGTTAAATAACATCGGGGACAGGATGGCACCCTGAAGGATGCTACAATTAAGCTCAATTCTGGAAGAGCAACTGTCCCCGAGCCTCACCCTCTGAGATCTGCCTGAGAGAAAGGAACGGAACTACAGCAGAGCAGTGCCTCCAATTCCTAACTCTCTCAGGTGGTCCAAGAGGACGGAATGATCTATAGTGTCAAAGGCCGCTGAGAAGTCCAAGAGCACCAGCAGGGTCACACTACCCCTGTTGATTCTCAGGTGGAGGTCATCAGTTAGAGGGACCATGGCAGTCTCAACTCCATATCTGTCCTGAAGCTGGTTTGAAATGGATCAAGATAATAGGTTTCATCCAAGACGGCTTGGGGTTGGGAAGCAACTGCTCTCTCAATCACCTTGCTTAAAAAAGGTAGCAAGGACACTGGTCTGTAATTGTTCCTGTCCAGGGGGTCCAGGGAAGGTTTTTTCAGGAGTGGCTTAACCGCTGCCTCCTTTAAACAAGATAGAATGATACCTTCTCTGAAGGACGCATTGATTATGTCCTGTAGGAATACTCTCAATGCGTCCCGTCCCCCCGGACGACCAGCCAAGATGGACAGGGATCAAGAGGGCAAGTCATCTTCCTCACTCTTCCAAGGAGCTTGTCCACGTCATTGGTACTCACCTATTGAAACTGATCCAGTAAAATGCCATCAACGGAGTTGTTGGACACCTCATCTATGGATTCTGTCAGAACATTGGCGTCCAAGTCGGCTCTTATCCGAGAGATTTTATCTGCAAAGTGGATGTTAAATGCATCACAGCAGGCTGTCGTTGGGTTAAGTAGGGGGTTTGGCACAGGAGGAGCCTGCGTCAGCTCCCCCACCACCTTAAACAACTCTGCTGGACAGGACTCTGCAGATGCAATATGTGCAGAGCAGAAGGATCTCTATGCTGCATGTATTGCCTCCCGACAGGAATCAAGATGCTTCCTTTGGCGAGTTTTGTTGGATAAGAGTCGAGTCTTCTGCCAGTTCACTTCATCCTCCTAAGCTCCTCTGTGTACCAGGGCTTACAATTAGAGGCGGGCTGGAAAGGACGCTTGGGAGCGATTGTGTTGATAGCCTTGGTAAGATCAGTGTTCCAGATGCTGACCAAAGCCTCGACAGAATCACCGGTGTTACCAACCATTAAACCCTCTAGGGCTTTCTGGAAACCAATTGGTTCCATTAGCCTTCGAGGGTAGACCGTTCTAATGGGTCCACCATCCCTGGAGGGGCAGACAGTGGTTCTTAGTTCCATCTTGACCAGGAAGTGATCCGTCCATGACAATGCGGAGGTTTTTGTAACCTCCGCCCGCGGATATTCCTGTTCCGTACTGAAGATTGCATCGAGGGTATGACCTGCACAATGTGTGGGCCCATCAACCAATTGGGATAGGCCCATGTTTGTCATGGTTTCCATGAACTTCCGAGCCGCACCGGTTAGATTTGACATGCTGGTCTTGAGTGGAATGTTGAAGTCACCCAAAACCAAAAGTCTGAGCGACTCCAACAACAACTCAGAGATCAGCTGGGTCAACTCGGTTAGGGAGTCTGTTAAGCAACGGGGGGGGGGGGGCGGTATACCAACAGAATCCCCAAACTATTGCTGGTTTTCAGGTTAAGGTACATGCACTCGATGCAACCTGTTTTCTGGATAGGCTTCCTGGTCAAGGTTAAGTTGTTTCTATGAACCAAGGCCACACTGCACCCCCCCCGCCCATTTTCCCTTATCTATTTGCTGACTGTATACCCAACCAGGAGAGCCCGCACCCATTTCGCAGTGCTGGCATCTCCCAGCCAGAGTCTTGGTAAAGCATGCCAGATTGGCGGCCTCATCCACTAAGAGGTCATGTATAATATGAGTCTTATTTTTAACTGACCTGGCTTTGCAAAGGAGCAGAGTAAGGGGCTGTGGAAAGGATGGTACACTCTCCAAATTATTCTGGAAAACAGAGTGAACTGAAGAAGGGATAGATATTAAGCATCAATCCCTTCTTCTTTTGTAACTTTTCTTCACTCTGTGGCCGCCATACCTTCCCTTCCCCCACACGACCTCAAATCCTGCACCCAGACCATTCCTGGCTCCATTATATGGTGGTAATGATAAATAATCATTGTAAGCAGTTCTTGTAGCTTCGGGGTGGAAGAAGAGGGTTTGGCTTCTAGGCAAAAGCTCACCTTTCCCAGCCAGGTCTTGACACTCAGCTTATAATCAACTCTTGTAGCTTCAGGGTGGAAGAAGGGGTGTGGCTCCCAAGCAAAAGCTCACCCTCCCCAGCCAATGTTCCATAATTAAAATTCAAAGGTCTGCCTGAATAAAAACCTTTTCACCTGATGGTAGAAAGAGAGTAGGGAGGGGGCCCATTGGACTTCCTGCAGAAAGGAGTTCCATAGTCTGGGAGCAGCCATGGAGAAGACTCTATCCTGAGTCCTCAGCAAACACACCTGCAATGGTGGTGGGGCTGAGAGAAAGCCCTCTTTTGCAGATCTTAAAGCTCACATTGTCTTGTATTAGTAGCATTGGCTTGTATAAGCAGTATCTAGTATTTAATTAATTTATCTTTAATTATCTCATTCATTATCCTACTCCCCCGCCCTCTGCATATGCATCTCAGGGACAGTATGTTAAGGACCAGAGACAGGAAAAGGCATTCAGAGCTCCTCCCATTCATTGTGAGGCTAGAGTTCCAAGAAGTGACAGGTTCTTAACAGTCATGTGTACTAAAAATTCCTGATTGCTGTCCAGGGGCCCTTTTACACAACATATTTATAGTGCTATGATTCCATTTTAACTGCTATGGCAACATTCTGTGGGACCCTGGAATTTGTAGTTAGGAAGAGGTGTTTAGAGTCCTCAGCCACAGATTAAATACTTCATCAGACATGGCAAAAATGCCATCATAGGGATGCCAAATTAATGGGAAAGGGCGTGCATACTAGATGACCTTTTGCTTTTGCATTTTTGTCTGCTCAAAAAGGTGTTCTTTTTTATTGATGGGCCAAGCCATCAACAGATCTCCCATGGCGTTTTTAGCCAGTATTGCCTGTGTTTGAAACCATGCACCATTGTCCTCTCGTGATTAGTGTCAATGGGCAGAACACTTCCACGTGAGAACGCAAAAGCCAGGAAGGGGACCACTCTTTTTATGAACCTCCCCGGTTTACTTAGAACTTTTAAAGTGTGTTTCTGTGCTTGTGTGTACTTTTTTTGTGTTAATTTTCTTTTCTTTGCAATTTTTTTTTTACCGCACTTGCGTCTTCTCGTGAGAATTGCTGAGCTCATAAATGCAGAAATAAATAGAGCTAGCATTCATGCTCCGGTAATTCTGGGACTGCTTTTTCTCACTGTTACAGGTAAGTGTGATGAAAAGGGGTTATTGTGCTGAGAGAACTCTGGTGTAAAATGTGGTGGGAGAGAAACATTTTTGAAGGTTCGTCTGATAAAGTCCCTCCTCTGGTGCCTCTGACCAAACTGCAAAACCCAGGATTCCACCAGATCAACCATGGCAGTTAAAGCAGAATCACGCGGCTTAATTGTGTAATGTGAAAGGGCCCTGGGTGTTCTACCACAGAACTGTTTCCTCCTTTCTTTCCTGTTGGGGAAAGGAAGTAAGGAAGGAAGCAAGGTACACTGGCAGTTCAGCCATTCTACTGCTGCAAATTAAAGTTTCAAATGTGTTGCTTTAGGCTAGAGCCATACCACAGATTGGAAGCAGCAGTATCATGACAAGTTGCCTTGGTTTTCATTTAAAACTGGCTTAACAGAGTCCCATTGATTTAAGTAACATAACAAGTGGGAATGATGTCACTATACTGGTGCAATGAGTGAAGTTTTGTAGTTACTTAAAAGTTACTTTCAAACAGCATTTTAAATGGAATTTTTTCAAAATGTATGTCATTCTGTTATCACCCCTAGGATTTCCCCCCCACTTTACAAAAAGTAATGTAAAGGAACAAAAAAGTAATAGGCAATGCAAACGTTAACCTTTGAAGCAGTGCAGTGAGTAATGACAACAAATAGTTTTCAAATACTTTAATGAATAATGGGAATTGATTTCTTTTTTAAAGTATTTAAAGAAATAAATATGGAGAGGCTGAGGCTTATAAAAACCCTCAGAGGCAAGAGTGTAGTTTGAAGAGAGCAAAATGAGGGCCCCCATAAGAATTCAGGCACCAAATAAAATTTCCCTTTGGTCCAAATTCCTAGCATTGCAGAGAGTGACAGGCTGGAATTTTGATGTCTACAGCTGGTATTTGCTGTGTTTGCATTCCCTTGGACATTTTGCCTGCCCCTTTTCTTTGGATACCTAAACTGTATTTCTAATTGCTCAAGTGAAATTTTAAGTTACTTTAATGCTAGAAATTTGGGGACTGGAGGAAAATTTCATTTGGTAGAATTCTTATTTGGAGGTGGGGCAATGCTCATTCTCCCTGTTCAGAGCCCTGCAGTCCAAATGACACAGGACAGTTACCCCGATCTGCCCCCAGGCAGTCCTTACCACCCCAAGGGAAGATACAGGGCTGGAATGTGGGCAAGCCAGGAAGGGACTAATAAACCCCTATAGGAAAAAACCCTGTTTAATCTGGTACCGACAGACTGGGGCCTGTGTGGTCGCAGGAGCCTGTCCCAGAATGCCACCCCTCACTGCCGTTGCCAGCTCCCTGGATCTCCCAGAAGCTAGGCAGCTGTCCCTCAGCATGTGATGGGTCACAGGCCCCCTTCCTCGCTTCCGCATCATTGGAAAAAATGGTGGTGGTGGTGGTGGTAGCAGCAGCTGCAGTGACAGGTGGGCGCTCTGTTTGGACTCCAGCCCGTCTTCTCCAGGTAATGGGGGGTTGGGGGACAGGCCAGCTATGACGTCAGGACATGCTAGCAGGGAGCCAACATATCCTGCCAAGTGTTGATAAGCCCAAGTTACCGTCCAGCATTGAGTTGGTCATGCTGAAGATCATTGATATCTCTGTGTTTAAATGCACTGGACTTTGTTCTGGATTGGGGCCCAGGTGTTTGTGGCTGTTGTCTCATCTTCATTTTCTAAAAAAATCTTTCTACTCAGAGGCAGACTGGTCAGGGTGTCAGCTTGCCTGATGGCAAGTGGGCCCTCTGGGCCCCTGATGAAGTGGTCCCCCTTAAACAGGGCTTCAGGGAGTAGAAACTTTCCAGTGGAAAGTCATGCTAGCTAGCCCTTGTTAGTCACTTGGAGAGGGAGGTGGGGGGCGTTTCTCCCTCCTCCTCTTCTGAGTGGCACAGTGGGTGGCCACCCAAATAACCAATAAGACTTTTTTTTAAAAGTGGCACCAGCGCAAACTCAGAGCAACTGCCTGGCTGTCGTACCTACTCGTGCCCCACAGTGGTGAGTGAGAAGGCGCGGATGCCGAGATGTTTGAGGAGCTGGCTTCTTACAGGGAAAGATCCTCTTTGCTTCATCCTCGCATTGCTTGCTGTGTTAGTTTGCTACCTCCCTGGGTTCAATCCTGTCTTGAGTTCCTGTGTGTTTGTTGTTGTTGTTGTTGTTTTTTTGCTTGTTGCATGTGCTTGGCTATTGTCTGCCCTTGGTTGTTTTCTAGTGTCTGCTGGCTATGTCCCCACCTCTTCCTCTCCAGTGCATCTTTTAACTTGGTGGCTTTTGGTTTGTTTGTTTCTGAAGTGAGGAGTTTGTGGTTTAGTTTCACACCTTGCTTCCCTCCTCCCAGTTCACTGTCTTTATTCCTCTCCTTTCCCCCATTGTATGATAGACACTAATTTTGGTTAGTGCAGTACTGGGGTTGAGTTTGTTACTGAGGTGGGGAGTTTGTTGTTAGTTTGCAGTCAGAGATTCAGTCGTAAAGTGTAAGCAGATAAGGACATAGGTTTCTTTATAAAGCAAAGTATTTGACTACTCTTATTATATGAAACACATACCTTGATTTGTATATTTATGCAATAACACAATGTTTACTTTTACAATGTTTTTCTCATCCCCCCTCACCTTCACTGTTCTTTACTTACTCCCCTTTTCTGTCATGGCTGCCATTTTGTTTCTCTTTATCTGTGAGTGTGATTTGTTCAGTTTGCTTGTTTGTTGGTGGGGTTGAAAGTGTGTGTGTGAGAGACGGCTTATATTTTCCACCTTCTCCAGCTCACCTGAGTGGGTTTCAAATGGCCGCCATTTTGTGTTGTGCTGAGCAGTTGCCATTTTGTCCTATATTGTCAGCTCAGTAGTTCAACTGATTGGGCTATTATCTTGAACAGTGAAATTGACTGTAAATTTGTACCTTGGTATATTGGAACTCCTGTGTTGCCTCCCCCAGCCGACTTTATGGTTTTGTAGTATGTATAGCATTATGTGTGCATATGTATATGTTTGTGTGTATTTGCAAGTGTGTGTATGCACCATTCACAATTCTCAACAGTATATATCTCCTTTCCTTATTTACAGCTTTATAGTACATATGTGTGTATATATACAGTTGTCCCTCCGTAGCTACAGATTTGGTATCCACGGATTTAAGTATTCATGGCTTGAAAATATTCTTTAAAAAATAAGGCTCTGTCTATATAATAGAAAAAAAATCTGTTTGGGGGGGGGGGTAAAAAAGTCTGAAAAGGCAGCCGTTCATATGCATACGATCTGCCTTCATGATTTTTTACACACACACCCCAAACTCCGTATGAGCCCCCTTGCACAGCTGGCTGGAGCAAGCGAGCCAAGTGGTGGTTTTAAATCTCTCGCTGCTTTTTTTTTTATTTTAAAAGGTGCCTGTTTTGCGGGCAGTCAGTTTTCCCTATTTACAACATAAAATAAAAATGAATATATGTAAAAATCTCCATTTCATGGACTTACCATACTCTCACTTTGCTGGGAATCCAACATGGCGGCCACTCCCAATTCCCCTCTTTGCTAGCCCCGCCTCCTATGCTCAGCCAGCCAATCAGATTACACTGCCTGTTTGTATGTGTGCGAACGGAGTGTACAGACCGTCAACAATACGAATGGCTGTACGGATGTTAGCTCAAGATTTGCTAATCCTCCCGAATGCCGAATCCACATAGTTTACAGAGGATTCCCTAGCCCCCCTTTCTAAAGACGCATCCAAGCAGCCATGTGTACACATGATCAATCTTCCAAATGCCATACGTATTTTTTTTTTTTTACTGTGTAGATGGCCCCTAATAATCCAAAAAGCAAACCTTGATTTTGTCATCTTATATAGGGGATACCATTTGCTGTGCCATTGCATATAATGGGACTTGAGTATCCTCGGGTTTTGGTATCCACGGAGGGTCCTGGAACCAAACCCCAGTGAATATGAAGGGACAACTGTGTATACACATACACAGAGACACAGACACACACACCTCTAGAACAGTGGCTCTTAACCTTTTCTTTGTCAGGGACCCCACTCTGGGTATCTTTTGTTGCCGTGGACCCCCCAGACTTATCTCAGGAGTTGGGACTAATAACAACAATAACAACTACAACAACAACAATAATAGATGATGATGATAATGATGTTGATGATGATACAGTTACACCATCTACTGAGCTTTCCCTCAGAGGCACTGGAGGAGGAAGTAAGACTTTTCTCCTACAGTTTGTGGCTGGAACAGGTTGAATGGCAATTGCTGGCCAAGCCAGCCAGCCAGCCTTTTCCCATCACATCCCCGGTGCTCCACTGTGAGGAGAGTGTTAGCCAAGCAGCTTTCAAGTCTCACACACTATCTGTGAGGACATCATGCATGTATGCTAATGTATGCCTTTACATAATTCATCACCTGTTTTTACCTGCCTTCTGTGTTAGTTATATATGGGTGTGTAATTGTAATTTTTTTGCCACTTATGTATTTTTTGAAAATTTTATTTCTTATAAAAATTAAATGATAGTCTTAGAGTTGTGGGTGGACCCTTTTGTCTCCTGGCAACCAATATTTTTAGACCCAGTCTGCCAGTGCTTCTACTGCTACTCTGATAGCTTT
Organism: Gambelia wislizenii; assembly: GCA_030847615.1. NCBI lineage: Eukaryota > Metazoa > Chordata > Lepidosauria > Squamata > Crotaphytidae > Gambelia > Gambelia wislizenii. The sequence goes on along the minus strand of JAUMIR010000001.1, from coordinate 270,866,651 downwards.
GTCAAAATGGTTCAAATTATTCATTTACTGATCAATTCATTCATTTCTACCTTGCTTTTTTTTTTTAAGTAAAAAACCGTTCTCAGATATCAGAGTGCAATAATCCCTACCCTCAGGTTTATCATCTAACATAGGATTTTTTCAGATGGGGGACAAATATTGCATCCTTGTCTTGCAAGCTATTTCCACTCCACTCCCGTCCCTGTAGCAGTTTAAAGTAAAAATGTTCAGGCCTACCTTAATCCCGGTTTTAAAAATGTTCCCCTCCCCTCTGGCAGCCCAGGAGTGAATGCAGCTCTCACGGAGAGAACGATCGCACAGGAAATTCAAAAATAAAAATAAAAATAAAAGGTAAGAAGTGACAGAAAGCACAAAAACACACTAAAAAAGTAACCTGGGGAGGGGAAAAAGGTGTGCCATTTACCTCATTTTCCTGATCTTGACCGGAAGTGTTCAGCAGGGACCTCCCAGTGACACTGGCATCGTGCCAGCATAACAGGGCACCTTTTCACTCACCCATCATTCCGTCACAGAAACAGAACAATGGTTCAATTCACAGCTTAACCTGTGAATAGAAAGGAGCAGGGGGGATGGAAAGGGGCTGGGAGCATAACACTACAGGGACGTCGTCATCTGAAAGGGAAGCCCTTTCGCCATCTCCTGTCATCCCTGTGGTGGGATATTAAGGTCGTCTGATAATCTCCTTAGCTTAACCTTTTTAAAGAATATTAATGTAAATATAATAAAATAATAGCAATTACCAGCTAAGGACTAAATCCAATTGTTGGACCCAAGCAAAGTAGACCCACTGAAATAATGGAAACTTAGTAAGTCAATACTTATAAAAGTTCCATTGATTCAAAGGGTTTATGTTAGTTTGTGTCAATGGTAGGATTCAGATATGTATACATAGTAAATAAAAGCAAGAGAAAAGATCTCATTTTTGTGTTGGTGTCATCATAAGAAGCAGAGAATGGGATGATTTGTACTAGGGTTTGACTGCAAAATAATACGACTGACCTATGCATTACTCAGAATATTCTTCAGAAGGTAGATGATGCCATGCAGTTACTTCTGTTATGCTAATACAGCAGACATAATGAGTCATCTTTTTATGGAAAGCCACATGATTTCCATAATTAAACTCAGCTTTTTGTAAAAAGTACATGTGGGAGTTGGTTTATATGTTTCACACTTCTACATGTGTTCATTCTCAAGACTCTTCTGCCCGTTTCAATTTAAAACAAAACAAAACACAAAATCACTTTTGAGTACGTTCATTCAAAACCAAGGATGTAATCACACACTAATTTTCTTCTCAAAGGAATGAATGAATAATTTGACCAATTTTCTTCTTGCTGTTTTTGAAGATTATTTGCAGATTGGGAGATTCTGTGCCAAATTTGCACATGGTATTTTTGTGCAGAAAATAATATTTTCTGCACAAAACAGCCATATGCAGGATTCTTCTCCTCTGGGTTTCCCAAAACAAATAAATAAGTTTTTCAATTTTTAAAAAAATCTGACTATTCTTCCTGTCCCTAATCAATGCATACATTCTGAAATGCATTTTGAGAGACTTTTGAGCTTTAAACTACATCAGAATACACAAGGAAGCACTACAATTAGTGGCAGCTACAATACAGTATTTGTATTATAACTATAAAAAGCAAATATTTCCAAAGCATCCTTAGGTGCTTCATCATGATAAAGATCCTTTGAACAAGGAGGACAACATGCAGGCCTTGGGCATCATGTAGGCGTTGGCTGAGCCTTAAACAACCTCTCAAAGAGAGCAGATTGGACCTCTGTAGGGTTCCCAGATCTTGGGAGCATAGCTTCTCTTTTCCAGACCCTGGAAGAAGTCTTTGAAAACGCTTTCTCCCTCCCTCCCTCCCTCCCCCACCTCTCTCTGTATTTCCCAGGGCCAAATTATCAAAGATTAACTTGGTGCAATTGTTCCAGCTCCTTCACAGTGTAGGAAAAATGTGTATCATGCTTCCTTTTCTTCCCCAGTCATTCCCTGACTCTCCCAATATTCCTCTTATCCACATACTACCCAAAATCCTATATTGGTTCAACATAGAAAAATAACTGCTAGTGAATTACATCATGCTACCTCTATCCTGAATAGCAACATAGCACAAAGTATATGGATCAACGGTCAATGTGCATGGCTGACAACCTATGGTGAAATTAAAATATACAATGAATAAAGGCAATGCATAAAGATAGTGTGCATTCACATACTACTCTGTATACTTTAATGAATGGCCCCACATGTGCAACTCTCTTTATGATAACATCAGCTGGATACAACTGTTGCACATTGCCCCCCCCCATCACTACACATGTGTGTGTGTTACTAACAGGATGTCAGATTCTGTGTGTTACATCAGTAGTTCACTAAAAATGCATGGGGTCAGGCTGTTAGTCTTAATGAGGTTGTAGGTCTGAAAAGAGGCTCATATGTGAAGATTTTTGTGCCACCATCTATTGTTCTTTGTATTTTATTTAGTATGTATTCATTTATTTATTTAATTTATATGCCACCACTCCTATAATAGTTCACATATGGGCAAAAAGGGTGTCGTGTTTTTGGAATTGTTCCAGAGAACCAATGACCTTAATTTGGCGTTGCATTTTCCTCAATTTGTTAGACTTGGGTTTTTGTTTTTTGAATGTCATACTTGTGCAACTGGTTGATCCACAGTTAATTCAGCCTTTTGAGTAACCATGTGGCATTTGACATCACCAGAAGTCACCCCTTGTGATATTAGTGGGTCTACACCTACAGACATCACAACCACTCATATCTTGGGCTCCAGTTTTGGCCTTGAGCTCTCAGAGCTTTGACTAGTGTGATGTCCAGCCAGGACTGTTTAAATCTCCCCTGCATTTTCCTTTGTTTTCTTTTCAAGGCCTTAGCATGTTTAAGTATAGGAATACTTCATTGTATTAGACTTGTGGGAGGAGCTAAGAATTCCCCTGCATTTTTCTAGGTTTTGGTTTGTTCCTTCCCAGCAAGCTCTGTTTTACCTAGAAGCTTTTTAGTTCCTTTGGGCAGTCTTTGCTGTGAGCTTGCAGAGAGCAGTTCTGGTGGCAAACAGGCCCAGACAGCCGGGAAGGGCATTTCTTACACCATCAGCCAAATTAGTTACCAACAGTCATCAGCTAAATTAGTTACCAACACCATCAGCCAAATTAGTTGCCAATAACAAAGGAATCAGGAGCTGAAAGACCCTGCACCAGCTCCATTTAGTGAGGAGATCAAACCCAGAGAGATGTCACCCTGAAGACTGCTGAAACTCCAACTGTAAAGTACCTTTCATTTCAAGCCTTTTAGAGCTGGGGAGGAGAAAGCCCTTTTCTTTTGTTCTTTAAAATAAACTTCCCCCTTTTTTGAACTGGATATTCAGCATCAGAGCGTTTTTGGGTAAAGGAGTTTGATCTCACCAGGGTACTGGCGTTGCACACCCAAACCTGCCACCACCTTTAGTTGGGTGTGTCTTCACAACTAGTCTTGGCCTGGCAGCCCATGACCTCTGCTGCACCCATTGCCAGCAAGCAGATAAATTGTCCTGGTAAAATGTGCCTTCCCTTGACATCCCACCTCCCCCAAAGAGTTCTAAATATGTCAACATGTGGATTTTTTCCCTATACAGGTGAGAAACATTTGATGCACTACCTGGGGTAATACAGTGAATGTGCAACAGCAATAATGGATTATTAGACAAACTTTTGATAGCTTTTTAATTACAGATCAATGTTTACAGCAAATATTGAAGCCTCTCTAGTAATTTAGAGATCACATGCAAAGGATATGACAGGCTGGAGAAATGTCAACATCAAATCCCTTTCCCCATTTTCAGTTCTGATCAAAAGTATACCATTGAGAGTGAAATAAATAATTTATGACTTTTATAGTAACTATAAAGCTGCCATTAAAAAACCCCAAATACATTATTTTCTATATGTAATCTTTTCACTGGATTGAAACCATGGGGTTTTTCCCCACAGAAAAAGCATGCTTCTGGTAACCAGTAAGAAATATCCTTCAAATACTGACAGTTTGCCATTAAAAAACAGAGAAAAAGGCAGATATTTAGCAATTGCTGGAAATAAGGTATCAAGATATTTTGCTATTCCGTCCATTCCTGAACTCAGATAAGGCTACATTTCTTTGATTGCCTATTTGCATACCCCAATTACTACAGTTGAAATGAATATTTGCATATGTAGATACAAGATTTGCCTCCTAAACTATAAGTTTCAGTTTCAGAATATTAGATCCCTATTCAAATATTGGTCCAAAAAACTAGATGTAGTAACCTGACTGTAATTCAATGCCACAGGAAAACAAGCACACAGACACACAGATAGGACAATATATCAAATTCTGTAGCACAAACATTAGAGGTTTTTTTTAAGTACCTATTTTATCCTTTCTAGGGTATGATCTGCACATGTAATACATGAAATGTACAGAGGTCCTACTGGGAAGTTTGGGGAGAAGGACAATAATCAAAGAGGATTTGCTCACTTGGAAGTGAAAGGCAAAATAAGATAAGCACTGTGAATCAACAATATATGGAAATGTAGCTTAAAGGTGTGTGTCAACCCCCCCTCCCAACATTTCAGAGATAAAAACTGGGAAATGTGGTTGGGCAACATCAGAATATGGTCAAGATGGTGCTGCCATGTCTTACACCCCCTCCCACTAATATTTCATAATTTGGCAATATTGAGATGCTCCACAAGGTCTAGTAGATTGGGGAGGACCATATGTCCTTTGACCATTTGACCATGAGGTCAAATGGAGGCCCCCAGGACCTAAGGGAGATGTTGTGGAAAAGTACTGGCATCCATCCCCAAGACAGGATTATGTGGAGCCCCCAGTAAACAAATACCTTTGCACTTTGCACTGTAGTAATTGCAGTAAGCTGTGGACAAAGAGGGGAGGGAGGAAGAGAGAGAAATGTGGGACATTTTAAAACAGATGAAAAAGTGAGACAGCATAGGGTTAACTGGGATTGTCCCTGCCAAATCAGAACAGTTGGGAGGTAGTGTGTTTGTGTGTGTGTTTAGTGCAGCTTTCCACATATGGCTGCACTGTAGCACCACTGCCAGCACAGGCAGTGGTGATGAATGCTGGAAGCTGGAGTCCAACCATATAAAAGCTACACTTTGATCACCCCTGCTATATATTGTACAACAATCCAGATATGACTGCTTTGTCATAGAAAAGCTAGAGAATCTTAGTCATAGTAGGGCTGATTAAGGTCTAATGATTTTAGAAGAAAGTAAGTTGTCGTGCGCAGGGCTGTTGGTAAGAAAAACGGATAAAGGTAAATGTTGGTATAGCAGGAGGAGCAGTGAGTAGGAGTTCTTGATGTATCATGGCTGGATGGATCACATCAGGTCCACTTCAAGCTCTCCATTCATATATCCGTTCCTTATAAGGCTGTGGTTTGGTAGCCATGGTCTGCCAGTTGCAGCTGGGTTACAACTCCCATTTTTCATGACCATTCACATTGCTGGCTTTGGGCTGATTGGACTTAGGGTTTAACAGAAACCTAGCCATCATTATAAGGAATTATTTATGTGCCAGTTTTCATGCTTGCCTAAATACAGTTGTCCCTTCATATTCACTGGGGTTTGGTTCCAGGACTCCCCGTGAATACCAAAATCCGTGAACACTCAAGTCCCGTTATATGCAATGGCATAGCAAAATGGCATCCCTTATATACATTGACAAAATCAAGGTTTGCTTTTTGGATTATTATTTTTTAAAGAATATTTTCAGACTGTGAATACTTAAATCCGTAGATACCAAATTCGTGGATACGAAGGGACAATTGTAATTCTACAATAATCAGAGCTTTCCTGTACTCCAAATATAAATAGGCTCTGAGAGAGAATACCAAACAACTTGGCTTGACATTATTCACCCTGGCTGTGAGTAACTCTCTAGGTTCTTCTTTTGATTTCTATACTGACATATTTATATTCCAGTCTAATACAAGATTCCAAGCAGCCTTACAAGTAAAGCCAATATAATACAGAAGCCCTTCCTAGGCCCACCTGGACATGTTTGGAAAATATCTGAGACTTTCTGGAGCAAAGCATATATTCTACCCTTGAGCAACAGCAGTCCCACATTGTAATCCATGTGCACATTGTAGCATATGTTTGAAAAATTAATGAAATCTTCTTTGGAAGGATCGAAAATTTTGTTTATTAGACATGCCTATGGATATAGCATGGTAGGCATGGTGGGAGTGCACACATTCATGTTTTTGCGCCATGTCTATGAATGGAATATTTGGGACAGCATAGGAACCAGCTTAACAAAAGAAAGAGAGAACATTCCTCTATTTCAGGGTGGCCAACTGCAGAGGGGGTGGGAGCCATTTCCTCACCCCAACTCCAGTGGGCTACACTGTTCAGTTTCAGCACACCAGAAGTGATATAGCACCACTTCCAGTTGTTATGTTGGCTGATGTTTGTTTTTCCTTGGTTTTTTTTCTGGGCTGTGAGGCTGTGTTCTGGAAGAGTTTACTTATGACATTTTGCCTGCATCTGTGGCTGGCATCTTCAGAGAATGGTTGGGTAGGATTGTGTGTGGAGTTTATATGCTGTGAACCCCTGTTGGGAGTATATGTACATTTGTGTAATTGAATGTTAGTTTCTGGGTATAGAAATGCAAGGCTGATTAGTGTCTGTTTGGCTAAAGGTTGGTTGATGGGCGATTATCTGTTGGAAATCCTCCTGTCCCTGGGTGGAATTCCTTTGTAAGTGTTGAGTAAAAACTTTTACTGTTTGATAGCAGCCTTTAGACACCAGTAACTGTAATTGTGTAATATTTGTGCTACTGCCATTTGATACCAAGGACTGCATTAGGCTGCAGTATTTTAATTCCTGCTATAGTATCCAGTGCCATAGCTATATCTTTATAATCTTCATTTTTTCTCTCTCCAGTTCCTCTTCCTCCTGCTCCTCTTTCTCCTGTTTGTATCATCGTCATCATCATTGTCATTGCCATCATTTCCATGCCACTTAAGACAATTAAATTAGGAATTCTTCTAAGTTTATAGGGTTAGCCTAAGAGAGTTTGCTCCCTGAGGCAAAGCAGCAAATAGTACTGTGTTGCTCTCTCCCTTTCCCCACTTTAGAAGTGTAGGACACATGGACAGTCAAGTTACTTTTACACTTGAACCAGAAATGCAACAGGTACATTTCCCTGGGAATAAAAATGTAATAATAACAAGGTAAACAAATAAGGACTTGATGCTTTTTCATGACAACACCCTGCAGCCAAATCACTCTCAACAACAGTAGGGCCAACCTTGGGTTTTCACTCCATTTCTTCATAAATACATACATCTCTGGAGTATTCTTCCTATTTTAATTAAAGAGGAAATGAGTTCATGCTAATTTGTACAACTCATTTAAATATGATGTTTCTCAGAGTGCCAACAATTATTCTCATCAAATAACAGACATTATTGAGGTAAAGTACATTTAGTACATATTCACTCCAGGACAGCAGTATGTGGTAGCCTACATAATGTTCAGAAAATGCATTTTATTTCCAGGTGGGTGTATAATGATGAATAGCTTAAGACAAATACCTGTATTTTCCAGTTTCTTTATCTCCCCACCCCCATTAAGTAAACCATTAGCTTTACCTAGGGTGGAAGGGAAAAAGAATATGACACATTACAAATCTGGAATCTGCTTTACAAAGGGTGCCTGAGAGATGACATGTGTGCACATCAGAAAGTATCCAGGGGCTTATATAACGTCCTGTTTTGCTTTTTAAAAAAGATAAAGAAGTCTATGGAATGAGAAGAAGGACTAGAAATGCTGAAGGCAGTTGACTAGAGATTTGCTAAATTCACTGAACTCGTAGTGTTAAAACTCTTAATTCCCCAGGCTGTAGCTCAACTCAGGAATGTTCCTTAGGCATTTCAGATTTCAATGTTGTTACCCTAAAATATAGGAATTTGAGGGAGGTTATTCCCCATAGCTACATAACAATGAAAAAAAGAATGTCATCAAGATGACATTGTTTGCTGTTGAGTTCAGATTTGGTGATGCCTTTTGTTTCATCCTGGCTTATGCACTGAAGTGAAATGGCAGAATGCTCACATGAAAACAGAGGTGAATATATGAGAACTTTAAGAGCCTCCAGAAAAATTACAGAGAAAGAAACACATCAATAGCTGCTTTCTTTGAACATTTTTATTAAAGCCAAAGTAAATAGTGGTCAAATACCAGTCTTTGGAAATGGAAATGATCTGAGTCAAGGGGTGAAATTATACAGGATCAGGTACTATATGTAACAGTGTCAACTGTACAAGATTACTATTATGGTAACAAAAGACTAATGATATTACTTTAAACATTAACACATTGGCCTCTAACATCTGCCCTCTTTTTTTTTTTTAGCTATAATGAGTAATATTTACATGTTACTTTAAACTGTTACTTTGGCAGTGAATATTTTCTGGCGATCTTTTGGATTTGGGCATTTTGTCATTTTAATTTTTTAAAAAGCATTTTACAACCAACTCAAAAGCAATACATTACACAATGTATTATTTCTGTGGTATGACAGAACAACAACACGGAGGAATCAGTACCAACAAGGAATTGCTTTTTAAAGGTAAAAAACAACAAGTAATGAATTGCACTTGAAAAGCAAGGTTCCAAGTTCTGGACAGAATGGACTTTTTCAAACAGTTGAAAAACCCACGAGGTGGTCAGGAGAAGAACAGGGCTGTGGCGCTTACACAGCCCCATTTCAGAGGACGCAGTCCTCCTCCGTCCTCTACCCAACCTCCTCCCGACCTTCTCCTGACCTTCTCCCGTGCTGCTTGTGCCACTTTTTACTGACTGAGGTTTTCTGTCAATAAGAAGTGGCGCCCGCAGCACGGGGGAAGGTCGGGAGGAGAATGGAGGAGGACTGCATCGTCTGAGAGCTGTGTAAGCACGACAGCCCCGTTCTTCTACCTACCTCCTTGTGTTTTTTTTCAACCGTTTAAAAAAGTCCAATATCTATGATCACATGATAGCTTGGATGTCTGAAATGAGACAATATGGCTTCACTACCGAAGAACATTTCATGTCAGATGGAATGAATGTAGATTATGTACATCCTTTTGTGAAATAAAACTTCCTAGTGCAGAGCCCACATGTTGGAATCCCTCAATCTCCAACCTAATTTCCATAGCTAAGAGTGAATCCTCTCCCTTTATTTTTGTTACTGGTTTTAGTAAGCCAATGCTGCCTTTGGAATATTGCTAAATCTTCCCAGATGATTTTAGGTATCATTAAAATTCTCCATGGTTGCATTTATATCTGCCTTATATGCACCACTGCCACCATCTGGCTGTTGACAGAACTAAGTAAACATTTGTGGTGCTGGCTCTCTCTCTTGTGGCTAATTTCTTTCAGCTATTTTAATTTAAGTGGTTGTAGTCTATGATTCTGAAGCAGAATGATCATAAAAATCTTCCTTTCCTCCTTTTGGTCATCAGCTGGCATGAAAGTTGCCTATGTGTCTCACAGCAGTACATAGGGTATCACAGCAATGACACACTGCTGTTTATAGCTTTGAAAAGATGACAGAAGGTCCGTTGGATTCACAGAGATTTTATTCAGGAATAAAGTTGCAAAGTTATTCTTCAGATAATGATGGAAATATATGATAGTACTCTTTTACCTCTTTCTGTCTTGATTGATTCAGAAATTTCCATGACAAGTAGCTTTCTGTCTCAAGAAGTTTAAAAATCAGAAATCTCAGCGAAAAATAAAATAATAAACTGATCTGAAGCCACATGGATTGATTTCTGCCTTTCTTCCCAGAGGGGCAGTCCATAAGAGCCCATAAATAACATTCCACATGGTGAGAAGTCTCTAGGTAACCGTGGTAGCCTATGATTCTGGCAGCTGTGGCAAACTCCTATGAAGACCTCCCTTCCTGTTCTTAAACTGAGCTGCCCACTTGTCTTCTCACTTATTCATTAAACATCTTTCATGTGCACTTCCCAATGCTTCCCTGTTCCTCATTGTTCACAAGAGCAAAGTTGATACTAGAAGTGGGAAGGTGATCGGGGAAAGGGCTAGAAGGGAGTACTTTCCAGATAACTGTAGCAGCTGTTTGAATCATGGCTGCTACAGTCTCCTAGGGACATCACACAGAGCTTGATGTATGGGATTCTGTGAGAATCAGAACAGAGACCTGCATTCTTCAGTTGTTGGATCTTTCTTGTTATCTTTTTCCATAGTGAATTCAGGGGAATTCATACTTTCCCACTCCATCATCTGTGGAGATTATCAGACACTTTAAAAAGCCCCGAGGGAGCTCACGAGAATGACGTCACTGTACCGCCAAAGGGTCCTGATATCACATAACATCAGTCTCCAGGCGTGCTTCCTCCATTCTCCGGCAATTGAAAAGGTGCAACTTTTCATCAGCAGAAACTATTTCTTGTAAAGAACCATGTACATTGATGGCACTATAGAAATAAAAGATGATGATGATGATGGTGATGATGGTGATGATGGTAATGATTTCTGATCAGCAGTACTGTTACAGAAAGTTTTTAATTCATTGGGATCCTGGGAAATCAGTCATTGTATTAACACACACATACAAACACCACAATGATGAATGGGGGAAGTTAATATGTATAATAATAGGCATGTAACTGTAACTTCTGTTCTGGGTAATGTGGGATCCTGTGTTGGTGGGAATTTGACTTAGATACTATATACAGCAGAAATGGATTTGTAAATGCAGGCAGTTGCAGAACCAAGAAGCAGCCCTTGGCAATTTCATTTTACATGCATAGTGTCCTTAGTTGGTGGCTGAAGATACATGAGATGAGAGTTTAGGGAGGCCTAAGACTTTTAAGGCTTCACAGGTTAAAGCCAGTGTGCATCCTTAAATCTTTCTCTCCTACTTCCCTCCCCTGGAATATTAAAAACTGTAAGTCTTGATTTTGGTCCATTTTGCAAAATTCCACCTCCATTGTCATCCCACCCTTTGTACATACCCCTTTCCACATGAAAATTTGTATACATTTCCTGTCTGTATTTGTCCTTTATGCATGAATGTGTATTTAATCCCTTCAAAACTCACCACACTCCTCATAAATGAGTGAATTGCAGATTATAGTTGCAGTGAGACTCAGGAGATGCAATTTTTTTTTGGTTAGGATCTCACCTACAACAAAATACTTTTCTACCCTACCTCTTTCTCTATGAAACTATTAGACAAGGAGAGCCTAAACATATTTGTTAAACAGGAGACAGTGCAGTAGCTGGTTCATCTCTCCCCAGAGGTGTGGTATATAGCACCCACTTGGCTTATAAATCTGCCAACAACTCACCAAACATATTTAGGTACCCATGGCAGAAACCTCCATGTTATGTGAATACTAGTGTCCGTGGAAAGTCCACACAAGATCTTAGCTTCAGTGTTAACTTAGAAGTATCTCAAATGGCTTAGTGACAGGCCACACAACATAAAGGGCTTTAAAACCTGTGCATACAGGTGAAACTTATGAAAAGACATAGAGACAGATGTCCAAAAATAACTGATGGAACTTTATTGAACTGAACAAAGGCAATCACACATCCCATGCATCCATTTATCAAGCAAACAAGGCTATCAGAGTAAGGCAGGAAATAGTTAGAAGGGAATAGAATAGGCTTCAGATGATACTGCACCTGATTTCTGAAGCTAGGCTCTCCTTCATGAGAAATGATGTTTCTCTCAAGCAGCAGCCACAACAAAAGCACTAGAAAGTGGTGCAGGCGGAACTTGAGGAAGTGATGTTAGAATTAGGGAAGCCAGGAATGGAGCACTTGGCTCGGGAGGGGAGCCAATCAGGGGTCCAGCAGTGTTTGGAAATGGAGTCGGGCTAGAAAGAGAAGGGAGGTTAAGGTGCAGAGAAGTGTGGATTCAGACAGAAAGTGGTAATGAACTGAAGAATCTAGCTTTCCCCGGGTTTTTTTACTGGAAAATTTCTTTTGAAGTGTGAATGCAGACAAAAGAAGTGTTTGGCTTCTGATAGTTATGAAGTGTTTATGTGAAGAAATTCCAGACTAGCCAGGATCTGGAAAATTGGGGGCAATTTGGTATCTGGTGATGGCTAGGCATGGTTCTCCTTTGTCTCTCTGATGTGGTAGTGCTAGCCTCACTCTGCACAGCAATGAGACTCCCATTGTATGGTGGATGTTTGTTTCTCTTGGGGCATGATGCAGGTAGAAGTATATCCATTTCAAAAGAGAATACTGGTTGCTGGTATCAAGGTTTTTTTGGGCAATTTCTGAAGAATTTCTAGAGGGGCCCCTCCTTGGCTTAATCCATGCCTGCCCTTGGCTTGACTCCTAGTCTTATTTTCTGTTAGTCCCTAGAATCCTAAAAAGCCAGTTTTCCTATCAAGACACTGTTGCCAATTAACAATGAACCAACGTGGAAAGCTATAGGCTTTGTAGCATGGATGCTGGATATTGTAGCTCTTGTTACACTCACAAGTACCTCTCCATGTTTCTGACAGTAGAAATACGAATTAGAAAATGAAAAGTTTGTGGCCTTTTCATGGTATCCAAAATGCACTGCCAGATGCAACAGCATCACTCTACCTAAGGAATTTATCAGATGCACTAAATATGATGTCATAATGATGCCACATAAATGTGAAAGGGCGTGCAGAGCAGACAACAATGCCCTTTCATGTTTATGTCCTGTCAAAATCCTGCACCTTTTTATTGATGGCTGCCAGCGTGCAAAACCTCAGGCCATTTAAATCTCATCACTGAAGCGAGAATGGCTGGTCCAGCACGAACACTTCCAGGTGAGATTGGGAAATCCAGATATGTTTTGCTGTTTTTATGACCTTACCCAGGTTACTTGGGATTAGGGAAGGTGCTTTTTAAAGATGCTTTTACATTTTTTTTTAATGTGTTAGTTTTATTCTTATTTTTGAATTTCCCACATGATTAAGTCTTGTGGGATTTCAAATGAAGAAGTAAACAGGGCTCCATTCACTTCTTTATTGCCAGGGCTGCCTTTGCTGGGATAGGAAGGTAAGTGCAGGGGAATGTGTTTTTTTGATGGCATAAAAATGTTTTTTTTTTTTTATGCCAGTAAAAGAACATTTAAAGGGTTCAGCTGATAAAGTCCTGAGGGTAGAGCTGGCCTAGTATTAGGTATCCATCAATGACAGGTTCTGTCACATTTCACCTTTACTCTGGGGGCAAGGAGTTTTCTCCGGTAGTCTTCTGAGTAATCTGTTTTAGCCTTCTAGATATTGTAGATATTCTCTCATGGACTTCTTCCATTTTGCTGGTTCTTCATTTTGACCTGCTATCTTCTACCTGCTGTCCTGTTCCTTGCCTTTAGGGAGAAAAGACTTGCTAAATTAGTCCTCTCATAACTTCAATTGGCATTCAACAAAACATCTACATTTTATTGGTGAATAACCCCCAGGAGTAACGGGATATTGGAATAGCTGTTCTAGACTTGAAAAAAAGGATGCATCTTGCATGCTAGGTTGTACTTTGTGCTAGTCTGATTGGCTTCAGACATGAACAGGGTACATAAACAGGAAGCAATTTGAGGTTATTATTAAAACATTCACATTTGAGAATGTTCAAAGTGATTAGCTCCCCAGAACAGAATTGTAATTACAGCATTTAACAGGGCACAAAAAACCTGAAGTCCTTTTCAAGATACTGTTCTTGCATGAAGCTTGCTTTTAAAACATGAATTCTTAATACATTAATCAGCTTTCCCAAGCAGAAGCAAATGTAGTTTCTTCACTGGATTTAGCTTCAGACATTTTCTTTTTAACTCAGCAAGGAAGGGGAGGGGATCATATATTGATTATTTTCTGTAATACCAATTCTAAATCAAATTGAAGGCTGATAGATTTTGCTAGCTGAGTCACATATATACAAAAACTGCCTTTATTTTTCTGTTTTTTACATAATACTTTTGGATTCTGATGGTTAGGGCGTGTCTAGACAAGAAGATATCATGTGGATGGTTGCATATGAATGCAAATTTTCAGCAGTGTTCATTTGTCTCTATGGTCGTTTGGCAAAATCGCTGGTATACAAGCTATCTGTATTTGGACTTGCTTCAGGAACATGTAGGAGGGACCACATCATTCCGGTTTTGAGGTCCCTCCACTGGCTGCCTGTTGGTTTCCAGGCCCAGTATAAGGTGTTGGTTATCACCTTTAAAGCCCTAAATGGCTCGGGTCCAAGCTATGTCAGGGACCGTCTCCTCCCTTATAACCCCCCCCCACGCACTCCGGTCCTCTGGGAGGAATTTGCTGCAGCCTCAAAAGTCGAGGCTTTCGGCTACCTCCCAGAGGGCTTTTTCTGTTGTCGCCCCCAGACTATGGAACGGCCTGCCGGATGAGATCCGTCAATTGACATCTTTGGACAGCTTCAAAAAAGCTGTCAAGATGGATCTCTTCCGGCAGGCCTTTCCAGAATATATTATCCTGGCCTCGGGAACCCCCCCTCCTTCAGGAGAGTCCCCACAGCTTCCTTTGTTAACAGAACTGAATATCGCTGGGGACCTACTGTTATTGCCAAATGTAGATATGTGTTTTTATCAAATGTTTTAATTGTTGTTTTAATTTGTAAATTGATTTAATAACTTTTTAAGGGGGGAAAGTGAGTATATTGTTTTACTTGTATGGTTTTTTAATGTTGTGAAACACCCTGATTGGATTATCAAAGGGCGGTATATAAATTATTATTATTATTATTATTATTAACTTCGCATGAAGCCATGCCTGCGAATCAAGATGGTGGCGTCATTATTCTCCGCAAGTTGTCACCACTGCACAGTATTTTTTTAACTGTAAATCTAAGGTGTGCAAGTGTGACTTTCTGCTTAAAAAAGCTGCTTGTTTGCCTCAGTGTAGTGAAAAAGCACATGATTGGCAATACAAAACTCCAAAATGGCACTTCCAGCCACTTCATTGTTGGCAAGCCCACCCACCCCCACATGTCCTTCTAATCAGCTTTCCACTTCTGCTCTTACGTGGGAATATACTGCAATTCAAATCAGTTCTCAAAATGCACAGTAATGTGAATTTCCACATATTTTTTTTAAAAAAAACCTTGGGAAAAGTCACAAAGGCTCTTCCCCCTGCAGTTTTTGGAGTTTTTGGCCCCCCTCCTTCTGAATACAGCAGATCACCATAGGATCTTGTTGGGACAAAGGATATTCTCCACAAATTCTATGGGGAGTATTTTCACCATCTAGACAACCCCTTAGTATTGGAATGTAATTAATTTGGATGAACAAAATATGGGGAAATGTGTAGGGGATGTGTGCATCTAACTTCTATCCATTTGCTACTTCTTTTTTTATTTTATTTTTTATATCCTATAATTTTTTTTATTTGATGCATAGTTCAAAATACATGCAACTTAAGCATTTATACAAAGTTTCCTTAATAATGCTAACATAGTTTTCTAACATTTTCTCCCACCATTTCCTCACATCCATAACCAACCATCCATCTTAACTTCCAAATTTTTACCCCCCATTTGGGTTGTGTACATATATTTCATTAGCTTCAATTTCTCTTTATCTCCCTCCTATTTCACTTAACCAGATAATATTAAAAAACTCCCAATATTTCTTTCTCCCTTCTTATTTATTTTCTTTCTTGATTATTTTTGATTCTGTCACTAAAATTTTTCTGCCTTATAGTGCCTCTAAATTTTTTCCTTCTCTTACAATATTTCCTCTTTCCGATTCATCGACCGGTTCTACATAGATTTTTTAAATTTCTATTTTAATCTCCAGTGATCGCAGATTGGGTACCATTCTTCTTCCATCTGTGATATTTTTCTTTTATTTACAATGTGCGTTAACCTGTCATTTTCTCTCATCTTGTTGACTTTTTCCCTCCAGTCCTCTATCATAGGGGTTTCTTTTCCCTTCCAGTTAAGGGCTAGAAGTAGTCTTGCTGCTGTGATTAAATATAATAATATTCTTCCATGTTGATGTTTAAAAATTTTTTCCAGGTTCATTGTTATATTTAATAAGTATATTTTAGGGTCCATTACAAACTGGATCTTAAAGATTTTTTGTATTGCTTTATGTATTTTCCTCCAGAATTTTTGTATCTTCGGGCAGCCCCACCACATATGGTACATCGTGCCTACATCTTTTCCACATCGCCAGCATTTATTATTTTCTGTCTTATATATTTTACTGATTCTAGCTGGTGTTAAATACCACCGGTTGACCATTTTTAGGTGGTTTTCTTTCAAGGTTAGGCACACCGTAGATTTGTCAGTATCCTCCCAAGCATTTTGCCATTCTTCCATCGTTATTATCTCTCCCACGTCCTGCGCCCATTTGGTCATTGCCTCTGTTACAGTCTCTTTCTCCAGGTCCCTCGCTAACAGTAGTTTGTAAAGTTTTGATATTTTCTTTTCATCTTTTCCCCAGATCGTTTTATCCATCTCTGTTTGCGTCATTTCTATTCCAGGTTCTATAGTGTCTTCCAAAAATCTATTTTTAATTTGTAAATATTTTAGCCAGTTCGTATGTATTCCTTTTATTTCTAATTCCTCTTGCGTAAAATTTTTATTTTTCTTTCTTTTTTCCATAATTCTTGATTTATCAGATCACTGTATCTCAACCACTTGTTTGTCTCTTCCCATCTTCCTAAGAAGGCTTCCTGTGATGTTTTTATTCATAGTCTTTTCCAGTATAAAATTTACATCTTCATACATACTCCATTCCATTTCTTTTCATCAAATATCATTTACATACAATTTCTTGGCTTAATTACAAATTACAAATTACAAATATATAGAAAAGAAAGAAAAAACAGAAATTAGATATTCATGTTATACATTATACACCCATCTCACTCCTCACTTATCTCTGTCTCTCTTCCATCTTTCTCCCATCTCTCAAGTTTGCAATCTCAAACCAGCATTCTCATTTTCTATATCTAATATTTGCCTTTTCTTTATTTATTTCATTTCTGTTTGGTTACATTCGTTCTACACATTCACTTCCCATTCTTTGACTTCCTATCTGGTCTTTCCATACTTCCGTTTTATTTTTATTTTATTTTTTGTGCATCCTCATATATATATATATATATATATATATATATTTCTATTACCCATGTCTGTTTCATTTATTCCATAAAAAATATTTTTAAAAAAGAAAAAAATTGATAAACAAGAAGATAGAAAATATCATAGAGATGAAGAAAGTATAAGTTAAGTATGATTTGCTACTTCTTGATAGTATTTTCTAGTTAGTATTTTTGGTTGTAGGTTTAGGCATGAATAATTATGAATTCAGTTCCTATGTCCTTCTTCCAGACAAAGCAAGCAAGCAAGCATCTTGTTAATTTATAAACTTAACTAAAATTTGACAGTCTTTAATATACATCAACCCTAGGATATGCATTCCAAGGAAGAGAGTTTACAGTTTTTCAGTTTTTCTTTAAATTAAATTATCCTGGGTTTATCGACTTTAAGTGGCAAGTGGCACCCAATATAGCACAGGTTGCACAAAAACATAACAAAACACCCTATACCAGCAAGGCAAAGATGCCCCTTTCACTCTCAAAAAATCCCTTGACCTTGTCATAGACATTAAGGTCCTTCCATTAAGTCAGTTTCTATGGTCCAGGAAATTCCACCAAGTTCACGTTTAAGAAATCCCATCATTCATTTTTATGGATATTCATTCTGTTTTTCTGCTCCCTACTAAGGGAAAACTGCATGGAAGGAGTGCTTATTTTGGACTTCATATGGTTATTGGAAAATGTGAGAGATAGCAGAGGATCTCATGGCAGAATAATCAAACTGGCAAAGGAGACACTGAACAACAACCAGTGCCATACCTCGTACACATGGCATCTAGCAGAGAGAGAAAAAAAAAAGCTTAATCTTCTTTGTAAAATATAAAAAAGTACATTTACTTACAATATTTGTTTATAATCAAATACATTGCCTAATGAAGAAGAAAGAGGGAAGAAGAAAATATCTGTAGATTAGAGTGATGAAAGAAGAGAGTGAGTGTAGTAGAACAAACTGGAAGTCAAAGTAAATATATGCTGTTGCTAAACTCTTATGAAATAGCATGCAAACAAATAATTAGTGAGTTTAGGCATTGAAAGGTTATTAAATCTAACATAAATATAGTCTTCCATATTGCTGTAAGATACTTAGATCATATGCTGGCAAGACAGCATATTTTATTATTTATTTACATCATTAATTAGTGGAGTCTATAACAAAAGTTATCTAGGCAAAATACAAATTAAGAAAATAAAAGCACGTTCTCAATAAACATCAGTCACTAAAAAAGCACAAAATAATCCTCTAAAACAACATTATGGCAGAATTGAAAAATTCAGTGCCAAATATGTAATATTGAAAATAGAACCTGGTAAAAATCCTTTTTTTAAAAAAAGATTTTCCAAATACTCCATCAGTGATGATCAGTTACCAAACTGGAAGGGGATTTTAAGAGCTGTAATTTTTTTCAAGCTCTGTCAGAGGGAGAAAAACGCCTTAGGAGAACAACGTCACAATTAGAAAAAAAATTCAGAGTTTAAGGTACTAATTTCTGACATAAATTTATAAGCCTGATGTTTTACTGACACTGAAAACATATTACAGTAAATGTGAGATGAATCTCTTTGAGGAGGGTATTGAACAGGAAGTGGACTATCACTGGTTTGACTCATGTGAATAATTTCAAATAGAATCCTATTGAAAAATGTGTCTGATGTTGCCAAAACTCCATAACTTGCCTTGGATTCTTCAAATCCTTTGTCTGCACAGAAACGCACTGCAAAATTTCAGTACAGTCAACTCTGGTTGGCTATAATAGCACCATTCATTTTCTCTGGCTATTAGGCATAAGAATCTACTATAGAGATGGCCTTTCTGTGAGGTACCAAGAGCTTATGAGGCTTCATCTGTGGACAAATCTACCTTTATAGAGTGACTAGAGCAAATTCTTCACAAGTAAATTCAAACCGACCAGAGTGTACATGCGTGATACATCTTGGGATAGACAATGTTTAAAATGCTGGTCTCCAGGTTGTCTTAAATTTGATTCTGATATACAAGCTTTTATTGAGGGATGCAAGTTAACTGGTGTAGCTGCCTTTCAAATAGTAATGATCCCCCACATTGCCTCTGTAACATCATTGCCATTACTGCAGTAGCCTGGACAGTGGCTTTCCTAATTTTTAATGGCATTTTAAAATATTATCTAGTAAATTAAAACATGTGTCATTCTACTCCCCACTGTGCATTGTGGAATAACGATTGGCAGTCATTATGACCTGCAACCAGCTGTATTATAAATGGAGACAAGATTCCTCCTCTGGAAATCTGGATCCCAGCTTCAAATCCAATCTTCGGAACATTTTGACTTTTAAGTAATGCTACTCATAGGAACAATCTCATTGATTTTTGGCAGTGAGCTGCTTGCAGAATTTGTCTTGATATGTGTGAAACCTTTCACAGACACTGATCAATGCTATAGTCTTAATTACTATGTCTTGCTATTGAACTGAAACAGGTTGGTCTAAATGGAGTGCAATTACTTTAAAGTGCTGTAGTTAGATTACTTATTCAGATGAAATGCAGCCTTCACTGAGCTTTCATTCAGACCAGGTAATATTTCACATCAGTTTTAAATGCTGATAAGCATTTTCCCTTCCCCCTTTCAATGTTGTCTTTTTGTGACATCCTACTATCATGGTCTCAGTCATCAAGAAAATCAACAGACTGTGGGTAGTTCCTGTTCATTACTCTGTTTCAGAGAGCTTTGGTGTCACAACAAACTACAAACCCCAGGATTCCATAGCATTGAGCCATGGCAGTTAAAACTGAATTATTTCTGCAGTGTGGATGCAACCATGATTACATTAGATCTGTATTTTTAAAATTATTATTTTAATCCTGTTATTTCTGTAAGGATTCCAGAGCATGCATGCATGGTTCACCTTATCCATTTTTTTCATTAAAACAACCCTGTGAGCTGGATCAGGCTGTTTTGGCCCCAAAATAATGGCAGTGTCTGCCAGATCATCCATTATTTCAAAGCCATGTTAAAACCTGGCTTTTCACCTGAGCATTCCAGTGAGATCATCATTTGCTTTTCAGTCTATCAGTTTGCTGTTTTTACTTGTGCCTTCCACGAGAATGAACTACAGGATGATGATGATGATGAAGAAGATGAAGAAGAAGAAGAAGCCACTGCTGCCCTCTCTGTGGTCTCCACATGGTGTCCATCTTCCAGTGGTGGGACACAGGGGGGAAGGTTTCTTACAGCAAATCTTAATAATCAGAGGGGGGGATTGAGGCTGCTGACACAGCGGAGTAATAATGCAGTTTGACAGTGCTTTAACTGTCATGGTTCCATTCTATGGATTCCTGGGATTTGTAGTTTGTTGTGGAACCAGAGCTCTCTGGCAGAGAAGGCAAAATATCTCACAAAACTACAAATCCCAGAAATCCATAGCATTGAACCATGACAGTTAAAGCGGTGTCAAACTGTATTATTTCTGCAGTGTGGCAGCAGTCTGAGATAGAGATGCTCTCATAGATCTCTAGGTCCCAAGCATAGATATTGGAATCCGAACAAATGTCTGAGTGTTTTGTTCCATAAACATAAAATATATGGCTTTTACTTCTTCCTACTCAAGACTTTTATCTGCATTGTGCTCAGTGGTGTTCTGATATATGGAGGCTTCTATGATTACCCAAAAGCATTTATGTCAGACTAAATATACAAAAAGATGGGACTGAGCAGATGGAGTTGAAGTCACGGGGAGGTAGTCTAGCATTTGGATCTCCACAACTCACATTACTTTTAGCTGAAGCTGTACAACCACCTTTCAGAGATTATCTGTCTCTGCATTTCCTGCATGAAATAGGGAGTCCAGCCAGACAGCATACAAGGCTTTCTTTAATGCTAAGGCCTTAAGTGCCTCGAAAAGTTACATAAAATCTATCCCACCATTAATAGCATTGTGCAAACTAGAAGAAATGCAGCCACACTTTTAGGGCCAAAACATGGGTTTTATGGGCCTTATTAAGCTTCTTACATTCAAAGAAAAGGAAGAAAATAACTGAGCAGTTCTAAGGAAAATGTTTTTAAAAATTCTTCTAATCATATTACGATTCTGCTAGCGTAACAATAGAATGCTAGAAAAATAAGACTGCAGGACATAAGCCTCAGGTGTCAACTTGTCAACATGTTACATTTAAAGTAATTATTAAAATCATTATGCCATCAAGCCATGAAGTTTAGCAATTCCAAAGATAGTGGCATGCTTTAATTGCTCAGCACTTTTCAGAGATGGGGAGGGAGAAGAGAGGTGAGAGGGAGGGGGGAACATCTAACTGCAAGTTATTTTCAGAGGTTTCTGCCACCAAATCAAAATGTGATGCAGAAATGCAAAATATATTTTTAATCAGCCACTTGCAAGAGCATAAAATAAATATAATTTGTGCAATCAAATCATAGACCCTGAATGCCTTACTGAGAATATCACTCCCTATTTGCTGGAAAGTATATAATAAGGGGAGAGAGGGAGCTTCCAACACTAAAAACGAAACACATGTTGACATGGCTTTACAGTTTCAATCAAGATATTAATGCTGTGATCACCTGGGGAAATTACGATGCCTGAATATGAATGACTACTTTCTAAAAAGCAAGACCTGTAATGTGCCAAGTTCCTCTGTCCCACTACTATGAAACTAGTTTTCCTCATCCATTAAAAAATCTGTAATTCAAAATACACATTGTGGTGAGACCTTTATTAGGCCATCCTGAAGGCACAGAATTCATTGCTCTAGCTCTTGTAGCCCACTGGCTTCTTCATCAGGCAAAGATGGTTAAAAAAAAAAAAACATACAGAGAAAGAAAGAAAAGTGGCACTGTTAGAGTCTTGCCTGTTTCAGATGTTATGGAGAGAGGGTATCTGAAACTAGAAAACTCAGACCATGCCTCTTCCCAGAATACTATGAGGTAACTGAAAACAAAAGCAGTAAAAGAAAGGCACAACATTTTCGTCCTTTGAGATCCAGCTCTGTCTCTTTCCTCTGTGATGCCACAGCCCCCTTTGTTGGAAGAGTGTTGTTGTTTTTTCAGAAACAAATTTGGCTCCTGTTGAAATGTCTCTGTTAACAACACTTAAATTTGGACATTTTCAGACACTGCTTACTGCAGGATCAGGTCCTTTTCAGATGCTACCGTCCCTCTTCTGGGATCATTCGTGGCACGTCCGTGAAGCTTTGGAAGTGGCTGCACCATATTTTAAGCACGGGCAACTTCCGTGCTTAAAATATGGTGCAGCCGCTTCCAAAGCTTTATGGATGTGCCACGAATGATCCCGGAAAAGGGACGGTGGCATCTGAAAAGGAGCCTGTGTCGCGTAAGAGCGCCGTTCCTCTCCCGGGACCTGATCCCGCGGTAAGCACCATCTGAAAATGTCCTTTATCTCCAGGCCTAACAGTATGGAGCCTTCCTGTCACTTTTCTTCCCTTTATTTATTTATTTATTTAACCATCTTTGCCTGATGAGGAAGGCAGTGGGCTTTGAAAACTACCATGATTTATTTTGCATCTTCTGGTGGCATTGCCACCAGAAGGCATTACCACAATCTGTGTTTTGGATTTGGATTTTGTGTTATGATCAACATGGCTGCCCCATCAATTTTCTTCACCCATTACAGCAATGTCTGTGTAAGATAAGAAATTGGTCTAAAGGGACTGGCTAGTTATTTGCTTGCTGACAGGTAGATATTCAACTGGATCTCAGCAAAGGAAAGCCCAAGTACTGCATGATCGCCACACCTTTCAACATTACCGCTACCCCATTGACCCCCTCTACAGTCCAGCCCCTTTGAGATTGCATGGTGTTCATGTAGTTCCCACATAAAGAAGAATACAGTACTTATCCTTCTGTTCGTGTTGTCAGTGGTAACCTCTGGATAACGGATACAAGGAGAACTAATGTACATACAAAGTTGCTGAGCAACTCCCAGAAGAGGAGAGGGAAATTCCAGGAGAGGGAATTTCCCAGAATACAATGCTCTGGATGTTTGAGGCATTGAACCCTGGAAAATTTAAATGGCAGAAACTAGTCCCACTTGGAATCAAGTCTTTTATCAGAAGCCACTGCCTTGGCTGCTAGCTCTAGGTGTGTTTGTATATCTGTGAGTTGGTGACCCAGAGCATGAATATTTTTTTAAAAAAGTTAATATGTTGGTGCTACTTTGCATAACATGGATTTGTTGGCATCATCCTTACTCACTGACAGGGGAAAAAATCTACAATTGCTAAGAAAACCTACTATATTACCTGATGATGATGATTATGATGATGATAAGCAAAAATGCAATGTTGGTTTTGTTGTCATTGAAATGCTCAAAAACAATGACACCGGCACTTGCTGGTAAAGGAATGTTACAACAAGTAGCATTGTTACATTTAACCTTCAAAACTCTGATGTGATCATCTCCGCCATCAGTAGATCCAACCAGCAGTGGATCCAATCAATAAACGAACCAGCCAAACTGAGCATAAGTTGCAGTGAGCCCTACCACCAGCATCAGGGGTCTGAGTGCTGACACTGCATTTCATTTTTGTCATGAAGGCAATGTTTGTTGTTATTTAATTTCACCTCATGTGTGGTAGATGTGAACCAGAATGCCTAGTTTTTGTGTGGTAGCAGCAAATCAGAGCTCCTAGTTTTAAAAAGAAGCTACCATCCAGTGACAGCACTTTTAAAATTTGATTGGAAACCAGTGATTTGGAAAGCAGCGCAAAGGGGCCAAGAGTCAATCCAGCTTGTAAACCTAAATGAAGAAAGAGCAATGCTTTCTTTTTCCTTTTTTTTTTTTAAAAAAAAAAAGAATTGTGCATCAACTGAGTTGCCTGGAAAGAAATGATTGCCAGCAAATAAGTTTAATTGAGCATGACTTAGGATATGATGTGAATTCACTTCTATGAGTAAGTTGCACTAAGACAGATGTGAAAAACATCATAGTCTTCCTCCCTCCCTCTGAAAAATGACTTTTTATCTACAATAGCATTTGGTGGCAATTTCTATATAGCTGACATGAGGTGGTTTTTCCCTCCCATTTCTTTTGAAGTGCTGATACATGCTGTTGATTACAAAAATAAGTAAAACTCAATGAAAGAAGTGTCAGACATGTTAAACGTGTTGTCTTCACCTCCACCCCTGACAGTGTAAAATTCCTTGGAACTTTCTCCCCTGTTTTTGACAGACTTTTTTTTTTTAAACAAACTACAACAACTGTGATGCACATGGTGGTTGAGTCAGAATCATCTACTGACACACTTTCTTCTGGCAAACAGCAGAGTGTATACTGCATATTTGTTACGTTTTGACTCTTGGATCCAGTTCTTATCATGCACAGCTATTCCCGCACAAAAACTGTTGCCCATGTTTAGGGATGCTCATTCCCACATTCATCAGAAGATCTGTCCAGCTATCCAGGGTAGCTCAGGTGTCCATCATGATATAGACTTCATACATGGAAAGTTGCAAGGGTGTTGTTGTTGTTGTTGTTTGTATAATTTCTTTTTATTTATGTAGAATAGTAAAATACATTGAAAGTTGCTAATTTTAACATGTGGTTTCATTAGAAATGTGTTGTAATGAGCTCTTTTCTTTTATTTATTTTTTTAAATTACATTGGATCATCCTTCTCTGGGATCAAATTGTTTGCCTCAATAAACAATATTTCCATTCATTCATTCATGCATTCATAAACCAGGAGGGGATGGAACCATTCTGACCTCTCTTTGGAGGGAGCTCCACAGTCAAGATGCTGCTACCCAGAAAGCCCTGTCATGCCTACCTGCCAACCTAGCCTCACAGGGTTGTGGGAAATACAGCAGGCTCTCTGCTGAGGATCTTAGATTTTTGGCAGGCTTATATGGAGAGACACATTCTTTCAGATGTCCTGACCCAAGCTGTTTAGGGCTTTACAGGTCAAGGCCAGCACCTTGAATTAGGCTCAGAAGCAAATTGGGAGCCTGGACAGTTCTTGTAAAACTGGTGTTATATAGTCTCTAAAATACACCCTAGGCAAGAGCCTGACCAATGCATTTTCCACTGTCTGCAGCTTCTGAACATTTTTGAATAGCGTCCCTGACAATGCATCACAGTAATCTAATAAGGAGGAAATTAAAACATGGTCCACTGTAGCCAGATCTGCCCTTCCTTGGAAAGGCAGTGGCTGGAGCCTCTGTTGAAGCTAGGTAAAGGTACTCCTGGCTGCCTTCCAGGAGTGGCACTGGGTCCAAGACCATTCCCAAGCTATAAACCTGAACTTTCAGGGGGAGCGTAACCCTGTCCAGAACAGGTTGTAATCCTAACCCTAGAGTACCCTTTGTACTCATCAGAAGAACTTGCATTTCGTCCATACTGAGAATTTATTCACCCACATTCATTCCTTCAGTACAGCCGGCAGTGAGTGATTCATGACTTCCACAGGCTTTTGGCATCCATTTTAAAAGAAAGATAGAGCTCGGTATCATCAGTTTATGGATTACAGTATTCCCAAACTCGTAACTCTGGATGACCTCCAACAGTGCCTTCATGTAGACCTTGAAAAGCATTGGATGAAGTACTGAGCTACAGGAGGTTCAGGAGGTCAAGCAACAATCTTCAAGAACCACCTTTTTGTAACATTTAGCCTAAAGGGACTGAAATTGCTGCAGCACAGTGCCCTAAGACCCATACCCTATAGATCCCTACCAACAAAAAAAAACCTCCGGATTTGTGCTGCCACCACTCACTCTAAAACCATCCATTAACAAGGAATCCAGTACAACCTCTGTATCTATGGGAGATATGTTCCTGGACTTACCATTGATACTGTAAACTGTGGATAATAGTGAATCCTATTAAAATGAATTACTTAGAAGCATAGAATCATAGAATTGTAGAGTTGGAAGAGACCACAAGGGCCATCCAGTCCAGCCCCCTGCCACACAGAGGAAATCATGATCAAAGCATCCCTGACAGATGGCCGTCCAGCCCCTGTTTAAAGACCTCAAAGGAAAGAGATCCCACCACGCTCCGAGGGAGTGTGTTCCACTACCGAACAGCTCTTACTGTCAAAAAGTTCCTCCTAATGTTGAGGTGGAATCTCTGTTCCTGGAGCTTGCATCCATTGCTCTGTGTTCCAGTCTCTGGAGCAGCAGAAAACAAGCTTGCTCCATCCTCAATGTGACACCCCTTCAAATACTTAAACAGGGCTATCATATCGCCCCTTAACCATCTTTTTTCCAGGCTAAACATACCCAGCTCCCTAAGTCTTTGCCCATAAGGCATGGTTTCCAGAGCTTTCACCATTTTAGTCGCCCTCCTCTGGACACACTCCAATTTGTCAATATCCTTTTTGAATTGTGGTGCCCAGAACTGGACACAGTATTCTAGCTGAGGCCTGACCAAGGCAGAATAGAGCAGCACTATTACTTCCCTTGATCTAGACATTATACTTCTATTGATGCAGCCCAAAATTGCATTGGCCTTTTTAGCTGCCGCATCACACTGTTGACTCATGTTCAATTTATAATCTACTAGGACTCCTAGATCCCTTTCACATGTAGTCTCATTCAGCCAGGTCTTCCCATCCTGTATCTATGTATTTTGTTTTTCCGCCCTAAGTGCAGTACCATACATTTCTCTGTATTGAATTTCATTTTGTTAGCTTTGGCCCAGTTCTCCAGTCTATCCAGGTCATTTTAAATTTTGATCCTGTCCTCTAGGGTATTAGCTACTCCTCCTAATTTGGTGTCATCTGCAGATTTGAGAAGTATGCCCCTTATCCAACCTAAACATGCCATAGAGTCATGGTAAAGGACCGAGACGATGCCCAGAGAGAACAGAAGCGTACCATAGAGTCACACTGGTGAACCTAGAAAATGCCTAGAGAGACCTTTTTTTTCAGATGTGGATAAGTCAACCCACGGATACAGGTCCCATGGATAAGGGGGTCATACTGTATTAGAAACTTACTGATAATTATCTAGTGTGGTTTAATAGAACATACAAGTTTTGCAAAAAGTCTTGAAGCAGTATGAAGCAGTCCTCTTCAGGATGCCAGCCGACAGCCACACTCTTTTCCCAGAATACGTTCTGTTGCTCTCCCCCACCCAATTTCCTGTTATCCCCTGAAAAGTTTTCTTCCTCCTGTGGATTTTTATGTAAACAATGTTTGTACTTCTGCAAAACTTTGGAATTCTGCTAACCTTATTTACTCTACACACATATGTGTGTGTGTGGGGGGGCATTTTGGCTACATAAGCATCAACTTCTATACAGAATGATTTTGCTATTCATATATAGGGCAGGGGTGGGAATCATGTGGCCCTCCAGATGTTGGACTGCAACTCCCAGCAGCTCTAGCCAACAAAGACGTTGATGAGGAATGCAGGGATCTATGGAGCAGCAACATCTGGAGAGCTACCTAATTCCCACCCCTGGTTTAGGGAGATGGAGAGGAAATTTAATTTGCTCTGAATTTGGAGTGAACTTATTCACAATGTTTGAACCAATGTTTGGAATGGGATGGAATTCAGATCTGTGATTTAATCCATAATGCAGAATGTTTAAACTACTTCTCTCTCTCTCTTTAACATTTTAAAGCTGCTCAGAGTAGCTAAAAGGCACAGTGCAAAACCTTTCTGAAAATGCTCCAGGAAGTGATGCATGTCATAATGTGTGGTTGCTTCCTGGAAAAGAATGTGAAAATATCCCAGTTTCAGTCTTGCTACGTATCTCCAAATCCCAGCTCCATTCTCTACTTGTCCTTGTTTCATGTCAGGATGAGAGACTTAGTGCTCCCCCAACCCCCCAACACATACACTGAAATCAAGCATATTTTATGGCATTTTGACTTATGTACACATTTTATTTGCAGATAGCTAATACAGCCATCCTTACACCATTGATTGAACCATGTCAGCTTTTTCTTACCCATCACACACCTTTTAGCTGTTCTCATGTTGAAACACACATTATTTTTGTGCACTTTATTTCTTGAGAATGCCCTAAAAGCCTCTCAAATGTGCAGGTACTTGAGTCAAGACATTTTCTCACAATGCTGCTTTCATTCAGCCTTTTCCTGTCATTCCTATTAGATATGAGAGCATCCATCCTTTCCCCGCTGTACACTGTTTCCCCAGTAGGCTCATAGAGACCACGTATATGGGTGGGTGTGGGGAGAGACTCTAGCAAGAGTCACTTGCTGGAGGGAGTAGGTAGGAGGAGACCTATTTGGACAACAACCTAACAACAACCAAGTCTGCTTAAGACTTTAATGATAAATTGATTAATTTAATTGTTATTGATTACCATTACAGTTCTTTGAGACCAAGGCTGTGTCTACACTGATGCCTTAATCCAAGGCCAATCTGGAACATTATGCTCCAGACTGGCCCTGGATCGACCACAATGGCAGCCACACACCCTGGGCCAAATCCAGTGTGACAGTGAATCATTGTCCACATGGCCAGCCAGGCCAACTCCACATTGGCCCTTCTGGCCTGTTCCCTGTTTTCAGAGACACTGCCACCACCTTGCCAGCCAAGCAGCTCTCTGTGAGTGTCTAGCTGGCAGTGTCACTTCTGCTGAGGTCAGAATGGGGCATCCAAACATGTGATTAACAAGGAAGGGGTTGCTCTACACCCTTTTTGTTGATCACATGGGTGCCCCATTCTGACCTCAGCAGAAGTGACACTGCTGGCAAAGGTCTCACAGAGAGCCACTTGGCCAGAGAGATGACATCGGCTCCAATGGAGACCCATCCCTTTCCCTGTGCTGCGTTTGTATATGGACAACTGGATTGGGCTGAATCAAACCCAATCTGGCTGTTCACACAGCAAAAGAACCTGAGTTTCCAGGAAACCCCCGAGTTTTCCTCAACTTTTCTTAGTTTAGAGCAGTCAGGTTAAAGGGCAAAAAGTGTGGTTCCTCCCTGGAAGTAGTTGTAAAT
Organism: Gambelia wislizenii; assembly: GCA_030847615.1. Taxonomy (NCBI): domain Eukaryota; kingdom Metazoa; phylum Chordata; class Lepidosauria; order Squamata; family Crotaphytidae; genus Gambelia; species Gambelia wislizenii. The sequence goes on along the minus strand of JAUMIR010000001.1, from coordinate 270,837,567 downwards.
CATCTGGACTGCCAGCACCAGCTTTGACCATCTGGACTGCCAGCACCAGCATTCTGCTTTTTTTCCCTGGTGTAAACCCAAGCATTATATATATTCTGTGCTGATTATGCCAGTCAGTGAGCTCTTGCCACAACATTTTGGATCAACTAGTTTTTGATGTATGTTTTTCAAAGGCACTCAACATACACTGTGGTTTACAATAATCCAAACAAGGCATGAAGTGCACTTGTACATGTAGAAGTACAAGCAGAGGTTGGACAGCCAATTACATTTCAAGGAATGAAGTGCTAAGGAGGAATATAATACATCATTCTTCTCCCCTCCCCCCCAAAAAAGAGGAGGACCAATGAGAATACAGGAATGCATAAAATTTACATACACAAATATTCACAAAGCATTAGAGTACTTTAAATAGAATATGGTACATTTCACCATAGTGGGGATTGTAGCCAAGTGAGCATGTGAGCCTGACCAGTCTACTCTTGTTATGTTCCATCAAGTCAGCTTTGACCTAGGGTGCCCCTATGAATAAGAGACCTCCAAGAGCCCTAGTCATCAGCTGCCTAGTTCAGGTCCTGCAAAATCATGGTCATGCCTTCTAGTATTGAGCCAATCCATCTGCAATGTGGTCTTCTTACTGCCTTCTAGTTAACTGAGCACTATCATCTTTTCTAGTGTCTCATGTCATCAGATGGCATGTTCAAAGTAGAACAGCATCAGTTTAGTAATTTTAGCTTCTAGGGCGAGTGCAGGCTACTCACTCCTTGCCGGCAGCCATGTTTACACTGGTCATAAAAGTCCACATGTTCCCGCACCCAGTGTGCTGATTGGCTGGATTGGTTGGTCAGTTTCCTAAGCAGCCAATCAGCACACTGGAAATGGCAATATACCCAAGAGAATTATTTATATAGATAGCTCCTTTCTATGAATTCTGGGAATTGTCATTTGGTGAAGCACCAGCATTCTTGGACAGAGAAGGCTAAAGACTTTGTAAAATTATAAATCCCATTATTCAATAGGAAGGAGCCATGGCAAATAATCCAATTTTAAACTGGATTATTTTGTGTAGTGTGGAATTGGCTCTGGACAAGCCTGACTATAGTATCTTTGGGCTACTATATTTTATTGATATAATTGCTCTTTCAAGTTCCCGTTTTCCTCTGATTTCTTGAATATAGTCTTTATTTTTATTTATGAATGAGCCAAAGAATAGAAAATCTTATCTATTACAATATCTTCAGCATCCTGTTTTAAATTATCTAAATCTTTGGTGGTCATTTTTCTGTTTTCTTAATGTCCAGCTGTAACCATGCTTTTGCACTTTCTTCCTTAACTTTAATCAGTAGTCATGTTAAATCTTTGCTATTTTCTGCTAGTAATGGGATATTATCTGCATATCTTAAATTGTTGATGTTCCATCCAGTTATTGCCTCCATTTTCTGAGTCTAATCCTGCTTTCTGTATGATCTGCATATAAATTAAGCAGAGAGGTTGATAAAAACGCAGACTTAGGCTTATCTATACCCAGGATATGCCAACTCCCTGCCAGTCTATCCTGACTTTGGAGCTGCCCCACCCTTACCTGAAGAAAACAGAACGCTGGACCATTGCTGCTGCCACTGCTGCCACCACTGCCAGCCTTTTATCTGTTGACACAAAAGCTAGGAAAGGGACCCTCATCATGTGACTTCAGGCTCCCTGCATGGGACTAAACTCCATCACATGTTAAGGCTTCCGCAGAGGCAGGAAGCTGGAGATGGCAGTGAAGAATGGCGTTCTGGGACAGGCTCCTGCAGACATGCAGGGCCCAATCCAGCAGTACCAGATTAAACTGGATATTATCTTAAAACATGGTAAGAGCCCTATCCTAACTTATTCCCATTGCAGCCCTGTATTTACCCCAGGAGCAGATTAGATAGTGTCCTCCTGTATTTTCCCCTGATAATGTACCTAGCTTTGTTCCAGAGTTCTGGTTCCAAGTCAGTTAGGTTTAGTAGTGCAAATCTCTTCTTTACCTGGTCTTTAAATTCTGCAGGGATGTTCTTTAGATTGTGCTTTGGCAGTATGACTGATTTGGCATACAGGTCAACCCCCATATCCACAGATTCAGTATCCACGGTTTCACTTATCTATGTCCAAAAAAATATGTTCTCTCTAGGCATTGCTAGGCCATCCAGTGCTAATTGGCTGCTTAGGAAACCAACCAACCAATCCAGCCAATCAGCACACTGGGGGCGGGAACGTGTGGACTTTTATGATCAGTGTAAACATGGCCGCCGGCAATGAGTGAGTAGTGGGTGTGTGTGGCATGGTGTGTGTGCGTAGGGGGGGAGCTCAGGGAGGGCAGCAAGGGCCGTGGGGGGGATGAGGTGCCATTGGGGGGGAGGATATGGGGGTCAACCTATACTTCTTTAGCTTTATTCTACTTTTGGATATTAGTTCATGGCCTGTGCCACAACCTGCTCCTGGTCTTGAGCTCCTCCACCTTTCATTTCCAATATATTTAATTTCTGTATTGGCCATCCAGAGATAAAATTAAGCAAATTCCTTTAATTTCTACCAACAAATAATAATAGCAATGAAGAATTAGGGTATAGGTCAGTGTGCCACAATTTAGTAGGATCCAAATGTGTTGCAGTATGGTTCCCATCATTCTCAGGCCGCATGGCCAAAGTATAGCAAATCTGCTATAGAGGTTGCAACTTGAATGCAAGGAAATTATAAAGATACAGTCAGTCTTTTCATGGGAAACATTAACCAAATCTCTTCTCAAAGCCTCGAAGGATACATGCTGGAAAGCTGATAACTCAGTCAATTACCTGTTTAAAATTTATCATGTGAGCAGAGGCCATTGAGAAGAAGATGTAGAGTGCAGCTCCATTATTAAAGTCTTGCTGTGTGTGTTTGTTGTTGTCAGAAGCCACTTGGTAGGCTGGTGTTCTGTTGAGGAACAAAATTAAGACGAAGATCTGTAGAGAAGTGATAAATTGCTCAGTGAAGGAAACAATTTCGTACTCATTGATAGTCCATAAAAAGACTCAGCAAACTGGCTAATGCTACTTTGTCTCTTAGATTTACCCACAAACTGCTTGCCTGTGCCCATCTTGTCAGTGTGAAACCCATTCAGCTTTAGAAACCAACAACAACAAAAACTTTTGAACATCAGTATACCTCCCCTCTTCTTCTCTACTAGATAGATCAATTTACTGGATTAATCTACTGACCATTTCAATTACAAATGATAAAACAATACAATTATAAATGCTGCAATACAGTTACAATAAAAACATTGTCATGTCACATTATGTTAAGGTTACATAGAGCCAAAATAAAAATATGCCATCCAGTAAATTAAATACTTTCCCCTCTTTCCACTTCTTTTTCCCTTAAGTTGGCAGCCTTGGATGCAAAGAGGGCAATCCTCTGGGACACACAATGGTTAGAACCACTTAAAAAGAATGTGAGTTTCTTCATCATAGACCAGTTTCTCATGTGAGTCAGAAAGGGGCCCAGATAATGCTCCCTACAGCTTGAATATAAATGGCACTCAAATAGCTAATGTGCCAAGTCTCTATTACTTGGGCATTTATTTTTACTATCTCTCTCTCCACACACACACATTATTGGGGGGAGAGGCCTTTCAAGGTGGCTCAGCAAAATAACATTAACAAACTAAATAATAATCTAAAATGCATTTATTCTATTATAATATTTATATTGCACCCTATATCCAAGGATCTCAGGGCAGAATAAAAGTTTGAAAATATATTCAACAATTTAATAAGTTAAAACAAGATAGTCTCAAATTTTCCTTAAACAGTTTAAGAAAATTTAAAACTATGCACATATGTAGATTTGGTTGAAAAGCTAAAGTAAAAAGTCATGCTTTAATTGACACCAGAATGAGACAAGTGCTTTTGTGGAGAGTATGTTCCACCACAGCTGAAAAGACCTCCCTGTATACCTTCAGAAAACGAAGGCTTGAGTCTTGGGTGCTGATTTTTAGCACTGAATGTTGCTCCACAACCATATGGACCGTCATGTATTAATATCCTTCCCCAAAATACATGGTGGTTAAGTTTTGATTAATTTTTAAAATCTACCAACATATGAAACTTCTATATATTTAATATGTATTATCCCATTAGTTGGCACCAGAATGTATAACGTAGTGTCAGTGTATACATAGCTGTCAATTTGGTGGTGGTCTGTGTTTATAATGGCTGAGGGCCTTTCACAATACAGTATATACTGAGTGCTGTAGAAGCTATCTTATATGTGATAAGGATGCAGGAGAAAGTTCTATTGACTTAAGGCCAAATTAGGTGTCTTGCTGAGACTGTCCAGCCTAAATAACAGATGCTGCACCATGTATTCTTCCTTTACAGCTCTGGGACACTTTTGCACTATGTAATTATAGCACTGTAGTTAAATACTTCAGCTGCCATGGTTCCATCCTGTGTAATTAGGGGATTTGCAGTTTAGGAAGGGGTATTAAGAATCCTCAACCAGAAAGCTTCTCTAGTGCCTCTGACCAAACAGTGAACCCCAGGAATCTACAGGATACAGCCATGGAAGTTAAAGTAGAATCATAGTGCTGTAACTGTGCGGTGTGAAAGGCCCCTTGGTAATAGAATCTCTGGGTCAGGCAAGGGAGTACCTTTGGCCTGCCAGATGTTTTTGCTTATTACTCCAGTCAGCCACCAGCAGCATGGCCAATGGCAATGGACTATGATTTAAAAAGTAGAAAAAAGAAATATCTTCAGGGTCAAAAAACCACCCTCCCATATGTGTTCTGATTCATGTGGGAGAAGCAGGTGACATTCCTTCTTTCTATCTTGGAGTCATTCCATTTGTGTTGTGGGCCTTACCCACAACATGGGCCATCTGATAGCAATGGGACAGTGAAGGCAAGGCAAACCCACTGCTATACCCACATCTCCTACACCATTAATGGTGGCTCTGTGTTGGATGAATACTTCTGAATACTAACTGCTGAAGAACAAAAGTAAGACAGAGTTATTGCCTCTTGCTCTGCTTGTGGGCTTTTCAAAAGATTCTGGTTGGCCAGTGTGTGAAAACATGGTGCTGGGCTAGATAGGGCAGTCTAATCCAGTAGGGCTTGTCTTATGATCTTAGGGGAACATTGGAAAGAGCCTGTAGTCTGCTCTCCTCGAACAGCTTTACTCAGTCTGGAATGGTAATTCTTTTTGCACGCTTGAGTATTACCAATATCACCTACTTATTGACTTAAGAGGAAGACTGAGCAGCTAATGCTTGTATAGCTATAGACAAATATCTTTTATTTCCAGAGAATGTTCCTCTCTTTCATTTGTATCACTTATTGGGTCTTATGTTGCTGTAGCAGTTTTATAGGACATGATTTTTAGCTTCAAAGAGCTCTTTAAATGCACATTAAAACAATTTACATTTCTTTGCCCTAATACTTTCCCACCTCTAATTTTAATTTAGCACACACACTTCTCCAGGAACTGTGGTTTAATCTTATTGCATAGGAATAATTCTTACACTTCTACCTCCTGTAAATGTGTGTATATGTGGGGGAGGGAGGGGGGTAGTTGTAGTTATGGTGTCATAAACAAATTGATTAGAACCAGAAATGAAATTGCCAGGGGAAGAAAGTGTTTATTTATCGGAAAAGGCAGAATGTGCCTGCTTGCAAATATTTAACCAATTTGGAAGAGAAAATGTTGCAACGCAAAACTTTCTGCAAGGTAAATGAATTCCAACATCCTCATTACCTTCAAGATTGAACATGAAGGGTAAACCATGAAAGCCTCATATTTGGTAGATTTTTACCCTATGAGGTGCTATTTAACATAAAAACAAGGTTTTAACCCTCAATAAAGGGCAGTGACAACAATCAATTGAAGATTGATGTCTGCAGTATGATGCTATGTAAATAGGATGCTGGGTCTTTTTATTGTCAGGATCATAATGGTACAGCAGCTCCAGCACTTACAAAAAGCCACACCCTGGCCCTTGTAATTGCACCCCCCCAAAAAAAAAATGCAATGGCAGCCTGCAATCAAGACTATGATGCCAGGGAAGTATTTGGATGGGCAGGTCTTGTTAATCTTGTCTTTGCATTGGTTATATTTCTATCCTGCTTTTCCTTTTCAGAAGCTAAGAGCACCTTGTGGAAGGTCTGCACTGGCTTCCCACCCAGGCTGGCCTCTGTGTGGCACAGTAGTGGCACAACATCTAATGTCCATAGGGGCTTTTTTTTTTTTTGAGTTTTTTTTAATAATAAGAGCCAATGTGGCAGCATAGCATTGGTGTAGGACTTGTGATGTTTGGTTCAATTCCTTACTTAGCATGAAGTTTACAGGAGACATTGTGCCTATTACCATCTCTCACCCTAACCTACTAAAGTTCCCTAGTTCACACCAGTGGATGGGGCTGTTGTGTGCACAAAAAAAGAGTTCTTAGCATCATATTGCAAATGAAGTGAATTAGGCAGCCTACACAGAGGACTAATGCCTGCTTCTAACAGCAGAGTGAAAAGGAGGACGTTGTGTTGTGTGAGGAATAGGAATGGAAAGAATATTTGAAAATATTTTTTAAATGGTTGAAAAATATTTTTGTTTTTGTTGTTGTTTTGAGTGTAGAGAAACCCTAACAAGAAGAATCATAGACTGACAACAAGCTTCATAGTTTGGGTGAAATATTCTGCCCAAAATTTGCAAATGGTTGTTTTGTGCAGAAAACAGCATCAATGCAGAAATGTACATTCCTGCACAAAAAATATTTCAGGTGCAGAAAAAAAGAAGCTGTAATTGAGGATTTGCTCTGTGTAAGATTCATACATGGCAGGTTTGCATAGGAAACAGCATGTTCTGCACAGAAAACAACATTGTGCAAGAAATAAAATTTCTGCATTGAAATATTATTTTTGATATACAAAATGCTGTTTCCTATGCAGAAAATGCTATTTTCTATGTAAATCATCCATGTGCAAATTTTATACACAACAAATCCCCAAGTACAGTTTTTTTTCTGTGCAGAAAATGACATTTTCTGTGCAGGAATTAATATTTCTGCATTAAGTATTATTTTCTACACATAAAATGCTGTTTCCTTTGTAGAAAAATGTTGTTTTCTGCAGAAAACAACCACATACAAATTTTGTGCAGAATAAATTTCAAATTGTGAATAGCCTTTGAAAACTATGTGCTTTTCTTGCAGTGGGAAGAAAATTACTGAAATTACTCATTGCTACCCTTCAAGAATAAACATAGTGAAGAATTACATCCCTAACCAGGAGAATGTCTCTTTTAATAAGGAAGGGGAAAAGAGGAGTCCAGATAGCAGGTTCCAGTCAGAGACAGAGGTGGCTAACAGCTCTGCCTTGGGGCCAGATGAAGCTAGCAGCTCTGCTTTGGAAGCAGAAACTAAAAACTTATTTTCCCCCTAAGTTCTTTTTGGGATTGAGTGGGCTTCTAGTGTTACTGCTACAAGGAGTAACAGCAATAGCTGGGTAGTCAGCTTGAGCACCATCTTGCATCCTTCATAATGCCCTGAACATACATTGTTTCAATGTATTATATGAAGAATCAAGGAGCACTGCTACCACAAAATAAATAAATAAATAGAATAGAATAATATATTTAAGACTGTTTTAATTTTTTACCTTCTTGATGAGCCACCCATGAAATTAGAAAAATGTGTGCTGCACTACACTTATTCACAGGCTTCTAGACCAGGTACCTCTTATATATACATCAAGCATTTGGAAGGAATGGAAGAATTCAGCAACTCTAGAAGCAAAGTTGTGTAGGTCAACCGAAGATGTCAACATTGATTTTTCTGCCTGACCTTTGGTTCTGGCTGTTGTTTGGAAGAAGATTTAGTCTGTAACAAATTAAAGACACCACAGGGTAAACTGCTGAGTCAGAGTGCTAACATGAAATGCTCACAGTGAGCATGTTCTTCATATCGGTGACAATGAGGCCGGGGAAACCTCAAGCAACAGGAATATGATTGGTAGGCAGCCAAGAAAATACTATTTTAATTAATAAGCTGCCCATGAGAACTGCAATAATTTTAGACAAGAGTTCAGTCTATTCTTTTTTTTTCCTTCATGAGAAACTATCCAAATGGGTTTTGAAGTCTGACATACTGAGCAAAATAAACAATATTTTAACCAGGGGCTTGGCTAGATGAGAAGGTATAATGCAGATTGATGCCCATTCTTGCAAATTCGCAGCAGCACTAATTTGTCTCCACAGTCTTTTGGCAAAAGCTATTGTATGTGAAGCTAAGTGTGTTTGAAGTGCACATGCAGCCTCAGCCTCATTCTCAAGAACTTTCCCATTTGAAATATCTTCCTGCCCCACTCCTTCTGTTGCAAGCTTCTGGGAAGGTGGAAACTGGAGTGAGTGGCTAGAGGTTTTGGCAGGACAGGAGATATTCTAAAGAAGGAGGAAACGGAAGGAAAGGGGTGGAAAGATTTTTCAGCTGGGAAAGGTCCTGAGAATGAGAATGAGGGATCTGGGTGGCAAACTGGAAACTGGAGTGAGTGGCTGGTGATGAAAATGGCACTTCTGGCCACTTCCTTACAAACCTGCAACCCACCCACCACCACCACCCACACATCCAATCAATCCACTGTCCATTTCCACCATAGCCAAGAGTGCACAACATTCCAAATTGGCTATCCAAACGAGCGATAATGCACAGTTTCACACAGTATTTTAAAAGCTTTGTGAAAATCTGTGAAGGCTTTTCCTGTGCAGTATATGCCCCCCTCCTTCGGAATACCACAAATCTTATTTGATCTCATTGGGACAAAAGGTATTCTCTGCAAATTCTATGAGGAGTGTTTTCATCATCTAGACAATCCCCAGATCTATGAGGAGGTAACATAACAGAAGAACTTCACGGTGGCATAACTGTTATTCAACTGAAATATTATCCAAAGCTGCATTGCAATTATGCTGTTATTGGCCAGTTTTGTGGAATGTGCACTTATGAGCCAAATTCAACTGAGGGTAAGACTACACTGTAAAAATAATACAGTTTAACATCACTTTAAGTGCTATAATTCCATCCTATGGAATCCTGGGATTTGTAGTTTTACAAGGTCTTTAGCCAAAGAGTGGTAGTTTCTCACAAAATTACAAATCCCAGGATTCTGTAGGATAGAGCCATGGTAAAGTGGTGTCAAACTGTATTATTTCTACAGGGTAGATGTACCCTGAGTTTCTGTAGTTGCTAACTTGGATTGCCACAGATCTTAAAAAGGAGCACCAACTTATTCTGGCCACAAAGAAGCCAATGAAATTAAAATCCCTTCAACAGCCTTCTCTTTTGGGCCACCTTTACAGTTGCAGGGAGGGAAAGAGAAAAGAAAATGAAGCAATCTCCATGTGTTGCAGATCCCACACAACTGGAGAATGTGTATGGATTTGACATGGGCACTGTCACTTTCATTGGAATGTGCATCTTTCCCAGTCATGTTGGAAAGAAATGCACAATTAATTCCACTGTTTGGTTGTTGACTTTGGATATAGTCATATCAGCATGGAATTGCATCAGTTGGAAAGAACTCCCACTGCCCGTTCTTTGGTGTATGATGAATATCTTAGAAGATCCTCTAAATAGATGGTGATACCATGCATTGAGCAGAGATAGGGACCTTTGATCCCAGAATGCAGGAACAAAGAATTTTACAAGTTTTCCTGCACTGGATGGATTTTTAAATATATATATATCAAGGGTGAGATAGCTTGAAAGTATTTTTTTACATTACTAGGAGAGTCTCTCTGCCCCTCATTCAAGTTACTGACAACCATATGTGAGAGCACTACTTTTTTGGCAAACGTAATATTGTGTACCTTGGCTTTTCAGTTAGCTCAAAAAACCAGTGGGGGGAACATTATTATACTTGTTTGAACAATCTCCTACAGTGTCTTGGCTGTGAAGGGACAGAATTGGGAAGAAGACATCCTTACACAAGCTATGAAGAATCTTAGCTCTGTGGTTACATTAGAAGTGGGGAAACTATTCCATTTTGCTTTGTCCCAGTGTTGACTTTTTACACTTCAAGTTCTTTCTATACTGCAAATCCTGATAAATTCTTTTTAAAAAATGAATGGAAAGGAATTTCTCTCCCATATGCATAGGCACACTTTAGTGGCTACTGGTATTGACAGCATGGTGAGGACTATGTTGTACATACTTGCCACAGAAGTGTTAAGGATAAAAAAGGCTCTCAAAAATAAGTGGGATGGCAACTGTGACTCAGCATGAGTATGACTGATTATATAGGGATTCAAAGCAAGACTTTAAAGAGCTGAATGGCTTGATGGATGAATCAGTCGGTTTTGATTTCCCTCATATTCTTTTTAAAACTTTCCATTAACAAATATGACAAAATTAAATAATTTTATTAAATGTTTATTCAAAATGAACTGTTTCTGGATTACACTAATGCATCTACAAATAATTTTAATGCTCAACTCATGTAAGCAAATCATCATGCACTGGCATGGGCTTGTCTACACTGGCCAGAATAATCCATGTTCTGGCCGGAGTATTCTAGTCCCTTGCCCACAGTGTTTACCCCATGCTACCTGCCCTTCTGTTGCAACAATGGTGGCGTGTCCTAAGACATATGGCCCATGTGCAAACTGGTGTTTCTCTTCCCCATGCCAGTTGTGCCTTCCAAGGCCAGGAATGAAGCACTTGGCTGTGGTCACATGACTGGCGCCTCATGGTGACCTCAGCAGATGCAACATGCACATCTCTGCCAGGAAATGGCTGCACCAGGCACCATGTGGGGCAAGTACACCACCCCCCATTATGGTAACAGAACTCACCATTTTTCCCCAGAAGAACTGGAGCAAATGGTGAGGTTTTTGAACACGTTTCTGCACCGTTTTAAAATGTATTTTCCCTGGGTTCTTGTTGGAATTTTGGAATAGGATTGGGGCAAAAACGCTGCATCATCTGGACTGCTGGGTGCAGAAATGAGGGAAGGCCATTTCATTTGGCCTGTCTAGACAAGCCAATGGTCATGTGAATGAACCCTCAGTGTTTCCAGTGAACTGAACCTCAGCAATCACTTTTAACATTTTCACAGATTTGTGTTCAGCAGTTTTATAAATTAAATATATTCTGGCATATAAAATGACTGGGTGTATAAGACGGACCCACCCCAATTTTTAAGTTAAAATATAGAGTTCAGGATATAATCACCTTATAAGATGACACACACCCCCATGACCCACCCTCCCTGAAGCCACAATCGGTCTCCTGATCGCAGCTTCAGGGAGGTTGGGTGATGGCTGGAAAGCTTCCCCCCTCCAACCAGCCACCCTTCCCGAAGCCTCCCTGAAGCTGGCTGACTAGGGAATCTCCCCAGCCAGGCAGCCACCTCCTGCGATTTCCCAACCCGCAAGGAGGCTGGCCAGCCTCCTCGTGAATTTGGGAATCATGGGGGATGGCTGCCTGCCTGGGGAGAGGCTCAGCCCCTCCCACCCAGCCAGGCTCTCCCTGTCCTGTGCAGCCTCACTGGGTGGGGGGATCTTCTCTGTCACTTAGTCATACCCCCTTTCCTCCCCGCCCAGCAGAGAAGACCCCCTTCCCGCCCAGCGAGGCTCTCCCTGCCCTGTGCAGCCTCGCTGGGTGGGGTGGGGATCTTCTCTGTGATGGAGAAGACCCCCTCCCTGCCCAGCGAGGCTCTTCCTGCCCCATGCAGCATCGCTGGGTGGGGCGGATCTTCTCTGTGAGTTAGAGTCATGGAGAAGACCCCCTCCCACCCAGCGAGGCTCCCTCCCTCCCCCATGCAGGTGGCTGGTGACTGGAGGGGGGCTTTCCAGCCACCACCCGCCCTTCCTGAAGCCCCGTTTGGGGTCCTGATCGTGGCTTTGGCAGGGGACAGAGGGGTGAATAGGGCTCCCCATCATGTCTTCGGGAAGGACGGGTGCTGGCAAGCCTCCCCCCAGCCAGCCAGCCACCTCCCATCCTTCCAAAGCTGCGATGGGGAGCCATATTCCAGTGCATAAGACGACCCCCTACTTTTGAAAAGATTTTGAAAAGGTTTAAAAGTAGTCTTATACGTCAAAATATACAATATATGATAATTAACAAGTCTGTTTAAGATCTTCAGTGACTTAAAAAACCTCACAACTTCATACTAAGAAACTGCCAGTATCACTTTAGGAAGTTAATTTGGCTGGCAAGCAATGAAGAAGCTTTTGTCAGCATGAAGCTTTTGGATGGGGGCAAATGGCTGGAACATTTCACTGAGTACTATCAATTCTTGAACAGATTGGCTAACCAGTCCAATCAGATATAAACACTTTATAGCTTTGCTACATGAATTGCAAAAGCAGACTAAATTTCTGGGGGTGAGGGGTTATTCTATATAGCGATACATGTAAGAAAAATAAAACTGTACTTTGTAGTCACAAAAGTAGTCTTGCTCCCAAACATCAGGGTGCACTTCCAGTTTGGGGGGAACCTGGGAAAATGAAGACAGTTGAAGTTATAATGAATGAATTTTTGATTTAGCTTGGTCTGTGCTGAAAAGGCATGTTTATTTTAGAAACCACTGTTACAAAAAAAGAACAAAGGAATGACCAGTGTTACAATGCTAAATTTTTACATACAGTAGCCATGTTAAAACCCAGGTATCATAAGGGTATAAGAGCCTTTCTGTAATAGATCAAAGAAATAACTAGTAATCTAGCATTCTGTTCTTAAGTAGCCAGCCAGGTGTTTGTGGGAAGCCTACAAACAGAACATGGACACATAGCTCTCTTCCATTCTTTAGCCCCAGAAATTAGCATTAAGAGATCTGTTATCTGACTGATTTTGGATTCATATATAGCTATAATGACTAGTCACTGATAACCTAGTATCCTAACTAAGGAAAAGAGAATCCAGATAAACATAAAGAGCTTCTTGCTGGTGATACCTGTTTGTAATTGGAGTAGACTACAGACTTTTTCAAATGGGGTAAAAAATACCCTGAGGAGGTCGGGAGAAGAATGGGGCTGTTGCGCTCACAGCACCCCATTTCAGATGGTGCCGTCCTCCTCCCAACCTTCCCCCATGCTTTCTCCATGCTGCAGGCGCTGCTTTTATTGATGGAAGTTTTTCGTCAATTAAAAAAAAAGTGGTGTGTTTCTCACGCCTACAGTACTGAGGAAGCATGGGGGAAGGTCGGGAGGAGGACAGTGTCATCTGAAACAGGGTGCTGTGAGCATGACAGCTCTGTTCTTCTCCCAGCCTCCTCGGGGGGTGGGTGTTCCCCCATTTGAAAAAGTCCTAACTCAGAAAATCAACTAATTTGAGATGTGGTGCTAGAGGAGACTGCTGCATATACTGTGGACTGCCAAAAATACCAGTAAATGGATCCTAGAACAGATCAAGCCTGAGCTCTCCTTGGAAGCCAAGATGACTAAATTTAGACTGTTGTACTTTGGCCATATCATGGCAAAGCATGACTCACTAGAAAAGACAATAATGCTAGGAAAGGTGGAGGGTAGTAGAAAGAGAGGAAGGCTGCATACAAGATGGATAGACTCAGTCAAGGCAGCCACGGCTCTGAGTCTGTAGGTTGTGAACAGGGGTTCTTGGAGGTGTCTCATTCATGGTGTTGCCATGAGTCAAAATCAACTCAAAGGCAGTTAAAAACAACAACCTCGGAAAATGTTTAATCAGAGCTTGGATGCCTACCTCTAGGTTTATAGGTGGATTTCTGTATTGGTGGGGGGTTATACTAGATGGCCCTTGGAACCTCTTCCAACTCCTTGACTTTTCAATTTCCTATTTCCCCTTCCAAAGCTGTCCAAGTTGGTTGCATAAGTATGGGAGAAGTGACAAACAGAGACATTTCAACTAAAGCGGAATTAAAAGATAAATTTGGGGTAGGAGATGCAGGCAACCTCTCCAACATCTGTGAAATCTTGTGGAAAGCCAAATATGTATGTAAATAGAAGACTACAAAAAATAAATAAATCCTCAGGACAACTTCTTTCTTCCCTGGGATTTTTATAGTACAATTTGGGTTTTGTGTTTGGATGGGCTAAGGAATGATTCCAAAAGAATATGTTGGTCAAAATTAAATTGTAAGTTTCAACTAGTCTAGACCCATTGCATCAGTGGAATACACGTAAGTGTTGATTTACCAAGTTACTATTGATTCTATAGGTCTTCTCTAGTTAGGACTACAAGCTGGATTTCAGCCATTGAAAGGATTTATTCACCCAGCACCATTTCCAAGAACCCTAAAACAGCTTCCTTCCCTGCGTGACAAACTGCAAATTATGAAGAAGGGTGCATTTCAACTTTAGGATAGCACCCTGAAAATTGTTTGAAACACACACACCCAGGGTCATATCGGCATGCCCACTGAGGCCCACTGTGAAATGGTCAATGAATTTAAAATTCAACTTGAGCTTGTTTTCTGCAGAACAACATAGAGCTCTTTTAAGAAAGTCTGTTCTTCATGACAAGGGAAGTAGAATATTAGGACTCTTGAGCAATAAACTAAAATATGCTTGTTGAAGTATGTTCAAGCATTCCCCTCATACTTCCCAACAAAAACAAAACAAAAATCCCCACCAGATTTAACAAGGAATTTTCTGTACAACTATTTAAGGCCTGCCCATTTGAGGAATCTCTTTCAGTGACTTGATCTTTAAGTACTTATGGCATTTTTAACTTCACAACACATCAAGTAAGACTAGTAGTGAAACTCCCTAAAGCTATAAAAGGACAGAAGAAAGATGGTACATTTCCATGAAAAGGCTTAATGGACTGGAAGGATATTGTAAAATAAAAAGCAGGGTGCAAGAGTGGGGTCGAGAGAAACATCTGTAAAAGTCAATCAAGCTTTCCCCTTGGATTTCATTCAGCATCTGTCTGAATACATATAATTTTAAATTTTAAAGAGCTTTGTTCAAAATGGTTATTTACTTTCATTCAGGATACATTTTTGGAACACCTCAAGAGAGGATAAATGATTAAGATGCACTCTCTATAGGCACTCATACAACTCTCTGTAGGCACACACACACACACACACACACACGAATGCAAAAGCCCTGAAAATATATGTATTAGAAAGGAAATCAGTATGTCTCTTGTAATGAAGCTCAAGGGGGATGAAACACAATTAATTTAAGTATATATAATAATGGCTGGCAAGCTCATGATTGCCATTTTTTAATTTCAATTGCAGAAAATATTCATTAAAGTGAAAAGGGGGGGTGAAGGAAAAACTATGGGAAAATGTGGCTTCTTAAAAAAAAAAAAAAAAACTCATGGGAGTAGTTCCCAACTGTGTCAGAAGATCGTGAGGAGAACAGAAAGGACAACATTATCAGATGCCCGCATCCTCAGCCATTCCTGGGGTGTAGCGCTGCTGCGGACGAGGCTTCCTTGTTTCATTGATGGTGACAAGCTGCCAATAAAAAGGGATGCCTTACTCACAGCCATGCTACACCCCTGGGACACTGAAGGACCACGTCATCTGAGGATGTTGCCCGTTCCTGTTCTCATCACGATCTTCTGATGTGGTTTTTGCCACATCTGATAATCTCCCATGTCCAACAGGATCTGCCATTTGACACACTAAAGCCAGAAATGTGGGGGGAAATACAAAAAAACAAGCAAACTTAGAAGTAGCTGGAAGTGAAGTTTTGTTCTGTTTTTATTTGTGGGGAGGGGATCAAGGAACCACTAGCCCTATTTTATAGGATATCAGAGGAACAGAAAACAATTTTGGTGGGCTGCTCCCCCCTTTTGGAACACCCTTCCATGGAAGGCTAGGCTGGCCCCCTCCCTAGTTTCTTTTCACTGGCAGGCAAAGACTTTTCTTTTCAAGCAGACTTTTAATTTATAAGCAGGAGGGCTTGTTTTATCTGGTATGTTTTAGATTTTATATGTTTTAAACTGATTTTATAAATTCTAATTGTATATACTGTATTGTATTTTTAAATCTGTTGTTTTATGGAAGCAGTCTTGGGTCCCATTTTGGGAGAAAAGTGGCATGAATAAATAAATATATAAAATGTTGGGGGTAGATAGAATCAGGAGATCTGGGGTCCCTGGGGCCAGATACACAGCCTTGGTGGGTAATATGCAGCCTGTGGGGGTGCAAAAGGAATGGTGTGCAAAGAACCCCTGCACAGTGCACAGAAATGCCATGTGCTGAAATGCCATGAGTGAGCTGTTGTCTAAACCAGTTGGGCTTCACCTGAAACAGAAATGGCAATCCTAAATAGCAATTTTTTTTAATCTTACCATATGTTGACGAAACAGCAATATCCACATATGATAGACATATAGTTGGACTGGGGGAACCATGAGTATTTGCACCAGTGCCCTCCCCTCAAAAAACTGTGGGGGAAAATAACCTTACTTATAGCCCAATGAAAGCTGGACAAGTTCATTCATCTTTGAATGCTAGTCGAGTTACAGTTGTATATGTTGGGTTGTGGGGAGTGGGATGGAATGGAGTGTTTTAGAATAGTCCATACCTAGCTGGCTTAAATGCTTAATATTATAATGCACTCTGCATTATAACATTGTGTTTCTGCATACAATATCCCTAAATACAAATACTTATAAATATTCAAGCTTTTATGTCCAAATTCTCATACAGCCTGGGACAATGACAAATACCCCCCCCCCAACAGAAAACAGTGGTAGGCTAGCTATCTTTGTGACACATCTGTCTGCTATGATTTATTTTTCCCCTACTGAGCTTCTAAAGAGTCAGAGTGTTGCCCAGAACTCAGTTTTCAAAGATTAGGGTTTTTTTTTTCACATCAGTTGGATGTGATACTCTCTCCAATTTCCCAAGGTAAAACACAGCAAGGAGGCTGTGTCTTACCTATGGACTTGCTGAGCTTCACTTTCTCTTGGTCAGACAATGATGTTTTCCTGCTTGGCAGAAAGGACGATAATTTATAATAGGGTGCTTAAAACCCAGAACACTAGAAAGTCCACCTCTGGTTACTTATCATGAGTCTGGCAGTGCCCAGGGTATTTTGTTGATATGAGCACAGAAGAGTATGCCAGAGCAGTTGTGCTTGCATATCTCTATGAAATAATATTATCCCTTTGATTTAGCTCCTCAGTTTTGAAGTAGCAAAAGTGCATCGTAAATAATAGATAATAACCACATCTCCATGCATAACAGCTTGGCTAACATTTAAAAACTTAATCAAGCAATTTTATGAGACAATTTGTTATCCAAAGGTAATTTTGCAGTTGCAAATACTTTAGCTTGTTTAGAACACACTGAGGACTGGGCGCAAACAAGTATTCCATCATTAGTTTGGTAAGATATGGTTGAGTCCTAACATTATTTGAGTGATTTTTCCATTCAAATACATTAGCTTTCGTTTCCCCTTGAAATCATACATGAAGAATGATGCCTGTATATGGAATTTTTGTGTATTGTACTGTTATGGCATATGGTTGGGGACCTTTTGTTCTCCAGATGTTTGGGCCTACAACTCTTATAATCTCATTACCATTGCTTTCCTTCCAACTGTTCCAATTTATCAGAGGCAGTCCAGATTCATCCTCTGCCACCCCACTTTTTCAGCTGTTGGTAAAATATCCCAGTTTTTCTTTCCTCCTCCTATTTTACCCCTTTTGTCCTCGGCTTATTTCAGTTGCTGCAAACTGAGTTCAAAGTGCAAAAGTAGTTTGCACTCAATTAGCAGAGGGGAGAGGTGCCGATGTGGAATTTTGCCTTTCCTAGTAGACTTAGGCAAAAGCAAACTGCCACAGCTGCTCCTAGCTTATTTTTTCTTCCTGATTAATAACTTTTGCCATCTTGACAACACTGATGTTGCTTGGCCACACATATCCTAGTTTTCATCTGTGAAAGTCAGAGGGTATGCCATGGAACATGGTGGTTTGACTGTTGAAAGAGTCGGCCAAATATCTGGATGGTCAACAGTTCTTTATCCCAGCATATACAATTAGGAAATTACAAGTTTTCTTACAAACCCATCTTAGACCAGATGAGTACATGATGGAGAATTGGTGGCAGGAGTTGAGTGCATTTATCAGAGAGTATATCCCTTTGGGAACAGAGGAAGCTCCCTTACACTGGGACAATTTTTATCTATTTCAGGATTTTCTGTCCTGAGTGGCAGCACCTCTGCAGAGTCTGAGGCAGAGGCGTGTCTCATCACCTACTAGCTGATTGAGAGCTTGGAAATAACTAGTTACTTGTAAATAATTTCTCCCCTACAACACAGATATAACTACATTACAGTACAATGGCACCTTAAGGAGGATAACTTGACTTCTATTAATTCTTGACTTCTTTTACTTATTTTTTGCAGTTATGGGGATGTGGCCTCTGTAAATAGAGTTGGGGAAGGAATATCAGGTGGTTGAAGGCTGGCTTGTGCTATGCATCATGTTCTGCTCCATTATGTGTTTTATACTACATGCCAGCAGCATGTAGAAGTGAGGTGTTCTGTTTAAAAAGTTAGTCCTAATCCACACTAGACAAATAATCCAGTTTGAAATTGGATTATTTGTCATGGCTCCTTCCTATGGAATCCTGGGATTTGTAGTTTTACAAGGCCTTTAGCCTTCTCTGCCAAAGAGTGCTGGTCCTTTAAAAAAATGACAAAGCCTAGGATTCCATAGGAAGGAGCCATGGCAAATAATCCAGTTCAAACTGCATTATTTGTGTACTGTAGATGCACCATAAGTGGTAACATTCTAATCTACATTGGAAAATGGGAAAATAAGGAGTTATTTCTAAAAACTGTAATTAGAGCAGTAACTATTGTGGGTTTAGAACTATAACTAATTTCTTTTCTTCTCTCTCTCTCTTTTATTTTTGTTTTTAAAAATAATCTCTTTCCAAACTCTCTCCTGATACTTTTATAGCAGAGGCATTATGAACCAAATCTGGAGCCTTCTGTTTCTGCTCTACTGCTGGGTTATAATTCCTCCCCGACTTTCTATCAGCATATGAAAAAATCTCTCTCTCTCTCTCTCTCTCTCTCTCTCTCTCTCTCTCTCTCTGAGAAATGTCATCACTAGTCATCAAAATGCTTCTGGCCTCCCCTGATATCCCTCTGGCATTATATCTGAAAAGAAAAGGCTAAATCTGCTCTGAAATATAAGTTTAGCACAAGGGTAGGAAACTGAATCAGGGAGGCATTTTTCATCCCACAACCATCCAGTGGACTATACTGGCATGTTTTGACAGAACTGGCAGTAATGTGACATCAATTTTGTTCAGATTTCAGCCAATTTCTGTTGATTTGGTGGTGGAGGGGATTGGCAGTAGAGGGCAGGTGAAGGAGACAAAACTGCCATGTTTTGGAGAGGTTTTGAGTTATTGGGAGGCACCCCCAACCCCCCTCTGTCATGCATACACATTTTGGGGGTACTTCTTTGAGGGATAGAAAATGGGGTTAAGGGATGCATGTATGCATGTTGACCATGGATTGTACTTTCCCCAGCTGTATTTTAAGACATGGAAATTTGTACATCAATTGGTGAAAGCAAAGGCTGCTTGAATAGTATAGGCCATTAATAAGACAGGTTTTCTGTTGATGATCCCTTTAATTACTTTTTCTAAGGTAAGATACCAAACTGCTCCTTGGAAAGCTTTCCCAAGAAACATTCTCAGGAAAATGTCTGTGTGGATTTTAAACAAGGGGTGGTTTCAAGAATAAGTTAACGTACAACAAACACACCAGCCTAAAGTCAGTGTTCAGATGCCATCAGCCTGCTTCCATCTTGCTTGGGAATGGCACAGTTAGCATCATTCCATGTGTTTCTTCTGTAGTACAAACTGGTTCAGTAAAATCCACAGGTAATTTAAAAAAACACATTTAATTAGGACATCAAATATGCATTGCCTTAAGCATGTTGATGGGATCCTGCTAATTAATTTGAGAGTTTTGTTACATTATTTAGACCCATATGTATAAAAGAAAATTTGATCTTTCTATCAACAGTGGATTTTTGCCAAGATCTTCCATCCCAAAGCTGTTCTCTCAAGCACATGAAAATGTGCAATGAATTGCTGAACTAAATCTGGGGCTGACTCTCTCACACATAGGTCTTCAGCATAGACAGTATCAGGATTTGTCATTATTGGGTGAAGCCAAATCCCATAGCAATTCAATGGAAGGCATTGCTGATCCCTGGGGCTTTTTGCTACACCCTAAGCAATGCAAGGAAGGCCATGGGTGAGAAATTGGAGTAGCATCCTCTATATTTCTTATGTTCTTGTAACCATGCAGAATGAAGCCAGAAGAAGAAGGAAAATTAACAGGCACCAATAGCAGCAAAGTGGAGGAGGGAGGCCTACTAAAAAAGAATTGTGCTATTGGGGGCATGTTGCCCAAAGACCTTCCCAAACTAGGGTACAACACTAGTGTTCAGAAATTATAGAGATATCCATCTGCTTCTATATCACTTGTGGATAAGGATAGGGATGTAATTCTTCACTAATTTCATTTTCAATGGCAGCAGTGAGAGTTTTTGTTTTTTGTTTTGTTTTTGCAATTTTTTCCCACTACAAAAAACCCACCCACAAAACCAAAACAAAACACTGCGCTATTTAGAATTTGGGATTTATTCTGCACACAAAAAATGTACGTATGTGTTTCAGGTGCATGCACACAGGTGCATGTGCAGAAAAGAACAGTTTCTGTGCTGAAATGTCCTTGTGCGAAGACAGATAGGCAGGACACTGAATTATGAGTTGAATATGGTGGCAACAAATCTGTTACATGAAATACAGTTACATCCCAGCAAACCTGGCAATCACTGGCAGGAAACAAGGGAGGAGAATGCAGAGCTGTGTGCCTTCCAGACCAATACCTTTCCAAGCAGGGCAGGAAGGAATTGCAATATAGTAAGCATGTGGCACAGCTTGCCAAAGTTTGCCAATGTATGAGGTGAACCAAGTGACCTGTTAAGAGGTGAGCCAACCTGCAGATTCCCAAACCCACAGGTTAACCCCCCCACACACACACCTGTAGGAAATAGCATTTTCTCTGCAGAAAATGAAAGATACATTTTTGCACAAAATGCTATTTTCTTACACAAAATTCCCACATGCAGAGTTTATGCAGAATAAGTCCCAGACTGCATCAGTCTAGGTTTCTCCATATCAGGGTTTCCTGACATGCAAGAAACAGTTTTTAGACCATTTTCCCATTTTTGAATATACTCTGCATCACTAGGCAAAAATGATAGCCAATGCAATTTGTAGATGCAGAAATAGACCTGCAGCTACTCTTTCCTGCAATATAAAAGAATATAATCAAGGTTTAGGTTCATCCACAAGCATGTGTTATTTGAGCACAGGATTATTTATTTATTTTTAATTGGTCCAAAACTATTTACAGATGACTAACCTTAAGAGCAAAAGGAGGAATAAAGTCTTTTGTTGTGCTCAAATGTCTTTGGGTTAGTGTTGGGAAATGACAACTCTTAACTGTGTGTGACCATCACCTGTCAGCTTTTTGCAGTGTGATGAAGACAGAGAGATAGTTTTATCACCTGGCTACTGAGGGTGAAGAGCAATCAAGAAGTGACAGGGCTGATGTACAGATTGGCAGCAGATGGAGATAAAGATGATGTTGACTCAGCAAAGCACACATCTGGTTTGCTTGCATGGTAGTCTTCAAAGCCCAGTATGTAACCAGGAAAATCACCAAGTTAAATGAACCCTTCAGGACCATTGCATGGACATATCACAATAAGGATATACATTTCTAATACAAACCTCCCATCCTCTGCTAATTCCACTAGCACAAGCCATCAGCAGCCATTAATTAACATGCAAGCATGGCTTTTTCCAATTTCAAATTATTGTTTTTTAATTAGTGTTATTATTACCTATCTTACCTTTCCTTCAAAGGGATGCAATACAGGATTCTCCCCTTCCCACTTTAAACTCTCAACCATCCTGTGAAGTAAATTAGAATGAAAGAGAATGACTGGTCCAAGTTCATCCAGTGAGCTTCATGGCTCAATGGGGACTTGAATACGGCGCTCTTCAGTCTTAGTCAAACACTAACCACTGTACCAGCCTGATAGCTATTGAAGGGCTAAAGTTCAGTGGTGGAACAGATGTTTTGGGTTCACTGTCTCACATTTCCAGGTTGAGGTGGAAAGACTCTTGTCAAAAACCTTGGAGAGTTTCTGCCAGTCAGTGCAGAAAATACTGGCAAGTTGGCTGAGTGGATGGTCTTGGTAGAAGAGCAGCTTCCATGATAATTGTTGCTTATCAGTGGGAGACAAGAGATGCATACACCACTGTTATCTGCAAAGTTAGGAACACTTAGGGTGGTATGTCAGGAGAAAGGGTAAAGCATAATTACAGTCAAGGGTGGGAAGAATTTGGCTCTCCACATATTTTGACCCATAAAACCCATTAGATCATCCATCATAACCAATGGTAAAGGATGGTAGAAGTTCTGATCCAAAACATCTGGAAGACCAAGGTTCCCGACCTTTAAGTACAACCATGTTGCTGTGGTTACAATAGATGACTTTTTTTCATGGAAATGTCTTTGATGTCTGAAATAAATAATGATTCCAATATGTGGCCGTAATCATCCCACAACATCTTTATTTTCCCCTAGTATTGAAGCAGTAAATTGGTCATTATTGTTCACTGAAAAAAAGCCCTGTAACCAAATTAAACATCTTTTAATCTCAATATGTGTCATGCTGAAATATATTTATTCACTGAAGGGTTTTTTGACCACTGATTTGTGCATGTAGAATGGAGGAGGTGGGGGCATTCTTTCCCTGGAAATTAACATGAACACTGCCTTAAGCAAGATTAATATTCATTTTATTTGTTTACTTTTCTGTAGAATTAAAAAATATGTTTCCTTTGCCATGTGTCTTTTGAAAGCCCTAGAGGTAGTTGTGAGAGTGCAAATTGGAGTGTGCAAAAAATGATGTGCTGCTCTGCTGATAAAGCAAACGTGGCCCGACTTTTAGTACAGCAATGTAAATGTTGACAAATTTGATTAAATTACAGAGCAAAAAAGAAAGAAAAGGAAAAACAACCCTCCTGTTGGTAGTGTCAGAACAACAGCTAAGAACACATTTTCCTTCCCTCCTTGTTTTCCACAGGATTATGCTGAAAAGGAAAATACTATAGCCAAGGCTCTGGAAGATCTTAAAGCCAATTTCTATTGTGAACTTTGCGACAAACAATACTACAAACATCAAGAGTTTGACAATCACATCAACTCTTATGACCACGCTCATAAACAGGTAAGTATTCCACATGTATTTTTTGTGACAGTCAATAGGATGTAAAAAGGAGAGCTGTTTTGAAGTCTGCCTCATGGATGAGCCTTAGATGAAGGGTATACATACATTTTAATGCAAGCATGCCTAATGCAAGCATGATGCAGGATGAGAAAAGATTCCATCAAAATATGCACATTTTATTATAAAGAGTACAGAAGGAACATTCAGAGCAAGCCTAAATCTATTGAACTATTGATTAAGCTAATGGTATATACGTATCTCTGCTTTCTACCTACCTAGTCTATCTACCTATTTTCGTGGTCAGTCATCTGCTTTGGTAGCAGGTTACTGGTTAATACATCTGCCTCATAATTATGAACTGTTATCACAGGTCCTTTTTTTGGGTGCTCCTGCTTCTGAAGTTATGTGGGTGCCTACATAAGATAATTTTCTGTTATCTTTACATTTACAGAGTTCCCTCCCTAAATATGTCATGGCTGAAGCCTTCATGAGTATATTTTAGACATCAGGCAAAAATCTCTTGCATTTTTCATAGCATCTGATCTGCCTTTTACAATGTTCCTTCTCTTTTATGGCACACAGTTTTTATTAGTTCTTAGATTGGTTTAGTGATCTTAAGAGTGTTTTGTTCTTTACTTTTAATATATTATTGTGTACTATCCACATCGGGAGGCATGGAGACACACTATCCACAATGCTGCAGCCTTATTTGAGAACTCACGCCGAACAAGTCTTGAAGAGAAACGGCAACACAGAAAGAATCACAACCCGGTAACATCACCCGAGGAAACCTTCTGCTGTGCTTTCTGCAACCGGACTTGTCTATCTTGGATTGGCCTTTTTAGTCATCAGCGCGCTTGCAGAAAACGCGGGATGAGTCCTTCCTGAATCTTCGTTTGCGAAGAAAAGCCAGAGAGAGAGAGAGAGAGATTATTGTGTAATGCTGCACTTCCATACTTACTTACACTGGAGTATGTTTAATTGAATTCAGTATGACTTACATCTGAATGCACATGGCTACACTGATAGGCCACTGCCACCCTCACTTTTCTGGAGGCCATCTCCCTTAAATTCAGAACGACATACTGCTGAATAGACATGCATAGAAATGCACTTGTAGGACTTCACATCCTCTAGCCGCCCACCTGGGGATTGAAATTATTGGAACTTACATCTCAGTGCTAACATCTGAAGATTGCACTGTTTTGTTTTATTAGATGCTTTGAAGCACGTGTTAAAAGTGTTAAGGTAAATCTTAAAATGAACGAAAGAATGCAATGCAGCCAGCCCTCCATATCCATGGATTCAAGCATCCATGGCTCAAATATCTTAATAAATCCAAAAAGCAAACCTTGATTTTGCTGTCTTATATAAGGGACACCATTTCACATGCCATTGCATATCATGAGACTTGAGCATCCATGGATTTTGGTATCCACAGGGAGTCCTGGAACCAACCCCAGTGGGTATCAAGGACACACTGTATATTTCTCTATTATAAAAACACAACTGCTTTTAACGTATCGTGTTACCTCACTTTTGATATCTCTTCATAGGTTACCCATTCTTTCTAGAATTCAGTATAAGCTTCTTGTTTTAACTTTCAAAGCCCTACACAACCTAGCTTCCCCCTGCCCGCTATCTTTCAGCGCTCATTTCTTTTTACCTGCCAGCTATCGATCTGAGTTCTAGGAACTCTAGGCTTCTTGTTCAACCAAGGTTTTCTTCTTCCCTGGCTCAAGGAAGAAGAAAATGCAAGAGATTTTAGTCCTTGCTGACCTATGCAGGCAAATAATGAGACCAGGCACAAGAAATGGGATATAATAAAATGGTATTTATTCACCTACCTGGGAAGCATAATCTCCTCAGATGCCAAGATCGAGAAAGAGATCGATCACAGATTAGCAAAGGCATATAGTGCATTTGGAAGACTTCACAAAAGAGTCTGGAGCAATAAACACCTGAGGCAAAGCACAAAAATCAGTGTGTATAGAGCCATCGTACTGTCTATTCTCCTTTATGGATCTGAAACATGGGTCACCTATTGCCACCACCTATGACTCCTCGAACGCTTACATCAGTGCTGTCTACACACAATCCTAAATGTACACTGGACTCATTATGTGATGAACGTTTCTGTCCTTGAGCAAGCAGGGATCACCAGTATTTGAGAACTCACGCCGAACAAGTCTTGAAGAGAAATGACAACGCAGAAAGAATCACAACCCAAAAACATCACCCAAGGAGACCTTCTGCTGTGCTTTCTGCAACCGGACTTGTTTATCTCGGATTGGCCTTTTTAGTCATCAGCACGCTTGCAGAAAGCGCGAGATGAGTCCTTCCTGAATCTTTATTTGCAAAGAAAAGCCAGAGAGAGAGAGAGATTTGTAGCCCTACCTATTTATAACTCTCTAAAAAATCTTTAGCATGGGAGGCAATCCTAGTGAGGGAGCAGCTAGGGCAGTAGGCCTATCCCCAGGCCTTACTCTCCAGCTTCCCTGGGCAAGCACCTGAGCCCCAGTGAGAAACCCCAGGAGTTGGGCTTCCTCCCCAGCTGGCCCACTTCTGGAGGACCAATCCAAAAGTCCCCCAACCAAGACCGATGACTTAACCTGAGGGTTTATTCTTCAGGCCAAACCCCAAGGAAAGTCTCTTTCCCCACCTCTAAGTCCCATGACTTAAGGCGGCAGTTCCGGAGACCACCCTTCACCAAAATTGTTGCCAAGGTGCCCACCGAAATCTATGCCTCCCCCCTCCTCTGGCCACAGATAGGGGCAAGTGTCTACTTAGTCCCCATTCCTCACTAGACTGTCCAAAAGGTCCCTCACACCCTGCTGAAGATTTTCCCAGGAATAATAAATGGCCTCTGTCTGAGAGATGTGCCCCATCTGCTCAGTAGAGCTCAGGCTTATTAAAGACAATTTCAGGATGAGGAAGATAGTAACCTAAACCCTTGGCCAAAGCATTGCAAATCTCCCTGTTTGCCCTATGCCATGTCCTGTTGAGCAGGCAGGAATCACCATCACCACGCCACAACTGTCTTGGCAGTATGGCAGACCACAGAATTTTGACCACAGGCCACTGTGACCTGATCACCTCCATGTCATGTATCACTTGTATAATCAAAGCCTTTCTCACTCGCTTCCCTATATTCTTGGAATCTCTCCCTGAACATTTGTGGACTGCTCCTTCTCTCAGTGTCTTTAAATCTCAGTGGAAAACTTTTCTGTTTTCCATAGCTTTTGGAAATTTAGTTTGATACAGTTTTACAATCCTGTATAGTTTGATTGAAGTCACCAAGGATAATAATTTTATCTTCTACAGGGACTTTTTGTATGAGGTGGCGTAGGTCTGTGTAAAATTTTTCTTTCTCTACAGGGTCGGCTTGCATAGTTGGGGCATATATACTAAAGAGAACAATATGTGGGAGGTGTAAGGAAATAATGCGATCAGAGTGTCCTGTTGGCAAGGTTTTGAATTTGGAGGCAATAAAGTTTTTAATCATGAAGCCTACCCCTGAAAGATGTTTTTCGGTTTTGGGTTTGCCACACCAGTAAAGTGTGCAGCTGGCGCCGTGCTCTTTAAGGCTGCCTTCCTCATGGAGACGAACTTCACTAAGAGCAGTGATGTCAATATTAAGCCATGATAGTTCATGGGCTATTAGAGCAGAACGACGCTCAGGCCGTCTACTGTTTTCAGAGTCCCACATGGTTCTGATGTTCCAGAATGCAAGCATCAGTTTTCTAGGCCCCTCTCCATATGGAGCAAGCAGTGCTCTCCTTAAAAAAGGCTGCTTGGTCATTCAAGATGCTGCCGAACAAGACTGTCATCTCCTGGGTCAGCCTCGAGCAACCAAAGTCCTGAACCGCCTGCATGCAGGGTTGGGTCTGCGGCTTCCAGTGCATCTTTACACCTGCCGGTTTCGTCCCTTGCCTATCGCTACAGAGCTTTTTTTTTTTTTTTTGGAATTGGATTTGTCCTTCGAGCCTGTGCAATGGATTTTTCTGGTCGAGCGCAGCGTGCACAGAACTGGCCTCACCCTTTAAACCAGAGGTTCATCTGCCATGGCCTTGCAAGCATGGACGTAGCAGCGAGGTCCTGGGGCTGTAGGTTTGATTAGAGGTTCCTTCTCTTAGATGGTTGATCTTACAGGGTTGGACGAGCACCATCTGCCCGGGTTTGAGAGTAGAGTTTTCCTTCTCCTAGGATGGTTGCCATAAGGCTAGAGAGCCCATCCTGCCCTTTGACGCTCTTTGTCAGACCCTTCGGTTTTGACCTGTCTGGCATGGGAGACCCTATCAGTGGCTATTATGCCACCACCAGCATAGCTCAAAACATCATTAGGGTAGGCAAGCCTCTCTCCCATGACAAGGGGGCGTCAATGGAGAGGGCTCGCACTAAGACTCTAAACTATCTAGTCTGTGAGCTGCTCTTCCCTGACAATGCTGCCCTTGTTGCCCACACAGAAGCAGCTCTGCAGCGCCTAACATCCTGCTTCGCAACAGCTGCAGAGATGTTTGGGCTGGAAGTCAACCTGAAGAAAACAGCAGTTCTTTACCAGCCTGCACCACAGGACGAACACCACCATCCCCACATGGCCGTCGGCAATTCTGTGCTTAAGTCCGTTCAGCAGTTAATCTACCTGGGAAGCATCATCTCCTCAGATGCCAAGATTGACAAAGAGATCGCTCACAGATTAGCAAGAGCACATAGCGCATTTGGAAGACTTTACAAAAGAGTCTGGAGTAATAAAAACCTGAGGCGAAACACAAAAATCAGTGCGTATAGAGCCATTGTACTGTCTATTCTCCTTTATGGATCTGAAACATGGGTCACCTATCGCCACCACTTACGACTCCTCGAACGCTTCCACCAGCACTGTTTACGCACAATCCTAAATATACACTGGACTGACTATGTGACGAATGTTGCTGTCCTTGAGCAAGCATGGATCACCAGCATTGAGGCCATGATATTGAGAACACAGCTGCGCTGGGCAGGGCATGTGTCTAGAATGGAGGACCATCGCCTCCCCAAAATAGTACTCTACGGTGAACCCGCCATGGGTCAGCGTAAGAGGTGTGCTCCAAAAAAGCAATACAAGGACTCCCTGAAACAACATCTCAGGCTCGGCCAAATTGATCACCAACAATGGTCTAACCTGGCCTCACATCGGGAGGCATGGAGACACACTATCCACAATGATGAAGCCTTATTTGAGAACTCACGCCAAACAAGTCTTGAAGAGAAACGGCAACACAGAAAGAATCACAACCTGGTAACATCACCCGAGGAAACCTTCTGCTGTGCTTTCTGCAACCGGACTTGTCTATCTTGGATTGGCCTTTTTAGTCATCAGCGCGCTTGCAGAAAACACGGGATGAGTCCTTCCTGAATCTTCGTTTGTGATGAAAAGCCAGAGAGAGGGAGAGAGAGAGAGAGGGAGAGAGAGAGAGAGAGAGAGAGTTTGATTACGAGTATTGGTCAGTTTATTTTACAGTATATTTTCTTGCTGCCTCAGACTATATTAGTTTTTCTATTGTAGTTATATGGATAATTTGTTTTGCAATTGTATGTTTATTATTATTTCCTTCCGTCTCTGTTTGTTTATGTATACACTTATTTTAGATTGTACACCTTTTGCAGGACCCTTTTTTTCTTGTTTTGCTCTAAAGCTTCATGTGCATAGATGGCACTATAGAAATTATGATGATCATCATCATCTTCATCATCATCACCATCTTCATCATCAAATGATGTACTGGGATATAGAATTTAATAAATAAGATCTTCCTGTCATTGTTCTATATTGAATCACTGATTTCCCTGTTACTGATACATCAAAACAACTTCAAAAGATTAGCAAGTGTGTCTTTAAATCTCAGCCCCACCAATTATAATTTGCCTTTACTGATTAAAACTAGGCTGCTAACCAATTAATCAACAAAAGCATTAATGGATTAATCTGCTGATTAAAGCATGTAGGGCAGCGCATGACTGATTACATCCTAACTGCCCTCTTGTTTTCATTTCTTATCCATGGCACCTAAAATAAGTGCAGATGCCCTGGATTTACTTTCCTGATCTATAGACAGCTGTTTCCATGGTTCTTCCTAAAAGTGTAGTGCATGAGGCTGAAATCCTATACACATTGAGAGTGTAATCCTAACTCAAAGATGTATTAGTTGTAGAGAGTGAGAGTTAACTGTGAGATTCTTCAGCTAGCAGAACCACTTCTTCTCTTAGCCACTTCTTCTTCAGACAAGTGCCTTCAGACAAATTCATCAGCAAATGAGTTTGCTGGCTAAAATCTGTTAGCAAAAGAGCCAAAAAGGGGAAGGAGAAACATAGGGCAAGGAAGCAGCCATGTTATGCCAGATCCAAATCTACTCTAGCCTACTATTTCGAATTGTTTTTATTTCTTGACCACCTCTCCCTGTGGATAGAGGTGGGGAACAACAGCAAAATAAAACAAAACAAAATAAAACAAAACAAAACCCTCATAACAATCTGTTAAAACAGCATATAAAACCAACACATATTAAAATCTAATAAATAAATACTTTTAAAACCAGTATTTGAAAATAATCTGGATATGCCTGCTGGACAAGACTGGTCTTTACTGCTGATTTAAACTAAGACAGCATCTTGAGTGGAAGAATCTCTTCCAGCAGGTCATTCCACACTCTGGAGATGGCTGAAGAAAATATCCTCTGGGTAACAGTCAGTCTAGTTTTGGCTGACTAAAGTAGATGTCTCCCAGAGGACCTGAGTGGGTTGGTTGGTTTATACAGGAGAAGGGGATCCTGTAGGTAATCTGGATACAAACCATGTAGAGCTTTAAAGGCAATAACCAACGCTATATTCTTTGCCTGGAAGCTAATGTTTATTTATTTATTTATACCCCGCTCTTCAGCCACAAGGCTATCAGAGCGGCTTACAAACTGTTTTAAGCAATAGCAATTTTCACATTTACACTGCATTAAGCAGTTTCCAATGTGTGTTAGCTAATTGCCCCCACAAACTGGGTACTCATTTTACCGATCTACGAAAGGATGGAAGGCTGAGTGAACCTTGGAGCCCGCTGGAATCGAACTTGCAATGTGGTGACTTGCAGTACTGGCATTTAACCACTGGCAACCAGTGGAGTGATTTTAATATTGGTGTAATATGGTCACTCCTAGATGTACCTGTAACCAATCTGGCTGCCATGATTTGAATCACAATAGTTCCCCCTTATCCGTGGGGTATACATTCCAAGACTCCCAGTGGTTTCCTGAAACTGCGGATAGTACTGAATACTATGCCAGTAATATTTTCAGACTGCGATTGACTGAAGGTAACTAAAAAGCATGGAAAGCAAAACTGCAGATATGGTGGACTACTGTAATATTTTGGGGGTGCAGTTGACCATGGGTAACTGAAACTGCAGAAAACAAGACTGCAGATGGAGGTGGGGGACTAATGTAATTGAAGTTTCCGAACTTGGTACAGAGGTAGCCCAATGTACATCATATTGCAGAAATCCAGCCTTGAGGTTACTAGTGTTTTCATTACCATCTTTAGGTCTTCCAGTTCTTGGAAGGGGTGCAGCTGGCGTAACAGCCAAAGCTAATAAGAAGCACTCTTCAATATTGCATCTATCTGGGCTGTCATTTGGAGTGACAGATACTGGAGCACCCCTAAGATGTGAATAGAGACTTTCAGGGAGAGTGTAACCCCATCCAAGACTAGTTGACACACCTCCAACCCAAGGTTAGGACCCTTGACAGTAAACACCTCCATCTTGTCTGGATTCAGCTTCACTTTGTTTTTCCTCATCCAGCCCATTCCCTCCTCCAGGCATTCATTCAGAGGGGACAAACTTTCCTTAGTGGATGCTTTTAATAAAGGCATAGAGAAGTATATTTGGGTGCCATCTGCATTCTGATAGCACCCTGCCTCATACCTCCAGATGATCTCTCCCAGTGTTTTCATGTAGATGTTAACCAGCATTAACCAGGGATAGAATGGCACTTATCAAGTTTGTTACCACTTATGGCAAATCTATAAATAAAAAACCTCCAAGAGCCCCAGTCATGAATAGCCATACTCAAATCTTGCAAGCTGTCGTCCTTTATTGATTCAGTCCATCCATAATGGGGCCTTCCTCTTTTACTACAGTCTTCCACTTTACCAAGCATTATCATATTTTCCACTGAGGGAAAGGGTGGTCCTGAGTAACTTCCAGCACGCTTAGGCAAAAAGGAGTCTGGATTTAGCACAGCCTCATCAGGTGTAGTGCAGACAAAGCTGGTCCTTGGCCAACAAACAGCACAGACTATTCTGTTACAAGGGAGAAAGTCCAGTTAAGCTCAATACAACTAACCTCTGACAGGTGTTATCTATAGAACTGTACTGTAAGAGACACAGAGTAGTGAAGGTATTCTCTTTCCACTGATCCTGGTCTGTTTGTATGCCAGTTTTATGGAAGGACACTTTGGATCCAGTCTTTGTGTGAGCTCAATGGCTGTAGCTGTAAATAGAAACAACATCAGAGGTTATTTAGAGGACCAACAGAGTAATTTAGTCCATCTAGCTTTCACTGGATGTTCCCAGTTGTTGTAGGGTTACATGTGGTCTCAGTGAAGAGTTCTATATTTTTTGCCTTATAGCTCAAAATTGGTAGTGGCAAAAAGTGTCACAAATTGTTTGTCGGGTGTGTGGAGGCAGGTGGTGTAAATTCGCAAATTCAGACACAGTTTGATGGGTCACAAATTGTGCAGACCTGACTTATTTCATGGTGGCTTTTCTTAATCACAAAACTGAATTGCTTTAATTGTGTGTTTCCTCCCCTCTTCACTCCTACTGCTCTTAAACCTGCTAGAAAGATTGCAAGCAATATTTTTTTCTACTGATGTAATCTGAAATTCTGGATGTTCAGCACCTTTGTAAAAGTAGGACACTTTTGTAGCTTCCTAAGTTTTGTGCCATGGGAATCTGGCACTGTGATAGTTTCAGAAGTGCTTTTTTCTGGATTTTTGCCAAGTTTCTAAGGGACAATAGCCTCCTTGCATTTGTTTGCTTGTCTATCTACCTGCCTTCATTCCGTCTTTTTCATCACAGCTAAGTATCAATGAAACTCTCAGTTATGTTTAATGAACTGACCTGTCACTATGTTAGGAAACTTTTGGGGGGATTTTATGCAGGATTTTATTTGACTTTGAAGTCAGATGAAGATTTCACTTTTGTTTCCTGAGTCATTTGAATCTGATCCAACTGCACATTCATTTCATCTGGGCTATATTTGAGGAGGGGTTCACAACACATAATTGGCAGTAATGTTATAAAATTTGGCTGTCTTTCTCTTGCTGCTGCGCAAGACTATGGACTTTATCAGACACTCTAAAAAACTCCCACAGAGGTCAGGAGGAGGATGCCACTGTCCTGCTTCTGGGGGTCCTGTCCTTTGTTCCTTCTCCCTTTCTGTTGGAGGGATGAAAAAGGCGCCACTTTTCATTGAGGAAGGACGGGAGGAGGACGGGGCATGCAGTAGCAACCGCTGGAAGTGGGACAGCAGCGAACTCCTCCCAACCTCCGCGGGAGCTTTTTAAGGGTGTCTGATAAAGTCCTATGGCAGTGAAAACTGCCACTGGCATTTCCTAATAATAATAGGAAAAACATTTTACAATGTTTTTCCTCCTTATCTTTCTTAACATACCTTTACTCCATTGTGTACAGGCCCTTATGAAAGCCCTTAGATTTTGCTTAGAATTGCTTAGAAATGAAAGCCTTTGAAAATGGTTTCTTTTAACCCCCAACTCCTCCTTTCCAAAATAATTTTTAAGAGCACTGTTTCTGGAGCCTAGATGGCCATTTTCATTGAACATACATGCTCTGCCAATGGTGCAGTATATGAGTGTTTTGCACCATTGCTGATGCCCAGGTTCTTTAGATGATTATAGCCAAACTACAGGTTAAATGACCATTTAAAAAAATATTGATTGATTGATTGAATACCCTGCCTTTCTGCTGGTGTGGCACCCAAGATGGTTTGCAAGAAATTAAAATAAAGAACAGTTAAAATCTATTTAATATAAAAGCTTTTTTAAAAAAATAAACAATTCATTTAAAAACACTAAAATAATATAGTTTAGAAATACATTCAAACATAGTAAAAAAGAATAAAAGCATAACACATGGCATTAAAAGACCTCCCACCGTAACATAAGAACCAAAGACCTGCCTGAATAAAAAGATCTTTGCCTTCTGGTGGAAAAAGGCCAGAGGGGAACCAACTGAGCCTCCTGTGGGAAAGAGCCAGCAAGAAGGCTCTCTCCTGTGTCCTCACCAAATGCAGCTGTGATGGTAGCGGGATAGAGACAAACCTAACCCTATAAAGCTCTTAAAAGTCGAGCAGGCTAATAAAGTTGCCAGAAATGTCACTTTTCAAAAGTTAATGGGAGCTAGCCAATAATAATAAGGGCTTGCTAATAATAATAATAATAATAATAATAATAATAATAAATTTATTTATTTATTTATATACCACCCTTTGGTACCCCAATCAGGGTGTTTAACAACATTAAAACACCATACAAGGTAAAGCAGTATACTCCCCTCCCCCCCTTAAAAAGTTATTAAATCAAATTACAAATTTGAGGAGGGGGGGAATGTGGATTGATGCACAGTGATGCCAATTCATAGCAGCTTCTATTTGTCTCAATGGTTTTTTGGCAACATTGCAGGCATGCAAAGCTATCCACTTTTGCTGGTCAAATGGGCATGCCTGCGAATCAAGATGGTGGGTACAAGTGAATAACTCTCATTTTTATTGTCACCAGTTGCAGCCACCAAACAGTACTTTTTAAAAAAGAATATCTAAGGTGCGAAAGTCTAATATTCTGCCTAAATAAATAGAAGAAAGGAAGAAAAAGGCTGCTTTGTCACCTCGGCACACAATTGCTATGATAAGAATCAAACATGGTGGTTCTGGGAACTTGCCTTGTTTGCAAGCTCTGCCCCCTGGGCACATCTGACCAGACAGCTTTCCACTTCCACTCTTATTGGGAATGCACATCAAAGTGAATCAGGTGCCCAATGAGCAGGAATGTGCATTCCTCACAAAGCATTTTTTAAAATATGGGAAAAGCTGTGAAGGCTTTTCCTGCATAGTTTTTGGTGTCCCCCCCCATTCTTTCCAAATATAGTGGATTAATGTGGGATGCCATTTAAACAAATCACATTTTCCTCAAATTCTATCAGGAGTATTTTTAACGTTTAGACAACCCCTAAGATGGGATCACTGACCATGGTGACTTTTAGCACAAAACTCATGTATTAAATCCAGAACTTGGAAGAACTAGCTACAAACCGGTTACAATCTGGTTACAAACTGGTGGAGAAGGAAGATGGCATGATTCAAACATAGGCCCTAGCTGTGTCTTGGGCTGCTACCTTGTGCTTTATTGTGGATGTTGGAGCAGACACAAGATGGATGGGAGGAGAGCATGTTTTGTACCATGGGCCAGCTATATTTTTGCAAAGGTACTGAAAAGTATCAGTTTTGAAATGGGCAAATGTATAATACTCTCATATGTATATGTACATGTGTAGGGGAGTAATTAAACATTTTTGGACTGTTGGAGTGTAACAGGTTACTTTTTAAAAGGTAGTTTCCTAAGGTCTGCTCCATCTGCCCATGTTTTCTTAGCCTTTATTGCACAGGTCCAGCCCATCCCACCCCCACAAATGCTGAGGCCTTGGAAGAAAAATATATTTTCTTTTCCTAACAAGGAAATCTTCAGATTAAAAAGAACAAAATATATTTTAAATAAATTATTCAATCCTCTCCCCTACATCTCTTTGTTTAAGTGATGTGATTCACTTCACTCTTGTAGCTATTCCTTGTGACTCTCCAGAACTTTTGTCAGATATTTTCTCCCATTCAAGGGAAGATTTACAGTGATTTGTCCTTGTATTGATGCCTATACATTCAAAACTACATTTTCTGCATAAAGGCCTCAGATATATTTATCAGTGTTCTCTGCCAGGGAAATTTAAAATAGATGTTTGAGACACTATACTCTGGAAGGCACCATGTCTTGACAATACTTACTGTGACACAGCTTGCTGAAGAGAGTCATTTTAAATGTATATGTGTTGGCCATGGTGCCTAGGGCTTCTGGAAGTTTTAGAACATTGTAGACTCTGGTTTGGGAGCCTATGCCCTTGGACATACACAACAGTTCCATGTGGATCACATTGCTTAAGAATCATAGAATCATAGAGTTGGAAGAGACTAGAAGGGACATCCAGGGCAAGTCACTGCTATGCAGGGATATATAATCAAAGCACTCCTGACAGATGCCCATCCAGCCTCTGTTTAAACACCTCCAAAGAAGGAGACTCCACCACTCTCCCATTCCACTGTTCATCACCATCATCAGGAAGTTCTTCCTAACATTTAGGTGGAATCTCTTTTCCTGTAGTTTGAATCCATTGCTCTGGGTCGTAGTCTCTGGAGCAGCAGAAAACAAGCTTTCTCCATCCTCAGTATGACATCCCTTCAAATATTTAAACATGGCTATCATGTCCTATTGTAACCTTCTCTTCTTCAGGCCAAACATACCCAGCTCCCTAAGCCCCTCCTCATACAGCATCACTTCCAGTTCTTTTACCATTTTGGTTGCCTTCCTCTGGACACACTCAACAGGGGATGTCAAACAGCCTTTTGGCAAAGCTTTTCTACCATTGCTGATCTTCTTTATTGAAGCCTAACTAGTAAGTTTCTGTAGAACTGCAGGATTCACTGGAACACATGTAGAAAACTCCTGTACTGGAGACAATTATAGGCTTGCACTGAAACATTTAAGTTGGACTTTCTTCAGTCTAGTACTCACCAGATACACTGACCTGCAATACCCATGTTGGCCTAGGATGATGGTAAATGAAGTTCCACACATCTAGACGACACCAGATTGGTCAAAACTATTTTTTTCACTTTCCGGGGCACAGTTATTAATTGTAAGTATTTCATGGGAACCTAGCTAAAGCATATCTTACTTTATGAAAAGGGCAAAATTCAACAAGAAATGTTATGATATGAAAAGGAATAATGGTCTTCATTTCTTTTAGAACTGAATTTAAAGTTAACCAATATATACCACTTTGAACCAGTTTAAAGGTTTTTAAGCAACACTATCTGTATTAATCACTGAAAGCATAGTTATACACAATTCCAGTCACAGAGCATCGATGTAACACATCAAAATATTTATATTTCTTTATTAGTTAACAAGGAATAAAATAGTTACTTCTGCATGTTCAAGTTCAAACAGTGTTGCACAGCACATAATGTTTGATCGTTATTTCATTAACATTATTTGGGAGGGATTTTAGGGACTTGGACCATTTTTAGTGTGTCTTTTTAGAAAAAA
The DNA here is from genome assembly GCA_030847615.1 of Gambelia wislizenii. Taxonomy (NCBI): domain Eukaryota; kingdom Metazoa; phylum Chordata; class Lepidosauria; order Squamata; family Crotaphytidae; genus Gambelia; species Gambelia wislizenii. Next base: position 270,800,875 of record JAUMIR010000001.1, on the reverse strand, counting down.
AATAATGCTGAAAGTAACACATTAATAACACATCATATTACTTATTACATGTGAATAACAAATAATGTGTTATAATGACAAATGAGGAAAGTTTTGTGCCCCTACAAAAAGTATCCTTTTTCTGAGTACCAATTTAAACTCTCCAGTCATTTTTAAACTGTTTTTATGGACATAGATGGTGCCATGCATGTTGAGGAGGGACAAAACTATTGCAATTGCCTTTGCTACCTTCCTTCCCACAGTGTTTGAAAACTGCTGACATTCCCATTCCCTTGAGAAGGTGAGAATGCCAAAACAACAGGCACCACTGGACCATGAAGGAGGTGAAAAAAACAGAAATCCCACTTACATACAACTCTGCTTATTTCTGAAAATGTGACTAGAACACTAAGTCCAAAAGGAAATGCATGGTGGTGGCGATGAGGTTATTGCAGAGATGCTGGGCTGGACAAAGCTCTTTTGAAATTGGCTGCACAGCAAGAAATGAAATTAAAGTCCGAAACACAACTCTCAAGAGGCAGGGCTATTGCTTGTACAAAAGGTGCCTTGTGCTCTATCAAGGCATGATACTCCTTGGTGCTTATTTAAACTATGTGGCTTTACTCATTTGAAGAAGAAAGAGAAAAGAAGAATATAAAGCCAATCTCAGATGTTTGTTTCATTAAATTCAAGTTTTTCACAAGGGCCACGGTCCTATTTTAAGCAGACAACGCCAAAAACAAAAAGAAAATAAAACAATAAATACAGCTCCACGAGCATACATATTCAAGCACTGGAAAGAGAGGATAAAGGTGGTAATCTGGGGGTTGGTGTGAGATTTCCTAGCACACCTTTGTGGACAACCAGGGTTTGTTTGTGTTTTGGGGGTTTTAACCTAAGAGGTGGGGATGCTTTAGATATCCACCCATGATGTCAAAATCTCTATTATTATTTGGGATAATTATTAGCTCAAGCAAAAGCCTGAGAGAGGAGGGTAACTTTGGGGATCTTTTCACCTATGTATACCAGTACTAACCACAGAGAACACTCTAGTTTTAAAGTGAAATAAAGTATTTTATTGAAAATAATACAAAATGCATTCTCTCACACACAGATACAACACACATTCCTAAGAACCACACAAGGCTATCGAGGAGTAAGGCAGAAAGATTTGCTAGAGGGAGAGATTCAGAAAAATAAGATGATGGTTAGCAGTCTTGAAGAGCAGAGTTTTGTGTAGCGAAGGTACTGAGATGGGCGTCTCAGGGTGGCACAGAGGCATGCCAAGAAAGAGAGTGGCCAGGTTTGTCCACTGTAGCATACCTTTCTATTGTTGCACGACTAATATTTATACCCTATTTCATATCCTGAAGGAGTACTCTAGCTAGGACAAACCTGAATGGTTTTCCCACCAGGTAAACAAAGGAAACCAAAACTTAACTGATTGTGTTTATGGCTGGGAGATAGGAATTAATGAGTTTATGACAACCTCGCAATTCTGGACAGGAGGGGGTGTGAGGTGATATTTCCTTAGCGGTGGAGTTTAGGCTCTAGTGTACTTCCAGTAGCTTTGTCCTAGTATTTAGGATATCAGGTATGACCTATCTTAGGATCTTTATTTCAAGATTTTCCTTTGTTCCAAAACACCACCAGACCCTCTAACATTTCACAGGTAAAAATGGAGGCATGTGCTGCTGAGTAGCCTAAGCATATTGTCAAAACTGTGTGACCAGGCAACAAAAGTTATTAATAAAGGTGAACACAGAAAACTACCATATTAAGCAGAGAAAGCTTTGAATGTCTGTGATGGGTTTTGGAAAGCATGAAAGAAGAAGAAAAAATACCTGAATCAATTGACACAAAGTATTTTATAATACATTATTCTTAAATCATAATGCCTTTATTAGAGTTGTTCAAAATTGCAGTTTTATCTCAGATTCACTGTGCTTTTGTTGCCATCCCCTCTGCCCAATGCATGTTATAGCTGGGATCCAATCCCAACATCCCCATAAAAAAACACTCATGCACTCACATTGGACTTTATCAGATGCATTGAATACAGTGTCATAACGATGCCACATAAATGCGAAAGGGCGTGCATATCAGATGTCACCCTTTCGTGTTTATTTCTTGGCCAAAACCCATCTTATTTTATTGATGGCTGAAGTTGTCAATAGATCACCTGCAGTGCTTTAGTGATGGCATTGCCAGTGTACGAATCCTTCCACCATTTAACTCACGTGAATACAGTGTCAATGGCCTGTCCAACCAGAACATTTCTAGGTGAGATTGTGACATCCTGGTAAGTTATACACTTTTTATGACCCTCCCTGGGATACCTGGAAGTTTTCAAGGGTGTGTATGTGCTTTTCAAAACTTTGTTGTTGTTGTTGTTATTGTTGTTTAATTTTGAGCATCTTCTCACAAGAATCCATGAGATTTTGAACAAGGAAGTGAATGGAGCTCTGTTCACTTCCTCTTCATTGCCAGGGAAGTCTTTGCTCAGAGAAAAGGTAAGTGTGGTGGGGGTGTTCTTTTGCAGGCATAAAAATGCCTTTAATTATGCCAGGAAAAGAACATTTTTAGAGGCTACTCTGATAAAGTCCATTGAGACAACCACAGCTTCCTGGCCTAACTTATGTCACAGGGTTATTCTTAGAATAAAAAAGAAGTGGGAAAATTATGTGCTATACTTTTAGCTCCAGGAGATAAACAGAATGTAATTAGTTAAGAAATATATAGTTTGGGGAAAAAATGATTATCATAAAGAAATGCACACATTCCAATGGCCTTTTAGAATGTCCCAGGTGACAATCCTGTACACATTTATTTAAGAGTAAATATGTGTATGATGGTATGGTTAATATAAATGGAAGATTGCTCTTCAGAAAAAAAAAAATCCCACGCTCTCAGGACTTTATCAGACGTCCTCCTGGTAACGTTCTTTTGCTGGCATATAAAATATATATAACCTTTTATGCCAGCAAAAGAAAACCCCCACTGGCACTTACCTCCTTTCCTGGCAAAGGCTCCTCCATGAATAAACAGGAAGTGAGCGGAGCTCAATTCACTTCCTCTTTTGAAATCCTGCACGATTTCATCACACAGTAAATTCAAAAATAAAACTAAAAATAAACATCAAAAATTAACACTAAGCACATTTAAAAACATCAGAGTAACCCAGGGGTGGTCAAAAAAGTTCATCACTTACCTGGATGTCCTGATCTGACCCGGAAGTGTTTTCACCAGTCCAGCCACTGACAGATTTAAAGGGACAGAGGTATCGCATGCCAGCAATACCGGCAAAAAAGTAGCAGGGAGATCTATTGATGGCAAAGGGTACACAACTTTGGCTGGTTTTAACCGTGAAAGGGCGACATTGTCCCTTTTGTGGTTTTGTGGCATCGTGATGACGCTGTATTTTCCGTGTCTGATAAGTCCTTAGTGTAAGCAAACAGTAAAATCTCTCACAATATTCAACCACTACAAGTTATTGTTTCTCTCCTGTGGCAGTGTGCAGCCCTTGCACATTCAGAGTATTTGTATAGCAAAAAGAAGGAGTGGTGAGAAAGAAACTAGTAGGATGAAAACATTAAATTGGTAAGGATTATGCAAATCTCAGAAAGAAACAAAAAACAGAACTTAATGGAAGATAAAAGGTCAAATCAGGAATGCTTCTCTGCATTATTGATTCTGTTTTAGTGATGATTGGGGACTCTGTGTTTCTTTGAGAAAGAGGAGTTGAGAAAACACTTGGTGCACAGTTCCAGGAATGCTCTAGTTCAAAAGAGATCCCCTCAAAGGTCTTTCTCTTTCCCCTGCTGTTTACAATATATTTGTATTCCTTTTGCTTATCTCAAGAGGCAATTTGGAGTCACACACACAGAATGTTCTGATCCAAAGCACAGAATGTTCTGCAGGAGTTTGCTTTTGCTTGAGCCTACTGAGTCAAGATTTTGCCTCTACCTCTTCTTTCCTTCCTGCTGAATTAAGTGACCTCAATTTTTTTTTTAAATTCAAAGTGATAGCCATATTAATCCATAATGCCAGGGTGGAAAGGGATCTTGTAGCACCTTTGAGACTAAGGAGATTTTCAGATGCGATTTTCAGGTCTATATATTCCAAAACAGCTCCGTTGCTGCCATGCGGCAGGGGAGCAGTTTTGGACGACACCATTTCTCTGCTGAACCCTTCCGTGTCACTTCCGTGACAGAATGGAGGAAGCCGCATCATATTTCACTCACGATTGTTGCCCGTGAGTGAAATATGACACGGCTTCCTCCATTCTGTCACGGAAGTGACACGGAGGGTTTTGGCAGAGGGACGGTGTCATCTGAAACTGCTCCCCTGCCGCACGGCAGCAACAGAGCTGTTTTGGAATATATAGACCCGAAAACCGTGTCTGAAAATCTCCTAACTGAGAGAAAGAAGTTGGTAGCATAAGCTTAGTAGCATAAGCTTTCATAGTCTACAAAAGGTTATGCTACCAACTTCTTTCTCTCAGTTAGTCTCAAAGATGCTACAAGCCCTCTTTTGCAGTTTGCAGCAGTTGAAGTAAGCTGAGGATGATGAGAAACAAACCAGGATGTTTAGAAAAGCAGCTGAGAAAGTGGAATTGCAGAGAATTAACTGGGGCTGATCCATGCCAAACAGTGACAGCTGGAGGGTAGCCTACCTACTTTCCTCTGTAGAGCAGACATCTTTTTTCTATGATGTAGTATCATTCCCATGAGGCATTATATCTCAAATTTAGTGAGGACTTCACCAGGTTAAGAGTAACAAAGCCACTGCTTGAAATGGGGACAAAGTTCCTCCCACCCCATTAATAAGAGGGAAAGGAACAAAGATCGGCTATGCTATCTTCAAAGTAAGCCCATCTTCCTTTTAAAAAATAAACCTCTATCAGAGCTCCCCTTAAAAGTATGGGAAAATGACTAGGCCAAATATGTTAGCGCAGCCTGACTTTGACCTTATAGCTGCAAATGCTGCAGGAGGTGAGCAAGGTGCTGCATTGATTTTGCTTCACCTCTAAAATTTAGGCTCTAGTGCACTTGCAAGGAGTCTGTGTTTTTGTGAAGAAACAGTTATCAGTGGTGACCCTGAATCAGAGTTGGTGGATCAATACTTCAAAAACAAGGAGCTCTTGCAGCTGTGGTATCTGAAATAGGAGACATCCATTATACCTCTTGGAAGTGGGACAAGTGGAAATAAGGGACATCCATTATGTTACATGTGACTGGAGCCCCTGTTAAGGAGCTGGGTCATGCTTCATTGTCTTTTCCAACAACTGGCAATTTATGACAGGAGATCTAAACCCAGGAGGTACAGCTAAGTAAGTGGCTTTACTTGTACATGTAAAAAGCATCAATTATAGTTATAGGTGTATTCCTCTCAAAGACTTCCTCGTGTAGGCTGAAGAACACATTCTCCACACACTGTATAAGATATGCATTCTTCGAGCTTGAATATACTAATTACAGTGTTTTAACCTGGAATGTTCATATTCCTGATTAATCAGTACAATGTCTCATGGGATTTTTCTTGTTCTCCACAGCTCATGAGTTCAAAGCTGTGTCATTTTGCCAAGGATGAGTGCCTTATATCTTCCCCTCAGATGTTGTTAAATGGCAAATCCAATGATTTCTTTCCACAGGCTCTGCTGGCTAGGACTGACAGGAGTTGTCGGCCAAAACTATTAAGGCCACAGTAACCTACCCCAGCTTTATGTGATTGTGTCTGGTATTTATATCTTCCCCTTAAATCAGAAGTGGGAACCTTCTGATATATCTGTACTTTTCAAAGGCTGTGCACATGTATCCTGGCAGTAGTGACAAGAAGACACACCTTTTCCTTTAAATAACCTGCATGCCACCTACATGCTGTGTTTTAGAAGAAAGGGAGTCCTCCCCCCGCCACTGCCACAATAGGCTTAGCAACAGGGACACCTGAAGTCTGCACACAACAAAACAGAAATGGACATGAGCCCAAGGGCCATTGGTAGCCACTTGTACTTTAACCCCAGGTGTACACATGGAGCACTGGTGCTTGTGGTTGTTGGCAAAATGAAAGTTGTTGGTCTTTCTCTTCAAAATGCACAAGCCTTCTTGTGGCATATTTGTTTAAATATTTCCCCTTGTGCTTTCAGGAGGCTCTAGTGTCCTAGCCATTTTATTTCTTTTCTTCTACTCCCACTTCCTACCACTCACAGCTACTGTGTGAGGATGGTTTGGCTGGGATACCACAGTGGTAGACCCAATGACCACCAGAGATGTCCATACTTGGTTGGAAACAGAAGAGAAACCTAGTCTCCCTGACCTTCTCATCCAGCTGGAAGGATTGCTGCTCAAGGCCTTGCAACCTCAGTGTTGAAGGGAAGCTTCTCTAAACTGATTGACTGAGGTCAAAAACTACTGAAGAGATGACAAACACATTTCTCAGGGCTTGTCTACACTGGCGGGAAACTCCAAACCCACCTCGTACCTGCTGTGGATATTTTTGATCTGCAGTAGCCCCATAAATGATATAGTCACCAGAAATTCTCTGCAGCATCCCACCACACTGTAATCATAGACAAACTTCTGACAATGTTAAGGGTTGGTCCAATGCTGATCACATGTCCTATATGTTGCATTATTTCTGGCCACATAGCTGGGGCTGCTCCGTTCCCCTCCCCATTCATTTGTTTGTGCAAATATATGTTGTCCCACAGTACTGTATTACTGGATAAGCAGAGATGTTCTTATACAAATATGTGCACAGTAAAAAATATAGAGTCCCATCCACTGAAAGCCCCACACCTGGCTTTGCACCAAAGCCTTTGCACCAAAATCAGAGGAAAATAGGGCTTCGGGGTTGCAGCAGGAATCTTTGAGTTATGACTCTTCTGGAACTTGGATGCCTGAACTTTCCACTTATACTCTGGCCCTTAAGAAATCCTGTATCAAGTCTTGCAACCTCTTTTCAGATAAATAATAGAAGCCAACGGGGCTTCCTGCCTCTATTATCTTTCTCTTTCTTCTGCCTCTATGTTGCACCATCCCCTTGTTCTCTCAGCCTCAATTAGATCTGACTGGGCCTCCTAGGCACCTCTGCATTACAAATAATGAATAATGAATAATAATATTAATTCCAGTTCATTAATGATTAATGCAGCTACGTTAAAATGCCCAGCGGCTGTACAGCGGCCAGTCTGATTCATCTTTGAGCTTATGCTAGCAAACAGCTCCTCAGAAATGCTGGTATTGTGAACACAAGCCAGCATGGTCCACTACTGAAATCCCGCAGGACATCTTGATATGGAATGCACTCAAATGTAGGAAATCATCCTAAATGGAATCTCTAGTTCTTCATTTAAACACTATTATTCACTATTAGTCATTCTCTTTTTCTTTTCCTCTCTCTCTCTTTTTTGACTCATGCTTGGTGCAGCCTCTGAATAATAGCATACATTTATTCACCCTGACTGAGCAGTTCTATGCAGGCATAAGGATTTGGGGGATTGTATAATTCTTGTGGAGCCAGCATGGTGTAGTGGTTTGAGTTTTGGACTACAGAGATTATCAGATGAGTTCCTAATAACATTATTATGGCACTATATTTTACAGAGTTTGTGTTCTGGCACAATGACACGTTTTCACATGCTGCCGTGCTAATGATACAAAATTGCCCCAAGAATCCAGCAATATGAGTACTTGTGCTGCTTATGTTTGTGTTTCTCCATGAATAAGATTTCAGTGCGAGAAGATGCAAGCGCGCTAAAAAGCCCCTCAAAAGAAAACGTTCAGAAAAGCACAGATACACGTTTAGAAACGCTCAAGCAAGATGGGAAGGTTCATAAAAAGAGTGTACAGTACCTAGTTTTCCTGTTTGCACGCGGAAGTGTTCTGATGGGACCGCCCATTGATGCTGGAATCATGCCAGCAGAACAGGGCACCTTCTTGCATGCTTGAAAATCCAGAACACAAACGCTATGGGAGATCAGTTTTTTACTTTTCCCCAACAATAAAAATGAACTCTCTCATAATGGCAGCAGAACACTTGAAGAACATTAGAGCATGATGTCATCTGATAAGGAAGCCCTTTTGCAGTCTCATGACATTGTTATAACACCATTTTGATGCATCTGATAATCTCCTTTGACTCTGGAGACCAGGGCTCAAATCGCTGCTCAACCATGAAAACCCTTTGGGTGACCCTGTGCCTGTCACACACTCTCTCAGCCCTCAGAAAACTCTGTGATGGATCCACCTTAGGATTGCCATAAGTCAGAAACAACTTGAAAGCACACAACACACACATACTTTCCCTGCCCATCTCTCTCCCCCCCCCATTCATTTTGATGGAGGAGAGTGAGATCCAAACTCAATAGAGGGAATAGCTTCTAGATATTTTCAGAATCCAACCCCCATAAGCTTTCCATTACAGACTACTGTGGGTGGGAGGCATGATATTCTCACCTTCTCCCCCCATCCTCTGTAGCCCAAAGATCACAATTTTCATAGTTCCAGTTGGTCTCCCACTCCTCCAGGAGCAAATTTTCAAGAGGGCATTGGGGGGTGCTGGATAGGGGAAATCAGTGAAAAATTGTTTTCTCTTCCATTGCAACGGCTGGCTCTCACCTCTGGTTCTGAAGTCTCCCAGAGGGAGAAGGAGCCTTTCTGTCTATGGGATCACACCAATGTTTATATTGTGCTTTTCAACCAAGGTGATCTCCTGAAGCAGCCTACAATTAAACCATTGTAACATTGTATTGGCACATGAGGTTGTTCTCTTCCCATGCCTGGCAATTGATATCTCATGCTCCATGCTGTTTTTGTCATACAAAGAAGGCAGAAGGACTCCTAGCATGGATTGAAGGATTTGCTGATGGTAAAAAGGCAAATCTGAAGAAGCTTCCTTCAATGCGGGGGTAACAGAATTTTCCTGCCTCTCATCCTCACCATGATATACTTTCAGTGCTAGGCTCAGGGCACTGGGAGCTGCCCACAGGAATGTCAAATAATTTTGAGTAAAAATTGCTTAGGATGATCACTTTAGGGGCAGGCTCCACTTCATTCTAAATATAATGTGTTAAGAAACAGTCCTGTGGAAATCCATTGTAATTACTTTCAATTATATACCTTAAGGTTCACAGCCTGAATTTAATGTGCTATAGGAATATGATTAGACTTCCCAGTGAATTTGCCTTAAAGTTAAAATGTGGGGCTAATCTGTGCTCTCAGAAACATCTGAGTTATTTTGAAGGGAGCTAAAAGAGCTTGGATAAGACTAGGGGAAAAAAATGCAAGAGTATTTCCATGTCTTTAGTGTTGCCAAAGGCAACAGCAGAGTTGAATTTGGCAGAAGCTGAATGGGCAAAGATGGGCAACTGCAGCACTCCAAAAGATTTTGGACTGTGACTCCCATCATCTCTCATCATTTACTATGATAGCTGGGTCTGATGGAAATTGTAGGCCAGAAGACACCTGTATGTAGTTGCCCTCTGCCTGCTTTAAAGGAGACTTTGAAATTTTTTGAAGAGGTTAGCTAGCAACATTTGTCAAAGAAGTTTTGCCTCCTCTCAGATTAAATCAAAACCAGATAAGAATGTAATATTGATATTTAAAAATCATACAGATCTGCTATATGCTTATAATAATGCTTTATGTTAACATTTTTTTCTGACTCTACCAAGCCTAAAACCCTAAAATTCTACATACAGGGTGAAAACTACAGCCGTTGTCAGAAAGCTGAATGACCCTTTCCTTTATTTTCTTCACTGAAACCCAGATTAGCCAGCAAATTTACTACAGCATGAAATTTGTATCTGTGCATGTGTAAATCTCAGGAGGATCTTCTAATGTCCAGAATCAGGATTACTAAACTCACTCATGTGTACTGGGGCCATAATCTGGGGCCAGTCTAGAGCATTATGCTGTCCCCCTTCATGATGCCACCACCACTGTCTTGCCTACCAGCTAAGCAGCTCTCTACAGAGCCTGGTCATACCCATCACTGCTGCTGAGATGCCCGTACAATCAATGAGGAGGGGGTAGAGCGACCTCATACTGTTGATCACATGGCATGGCAGACCATTCTGACTTTACCACCAGTGATAGCAATGGCTAGGCTCTGCAGAGAGCTGCTTGGTCAGTGGGTGAAGCAGTGGTGGCAGTGGTGGCGGCGGCAGTAAGGGGATCAGGCCAGTGGGGCCAATGTGGTGGCTGTATAGAAGTATGGACAGTTGGGTTGCTCCAGATCCACCCTGATCCAGCTGTCCACATGTCCAAAATTCCAAGGCCACTCTGGAGTTTACTGGAAATTCTGAAGCAATTTGTAGTTTCTGTTAAGCCAGATTAACAGCTAAAAGGAGTGGATTTTCTCCATGCATCATGAGTACAGATCACACTGGATCTGGGGTGAGTGTGAATTTTATCCTTGGTGTAGACAAGCCCTGGATGCATCTGGCTTGTGTGAACAGTTTACTGAATACACACACAATGATGGAACAAGTATGAGGCAGAGCTGAAATGGTTAAAAATAAACAGATTTGGACATTTGGAAATTGAAAGAGAACCACTACTGCTACTTTTGTAACATGAAGAAAGGTGAATAGATTTTGAAGTCAGCAGTTTGGATCAATTTTATATTGTATGAATGTGTTTTGTAGGAGAAACAGCAGAAATATAAAATAATAGCTGTCTCTGTGAGCAGGCAGTTCTGATGATGTCTGCAACGAAAACTGTGTGGTGTGCCGCTGAGAAACCCATTTTATTCCCCCATTCTAAGTGCTATCACTGACAATAAAATTGCCTGAAATATGAAATAATGGCAGCATGGTGCTTAATGTGACAGAGAGTATGAGAGGCTTTGACCTTTAGTATGCTTTAATGGGGTGCTTTAGAAAGTAACTATAGAGCAAGTGACACATCTATTTATTAAAAACAATTGTCCCAAACAAATTTGCCACATTTTTCCTCTCAAGAGAATACATTATGAGTTAGCTTAATTGTGTAGGCTTTTCTCTGGTCCTGACACCTTGACAATCCTTGTCAGCTTTTAAAGAACTGGGCACTTTGGAATATTGTACCTCTGCTCAAAGAATTATATTTTCCCTTCTGTGAGCAAAGAAACTTCAGGATCTTTTCATACCTTCACATTTAAAAGCAGGAACCAAGCCTTAGATGAACACACATGGGGTGGGGAGTTAAGGGTTCAACTGGCACTCTAATGATGCCATTGGGCTGTTCCAGAAGTAATTGCAGCTGGAGGTTGGTTTTCATCAGGATCCCAGCAAGGAGGGAGAGGGTAAATTTATTCCCTCTGTGTGTGTGTTGCAATTCCGCTGAAAATAACACCACCCACACACCTACTATTTTATTTTAAAGCATGGCTATGAAGGGGTGTTTCCTGTAACATCCAGATTGGCCCATAGCAATAAGGCTTAAATGGCTGAGAAAAAAAAAAGTTGTATGAATCTTTCTCCTACAACCTGGGGGCCTCTAACTTGGGAGTCACTTATAGAAACTTTCCCATGCTTTGAGTTTGCAAAGTTAGCTTTAACGGCCAGAATCCTGTGTGGGAGGTATGTATGTGTAAGCATTGTAGTTATAGTGCTATGCAGTGAATCCTATCCTGAACCCCCAATTCCCACTTTCAAGGCAGCAGCTGCTGCAATTGATGGGGGGCTGTTCCCCTGTTGCTCAGAAGCAGCTGACTGATGGCTGTGAGTGATCTCCATGCATTAGGCAGAAGCAGGACCCCTGTTAAAATTCCCTCTTGTTCTGGAGATTGCGCAAGGATGTGTGTTTCAGCCAGCTGCTTTCTGATGGACAGGGGAGCAGACCCCCATCAATGGAAGCAGCTGCTGCCAATATTGAGGGGGTTTCATGGGCTATGTAGGGATCATGCATATATAAGTCACAAATACATAGCTCTAGGTTATGCATTTGTAACTACAATTTATTTATTTTGTTGTTGTTGTGTACCTTCAATCATATCTGACTTATGATACTCCTAAGGTGAACCTATCATGGGGTTTCCTTGGCAAGATTTGTTGAGACGGGGTTTGGCTTTGCCTTCCTCTGAAGCTGAGAGAGTATGACCTGCCCAAGGTCATCCAGTGAGTTTCCATGGCTGAATGGAGATTTGACCTCTGGTCTCCAGAGTTATAGTCCAATGCTTAAACCACTACATAATGCTGGCTCTCTTTATTTTTTACACCCAATATTGCCTTCATGGAGCTTGAGGCACACATGGTACACTTCATTTTATCTTCAAAACATGTGAAGTAAGTAAAACCGGTGACTGACTCCATATCACCAAGTGAGTTTTGTGTTCCAGTCAACAAAGGAATGCAAGTCCAGTCCAGCACTCCAAACATGACACCAGGGTTGTGGAATCTTCATTGGCCCAGAAACCGAATGCCAGTTTGGGAAGAGTCTTGGGGACCACATTGCAGCAGCTGCCAGGGCTAAGGGCACAGGCAAGGCCAGATGGAAACCTTACTAATTTGATATTTCCCAACAAACCAGGCAAGACTCAACTCAATTTTACACATGTCTTCTCTGGAGTAAGCTACAGTGCAACAGTTTTCAGGCGTGTAAAACACAGATATATTTTGTCTTTTAAAAGAAAGACCAAGTACAAAACCTTCCCAGTATGCAAACCAATGCACATGTTTCATGCCCTGCTAACCAGAGTTTCTTGTTCCTTTCCATTTCTTCCTAGTCTGCAAATAAGAGGTCTTGTTCCATACTAAACCATCCCAATCTGCAAACCAGAGCTCAGTTCCATGCAGTACCTTATTGGGAAATAGCCACTTATCTCCCCTTCAAGATAAGGGGAAAAGAAGTTGGTAGACCACTTGGGGACTTTGGGATAATCAGAGATTCTCTTCCCTTGCACTATATCACTATCATCCTCATGACGATTTGATTCACATACAATAAGCCCAAAGTTCAAGGGAAGGAATTTAGGCTTGAGACTGACTTTATCACACTACAATGTTATAGCACTATTATTCTACTTTAACTGCTCTGGCTGCCTCCTGTGGAATTCTGGTGTTTGTAATTTAGTGAGGCCTAAGAGCTCTCTGGCTGAGAGTTCTAAATGCCCCTCCCTAAACTGCAAATCCTAGGATTCCACAGGAGGCAGCCAGAGCAAATAAAGTGGAATAATAGCACTATAACAGTGTAGTGTGATATTCTGTGTTTGTCGTCTCTAATGAAATTAGACTTGTCTGGGTGTTCTAACTGAGCACCACACCATTGAATATATGCTTTGATTTCACCAGCTGGAGAAGCTGGGGGCGTGGGGGGGAGCTTACAACAGAAAGAGATCTCCCATTAACTCTTTGCACTGCCCAAAGTGCTGATCCTTCTAAAGGAGTGGCACTTAGTTCCTGCCCCCTGCAAGTTGATACAGCCTCAATGTGTCACTGTGCTGCTGTGCCTGCCATTTTGAAGACATAAAACCAAACCCCCTGATGGCTTGTGATAATTAAACTCCCATAACACTTTCCTTAAGAGCAGAGGTGTCAACCCTCACATACGTGCCAAATTCCAAGTCAGGTAATTAAACACCCTCTCTATTAATTTCCCTCCTGTGGTGCAAACTGATTACAGTGTCCTCTTTTTCTTCCTCCCTCCCTGCCCCCAAACTGTGCACTCTTTCAAATTGGTAGACCCTGCAAAACAATTAATCCTTTTCCTCCTCCTTATAATGATTACCTTTCACATGCTTGGCATGCCTTTTATCTGGAACACCTGAGAGAGCATCCTGGCATTGTGCTGATGTCTATAAGGTCCTTTGATACTAGGCAGTAACTCTTTTGATACTAGGATGTAAAAGGAATTGTTTAAGCCCCAGCATTAAAGAGTATGGTTAAAATAAAATGGCTCCTCTCATGGTTTAGCCAAATGGCTCATGTTAGCAAAATGACACACTATAGACATTTTGCCTTTACAGGTGATGATTGTTTTATAGGCAACATCTACAGTCACATGTGAATGCTGCATTTTACAGATGAATAACTGGAATATAAATTCTATTTCATAGGCATAAAAAGTAGATTCAGAACAGTGTGTTTCAGAAACAGTCATGGTTCACTGGTGTGTGGCTATTTCTGGACCTCTGTTTACAGCGGAAGAGCAATCTTTGAATTATGAAAGGTACCATTACAACTTGTCCTATTTTTATCTATCCAAATGGAAAGAGTACTAAGCCATGCTGAGGCTTTTATCTGAACAGGCATGGGGTTAAACTGGAAATGGGGACATCCCCAAGTGTCCAGAAGTAAGGCATTTGGTCAATCTGTGTGAAGGGCTGAAGTGGGTTCTGTAACCATGGTTACAAAATGGTGAATGGATGAATGAATGAATGAATGGGAGATATGTCTATTGTTGTTGTTGTTTGCCTTCAAGTAATTGCCAACTTATGGTGACCCTAAGGCAAATCTAGCAGGGGGTTTCCTTGGTGAGATTTTTTTCAGAGGAGAGGTTGCCATTGCCTCCCTCTAAGGCTGAGAGAGTGTGACTTGCCTAAGGTCACCCAGTGGGCTTCTGTGGTCAAGTGGGGATTCAAACCCTGTTCTCCAGAGTCATAGGGGCCGGTTACACAGGAGGATAAAGTGCGGGAAATTCCAGATTACTGTCCTTTTGCATCAGCAGTGCCCAGTTCACATGAATTTTTGCTAATTTGGAAGATGCGGTGAATTTCGGCTTTCATAGTATACACGGCATGGCCTCAAGATCATTAAAGCCAGGCAGGAGGTGGGGAGGAAGCTAGGAGGGGACCAGGGTGAGGGGAAAATAGACCGTAAATAATGACAGAGGGAAGGAAAGCACAAACACACACAAAAGAACGATCTGCTGAGATTCCCTTTTCTCTGGAATGCAGCTGAAACCTGTCTCTCTCCCTCTCGTGCGAGGGGGGAGATCCCTGCCAGCGTGCACACACAGAGAAAAGAAGCAGCTGGAGGGAAGGAAAGCAGCCGAAAGCAGCCGAGATCCCTGCCAAATCGCGCACGTATGCACGCACACACACACACACACACACACGAACGATTGATTGATTGATCAGCCGGTTGAACTAGATCACTCTCTTTCATTCTCTCTCTCTCTCTCTCTCTCTCTCTCTCTCTCACACACACACACACACAGATAGAAAGAGGGAGGGAGGGAAGAACAGTAGTTAGAAAGCAAGCCCGCTAGCTTGATCTTTTTGCTTCAGACTCATCGCTTGCAAGTCAAACCCCCTCCCTCCTTGGTCAATTGAAGCAATCTGGATTAAGTTCTGCTGTGGCAATTTCAAAAAGAGTGCTGAGTGTTTCCACTGCCATAAGCGAAATGGTCGTTCACACAGTTGATAGTGTGCTAACTTGCGCTACTTTTCAAAAAAGACTGGGAAAATAGCGAAAGCTGATACTGTGTGACATGGGTTTTTTTGCCCCCCTCCTTCTGAATATGGCGACTTTGATCTGAAAGATGTGGGAACTATTAGGACTCTTTGCGAATTCTTTGAGGATTTATTTTGCCATGTAAATGGCCCCGTAGTCTAATGCTCAAACCACTATATTGCACTGGCTCTTACTAGGGCAGTTTAAATGCAACACAAAATGGTATCTACCTAGTAGTTTTGGATTTCCATCTAACTGGATAGCAGCAAATTTTTGAATGACTAGGCATAATTCAACAGACTGTTAAGTATACTGAAACCTATTGTTTTTAGAAAACTTTAAGGTATGTATGGTACTATAGCCTTTGAGTTTACAGATAATTCCTTCACTATAACGTCTTCAGTCTCATTGCTGCCTCAGAGCTGTGAACTTGACTGAAGGGATAAGAATGGACAGTAATAATATACAGTAGATGACAAGGGAGCTAGGTTCTGAAAGGCTGATGTTCAGCAGAAAGGTAAATTCTGTGAGATCTTATTCAGAAAACTGGGTTGGATTTTTGGCCTGACTCGGTGCCCTTTTAGAATTTTTAGGTAAGAAAGTGAGAGATAATGAGATCCTGGAATCAGGATGGAGAAGACTCCCTATACTGAGAAATGTGCGTCTCACAACTGGAGTTTTCCAGTGCCTGTATGGATCTGTATTAAGGTCTAATCCCTTTTCTAATACTGTATTAAATGGTGAGGAGAAATTGTGCCCACTGGAGGCTACTTCTTAAGATGTCTTTAGGGAGAAGTGAGTCTTGCATCAATTTGCAGAGATAATGTTCCCCAAATAAGGTATCTCTTGATTTTAGCTGTTGTTCTGCTACATCCTTCTTGTAAGATATAAAAGTTCAGAGTCCCCACCTCCTACTGTGACTGGATAACATGACTGATTCTCTGAACAGCATTTTGATAAGAACTTGGAAGGTTACTTTTAAAAAGTAATGTAGAGAGGAATGTAATTCACTGTCATTACTCATCACAATGTTGAAACATCAAAGGTACTGTGCCTGAAACTAATAATAATAATTTTATATGTGCAACATTTCCCATGGGTCTTTCTTTACTTGAAACCTGTCAGAGAAAATGAATCAATTAATATTCTTCCACTGAAAGGTAAAGAGGGAAGTATGTTCAACTAATGGTAACAGCAAATGACTCCTAGAGATCAACTAGTATTTCACCAACTCAGAGGTAGAAAGCAGTAGGGAAAGGACTGGTGAAAGATTAAGAGGATTCCTAAGGCACCCTCATCTCTTGATGAAGTGGAACGGATGCAATCTTGTGCCACAGTATTCACGCAATAACACTTGGGCGTTGGTTGCCCTTAATTACATGAACCATCAGCTTTGGAATGAAAAATAGATCTTCACTTTATGAAATATTGCTCTGGCTTGAGTTCACTTTTTGTTTCAATTGCAGCAAAGGTCAGCTCCTAGGGAGAGCAGACAGCATAGCTTCTCTGCCCACAGGGGGAGTCAGGCTTGTCTAAGAAACTGCCCTCTTGGATATTCAAATATCTCCCATTTAGGAAGAAGAAAAAGAAAAGAAACGGTGAGGGTCACTTTAAAGAGCAACTGTAAAGCAACATCAGCAGCTCTAAATTCTCAAATCAAGCTGCTTCCATGCCCATATCTTCAGAAAAAGACAGCACAGATATAAAGGCTATCCTCAGGTCATATACATCAGTATTGTAATTAGCCAAGTAGATTTTCTCCACATTTTAGCTTGGAAAAGTAAGGTGAATTTTAAATGACCAAAATTAACACAGGAGTCACAAATCTTCTTCTTCTTCTTCTTCTTCTTCTTCTTCTTCTTCTTCTTCTTCTTCTTTTAATACAGCTGATTCTGAGTACAGGAAAGTTTACTGCAACACAGAGAAGGGGAGAACAAGAGAGCCAAATAATGCCTGTAACTTAATAATACCCTTTTATTCAGGATGTTAAATATCAGATCTAAAATAGATCTATTTTTAGTGGGTCTTTGTACACATAAGTTATGGTATTGCCAGAAATTATATTTATAACCCATATAAACTCATGCTGCTGGTCTGCCCCTCTCAACAGCACTCAATGTGGCTAGAAGTAATAAAATCCAAATAAAAACAAATACAATGAAAACATTCAAAATGTTAAACCATAATTAAGAACACATTAATAAAAAAGGAGTAACAGCCCCCAAACAGCTTAGCAACTTGAGCTTAAAGTCCTATCGGAATTAGGTCTTGAGTTGCTGGCAGAAGGAGAACACTAGAGAGAAAGGCAGCATAGTTTTCTCCAGAAGATTGTTCCACAGCCTGGGAGCCACCATCATGAGGGTCCTCTCTTGCCTCCGCAAAAAGATAATTTTCCAGTGGGGGAAGGACCATAAGAAACATCACTGCTGTAGATTTTAACTCCCAGGCAGGCTCATGTGGGAAAACACAGTAATTTAAACAGCCTATATTACGCAACTATGTAGGGCTTTATGTACAGGTCATAACCAGGACTTTGAATGGTCTCTGTTGTCCGGCTGTACTGTTGTAACAAAGGAGACATGTGTTCCTTGTAAACAACCCTGGTGAAAATTCTGGCTGTAGGATTCTGTAGATCAGCTGACATTCCCTGACATTTTGTTTTTAGGCAGCCCCAGCGTAGAGCATGTTACCCTAGTCCAAATGAGATGTGTGTCATCATGATCAGATCTGACATCTCCAAGAACAGGAAAGATGGATACACTAGCTGTAATTATGCTAATTAATTAGTTAATTGGTTTAAATATTTCTATCCTGCCTCTATCACAGGATCTCAGGGCAGCATATAATTAAAATGATATAGTTTTTTTTAAAAAATCCATATAAAAACAAGAGAAGATAACAATAGGATAAAATTCATAGAATGAAGTCATAATCAGGAAAGTCAAAATTTCACTTTTGTAACATTTCTCATAGTCCCACTGTCACTAATACTCTTTTTTTCTACTTCCCTCCTGGAAATTAGTTCATACTTATGTGCAAAAAAATATGAAAAGTTTTTAACATTGGCCTTCTTGACTAAAGCACGTTTCTGCATATGAACAAAATCATGAACATTTTTCTAAAATGCATGAACATCTTCTCTACTCCAAAAGCCATCACAAGCCTTGGAAACTTACAGACGTCCATGGCAAGTGGTACCTTTACCCCACTGACAGTTTCAGAAGGTAGATATTTTGATACAGAAATGTGAACCCAACAGATTTCTTAAAGCTACCAACTGTAGCTTCTGGTTTCAACTTATGCAATTACATATTTTGCTTCAATTCTTCCAATTCACTCACAAACTTCATGTTCTTCATCAAAATTCAAAAATCAGATTTGGTCAACAAAAGTCAGTATAAAATATCTTGCTTCCAAACATTGTGGTCCTCAATGAAATACCAAGTAGGTTCAGGGGCAAAGGTTGTCTGGGAGAAAGGCTGAGAAATTTCAATCCCTGATGAAGACTGGGGAAAATCTTTGGTGAAACCCTCAATCAACAAAATTTAAAGAGCTATTGATTGCTCCGGGCTGTGAGGCTTACAGCTCCTCAAACGCTTTCATCAGTGCTGTATACGTACAATCTTAAACATACACTGGACTGACTATGTGACGAATGTTGCTATCTTTGAGCAAGCAGGGATCACCAGCATTGAGGCCATGGTATTGAGAACACAGCTGCGCTGGGCAGGGCACATTTCTAGGATGGAGGACCATTGCCTCCCCAAAATAGTACTCTATGGTGAACTCACCGCGGGTCAGCGTAAGAGGGGCGCTCCAAAAAAGTGATAAAAGGACTCCTGAAACAACATCTCAGGCTCGACCAATCACCAACAATGGTCCGCCCTGGCCTCACATTGGGAGGCATGGAGACACACTATCCACAATGCTGCAGCCTTATTTGAGAACTCATGCCGAACAAGTCTTGAAGAGAAACGGCAACGCAGAAAGAATCACAACCCAGAAACCTCACCCAAAGAGACCTTCCACTGTGCTTTCTGCAACCGGACTTGTTTATCTCGGATTGGCCTTGCAGAAAGCGCGGGATGAGTTCTTCCTGAATCTTGGTTTGCGAAGAAAAGCCAGAGAGAGAGAGAGAGGCTGTATTTTGGAAGCCCGGAAAAAATAAACAATGGAAAACCTATGGATGCCAGCCATGAAAGCCTTCAACTTCACAGCTATTGATTTAATTGTTATATCACTGGTACTTAATCCCATGTAATCACTAATAGTTCCAAGGACTACTTGCATCACTGTAAATGTATGGGATCTTACGGCCACCTTTATATATATTTTTCTGGATAGATGTATTTGAGTGAGGCTTGGTACATGCATGGGACAAACAATTTGGATGTCTCTTCAATTAAGTCTTTTATGTATATAAACAGGAATCAATAAACATTTACTGCACAAAACTTTAATTAATTTCTTTTGCCTTGGAGCATTATTGGGCTACACTGGAAATCTGCTGAATAATTTTTACTGTCTATATGGCATTCAAGAGTTTCATCTATAGCTCTTTCAGAAAAACTCACCACACAAGTGAAGAATAGATGAAATAATCAAAAAAATGGCAAGTTTTTCTTCAGTTTGTTGTCCATTTCTTCCATTTTCAAACAATAATAATTACCATTTTGATATTTTGAGTTCCCATCCCTTTATATGGAAGGATTTATTTTTGAATGTTTCAGGTCCATTGATTTGATGTGGGTGTGAGAATCTCAGTTTATGTCCCACTGATATTGTGGCACCAGAGCTCTCTGACAAAACTACAAATCCCATAATTCCATAGGATGGAGCCATGGCAGTTACAGCAGAGTCAAACTGCATTATTTCTGCAGTGTGGCAGCAGCCTAAGGAGGACCTTGAGTTTCAGCTACCCAGGAAATCCTCTTCTTAACTACTTCAACTACTGGATGAGGAGTGAGAAAAGGAAAGAATGTTAGTCCCAGAAGGGTTTGAAACAGTCACCAGCTTCAAGCAGCTCCCTGTGGGATGGCTGTTCTGATTTAATCCTGAAGGCAGCTATATTTGTCATTTTGGTGAGTTAAAGATTGCTGGTGCCAGAAGGTAATCATCTCTGTGTCTTGACTGAGCTTGGAAAAAAAAGAAAAAACCCCACCTCTCATGTATTTCCTATTGGACAAGGTTTGAAACGGTAGGCCAATGTGATACAGAAATGGAATTGAAATGTCAAGTGAAATTTAAAGTAAAGAGAGAAAAATGACTCCAACTTCTCTTTAATTTTCTTGGTAGAGGAAAAGCTCTTGAAGGTGTTACTGCAAATTTATCTTTATAATTAGAAAGCTTGCTCCATCTCCTCTTGAAGGAAGTCAGTAAGTGTTTTGCCATTGACTTCAGTAAAGGCAGAATGGAACTCTGTTGTGTTTTTTTAAAAAAAAATCATTAAAAATAATTACCTTCCAACTTGAAGGCAATGTCATGTATAACCATTTCCTAGCTATACAGTCTCTGTGTTATGATCTTTTGCTTACACTTTTCAATTCATATGAAAGCAAGGAAGCTAATTCCAGTTTTACAATATTTTCTTTGGTCCACCCATCACAAATATTTATGAGGTACTCTTTAGTTTTCCCCCCACTGAAACTAACAAAAATATCCAGAGCTTTGCCATTTGACCAGACTACTTTATCAGCCATTTTGGTAAAATATTTGATATGATGTCTTCAGCAATTTTGGTAATTTAAAATGTAAAAAATCCAGTATCATTTACTCTTTTAGATAAACATTTAGCCAGAAAATACTATGGCTGAGAACATACTGCAGAGGCTATGATGTGTAACTTTATAATGATGGAGTTACATCACTGTTACAGTATGCACGCAGCTGGTGAACTGTGATGCTGCACAACAGGGCACCACTTGAGATGTCCCATGGTGCAATGCAGGCTCCCATTCACAATGGGACACATTGAAATTGGGATATGTTGTGCATTGGGACCATTGTGCAATAGCCATGCCACTGGCTTCACTTGTACAATGTACCTGAAGACATAGCTATGTCTGCCTTCCCCTCCTGCGAATACGAACATTGTGCAATGGTGCAATTCAACTTTGCATGATCAAAAGCCTTTTTACAATGACATAACTTCCCCATAGGATGCCAGCCAATAGATTTTCTGAGGTTGCTCTAGCATCTGAAAACATGGGGATTTTCCAGAGTCCATTGTTTACATTTGATGGTCTAGCAGCATTATGTAGAGAGATGGTTTTGACTATGAGAGCATAAGCAGAGCCATGCTGGATTGCAACAAAGACCTGTCTAGTCCAACATTCTTTTCACACAGTAACAGTTCATACAATTGCCTATGGGAAGCCTGCCAGCAGGACATGAGTGCAACAGCACCCTCCATCTTGTACTCTGAACAACTGATATCAATCAACCTGCCTATATTGCTTTACTCAAAGAGGTGGGGGTGCTTTAAAGCCCCACTCATGGTGTATTATTAGCTGGGGGAATTATTATTAGCTCAAATAGAAGGCTACGAGAGGTTGGTAACTTTGGGATCTTTTCATCTATTAATACCAGTACTAACTGCAGAGAACTCTAGTTTAAACTGAAATGAATAGTTTTTATTTGAAAATAACACAGAAAGCAATTACACATACAAAAATGGTCACAAGAACCACAAAAGGCTAATGAAGAGTTTAAGGCAGACGGGTTGGATGAAGGAATAGATTCAGGAGATAGGGCGATAGTTACAAGTCTTGAAGAGGAGCAAAGGCCTCAAACAGAAGCCTGAGAGTGGCATTGAGATGTTCCAGGGGCATGCTGAGAAAGGGTGGCCAGTATCATCCACAGTGGCACATGTTGCTATTGTCTAGTGTCATGGTCAGTCAGGACTCTGAGGACTCAGAAGGCGAGGAGGCTGAGCCAGTAGCAGAAGAGCTGGCTGACTCTGAGTCTAGCCCTGAAGAACCCAGGGCTCAGCAGCCTAGCCCTCCCCCAGCTCAGGGTCCAAGCCTGGGAGACATAGTAGAACAAGAGCAAGAGGTAGAAGAGCAGTCACCTACCTTTAGCCAAAGGAGAGCAGAGAAGGTGTGGCTTCGTCATTCCCAGAGATTAAGAGACAGAAGCTCATCAATCACCCCGCAGCTGGGAGTGGGAGCTGGGCCAACATAAGCAGCTGGGGGAGGCTGAGTTCCTTATTTCAAACAGTCTGTGTTACCTGGAGGAAGCCTCTGCCTGTGACTCTTCTGGAACCTTGCTATTTTGAGACTTTGGATATCTTGACCTTGGACTGCCTTCGTTGACCCATCTGCCGGAACCCTTTTGACCTTGGACTGCCTCTTCGTTCTGCACTCTCTCTCTCTGTGTACTTCTGACCCTGTAGGACTGCTACTGACATCAGGTACTGTGCTTTTCAACTGGGTTGTTGCCGAGCCGGGCTCCTTATCAGCTATTGAGTTGGCTTCTCGACATCTAGGCTGAGATATTTTATCGCCCATTTCATGCCTTGAAGGTGCATTTTGGCCACAGCAATGGCTAAATGATTCTCCCATGGGAGGAACACAGGAGAATTAAAATCCACTGGTTGTCTTTGATGGCTGGGTGACAGGAATTGATGGGTTTATGACAACCTCACATTTTAGAACAGGAGTGGGTTATGAGGGATATTTGCTGGGAATTTGGGTTGTGTAGGTCAGTTGATTGTTTACCATGTGTGACTCATCACCAAAGGGCTCAAGAAGGGATTAGCACATACCTTCCTAATTTACTAAAGGTTTCTGCTTAATCCTAGCTTGTGTGTGTTTACTGAAATATCTCTAACATAATTTCCCAGTTCCTTTTGACCTCTGTCTGACCTCATTTTGGATCACCCCGGTGTACTAGACCCCTTGAAGTGTCCATTATTGCCAATTATGAGGAATTATAGGGAAGGGGTAGTAGGACATGGTAATATTGCTTGCTATAACATTCACATTTTTCAAAGCAGAAATTCATTCCACTTTTATACCACATCAGTATGCAATTTTTAAAAGAAGTCTTCATGAAAATTGTAGTCATTTTCATACATTCTTCTTCATGGACATAAACCTTTGGACATAGAGAAAGCCAATATGTTCTTAAAATTAAAATAAATAAATATCTGTAAGACCATTGGACTGGGATTTGGAGGATCCTTATTCAAGTCTCCACTGAGTCATGAATCTTACTTGACTAGTTACTCGTACTCTCTACCTGACTCACCCCATAGGTTTATTGTAACAATAAAGTGAGGTGTATTGGAGCTATGCATGCTGCCATGAGCTCATTAAAGGAAAGGTTAAATAAAAATGTATGTCATAAATTATTATCAATATTCCCAAATATGACCTTTTTTTACAGAATTTCCCCCTAATGTACACATTTGTAGATGCCGTTTCCTCAACTGTATTCATTCTATTGCTCAATGAACTATATCACAAAATTTGGAGAAGTGTGAAAACTGAAGAATAATTTCATTCCAATCTGTATTATTAGTTCACAAAATGCAAATCAGAGAGTTCTTATTAAAACATGAACCAAATAAATCTCTTTCCCATCCAGATTCTGTTTTTTTAAAAAAAGTCTATCATACGGTAATATGAAATAGGTAATACTATAATTAATATTCCGAGTGGCTTAAGATAACATTTTAAAATAAATTCATGAAATCAATCATGCTGTCTTTCATTCTCAGTTCAAAAAGTTTTTCCTTTTCGGAACAGCACTTCTAGTAGTAGCAGTAGTAAGTAGGAAAAGAGCTGAAGCACTTTACAGACCCTTCCAGAAATAAAGATACCAGACACTTATTCATGGGTTGAATAGGGCCGTTTTCTTTAAACAATTTAAATCGCTGAATTCAATTTGAACTGCAAATGGGAGAGAAGCTGCTGTGGGATTTTCTGAAATATGGGGATTGCACCCTGACCTCCCCCCAGCCATCCTTGAGCAAAGTATCTGAGCCCCAGGAGCCCTCCAAATCATTAGATCGCTGTCCAGCCTGCCCTGTTTTAAGGAAGGCCCACCCAAGTATCTATTCCCCTGTGCCTCATGATTGGATCCCACCTTGGGAGAAAGGAGTGGTATAAATTTAAGAAATGAAATTAAATAAATAAATAAATAAATAAATAAAATTTAAGTAAGGATGACCCTCAGATAAACCCCAAGAGTTACGACTTTATCACATGAAATCAAAATCA
Organism: Gambelia wislizenii; assembly: GCA_030847615.1. Classification (NCBI taxonomy): domain Eukaryota; kingdom Metazoa; phylum Chordata; class Lepidosauria; order Squamata; family Crotaphytidae; genus Gambelia; species Gambelia wislizenii. The sequence continues at coordinate 270,776,296 of JAUMIR010000001.1, read as the reverse complement.
CAGAATTACACTGGGATAAAATGGTAATGGCTTCCTGTCATCACATGAAGTTGTCTTTATACCATGGTTGGTGAGCACTCCAGCCATTACTGTGACGTACCTTTGCATTCATTGGCAAAACGAATGAATAGCTGTCAACATCGCTATTTCCCTGGTATTGATGAGCGTGCAATAATTCAGTCCTGCTGTAGTTCCCATATTACAGTGGGAGTGGGCATTCTTCCCTCTTTTACCCTCCCCAGTCTCAATGAGAACACATAATTCAAATTCCAGTGGAGAGTGTGAAGAGGACCTCTATGACACCCTTTTAGTGAACCGTCATCTTTTCTCAGTACGTTTTTGCTTGTTTAATTGTTAATTTCTTTGTTCCTTTCTTTGTTTTTGTTTGTTTATTTAAAGTGGCATCTTGTAGTAATGGCTGAAACCATGTTCTTGCAAAATCATGGAAGGAGGAGAATTTTTTTTAAAGGCGCATGTGCAGGCCATCTCAAAGTGGCAATGCAGCACTCTTCCAACACAAAGCAAAAACAAATCTTACAATAGCGCAAGCTTCAGTCCTGTTTTTAAACTTCAAGTAGCTGGCTGTGTGATATTCCATTAGTGGCAGTGTTGCACAATTACAACAAAGGGGAAAATTGAATGTAATCACACCACTATGTTTCCAGTTTCTTCAATGGCAGAATTACAGTGTTTATACATGCTCTTGTGATAATGTCCTTAGGTCTTGTCTATACGAGGGAGGAAAATATGAACACGTTTCAAAAAGCAGGCATTTGCAATGATGCGACCTGTCTTCACGGTCAAAAAGCCCCCCTAAACTCCACATGATCCCGTCACCAAGATGGCTGCCGCGACTGATTTACTCAGGTTTTAAATCTGCCGCTCCCAATTTTTTTGGGATATGATAGTTCGTATTTACAAATAAAATAAAATAAATAATAAATAAAAAAGAGTATAAGATCACAATTTTATCGACTTACTGGACCCTCACTTATCCAAAAATCTAACATGGTGGCAGCAGGCGCTTTCCCTGTTTGCTAGCCCTGCCCCCCATGCTCGTCCAGGCAACCAGATTATGCTGCCTGTTCATATCTGTGCAAATGTGAGTGTTCAAACAATTGTGCATTCACATGAACTTTTTAAAAAATCTGGACAAACCCCCAGACGTGATGCACATGGACTTTACAGTGGATTTGGAGGCCCTCCTTCCAAATGACACATATTTATGCACATATCTGTATGAATGGATCGCCGAACATTCGCATTCTGTTCGGATTATCTTGACCGTATAGACAAGATATTAGTCTCCTTCCCCACCCCAGGTCCTGCAACTAAAAGAGGGCTATTCCAGAGATCTCATCTTCACAAGGTGGTACCTTTTTGGTGCTCACCATTGTTGCACCTCTTTCTCCTTCCACTACCTCACAAGTGGCCACCAACAGCACCACCCAAATCAATCATCCCACATGACCGCAAAAGATACTATAGGGCAAGTAAAAAAGAAAAGAAAAGGGGAGGAAATTCTTGCATGACTCTGACACATCCAACAACTGCCTGCACAATACTATAGGTGTGGATGGTGGGCTGAGCATCTCGGACAAAAGAAGGAGGCCATGAGGGCAGCCTGGGCTTATATGCCTTTTGCTGTGCCCCTGATCTTGTGCATTGTCACAAAATGCCACAGTTCACTTCCTATTTGCTGGCCTCATGCCTTCTGGGCCAGCAAAGACATTTCCTCCCCGTGGCCACACTGGATAGCCCTAGTATGGGGACAAACTACACAATATATTTTAAAAGTCTGTATCCAGAGGAATATAACCTGAAAGGGAAAGGAGCAAGGAAAAAAAAAGAGTGAAGGAAAGGAAAGGAAATGTGAAATAATGGAGAACTACTAAAATATGGAGACTGTGCATTAGTGGGCAATCACTGCAAGCTGATGGAAGTGTTGTGGGTTTTCCTTTTACACAAAATAAAGCTGCAGGTGGCCCTAGGCACTGATGATAGACAACTCTCTTGTTGCACATTTCTGGGCACAATTCAAATTGCTGATGACCAATAAAGCCCTATATAGCTTGGGTCTAGACTGAAATGAAGTGAACTGATATGATAAACATTCCATCTGTTTCAACAAAATAGAAATGCTATCTGTGATGGACAGCTGTGTGGACCAATAGCTGTGTGGACCAATAGAATGGTATGGTTCAGGAGCCAATCCTCTGGGAGGAGGCAGAAAGGGGAGGGGCTTCTGGAGGTTTTTAAGTGAGTGTGACAGTTGAAGCAGGAGAAGATGAAATGAGAGGCTAGAAGTGAGAGGCTTGAAGTACAATAGTTAATATAGTAAACTATTTATGTTATGTTATTCACAATAAATCTTTATGTTTGTTCAATACATTCAGTCTGGTTATGAGTGACTTGCCATTTAAGTAGTCTACAATCCTTATAAGCATGCACACCTAAGTACAAATACTGTACTATCCATCTGATTGGGAACTGTAGTTTATGTATTCTGTGACAGCAGTGGGAGGGGAAATCCCCTGTGCACAGGCATGGTGAAAGCAAAGTGATGAGGTGACCAGGCCAATTGTCTGTGAGTAAAAAACAGCGCGGCCGCCTCCAATGCTAGCCGCAACACTCATGGACGACGCCGAAAGAGAAACAGTGTCGTCCAAAATGGACTCCTTGCTGTGCAGCAGCCTCGTTACTGCTCCGGAGGCTGCTTGCGCTGAAAGAGGCATCTGAAAATCTCCTAAGTATTGATCATTTCTATGGATCTCTTGGATCTAAATAAGGATAATTTTGGAGTTAAGAGGTTAAGTGTGTATCTGTTTAACAATAGTTACAAATGGAGAACTCTGCCATGGCCAACTTCAATGGCTTCAAGAAGGGATTAGATAAATTCATTCTGGTTAGGATTATCAATGGCTAGTAGTCAGGATGGTTATTTGTTGTTGCTATTATTATGTGCCTTGTTGACAAAATGTATTCAGAGAAATTTGCCATTGCCTTCCTTGGAGGCTTGGGAGAGTGTGACTTGCCCAAGGCCACCCAGTGCATTTCCATGACACTGGTCTCCTGGAAAGCTACTTCAGTATTCAGACCACTCCTCCATACTGGCTCTTCAGAAAGGTTATGTCAATTCCCATATCAGGGGGAGTATGTCTCTGTATATTAGTTGCTGGGAAACAAGATACTTGGGTCCTGTATGTGGCTTCCCATAGGGAACTGGTTGACCATTGTGAGAACAGAATGCTGGATAGCCTGTTGATCTGATCCAACATGACTCCTCCTTTGTTCTTCGAAGGGCATGGCTGCTTCCTGATGAAACAGTCGTTGTCTTCACCCGTGGGTATGTTGCTAAGTACAAAGGGTTCTGTATATCAGTTTGGTGTGTTTCAAGTTGAAGTGTGCTGGCATAATATCTGAATATTTTTCAGACAGTGTTCTTACACTTGGCATTTAATCAAAGTTCCTGTGGTCTTGTTTTCTGACTCCAGTCCAACATTCTCATTACATTTTAAGTGTTCCATAATGTTACTACAACACTCTTTAATTTTCCATTCTAGTGGGCATATGACTGTCCTACCAAGAGCCGAGACTATGAAAATGCATCTGATTCAATGATTAGATATAAATCAGGGAGGCTGGATCATCTTCCAGTATCCAAGGCTCCCTCCCTCCCTCCCTCCCTCCCTCCCTCCCTCCATGTGTGTGTGTGTGAGAGAGAGAGAGAGAGAGAAAGAGAAAGAGAGAGAGAGAGAGAGAGAGAGAGAGAGGCACCTTTCCTGAAATCCATGTGCATTTTACCTTCTTCCTTCCAATTCATTTGTCCAATATTAGCTATATTTTACTGAACAATTGATCAAAATGCAATCTCAGTGTGCGATTCAGGTATGGAGGCAGCACAGCAGGGAAAAGGTATGCAGTGAGCAAGGGTGTGAAAATGCTTTGGTGATTAAAAAGAACCAACTTCAAAGGAAAGAAATAGAGAAAGGAGGATGTGAAATCAGCCAATTTGAGTTGGATAGGAGATAGCAATGCTGGTTTTTTTAAAAAAATAATCCAGAGCTTGGAGCAGCCCTGGGAAATGTTTCTGGCCAACAGACCATTACATTCCCACCCTGAATTAAACTATACTGAAAAATTTAAAATTTGCATTGATATGTACTAAATAGTATACACACATTGTGGTGTTTTTTTGTTTTGTCTGTGCTATGTTATCCTTCTTTTGGTGATGGATTTCCTTTGTGGGGAAATGCACAAGTGGCCATCCCATTTGTTACTCATAAAAACAAAAAGTAATTGAATTGGAAGGGACCCCATAGATCATTGAGTCCAGCTTCCTACTCAAGGCAGGAACCCAAGCTAGAGTGTTCCTAGCAGGTTGCTTTCCAACTTCTTTTGGAAGATGTTCAGAGAAGTAGACCCCCACCACCTCTCTAGGCAATCATTCCATTTCTAACCCACTCTCAATGTCAAGAAGTTCCTTCTGATGTTCAATCAAAATCTATCCACCTGTAACTTCAAACCATTAGACCTGGCCTTACCCCTGAGACAGCAGAGAACAAACCTGCACTCTCCTTTCTGTGACAGCCCTTTAGATATTTAAAGAGAACAATCATGTCATTCCTCAGTCTTCTCTTCACCAGCCTGAACATGCCAAACTCTCACAACCTTTCCTCATATATTTTATTCTTCATATCTCTTATCATCTTTGTTGCCCTTCTTTGAACCGGCTCTAAATTGTCTGTATCCTACTTTAAAATTTAAATGGAAAGGGATCTTGTAGCACCTTTGATATTAACTGAGAGAAAGAAGTTGGTAGCATAAACTTTCATAGACTGGGCCTACTTCATCAGATGCAATTAGTGAAGTGCCTAGGGACAGATGTTTATACCCATGAATGAGCAGGTTGTGGTTGTAAATAGCAACAGAAATGCAAAACTTGTGGGTATGGTGATGAAGTGACAAGTTCAGTTCTAACAATGGTCATTGGAGGACAAAAGTTGAGAGGAAAGATCAATATGTGGGGAGCAAAAGGTTGGGAGAAAAGATCAATATGAAGGCTATGTGAGTAGATAACCATAAAATGGTGATGGAAGTTATTGGATCATCAATGAACTACAACTACAGCAGCTCTTGGTGACAAACTTTTACTTGCCTACAGACAGCCTCCCAATCTCAGTTACTTGCCTACAGGAGGACAAACTATATGGATGGGGAGATGGGTATAAGAGTGAGTTTACCATAAACCCAGATGCCAACTCTGCCCACACATCACCCACAATATTAGAGGTACTTTCCCTTGCTCATCATCTAATGTGATAGATGACATCCTCTGTCAACAATGCCCAGTACTCTACATTCAGCAAACATACCTCCTCAGTGCCAGAGGATAAACAGACATAAATCAGACATTAGGAATGGGAATACGCAAAAACAAGTTGCAGAACACTCCAATTTCCTTGGACATACCACCTGAGACCTCAGAATAGGAATCCTTGAATAAAAATACTACAAAGGAAGATTGGAAAGAGAAATAGCAGAATTGGAATATAGCCACCATCTCCAGTCCATCAAGAGTGGCTTGAACAGAGACAATGGTTTCCTTGGCACATTACACATATTATAACACTAGTTAATACCTCAGTCTCACGAGGGCTTTCTTGCCCAGTATATCACATCTCCTTTCTGGTTCTCAACCAGCATCATACTATATTCCAATAACTTCCCCCACCATTCACATGGTTATCTACTCATCTTGCCTTAAGGCAATATCTACCCCCCCCCCGCCTTGTCTCCCAAATACCATCATTAAAATTGAGTTTGTCATCTCATCACCATACCCACAGGTTTTGCATTCACACACACAACCTGTTCATTCATAGGTATGCCTGCCCCTAAACACTTGACTGCATGCATCTGATGAAGTAGACTAAAGACATTATCAGACTAGCCCCTTAAAAAGTTATTTTGCCAGTGTAAAAAAAACCATGTTTATGCTGGCAAAAGAACATTCCCCTATACACTTACCTTCCTTTTCCAGCAAAGGCAAGGAAAAGGAATTGAATGGAGCCCCATTCACTTCCTCATTTGAAATCCCACAAGACTTTGTTGCATGGGAAATTTAAAAATAAAAACAAAAATAAAGCATAAAAAGTTTTTAAAAGCACACATACACACTTTAAAAGTCACAAATAATGTGAGGAAGGTAATACAAAGAATGAAACTTACCTGGATGTCCCAATCTTACCCAGAAGTGTTCACACTGGACTGGCCATTCTCGCTGCAGTCACGAGAGTTAAATGGCCTGAGGTTTCACATGCCAGCAATGCTGACACTAAATTGCCACAGGGGATCTATTAACAGCTTCAGCCATCAATAAAAAGGTATGGGTTTGGGGCTGATTTTTGTCAGGGAAAATGGGTGTTGCAGGTAAGATCCGTGAGACCCTGAAGATGAGTTTATCACCAGGCAAAAGGGTCAGCTAGTTTTGCTGAAGATCATAAATCTGTCAAATTGGTGCCTCTGGTTTGTGGTGCCTCATGAGTTTGTGCCTGGCCTCTCAAACCTAAGAAAACAAATGGAGATGGGGCGAGCTGCTTTCTTTTCTGACAGTTAAGTGAATGTTTTTGTAAGCATTTTACTATAAAGGAGGGGGAAATTCCAGTGTGTTTTTGGGCTGTAATTTTCCACCATTCTTGAAGAAATCTTTGAGAGATACAGAGCTGGAATGAATGCTCTGTGTTTTTGGCTGTTTATTTAGTTCAAAAGTGACTTTGTTTGGAAACTTATTTAACCATAAAATAAAGTAGCAAAAGGCATTTTGGACTCCTTGGTCCTTTACCAGATGTATGCAATTTTGGCAAGCCACACATTTTTGGCTGTAACTCTGCTAAAAGCTGTCCCTTCTGTAACTTTTGAAACAAAGGGGCAAAAGCAATCCATGACTTTTGTTGATATCCTAACTCCACAGTTGTAACAATTTTAACCATGAAAGGGCAACGTTGTCTGATCTATGTGCCCTTCTACGGTTATGTGGCATTGTTATGACACCTTATTTCATATGTCTGATAAAGTCCTAAAGCTGCATCTGCGTTGCAGACATAATCAAGTTTGACACCATTTTAATGGCCATGGCTCAGTTCTATAAAATCCTGTGATTTGTAGTTCGTTGTGGCACTAAAGTGCTCTGACAGGGAAGGCTATATATTCCAGAAAACTACAGATCCCAGAATTCCATAGCATTGAGCCATGGAAGGTAAAGCATTGTCAAACTGGATTATTTCTGCAGTGCAGATGCAGCCTTAGTCTATGAAAGCTTATGCTACCGACCTTTCTTTCAGTTTGTCTCAAAGGCCCTTTGCATACTGATCCAGACTAACACGACCATGTCTTTGAATTGGAAATCTACAGTCATAGTATATGTTCCAAATCCTGGTTCTTCCTAGGTGGATCAGAGTAAGAGACTCTCAATAATAGAACAATATTTTAATCCCATTTATCATTTATTAGAATGCCCTTTTAGGCAACAATCCTATATCCACCAACCTGGCTATAAGCGCCATAAAAATAAATGGTATTAGACATGTACAGAATTGTGTTGTTTGTCAGCATCCCAGTTTTTCAAAGGAATTTCCTAATGCTTCTGTTTCTATGCTAGGTTAGTATATAATTACCATAAAATGGAAAATTAATATGCTAAATTAATTTTATACTACATTCAACTGTACTCTTGTAAAATTCTATTCAGGTTCTTGTATCATATCCATTATTACAGTATTTGAGCATGGCATTAAGTAACATTTCAATATGCAATTTGAACTGATTAGCTTTAAAAAATTGAGTTATGTTAATCAACCCAAACTAATATGCAGTATATGAATCTATGATTCTTGCTAATTGCAGTAGGCATACATTGGAGCAATGCAAGAATTGCATAGAAATTGCTCATTGTAATCTGTGGATTTAAAATAACTCATTCATTATATTAACCCCTTCTAGATGTGATTGCAGTGCTCTCAGAGAAACAAGGAGATAAAATGAATCCATTAGCAAAAGATACAAATGTATCTAAATCAACTGTACCAAACCAGTTCTCCATCATTTCTCAGAGCAAGTTTTTGTACCCAGTAGTACAAAACTTTTGTTTGAAATGAACATTAACAAAAAGGAACTCCCCAACATGACCATGTAGTCTTGCATGTGCATGTGTTCTTCTCTCTTCTTCTGTTTGTATTCATACGTAAGGGTAATTCAAAATATACAAGAACACCTGTCCACTCTTCAGCAGCCCCATTACCCACAAGTCTTTTCTTCTTTCACAATTTCCCCCCTTGCCTGCCTCCTCTTCTACACTCTTTCATCAGCTACGTGGAGAGTTGATGGACAATGGGTTTCCTTGACTGTCATTCTACTGAGTCCTTTCCCTACGTAGCCTCTCCCTCATTTCTTCCCTACTGTCTTATTCACTAAGCCAGGACTGAGGAATTTTCAGCCTTCTCAGTGTTGATGAAATCCTCTTCACATCATATCTCACCATTAGCAAGGCTGGCTGGGGGGTGGAGGGAAGATTGAAACACTGTCTCAAGACAGAGGTAGCCCATGTGTAGAATAAGGGGGCTCCTTTTCCCAAAATAAGAAGATGAGGCACCTCATTGCTCAGACCATGAACTTGCAGTGTGCGGAGGGCATTAAATCCCTTGGCCTTACACCAAACTTTGTGAAGTATTTTCTTTCTAACTCCTTTGATGTTACATAGACTTTTGGTTTTACATAGAAGATTCCCCCCTTTAGCAACATTCTTCTTGCTAACAAGTTCACATGAGAAGTTAGAAAGTCTCTTTAAATACAAATACATGGGTTGGAGAGTAGAAAGGGGAAGATCACACTTACTGCTTTTTAAATCATCATTCATCACATATTTAGTTGAAGGTGCAGAAAGAGTCCTGAATATGTGCAGCTTCATGCATGCAGGCTTGGAGTGAGCATCTGAGAACCCGGCAAAAGGCATCATCACAAACTGCAAATATAAAACCTAAGCGCAAATGGATTCTTTATGTATACTTTCAGCTGAACACACGGAAGAGAAAGCCCTGTTGCCTTATGACACCTTCTCCCATGATCCGTGTATGCACAGAAAAGGAAGGAACAGGACTAGAATATTTTTGAATATTTCATAATTTTACAGCCATACAGCAACTGATTGAAAAGCCAGGATAAGACCAGGGGCTTGTCTAGATGATGAAAAAATTCATGGAATGTGAGGATAATGCCTTTTGTTCCAATGAGATCCTGTGGTGATTTGCCATTTTCAGAAAGAGTGGGGCCAAAAATTGCAAAAAACTACATGAGAAAAACCTTCACAGCTTTTCCCATATTTTTTGAGATAATATGTGGAAATGTACATTAGCACTTGCTAGGACAACCAATTCACATCACAGCACGTTCTGGAAGTTGAAAGCTGATTGGTTGGACATGCATGGGGCTGGGGGGCTTGGTGGCAACTAAGTTGCGGGAACCACCATTTTTTAATTTTGCGGTAGTGAGTGTGCACATTTTTGCAGCGGCAAGCCAATAAACAGCTTTTAAAAGCAGAAAGGTGCATTTCTGAACCTTAGATTTAAAGTTTAAAAAATTTGCAGCGGTGGCAACTTGTACAGCATAAAAACACAAGTAATTCACTTGCAGCCACCATCTTGATTTGCAGGCATACCTCCGTGTGAACTTCAAATACAGACAACTTCATGTACCAAAGATCTTGCCAAAAATGTGGAGACAAATGGATGCTGCTGCAATTTTGCATTAATGTGCAGCAATCCACATTATATTGCTTCATCTAGACAACCCCCAGAAGCAGGGGCTCAAGCAATACCTAGTTTTTGTCATCTGTTTGTCAATCTACCTACCTACTTACCTAGTATCAGAGAGTGATCTAACAAGAGGAATTAGCACCAAGGAAAACTTATATCCTAGTACTAATTTGAGGGGGACCACCTTGGTAACAATTAGTCACTGACATTGGCAACAAATGTGGTAATTTGTGTGAGGAACTCAACTTTTTCACCTAGGTTGGCCTAATACAATTTCAGTATCATTACCATGCACAGCAGAACACATTGCCAGAAGCTTTGTGTGTTTTGGCACTTAGAATTCCCTGCCAGATAATGCTAGTATTGTAGTTCAGGGGAGTGTCAGATTAAAGATATTATTGGACGTGGCAAAATTCACAGGATTATGATTCCACAGTAGCGTGAACAGGTCCTGCTATTGCACAATGTCATCATCTTCACGTGGTTACAGCATGCTCCAGCCATGAAAAAGGCATTTCTTCTAATTCACTGGACAAGCTGTGAATAGATCTTCAATATTGATTTTTTTGCAGTCTTGATGGCTTGCGAAACCACGTCCTGTTGTGATCGTGAGATTACAGCTTGAATAGGCAGTCCTCAGTAAGAAAACCTCTGGGTGAGAACCTGAAAATGAAGCACAGGACTCTGATTTTATGAACTATCCCATTTAGTTTGCACATTTTTAGATTTGTTTCCATGCTTGTGTGTTCAATTACTTTGTTTTTTAAGGTATTTTTGGAATTTTAAGTGTGCTAGCATCTTCTTGCTAGAACTGCCAAAATCTCACCCATGCTGAATCACAGAAGTAAACTCCCATTCTTAAAGCGGTAGTGGCCAGCATGCAATAATTCTGTGGTGGTTCTTTCACACCATTACAGGGATCTGCAATAATAAGTGTAATAATGCCACAATGTTTCTGCTATCCTCATTCGCAGAATTACAATGTTTTTAGATGCTAGTCTGATAGTGTCCTAGAGTTCTCTAGTATCAGAGAATTCTATTACCAAAATACAAATTCCAGATTCCATAAAATAGAGCCATGACAGTTAAAAGCCTCAATCCTGTTGTTAGTCCTGACTAGAGCTAGACCCATTCAATCAATGGGATTTACCTACATGTTGATTCATGCCATTCAACAACTGATAAATAGGTCTACTCTAGTTGGGACTTAACTAGCAGGATGCCAACCAATGTGTCATAACTAAATAGTGTGAAACACTCATTGTCTCTCACTTTTATTACTTTTTAATGTTGCCTTTCTTTTCTTCTTCTTCCTCTCTCTCTCTCTCTCTCTCTCTCTCTCTCTCATATTACCCCAGACCTCTGTTCCATTTGTTGTTTTTCTTTTAGTGAGCTCTCCTGCTGCCTCTTTGGAGGCCAAGTTCATATTGCCAGCTGCCAAATCTGGGCAGAGCACAATGAGTTATTTGAGTTTAATATTAATAAAACTCAGGGACCTCATGTTTGCATCACAGCCTCAGTCTCTAAATATGGTAGCTGCTGGGCAATGTTTTGTTTATTATATTATGCCATTTGTAGGCCTGACTGCCACTGCTATGTCACTAACTTTAGAGAAAAGCTGTCACCCATCCCTTGGCAACAAGAGACATCAGATGGCTGCAATCTCATTGTGAAGCAGAAATAAAATCACAGATATATTTGGAAAAGGGTAGGGGGGGAGACTTGTTGGATCCCCATTGGATACAGTGTGTCTGTGTGTATCTCTGTTTAAGGCAGATGTTTGAAGCTGCTTAAAGGGCTCTTGTATCAATATAAATTTCAGGAGAAGCTGGCAGAAGAGAGTTCAGGGAAAGAATTATGAAAGAAAAAACGGTGACTGAATAGTTTCAGTTGAACAGATTGATACTCACCTGCCTGCAAGGAAACCTATCCTCTGTGGCTCCTTTAGGAAAAATACAATGTTCTAGAGGGGTCTGTTGCTTTAAACTGATTGAGATTATTCTGTTCAAATTATCCTAATATTGTTGTGTATGATCACAGCAAACAAACCTGTGTTTGGAACAGCCTTCTAGAAAATCTGTGTGAGACCACCTAGAATCACAGGAAGTGGCCTTCTACTGAGTCAAACTAGGCGTCCATCTAGGGCAGTGTTGCCTAATCTGATTTGCAGGGACTATGTAGTGTTTCAAATAGGAGTCATTATGAGTGCTGTCTGGAGATTACAGGAACTGAAGCTGAGGTCTTTCGTAGGCATAGCATGGAATCTACCACTGAGCTAAAGCTTTTTCCTCTTGCTTCTTCAAAATCCCTTCTCAAAACCCACCTTTTCCATGAAGGCTTTGACACAATCCCTAATAATAATAATAATATAATAATAAAATTTTATTTCTATCCCGCCCCTCTGCAACGCAATCGGGGCGGCTTACAATTTAAAAACTCTATAGACACAGTACCCTAGCCCACCCACCCCTTAAAATAATATTACATTATAAAAGATTAAAACATACAGTAATTAAAATATATAAATTAGAAAGAAAATCATTAAAACATACAATAGTTAAAAAAATCTGATTGCAGCTCAGAAAGGACAGCTGAGTCTTGGGCCGGGATAGTTATTCAGGAAAGGCCTGCCAGAAAAGATCCGTCTTGACAGCTTTTTTAAAGCTGTCTAAGGTGGTAATAAGATGGATCTCGTCCGGCAGGGCATTCCATAATCTGGGAGCGGCAGCAGAGAAGGCCCTCTGGGAGGTCACCGACAGCCTTTTTTCATAGGCTGTAACAGATTCCTCCCAGAGGACTGAAGTGCATGGGGAGGGTCATACGGAAGGAGGCGGTCCCGGAGATAAGTTGGACCCAAGCCATGTAGGGCTTTAAAGTTTATGACCAACACCTTGTACTGTGCCCGGAAACTAATAGGCAGCCAGTGGAGAGCTTTTAGCACAGGTGTTATATGCTCTCTTCTGGAAACACTAGAAATCAACCTGGCTGCCATGTTCTGAACTAGTTGAAGTTTCCGAGTCAAGCACAAGGGTAGCCCCATGTAGAGCGCATTACAGAAATCCAGATGGGAGGTTACCAGTGCATGTAACCCAGTTTCGAGGTCCCTGGTTTCCAGGAAAGGGCACAGCTGGCACTTTTCCTTACCTGCTCACTAACTGAGTACCCGGCCGGGAGTGCCTGCGCCCAAGTCGCAGCACTGGCCTCTCCCAGCCAGGTCTCCGTAAAGCATGCCAGGTCGGCAGCCTCATCCAATAAAAGGTCATGGATAATATGTGTCTTGTTTTTAACCGACCTGGCATTGCAAAGGAGCAGAGTAAGGGTCTGTGGAATGGTTGGTTCGCTCTCCAATTTATTCTGAGAAACAGAGTGAACTGAAGGCGGGATAGCTATTAAACATTGATCCTGCCTTCTTTTGTAACAACTTTTCACTCTGCTGCCGCCATACCTTCCCTTCCCCCACACAACCTCAATTCCCACTCCCAGATCATTCCCGGCCTGTGGTAGGTGTTCCTGGAGTGGGGTGGTGGAGTGACTTTTAAGGCCAGCCACTCCTGGCCACACCCCAACTCCCTGCTGCCTCAGCTGCCTTTACCCCGGTGTAATGGGAAGGAAGGAAGGCTTCCTCACAGTCCTCCAGAGTCTTCTTCTGGCTGGCTGGTAGGTGTTCCTGGGGTGGGGGTGGTGGAGTGACTTTTAAGGCCAGCCACTCCTGGCCACACCCCAACTCCCTGCTCAGCTGCCTTTACCCCGGTGTAATGGGGAAGGAAGGCTTCCTCACAGTCCTCCAGAATCTTCTCTGGCTGGCTGGCTGGCTGGCTGGTAGGTGTTCCTAGTTCCCACACTCTCTGTAACAGAGCTCAGAGCTTGTAATGTTAGGTTTTAAAATTAATTTTATATCGTTAAACATTTGAAATTGGAAAAATAATCTGCCACCACACATTCTAATAACTGAAATCATTTGATTAGTTGATTTAAGGTTAATTAACTCATTTATTATTTTTTTTAGTGTTAGGGCAGACCATGAGATGATCTTGCCGACCACAAGGGAATACATTTTATTGCTTGCTTCTTCACAGGGACTATTTTTGTCCTTTAAAAATCACTTTCATCCAGTCTGGACACACACATACCCCATGGATTATAAAGTTCATAATATGGCTGTTGCCTGGGAATGATGGCTGTCCAATATGGCAGTCTGGAAACTGTTGGGTTGGGAAAGCCTGTCCCAGTGCATAGGATCTGATCTTACAAAAATTTCAATTCAGTTTCCCACTCATTTGCAGGTCTCTATTCTTTGCACCCGTGCCAGCACATGCTACACACTCAGTCTTCAAATGCTTTGCTCATTAAAGGTAAAAAAGGAGTGATTTATTTCAGTTTGAGGACACTGATCCACAGCAAGAACAACAAGTAGATAGCTAAGGCTGCTGACACAGTGCTGAAATAATGCAGTTTGACACTGCTTTAACTCTCATGGCTCCATCCTATGGAATCTGGGGATTTGTAGTTTGTTGTGGCACCAGAGCTTTCTTGCAGAGAAGGCTAAATATCTCACAAAATTACAAATCCCAGAATTCTATAGTATTGAGCCATGGCAGCTAAAGCAGCATCAAACTGGATTATTTCTGCAGTATATCAGCAGCATAAGAATATTGGTCAGTGAATTCAGGGTAGAGATTTTAATCAAAGATGTTCTGAAAGTCTCTGAACATATGCAGAACATTTTTTCTGCACAACTGAACTATTGCATCCTTTCTTCCTCCCCACTCCCAATCAAGAAGTGTGGTCTTCCTTCCCACTCTCAGTCAAGATCAGTAGTAGAGCACATGTTTTGCATGCAGAAGTCAGGCATCCTAAATTCAATTTGTGGTATATTTAGTTTAAATGATCAGGTACCTAACAAGTCCAATTCTTCTCTGAATCCACCTTACCTTAATTGTATCATTAAAAAGTGGTAGATAAAAAGAAGGAGGCGGCCGAGGAGAAGGTGGATAAAAAGTAGGATGGAAAGTGAGGAGGGAGAAAGAGAAGCAAAGAGAGAACGAAATAGGGGGATGGGTCTGAGCAAAACTTTCATTCAATTATCTGTGCACGCTATATGAGCAAGATTACAAAGAGATTTATTACAGATCATTCCAAATAATATTCTACAAGATTGTATATTGTACAAAAATATGCAATCGAAACCAGTCCAGAATATAAACTACAGAGAAGTTACTGAAGAAAGTGACGTTACTGAAGAGCAGAAGTCATAATACACATTCTCCCCTGCCCCCCAGAAGACTCCAGACACTTTCCTTCTATACATGCCAGTGGGGTGGGCAGGGTAGACACCTGCACTTCCAGCCTAAAAGTCCTGACATACTGAGAAGTCCCTTGGGCTTTGGTCTCTTGCTGATCAGACAAATCACTCCTCCCACCACTCCAATCCTATTCCCAGACTCCTGTTGTTTTTTAGTTTCTCACAAAACCAGCCCGTCTGATCTGACCTGGGCTCCAGAAGGTCCCTTCCCCCCTTCCTGTGTTATTGAATGTGATAGAGGAAGAGGTACCCATCCTAACAAATTGTAATGAATTCATTGACTAAACTCTCTAAAGCCTACTTTTAACTTCAGTGTGAACAGGAGAATCTAGTGAGCTAGAGGAAATAGAAAAATCTAGTGATTTAGTAACTTAATACATTAGTGAATTAATTTCAGGGTCTCACCAAGCCTAGTTGGCCTTGGTCCAATCCAAGACATTTTTCTGTCTCAAAAAAGATGCAAACCACTAGTTATTACACACTGAAAATGTGACTGCTTTGTTAGCTAGAACTTACATCAACACTTTGACAAAGGGTTAGCATCTTCTACAGTACCCAAGAAGGTTCATGGAGGCCAGTTGAAAAGTTGGCAGACCAGTTCCAGTTTTATAGCAGCGTTAGAACAGTTTTGATTTTTATGTAGATTTTAAAAAGTGAGTCAGGATATTGATTTTTCAGAATTTACTAGCAGTTTGGTTACGTTTTCTTACTCTCTCATAAGGGAATGTGGAATGTGAAATGCACAGTGCATACATTTTTGCTGTATAGAAGTACATTCAAACTTTTTAGTATTTTTTTAAAAACTCATTTATAACAGTTCCACATTTAGAACCTGTTGCTTTGTGCTGTGAGTGCTTAATCGTAGAATTAAAATAACTTTAAATTTTCAAGCAAGTAAAAGATAACAATGTATAAGAAAAATATTAGGTCCAATCCAACGCACATAAAGAAAAAGAACAGCTCCATTGTTTTCTATGTCTGTGGGATTACATGCAGTTACACATTTCATGCCATAGGTGAGATTTGGTCATTCACAGCATAGTTTTTTTTATTCTTTGGGCAAGGGCATAAACTTGTATATTGAATTAATGATTCCAAAGATAAAATCATGGTGTGTTAATAGGGATGCATAAATAGGCTGAGTATCCCTTATCCAGAATTCCAGAATCTTCCAAAATCTAAAATTGTCCACAAGGGTGGCTGAGATAGTGAGACCTTTGCTTTCTGATGTGCACAAACATTGTTTCATGCACAAAATTATTAAAAATATTGTGTATAAAATTACCGTCAGGCTCTTTGTAAAAGGTGTATATGAAACTTAAATGAATTTCATATTTACACTTGGTTCCCATCTCCAAGATATCTCATTATATATATGCAAGTATTCCAAAATCTCCCCCCCTCCAAAAATATATATATATCCAAAATATGAAACACTTTTGGTCCCAAACATTTCAGATACTCAACCTGTATAGCAAATCCCATTTTTAAAAAAAGGAAACAATGGCATTTCTTAGAGATGAAACAGTATTCATTACATATTCTTCAGTTGCATGGAAAGCCCAGGGTCAAGGTAGATATTAAGAGAAAGTGTATTTGCTGTGATTAATCTCTTTTCCCTCTCAAAACAGGGTTTTCTAAAAGATACATACTTCAGCAATCATACTTGCAGATTAAACTCATATTTACCTTCTTCCAATGACCAATCATACAAAAAAAAAAAAAACCAAACCAACAACAACCCATATGAAACACTTGAGGACAGTCAAGTGCTATGACAAACATCTTACAACAATTGAGGGAGGACCTCTTCTAAACAGGCACTAAATATATATAACTAGACCCTCAGGATTCACTCTGAATTGACAAGCAAAATTACTAACCAGCTGAATACTTTTTCAAGTAGTCCTGATTGTCCATAATCACTTGTCAAATCTATGTGTTTTCTGGGAGGCCTGTCTACTTTATTATTCTTTTTCCCAACCAGTGCAAAAGAAGGAAAACTTTGGCCTGCCAGGTGTTGGAGTTAAAACTATGAGAGATATAGTCCAGGACATCTTGAGGACCAACATTTCCCCACCTCATCCTAAGGCTCATAATTTTGAAAGTAAACTTTCAGGACAGATGGAACTGTTTCTCAAACTTGATAGATTTTGCTCAATATGCTCACCCCAAAACGTAGCTATTGCCTTGCCAAGTCAATATTTTATCCAGCCAAGTCGGCAGAGTCTCAGATTCAGTGCTAAAAATAAATTTAGTAAATTATTAATCATTAAGCTTCAGCCTCAAGCTAATGTGCCTGGCTGTTTGACATGGAACTGATCTTGAAGAAGAAGAAGAAAAAGAAGAAGATGCCCATATATATCAGAAATGTATATAAAATCTTTTAACTTTTTAAACCAGCTGGTCATGGATTGTATTTTAGACCCAAATCCAGTGATGATCCAAAATACTTTACCAAAAGTTCCTTACCATCATCTGCTGCTAACATTGGTTGCAGGGATGTGTCACTTTTCAAAACTTCCAGAAGCCCACAACCAGTATGGTCAGTGTTCATGCTGACTTGAGAATTTTGTGAGTTGTAGTCTGAAAAAAATACCCTTCATCACAAATGATGTCACATCTAACAAATGAATTGTTATTGGAATTCAGACTCATAGTGAGTTGGATTAACCAAATATCCAGCTAACCAGGTAACCCTCAGAGGGACACCAGAAAATTCTTTATTGCTGATATAAATGTATGTGCCAAGATAGAACAGTTATTGAAATAACCGTGCAGTGCACTTCAATGAACCTTAATGCATTCAAACAACTGGGTTATGTGTTTAGTAAGTTCTGATGACTCTGAAGCAGGTTTAAATTATCCTTAAAGTGCTACATTGAATCTTGCATAAGCTATATATGATAAAGCTATACATCCTCTATAAGCTACATAAGCTATATATATGTAGTGCAGATCAAAGAGGGGGAAACCCCCTTAATAGGATCCATATCTTAGTATCTCTGTATTGCAAAGGGACCCCAACTATCCTACCTGTTATGCAAAACTCTTGTGTCTATGAAAAAAGGTCCAGGTGTGTATTGGTCTTGTACTGGGGAATTAAAGCAACTCAAATGGCAATGCGAGAGGCTGTGTAATGTTCAGAATCTTTAGCCCTATGTATAAGGTCTGTCTATTAAATAACAGACAAATCAGGGAGAACTGATTGTGAATGCTTGAGTGGTGACTTTGAACATGTCTGAACCTGCATGACAAACATCAACACTCTCAGCCATTCAGTTAATTGTCAGATGTCATTTAAAGCAGCTACGTTGTCTGTTGTGTGCCAGAAAAATGGTAAATTTAAAAGTCAAGCAATATGCCAATTTGAAATTTTTAGTAAAATTGAACAAAACACCAATGGAATCTTTTCAAATGCTTATTGAGGCCTATGGGGAAGACTGCATGTCTCATGCATGTGTGTTTGAGTGGCACAAAAGATTCAGAGAAGGATGTGAGAACGTGGAAGATGATGAACACCCTGGACAGCCTTCCACCTCAAGAACTGAAGAAATTGTGGGGAAAACCCAGCCAGATTGTTCGAGGAAACTGCCAACTCAGTGTTCGAATGATAGCTGAAGCCATGAACATTGACAAAGACACTGTGTGGAAAATTTTGCATGAGGATCTCAACATGAAAAAAGTTTCTGCCAAGATGGTCCCTAGGGTTCTCACACCAGAGCAAAAAGAGTGCTACAAGGTAATTTGTACTGATATTCTGCAGCAACTTTGAGGCGGACCCACAACTTTTTCAAAAATCATCACTTGATTCCAGCGGGCTCCAAGGTTCACTCAGCCTTCCATCCTTTCGTAGTAAATTGAGTACCCAGCTTGTGGGGGCAATTAGCTAACACACATTGGAAACTGTTTAATGCAGTGTAGATGTGTAAATAGCTATTGCTTAAAACAATTTGTAAGTTGCTCTGATAGCCTTGTGGCTGAAGAGTGGGGTATAAATAAATAAATAAATAAAATAAAATAAAAAATTGTGATGAAACCTGGATCTTCCAGTATGATCCTGAGAGAAAATGACAGTCAGTGCACTGGAAAACACCATCATTACCATGAATGAAAAAAAGCACATCAAAGCAAGTCCACATTCAAAGTAATGCACATTGGGTTGTGGTTTTTTAAAACCAAGCATGTAATTTTGGCATCAGGGGTTCCAGAAGGCAGAACAATGAACCAGTATTATTATAAGGAAGTTTTGTCAAAGCTGGGAGAAGGAGTCAGAACAAAAGACCAGAACTGTAGAAAAATGGTTTCATTCTTTATCAAGACAATATGTTGGCTCACACAGCACTTTCGGTGATGCAGTTTTTGGCCAATAAATGCATTACTACCCTCGAACATCCTCCATTTTTGCCAGATTTGGCACCATGTGATTTTTTTTTCTTTTCCTTACAGTGAAATTGGTGCTTAAAGGAACACGTTTTGAGTCAATTGATGCAGTAAAAATTGATGCAGATATGTTGAAACAGCTGACAGAAACTGATCTGTTCCATGCCTTCGACCAGTACAAAAGAAGATTGCATCAGTGTGTGAGTGTGAATGGGGAGTATATTGAAGGGGACAAGCATTAGAATTGTAATACATATAGATAATGATGGGTTATTGTATCAGTCTTGTTATTTAATAGACAGACCTCATATACCAGTGGAGCCAGGAATAAACATGGCGGCAAGGATACAAATAACTTATGAAGCTTTATTAAACTGACTTCAGGGACATTCACACCACGCATGCACACTCATTATTCAAGCAAACAAGTAAAGCAGGAAAATAGTTAGAAGTGGGTTTAGACTAAGGCTTTAGGGGTAATACTGCACCTGATTCTGAAGCTAGGTTCTCCTCATGAAAAGTGGAATTACTCTCGAGTAGTAGCAGCAGCAGTTGCACCAAAAGTGGGATGGGCAGAACTTAGAAAAGGGAGTTAAGTTTATAAAAGTGGGGAATGGAGCACCTGAATAGGCCAGCAGCTGTCCAGGGGTCAGGAAAGTAAGAGGTTACAAGAGAGTGGGGGGATATGGGATGGAGTGATGTGTGTTCAGGAGGAAGGAGGGATCCCACCAACAAACTGAGATTTTGAGGGGGCTTTATAGGAAAAATCCCCTTTGAAGATGCCATCTGGATAAAAGAAACATTTGTCTTCAGAGAGTTCCCATCGATGTAAACAAAGCGATTCTGGACCAGACAGGAACTGGGAAATGGGGGCATCTTTGGATTGGATGACTGGCAAGCTACCTTCCTATTGATTTGCAGATATGTAGAAGATGAATAGGTTTAGCATGGCAATGAAAACTTCCAACTGTACAGATGGATGTCTGCTTTTCTAGCCCCAAGGGAGGAAGAACCTTTTCCTACATCAGAAGAGATGTTGATTGGCTGTATCTAGGTGTGAATGTCTGGAGAATTTAAGGGGGGGCTTCTTGGCTTGCTATGTGCCATTCCCAGCATTTCTTTGTTTCCTATCAGCCCATGAAAGGCCCAGAGTTGACCAGATTGATATCAAATTATTGCCAATTCTAGCTAAACCAGAGTGGGAGATGATAGGTTTTTCAGTTGGAGATGATGGGTATCATTATACTACCTATTGCTAATACATTTTTATTTGTGCTCTGTTTCTATAAATTCCTTACTGAGGAAATTATGTGCACCCCAGGAGGAATCTCAGACTTTAGAGGCACTTGATTTGCATCCTCAGCTTATCCCCGCAACAGCTATCATCCCACTTACTGGAAAGAGGAGCAGTTCCCAGCCTTGACTTCCTGTCACCCTTAACATCCCTTGTATCCATGTTTTTTAATGTTATTTGCATGTTTTCCTTCTTGCCATGTGTTCTTTTTTGATTTTATTCATTTCTATGTAAATGGTTACCATACAATCCCCTGTAACTCCACTTGACATCTTGCTTGTGCTGAAAGAGATATTATTCTCACTCACCCTGTTCTTAACTATGAATCCAGGTATGCAGAATCTCCAGCTCATGCATGTGATACAATGCATAGAACTGAACTGTGTTTTGCTGGCAGGAAAAAAGGAACTAACTGAGCTAAATGGAAAAGTACTGGGGTTCACACCTGGGCAGACATGCATAAAACTGAGATGTGCTTTGTATGTTTGTAGTAAAATATCCAAACCTAGTAAGTTTGTATTAACATTTGAACCTGCCCACTTGCTTTGGCCTCACCTACTCTGCCCTTGGTCTTCTCCCCCTTGATATCTACTATTGGAATGTGGCCCTGAAACACTACCCAGTGAGAATTTGGGCCCTGGGCAGAAAACGTTTCCCCACCATTGTAGCAAAGACTAGCAGATGTTCCATTCAGGTGCCCATATCACCTTGGTCAACCAAATGTATCAGAAACTTCATAGCATGGCACCATATTTTAAAATGTACCAGTTGGTACAAAAGGGCTGAGTGGGAGAGAATAACTTTAATATCAAGAATTTTGTTTTATCTTTCTACCTGGACAAAAAACCAACAAACAAAAACCCTACTTCTATGCTCAGGGTACGCATATGAAACCAGCCACCCTATGTACCATAGAAGAGAAGAAGCATGTGAAGGCTGGGTGTTCACTATTGCAGAATTTGTGGAACAAGGTAATCCACAGAAGAGCTGAATATTATGAAAGGAAGCTTCAACATACCTCATTCTGCTTCGCAGTGTAGCTCTCAGAAATCTCCAAGCTAAAATGGTAACTTCCAATATTTCTACCCTGTAACAGGCTACAGTTTTTACAAGCTGTTCCTGGGGAATACGTAAAGTAGTAGTCATGACTATTTAAATTTCCAGATTATTTTTTTTTAACCTATCAAGAATTCCCAGGGAAAAAATAGCCACATTGAGGTACTGAAGTGGTAAATAATACCTGTTAACCTACAAGTCTAATATTTCACTTTGCTCTTTCTCAGCTTCTTTTAAAGGCTTGTGAAAGCATATGAGCAGACAGATGGCACAGAGCTAGTATCACTCAAAATGCGAGAGGGAATATAACAAAAGGGTACATAAATTAGGCTCAGGCATTTGCATTTGTGTTTCACTAAGGTTCAACTTTAAGGGAAGGCGGAGGAAGGGAATCCTCAATAGTGTGATGTTTACTGGATGGCACTATAAATAATGATCTTAGAGCAGACATCCTTGGCACCAGTTACACGACAGTTTTTATCATGGGGAAAGCGAGATTTCCTCATCCTGAGTTCATCCCTTGTTGTTTACACAATTTGTCTCTGGATGAACAATATCCTAGGATTGTTGTTTGCATGACAACC
This sequence comes from Gambelia wislizenii, assembly GCA_030847615.1. Lineage (NCBI taxonomy): Eukaryota > Metazoa > Chordata > Lepidosauria > Squamata > Crotaphytidae > Gambelia > Gambelia wislizenii. The sequence goes on along the minus strand of JAUMIR010000001.1, from coordinate 270,753,868 downwards.
CTTTCTGTGACAAAACCCGTGTGTGTGTGTGTGTGTGTGTGTTTTAACATGGGAAAAGGTTCCAGGATATTATTATTTTTTTAGCTGTCAGTCAAGGATGCGATTACTCACTTTTTCACAACATTGGTGATGTATTTCCTGTGGCGTTTCCCACCACAAGAGATGCTATTGGCTGCCACATATGTTTGCAGGGGATGGGGTGAGGGAATGAATGAGACAATCGGGAGCCCAAAGGTTTGCAGTGTGAAAGTCCCTTTAAAAAATAAACCCTCCATGCAGGGGAGGGACAGGTTAGAGCTGAGGGGTTTGCAGTGTAAAAATCAATTGAACAGGGTGACTTATGGCACAGACACACACACAAACCTTCATACAGCCAGGAAGGAAGCCTTTGCTTTCAGCTGGTGAGGCTGAATCTATTGAATGGGTGACTGAGCACTCCTTCTCTGAACTCTGAGCCCGCCCCTGCCCACCTCAGTTTCCGGCCATCACCTACTGCCAGGATATTTTGTCCCGACCTGTTCACATATCCAGTTTTCCACAACCTCCTGAGACTTTTTTAAAAACACGGGACAAACTGAGGGACGGAAAGTCACACTCCTTGGAGAATATATGGTGGCCCCCCTTCTGAAAAGCTCGAGATCGTCACGATGAATGTGTGAACTACCAGGGTTCATCATGACTTCATTTCATGACATTTTGGCCCCCTTGTAGCAGTATTAGATCTGAATACACGGCCCAGTAAATGTTTGAGGGGCCAAAACACAGTGACATTTGCATGGCTACTGCTAGAAATCTGAATGTTAGACTGTACTGTAAAATAGGTGAGAATGCTGTTTTAATACAATTGTCATACAAATCTACCATAATTTGTCATTCTTCGTATCCAGGATGGAAAGATTCTGAGTTTTAAACATTTGAATAAGGATAAAACTGGTGAATTTATCTATACAAACATAAGGCTTCAAGTGTTAAATTCTTCACATTCTACAGTAGATATAAAACCTTGGGCTCAGCTAGACAGGAGAAATAATTGCGGAAAATAGCACCTTACCTCCCTATCGCAGCAGTGTTCATTTGTGCCTACAATTTATTCACAAGATTGCTGGCATGGAAACTTGGCCGAGTTTGCAATTTACACGGAGCATGCCCCTGAAAAAAGATGGTGGCCGTAAGTGAGTTGCCTCCCAAAAATCTCCCTTCATCCCTCCCTTTTTAAAATGACAGATGCAGAAGAGCTATTTTCTACTTGGAAAAAAACTTTTTGTTTTTGTTCTGATGCTTGAATGATCATGCACATGATTGTTCAGCCAGCAACAACAACAACAATGGCAGCTCTGGCTGCTTCCTCCCTTGCAAGCCCAATAGACTGCAAGAAATAGTGAATGACATTATCATGATCTATTTGGAGTTTTCAGCCCCCCCTCCTTCCCAAAAGGGCAAATCTTGACAGGAGATCATATAAACAAAAGGTATTCTGCCCTCATTCTTTCTGGATTTTTTTTTTGGTCATCTAAACAACCCCCTTGTGTCTTCAGCCCTGTTAGTCCTGGATTAGGTCTGAGGACCTTCATCATCTTTTACACCAGCATGGACAACCTAGATATCTTCCTGTAGAAATGACTGTACCTATTGAATTTGTCTGAGGCAAGTGGAGGAGAATTATGTTTCTTTTTGTTTTAAAGAATTCCACCCCCCGCAAATCTTATTCCTTCATATTTGGGATAGAAAGGCACTGAGACCTGAACCCAGTTCCTATTCCCAGCAAGGGTAAATCCCATTGCAGTGGGATTTAGGCCATGAGGACTATTTAAAAACATCAAATGCAGAAGAATGTGCAACTGGCATATTTTCCTATCTCAGCATGGGAGGGAATTTAAAGAGAACAACTGTTTCCACTGTACAGTCTACAGATTTGTGGATTTGTCTGTTCTTTCCTTAGCTTTCTGTTTGTGGTCTTCCTTGTTTGCCCCAATATCCGCCATTATATAATAAACCAAGTTTTTTTCCCCCTCTCAGTCTAGCCTTACTGAATATCTTCACTAGTGGTAGTGATTCTGAGTCAACCCATTCTAGGGCAAAGCCAGGCCTGTTGTTGTTAGTCATCGTGTAAATATTTGTTGTCAAGATTGGTTTTATAAAGTTGTGTAAGTGTTTGATTGCTCATCTGTGCATTTTCACCACATTGGTGAAATGTGTTTACTCTCAAGATTGAAAGTGTAATGTATTTGGATTTTCAGACTTTTTGGATAGGGGTCAAATGAGAAAGATTGATCTTTTATTATCTTAATAGTCTGTGTTTGAGAAGGAAACCTGGTGTGTCTTCTTCTCTTACTATAATGCTATTGTGCTATGTAAATAACTCTGTATGAGAAATCATTTCTGGTATTAGAAGTGTTTATTATGGGAAAGAGGTTTATGTAAGTAGATATTAATCATTATTAGCATCTGTTATGCTGTAAGGCAGGTGAGGACACTATGTGGCCCAAAGGGTACATGTGATCCCAAGACTACATTTTTAAGGACTTCCAGTCTCCTTGCTCAAATTGGAGGAATAGCTTTGATTTTGTTTAAAAGTAAAAATGACCCTTACTATCCACAGTGGGTAATATCGCTAGATTTTTGTTTCCCCCATGGGCTGTTTCAGGCCTAGGAGAGGCCTTAAACAAAGCCCACCCAGAAGGGAAGTTGGAACTTAACTTCTGCATTTGCCTACCCAAGCTATAATTAATGGCTCATGAGATCACTCCCACAAACAAAACTTAGAACATGGGAAGAAAAATTCATAGGCCTAAATCTAGTTCTTAGTCCCAGCTTGAGAACATCTACTGAAGCAAAAGGGGAAAGGATGAATAAATGCTAATGTAAATGCCATTGATTCAACACATATAGTTTAATCTAGGCTGTAACATATACAGGTCCCCTCCTCCATATCCATGGGGAATACATTTCTGGACCTATCATTTATAAATGAAACTGTGGGAAATAGAAAACCCTATTAAAATAATGGATTTCCTGTACAAATATACTATAGAGTTGTGTTGGAGGACCTAGAAATTCCTAGAGAGGATTCCTCTCTATGCATTTTCCAGTGCAGCTCTATGGTATGTGTCCCTATTTTTTTCAGCCATGGATAACTGAAACTACAGGCATTGGTTCCATGAATATGGGGGGGGCAACCTTATTAATTTATCTAATTGCATGAGTATATCCTAATTACAGTTGTCTGAATGACCGATAATGGCTTTATTTGACATTAAATATAAATGAAGTGGTTTGGATACCAAGATGGCATAACTGAAAAGGATTAGATCTCAGTATATTTTAGAGATTATATATAATACTTAGACTCACTGAACTGATGACTATCCCCCTAAATCAGGGGTGGGCAACTGATTGGTGGCCACAGCCAGTTTTCCACCCTGGCCCCCTGTGCTCTCCAACAGCATCAAATTACCTTATTTTCCCTTCCTCTCTTTTCCAAAATGGCAATTGGAAGTGATGGAAAGAGAGAGAGAAAAGAATAAGGTATTGAGTTCCAGTGGGGTTTGGGGAGGTATTGAGAGGGTGAGGCTGAATGATTGATTCTGTAGAGGGGAGTTGGGTGTGATTTTAAGGGACTTTTCACTGAAAAAAAGTTCCAGTGAATCTCTTTTAAGAATTAGGAGGCTTTAGGGGCTTTGGGGAACTCATGGGGGCCTTGCAGGATAGGAAGAGTACAGCCAATGGGCAACAATTTTCTCAACCCTCCCTTAAATCTGTTAGAGCCTCCAAATGCCTCCTTTTCCTTGGAGGCCTATGTGTTAGGCTTTGCCCTGCTTCTGTACTGAACCATGAAAATTGGTCAGTTACTGGAAAATCTTATCTATTTCTATTAGAAGTCAGTGGGACTCAATTCAGAGTGGAGCTGTTCATTCTTTACATCCCACATAGGGATGCAAAGTATACTTGCACACTTTTGTATCTGCAGTGAGGAAGGCTGTCTTGACACTTTAAGATATCCTGTCATTAAAATGGTCAAGCTGCCTGATATGTTTTGCATGTGGGGCCACTTGTAAAAATTTTGTCTGAGGAAAAAAAACCCAAAAATATTTCTGCACACTGGTTATGCATACTGGTCATGCACACTGGCCATGAACTGGTTTTGTGCAAAAAGCAGTTATTGTACAGAGAGAGTTTACACAGAAGAAGTCCTAATTATGCAATGTATCATTCAAAAATATCCAAAAATAAATCTTGTAATCTCCTGTAAATCTTTGAACCTCATTGTTCTTGTATGCTAGGATGCAATAAGCAAAGAATTACATTTCTACTTGCATGTAAAAGTGTATAGGATTACAAACACCTTTGTGGACTGGAATTAGTATCCAAGGTTCAACAAACAATACAAATTGCCTTCTTCTGCATATACCAGCCCAGTTGCTAAGATCTATGCCTATGATCCAACAGTATTCCCATTCCCAAATAATCAGTATTCTGTAACAGAACATGGAAAAGGTGCCATGTTGGACTGCCAGCTCCCAGAACCTCCTCACAGGCTGGAGGTTTCTTGGAGTTGTAGTCCTAAAAGGTAAATTTTCTGGCTGGTATAGGCCCTAAAATTTACACTGTTTTAATCAATTTTCCTGATTTCTCTATGTACCTTACCTAATTTACACAACTTTTCCCTATTTACTGAAGTATGTCCTTGTGTATTTTGCCCTTTCATTTATGTACAATTTAGCCATTTACCTCAACAGCCATGCCCATTGTTTTGTGCACAATTTATGTCTTGTAAATACATAGGGGTCGTTTACACGGCAAAATAAATCCTCAAAGAATGCGACAAGAAGCCTGATAGTTCCCATGCATTTCGAAGCAACAGTGCCCTTTTCAGAAGGAGGGGGTGCAAAAAACCCATAAGTTGTGCAGTATCAGCTTTCGCTAGTTTTCCAGACTTTTTTGATTAAGTTTGCAAAAATGCGCATAATTTGTCATGGGAACTAACGATCATTTACCTTTTCGAATTACTGTGAGCAGAGCTGAGTCCTGATTGGTTGGAGTGACCTTTCTGCTTTATCCAAATAGAGGGGTTGGAGGAAAAAAAAATAACCCTCCTTCTGCTTGCAACCTACCCGTGCTTCGCTGCTGTGATAGTGTGTGTGTGTGTGCATTCGTGTATGCGGGAGAAACAGACGATCGCATGTTCGTCCTTTTGTTTGTTTGTCCTTCCATTCACTTGCCTGCCATTCAAGGCTTCAAACAATCAGGAATGAGGCAAGCTTCTGTGGTGTGTGTGTGTGCATGAAGGGAAGGGAAGCAGACCGCTCCAGCATGCTTTTGCTTGTTCGTCTTTTCATTCACTCCTTTCTTTATAGAAGCCTTTCGGGGCTGGGGAAGGGGGGGCTGACAGATCGCTCTTTCGATTCCTTGTTTGTTTGTACTTTTTCTTCCCTCTCATTATTTATGATCTCCATGACCCCCTCCTTGCTCCCTCCCCGCCTCCTGCCTGGCTTTAATCATCTGGAGGTGATCCCCCCCGCCACCTTTGCCTGTGTGAACTATAAAGAAAACAGAATTGCTCATCTTCCAAAAATGCTGGGGAGTCGTGTGATTTATGCTCTTCTGATGCAAAAGAACGGTAATCCAGAATCTTGCGAACTTTTTGCTGTCGTGGAACCGGTCCCATAGTAAGTCTCCAAATGTGCCAGTGCTCACTGTGTGAGACACATTTCTTGCAACAATTCTCAGGAGGTTTGAAAATGCTCCCTTAGGCTGTCAAGCTGAACAACTTTTAAAATCATAGAATCTAAGGACTTTATCATAGCAATGTGATAATAACATAACAGGCACAAATTATCAGATGACGTTGTCATCATCCCATGGCCATCATGTGTACAAGGTGTGAATAAGGCATTGTTTTTTATCTATGGCTTACCCCATCAATTGATCTTCAGTATCACTTTTTTCACAGTATTGAAGGCATGCAAAAACATGTCCTGCTGTAATCACAAGAATACAGTGTGAATGGATGGTCCTCTTTTTTTCCCCTCCCTGTTGCCAGGGAAAAAAACTTCCTGGTGGCAACATGAAGATGATTGACAGGACACTCTTTTTAGGAACTTTCCCATTTTGCTGGCAAGTTTTTAGGTTTGTTTCAGTGCTTGGGTGTTGATTTACTTTGTTATTTAAGGTGTTTTTGGAATTTTAACCATGCTTGCGTCTTCTTGCGAGAACCACCGAGATCATGCACCCTGGCTAACGTGGAAGTAAACACCTATTCCCAAAGTCCTAGTGCTCATCATGTGATAATTCTGTGGTGATTTCTTCATGTGATTACAAGCGATGTGCGAAAGTGTTATAATGTCACTATACTTTTGCTTTCCTCAATTGCAGGATTACCGCATTTTTACATGCTAGTCTGATAAAGTCTTTAGAGTTTGAAAGTACCACAAGGGACCATCTAGTCCAGCCCCTAGCCATGCTGGAATATACAGCTAAATCACTCCTGAAAAAAGCCCATCCAACCTCTGTTTACAGATCTCCAAAGAAGAAGGCTCCACCACTCTCCAAGGCAGTCCATTCCACTATCAAACAGCTCTTACAGTAAATAAGTTCTCCCTAATATTTAGACGCAATCTCTTTTCTTGTAATTTGAATCCGTTGGTTCTTGCTTCTTTCCACCACTTGGCAAGATCTCTTTTAAAGATGTGGGTTTTGTAGCTGTCTTCTGAAAGGCAAACCATTCCTTCCATTAAGCAGTTAGACAATAAATGCTGAAGAGAAGGGGAATGGAAGCTGTATGTACTGTGCTGCCTTTCCTGCATCTTCTGAAGTAACCTACTCATACCAAAGGGTTGCAATCATATACACACTTACCTAGGAAATCTGGTTAAACTAATTGAGGCATATTTCTGAGTAGGTATGATAGGTCTGCCATGTTGGTTGCCTGGAATACACTTAATATGATTCACAATTTGACAGATAATTTTCTTTCTTTTTCTTTTTCTTTTTTGGAAATAGAAGGCCAAACTTTAGATCTTCAAATGCAAGCCATCTAGCTGAATAATTAAATTTCAAATAGCATATGCCATAAGGGTAAGTGCAGCATATCTCAGATATGTAACTCAGAGTGTTTTTGGAAGCTAAAACAATATCTCCACACATATATTTATATACCACCCCCACCAAATATGATAGCAATTTTGTGTCATGTTTTAATGAATCCTTTTTACTAAGCCAGAAGAACACATTTTACTACTGCAAATGCATAAGCAGTCACTGAAATAAAGAAAAACACATAAACTTCTAGATATGTGAACAAAATAACACTGTAGCAATGAAGACGTCAGGGGCTCCTCCTCCTGTATAAATATACAAATCAAATGTTTTCATGAGAACAGAAAATAACAGGATCCTAACTGGTTATTTTGGAGTATTCTTTCATAGAAAGGTAGAGAGTTGTATGTGTGTGTCTGTGTGTGTGTGTTGTTTTTCTTTTTTTGCATTCAATATTTCTCTTTCTTCTTCCTTTCTCTGCTTCTAATTATTTCCTAATAGAGACTCAAGGAGCTAAAACAGAGGGAGTTTGCACGCAATGTAGCATCCAAATCAAGAAAGGATGAAAGGAAACAAGAAAAAGCCCTTCAACGCTTACACAAGTTAGCTGAACTCAGAAAAGAAGCTGCATGGTGAGTGAAAAGTTATTAAAAGGTTAAAGGAGCAGAGAAAGGGGATATTATTTCCCAGGCGACATGTTGCCATAGAAGAAGGCCCCATGATGATTAACATCTTGAACCAGAACAAAGTGGATATGTTTTTTTATGGTGCTCTGCCTGAGCCGTATGCCACAGTCAGATTTGACAATATGTGATGGAATAAATGTTTCAATGTTACTCTTTCAGCACAGCAAAAATGACAAGGATTTTAGTTAAAAATATGTTGTTTCTTTCTCTCTCTCTCTCTTTAATAAGGATAAACATTATGATAGAAAACTTGTGGAACTAGGTCAGTTATCTGAAGCTTGGCAAGTCTTGTTTTATGAGGAAAGGAATATATTGCTTGTCTATATAGCGTTCTACAACATGGTCGGTGTCATAGACTTGGATCCAGACTTAGGTTCCTGCTGCTTGCTAGTAGACAGGTGACCTTAGCTGATTTCTTCTTCCTCCAGCATTCCCTTTTTGCCCTCTGATAATCTGCTCAGTGTTCGAAGTAGTGCTAGGTGGGAGCTGCAAATGGAAGGGGGAAATGGCAAAAGTTACTGTCCCTTCTCTTGTGACATGTCATTAGGCAGAACGAAGTAGTAGACTATGGCCTACTGTACAGGAGTATAGAGGTGGACATTGAAACTGTCTTATACAAAGCCAATCCATTGGTCTGTTTGTTTATGATGATTGGCAATGGCTCTCCAGGACCTCCAGCAGAAATATTTCTCATTATATGTGAGTTGGCAGTTTTTAAAAGGAGATGTTAGGGATAAGATCTGGAACCTTCTGCATGCAAATTCCATGACACATGGCAATCAGGGTGGGATAGTGCACAGAACAGCAATCTGACAGCACCTGAAGATAAATTTGTCTTGGCCTGGCCAAGTGCTTGGAAAAAGGGCAGGATAAAAAATTAAATATATAATGGTCTTGGGTATGTTGCCATTTTCAGTGTACTGATTGGCTGCTTAGGAGAGTTACCAACCAATCAAAACTCTCTCTTGGGCAGCCAATGAGCACACAGGGGGCGGAAACATGTGGAAAGCTTCAAGGCCTTTCTAAACATGGTGGTGGCAGAGAGGGTCTCCAGTGAGAGGTATGTATGTGTAGTGGTTTGGATGTAGCGGGTGTGTGTGTGGCTGTAGTGTGTGTGTGTGTGTGTAGCGTGGGGGTGTAGCATTGGATGGGTGTGCCTAGTGTGGGGTGGTGTGTCTAGTGTGGGGGGAATGTAGCATGGGGTGGGTGGGTGTGTAGCATGGGTGTGTAGTGTGGGGTGTGTGTGTTTGTGTACCATGGGGGTGCAGTGTGGAGTTTGTGTGTGTTTGTGCAGTTGCATGGTGGTGGTGGTGGTGGCTCTTGCATCCTAGCATGAATGGTGTGTGTATGTGTGTGTGTAGCATGTGTGTGTGTGTACCATGGTGTGCGTGTGTGTGTAATTTGTGTATGCATGATTGCATGGTGGCTGCGGAGGGGCTCTCATGTCTGGGCAGTGTGCGTGTGTGTGTGTGTGTGTGTAGTGTGTTCTCTGTGTGTGTACCGTGGTGTGTGTGTGTGCATGCGGTTGCATGGCAGCAGCAGAGGTGCTCTCACCTCCTGGCATGCATGGTGTGCATGTGTGTGCACATAATAGCAATAAGCCATCAGTGCAATTTTTTTAGCAGAATTGTTACCATATGTCTTATTGGTAAGCTTCCCTCCTCAGAAACCTAGTCAAAAACTGTTCCATTTTTGGTTTTTATGCCAGCCTTAAGAAATCCCCACATAGAGTACATTGCAATAATCCCTCCTTGAGGCTACCAGTGCCTTGGCTAATGAAGCCAAGCTATCCCTGTCCAAGATAGCTTTGTTATCATGTGGCACAAGTAAGTGATTCTCCAGGCCACCCTTCCCAAAGCAACTTGGATCTCTTCCACCACCAGCAGCCATTGGGAGGATAGACAATTTAAAGCTGAAAACTTTTTTCCTCTCAGCCTTGCCACAGTCACCACTGTCTCCTGCCATTAGCAAGGAGAAAGTTTAACCACTTGTGTAATGGCATAGTATATTCTGGCATAGTGCACCAACAAGATTCTGTCCACAATAAAAAAGGAATTCCATCTAAATTCACAGAATGGCCACAAGAGAGCTCTTTCTAATTTGTACTGAGGAGAAAAAGAATTGATCTACCTTTTCAGTAAGGTAGGCATAGTTATCACTTAATTAGTAGGATGCTATTATCTCAGTGGGTTTTCTGCATAAGTTTTAAATAAATGGAGAATCACCATCTCTGAGCTCCCTTATATAAATGGTAGGATAAAAGAATACAACCAACAGGTTCTATCAGATTCCATAGGGACAACATTGTTCATTAAGCAGGATATTGCTAAATCAGCCAGTTAACAAAGCAAAGGGCAACACATTAAAATGAGTGTGCATACATGTTCTTTTGTATCCATAAATAGTTAATGGCTGCAACTATGAGATTCCAACAATTCCATCATTTGAAAGATTAATTAAGGATAGTAGAGAGGTAGCCTTGATCAACTGCAGTTCTCAGATGGTGCAGTTCTCAATAGGTTGACAAACCTCTAGGTGACAAAGAGCTGAGAATTCTTCAGGCCATAATGACCTCCTCCAACCTGGCTTGGTCCTCCAAATAAGCAGAGGGAGGTGGCCAGGCAACAGATTTTTGGTATTACAAAAGGACAGCATAAATGTATGAAGATTAGAGTTGTCAGTTCAGAATTGTTCCCAGTCCTGAGGTATCTGGGCCAAACCCTGAGAACTAGGTGATGTTATTAAGCATTAAGTACCAACCACAGTTGTCATTCATATATAAAAACACACACAGAGAGAACATGTTTTCTCATTTGGAACTCAAGAAAGAAAGTTTACCTAAAGGGCTGTTCCCAGATCAAGGTGAAATAAGTGGATTATTCCTTCTCACTTACTTAGGTAAATAGGATAGTTAATCTATCCTATATGGTCCTAGTCAGAAGGTGGATGTAGAGAAGAATGGTAGGTGAGCACAACAATGACTGGGAAGGAAGGGGGAAACTAATTGAGAAAATACATAAACCCCCTGGAGAGTCTTCAAAGATTGCAGCAAAAAATCAGTCAAGTCTTGGAAATTGTAGCAAGCTGCTGCTCCACTAGGTGAGGTAGAGATTTGCACCTAAACTTTTCCTTTTGCCCAGAGTAAGTCCACCAAAACTGGAGAATTTGCACTCCTGTCTCCCAACTGGAGATGACCCACAAACACTGGAGACTCAGGGCCAGGCTCTGAGATCTGGCAACCCTAATGAAATGATACCCTTAAGAAGATACTACTTTTTCTACCCTTTCACTACCTCTCCATCTAAACAAAACAATCCTTGTTAACCAGGATTGAAACAAAAGACAATGCAATACAGTTGACCCTCCATATCCATGGATTCTGCATCCAAAGATTCAACCAATCATGGCTCAAAAAATACCTCCCTCAATCCAAAAACAACAGATGGTGCTGTACTTTTATTCTTGTTATTATTAATTTAATGCTTTTACATGATTTTAAATTACTACTCTCCTTAATAGACTTAAAAAAACTGTTTTGTTTAATCTTGTTATTGCTTTTAAGGGTATTTTGTTTTAATTTATGTTGTGAGCTGCCATGTGTCCCATATTGGGAGAAAGGCAGCATATATACAATAAAATTAGTAAATTAAAAAAAAAACTTTTTTCACAGTTCCTGTTCCCACAACCTTTTACCTCCTTGGTGCCATCACCTACGCCAGTGTAGGTTTGCCACCATAGTGTGCCAACAGAGTTCTGGCCATTATGTGTATTTTAGGAGAAAATCCACACCTTACAAAACACACAATTAATGAAAATAACATGATGATTGCTGGGCACAATAAGTATAATAGGTGAAATTACATGGCGAAATGCATATGAATTTTCATGTGAACACTTTTTTTAAAAAAAATCACAGATCGGAATGAGCTGAATTTAAGTGTGGGAAAATTCTCAATGTTTGGAATAAGCCAAGTTGAAGATTAGAAGTCATGGTAAATGTCAAAATATTTTAAGAATGTTATGAAAGTATATCTTTGTAGAAGTAAGCAAGTAAGTCAAATATTCCACTACAGTAAGCTGTAGCAACTCAGTGTCAGAAGCCATATATGATATAGAAATTGGATAGAGAGGGCACTTTATGAACTGCTGATGTATGTCACACTTCAAATGTGCAAAGAGTTCTACAAATTTTATTGAGGTGTGCTCACACATTTAAACTAATAGCATTCATCTCATCAGCACAAATTCTTATCTCTTAGCACTGTCTCAGTTGGCTGACGGTCATTTTGAAATATTTTCATAGTGTTGACAGGCAGCAGTTTGTGATGACTGAAACCTTACCTATATTTCTCTTTTACATGGCAGAGTCATCACAATGTAGATGGTTCTACTATTTCTTTTTGTTCAAGTGATGAACCTGTCTTGTTGTTACCCTAAGAGGTAGGGGTTCGTTAGAGTCTCACCCATGATGCCCATATCTGTAATATTTGGGTGAATTATTAGCTCAAACAGGAGGCCTGCAAGAGGAGGGTAACTTCACGGATCTTTTCACTTACGTATACCAGTACTAACTATAGAGAGCACTCCAGTTAGAGTAAAACAAAGTATTTTTATTGGAAATAGAAAGTAAACTAACATTCAAAACATACACTCTTAAGAACCACACAAGGCTATTGAAAAGAAAGGTGGGAAGGTTGGATAGAGAGAGGTCTGGGAAGATAGGGTGATAGTTACCAATCTCAAAGAGGAGGGTTCCATGCAGCGAAAATACTCATATAGGTGTTGTGGGTGGCACAGAGAATCTGGCTGAGTGTTGGTGTCCAACTGTGGCACACTTAGCTGGAGTCTAGGCTGGGATATTTATACCCTTTTTCATATCCCGAAGGTGTAGTCTGGTTATGACAAAGCCTGGATGGCTTTCCCACCGGCTAGACAAAGGGAATGAAACTCAACTGATGGCCATGGTTCCAGCAAGACAAAACATTGATGGTTCTGCAGCAACCTCTTAATGCTTGGTCAGGTAGGAGAGATTTCTGTGAGGTATGGTCACTTAAATGCTTGATTGGATTACTGCTGGGAATGCCCAGGAATAGAAGAAAAGATGAGCACATAGCTCCTTAATGACTGTGTTTACTAAGAAGCTTTCTGCATAATCTTAATTGAGGCTTTCTCACCATTTTATTTCTAGAAACATCTCAGGTCATCATGACCTTAGACTAATCTCCAATCTGCCTAATCTCCCAGCCAAGTATCCAATATTTCCAGTTATGGACTATCACGGGGAAGGGCAGTAGGGAATGCTAACATTGTGAACTGGCTCACAAGTGGAAAAACCTTTTGATTCAATGCCATGCAAAGCTCTTCTTAGCAGGGACGGTTTAAGGAATTTTGGGGGCCCCTGCAATGCTTTACTTTGGGGGCCCCATATGTTTTTCTCAGATCAATGTAACCTAACCTATTCACCATACAGGATGTTCAGATTATAGTAGGACCCCTATATCCATGGATTCATTATTCATGGGACACAAAACAGCACACCTACCATAGAGTCTTCCTAGAAAATGTGTCTTCCCTAGCCTTTTTCTAGGCCCTTCAAGGCAACTCTATGGTATTTTAAACCAGAAGTCCCATTATTTTCAATGGCGTTCACTATTATTCATGGTTTTCAGAATCCGCGCCCCCCCCCAAACCAATCCCCAGTGGATAAGAGAGGCCTACTATATTACATAATTTGCCACCAATAATTTAGTTTAAAAACTATATTATAGGCACTAACATAATATTTTTTGTTTATTAGCAATTAATGTAATGGTGTAGATTTCCTCAAAGAAAATAAAGAGTAGACTACAAGCTAAACATGAGTTAGCAGTGTGATGCAGCAGCAAAAAATGCCAATGCAATTCTAGGCTGCATTAATAGGAGTAGTGTCTAGATCAAGGGAAGTAATAGTATCACTCCATTCTGCTTTGGGCAGACCTCACCTGGAATACTGTCTCCCATTCTGGGCACAACAATTCAAGAAAGATACTGAAAAGGATGGTGCGAGGTCTGGAAGCCATTACACCCTATGAGGAATGGCTTAGGGAGCTGGGTATGCTTAGCCTGGAGAAGAGAAGGTTGAGAGGGGACATGATAGCCAAGTTTAAGTATTTGAAGAGATGTCATACTGAGGATGGAGCAAGCTTGTTTTCTGCTGCTCCAAAGACTAGGACATGGAACCATGGGTTCAAACTATAGGAAAAGAGATTCCACCTGAATATTAGGAAGAACCTCCTGACAGTAAGAGCTGTTCGGAAGTGGAATACACTGCCTTGGAGTGTAGTGGAGTCTCCTTCTTTGGGTTTTTTTTAAACATAGGTTGGATGGCCATCTGTCAGGAATGCTTGGATTGTGTGTTCCTGCAGGGCAGAAGCCGATCGGATGGGATTACTGTTGGGGTCCCTTCCAGCCCTATGATTCTATGATTCTAGGCTGCATTTAGAGCCTTGGAAAGTTACTCTTCGATTACACCTCCCAGAATCCCCCTGCCAGCACCCTTCTCAAGGTCTGGTTGCATCATTCCTTTTCCAGCATTCTCTAGCCCAGTGGTTCTTAACTTGGGGTCCACAATGTCCTCATAGGGGGTCCACAAAGTCTTGAAGACTGCTTGGCCCACTTCCTCCCTGTAGTGGAGCAGCCACGTGACAGGAACGAAGGCAAAGGCTGGCTGGCTTGGCCTGCACATTGCCATTCAATCCACTCCAGCCACAAACTTGCAGGAAGATGCAACAGTGTCTCTGAGGGAAAGTTTAATGGATGGTGTAACTGCATTGTTGTTGTTGTTAGCTCTTATTATTAGCTATTTTTTATTAGGTTTTTAAATCTTGAGTTAAGTCTTGGGGCAACAAAAAATATTTAAAGGGGCTCCCTGGTAAAGAAAAGGTTAAGAACCACTGCTCTAAGCCAATGCCTCTCACATAACACTAATGCAACACCGGTGTTTTAGTGACAACAATAAAACCATTGTTCCCAGTAATATTACTCCACATTTTAATTTATATTCTTCTGTTAAAAGAGCTAGAGTGTTGTAGAAGTTTCAGCATTGCCCTATGACTGTGGAGACCAGGCTTTGAATCCTTACTCAGCCATGAATACCCACTGGCTGACCTTGGGCAAGTCACACTCTTTCAGCCTCAAAGGAAGTCAAAGGCATACCCCCTTTGAACAAACCTTCCCTAGAAAACTCCATGGTAGGTTGGCCTTACTCAGAAATGACTTGAAAGCACATGGGCAAACACACACAATTTTTTTTTGCAGGCTGAACTCAGTTGGCAGCAAGTGGAGGAAGCTGAAGAAGACCAAGGAGGAAAGGGAGGGGAGAGGAACCAGGACATGTTAAGAGGAGCTGGAAAGATGGGCTGGAGTGGATCTATGTGCAGGGCAGGGCAGGGCAGGGCAGGGCAGGGCAGGGCAGGGCAGGGCAGGGCAGGGCAGGGAGGGAGGAAGGAAGGAAGAAAGAAAGAAAGAAAGAAAGAAAGAAAGAAAGAAAGAAAGAAAGAAAGAAGCCCTTTCTGAGGGAGACAACCCTCAAATTCCCTGTCTCTCTCACACACACACACTCACCCTTTCCAATCTGCCTCTCCCTCCAGCTTCTGCCACGGAGGGCTGCTGTTTCTTTCTCTTCCTCTTTGTCTTTCTCTTTAGTTTTGGAGAGGCTGTTTTGTTTGTTTTTTTAAAAAAGCCAGCAGGAGGTTTTTGGAGGAGGAGGGTAAGAGGGGGCTCCTCCCGGCTGTCTCCTTCATCAGATTAAGGAGGCCAACACGGGGCCCTCTCTTGACCTCGGGGCCCCCTGCCAATGCTGATTTGGCAGACAGGCTAAACCGGCCCTGCTTCTTAGATTGGAAGTTACAGTTCCCCCAGAACCACAAATTTAAATATTTCACTATCAGACCTTAGACAACATTGGGCAAAGAAATACATCTCCCAGAATTCCTCATCTACTGTGGCCACCTAGTGCCCAATATCATAGGGGTCCCTGATGGAAATAATCACAATGTGAATATCTTTTTAAAAGTTATCATATTGTCATCCAACTGGATTACACCCACTGAATTAAAGGAAATTTATTGTTGTTTT
Organism: Gambelia wislizenii; assembly: GCA_030847615.1. Lineage (NCBI taxonomy): Eukaryota > Metazoa > Chordata > Lepidosauria > Squamata > Crotaphytidae > Gambelia > Gambelia wislizenii. Next base: position 270,738,032 of record JAUMIR010000001.1, on the reverse strand, counting down.
TGCTGCTGGTATTGTTGTTTACCTTCAAGCCATTTTTGGCATACGGCAACCCTATCATGGGATTTTTCTGGCAAGATTTGTTTAGAGGGGTTTTGCCTTTGCCTTCCTCTGAAGCTGGGAAAGTGTGACTTTCCCAAGGTTATCCAGTGGGTTTTCATGGCAGAGCAGGAACTTGAACCCCAGTCTCCAGAATCATGGTCCAGTGCTCAAACTACTAATCCACACTGGAACTTGCTGTTGTTAACTGTTGCCAGGTTGACTTCAACTTACAGTGACCCCATTAATGAAAGACCTCCAGATTAGCCTATCATCAATATCTCTGCTTAAGTCTGGAAGACACGGGTCTGTGGCTTCCTTGATTGAGTCTATCGATATGTAATGCTGCCTTCCTCTTTTCCTACTGCCCTCTATATTATCAAGCGTTATTCACTTTTCTAGTGAGTCATGTTTTCTCATGATATGGCCAAAGTACAACACATTCCATTTAGTCATCTTGGCTTCTAAGGAGAGTTCAGGCTTGATTTGCTTTATTTATTGTGTTGTTGTTGTTGTTTTTGCAACAATCCATAGAACTCTTCTCTAGCACCACATTTCAATTGAGTTGATTCCTTCCCCCCCACATCAGCTTTCTTTACTGTCCAGTTTTCACAACCATACCTAGAAATTGGAAATACGATGGCATGGACAATCTTAACATGGACAATATAATAGTATTCATTGTAGAACTTTACACTTCAGGATCTTTTCTAATTCCTTCATAGCTGCTCTTCCCAGTACTAGTCTTATTCTGATTTCTTGACTGTAGCCTCCATTCTGATTAATGACTGAGCCAAGGTATGGAAAATCTTGATCTATTTCAGTGTCTTCTTTGCCTGCTTTAAAGTAATGTAAATCATCTGTGGTCATTATTTTTGTTTTCTTAACGTTAACTGTAAACCTGCCTTTGCACTTTTTTCTGAGACTTTCTTCAGTAATGATTCCCAGTCTTCGCTATTTTCTGCTGGTAGTATGTTATCATCTGCAGATCTTAAACTGTTGATGTTTCTTCCTCCAATTTTCATGCCTCCTCCTTCTGAGTCTAATCTTGCTTTACATATAATACATTCAGTGTACAAGTTAAACAGGGTGATAAAATGCAGCCCTACCTGACCCCCTTGCCAATTGGAAACCATTCCATTTCTCCATATTCTGTCCTGATGTGCAGATTGCATCAGGGCAGTCAAATGTTGGAGCATACCCATTTCTTTAAGAGTGATCCATAGATTTCATGATCTACACAATCAAAGGCTTTGCTATAATCTATACAGCACAGGCTAATTTGCTTCTGAAATTCTTTGGTGCACTCTATTGTTCAACGTATGTTTGCAGTATGATCCTTAGTGCCTCTTCCTTCCCTGAAGTCAGCTTGAACATTTGACATTTTTTATGCCATATATGCTAAAAGTCCTTGTTGTAGAATTTTGAGCATCAGTTTGCTTGCATGGAAAATTAAATCATTTATTTGTACTTGGTAATGTGAACTATTCCCTTGCTGATTGTAGAGCATCCACACTCTTGGTTTAAATTTTCCTTTGATTTCTCTGATCTTATGGAAGAGGTCTCTTTTTCTTCCTTTTTGTTGTCACCTTCTATTTCTTTGCATTGATTATTATACTAGTTCTCCTTGTCCCTGCACACAGGTTATTGAACAGTTGCATTCAGGGTTTCTGACTCCATTACTGTCACCTTTTATTTTTGCTTCTCGTCTGTCCTTGACTGCTTGAAGAATGTCATCTGTTATCCACTGAGGCTTCTCTTTCTATGGACTTTATCAGATGAGCCTCTAAAAACATTCTTTGCCTGCATAATTAAAGCCATTTTTATGCCGGAAAAAGAATGCCTCCTACCAAACTTACCTTTGTCTCCTGGTAAAGGCTTCCCCAGCAATGAAGAGGATTCTTGTGAGAAGACACTTGCATGGAAAATTAAAAAAAAAACCAAACTAAACAAAAACAACAAATAAATTATTTTAAAAAGCACATACACACCCTTAAATACATCCAACTAACTTGGGGAGGGTCAAAAAAAGTGTGTCACTTACCTAGATGTCGCAATCTCACCTGGAAGTGTTTGTGCTGGACTGGCCATTCACACTGCATTCACATGAGTACAATGGTGTGAGGTTTCACATGCCAGCAATGCTGGCACTAAAGCACCATGGGGGATCAATTGATGGCTTTAAAAAGTGCAGGTTTTGGCCAGTACATAAACACCAAAGGGCGGCATTGTCTGATTCACGCGCCCTTTTGCGTTGATGCTGTATTTAGTGCATCTGATAAAGTCCTTTTTGGCTGCAGATAATGTCTTTTTGCATTCTTCACTGGCAATTTGCCTGGCTTCAGCCCAGAGTCCTTTTGATCCTGGTCCGTTAGGCTTAATAGTGCAAATCTATTTTTTACATTAACTTTAAATTCTACAGACATATTCTTCAGGTTGTATTTCAGCCTGATGGTTGGTTTGGCCTTTCCTTTCACCTCTGAGCACATCAACAGCTGAACATCCTTTCTGCTTGAGTCCATTTACGTCATTAGCCACAGCACTACACGTAGTTGTCGTCTGCTGTATCCCAGTAGCTCGTTGAGTACCATCCAGCCTGGGAGTTTCATCTTCTGGCACTATCTTTTGTTTCATTTTGGATTGTCTCATCATAGGGTTTTCCTGGTAAAAGACCTTCAAAAGGAAGTTTACTGTGCATTCTTCTGTGTAATAGCAACAGGCATTAGCTATCGTGCCATTGCCTCTGAGAGAGCCTCCACCGTCATCACCCGCCATTACTCCTGCTGCCCAGTAGCTGTTTGGCATATGTAGTTTGGCTCCTGTCTGACATGGGAGACCCTACCAGTAGCACTGCTGCCATCAACATAACCTCTTATCTCACAGGAGCACACAATCCCACCACCACTGAAAGGTAGTGCCGTTGGATAAGGGACGCTGGAACTTACATACATGTTAACTTAGCGAGTTCCTATGATTGGGTCTACTACTGTTGGTGTGTGTGTGTGTGTGTGTGATTTTATAAAACTAAAATCAGTCTGAGGACTATAGTTTCATACATTTTACCATGAATTACCAACCCCTTATGAATTACCTACCCCATTCAGCTTTTTGACATGTCTTTTCATTTCTATTTTACACCTAAACAATGGATTCTGAGATATAATTGTAGACACACAGGAAGCATGTAGCCAAACAGAGATCTGAACCAATCTTTTTTTGTTTATTTCTGAATATTGATAAGCACTTACTTCTAGAAATTTCAAAGTATACCACAATAATAAAAATATGCTCCCCCCCACCCTCTCTCTCTCACACACAAATATACAACATCAATATTATCCATAAAATACATGTCAGGATGAACTGGAATTCTTCGTATTCCCCATTACTGGTAGGAGATGGGTTATTTACTTAATTGACATAGATGTATTTTTTTTCCTTCTAGTTTTATCCAGCACCCCTGTTCTCTAATTTGAGTGATACGGAACAATCTGTCATACATGCTTGTATATAAAGGAATTAACTACTGGTGGGTAAAATGGGTGACCTTCAAGTCCCCTTGTAGAAACTGTAGCATTAGTACACGAAATACACACTATTTAAATCAGAAAGCACTTAGCCCCAGAGGTTTCCATGCAATTGAATCATTTTAGGTACAAGAACTCTGATTTACTATGTTGCAGGCTGGGGTGTGCATGATTATTTCCTTTTCCTTATTCCTGAGGCCTTTGTAACCTTTAAATAACTCACAGCCAGAGGTCCATATCCAGCTCCTCATGCTGTGCTAATGATCACATTATACCTAATGGCATATTTATTAATGATGGTGCTTTGGAGAGGATGAAGGACAATGAATCAATCTATGTGTATACATATCTGAAATTGCAAGCTGGACCCCTGGGGTACTGTATACATTTAGACATTGCTATAAATGTTTTAGAAATACAGCTAAAGAGCTCTACATGGTATATCAGAAAGCAGGCAAACCTGTCTGGAAGAGGGTCTGTGTGCACTGAGAGTGACTGTTTAAAACGACTGCAGGGGTTCCGTGCTTCTCTTTACTCAATAGCTCATGTGTCAAATAAAGTCAGTCCAAAACTGTGATCACAACATGCATTCCCCAAAAATAGTTAAAACATGGGGGGAACTGAAGATAGGTGGCACAGTGCATGTTTTACATACATGAGTCTCCAATAGGGATGGGAAAATACATTTAAAATATTCAGAAAATGGATGTTTTCCCCCTCTCTCTCAAGTATCAGGAAACACTGATGAAGAGGATATTACATTGATGAGAATCTTCATAGTGTGGGATTTATTCTATGGACTTTTCAGATGTCTCAAATACACCGCAAGCAGCCTCGTCGCATTGCGAGGCTGCTGCGCTGCAGGGCGTCACTTTCGGATGACGCTCTCCCGCCGGTACTGTTGCGTTTGAGTGTTATATTTCGCCAGTTTTTAAGCACGAAAGTTGATCGTGATTAAAAACTGGTGAAATATAATGCTCAAATGTCCCCGCGGTACCGCAACAGTACCAGCAGGGGAGAGCGTCGTCCAAAAGCAACGCCCTGCAGCGCAGCAGCCTCGCAATGCGATGAGGCTGCTTGCGGTGTATTTGAGATGTCCGAAAAAGTCCTATGTAAAATTCACACATGACTTTTTGTCACAAAACAGCATTTTCTATACATAAAATAGTATTTATGCACAGAGATATGATTTTCTATATAGAAAATGCTGCTTCCTGTAAAATGACACATGCACATTTTGTGCAAAGTAAGCCTCTTGTGAATAGTATTTGAAAACTGCACAGTTCTCAAAGACTTTCTCACAGTGGGAAGAAAATTGCTAAAATTACTCATTGCTTTATTTTAGAATGAAATTAGCAAAGATTCACATCCTTTATTCTCCAAGTTCAGAAGCATTTCTTCTGAGATGATCAAGGGCTGCACACCTCTGTCTAAGAGATTCAGGACAGATGAAGTCAACTGAGGATCTAGACTTTCCACTAAATTTTACTGTGTTTGAAATCAACACCAAGGATCCTGTTTGGTCAAAATACTGGTGGAAGTTCTAGAGGAAGCTAAAACGATCTTAATCATTTAGATACCTGTGAAATTTCATAGATAGTTTGGGTGGGGAAATTAGGGGCCACTCTTAGCTAGTGCATTTCAGCTCTTTAAGATAAAGGCAATTTACCTTTCAAGTAGCTTACAGCACTCTGAAGCCTCTCGCCCCCCCCCATTTGTCCATTCCATGGTTCATGAGGAGTGATAGGACTGCAGAAGCATCTGGCTATGTCCCTTTGTCCAACCTGAAATGATGACATCAACACTGAGGTCTACCAGGATCCTCCAGTGGTCTCAGCACCATTGTAATCTTTTCACATCTGATTACAGGGACATAGCCAGATGCTTCTGCAATCCTGCCCATTCCTCATGAAGCATGGGATGGCCATGTGGGGTGCTTCAGAGGCTATCCAGTAAGTCAGGGTTTAGCATACAGCTCAGTAGTCCTACTACACTATGCTGAGCCATATAGTACTATGGCCAGTGAGTCCTAAGAGCAGAAAATTGGCCTTCCAGCCCACTGCAGTTGTCCACCCCTGTACTATGGAATACCCTGTGCCTCATTGAAACCAGTCCTACTATTAGGCATGATAGCCATGTTTAAATATTTGAAGGGCTGCCATACTGAGGATGGGACAGGCTTGTTTTCTGCTGCTCCAGAGACTAGGAAATGGAGCAATTGGTTCAAACTACAGGAAAGGATTCCACCTGAACATTAGGAAGAACTTCCTGACAGTAAGAGCTGTTTGGAAGTGGAATACACTGCCTGGGAGTGTGGTGGAGTCTCCTTCTTTGGAGGTTTTTAAGCAGAGGCTGGATGGCCATCTGTCAGGCATGCTTTGATTGTTTATTCCAGCTCTATGATTCTATGAACATATGAGGGCCAAGTGTTGAAAGATATGTGCATTTCACAGCCTGATCTGTAACTCTGAGGCAACCAATTGATTAGCTTCTGTATGTAGAATGTGGGTTGCCCTTCTGTTTTTTGTTTGCTTGTTTTGTCTTGGATCACCTCAGACATCCCAGAATCTTGGGTTGACACTGAAACTAATAGTGCAATAGTGCAAACTAAGAGTGCAATTCTTTCCACCCAAGGGGTGGAAAGAATATTCATTGTCATTTATCTCCAGGATGAATTGTTTTCCTGACACTTGAGAAATCCTGCAGGGAAGAATAAGGCAGTAGCAAGAGTTTTGAGCTGTTTTCTTTCAGCATTCTTGCATCCTAGAGTGCTCCAAGAAATTATTTTGCATTGCAATAAATATTTTTATTTTATTTATTCATTCAATTTATAAGCCATTTTTTCCCTGGGATGGGACCCAAAGCAGCTTACAAAATTACAAAACCATGCAATTTTATGTGGGGGAAAAATGTAGGTTTTGTACAGAGAGCCTGTTTCTTGCACAGCAAACAGATTTTGTACCAAAACAACAACAACCCCTAGTTGTATTTCTGTGCAGAATAATTACCCAGTTTTGCTAACAGTAAGCCTGAAGACAGAGAACTGTTTTGTTGCTGTCTTTGCTTGAAAAGTGCCATTTAAAGTAATGGTGATATATAAATAGAAGAAGAAGAAGAAGAAGACATAATCTGTGCAGAAGTATTCATTTTCTTCTGCAGTAGGGAGAAAATGAGAAGAAAATGTTTTTTCTTACATGCAAGGATATGACAATTGGAGATTAACATTTCTGTGCTGGACAAATTCAGGATTAAACACGGAGACTTCAGCATTTAATTTATATCATCACTTCCCAAAATATAACTTACATACTTGTGAAACAATGATTTTCCAGCATTGCTGACACACACAGATAATGATTTTAATATTTATGGGATAGGGTCATAATAATGACATGGATGATTAATGACACTGATGTACTGGGTTGCATATGCCTTAGATCTGCTTCATTTAGCTTCAGTATCTAGGCTGCATTGGAACAGAAAAACAAACCCTCCATCTCTCATTTTTTTCTCTTTAGTAAATCTTCACCCAACTCCATTCATGTGGAGTCCCCATGCAAACAACCATTTGTGAGCAGCCACAAGTTCACAATGAAAATCCTACCTGTTGGGACAAACACAAGCTCAAGGCTTGATCTCATGTCCCATAATATGCAAAACCAGTATGCTGAAGAATTTGTGGTGTGTGTGTGTGTGTGTGAGTGAGTGAGAGAGAGAGAGAGAGATGGACCTAAATTACCAACACATTTCTCCTAAAGAAACATTGAAGACAATTTTTGTCATTCTAGGAATTTTTACTGATGACCCATGAAAGGCCTCCAGATCTGTCCTTGTAGCTTTCAGATGATTCACTAGTTCAAAGACCTCACTATCTTCCTGACTTCTAGTGGACTTTCCCTCTCCCCCAGAGAACTACATTAGATGAAACAATCTAATGGCATCTAAATAAGTGTCCATTTCCCAAAGACACAGAAAGCTGCTACTTGGAGAGGAATGTGGTCTGACATACTGAATGAAAATGAGTGGAATACCTGGAATATTTTTTTCCTCATCCTTCATAGTATGGCAAAGATTTTTTTTTAAATGTTTGATAATACCTTCCTTTTTAATTAGGCATGGTCTTAACCAAAATAAATATTAAGGATATACTTTAGGAGCGTTTGTCACAGCACAGGGCAGATCCACTCTGCGGTGGCAATGAACACTATCACTACAATTCCAGCATTTGAATTCCAAGAGGTTCTTCAGGACTAGAAGACAGGAAGACAGTAGCTGGCTTTAAATCTTAGATTTCATCATGTGAATTGTCTGCTGGTTTCCAGGGTGTCAGGTTTACCATCATGAGATCCCATGCTGACAACATTGGAAATGAGGCCAGTGAGGTAGTGAAATCAATGCTCAGAAGGATGAAACCCCAGGATCTTTTAAGTAGTGGGGCGATGCCATCATCTGCCACCTCCCTTGGACTCCCCAGTTCCTTCTGACTTTATTTATTTATTGGATTTCTATCCTGCCTTTCTTCCAAGATGGAATTCAAGGCAGATGACAATAGTTTAAAAATACAACCAAAACCGCACAGGTTACAAAAGTTTAAAAAGAATTAAATTAAATTTACATTATTAAAATATAGTTAAAAACATAATTAAAAACATAAAATGGATAAAAACACATTAAAAAACAGCACACCAAGTAAAATTCACGTTACAAACATGAATTTTAGCTTTAAATTTTAGCTCCCCCTCCCCTGTTACTGAAGGGAAAATGGATTTTACCAGCAATTTGGGTGTGGTTTTACAAAAGTCCTGCTCCTGCTAGAAGTGCTAACCACAAGAAATTGTTGTAGATTCAGACAGCCACCTGCATGCTTTGGCATCTCTGTGAGGGTGCTGCTATAAAGCCTGCCCTAGTGAAGTCCTGTACTTCAACATTTACCATATTATTCAGACTGCTTACTCTGAGTGTGCAGATCCCCTCCCCACTTTTCCTGACTACCAGTCCTAACAGGCTATAACAGGAAGAAGCACCATCACTTGCATCTCCACTTTCTTTTCACTCTGCACACTGAGTTTAGAGGAAGAAAACAACCAAATGCAACTAGCAATAGCAGCAGCAAAAAGAGGTAGACTGCCAATGCAAAGCAGATGGAGGAGGCATGGAAGACATATAGGCCAAGACCCTCCCAAACTCTGTAGCTGGCACTGCTGGCAGCAGAGGTCATAAACTATTAATTACCCCTCTGCAGTAACAAGTGGATTAAAATTTGCAGTCAGACCTTGGGCATAAAACTCTCCTTAGTATCCAAGGTATGCGAATATATGACAATTCTTTGCCTTTCAAATGCCAGGACTATGAAATGTGTGTATACGTGTTGGTTACCATTGCATTGCTAGACATATCTTTCATATGTTTCTGAATTGTCCCTTGATTGTACTGACAGAAATGCCTTTGTTTTTATTCTCTTTCAGTGCTCCAGGGAGTGGGCCTATGTTCAGATCCACCACAGTTATGGTTCGAGATAATTTGAATGAAATCCCTCAACATGCTTTCATCGACTCTGCTAAAAAGGAACAAGGATTCAACTTTGCATTGTTGCACAGCTCAAAGAGTGCTGGCAATGTTACATCAGTGGCTTCCTTGTCACTTGCAAATAACAGTAAGCCAGAAATTGACAAGCTGGGGGATCAAATGCAAGGACTCCATGGACACAAAGTGGGCTTCTCTTTTGCATTTCCAAAGAAGGCATCAGTCAAACTTGAATCATCAGCAGCTGCTTTCTATGAATATAATGACGAAACATCAGCTGAGCATGGGCTTGCTCGAAGAAGCCGTTTTTTCCCCGGGCCTTGCAATCTTCAGGTGTCATCAGATGAAGAACTTGCTCTGTCTTCTGAGGAGAAACCTAGCTCTATGGCTCCCCTAACAGAAAAACATATTGAGCATACTGAATCTGCCCTGGTACAGGACTCAAATGAACCAGTCAGTGAAGAGAATACAACAGAAAAAGTCAAAGAATCAAGATCCTCTGTTTCTCACTTGAAAATACATGGCATTGATGATTCAGATAACTTTTGCATTAACATGGATTCCTCAGCTTTGCCTGATGAAACACTCACCAGGGTTTCCTCTGGGAGTCCAGGCTTTCCCACAGAAAGCAGTAGAGGTGAACAAGTGGGTGATGAATGCACAGGTCTCCCTGTGAATGAAGAATGTTTATCACAGCATGATGGCCAGGAAGAAAATGATCAGAACATTAGTAGTGATTCACCCACTGCTGAAGCTGAAATTAGAAAGTACTCATCTGATGGACTGGTTCCAGCAAATCCTGAAGGGGAAACAATTGCCCTGCCTTGTAAACAAAATCCACAAAAAAGACCTTTTGAGCCATTTGTTCCTGTGCTTAACAAACATGGATCAACCATTCTTCAGTGGCCATCTGAAATGTTAATTTACACAAACGTGAAGCCATCCATTTCATATAGCTGTAATCCTTTATGTTTTGACTTCAGGTCATCAAGACCAAATGAATGTCTCGAGAAAAATAAACCACAGTCAAATAAACCAAATTTTTCCCATAAGGCTGGATCTAGCCAGGGCATCTTTCCAGATGATACCAATAAATCAGTGAATACTGATTGTGCAACTGATAGTCATACATACCCATTCAACAATGGAAAACCTGCTGCAATGGATCACTCTTTAGCCAGTGGTTGTGATCCTGAAAAGAACCAAGATGAATTAGGTGTGGATACTTCATGGGTGACCGAAAGGCAAGAAAATCACCATAGTCCCCAAAAATGTATAAAAGCAAGTTTATCTGCCAATGAACAGCAAAGCAGAAGCTATGGTAAAAGAGCACATGAAAAGTGGTTTCATAAAAACAGGAAGAGGAAAAGAAGGAGAAAGCTATGCCATCATCATTATGAGGAAGTGAAAGAGGCAAACTATGAAATTTCTCCAGTACCTGAACAGCAAGATAACTCTGTTGTTGATAAACATAAAAAGTTTCTGGAACAGTGTGTGGGTGAAAATGGACAGGGAAGTTCCATTCTGGAAATGTTGGACCAAGCACCTGAAACTCTTGTAGCTGAGAAGAGTGACTCCACTGGAAACAGATCTACATCCACACACGCCAATGGGAATCAAAATCCACACCCAATCTGGAACCAAAAAGATGATAGGGACTATTGCACAAACTCTAACAATCTGTGGAGAAGGAACAAGCCAATTTCTCACAGACAATCAATTAAAGCAAATTTGAATTCTGGAAGATACAGTTCTGTTTACTCTAGAGCATTTTGTAGCTGGAGTATCAGACGATCCAGTAGTAGCCCAGACCATAAACATTTAGGGCATTATCCTGATGAAAAATGTATAAATCAAACACAGCCCATAAAGAGGGCGTATAATTCTCTCACAGATGAGCCAGAGAGATCACATAGAAAACGGAGACACCATATGCACTCTTGCTCATCAGATGAAAGTTCCAATGCACAGACCTGTTTCTCAGAAGATAATTTGAGGCAGACATATAACATAGCATTACCTAGTAAACCTAAATGGAAGCGAAGGAGAAAGAGAACAAAAATTCACCATATGTTTATAGAAAGTGTTTATAGAGACATTCCAAGAAAGAACATCAGTGTCAAGGCTCCAAAAGAAGTCTCAGTGTTCACTATTTCTCCCAAACAATCAACCGAAGAATGCACAGAGCAAACAATGAGTCCTTGCACCACAGATCAAGTAAATAATATGGAAGAAACAACACAGCCATTAGAAAGCCAAACAGACCTACAGTCTGAACAATTGCTTTCATTAGAAAACACCCAACCATCAAGGTGTTTGGTTACAGAGGATACTCCCTATCTGGAAGAATTCATCTGTTCTGCTTCTGCTGTTACTGAACATAGTGTTCTGGCAACGACAAAACCCAGGAACATGTTAGAAGAGGGAGAAATACATGGAAATATGAGTGCTCCTGAAATCCAGGCTCCAAAAAAAGTGTCCAGTCCTGAAAGAAACCTAGGCCAGCCTTCCCCTAAAGCATATCTGTGCCACTATGAACTAGCTGAGACTATACCACAAGAAAAACTGAATCCACCCTCAAGTGAGTGGCGGCGGTGTAACCCAGGTATATTTAATGCCCCACCTCCTTTGCACTTTAAAGAAGCACACATGAACAGTCATGCTTTCTTAACCACAGAGCAAATACTGACCCCATTCACCTTGCCTGAACATGCACTCCTCTTGCCTCCAGAAAACCATGACAAATTCAAGGATCTACATTGTGAGGCCTACCACCAAATCATGCACCAAAATTTGTTAGCTAATAAGATGAAGTTTGCTTTTCCTCCAGCTGCGATCCAGCCTTCAAATGGCCCTCTTCAGCCCTTGCCTTTGCAGCAGCCCCTCTGTTCTACCTCCATCACGACGATCCACCACACTGTTTTGCAGCAGCATGCAGCAGCGGCGGCAGCTGCGGCTGCAGCTGCAGCCAGCACTTTTAAAGTCCTTCAGCCTCAGCAACCATTTCTTTCCCAAGTCCCATCTCTTTCACAAACACCTTTACCTCATTTGTCAGTTGGGCCAAGACTTTGTCCAGCGGGCCACACAACCATCGTAGGCCCACCCCAGTTGCCATTCATTTCAGCTTCAGTTCTCCACCCAAGTCATTTGGCATTCCCCCCTTTGCCGCACACACTATTTCCATCTCTCCTGTCACCACACCCTGCTGTCATTCCTTTGCAGCCTCTCTTTTAGCCTCAGGTTGAACAATTCAAAGGAAAAGATGCGTCTTAAATGGGGGATACACCAACACTATCATCAGAAATCAGTCTACTGGTGGACTAAAACCAAGAGGCTACATGGGCCTCCTGATCAGCAAGCTATCTGTTATTGAATTAACAATGCAAATCTATGTGTATAGTGCAGATTCATAATAAAATTAAAGCACTGAATAGTCTAATATTAATGCAAACTATATATATATATATATATATATATATATATATATACACACACACACACACACACACAGATATATATATATATATATATATAGATATATATGTATGTATGTATGTATGAAAATAATGTCTCAAAATATGCTAACATGTATATAAAATATATTTATAGTACTGTAAGTTATGTTGTAAAGTATGCCCCTGTTTTTTTATGATTATATTTGTGTACTTGCACCTGAGTAATGTTTAGACAAAGCTGATGCACTACGTTTTGTATAACATTCCTTATAATCATAAATATAGTAAGAAACTCTCTCTTGCAATAATTTCTTGTTTGTTTGTTATGGATTTAATGATATTTCATTCTTTAAAATTATTAGTGTTCAGTTTTATGTTTCCTTTACTGTTAACCTCAGAGATAATTGTTTTCTGTCATTCGAATAGTAGACTCTACAGTGTACTAACCAATTTTCCTAGCCTTCTGTGATTTATTATCAAAGCTCAGAGGCTAAAACCTTGAGGGGAGTGGTCTTACTGTGAGGAGGTTACAAAGGATAATAGATCTGATTGTATTTCCCACTTGATGCTTTGGAGAAAAATATTGCCCATTAGGAGGGCATCCCCCAAAGTCTGATTTAAAATGTGTGCTTTTCTCTTTAAATAATTCTAAATGGTAGAAAAGCAAGCACAACATATGTTAAGAAGTTTATGGGCTCTCTGGTTTGTATGCTTCCTCTGTTTTGTGGGGCTGTGTAAACATTCACAGAAAAATCTGTGAGCTGGAGAACAGAAATCAAGCAGCCTAACACAGCTTGTCCCTCATTTATGGCCCCTGGAATGGCTTGCCATAAGCCAAGGGAGCTATTGTTATGCATCCCAGTGACTGAAATAGCATGGCTGATTGCTAACTGTGGGACTCCCCATCAATGCAGCCACACTGGATATACTGACGACTATGAGACAACACAGATGGGGCAACTATCAGGGTAATACTGCTAACAACAATGGGATACATCCACATCTAGGTACAGTATGACCCCCGTATCTGCTGATTCTTTATCTGCTGATAGAATTATCCACTGTTTCAGTTTCAGCACAGATATCATAGAGTCTTCCTAGAAAATGTGTCCTCTCTAGCTATTTTCTAGGTCCTCCAAGGCAACTCTGTGGTATTTTAAACCAGAAGTCCCATTATTTTCAATGGTGTTCGCTATTGAGGGTTGTGGGGCAATCTGACTGGTCAGATCTGTGATGTGGGAAGAAAGGGGCGATAGCCTAATATCAACTAGAGGCACATGCCGTGAGTATGGAGTTCCAGTCCTAGAAGGTGTTTCAGCCTCATACGTAAGTCTATCCGATTCAGTTGGATTTTCCAACTCCGTGTGTATCACTTTAATGGAACTGTGAAGGAAGCCATGTGAAGGAAGGGTTAGAGGATCTGCTTCCATCACACCTAAATCTGGATCAAACACAGTATCCCTGTTTCTCTCTCTCTTCCCACTTATTTAGAAATGTGTACCATTTGAAGCAGAATCACTGTAATGTGATTTTCCCTATTAGGTAACGAGAACGAGTGTTGTCTATACATAGAACTTTCATACCCCTGCAAACATAATGACTGAAATCCTATTGGTCTGTCTCAACTAAAGTAAATTCACTGACTCAATTATTGACTGGTGGGACAACACTTAGGTAAATCCCACTGAGTCAACGTGTCTGCTCTGATTAGGAGTAATAACAGGATTCAGATCAACCATTTTCAATATAGCTGTCACACAGAACTGCCAGTCATGAACTAGACCATAATCAAACACAGAAATATGATGTGATGTACACTGTTAACTGCTTTCAAGTTGACTTCGACTTATGGCAACCCTGTGACCCTCCAAGTCACTCTATCATCAACAGCCCTGCTCAGCTCTTGCAGACTCAGTGCCATGGCTTCCTTGATTGAGTCTGTCCATCTGGAATCTGGTCTTCCTTTTTTTCCTACTGCCTTCTACCAGCCTTTAGGGATGCTCATGTAGAGCAGTACTAATGCTGGCACCTCTCAGGTCCAGATGCCAGCAAAAAGACCAACATTACAGATTGCCTCCATTACAAATGCATCATTTAGAAAGCCTTCCTTCCTTTGCTTGATTTAATAGGAATATTTTCCTATTAAAGTATTCCTATACCCCTGCTACTTATCTGCTGCTTTGTCTCTTTGGGAATGAACAAGGTGCTTAGTGGTTGTCTTGCCGCTGGTGAACACACACCTTTTTGACTTGCAGGTTGGGCAATACACACCCAACAGCTGAGTCTCTTTACCTCCAGAAATGCTAGTACTGATGATGGTGCTAAGAACAGTGAGTTGGGTCCAGATTTAACCGTGTGCCACTGAATTTGTAGAAGCAGGCTCTGTATTCTCTCCTCCTCATGGTAGCCTGTCCAGCACTTTGTAAATGCAACATGGAAGATCAGCAACCCCACTGGACAGGATGTAGTATAGGAGGAGAGAGAAAACCCCTACAAACTGGGTGGAAGCATCTTTTGTCAGTTGGGCCCTTCCATTCATGGAAATCAGATCTTGAATCCAGCCCACTACAGGAGAGGCAGAAGGAAAGACCCAGCCTTTAGTGTCAGTGCTTTGGTTCCTCGGGCTGAAGCGTCTCCTCAGTCATGGTCTTCAGTCAACAGCAATACTACTCAGCTACTGAGTCCATGTTAAATTAGACTGTGAGGCAAAGAATAAATTTTAAAATATATGAAGATATATATATGGCTTTTCTTCGCAAACAAAGATTCAGGAAGGACTCATCCTGCACTTTCTGCAAGCGCGCTGATGACTAAAAAGGCCAATCCGAGGTAAACAAGTCTGGTTGCAGAAAGCACAGCAGAAGGTCTCCTTGGGTAATGTTTTTGGGTTATGATTCTTTCTGCATTGTCGTTTCTCTTCAAGACTTGTTCGGCGTGAGTTCTCAAATAAGGCTGCAGCATTGTGGATAGTGCGTCTCCATGCCTCCGATGTGAGGCCAGAGCGGACCACTGTTGGTGATCAATTTGGCCGAGCCTGAGATGTTGTTTCAGAGAGTCCTTATATCGCTTTTTTGGAGTGCCCTCTTACGCTGACCCATGGTGAGTTCACTGTAGAGTAGTATTTTTGGGAGGCAATGGTCCTCCATCCTAGAAACGTGCCCTGCCCAGCGCAGCTGCATTCTCAATATCATGGCCTCAATGCTGGTGATCCCTGATTGCTCAAGGACAGCAACATTCATCACATAGTCAGTCCAGTGTATATTTAGGATTGTGCGTAGACAGCACTGATGAAAGTGTTCAAGGAGTCGTAGGTGGTGGCGATAGGTGACCCATGTTTCAGATCCATAAAGGAGGATAGACAGTACAATGGTTCTATACACACTGATTTTTGTGCTTTGTCTCAGGTGTTTATTGCTCCAGACTCTTTTGTGAAGTCTTCCAAATGCAATATATGCCTTTGCATAGTAAAATATGTTTACTATATATATTTAGTAAATGTATATATTTATTAAAACAGCACTCCTTGCTTCAAATTCACAAATGGATTTTTCAGTAATTTTTATTTTAAGTTTTTTGACTAACACCACAAAACAATAGAGATGTCTGGCAAAGTTAATTGGTTTTCAAAGAACTTAATACTAAGTTCACTGGGGCTCACCTCCAGATAACTGTGTATAGGATAATTGCCTGAAATTAGTAATTGTGAACAAATGATTTCAGATACATTAGGTTATGTTTTTAAAAATTGGAGATGCACTGAGACCTTGTTTTCTGTATTATCCAAATCAGTCCACTCATATAAATTTCTAAGTGTTTCTACTCCAAATCCTGCTGTCAACATTTGGAGTAGTTCAGCAAGAAATTTAGTGCACTCTCTTTTTTTTAAAAAAAAGTTGGCATTTCCTTAAATCACTTGGGCCCATAAAATTAATTAATCTTCAGATTGCAATGATAAACCTAAATTAGGTTATAGATTTTGTTAAATTACTTCCCATTCCCATAACAGCTATGCAGGCAAATGATTGAAAAGTTAATATGTTCCACCCAAATGAGAAATGTAGGCTCCTCTGACCTTGGAAAGGAGCAACCTGATCAGACCACAAAACATTCAAAGACATATAATTTCTCAGATAATGTGAACTCTAAAATAATGGTTTGAATAGGATTTTTATTAGCATGGCGAATTATAATCATATTCTTTTGAGAACGCTTGTCAATAGGACCAAGTATAATAATATGGAGATCATTCACCATTATTCACAGCTGAAATCAAGATGATCTATGGACTTCTTTACTGCTTCTCACTGCCAAAGAGATTGCTGATCTTGTGACCCATGAAGCCACATTTGCCCACCAGCCATGTAATGAGATATAGAATCCCACTGGTTTTCGCAATCACAATCATGCAACAAACCCAAGCAAAACAAGACAGGAAGTTTACTAAGTCACCAGCATGGCTGTTGACTGCATTTGGCTTGGTATATCACACATTGTATGAATATAGAGCAGCCTTCTTTCTTTTTTAATGACCCACAATGCCCATCAGTCCCAATCAGCATGAGCAGTTTTAAGAGATGATGGGAATTATAGTCCCAAACTGAAAGGTATAATGTTGGACAAGCTGGCCTAAAGCAACCACGAAGGGACACAATGAAGATGGTTTCATGCTGCAGATATGTATTTGGTGAGCACATGCATACCTTCCAACTGTCTTGATTTGGTAGGGAAAGTTCTGATTAATTCTGTATTGTCACACTTTCTCAGCTGCTTTTAAAATGTCCCACAACTTCCCCCTTTGTCCTCAGGTTACATCAATTGCTGCAAACTGAGTTCAAGGACATTTTCAGACTTGCTGAATAAACCCTGTTTCTGCCCTCCAGCCCCACTCCTGTTCCTGCCACGGAATAATTTAAAACTGTTCACACACCTATCTTCTTGCAGGATAGAAACTGCTCCCCCTCCCCTCGGCTTTCCTGCTGTAAATGCAGGTATTGTAAAGCTGCATTTACTACAGGGAAACCAAATCCCTCCTGTTCTTGCAAGATAACAATCGCACGAGGAATTTAAAAATAAAAGTTAAAAAAAAAGAACTTAAAAGTACACAAAGCAGAAAAGCATATTAAAAAAAAAAACAACCCACAACCCCGGGAGGGGGGGGGGAAAGGGTGCCACTTACCTTGATGTCCTGATCTGGGCAAGAAGTGTTCAGAACAGACCTCCTCCTGTGGCCAGCATCGCACCAGTGTAATGGGAGAAGAACGGGGCGCCTTTCAGACCACCCATGATTCTGAGACAGAAACAGAATGGGTGGTCTCTTCACAACTTTTCCCCAAGAATAAAATATCATGGGGGCAGCACAGAAGCAGGATAGACAGGGTCCACATAGTCTGAAAGGGAAACCCTTTCACAACCCTATTCAGTGCCTGCCATGGAATTTAAAAGTTCAGCTGAAAAAGTCCCAAAATGCAAAAGTGGTCTGCATTCAGTTAACTCAATATAAGGGGAGGGGGTGAAATCTTGCCCTTCTCTCTAGATTGCTTGAGTTTTCTTTCTCATGAATAAATTTTGCTATCTTGAACATACTCTGATGTTGCTTGACCACCATTGTCCCAGTTTTGATCTGTAAAATCATGGCAAAATTATGTGGGATAACTGGTAATAATGCATTCACAAAGAGCAATTCTTGGTCCTCTGTGGTTTCAACTGTTCTCCTCTTGTTGAGTGGCTACTTTCAGCAGCCTTAACCAGCATAACCAGTGATGGAGAATGATGGGAGGGCCCCAAATGCTCAATCTCTGTGCTAGTGCTTGATGGAAGTATAACCAATCAACAAATTCTACTATGATAACAATCATTTTGTGGATAGACCGGGCCACACATTGTACTATCCATGGAATAGGGAGCACAGATCAGACTGAGGATGATCAGACCTATCCCTTAATAAGACACATACAATATTTATAGAGAATGAATACAGTTTTCACAGTGTGCTGAGCCCACTGCCTCAGTTTAACTGTCAGATTAACATATCAGTTCTTCAGACCTCTGCTTCCTCCAGTACTGCTCCCTTCCCCTTCTCCAGCTGGGTTAGGTCAAGCAAAGGCTTGTCTGCATGGGCAATTTACCCCATCCTGCTTGAAATTAATTGCTCATTGGAATAACTAAGTTACATTAGGACTACAAGAGAATGTGGGTGTAAGTGTAACTTAAATTATTGTTCCATTGTGCTGGGTGTGGCCTCTCTTCCCAATAGAGAAGGAATATTGAGGGCTGAAGTGCTGGTTCATGTTGCTGCCTCATGCTGTGTAGATGTGACAATGATAATTAAGTGGATGAAAATTACCAGGATTTGAACCAAAGGCCAGCACTCTGAAGCCTTTTTTCAAGTAACTAAAAAGTCACCATTCTATCTAACTTTGGGGGAAAGTGAAAATGTTACTTTAAAAATGTAACTAACTACTTCTAGGGGACTTGGTTGTATAACTGTAAGTCCTTTCAGTTATAATTAGCTACAGCGGAAGAAGGAGGCAACCACACTGGAAGGGTGAGAAGGAGAGTAGCTTAAGGTAGTGGGAAGGAAAGGACAAGATTCATAGACTTTGAATATCATTTCTGGAATGTTTGTTTTGTTATCTTAGTTCTAAAATCTGGCTCACAGCATGGCTGAAGATAATTTCTGAGACTTTTGTCTACATTGCATCTGTCTTCACCTTCAGTATGCATGGAACACAGTGATTGCAGTTTTAGCCAGAATCCTGGGACATGAATATGAAAACCAGGGGGAAGAAGTAAAGTTTATTGTGTGGCATGACACAATGTTTACAGGGAAATATCAACCTGAGATGAGAAAACCTTGCCCTTTTCCCTTTTACATTCTTAAAGATAGTGTGAATCAGAATAAATGAATGAATAAAAAAGAAAGCAAAGAAAGAAAGGCTTAATTGTAAATGAAATAATATGATTCTATTTCTTGTTTACCCAATTGTGGATGTCTTTACCTCCCACCCACCCCCCACAAAAAATAGGGATTTTGCAGTCATAATAGCCATTCAGATGTTCTAAGGTGTGTGGCCAGAAGGTGTAGAAATGGAAGAATCACACCCAAACTACCAAATGTTGACCAGGCTTCATACACCAAGCCCAAAGTGTACACCTTTTATACATGTAGCATTTTAAAAAAATATTCAGCATGCCATACTTCATCCCAATTTTACACAGAAAGGGAGGGAGGGGGTTCTACACATCCTGCCTCCACATGTATCCACAGGCTGAGAACGGCTGAAAAAAGCTATTCTTGTTCCCCTGGAAACGTATCTTCCTGCAAATCCCTCACATTTCTTTACAGAAACAGTCCATTTTTTCCCCATCTTCTCTGGGAGGAGATATCTATTTACCTCATTCATGCATTCCAAACAGAGTTGCCAAGTCAGTGGCATCTTACTCCCTGGGATGTCAGAGGCAAGACACAAGACCCTCATAATGTCACAGAAATTGATCTGTCTAGTGTCACAGAAGCAAAGTAAGGGAAATTTAGGAAGAGGCCAAAACTGTTTTTGAGCTAGCTGAGCCAGGTGAAATGGACAGGAAGATAATCTGGGTAAATGGGTCCAGAATGTTTACATGGCTAACCAGGTGATATTGCAACCTGAAGCTGGGTGGTAGCAGTGGTGGTGGCGGCTTTTTATAATGAAATGTTCCCAGCAGCACCTTTGATATTAGGGTTTACATCTTACACTAGTTTACCTACAGTATCCCTGACAAATGTGGAGTTTTCCAGCCACTTCTCCGCTGCTAGAGCTTCTGGAAGGCTCAGTGCCAGTCTACAAAAGAGGCCCTGTGCTGTTTCTGCCAGAGCAGATGAAGCAAAAAGGCCCATAAGCATTCCACTCCCTGCCATGTTCCAAATGGCACAATGCATCCATGTGCATGCACCCACCGGCTTTCTCCCAAGCCTCCTCCCCTCACTCCTTGGCTTTTTGGTGCATCAATATGCACACAAGTGGACTACATATACAAACTCCCTTCATGCTGAGCCACTGAGTCCTGGTTCCAGCTGGGGATGAGTAACCACATTTTAAAACCATCTCACAGACAATACCCACATGCACGTCTCCTTCATCATCATTCACTCTGTCACCTCACCTGGCGATCCAGGGAAACACAGCAGTTCCCTAAGACTGACAGTGACCTGAGACCTGGCAACTCATAACCCAAGTGTCAAAGGGTTGCATTTCTATTGCCATTTTATTTGTCATTTTGAGTCTCCTGGTATACACCTTGCAAGGCCTCCTTAACGACAGTAATGCACCATTCTCAGCATCCTGCTTTGAATATTCTAAGCAAGATGGCTTTTCCTACTTTGAGAAAGCAGTACTTGTTTGCATAAACTGTGATTTTACCCATTGTCTTTTATAAATCTAAACCAGCATGAGGAACCCAACAATGGCTTGTTATCATGCTTTCCTAGTACATGCTTTGTCTGTAACTGATGCTTATACACTGCAATATGTTGGCTATTGTTTTATTCCACTTTTCCCCAAGCATTTAAGGGATTCCCCCCCCCCTCTGGATTAACATTTGGAGGCACAATCCATTTTATGCCAAAACATATTACACTAAAAAAAGGAGGGGGAATTTTAAATGTATATATTAGTATAAAATAATCAGTGCCAGAAAAAATGGAAATTCATTGTCCTTGAAACTATATGACATCTCAGTTAATACACTCGTTAATCATTTCACCCACCCCCCCATGTTGGTTATGGATAGGACTGGGCTCTCTAGGCAAAGGTTCTGTTTTTTCTTTGACTTCTCCACATTTGTCAATGGCAATGAGGTCTGCATTAAAGATTCCCAGCACATCCTTGCTATCTTCCCTTGAACAATGCCACTAATGAATAGACTTCTAGCTCTGAAAATATAGGATGCACCCAATATGGCTTATACTTTAAAGGCACACTTACTCCTCTGGTGATGTATATACTGTATAGAGGGACCCTGTTTAAAATCACATTTAAAATATATGTTTTTGCTTGCATCAATACAAATTGTTTGAAGTAAAGAGATAGCATCCAATGATATATGTTCCCCAACTGTGTAGTTTTAACTGGTTATTTAAACTCTTTTCTATCGAATTTAGAGACCATTTTTATAAAGTAGGTATGTACAAAAATGCATTAATTATATAATAAATTAATGCAACATGCTGTACAATATGTATATAAATATTTTGTACAGAATGATGGGTTTATGCATACACTATACAACAACTAAATGCTTAAATTTTATTCATTTTTCCCTGAAAATTTTGAGTCTCCTTTTCTTATTTTGTTCTTGTTATGCTTTTTAAAGATTTACTGCTCTTCTCCTTTGGCAGCTAGTGACACCTTTCAAGTTTCTTAGGATTTATATTTTCAAATAAGAACTAGGGGTTTTTGTTTTGGTTTTTTGTACACTCGGTTATAAAAAATAAATAAATTGTTATATGCTGTATGAAGAATATGACTACTACTACTTCTTTTTCCTCCTCCTTCCCCTTTGGGATTTTGTATTCAGTCTTCAGTACTAAAAGTTCAGAGTCATTTTCTACTTAGTTTCTAAATGATAGATCATCACTATAACCCAATAGAGGGGAAATAGGACTACAAGTAGGGGCAGTGATACTGTCTTTTGGCCAATGGTTTTCAGCATTCTTTCAATAGCTCTTTGGTTCCATGGGTAACAAAGGAAGCTCTTGGAATGTTCTGTCTTCTCCATAGCAAAGCCTTCTGGATCATGTTGATATAGGTTGCCTCTCTGTATCCATGGGGTACCTCCACATTGCTGGACTTACAGTATAACTGTAGCATAAAGTTGTGCTGGAAGACTTAGCAATTCCTAGAGAACCTCTAGGCACTTTCCAGCATGACTCTGTAGTATGTGTTCCTATTTCTTCATCCATGGATAACTGATACTGCGGATATTGGCTCTGCAGATACAGAGTGGGGAGGAGTACCTGTATAATTTTTAAAAAGTGATAAAATGACTGAGTCAATACTTGTCTGTATAACACATTATGGACATCTCAAGTAGCTATATATCAGATCATTTTTCTAGCTATCTCACTGTGATGGCCAAAGTAGCTCCCTAGTATCTCAAACAGGAAACATTACAAATCCTTTATTGATATATAAAGCCTTCTCCAACCCTGTGTCTTCCAGATCTTTTAGAGTACAACTCCCATCTCTCCACAGGCTATACTGGCTGGGGCCGAGAGTATTTGGGAAAAGTCTGTTTTAGGTTCTTTAAGTCCTTGTACCAAGGATAGGTGGGACCTGATGCATGCATTTGAGTAACAAATGACGATAATACTAAGAAAGAGTGGTCTGCCCACTGAGGGCTCAGTTACATGGCAGTTTTTATTGCAATAGTTTGCACATTAGCGCATTTTCGCACCAGTGGCATGTAGTTTATACGATTTCGTGCAAAACTGGTTGATTTGGCAAGTTTTCTGCTTTGTAGTTGACACAAGCAAAGGTGGAGGCATGGCCACCTGAGCACCCCAATTGCTGGCTGGGGGGGCAAGAAATGTGCAAACAACCAAAAAAAGAAGGGAGACCATGGCGGGGGGAGGGATAATGACAAAAGGAGGCAAGGAAAGCAGGCTAGATTCCCAGGTGGAGGATTGTCTTGGGGGAGATGATCACCGAACCGCCAGAAGCAATGGAGTGGCAGGCTCCCCCTTCGCCCTGCTTCCCTCAAGCCCCCCTTCTGACATGTAACAGCCAGCAGAGCAGACTGCTACTCTCTCTCTCTCTCTCTCTCTCTCTCTCTCTCTCTCTCACACACACACACACACACAGAGGAACAGTAATTATGGCTAAGTGGGGATCCTCAGCTGCTGCAGCCAAGCAAGCCAGGAGGCAGAGAGCTGGGTGATTGGGAATAGCAATGGTATAACAACAGTGGCTGGATCTTTTCATTCGAGGCTCCTCGCATCTCTTGCAAGTCTGCCCCCTCCACACTTGGTCCAACCAATCATGGCTCAGCTCTGCTATGGCTGTTTCTGGAAGATTGCTGGTAGGTCCCATAGGCTTTTGCACATCGGTTGTTCAGACAACAGATTGTGTGCATTTTCGCAAACTTTATCAAAAAAGTTGGGGAAAATAGTGAAAGCTTTTACATCATAGCTTATGTGTGTGTGTTTTTGGCCCCCTCCTTCTGAATACAGTGGCTTTGATCCGAAAGACATGTGAACTATTAGTACTCTTTGCAAAGTCTTAGCAGATTTATTTTGCTGTGTAACTGACCCCTTAGTGTCCCCTCCTTGTGAGCACACAGACAATTCCAAAGTACACATCTTCAAAGGGTTGATTCACATATGTACACTATTCATTTGACAGCTGAATCATTCGGTGATGAATGAGTCTTCCAAGATCAAATCCCAAAGATCAATCTGAGCTGGTCGATCACCTCAGACCAATGGAACTTTTTTTTAGTGGAGCCAATCTACAATTTGCAACAATTACACAACTAGTGATGTCCATGTATACCTGAAATAAACAAATGATCAACACAATGTCTAAACTAAGCTAAACATATGGTCATCAGTGATTTCCATGGCTGAGGTAGGTGAGCAAAATGCTGCTGCAATCATGAAAAAATCTGCCAGTTATTGTTTTAGCCATTCCCTGGGTTCCAACTGAATTTCAACTGCCAGTTTATAGAATTTTCACTGGATTTTTAAATTTTTTTTTCATTTTTCTCTATCACATTTCCCCATCACTAAAGATAATAGAATCATAGCATCATGGAGTTGGAAGAGAACTTAAGGGCCATCCAGTCCAACCCCCTGCCATGTTTTCTCATAACATGTTTTCCAATCAATTCCTGTCAAAAGCAGTCAGGATAATGACAGGAAAACTGTACATAGTTTGTAATACACACAAAAAAAATGTCCCCTACTCCATCTTCAGAGGAATGATTGACTAGAACTATATTCCTATGTACAAAAATGGCTCTCAGCCATTGCATGAAACTAGCCTATGATACTTTATTTTGTGCAAATTGTTATTCCTTACTCTCAATTTAAAAATGTGGGAGTGGGGTAGGAGAGAAGAAGTCTTTTAATTTAATAGTACAGCTCTATCTTGCCTGCAGGGGATGTTGCAAAGGTTTCACTTTGAAAATTAGATCTAAGTGTCATCCCAGTTTCCCAATGCCTGTTTATAAATGCTGCAGCCATTTTGAAGGCAGCGTTAGATAATAAAATGTAATGACCTCAGCAGGCTGAGATCTGCTGGCAAATTTCAATGACATTTCAACACATCTGAACCTTCACCCTTCTTGAGATGTCAGCTTAGGTGTAATGTGCAGCTAGGAATGTCCTCCAGCTTACTTAGTGATGTAAGAGGAACAGGGACCACTTTATTTGTGCCGCTGCCATGACCAAATATGTCAAGATTTTACTCACTTTTCCCTCTACACTGATGTAGGCTTCCATTTTCACAACAAATATCTGCCTTGACTAAACCTTCAGGTGGCCAGAAGATTATTTCAGTGAAACGTCTGCAAAAAGACGGTATTTAATTCACTTGCTTGTCTTCGATTGTCCTTCGCTGGGAAAAAGGGAATGCTGAGTCTCACTATGAGGTGAATAGTAAGACCTCCCCACACACTTATGTTTCACTAGTTTAATTTTTCCTGGAAAGGAAGAAAGAGAGAAGACCGGGGGGGGGCGTAAACTGAACACAAGTATGTGGTATTATGCCAGCATGCTTTCTCTTCCTTCTCTTTCTTGCCTGTTGGTAGACGATATACAAACAGGCTTCTGCTGAGAGTCAGTGTGCTTTCTACAACATACAGTGGGCCCTTGGTATCTGGATCACCCATGGATACCAAGATCTGTGGATCCTTAAGTCCCATTATATACAATGGTGTCGTAAAGTGGTGTCCCTTATATAAAATTGAAAAAACAAATTTGCTTTTCTGGATTAAAAAAAATATTTCCAAGCTGTGGATGTTTGAATCTGTGGGTGCAGAATCTATGGTTATGGAGGGCCTACTCTATATGTAAAGTCAAAGGCTTTAACGGTGGGCATCCATACGTTTTCATGGTTTTTTTCTGGGCTGTGAGGCTGTGTTCTGGAAGAGTTTCTTTCTGACGTTTTGCCTACATCTGTGGGTGGCACCTTCAGAGAATGGTTGGGTAGGAGTGTATGTGGAGTTTATATGCTGTGAGCCCTGGTTGGGGAGTATATGTAAATTTGTGTAATTGAATGGTTACTTTCTGGGTATAGAAATGCAAGTCTCATTAGTGTCTGTTTGGCTAATGGTTGGTTGATGGGCCATTATCTGCTGGAACTCCCCCTGTTCCTGGGTGGAATTCCTTTGTAAGTGCTGAGTTTTGGTTCCATTGTTCTTCAAAACTGGGAGAAAGATTTGGTTTACTTTTAAGGTCTCTTCTTTCCTATTGAAGATGTCCAGGTGTTTGTGGATTTCAATAGCTTCTCTGTACATTCTGACATGATAGTTGTTGGCCTGGTCCAGAATGTCTGTGTTTTTAAATAGCATTTTGTGTCCAGGTTGGTTTATCACATGTTCTGCTACTGCTGATTTTTCTGGCTGGCCCAGCTTGCAGTTTCTCTCATGTTCCTTGGTTCATGTTTGCACACTGCGTTTAGTGGTCCCTATGTAAACTTGTCCACAGCTGCATGGTATGAGGTAAACTCCTGCAGCTGTGAGAGGGTCTCTTTTGTCCTTTGCTGAGTGTAGCATTTCTTGGATTTTCTTGGTTGGTCTGTAGATTGTTTGGAGGTTGGTGTTTCCTCATCAGTTTCCCTATTCTGTCTGTGACTCCTTTGATGTATGGTAAAAATACCTTCCCTTTTAGGTGGCTGTTTTTCTTCTTCATTCCTGTGGTTTTTTTCTGGGTCTGGCTGCTCTTGTGATGTCTGATCTGGAGTAACCGTTAGCCTGTAGGGCCCAGTTAAGGTGCCTCAGTTCATCCTCCAGGTAGTGGGGTTTGCAGATCCTTTTTGCACAGTCTACCAATGTTTTTATTGTGCTTCTTTTTTGTCCTGGTTTTGTCCTGATGATTGGAGTTCTTGTGTAGGTACCTGTCTGCGTGTGGGGGTTTTCTGTATACCTTATGGCCTAACTGTTAGTTTGGTTTGCGGACAACTAGGACATCCAAGAATGGTAGTGTTCCTTCCTTGTCTTTTTCCATCATGAATTTTATATTTGGGTGGATGCACAATAAAAACTTTGGTAGACTGTGCAAAAAGGATCTGCAAACCCCACTACCTGGAGGATGAACTGAGGCACCTTAACTGGGCCCTACAGGCTAATTGTTACTCCAGATCAGACATCACAAGAGCAGCCAGACCCAGAAAAAAACCACAGGAATGAAGAAGAAAAACAACCACCTAAAGGGAAGGTATTTTTACCATACATCAAAGGAGTCACAAACAGAATAGGGAAACTGATGAGGAAACACCAACCTCCAAACAATCTATAGACCAACCAAGAAAATCCAAGAAATGCTACACTCAGCAAAGGACAAAAGAGACCCTCTCACAGCTGCAGGAGTTTACCTCATACCATGCAGCTGTGGACAAGTTTACATAGGGACCACTAAACGCAGTGTGCAAACACGAACCAAGGAACATGAGAGACACTGCAGGCTGGGCCAGCCAAAAAAATCAGCAGTAGCAGAACATGTGATAAACCAACCTGGACACAAAATGCTATTTAAAAACACAGACATTCTGGACCAGGCCAACAACTATCATGTCAGAATGCACAGAGAAGCTATTGAAATCCACAAACACCTGGACAACTTCAACAGGAAAGAAGAGACCTTAAAAGTAAACAAAATCTGGCTCCCAGTTTTGAAATACAATAGAATCAAAACTCAGCACTTACAAAGGAATTCCACCCAGGAACAGGGGGGTTCCAGCAGATAATGGCCCATCAACCAGCCATTAGCCAAACAGACACTAATGAGACTTGCATTTCTATACCCATTTACATATACTCCCCAACAGGGGTTCACAGCATATAAACTCCACATACACTCCTACCCAACCATTCTCTGAAGATGCCAGCCACAGATGCAGGTGAAATGTCAGAAAGAAACTATTCCAGAACATAGCCTCACAGCCCGGAAAAAAAACCCAAGGAAAATCTATGTATATGTAAAGTCCAGAGCTTGGAAAGTTACTTTTAAAAATCAATTACAGGTTGAAGCGCAAGAGTTACCATTAAAATGCATTTTAAAAAGTAACGATTGCTGTCCCATTTCTCAAATGTAACTAAAATGTTTACAACAACAATGCCTTAAGGCTAAAAACCACACTCTTCTCCCAACCATCTCCTTGTTGCCTCGGAATGAGACTGAGAATGAGCCAGCACTCAAAGCATGAGATATTTCTCCTCCAAGATTTAGTGGGGCCATACACACACCACTATAGAAGCAACTTGATAGTTATTATATATTTCATTATTTATTGATTTGATTTATATCCCACTTTTCTCGCAAATGGGACTTAAAGCCCTTTACACTATAAATGGAAACAGAACATCTAACACTCTATGGAGTACAAAAGTACCTATAAAAAAAGCATTAAACCATACATTCCATTAAAACACTACTTTTAATTGTTTTAAAAAGTAAAACAATTAAAGCACATAAACTACTCATGACAAATTGAAAACAGCACACCCCATTGCACATCACTCCACTCTGGTCTGCCAAGGCTGAATGTCTGTTTACACAAAAAGGTTTTTGCCCACTGGCGAAAAGACTGCAGAGACAGGGCAGATTAAATCTGCCTCAGGAGGGAGTCCCATAGCCTAGGAGCAGCCACCGAAAAGGCTCTCTCCCATGTCCCTACCAGCTGCGCCTGGGAGGGTGGTGAGATGGAGAATAAGCCCTCCCCCAAAGATAGTTAAATTCAGGGAAGCTCAGATGGGGAGATACAGGCTTTTGCATAATCTGTCCTTAAATCATATAGAGCTTTATTGGTAAACACCAGCACTGTGTGTTGTGCCTAGAAATGGAGGGGCAGCCAATGAAGCTGTTTCAGCAAAGAGTCATATGTTCCGTATAACCAGCTTTGGGCTGCTGTCTAGCCACAGCATTTTGAACCTGCTGGAGTTCCCAAAGGCAGCACCATACAGAGTGCACTGCAGTAATCCAACCAGGATGTCACCAAGGCATGTGTTACTGTGGGCAGATCTGGCTTCTCAGTAAATGGGTGTGATGGTGCACTAGTTTTAACGGTGCAAACACTCCTGGCCACCACCAAAACCTGAGCATCCAGGTTCAGAGATAAGTCCAAGAGCACATCCAAGTGTACAAACCTGTGATTTCAGGAGGAGTGTAACCCTCTCCAGCACAGCTTGAATCCTTATTTTCTGATTTGCCTTCCAGCTGACCAGGAGCACTTCCATCTTGTCTGGCTTCAGCTTCAGTTTGTTTGCTCTTCTCCAGACCATTACTGACAACAGGCAGTGGTTTAGTACCAAGGCATTTTCTTTGGAGTTAGATGGAAAAGAGTGATAGTTATAATGCAAAAGGAGTGATGTTATTCTTCATTAAGATCTAACTGGAATGTAGTATTTTTATACAGTAGCACCTCCGTATCTGCAGGAGAATGGTTTCACACACACACCCATACTGAAATCCGCAGATAACAGGGAATGCTGGACTCCCCTCGCCACCATCACCAGAAGCCCCACAGAAAAGGGAGAAAGGAGGTGAGCTCTCCTCCTCCCTCCCTTCTCGGTCCACCCCCCCCCCAGCTCTGTCATGCCACTGGAAGCCCCATGGAGAAGGGAGGCAAGCTCTCATCCTTCCCTCCCTCCTCAGTCCACCCGCCCCCCCGCTATCACCATCCATGGATAATTGAATCAGCGGATGGCAAATCAGCAGATCCAGGGATGCTACTGTATATTAGTTACTGGGAAAAGGAGATAAGTGCAAGTATCTCATTATTTTTAACCAGATATTTCCAAGCTCTGATACAGTCAACACATAGGGAGGGGATGTGATAAAGGAGCATCACACCAAGCCACTCCTGGGTCCTGCATGAATTCAGTACACTGTTCATACAGTTCTTATGCATTTACAAACCTGTAGAAACAAGATTGCTAGCTGCACCCCACCCAGGTTATGTGGAAACACTTTCTATGTAAGGACGGACTGAAGATATGGTGCTATGAGTGTGCAAGGGTAAGAAGTGAAGCTTGTACATCTGAATACATATAGGCATTTGAACAGCTCAGCACCATTGGCAATTTTTTTAAAAAAAATCTGCACAAGAAAAACAAGTTACTTACTGGGAAAGAAACATTGACTGAGACCTGCATCACAGACTGCAATACATAGATTTATGATGATGGCTCTACTGTCACTGGAGATTATCAGATGTGTCCATAAAGTACCTTAGGAGAATGCCAGGGTGACATTTCTGTCCTGCGAATGTTACCTGGTTTCACACATCCTCATGCTTGTCGTGTTCTGCTCCTGTACCCCAGCAGTTAGTAAGGCAGTGCTTTTCATTGACGGGGAGCTCATTCTTGATGCGAAACCAGGTCCTATTTGTGGGACAGAAATGTTGTTCTGTAATTCTCCTAAGGTACTTTTTGCTGTGTCTGATAATCTCCACTGTCAGCTATCACTGACACAGTGCACAACCATGCTAGAGAATTAAGAGGATGTGTACCATGGCACCACACAGCAGTCCTGTTGGGCAATGGGAGCTGTCACTGCATAACAGGGCATCACACAAGATGTCTCATTGCTTAATATAGGCTCCTATCACACAATGGCACATCACAAAAAGTGGGGAATTGTTTCTGGATGGGTGCAGGGTTTCCACTGCCCTCTGTGTTGGGAGCCATTGCTCCCCTCTCCTTCTGCTATAATTGTATAAGAGCAGCCTGTCCTGCAAAGTGCCGTAATGTTGTGCATCACAACTTTTGTGCAATGGCCATGCTATTTTCTCAGCTTGTGCAATGATCCTGATAGCACAGTCATGACAATGCTCCCCTCCTGGGAATAATGATTGTTGCACTATGCCTCAGTTCTAAACTTCACAATCATAAATTGGTTTAGGACATCATAAATTCCCAATAGGATGCTAGTTGGGAATATTTTGAATTTTTCCACTGCAGACCTGATATCCTTCCACACAACACAATTATAGTGCTGTGATTCCACTTCAATTGCCATGGCAACATCCTATGGAATCCTGATGTTTGCAGTTTAGGCAGCGACATTTAGAATCCAGGGAGCTCCTCTTGTGTCTCCAACCAAACTACAAGCTCCAGGGTACCATAAGATGCTGCCACTGCAGTTAGAGCCTTATTGCACAAGGGGAGGAAAGGGGCAGTAAAGCCTGAGAATAGCACATCCCACCTTGCCTTATTGCATGATGTCTGTGTGCTTCAGCTGTTCTTCCATTCTGGTCTTGCTGGAAACAATGGTAAATGTGACTCTTTTTTCTAACTGACAAATTTGTTAGCAAAAAGACTCACTGTGAAGTTGAAGGCTTTCATGGCCGGCATCCATAGGGGGTTTTGTGTGTGTGTGTGTTTTTTTTTTCCTCCCGGGCTGTGAGGCCCTGTTCTGGAAGAGTTATCCCTGAGGTAACACTAATCCTCCTTGCTTATCTCCCCCCAGGAACTAGCTATCCAAATACACAAAGGTATTTGTGTAGATGTTGGACTTTTCACCAACAGGGACTCACAGTACATAAACCGCACCCATTCCCTACACCACATTTCTCTGAAGATGCCAGCCACAGATGCAGGCGAAACATCAGGAATAAAACTATTCCAGAACACAGCCTCACAGCCTGGGAAAACACACACACAAAACCTATAAAAATACTCACCTTTACCACCATCTCCCATGGAACCGGAACAGGAGAACATCTGAAGCACACCAACATTGTGAGATGCGTGAAGCCGGGATGGCTACTCTTGGGCTTTACTTCTGCTTCCCTTCCCTTGTGTGATAAGCCCTATAAAGTGGAATCATAATGCTGCAATTCTGTAGTGTGAAAGGGTCCGTATGCATAGAGTTGGCCCGAAATGCTATCTGATATGTGTGTGGGAGGGGGGAGGGAATGCTTTACTTTCAAAACCCACATAGCCTTGAGGATAGTCAGTTGAGACCCACATTCAAGAAATGAATGGGGCCAAAGAGAAAGGGAGAGAAAAGGGACATGGTTTGTCCACACCTCAGCTGAGCAAACTTTGGGGGAAATTTGGATGGTCTTCCTGAATTGTGTAGGAATTATTTTGTATAAAGAGTTATCAAGAGCTAATCAGGCTACTTAGAAGCTCTTCCACCTGGTTTTCTATGACTACATTAATATTATCTATATAATATTATAATATATTGTCATAGTTGCACCATTGGGACCATGCAGAACATCATCACCATCATCAACAACAGTTTTTTTAGATTGTGATCTCCTCTTCATACAAGCAGGCATATGGAGGAAATTGCTGTTAGCCACACTGAGCCCATGGTCTAGGGCAGGGCTATAAAGAAAAGTAAATAAATAAAGATGGAAAAATGCATAAAGAGATTAAAAGAGGAAATGTACTACAGGGGGCGGGGACACCCCCCTCAGTCATTATGTCTACAGTGTACTGTAACAGAATCTGTAGGAAGGGATGGTAACTATTTAGGGGGATGACCTTTTCCTTCCTTCATCCATTTTTCATTTTGCAACTCATCCCTTTAAAAACCTGTTCTTATGATGGGATTTCCTGACACAATGCAGTGTGACATTCAAACTAGTAACAACAGCTCTAGTAAACCGGAGGGGAAAAGAAAAAAAAGATTAATTACCTGCAAAGATTCCAAGAAGCAAACACAGGGATGTTTCCTGTTCTACAGCAAGTAAAAACTAACTTGAATAAGGTCTCACTGTCCTTGCTTCATTTGAAGGCTCGAGAAAATTGTACTTAAGATTTCAGTGTCTTCAAATTCTCCTGCTGCCATATCGCCTTCTGAAGTCCTTTATCAGTGTGAGCTTTCCTCACCATTTTTCAAGATCATGGAGAGTTATGACACTTAAGACAGATGATGGATTTGATTTGACATATCATAAGCAGATGTGTTAGGAAAACAACCCCAAAACAGCTTTCTTAAGAGCCAAAATCTTGATAGATATGCTTTTAAAAAATAAATAAAAGCTGATTCAACTTATCTTTATTTTTTTAAAGAGGGTCTTTTTCGGGGTGTGTGTGTGGGGAGAGAAACTAAGTTTCTTCTCAACCTTTCTGAGTGCTGCTGGAAATGGTAATCTGAATGCTTAATCTAGCTAGGGCTCACCAGGACTTATCCCTAGAATCTATTTTTTGATGTCAGCTTTCCAGAACTTGTTTTTTGTCATCGTGATTCAGCCCAGAAACATCTCAAGTAGTATTAGATAGCCTTGAATGGATGCAAAGAGAATTTCCATTGGCACTGCCTAATTGCAAGACGTTGTACTATGTAGGTGGGTGGTATGTGCATGAAAGCAGTACACGTTGCAGCAAATAACATTAGTTGCTCCCCCATCTTACAAAACTGTGTATTTGCCAATGTTTTTTATAAATATGGTGGAAAGGAGTGTGTGTGTGTGTGTGTATGAGCGAGAGAGAGAAAGAAAGAGAGAGCAATATTAACAAACAGGGTGGGGTAGAAAGATCCTGAGATTTTTATTTTTAAAAAATTATTTTTAAGAAGGAAGAGGAGGTAGAAGAAAGTGAAGCTGATCAATTTTTCATCCCTGACAAATTCATCCCACTATTTATTGCTCTCCCAATGATTAACCAAAGAGGATAGGGTAGAGGTATCCCAAGGAGAATAGGTTAGAGATTTTCTGTTTGTGGGCTGGAGTGGATTTGAATCAAGTTTTCTAGTGGAAATTATTTCTTTAAAAAAAAAGAAAAAGAGGCAAGACTCCTGAAAAGATAAAGACAGATAACTTTTTGAAAGATGGCTTCTTGTTCCTTATACGCAGAGTTTTAGTAAAATCGAAAATACATTTTTCACATTAAAATTGCAATGAAGAGATGCTGTGCATGCATTCATTTCTACTATACATTACTTTTCACGATATCTAAGTCGCCATACGGCAATGCTGCTATACAGAAAATTAATGTCACACATGAAATAATCCAATATGGAACTATTTCTATGAGAACTTTTTTTTACTTCATCTTTTAGCTAAATACCCTTTGGCCCCTTGCTAGAGAGCATTTGCTATAATATATTAAAATCTAGCACTCTGGGAAAGAAAGAGCACAAAACTAGCTGGAGTTTTACGGAAAGAAAGGCATAAGACATGCATGCTGAAATGGGTTCATCTTTTTTCAATTCCTTTTTTTTTTTTCATTTTTATGCAACAGATCAGGCATCTGATACCACTTTCTTAAAGCTGGGGATGTAAGCTTCTAATAAGAGATTGCAAGAAGCCTTTTAAAATATCAGTTTTGTCCAATGATGAACTACTGTTCTTACAGCCATGCTTACTGCTCTTGAGACTTGCTACAGCAATTGAAGTAAGATGTTGTAACTTTTAAATTCAACATGGTCATACACGTTGTTGTTGTTCTTCATGTTGTTGTTGTTTAAGCAGGGGCGTAGACATCTCAATTTCTTGTGGGGGGCATGAAGCTAAACCTGGGCAAAGGGGTTATGCTTATTTGTTTACATTTATGTATGTATATATTTCTATTTCTATTTCTAGGAACCATCCTTCATCAATAGATCCTAGAATGCAAAAAAGCCCCATGCAATATACTATCTAGGTTGAACCCCAAGATGGAAATCGACACACTTTGCTTATGGATTTAAATGAATTTATTATAACGAACCAGAGGGAGCACTGAAGGGTAGATAACTAAACAAAGCACAAAGCAAAAGAAATACATTCAGGATATGCTCTTCTAGGATTCTTCTACACAGTATGTATTTCTTCTGATTGGTGCTGCCTGGAAGAACTCATTAGCTATGATGTTCAGATCCCTCTCCAAACTGATCTCTTTATGCCCATGTAGAACAGCCATGTGATTGAGCCTGGCTTGCCCCATGCTTGACCACAAAAAGATCTTTATTCTATGAAAGCATGAGAATGATCTTTCTGATGAACATGATGGAACCAGTATTGTAAGGGTGATTTTGATCAGCTTTATCAATTTTGGTAGTAGGTGCCACAGATATTTGCCTTGTGTCCTATTCAGAAGATCAACTGCATCCGTATGAGCTGAAACTTTAACTTTCCTCTCCCTTGCAATATCCAACAGCATATCACGATAAAGCTGTAATCTAGAAGAATTCATATCAGTTGTATAAAGGCCTGCAATGGGTGTGTTATCAATCTCTCCAATGACAAACTTTTCAATTTTGCTCATATGTTTGTACACATCTGAGAAAAAGTGATTGTGTAAACTGCTGCTGGCATTATCAATCACATCACAAAATATTTTCCAGTAGAATCCCTCAGGAGACTCAAACTGGTGGGGCTCACACCCAGTATCAATGTGTCATGGAGGCTTTCTGTGCCTAGGGAGGGTAGGGCGTCCTAAATCTAAGCCTTTTTGCTATCACTGTGATCTTTGTCCTGAATGCTTCAAAGTTCTTCCTCTGCTGATTTGTACTCTCCTTGTCAGAAACCAAAAGAAGTTCTCCTTGATGGGACTGTAGGTTACTTGTTTGAAGTGCTGTATTTTGTGTCTAAACAGCCAAACATAAGCATCAAGAGCTCCAGCATGAAAAAAGAAGCAAACTTCTGCAAGCTTTGCACATTTCCATCTGCTTTTGCCCCAGTACCTCCCCTTTCCTCACATGCCACATCCTCAAAGAAAACAATGAGCTGTCTGTAATTAAGAGCAACTGACTATAAGGAACTTGCTCTAACAGTCCATCTTGTGGGGGAAAAAAGTCATTTCAGATGTATGTTCTGTTCGTTTGGAATTTTTTAAACCAGGCAAGACATTTGAGTGAGCTTCTGGTAAAAGTAATAAGGTCAGCTACTTAATTCAAAAGTTTCTACACATGGCCATATTTCTTGATACATCATGCACCACTAAATTCACAGCATGGGCCAGCCACACAGTGCACATAGAGTGCTCTTGGTTGTTCTTTCTTCACAAGAACCTGCAGCCCACTAATGCATCCAGCCACATTTGATGCTACATCATAGCATTGGCCATGACACCTATCAAGAGGAAGACTAAAGTGGCGGACTACATCTTTCAAAATAGGAAAAAGGCTTTTAGAAGTTATAGCAACAGTTTCATTAAAACCAAAAAAAGAATTCCTCCACAGACATTTCCTTTGTGGCAATGCAAAAAGAAAATGAAACCTGCTCCTTTACAGTGATAATCTGTAGTCTCATATACTGTAGGAAACAGCTGCTGCAATCTCTCTCAGTAATGTATTAGAACATTGTGAGCCATGATCTCAAGAAACTCATTCACAATAGCTGGTGAAATCCATTTGTAATTTCTATAATTCAGGCATGATCTCAGCTGGGGAACATCATCAGCATGAAGCAGCAAGATTTGACTAAGGTTAGATCCTTCTTCAATGTGGCCACAAACTGCAAGCCTTGACAGGCAAGCTATCTTACGGAGGATAATTTTTCTAGCTTCTTGCATTTGTTTCTGTTTTCCTTCTGAGCAAATGACAGGAACATTTACACCACCTTCAACAACAGCCATAACTTGAACAGCTGCATGGTGAAAACTGGAGCGTTGATGGCTATGGGACCTTTCTAGAACTCTCTTAGTTTAAGAAGCCTTTCTTAACAAAGCTTCATATGAATTCCTCTCTTGAGGTTTTGGGAAGAGGAGCACTCACTTCATTTGCTGTGTAACCGATGTTGCAATATGCTTTGTCCATTTCAAAAGCGAGCCAATCAAAAGTTCTCTTCTAAGTGTCCTTGTATGGGCATCCTGCTGGCTTTCTTTTCACACCAGGAACACTAATATCTGAGGGCATGTCTTCGGTAATGCTTCTTCAGCCTGGTCCAGGAACTTATCTTCTGTATTAAGTCTAAAGGAGCTGCCAGTGGAACTTTCAGCAGTACCAACCAAAGCACATAATTTCTTCTTTTTCACAAGAAATCTCTCCATAGTGGTGATTGCGTCCAGTAATTCAACCAAGAGACAGGATTCTGCAGAAGGATAGAAAGTATGTTATATAATCCAGCTGGTTCACAGAGCTGCAGCCAGATTATTGACCAGGGCTGGTTACAAGGAGCATGCAACTCCCCTGTTAAAACAGCTCCACTGGCTTTCAGTCTGTTTCCGGGCACAATTCAAAGTGCTGATTACGACCTTTAAAGCCCTATATGGCTTAGGTTGAGGTTATTTGAAAGGCTGTATTCTCCCTTCTGAGCCTTCCAATGTTTTGAGATCTTCTGGGGAAGACCTTTTCTTAGCCCCACCATCTTCACAGGTGGGACTGGTGGGAACATGTGAGATCACCTTGATGGCTGCTCTACTGCTCTGGAACTCTCTTCCCAGGGAAGCTAGACTGACTCCCTGCTTAATGTGCTTTCGGTAGCAAAAAAAAAAAAAAAAAAAAAACCCTCTGTTCTGGCAGGTCTTTGGTGAATAAGCTGAGCCTACATTTATGTTTTTAAGGACTTGTAAAATTGTAATGTACAGTATTTTAAATGTTTAATGTTTTAATATTGGAATATATTTATTTTATTTTATTTTTAAATTTTATATATCTCTTTTCTTTTCCTAGGTTTTAAAATGTATATGTTCCAAATTTTGTAAGGCTGCATTCAAGCTCTGTATTGGGCAAAAAGCGGAATAAAAATAAATATATAATCATCATCTCATCATCATCATTCAGAATGAATGAACAAATCCATAAATATTCTTTTTGTGTATGAAAATCTACTTCCCTGCTCTCACACACGGCTAAATATAACATGGAGATGGGATGGAAATGTTTGTTTCCTTAAAACAGGACCTAGGGGAACAGAATTTCCCCTTCCTTTTTGCAAGAATATTGGAATCTCTACCAGCCCGGCTGCCCAGCCAAAACATGATTCAC
Organism: Gambelia wislizenii; assembly: GCA_030847615.1. NCBI lineage: Eukaryota > Metazoa > Chordata > Lepidosauria > Squamata > Crotaphytidae > Gambelia > Gambelia wislizenii. The sequence continues at coordinate 270,700,428 of JAUMIR010000001.1, read as the reverse complement.
TCTCCCACTTCTTTACTTATGTAGAGTGCTGGCATTTTAGTGGTACCAGAAAAAACATTCTTTCCGATTTTTCTGCTAGCACTTGAACTGCTCCTTCTGCCACAGAGGAGGTCTTCTGGAGCCTGGTGGGTGGAGTTCAACAACAGCTCTGTTTTTTAATCCTCCAGGCAATTCTCTCCCACCATGGTTTCCTCATAAAAAATTTCCCAAAAAAATCTTTGCCCCCTCTCCCTCTTATCTATGCATAAACAACCAAACAAACCCTTCCTCTTCAGTTGCCAAGCAGATCTCTTTTTTAAAGACAAAAGTCACTCTCCTTTTGTGTAGATAGGTTCTGCTTTCCCCATATTCATTCCCTTCTACCCCCTCAAGCCTTAGAGGGCAAAAGGTTGCCCATGTATGAATTACAGTGGGGGTGGGGTATCCTTAATCCCCTTTACTCACAGACAAACAATTATAAGGGATTCCTGGAGGTAATTTAAATCACCCCCCCCCAAAAAAAAACATGCAACAGCTAGTTCCTGGAGGGGGCTTTGCCAATTCTGCAGGGTAGGGGGTTGGACTAGATGGCCTTTGAGGTCTCTTCCAACTCCATGATTCTATGATACTGTAATCTATATGAAATACAAGCAGTGTTTTGTTTGTTTTTTCTAATTATAACCTTCAGTTAAGGGAGGAAGTAATGTACTGGGTAGGTTTTGTAAGATGCTTAGTTATGGTTGTTGTTTTGTTGTTTGTTTTTTTATATATGTAAAATGTGTGTGTTTAATAAAAAATATATAGTGTCTGCTAAAAATGAACTGTTGATCACAGTATAAAACTAATCAACAGCATGGTGATAGATTGTTGAAAGATAAATGGCTGTCAGAAAATGAGTGTTTTTAGTATATGTTTTACAAGTAAAGCAAAAAAGAATTGCCCAAAATGCAGAGTAGAAGAGCTAGAAACAATGAGCTCCAGAAAAAGCTGGGTTCTTCATGATCTCATACCATTAATTCCAGTGAAGGAATGAAGGATAGTTTTTTTTTTTAAAAAAGCAACCCTCAAATAAAATCATTTGAACAATATGACTTTATAACTGTGCTATGCAATTACTGCACCACCAGTATTCTTCCACAAATCATAGTAAAACCCTATTAAAGTTACTGCTTCCCCACAATTGCTTGAAAAATCACAGGACCTTAGACAACTGTATGGATAGATTTGACTTTAATTTTCTTTTAAATAGGTACAAGCACCACCATTATAAAATAATTACAGACCTTTAGTTAAAACCCCTTCAGTCTGAAATGATGAATAATAATAACTGAAATGTGCGTGAAACATATAGTTCTTGAAGTTATGATACCTTTTCAGAAGGTCTCCTTGGGTGTTGTTTCTGGGTTCTGATTCTTTCTGCATTGTCGTTTCTCTCCAAGACTTGTTCGGCGTGAGTTCTCAAATAAGGCTGCAGCATTGTGGATAGTGTGTCTCCATGCCTCCCGATGTGAGGCCAGGGCGGATGATTGTTGGTGATCAATTTGGCCGAGCCTGAGATGTTGTTTCAGGGAGTCCTTGTATCGTCTTTTAGAACACCCCTCTTACGCTGACCCGTGGCAAATACTCCTTAGAGTACTATTTTTGGGAGGCGATGGTCCTCCATCCTAGAAACATGCCCTGCCCAGCGCAGCTGTGTTCTCAATATCATGGCCTCAATGCTGGTGTTCCCTGCTTGCTCAAGGACAGCAACATTCGTCACATAGTCAGTCCAGTGTATATTTAGGATTGTGCGTAGACAGCGCTGATGAAAGCATTTGAGGAGTCATAGGTGGTGGCGATAGGTGACCCATGTTTCAGATCCATAAAGGAGAATAGACAGTACAATGGCTCTATACACACTGATTTTTGTGCTTTGCCTCAGGTGTTTATTGGACTTCTTTTGTGAAGTCTTCCAAATGCACTATATGCCTTTGTTAATCTGTGATCAATCTGTTTGTCAATCTTGGCATCTGAGGATATGATACTTCCCAGGTAGGTGAACTGCTGAATGGACTTGAGCACAGATTTGCCGACGGCAATGTGGGGATGGTGGTGTTCGACTTGTGGTGCAGGCTGGTAAAGAACTTCTGTTTTCTTCAGGTTGACTTCCAGCCCAAACAGCTCTGCAGCTGTTGCGAAGCAGGATGTTAGGTGTTGCAGAGCTGCTTCTGTGTGGGCAAGAAGGGCAGCATCATCAGTGAAGAGCAGCTCATGGACTAGATAGTTTAGAAATTTAGTGCGAGCCCTCAGACAGCTTAAGTTAAACAAGCTACTATCAGTACGGTAGCGTATATAGATGCCGTCGTCGTCTTCAAGCTCTGCCATAGCCCTTTGGAGCATCATGCTGAAGAAGATTGTAAATAAAGTTGGAGCAAACACACAACCTTGCTTCACTCCATTCATTATTAGAAAGGGCTCTGAAAGAGCATCACCATATTTGACTTGACTGTGCTGGCCCTCGTGTAGCAAGATAATCATTCTAAGGAGTTTGCGGGGACATCCTAGTCTTTCCAGGATCTGCCACAGACCTTTTCTACTCACAGTGTCAAAGGCTTTGGTGAGGTCAACAAATGTTACATAGAGACCCTTGTTCTGCTCCCTACATTTTTCTTGCAGTTGTCTAAGGGCAAATACCATATCTGTAGTACTCCTATTGGCTCTGAAGCCACACTGGCTTTCAGGAAGAAGTTCTTCTGCAATAGTAGGAACTAATCTGTTTAGGAGTATCCTTGCAAGGATTTTTCCAGCAATAGAGAGCAGTGTTATGCCTCGATAGTTTGAGCAATCAGATCAGGGTGATTATGACTGCATCTCAGAGATCTGATGGCAGTTTCCCTTTTTCCCAGCAATTCACAAGGAGTTCGTGGAATTTATCATGGAGTGCATGACCTCTGTGTTTCCAAACTTCAGGTGGGATTCCATCAATCCCTGCTGCCTTGCCATTTTTCATCTGCTGTATGGCCTTAAGGGTCTCTTCCAAAGTGGGAACTATGTCCAATTCATTTTTCATCGGTTTTTGTATCATATTTTGGATAGCTGAGCCTTGAACTACTCAGTTGTCACTAAAGAGACTTTGAAAATGTTCAGCCCATCAATTCAGGATGGAGGCTTTATCAGTAATTAATGTTTGACCATCTGTACTGTATAAGGAGCTTTGGACCTGATAAGTAGGTCCAAACACTGCTTTAAGAGCTTCATAAAATCCTCTATGATCACCCAGATCTGCACAGTGTTGTGTCTTTTCTGCTATATTGATCCACCACTTGTTCTGCATGTCTCAGACTTTTTGTTAAAGTTTACTACATGTGAGGCGGAAAGCTGCTTTTCTTACATGGCAAGTTGGCTGGGCGAGGTATGCCTGGTGAGCAGTTCTCTTCTTTGCCAACAGCTCCTGGATCTCTTGGCTGTGCTTTCTGCAACTGGACTTGTTTATCTTGGATTGGCCTTTTTAGTCATCAGCACACTTGCAGAAAGTGCAGGATGAGTCCTTCCTAAATCTTCGTTTGTGAAGAAAAGCCAGAGAGAGAGAGAGATACCTTTCTCATCCTCCTACAGTCTAGGACCAAGACAATAGGAAGTGATATAGTTATCAGAAAGGAAGCTAGACATTACTGATGGGAAAATATATCTATTACATCATCTTCTTTTTTTTAAGAAAATATTCTTTCTACCTCAAACATGGAGATATTTGTGGATTTTGGTAAATTCTTCAAAATAAATTTCTCACCCCCACTAGGAGATCTTTACGAGAGATCTACAGAAACGCATCAACAAAACCCCACCAGTCATACTAGGGAATGTAACCTAGGAATTGCTTTAAGTTGTGTTGACTGGGGTGGGAACTGTATGGCATGCTGAGTACATGCAACTCTGAAGCCCCTATTTGCAGCCTCAATGCATTCCAGTTCCCCCTAGCATCACCCATCCAAAATATCTATTACAAATGGGTATTTTTCCCTCAGCCATTGCTGGTAGTCACCAAATGTCAAATGCAAACCATCTAGCCTCCTCCCTGCTACAGCACCACTATCATGTATCCCCTCCTCTTCTGAGGAGGCCATTTTCATGTGGTCCTGGTGGCAAGCAAAAATCTTCAGGTTTCCTGTTTTTGCATGACTGCCTTTTCTACAAGGGAGAACATTTAATCAAATCACTCACCAAGTTATTCTGAAACACAAACACCACACTCTGTTGTTGTTGTTTTTTCTTCATTCCATCCAGGGGTCAGGAGGAGGCACATAATCCTTGAGCTATCACCAAAGGCTCATGGCAGTGAAAGTGATCTCAAGCTGCTCTCATTGTGCAGTGTGTATATACCCTCAGCCAAACATGATGAAGAGTTGTAGATGTGTTTTAGTACAAATTGCGTTCAGCCTTTGGAAATGCAGACTCCAGATTTTATCACACAAGGCTGTCAAAGTGGAATTACAGCAGGATGGTAGCATCTGTGGCTGTACCTTATCAGATGACAATGTGTCTGTCCTGTAGCTTCTTTGTTTTCCATCCATTCCTGAAGTGCTCATTTTCATTGGTGACCAAACCCCATCAATGCCTCCCAATCGCACTGCTTTGCCACTATTGATTCGTTTGTGATAACTTCCTCCTGCTGGAGTTCTGATATGCAGGCAGTCATGTGGTGTGAGTGGGTGGGATTCTGCTCCTCTCCCCTTCTCCCCTTTCCCCCTTGCTATTCCCAAACAGGCTCCTTTCCTTTCCTTTCCTTCAATTTCTTTTCTTTTTACTTAATCAATTGCTGTAACTGCACAATTGCACTGAAAATTTAAAAAATGAAAAAATACAGACCAAAAGGCAGGCTGGGAAGGGCATAGGGCAGGAAGGCAGGGTTATGGAGGCTGACATGCAGAAGATAAGAACCTAGGACTATAGCAGCACCATGGCATTTTTGAAGAGCTGTGCAAAAATGACTGTCCCCAAATTGGTAGACTTGTGTTTCCTACATTAACACAATTGTGGCATATTAGCCACCCGGTGTGATAAAATCTGAAGATAAACCCATCAGACCTCAAATAGAAATTGAATTCCTCATATATCCCTAGCTGGATTGACTCACCTTTTCAATACTGATTGCCAGAAGCTTCCTCTGCAGGTACGTTTCTGAACTTATGGCAGAAGATCACTTCTAAGTAAATGATAACTCAAACTGTGATACAGCACTTAAAAAAAAAAGACTACAGAAAAATTGAGTCCCTCCCCCTATTATCTCTCTTATGGAGAAAGGTGGGTGGAGAGAGGGGGAGAAAGAAGGAAAGATCAGAAAATAAAATGGAAGTCAGAGGTTCAGCAAGTAGAAGTAACTTAACTACAAAGGAAGGAAGAGATTATGCCACAGGCAGGCAGAGTGTAACTTTCATGGGGAGGGTGTTAAAGAAAGAAACTAAAAGTAATATTTTATCCCCTTTTATTTTCAAGAAATGGGAACATAAAGGATTAGTTTTTAAACTGGGAACATAAAGGGAACATAGGAAAATGGGAACATAAAGGATTAGTTTTTAAACTGAAACTATAGGAGTAACTAATTTTGGAGGTCAGCGCTGGAACTATACGTAACTGCCATTAGTTCCCTTCCAAGTTCTGTTTTTTTCTCAATCCTATTAAAGACATTTTGGATCACTAAACATTACTTTCTTTTTGAACAGCAGGGTACATGTTTCTAAAGGACATTTGCTGATATAGAAATATTTGTAAATATAGGATATTGCTAACAATAACTTCTGAATAAATAGTGTTGTCATTAAAAGAAATGAGAACCTCTGCTTACAATGCCTGGCATCCCATTAGTGACAAACACAGGCTATGTTTTGCTATGTATGCCAGGTGATGTTTTTAGACCAAGTACAGTGGCCATAACCAGCTTCTGGTGGTGTAAGTTGAATTGTGCATTTAAAACCACTGCACATGCAGGAGCACATTAAAGTACACAGAATAGCAGGTGAATGTGCATGGCCTCTACGATTGCCTTTGTGCATTGTGCATTCCAATTGCACAGTGGCTTGTCAGCCATGCACGTTGACCATTGATCCATATATGCTGGCTTTCTGATTAGGGGGTATATAATGTAACTCCACCAGTGGACATTTACACTATGCTGAATTGATGTAGGATCTTGACCAGTCCCCCTTCAAATCTTTCTCAGTTCATATAAAGTTAATAGTCAGTTTCCTCCAGCACTTGACATGCTGGCTGACCCCACATCTAAAGACATCCCCCTGCTCCTGAGGTCTTCTGAAGTGCCTACATGTGAGCAGCTGCCTATCATCCTATCTGATTAGTACTCCTGCAATCTCATAAACCTTTTTGCCAAAATCACACACTTGCTGCATACTCTGTAGTGGCCTTGGGTCCTCTGTAGTTATTTCAAAGCTATCTAGTTTAATCAGATCTTCTTGTCCTCAGCTTCTCATACATTCTTCCTTCTTCCTCAGGATACAGGCTCTTCCACACTTTGATTGGGTGATTATATTTTTTTAAGTCCTTCCCTGCTATATCACTTTTTTAGTGGTAGATTCAATTGATGAAGGAAAATCCATGGCAGAAGGTCCCACCCTTTCTAAGCTCCTGGCCAGGGATGAAAGTAGGGTCCCCAGTTTTCCCCTCTGTTTCACCCCCTCTCTTTTTATTGGCACAATGTATTTCTTTTTCCACCTCTCATTGGTTTTAATGGGAGGGAAAGAACAAACCCAGCTTCAGGGTTTGGAGTAGTTGCCTCACAACACATGGAGAATGTATCCAGGAAAGGAAGGCCTTTGAATCCAGCATCCTTCCAAACTGCCTCTCTTTTCTCTGTTCTGCAAGCACAGCACTGCCAAGAGGCAACCAAAGCAACAGAAAGCTCTGCCACCATCCAAGTATGACCTTCCTGGGTGGATCTTCATCTCCAGAAAAAAGGACCATGATATCTTCTGGACTTCCTAGGGGCTGCAGGATGGCAGCCTTCAATGACTAGAAATCTCCCAAGTCCTTCAGATGTTGAAAATAGGCAAGTGCATATGAAGTTCAAATGTATTTAAAATTTAATTAATCAGTGGTTTAAAAGGCAGACAATTCATAGCTCACTTTTTTAAAAAAATAAAGTGTTTAACTGTCCTGCTTCCATCACAGATTAATGATTCTGCTAGTTTGAGCCATTTTTTATACCTCTGACTGCTTGAATTGCTTTCCCCAATGAGTGATAATAAGTTGTATCTTATTTGAATTACTTCATATAATAATTTTCAGACACACTCACCTTTTCACACTTTTCCCCTTTGCAATCTGCTATAGTTGGCACTTCTAAACCTCTGCAGATTTATTCTGCTGTTTTCACTGAACAAAAAATAATAATTATCTACTCTACTATGTATGTTTGCTGCATTCACATGTAGCTGTTAAGGGAATTATTGTTATTGACTATTTTACAGTTGGCTTCTACTTACAGTTGACTTGAGCTATCAAAAAGAATGGGGTCAAAGATTTTCAAAAGTCTTTTTTTCCTCCAAATAATTTAAGATATAGCTCCATAATGGTGGCACATCCATTCAGACTCTGAGTTCAACATCTAGAATTTCAACTTGTGTTCTTGTGGTCCCAATAGATTGCCTTATTGATTGGCCTACCATTGATTTAAGGCTGCTCTGCCTGGAGCTATGATAACATAGCATTCATCTTTCAGCATTACACTTATTTCCACACACTCTATTCCAGGCTGGGCAACTTTTTCTAACCATTTGGTTGTAGGCAATATTGACTTGGGGGCCACAACCCACACATGTACACACACACGCATGCACACACAAACACACAACTTCCCAGAATCCTAGTGCAGATTGTTCTTTCCTTATGGCCAACAGAAGTGGAGAAAGAATAATCTGTATTAAGACCACCAGGAAATGCAGTAGAAATTCTTGTTCCCACAGTGACAGACTTGGACCTGCTGCTATTAGCTACTCCCTGTCTGTCAGTTGATCACTGACTGGCTGGGTAGTAAAAGAAAGTAGGCAGGGCTACATGAACAGGATAAAGGTCTCAGATAGCTTACATGGATCATCTATATATGTGCTATTCATGCACAACATTTATTCTGAACCAATTTCTTCAGAGGCACAGATGGGGAATTGCGACTTAAATGTATTTTGACAGGATAAGAGAAGTGGAATCCCCAGCTGGGTGGTCTTCATGCAGCCTACCAGCTTTTGGGCACTGAATCTCTACGGTGCAGGAGGAAGACATGATGTGTTGTTCCTAGGAGCACTATGGGAGACAGGGTGCTGGGGATGTTGAAGCTTCTACTCTGATTCAGCAACACACACACACACACACACACACTGCACAAATCTTGCCAAGAAAACCATGTAATAGGTTTGCCTTAGGGTTCCCATAAGTTGGAGATGACTTCAAGGCACACAACAACAATAACATATATTTCCAACAATCCTGTAAAAAAAATTAGGCTGAGCAGTAGTAGTAGGTTGGCCCATAGTGTGTTCCTTGGCTGAATGGGGATCTGAACAAGCTCTTCCTTGGCCCTAGAACAACACGTCATCCACTACACTTGTAACCTGCCCTGACAAGCCCCCTCCTTTTCATAACTCATTAATTGGCTGTATTTCATATATTGGCTTATAATTGGTACTCCACATGGTTAAAGGTAGACCAGGGACCTCCCAAACAAGGAGCCAAGGTTTGCCTAGAAAACCTAAGAGAGTAGTCAGCTAAAATTCCTAAAAGACACACCCAGGTGAGAATTATGTGAAATCTCCTGGAACCGATTAGTAAGGGAGAAATGGGCTCTGGAAGTGAGTCACTCACTAATCCAATCAAAGGTAGCTGATCGCTCTTTGCTTGCAAAACTGTTTTTTCCTCACCGCATTTTCCTAAAACAATAGAGGTTTGTCTGAGACTACTCAAGTTCAATGTTTAAACCATTAGCGCTCACTAGCACATCCAGAGAATCTATTGCCTAACCCTGGGAAACTCCGGCAGACATTCTATTCCACTCAAACTCACCCCTTCAGGGGAATTATCAAATATAAATATCACCCTAAAACACCATCAAAGAGTCTGCAGTTCCTCTTCATACCTCCATGCTGCCAGTTTGCTGTACAATGTTCAGAACGATATTCTGAGCTCCTCTTGCTGCATGAAACTCTGCTCCTCAGATAGGTATAGTATAATCCACCATCCCCTCAATCTATTCATCTATCCCAATACTTCCTACTTTATTCATTAGCCTTGTGTGACTGCTTGAAACCTGAGTGTGTGCATGTGTGTGTTCCCTTGATTATTTTCAATTATTATTATTATTTTTTAATTTCATCCCCTGGCATGGAGTCTCCTCACTACTGGTATACATAGGTCAAAAGATCCTACAGTTACCAGGCCTCTCGCTGCCATCTTGAGTCAATTAAAATTCCCTATATTAGAAATTCAGACACTTGTGGGATCCCCACGGACCCCCACACAATTAGGGTAACACACACCACTGGCTTCAAAATACATCATATACCATTTCTAAGAATAAAACAAAATTAGCCGATTAGTCAATAGCACCATGCTATTAAGCTTAATATTAAGCTTGCAGAAAGCGCGGGATGAGTCCTTCCTGAATCTTCATTTGCGAAGAAAAGCCAGAGATTAAGCTTAGCACAATGCCTTCTCTTGTCCAAAGAAATTGCACTTTGTTTCCTGGGATTTTTTTCTTATTCAGCTCTCTTAGCTGGTATTTTTCTAGATGCTCATTGAGGTGGCAGTGTTGACTGGTTGGTTGGTTGGTTGGTTGGTTGGTTGGTAGGTTTCGAAAGGATTTTTCAAAGATTTGTGTGATGCAATATCATGGTAAATGTGTGAGGCACAGGTCACAGACCACATGTGTTACTCTCTGGCTTCTCTTCGCAAACGAAGATTCAGGAAGGACTCATCCCGCTTTTTCTGCAAGCACGCTGATGACTGAAAAGGCCAATCCGAGATAGACAAGTCCGGTTGCAGAAAGCACAGCAAAAGGTTTCCTTGGGTGATGTTTCTGGGTTGTGATTTTTTCTGCATTGTCGTTTCTCTTCAAGACTTGTTCAGCGTGAGTTCTCAAATAAGGCTGCAGCATTGTGGATAGTGTGTTTCCATGCCTCCTGATGTGAGGCCAGGGCGGATCATTGTTGGTGATCAATTTGGCTGAGCCTGTTGTTTCAGGGAGTCCTTGTATTGTTTTTCGGAGCGCCCCTCTTACGCTGACCCGTGGCGAGTTCACTGTAGAGTAGTATTTTTGGGAGGGGATGGTCCTCCATCCTAGAAACATGCCCTGCCCAGCACAGCTGTGTTCTCAGTATCATAGCCTCAATGCTGGTGATCCCTGCATGCTCAAGGACAGCAATATTCATCACATAGTCAGTCCAGTGTATATTTAGGATTGTGCATATACAGCTCTGATGGAAGCGTTTGAGGAGTCGTAAGTGGTGGCGATAGGTGACCCATGTTTCAGACGCATCTAAATATTAATTGGAGATTTAGATGTGTTAATTGGAGATTTAATTTGGATATCTGTAAGCATAGGGAAAAGGAATTAAATGAGAATGTCATTGGTTCAGAGATGCAAATGCGGCAAGGGGGGGGACCAACACCTGGCTTCATTTGTGAAAAGAGAAATGCACCCTTCTGCCTATTGTGTGCTGCCTTATTCAAAAGAGTGGTTATTTTGTTTGAAATTCAGAGTGACAGCTCTGAGAGGAATATTCCCAGCAGCAATTCTGCTTGCACATGAAACTTTTTCCCCTCACATTTTAAGGAATAAGCTCTCCCACTGAAAATGCTATGCCATTTAAGACTAGGGCACTACTGGGAGTCTGTCTTCAAGAAAAGGACATGTCAAGTAACTTGTTTACACATCCAGCTGAGCATAAATATAGTGGACCTGATCCAGAGATTCTGGAACATAGCAGCAGGGTACACAGTAGGGGTGGGTGAAAGCTTCATTTAAATACACTTTTCCATAAGGATTTACCAAAATTCACTAATTACTTCACATTTGAGATGAGAAGAACTGGAGAATATATTTTTTTATTTAAAAAAAAATCAAACACAGGAGGGAGGGAAATGAAGAGCTATCTTGATGCAACTAGCATTTACTGTAAGACCTAGGGCTTTATCAGACAAGTGTCTAAAAATGCTGTAATTCCGCTATGGAGGAAAGCAGAATCAGAAATAAACACTTAAACAAACATAAAAATGTACTAAACAAAGATGACATTTCATTAAAATAGTATCCTGTTGGTCCTCTTCATTTTCTCCCCTGGAAGTTTAATTAGGTGTTCTTATTGGAAAAGGGGACGGGGAAAAGAGGACCACCCATTCAAGCTGTAATCATGCAATTATAGCGGGATGTGATTTTGCACGGTTGTCAATACTGCGAAAAGAGTGATATTGAAGGTATTTATGGATTTTGCCCGTCAATGAAAAATTACACGTAATTAACAGGTGAAACAAATGTGGAGCATGGGAGGATACCTAAATTGTGCGCTAATAGGAACCCATTCATGCTACTACCCTGTCGTAATCACACAATTTCAGCCCGTATGATAAAGTCCCTAGAGGCCTTATAAGGCAGCACAGAATTGGGGCAACATGGGGCAGCTTTTTTGGTCCTTCACATTCCATTCCCTCAATCTGGATTACAAATGGATGCAAATTTCACTTCAGTTCTTTTTAAAATAAGAATTTACCTACATCTCAGATTTCTTTATGTTTGGAATGGAACAGGATTTTGATTTTTAAAAGAAGAACGTATAAAAAATTGAAAGGGACAGGAACTATCCTTCTAGGCATAGGGTTTGGCATGCTTAACTCTTCAATGTCTGGGCTTCAATTGTGGTGTATTCAGTCAAGTTGCTGATAAATTGGAATTTACACCATTTTTTCCAGAGAGCATGTTGTTGTTGTTGTTGTACCTTCAAGATGTTCTAACACATGGTGACCCTATCACGGGTGGGGTTTTTTTGCAAGATTTGTTCAGAGGGGGTTTGCCATTGCCCTTTGAGGCTGAGAGGGTGTGACTTGCCCACGGCCACTCAGTGGGTTTTCATGGCTGAGTGGGGGTTTGTGAATCCTGGTCTCCAGAGTCATAGTCAAATGCTCAAACCACTACACCAGAGCATACTCATCTTTAAAACCTAGGTGGCAGGAAAATAGAGCTGGGAATAGTTTTTTTTCTATTGCATCCAGCTGATACAAAAGGAAGAGAATATTGTTGCATTTGAAAGAATACTTGAAATAATTTACCAAAATTTGCACACATTTCATATTAAAGATGGAAAAACCTATTGTATTTAAAAATTCAGTATAGCAGTCCAGAAAGTGACAGATTTTTATACACAAGTGTATGTGCATGCGTGTGTGCACACACATGAAAATCTCCCCCTTCAGAGGCTTTCCTCTTTGACCTGTAGCGAGGGGAAGGCCAAAAGTAACCTTCTAGATGAATCAGTCCTCATCCTGTAAACAAAGACAACACCAACAAATGAAGGAATGTTTCTGCCTCCTGTGTAGTTTTAGGAGATTATCAGAGGCAGTAAAAACCACATCAAAAGATTGCTAGAAGAACAGGAAGGGGCAAGATTATCAGATGATGACGTCCTCCAGCGTTCCAGGGGCACACTGTGGGCATCAGTAAGGTGTCCTTTTTTATTTGTGGCTTCTCCCCATCAATACAAAAGGGAAGCCTTGTCCACGGCAGTGCTATGCCCCTGGAACAGCAGAAGGTTGCCTTTTCTGTTCTTTTAGCAATCTTATGACACAGTTGGGAACACGATTTTTGGTGCATTCCCCTTCATCTGATGATCTCTGTTCCTGGACTCAGTAAAGGTGGTGGATGAATCAGTTTATACCAAGCCCATGTTCATTTCACTGTTCTTCAGTCTGAAGTTCATTTCTTCCAATTTCACATCATTGTGTAATTTTAAAAAAATGCAGCTATCTTCTTATTTTCCCCGATATATGAATCTTTGCCCACATCATTCCCTACATAGCTGAATACACATGTTTGTTTCATTTTTTAAAAAAGCTAAACTCCATTGCAAAATCTGGAGAAATGCAAAGTTGAAGGCTAATATGCAATTTGAGATCCACATACTAGTCCAAGAACATGTAGGTTAGGTAGTTTCATGGTAACCTTCTGCTGCCACTATATGTATTGTTATATATACTGTATGCAAAATTTATGCACTACTCAAAATGAGAAGTGATCATTACAATCACAGAATACTGCTGTAAATTATTACAGAATCCAAGCTTTATACCAACAAATGACCATATTCTATTTTGAATAGTTTTTTTTAAGTGTAGGGAGTTGTACAATCACAAGGTTTTCTTGGGAAGATTTGTTCAGAGGGGGATTGCCCTTGCATTCCTCTGAGGCTGAGAGAGTGTGACTTGCCCAAGGTCAGCCAGTGGGTTTCCATGGCAAAGAGGGGGGTTTGAACCCTGCTCTCCTAGGCATGTTGGGACCCTATAAAGATGCATTTATCACTCCCATTACCCTCTCAGCCACTCCACTTCTTGCCTGTTTAGTAAACCAGGGTGCCGTTTACACAATGAAAATGCAGTGAGATGAATTCGTGTTGATCTCTGGTTGTTTACACGTACAGCGTGATGGTTTTGAGCTTTTCTGAAGGGGGAGGCACCTTTTATTGCTCAACCGGCAGGATTTTCCATTTGTCCCTTTTTTAAAAAAGTCACAGGAGGATTCGGAAAATCGGAAATGTGAACAGCCTGGGACAAAATATCTCGGCACTAGTTGATGACCGAAAATTTTTGTGGGCATGGGCAGGCACTTGGCACAAAGAGGGAGGGCTACCTGCCCCTTTTCAAATTCCTCCAAAAGTTGATGAGGCTATCCTCCATTATTCTCCTGCCCATCACCTGAGTGGTCGTTGAGATGGAAGGCAAAAGTGTTACTTGTCCCAGGAAAGGTGGCAGGATCTCCTGATCCTAAAAGGAGACCATAGACTTGTTAGCAATATTGGGTGAGCAGAAGGTGCAGGAACAGCTGAAGGAGTCCCATAGAAATATTGATCTGTTTGAAAAAATTGTGGCCGACATGAAGCAAAAAGGGCATGATTGCACAGAAGAGTGTAGGATGAAGACGAAACCAATGAGGAAGAATTATCGCCAGGTAATCGACCACAACTGAAAGAGTGGGAATGATGTGGCCAGGATGCCCTTCTTTAAAGAGCTCCATGATATTCTTGGTGGCGATGCCAACTACCATCCGAAGCACCTGGGTAGCACCACCAACATAGTTTGGGTACCACATGGGTCAGTGACTCCCCATCATGATCCCACCCCCAAAAGAACTGGAAATGTCCTCGTCTTCCCAGGAGAGCTTGGAGGCATACTCTGAGGAACTTTTTTCTACTCATCCAGGTAAGAGGATTTTTTTTCTTTTTAAAAAGGTGTTACTGGTTTGTGAAAACTCAAATAATTAATTTTCCGATTATCAAACTTTCAGCAAGTAAATGTAGCCATGTAGCTTTACTTTGTGTAGCTTGAGATTCTTTTAACTTTGCACCTTAAAATGTATTGTTCTTATGCCCCAAGAAATCCTGGATGTACTGTTTTTTATTCTACAAAACCCATACATTATTACATTCCTTCCTATGTGAAAACCCGTATATTTAGCTTTCCGTTTCCCAACGTTAAACGTAAAATGAGAATTAATGTGTGTTGCTTTTAGTACCTACTAGGATTTCTGTTTCCAGTCAACTACTATAAATCTTCTTCTTTTGTACGTGCACAGACTCCATACTATTTGTGTATGCAAATGTGGGCAGTTAAAGCCAAATAGGTTTTTCCAGTGTTTGTGGTGGGTGGAAAGAAAATGGTACGTGCTCACCTGCAAACCAAGAATGGCAGACCTCAGATATATTCCAACAAAATTCCCTCTGTGGTAAAGGGGCAATATTGATTGTGGGCAACATGTGTAACGTAAGTGTGAGGATTTATATTTGTTGCTAAACTTATGGCTTTTTTTAAATTAACTTTTCAGAGGGAAGTACATTGCAGGCTTCTGATGACACAATCCTAAATCTTACCTTAGTAGAGATAAATCAATCAATCAGTTTATTCATACAGTCCAGAGACCCATCAAATAAGAGACATGATGTACCATTAATAGATAAAACCATAATACAAACCAATAAAATTAGGATACTTATTGATAGACTTTTTTGGAGCTCATCCAAATTATTCAACTATTAACTTCCCTCTCACTGGTCTTAATGACCACTGATAAGATCTTAGCAACTGACAAGGTAATATTAGGACATTTATCCTCTAGTAAGAATTTGACATAGAACCTCTCTGAATGGCCAGGTAGATGGCATAGCAAGGGAGAAATCATTTGTTTATGACTCTGAGAATGAAGGACACAGGATAGTAGGATATGGTTTCCACCTCCTGCAACCCACATGGACAGAGCCCTGATGCAAATGGCAGCCCCGCATGCCTACCATACAACATTGCTGAAAGAAAAACATTACATCTGGCCTTCATAAATAATATGCGATAGATTGGCACAATCAAGTTCTTTATGTAATCAACCAGAGCAAATGAACCTTAATATGGTATATGCAATGCACTAGGTGAGCATGACAGAAAGGATTTAGCCTGCAAATTGCAAAAGGTAATGTCCAGAAGTCTTTGTTTAACTGTTTTCAAGGCTGTGTCATAACCAGGTTTAGAAGGAAAAGATGGTGAAAGCCCAATTGTGGTTGCTTTTTGGACAATATACTTGGACCATCTGCTTTCATAAGTGTCCGTTGTAAGATGGCTAAGTAGACCCTTACCATGCTTGAAGAGTATGACTCTAAGCCAGTTTCATGGCTGTCTACCACGCCCTCATAGAGGGAGGGCTTTCCCCATTCCAAGCATTAAAACTGAGTTAGCAACACATCTTGGCATCTGAAGAGGGGCCCTTAAAAATCTGGCATAAAAATTATCTAGCTCAGAATTAAACCCCTCAATCCAAATTGCAGCTGCAAATAGCAGTTTAGCCATAATCTTAGCATTGTAGACCTTAATAGCAGCAGGTACATAATGATTCCCCTTGGTGTGAAATGGTAAAAGATGGCTGAGTTGCTACCTAGGGCTTTGCTGATTGCTGCTGCTCTTTGAAAGGACCATAAGGTTTTATGATGAAAAACAAGCCCAAGATATTGAAAGCTTCTGATCTGTTCCAGGGGACAGCCATTTAAACTCCATCTAGATATTGTAAATTTCCTTTCAAAAACAAGAATTTTAGATTTTGCAGTATTTATCTTCAGCTCATTCTCAGAGCAATAATCTGAAAATGTCTGTAATAGGAGTTTAAGCCCCTTTCTAGATCTTGAAAGAATTGCGGTATCATCAGCATAAAGCATAACAGGGATTTTCTTATTACCTAATTTAGGTAAGTGGCCATTCTCATCCTTCATGGTATTCACTAGATCATTTAGATAGATGTTAAATAAGGTTGGTGCAAGAATATATCCCTGTCTTACACCTCTTATCATGGGTATAACTCTGGAGAGCTGGCCTTGATTACCACATCTTATATGAAGTTGATTGTTATTGTATAGTGCCTTAATTAGGCTATAGAGTCTGGTATCTGTTCATATAGACTCCATCTTGGCCCAGAGGTTTTCTTCCATGTTCTTTTTATAGTGGCTTCCCTTAGCAATCCCATGGCAGCGCTTTCCCCTGCACAAAGGCTACAATTGCACTGAAGGAAGAGGCGATCTGCTGAGTCTGCTGAACTTATCTAACTCCAGAGCCATCGCAAACCAGTTCATTACAAATACAAATAGAAATGCTGATAGGCTTGACCAGAGGTCAAAGTCTTTGCAGGAGTACCTGGAGAAGTTCTATCAGCATGAAATAGAGGAAAGTGCCAAAATGCTAGCCGCAGTAAACAGACAAACTGATCTGCTAGGTGAACTAATTTCCCACATAAAATCACCTGTTAATAAACTCAGAAAGGTTGTTGTGAGGAGAGTTAAGAGCAAAAACCTTACTGGGGACTTTGAAAAGGAGAACAGACAGCCTGATGACAAGCAGGCTTCTTGTACAAGTTCTGGCACAGTAAAGTTGGGATTAAGTAGACCTGTAAGGAAAATTTAAAAACCTGTACCTCTAACATTATAGGCTGTAGAAGGTGTAGCTGCAATTTTTTTCGTATGTGCACTGTCTCTCCTTTTAATTTTCTTGCCATAGAATAAGTTGAAGAACACATTTTATTACACCAACTTGCACATATATTTGGCATGTGAGTTATATCTGCACTTTGAGGTTATCCTGTCAGCCAGTACCTCTATTGCATTTTGCAATGTACGCCCTGAAATAAATGAAAAAAATTATGTCAGTATAAGCACTCACTGTGGCAATTATTACCAATAAAATTATTACCAATAAAATGTTTAACATTTTAGGTTACCAGGCTTTTCTATCCTGGCCATAATCTTGAGCCTGGCCAGCTGCACTGTAGCTTCTTGCTCCGCAGCAGTTGCTGAAAAAATAATTATTAACATTATCAATAATTTCTAAGTATTCCTGACTTGAAGCAAGTTTGGGGTACTGGAACACTTTTGATATAAAATTGTATCATTCTACTGGCTGCTGCTGCTGGACCGGGCTCATTTTCCCCACCATCCTCAGAGGAGGACTCAGACACAGGCTGCCCTGCAGCCCTTCTCTGAATCCAGACTGCTATAGAAAAACAAGAAAACATACACACATGAAAAAACAGTCACGCACTGGACCCCCCCATACTGAACCCGTGGCTTTTCTTACCTCTTGGCAGCCTATTTCACCAGCTTGGTCACCCTGCACGGACCCATAGGTCATGCAGGATGGTATAAGAAGGTGGCCGCCATCAGGGGCAGGCTACCATTGCTGGCCTCTAGTGCCGCAAAGAACCACCCTTTAAGGTTCTTAAATTTGAGCAGCACTGGAGACCTGTCCTTTGATAGCACCTCGTCCAGAGGAACCATGCCACCTCAATGAAAATGTTGTGGTTCCTCTGGTTAGAGGAATGCATCAGATGATCTGGCACACTGGCCTGCTGGGCTAGGGATTCCAGCAGGAGGTTGGCAATGTGCCGACCCACACGGACACGTCCTCTGCTCTCCTCAGCCATCGTAATGCCATGTTGCAGGATGCGGAAACTTGAGTTTATATGTTTTCGGGTACACTGTTACATTTCAAAACAAGCCTGTGAAGTTATGATAAGTTTTACTTTTGAAACTTTTAGAGCAGTTGTGTTCATCAATTGGCTAGTCAGCGGAGTTACCTTGATTTTGGCATTCAGCTATGCCTGGAACCTTTTCTAAAAAGGCTAGTTCCTGCTAAAAACCTGACAATTACTCAAACCACCAGAAATTAAACAAAGTATCTATGGTGGGCCACTCTAAAGGTTATGATTTGTATTTTGCAGAAAGAATGAGAGATTGCAAAGCAAGTTGTTATTATACCAGAGTGAAACTATTTCCCCACTACTGCCTTGAACATTTTAATAACGCAACTTATTTATGTGTGCAGGGGAATAAAATGACACATTCACTACACTGTTAAAGGCATTATTTAGTGGACTTTATTGTGCACTTATCCCAATTTGTTAAGCAGAAACAATTTATTTGTAAACAGTTGTACATTCAAAGTTAATAACCCCCATTATTGTACTGCTGCCAAAACTACTCTTTTAAAGTGTCCCGGATAGCTTCCCCCTGACCTTTTATAAATAGCATTGTCATTTACCAAAGGAGCTCCTAGCATGTCAAGCACAAACCTCTGAACCCTTCTGTTCGGATCATCAGGGATCCTGCCTTTGGTTTCACTTATGTTGTGGAGAATCACACAAGAACATATCACAGAACACACATTTCCCTCTGCCACTTCTATAGTATATCATAATGCTCTCCACCATGCCTTCAGATGGCCAGAACACCTCTCCACCATAGAAAACACCCTGTTATGGTACTTGTACAGTCTCTGTTTATTATTAGTGGACCCCCTGTATGGTGTGAGTAGCCATTTTCTTATTAGGTATGCTCCATCCACAAGGGTGAGCGGAACTATTTGCTGCCCCATTATAGTTATTGTGGGATTTTCAGGAATGAAAATTCCTGCCT
This sequence comes from Gambelia wislizenii, assembly GCA_030847615.1. Taxonomy (NCBI): domain Eukaryota; kingdom Metazoa; phylum Chordata; class Lepidosauria; order Squamata; family Crotaphytidae; genus Gambelia; species Gambelia wislizenii. Next base: position 270,681,268 of record JAUMIR010000001.1, on the reverse strand, counting down.
CCATAGTTTTGAAAAAGCCAGAGTTCCTTAGCATCCTAGCATCGTGATTCTTGCCACTCAAACCAATCTCTGCATCAATAAAAATCCCTCTGTGATCACAGGTACCTTGTAGAAGTACACTGTATTTTTTCTTCCTGTTAATAAATTTGTTTCCTTGGCGCATGGGTGGTATAATGTTAACGTGACATCCATCAAGGCAGACAATTACCTGTGGGTATCCAAGGGCTGCGAAGCCATCCATTACCTATTCAAGGATACAGGATATTAAATACAGAAAGGTTTATTGTTGACACAGTTGAAGCAGAGTATTCGACTTTACACATCATTACTTAATTTTTTTTAATCTTACAGGAGAGTATCCTTTTCCATGTGCAGTAGGAGGCCATTTATAATCATAAACATATGTATAAAGGTGCACTGTTAGTTACCTAAACACAACAAAAATAGCTCAACAGAAGCGATTACTCAGATTTTCACAGCCAATTTTTTTTAAAATTACCTCTCTATGGTCTTCCAGAAAAACAGTTCACTTCAGAAGTAACTTCTCCATTGCAAGTACGACCTCAACAAAGATCTTACACACTGTGGCTCTCCCAACACCAAATAGCTGGCAAGCAGATGCGTAAGAGCATTGGTGGTCGAGAAGCCAGATGGCTATTGCGAGCTGCTTCTCCACTGGAATGGCTTTCCTCATGTTTGTGTCTGCTTTGGCTATCTCCAGACAAAGAATGTCCACAGGTTTCATGAAAAGGAAATGTGGCATCCTGAAATACTGTATCCAATGTTTGTCAGACCAGATACACATAACGAATTTCTCCCACCACTCCCTCATAGTTGGGTACACCCACCACCATTGTAAACAGGGATGTGGGCAAAGAAACATACATAATGTGGAGGAGTTGAAGGTTTTTAAATGCATGAACTCAGTACCGCGGTCATCTGATGAAAGCAAGTCTAAATGAAGAAGTAGGTGAATAATACAGATCATCCTTCTTTGGTGTTTGAGATGAATCCACCACTGCAACATTGCTAGGTATCCCCTCAGGTGTACAGAGGTAGCCAAAATGGAGGCAATGTTCCTCTCCATTCTTTCAGTAATGGCGTGCTGGGGAATCAAAGAGAAAACACCTAGGATGATCTTCTGTTTGGTCCAAGAAATAGCCAATTATTGTGTCCGTGGTGGGAAAGTGCACCGGAAACACGTCATAAGAATTGTGGGGGGGAAAAGTAATCACATCCTTGATTGACAGCAAAAAATAAATAAATCCTGGGATCTTAAAGGTGTGTAAAAAAAAACACCCATGGAATATGATATCATGTTATAAGAAACATATCCCGGGACATGATACATGTGTAAACAATGATCCTGGGATATGCAGTTCAGAGACAAAGATTGTTTAAACAACAAGGGATGAATTCAGGATCAAGAAATCCCAGAATGCCCCGTGACAATAAATAGCATCTAACCGGCACCCTGGAGGTACAAGGGATTAGCACACATGTGGTAGCTCTGACCTCTTGAAGGATCATATCCACATCTTCATGCTGCACACATTTAAAAAGTAGCTATTGTCACTGGAAAAACAGGGAGCAGAGTTACATCCCATAGACTTGTATCAGCTATAACATCCAAGTCTGAGTGAATCCATGCAATGTTATCTGCAAAGTTCCAGGCTTTTGCTGAGTGACTTTAATCTAACAGATCCATGCCCACTTGAAGCAACGGTTTAGGAAGGTGTACTTAGAATCCTCACCCAGAGAGCTCCTCTAGTGCCTCAGACCAAACTAGAAACCCTAGGATTCCATAGGATGCAGCCATGGCAGCTAAAATGGAATCATAGTCCTATAATTGTACAAGTGTGAAAGGGCCAAGATACTGATACTTCCATGGTACTTTCATGTTTGTGTTTGGTTTTTGTGGGGGAGAGTAGATGCACTCTACTCCCAGACCATTATTGATGAATGAATGCTTTCTGATGTTTCCTTGCTCTGTCTTCCATAAAAGGTATGAGGCTTAATTTGAAAATAATTCAAGATAGCACTGTTTCGCAGAGCCTTAATGACAAGCGTGAAATTGTTTTATCTTTTGTGTTTTTGGTGCTTAGTGCTGATAGACCTAAGTGTACATACCATCTGCTGCTGAGGTGGCTCTTGGGATACTTGTCAGATTGATTGCTCTGAATAACAACTGAGACATGGGCAAAAAAGTGCAGCTCTAATTACTTTTTAAAAAACAACCCAAGATCTTGTTCAAACCTAGGAAGTGATAATTTGGAAATAAATAGCTTTGGTGGACATTTTAGAATTTCTAATTAACAAATTACTCTATTAACACTCACAGTTTTTTTTCTAGATGGGTAAGATTCTTTTCCCCTGGGTGCTTGGTTCCATATGCCCAAGGTTCTTCCAGCTACGTACATAACAAATAGATGTATTCATTTTGATTACATAAATAAAGCACAGGGGTATATGATTCCACAAAAAGATAGAATACACCAATTCCCTGGTTTCCTTTCCTTCATCTTATCTCTCTCAGGCAAATGAAGCCATTTTTTAAAAAAAGATACCACATTACATTATTACATTCTGTTAATAGCTTTTGCTCAACTTAATTTTTCCTCAACTTAAATATTTGGCATAGGGGATTTCATTCCCTGAAACAAGACAGTCAACAGTAGAATCATTACAATTTGTAGCACAGCCTAATTAAAATACTTCTCTCTCTATTTCCCATCCACACCACCATGTTGTACCTATAGGGTTTATGAGATACTTGGGATGTTGCAGCGAGATTTCAATGGCTTCAGAATTTGGTAAATAAATACATGGGTTGCTCCTTTTTCCTTTCTCATTTTATTTTACTTATTAACATACTTCTAACCCCCTATATCACTTCTATGCTGAGAGATCTCTGTCAGCAAAACTCATGCTAGAAACTTAAATCATCCAGTGAAATGGGTTAATGGCAGATTTACCAGCAATGAAACAAAACGCTTTCCCCACAACACATAATGAATAGGAAATTTATTGGCTCAGTGAGATGACGATGGACATCAGCTTTGATAGATTTAAAATGTATTCAAGCAAATATGTTGCCCTGAAGGTGTAGCTGGGCTGCAGGTCCCATCATCTCTCACTGTTGGCTGTGTTGGAAGAGGCTGTGATTGGAGATGAGACTGGACAACATTTGGAGAGCAACCCTAGATTAGACCTTCCTTAGATCAGACAAATTCATGGAGGATCAATCAACCAATACCCACAGTTGGATGTTACATGGCTTTCCTATTCAGAAACACTGTATTTTTGAATGCCACATGCTGGGAAAGAAACAGAGGACAGTTATTTTCTTCAAGCTCAGCTTGAGAGCTTCCCAGAAGCATCCAGTTGGGGATGCTGGAGTATATAGACCTTTAGGGCCAAACTGCTAATTACACCAAATGCAAGGGATGTGGCAGCATCTCCATTTATACTTGAAGCAATTGCAGATATGCAGACATTTTTATCTTTACTGAGAACATGGAGAGCAGGAAGGAAAAGCTTATGTATTTCCCCAGAAGTTGGAAAAGTTCCTTTTTTGGAATATAACTCCATAAAAAAAAAATCAGTTAGCATGATCACTGGTTTACCCTTCCCAGCTTGATCAGAATGAAAGTTGTCTCACACATAGTTAGAACACTTTTTTAAAAAAAGATTTCTGTGAGCACCAACAGGAACTTTGGGAATTTAGTTCTGTTTTCCACAGGAGATAGAAGAGGTAATTCTCCCCTTCCCATGGGCTTCATTTTCGATAAGGAGAGTTCTCTCTCTCCATACTTGTAGCATGGACTAAGCATTAACATTTTGCCTGAGTCATCTGGTAGTGCTTATTCTCATAGTAATTGTTTTGTGAGCTTTCCAGAAGCATCCAGTTCTGACTTATTTTCAAGTCATTTCTGACTTATGGCAATCCTAAGGTAAATTATCACAGGGTTTTCTTGGCAAGATTTCTTCAGAGTGGGGTTGCTATTGCCTCCCTCTGAGGCTGAGAGTGTGTGACTTGCCCAAGGTCACCCAGAGTGTATCAATGGTTTGAGCAGGGATTCAAACCCTGGTCTCCAGAGTCATAGTCCACTGTTCAAACTACTACACTATGCTGGCTCTCAGAGTTCTCAGGTTTTCTCATAGTTATCAACATCTTACAGTAGGACCCCTGTATCCACTGATTCATTATCCACTGATTCAATTATCCATGGGACACAAAACAGTGCACCTACCATAGAGTCTTCCTAGAAAATGTGTCCTCTCTAGCCATTTTCTAGGTCCTCAAAGGCAACTCTATGGTATTTTAAACCAGAAGTCCCATTATTTTCAATGGTGTTTCCTATTATCCACAGTTTTCAGTATTCACCGAACTAATCCCCAGCAGATAAGGGCATCCTACTGTATTCATAATTGTTTTGAAACCCAAAGAACTCTGAAGAAAAACTCTGCTTGCTATGCTTTCCATGGAAGTATTCTGTGAAACTTGACGGGGGAAAACACTACATGAAGCTTGGAAGCAAGAGATTTTGGACAGGGAGAATAAACAGTGACATTTTGCATATGATTGGTGGAAGAGATGGAACAAGGTGAATTTACATCTTTGGGGCTAAGGGTGGTTGCTCAGCTGAGCTGCCTGGAGGCTTGCTTTGTTTACTTTTTGAGCTGTGTGCTATTCTAGAGCACACGGTCTAAGGAGGAGGCATCACTGCTGAGAGGAAGGGAGTCACTGACTTGGTCGGAGGCATCTGCATAGGCTACCAGCTCTATACAGATGCCCTCACAGTATCTGTGAGCTTGAGAGAAGGAGCTTCTGAACAGGGAGGAATATTTTTCATGGGCATTTAATGAGTTGAGCTTGAGAGGGAAGGCTAGAGTGCTAAGTCGCCACTTACACGAGACAGAAAAAACTGTTGTTGTTGTTGTTGATGATGATGATGATTTCTCACCCAGCTCTTCCCATGGATCGAGGCAGGGAACAACATATTTAAACTAACAGCTGATATCAATTAAATACATACTGGTTAAAAATACATAAACTCATTATAAACACATAATATAGATTAAAAGAAAAAAAAACCCAGTACATATTAAAACTGTTTAAATACACAGTTTAAAACTCCTCTGGATAGGCCTGCCAGAACATGGGCAATGAGTGGAGTGCCATAAGGATCTGTAACATCTATGTCCTTTCCCCCCCTATCCAAAGATGCTATACATTTGGCAAATGGAAGAAAAGGTACAACAGCTGAATCCATGGTTAGCTACATCAGGAAAGGTGAAGAGTTTTTGAACAGAGCTGAGCAGATTCTCTTGGGATGAGAAAGATTACAAAATGCTTGCCCAGAATATCATGCTGAAGGCAAACACTTGAATATTACACACAAACACTATCAGAAACATGCTGCGTCCTTGGAGCTACACAACCTTGGACAGTGATTTGGAGACATCGGATTAGAGACAAAAGTTGCAGGGTTCAGAGAGCACAGGTATGACCATGGAGGTTTCTGTGAATAAAAGAATTACTGTCACTTCCCAGAGGAGAAAGTGTGGTGGTTACGGTAGATTATTATCTTCTCAGGAGGACAGGAATAGTGGTGCATGGACTGGACATTATATACTGAGGGGTGTGCTGTTTTGCTACTGCAAAGATCCAAGACATGTCAGAGAGGCTGTCAAAACTGATTGAACCCACTGGCCATAACTGCTTCCATCTGAGCCACATGGAAACAAATGATGTGCCCAGACATTCTTTTAAATGCAAGTGACTATGAGAAGTTCATGGCTCAGGAAGAGAGAGAAGGGTGCTGCAAGTGAACAACTGGTTGTATGATATATATTAGAGTGTTAGCCATGCTACACAATTTTAGCACTTGTATACCGTTTTAATTATCATGCTTCCAGCCTATGGAATCCTGATATTTTTAGTTTTGTGAGGTATTTAGTGCCTTCCACTAGACATTAATAGTGCCTTCACCAAACCACAAATCCCAGGATTCCATAGGAGAAATCCATGGCAGTTAAAGTGGTATCAAACTGTTATCATTGCACACTGTGAAATTAGCTGAGGAACCTCACAAGCCTAATCAGGAGAGCCTTAAACTGAGGCCTGCAGGGGTGGGAGACAGTATTTCAGACACATGTCAGGGGACACCAAATACTGGAAGTAATACTGTCAGGGTGCCTGGGAAACTAGGTTAGCAGTACATGTACTCAACAATGAAGAATAAAAGCAAGAAAGCAGATGGAAGAGATGACACATGGTTTAAGATGTCTTTACATTACCGCACTGAGCATGGGAAATAAACAGGATGAACTTGAACTCTAAACACAGTAGTGTCTGTTAAATCACAATTAAATATGCTTTAGGTATTATTGAAATATTTTTCCATTTTTTGTATGCACATTTTATTTGGTGCAAATAAATCCCCCACTAAGTTTGTTCAGAAAACAGAGTATTTTCACACACACAAATGTTGTATTGCCAGGAAGTATGTTAGCTGGCATCTTGTGTATGTTGGACATACAGTTGCATACTTCTTTTAATGGTCAATGCAGTGAGAAGAAATATCTACTTCCCTTGTGCATCAGTGTCACCCACTAAAGACATTGTTATTGTGTCCTACTACCTCTCCCTGTGATATTCCATAACTGGACATATTGGGCGTTTTCTGGGGTCACATTGGTGTAAGGCTTGGCAAACTGGAGAGCATTCAGAGGTGAATGATAACCTGAGATGTGTCTAGACATATAAAGGCGAGAAAGCCCCATTTAGGATCATGTGGAAAGCCCCCATAGTAATGGGTTTATACTAACAACCCAGTCATTAAAGGGTATATGCTAATACTTTCTTCCAGCCCTGGGCATTTCAAGCAATAATTCAATCATGCAAACAAGTGACCTTTCCTCAATCCATAGCCTACAGAAATCTCTCCTCACACCCCCTCCTGTCCCAACCTTATGAGGTTGTCGCAAGCCCATCAATGTTCTACCTCTGCACAATTAAAGCAATCAGTTGAGTATTGGTTTCTTTTGTCTATTCCAGGGAAAGCCATCTAGGTTTTGTTATAGCCAGCACTCCCCTCCAAGGCACAAAATAGGTTATAAATATCATAGCCCCAAATATAGCAATGTGTGCCATGGTGTACAGACCCAGCCACTATCTTTCTTGGTGCTTCTGTTCCACCCTCAGATTCCTGTCTGAGTATCTTCGCAGCATGAAACTTTCTTCCCTTGAAGACCTGAAACTATCACCCTTCCTTCCTGGACCTCCTTCTATCCAACCCTTCCTTCTTTTCTCTTCAAATACCCTTGTTTGGCTCATAAGAGTGTATATTCTTGTGTATTAGTCTATCTTATTCCAATAAAAATACTTTATTTCACTTTAACTGGAGTGCTCTCTACAATTAGTACTAGTATACATACGTGAAAAGATCCCTGAAGTTACCCTCCTTTCGCAGGCCTCCTGTTTGTGCTAATACTCCCCCCAAATATTAAAAGAGACTCTGGCATTGTGGATGGGTCTCTAGCATCTCCCCCACCTCCTAGGGTAACAACAACCTTCTGGGAGTTCCAAAACATGGCATTGTCATTGTGTGTCTGTTTATAGGGACATAGCCAGATGTTGCTGCCCGCATTTTTCACCAACCATTACATGGGCATATGGGGGCAGAAGCAAGGTGAATCTTGCAGGAGATGAAAGATGCAGTATAGTTTTGGTGATGAAAAACTCTATGGTATGTCTCCTGATGGCTCTGCACACACACACACACACACACACACAAGCCACAAAATGCATTTTGCACAAATAAAATTTTCATAAAAATGCAAAACAAACCTTCATTGGAAACTCTGAAAAAAAATCTCATAATGTCACTTTGTATGGGGATAACATTTAATATCTTGTTTTGTTTTCATGCACAAGAATCAAATAAGTGAAGATTCACATGGCTAAGTGTCCTACTAAATTTCACCAATTAAAATTGTCATGATGAAAAGGGAATTTGGTTGATCCAAAAGTTTCATAAAGACTGATTGTTTCCTTTCCCCCCACACTCTGTTAGCTATCTGCTTGCAGCGATTTCTGACTCCAAATTGCCAATTCAATGACATTCCTTTAAAAGAAGCTCCCCCATAAGAAAATCCCTTATTTGGCCTTTAGTAATGTGGTGACACAATATGCCAAATTAAAGTGAGGTCAGGAAGAATTGTCTTCTGAATAGAATTCATTATGATGCTGGGTACCCAATCATATTACGGGATGTGCTGACTTTGTAACTATCACCACCAACAGTTAGGCATTTTCGAACAGTACACTCATTGTACTGTTGTTGATGTCTCACATGATAACTAAAAATATAGTCATACCACTGAGTAGTATGAAAGCAGTTCTCTGAATGTATTCCAGAGCTGCTTGGTAAGGTAGAAGGCAGTAGGAAAAGAGGAAGGTGGCATTACATATGGATAGACTCAATCAAAGAAGCCACAACCCTGATTCTGCAAGACTGGAGCAGGGCTGATGTTGATAAGGTGATTTGGAGGTCTCTTTCATTGGTCGTCATAAAGTCAAAGTCAACTTCATAGCAGTTAACAACAAGTCCTGTCAGACTCACCCTATGTGGCCAATGGTAAAGAGCTGTGGAACAGGCAGTCCAAAAAGTCTGGGTTGAGAATTTCCCACCTCTGGTGTTATGATTAGGCATGAGTGGATTGTGGCAATCATCTTGAGAATCGCCATACCGTGGTGCCATTATCTGCTAGAAATTACCTGTAGGGCTACAGAGCATAGATTCATGCTGGTGCCAATTTATATAATATATCACTCACCATGGGAAGTTATTTTAGGTGGATGAAATGTTTTTTGAATACATGTGCCTGGTTTTATTGTCTCTTCAGTGAATTTGCCCAGCATATATCATCCTATGAAGTGTGTTTCTGAAGGGCATACTCATCCTAGATGACATGTTAGATATCTCATGCCTTCAGTTTCCCAACCATCTGCTCTATAGCAGTTCTACTCTGAGCCTCTAAAGACTGAAACAATAAGCTGCTGTATGTTTGGCTCCTGGGATCCAGTTAACAATTGTTCCATCCTAGGGATCTGGGAAATCTGCTGGGAAATTGCTCAAGCTTCATTAAAAGCAATTTTGGGCTTTCCTCAGAATTACTCAGACTTTTCCATCCTTAATTTTTTATTGATTGATGGGCTGGCCACCATGCAGAAACTGAAATAGATACCAGTCAAAATGATGATGATGATGATGATGATGATTTTATTCATTTATATCCTGCCTTTCTCCCAATAGTGGGACTCAAGTTGGATAAAGACATAGATAGGTAAAAACATACAAAAAAGTTACTGTTAACATATTATGAAACTATGCATTAAACTATGTACTATGTATTAAACTATGCAAAGAAATAAAAACATTTAAATCATATCCATTAAGTGTAGTATAGCACAAGAAAAAAAAACATACACTATGAAAACTCCTTCCATTACAGTCAGTTCCAAAAAGCCTGTTGGCATTAGAAATGTCTTCACCTGGGCTGCTGCCTCACTGCAGAAATAATACAGCTTGATACCACTTTAACTGCCATGGGTCAATGCTATGGAATTCTGGGATTTGTAGTTTAGTGAGATGTTTAGCCTTCTCTGCCAGAGAGCTCTGATTTCCACAACAAAGTACAACTCCCAGGATTCCATAGGATGAAGCCATGATAGATAAAGCAATATCAAAGTGCAGGTGGCAGCAGCCCTGGTGACAGAAGGACCACAAAGAGGGTTCCAGATTAACTTCACAAGGAATGAAGTTTGAGAGCCTGGGAGCAGCCACCAATAATACATTGTCACCAGAAGAGCCTATGAGGATCCAGACACCAGACAAAAGTCCCCTCTATAGATCTCAGAGCTAGGGCAAACTGATCCGGGGGAAGCACAGTTCTTCAGCAAGCTTGGCTCCTGACTCCTGACTAATAAGGAGATTATCAGATGATCTTAATATCTCCCCACAGGGATGACAGGAGATCATGAAAGGGCTTCCCTTTCAGATGATGTAATCACTGTGGAGTTATGCTCCCATGCCCTTTCTGCCTCCCCCTGTGCACCTTTCTATTCATGGTAAGCCATGAATTGAGCCATCGTTCTGTTCTGTAGCGGAATGACAGGTGAGCAAAAAGGTGCCCCGTTATGCTGGTGCAATGCCAGCCACAGTGGGAGGTCCCTGCCCAACACATCTGGATGATGTCGGGACATCGAGGTAAGTGACACACTTTTTTTTTAACCTCCCCAGATTACTTGGTTTTTTTAAAGTGTGTTTTGGGGCTTAGTCTTTCTTTTTGATGTGTATATATATATATATATATATATATTTAAAATTTCTAGCACGATCGATCTCTTCTGAGAACATCTGGGATTTCCTTTCCAGGAAGTGAATGGGGCTCCATGAGAGCTCCATTCACTCCTAGACTGCCTGAGGGGAGGGAAGCAGTTTTTTGCTGTGCAAAAAAGGTAGATCTGATTTTTTAAAAAAACTGTTACAGGGATGGGAGGGGGTGGGATATAATATAGCAAGACAGGGACACTTTTTTGGTCCCTGTCTGATAATCTCCTAAATTTGAACTTTACTTGAATGAAACCTATATAGAGACATACAAAAAATGGAATGTGCATGCATGGACACGTCTACTCAATGAATTTTCCTGGTGCTACCAAACCATAGTGAGCTTTCTTAAAATAAACTTATATTAGCTTCATTATTTTACACCCCCTGAAAAACTAAATTTACACATCCCAAAACTGGCAAAGAAAAAAAAAAGGCCTTATATCTTGTGTATTTCCAAGACTATGATATGTTTGGCCAAAGAAAAAAAGATGTACACAAACCAAGTATGGTACACATCTGACATATGTGCAAGACTAAATATGTGTATATTTTAAAAGTGTGCAGAAGATTGTTCGAATCAGTGTGGAAAATGCATAAAAGTGCATTGGGTATTTGTTTTTGTTTTTTAGGAGTGAGTGCATGAATTTGCATGCAGGAGCTACAACAACAACAGCAACCTCCAGCCTGTTATGCAGTCATGGTGAGATGAGGATGCTGATAGCATTCTGCAATTAAAATACAATTAAAAAGAAAATAGAAGATTTTCACCTCCTTGCTTTAGAATTCTGAGATTTGTCCTCAATAGGAAATCATTTCTTTTTCTATAATATGTTCAGTTCGGTGAAATTTCAAAGACAACCCAGCTCCAAATGACAGGGGAGGAACTTCCTGCCTTAGATATTCCATTTGTAAACTACCCATCAAAAGTCGTTTTACTTGGCACACAAGCATAACTGGCACCAAATCTTGTGAGCAGGCATAATGCCACTATAACAGATGGGGATGAGCACAGGCATCCAGGAGACCATGTCTAAGCATCATGTACATTTGTCAGAGGGCAGGATTCCAAAGCAGGAAAGCTGGAATGGTACTGCCTGCTGTGCTCCTGTATCTAATTTCAAACGCTGGGCAATTCCTTTTAAAAATTCATGGGTGCATGATGAAGGAAAGTGGAGGGTTGTTCCCTGTTCTTGCTGATAGAACCTGCAAAAGGCTATGAATATATTGAAGTGAAATGAGTATTTGATGTTCATATATTATTGGGACAATGTAAAATAGCCTAATTGTTGCTAATAATGTGTGGTACTCCTTCCACTTTAGGATTTGAAAGACCCTTATGGTGCAGCTCTGTCTGTTTTGTTCTCTAGGCAGACTGTGTAAAATAAAGGAGCAGCAGGAAGGGTTTGAGTGTACTGCCTGAGACTGCATTGAAGCGGAGAAATACAGAGTGTCAGAAAGCTGTAGGAGTATAATCCTTTCCCCAAAGGATTGCTTCCTGTTTCTACAAAGTCTACACACATGCATCTCCTCTGTTTTAATTGTTTTATTTTTTGCACTCGCTCACTCTAAAAAATACACACACATAACCCCCCCGGGCCCACTGAGATACTGTCCCCTAGTGGAAAATGGCATCTCCTTTTTAAAGTAGTAGAAGACTAATGTATTATCCATATTAGGCCACTCACTATCCATTTTTTTAACCTGCTTTAACACTGATGGCAAAAATTCTGCTGCTTCTCTTTCTTTTCTGCCAGCAAATGAAAACAATGCTATGCAGTGGTGTGTTTTTGATGCTGAGTCTTGAAGTCTGTAAGTAGATGTCCAAATGCTTTTAAAATGTCACTTTTTATTTTCAAAAATACTTCACGAGACTCTGGCACAAAGGAAAGAGAATAAGCTTCTATGGAAGTTTGATTGATTTATGGGCTACCCTTGGTCATGGAGGACTGAGGGGTGAGAGCAACAACCTTCCTTCTAATATCAAACGGGAGTGGTTGAGTGAGAACCTATCCATTTGGAAGCAATGTGGAATCACCTGAAGGCTAGGTAGTAGTTTCCAGGCCACATATATGTCTTTGTCATCCACCACTCTAACACTCAGAATGCTTTAATAAACAGCTAATTATACCAAAGGCCTATCAGGTTGTATCACTGCCCTGACTCCTTGTTTGCTATTTCCTCCTCACTGGACCAAAAGAGTTCTTTCTCTTTGTGTGCCAGTCATCAGAGGGAAAGTCGAAGTGAAGGTATTGTTGGTGTGGCAATGGCTTTTGAGGAAAGAATCTCTAAAACTGAACTACAGAATTTACTAAAGACTCAGAACAGGGTTTATTGAGTCAAAAGTGAGATTCTTATAGACAGAAAACAATGTACATAAAGAAAACAGACTCCAGAGGAAAAGAAACAAACTTGCTGCAGTTCCTAACAATGTTAGCTCTAACCTTGTATTAATTTCCAAGGTACACATGGCATAAATACCCTGAAGGCACCAGATCCCATCTGATCTTCAAAGCTAAGCAGGGCCAAGCCTTGTTAATACATAGAAAGGGGACTGTCAAGGAATGGCAGGTGCTATTGGAATGGGATGTTTCACTGTGACTATTTCAGTGTGGTGCATTTCTGCTTACGTATCAATTGATAGTTGATAATTTTGTTAAGAAAATGCAATCAAAATCATTTCTGTTTGGTTGGGATTTCTTGAAAAGCCATTTGGGTAAGGGCTAGGTTAAGGTAAGGGTTAGAGTTATTATCAATTATCAGTTGATACACAAGCAGAACTGAAACACTGAAACGGCTGCCCTGAAATGTCCTAGACCCAGTGCTACAGGCTATATTTCAGAGAAAAGCAATGGTAAACCACCTCTGAGTATTCCTTGCATTTAAAAACCCCTATGAAATGGTGGGAAATGTAACATTCTTCTTGCAGCTCTGCTTCGTAAATATAGGAAATTCTTTGCATGCTTAAGTTCCTACTCTCCCTTCTTATCCGAAGCTATCTTAGCCATTTGGAGCTATGGGGTGACCATTGAGTCATTCATCACATGGCCTCCTAATTTAAATGTTTTATGATTCTTTGTCTCTTCTTGGAGTTTTGCAGCCTCAATACGAGGTACCTTCTTCCCTTTTCTTTCCTTCCTACCATGCATCTGACCCCCATACATAAAGAAGGGAGACGGATTCTCCCTTACCTACAAACATCTCTTTTTCTGAGGAAATATGGATGTTACTGCTGTAATACTTAAAAAAAAATCTGATTTGATTATCCTAACCTGAACCTCCCAAGACTGGGTGAGTTTGCTACCTTGAACTGTAATCCACCTAGTTAAGGACCTTGATTTCTTTGGAATATGTAGATTAAGATTGCTATACCTTCATTAAACTTTTTGATATGTATTTTTAAGCAAATGTCTTTATTGTCCTTAATTTGTCTGCTTGACTTTAATGACTGTGTGATTCAGAACACATACAAATGCAAATTGAGCTTGGTCAGTCTTACCTAGGCTAACTCTGCTTACTTTAAAAGAAACTTTTCTTAAGAAGATATCCCTAAAGGGCTTGCTCCCTGGAATCTTTAATCAATTTTTAAATTTTATACTCATACACCCCAACAGAAATCATGATAAATTGACAGGCATCTACTTTACTTTACTAGTTTAGCCATATAGGTGAGTGTTCAAAGCTGTTTTACCTCAACTCCGTAACCTTTTCTCAATCTGGGTGGCAAATCCCGACTATTTGTCCCAACTTCTGACTGTTCATGAAACTTTAATCTTTTCCTATCACCTAATAAGTTTATCCTTGATGAGACTTATTCATCACATTGTCTGAAAAAGTAAGGTCTAGTTTTATATTAGGCTGTAAACACAAGAATTCTTTTATTTATCTGTGGGCAAAAGATCCCCCCCACTACGGATGTGATGAAAATGTGTTGCTGTTCACAAAACACACATGTGCTTTGCTTTTTCAGTGCCTTGGCTTAAGTCTTTTTGAGCTGTGAAATTGCAAGCTGCTTGTCCCAGGTGTGAGAATGTTCAGATACTCCATTTGCAAATGAAGTAATAATGCAGACACTTCAATTCAATGTGCAGGGTGTTTTTTTATTGCTTAAGTACTTCACGTAAACAGTGCCTCCGCCATTCTGACAGCTTGAACAGTTAACACTAGGTGCTATTCACTCTGCTTCTGTATAAACCAAAAGATCTCTTTGGTTTAAGGCTTATCATGTAACCCCTTTGAGAATTCGCCACAAAGATGTTCCTTTGTACTGTAATTTAATTCATTCTTATCTGTACATGCAGAGAGGATCGTAATCTGATCAACACTTGGCTGGAGAAATCAGTCCCATTGTGCTTAATGCAATTTACTTGAGAGTAGACCTGCCTAGGCCTCTGCTCCAAAAGATGTGTAGTGCAATCCAAACAACTGGTCTACTCAGAATAAAGCTTCTGGATTTTGTCTTGTGCACTTTTAATAATTAAAAACCAAATAAGGCCACAATTCTAAATTTAGGATTCCACAGACTTACTGTTGAGTAGACCTATTTAGGATAGTATTGTTAGGGGCAGGAGGACTATAGGATTCCACAGATTCATGGGATGGAATTATAAGGTTCAAATCCCAATTTCCCCATAATGTTCATGTGCTTACCATGAGACAACTGCATTCTTCTACCTTAGCCCACCCCACAGGGTTGTTATTAGGGTAAAAAAGTAGTCTTTAGATGTATGCCAAACAGAGTTTCCCCCTCCTTCATTTTCATAGAATCATAGAATCATAGAATTGTAGAGTTGGAAGAGACCACGAGGGCCATCCAGTCCAACCCCCTGCCACAAAGGAATACACAATCAAAGCATTCATGACAGATGGCCATCCAGCCTCTGTTTAAAGACCTCCAAGGAAGGAAACCCCACCACGCTCCGAGGAAGTGCGTTCCACTGCCAAACAGCTCTTACTGTCAAAAAGCTCCTCCTAATGTTGAGGTGGAATCTCTGTTCCTGGAGCTTGCATCCATTGCTCCGTGTTCCAGTCTCTGGAGCAGCAGAAAACAAGCCTGCTCCATCCTCAGCATGACATCCCTTCAAATACTTAAACAGGGCTATCGTATCGCATCTAAACCGTCTTTTTTCCAGGCTAAACATACCCAGCTCCCTAAGTCTTTCCTCATAAGGCATGGTTTCCAGACCTTTCACTATTTTAGTAGCCCTTCTCTGGACATGCTCCAATTTGTCAATATCCTTTTTAAATTGTGGTGCCCAGAACTGGACACAGTATTCTAGGTGAGGCCTGACCACCTGTTTTGATTGGCTTCTGGGACACTCATGAGAAAACATCAGCTAGTTTTAAGGCAGAAGAGAAGGGGAGGGGAGATATGTACTATGTAGGGAACTAATTATTGTAATGTAAAATAATCTTGTGTACCCCATTCACATACTAAGATAAGTCTAGGAATTTTCCCTGCATGCTTCTGTTCCCCCAAATTCCCTTTCTCTTATTTCACTGGGCAATTCCAGCCAACTGGAGAGATGGGTCATTCAACACATGACCTAATTTAAATATTATTGCTCTTTGTGTAAGTCTCTTTTAAGTTAGAGTCTCCATGCGGCTGTAGCCTTGTTATGTAGCCATGCTGCTATGAAGCCTTGCTATGATGCTATGCCATGATGTTCACCATGCAGCCTCTACCGCTAAAGCTGGGTGAGTCATTCTACCCTAAATCCTCCTAGTTAGTTAGGAACCTCTCTTTTTTAAAGTTTTGTTTTAGTATGTAGATTAAGATTGATATACCTTCAGTAAACTTTCGATATGCATTTTTAAACTGACTCCTTTGTTTTTGCAATGAGTCTAATTCATTGGGTGATCAGACCTCAGAACCCACTTTTAAATGTTAATTGAGCTTATCTCAGCATTCTTAAGCGTCACTCTGCATGAATTTGAAAGTAAAAGGATTTTTATTTTTTAAAGAAGATATTTTTATTTTCTTTTTAAAAAGGGCTAGATCCCTGGAATTTTTAATACGTTTTTATTTTTAGACTCATACCTCCTACAAGATATAATGATCTGTATTAGCAGTGAACATCAGATGTACTTCTTGTAATTTGGCAGCATATTTTCTTAAAGGCCCTGCATCCCAGATTATTGGAAGTGATTTTGTTGCAGTGAAATCACATAGTATGCTTTTAGATTTGCTTTTGAATGAAATTAAAAGGAAAGTTTGGAATTAAAAGCTCATATATCAAATTTCATGGTGTAGAGGCTATGTGTGTGAAGGTTCTGCACAGATGAGATCCCCTATGAAAAGGTGTCAAGGCCAAATTTTGCCCTCCCTCTCAAATTTCTTTCAAAATGGCTCTCAGCATTTTCTAGGGCCATGTGTGGGCCACATTTTCTGGCCCGCTTTCCATTTAAGCAACAAATGTGAAGCATGGCCATTCAGGCCTGATTTCTTTTTCTTTCTTAACCCCTCCCCATTCCAACTACACAGGGGATCTGTATCCCAATCTATCCTATAGCCAGATTTCTTTTTGCATGGACAAGTTATGTGGGGGTGTCTTGTCATAGGCAGGAAATAAGTCCCATTGTACTTAATGGGAGTTACTTGCAAGTAGGCCAGCCTAGGCTTCTACTCCTGGAAGTGTGTAGTGCAATTGAAAAAACTGTTCTACTCACAAATAAACTGTTTTGGACATGATTTCCATGGAGAGCCACATCACTTTCCTTACAGTCCTCCCTTCCTTCCCTTTTACCTCAGACCAGAGTGATGGGGGTGGGGTTGCACATCACATTCCATTCCCGTGTAGAAGGGCTAGAGGGGAAAGAGGGAAGTGGAGAGCAGATTTTAGAAAACAAATAACTGAGTGAATCTTCAGCAAATACTGCAGCTGGAGGGTGAGCTCATGAGTCTCTAAGGGCTTGTCTAGATGGGCTGTTTACCCCATCTTGCCCCCATCTGAGAGCCCTGCAGTCCATATGATGCAGGGCCTTTGCCCCATTTCCCCCCAGACAGGCCTCATGACCTCTGGAGCAAAGATGGGGGAAAGTCGGGGGAAAGACCGTTAAATCATTTCAGCAAAATACCTAGGAAAAACCACCTAATTGCGTAAGAACCAAATAGGGCCCTGTGGCACCAGCCCATCTCTGCAGCCACCGCTGCTGCCATCCACATGGCACTCTCCAAAGCCAGAAAGAAGACCCACAGCATGTTCCAGGGCTGGTCACAAGCATGGGGCCTTGGTCATGTGCTTCAGGCCTGCTTCCTGTATTTGGAGAGTGCAACGTGGATAGCATCAGTGGTGGCGGTTGCAGAGATGGAACTCCAGTGACAGTATGGATGCCATTCCATAGGCCAGATGGAAGCTGGCATATTCTGGCCTGTGTAGATGAGACCTAAGAAACCTGCTGGATGCCTCACTCTACAGCAGTGGTTTCCAAACTTTGGTTCTCCAGATGTTTTGGACTTCAGCTCCCAGAATTCCTGACTGTTGGCCAAGCTGGCTGGGGCTTCTGGGAGTTGAAGTCCAAAACACCTGGAGGACCAAAGTTTGGAAAGCCCTGCACTAGAGACTCCTCTGGACAAAACTTCAGGCAGATTCACAGAGAACCCATGAAGGCCTAGTGCTTTGCCTCGAGGGGTTCTTCCTCCAGGTAACCCTGGAGACTACTTGTGCTTCTGAATTAAAGGCATTATTCATGGCCAGCTAACTCACTATGACTCTAAGGAGGGATGCCTCAGAGGGAGGTAGTAAGAGAGAGGCATGGGGAAGTGAGAATAGCAGTTGGGAGACGTGACCTCTCACCTCAGGCAGGAGGACCACCTTGTATCACATCTAGATCAGTAGGTAACATTTGTGAGTAAGGAGATTTTCAGACAGGCAAAAATCGCCCCTTGCCGCGCGAGCAGCCTCCCGAAACTGCTGCGCGGCAAGGGTCTTTTTCGGACGACGCTGTGCCTCTAGCGAAGCCGTCCGTGTCACTTCCGTGAAGCTTGGGACGGCTCCGCGCCATATTTCAAGCACGGAAGCTGCCCGTGATTGAAATATGGCGCGGAGCCGTCCCAAGCTTCACGGAAGTGACACGGACGGCTTCGCTAGAGGCACAGCGTCGTCCGAAAAAGACCCTTGCCGCGCAGCAGTTTCGGGAGGCTGCTCGCGCGGCAAGGGGCGATTTTTGCCTGTCTGAAAATCTCCTAACTGTCAATAAGTCTATTGTTACATTTGCAGATTCCACTGTTCCTTAAAAGCCTCTGACGATCTTGTCCCTTCTTCTTCTAAGCAGTGTGCTGCTGCAAACATGGGCCCATGAACTGCTTTTACAGAGATAGTCATGAACCTGCAAACAATTCAGATGTGCTTAATGCCAAGCCTTGAAGAAGCCATTTAGATTGTAACTCTGAATGCACATGCCTTGCTCAAAGTGAGGGGCAGTCTTTATGTCTCCGCTCCATATCTATAAAAACAGAAGCAATTGTCCTGCTTTTCCTCACAGAGTTACTTTATAGATAACTGCATTAAAGATTGCAGAGAAGTGCTCAGATTCTCCAGTAAAGCGTCCAGATAAGTACCTACAGTAGATAACTCAATTGTTAAGACTGTAGTGGTGGAGAATAAGGTTTACAATAAAGAGAGGAGTACAAAAGCATGGGATGTTTTTGCTGTTCTTCTGAATTGCAGAGTCAGAGTTTAAGAATAGCTGCTGTTAAATCTAATAAAGCACTTCTCTATCATTCACTGCTTGGTAAATTCAACTCGAAAGGGGTTTGTCCCTTTCCTTGGGAACCAAATGAAATAAAAATGACTCATTTGACTCTAATTTTAGCTCTCTGCAGAGGAAGCATTCATAGGTTGTGTATATTCATCATGGAAGTGTAGTTAACATATTCTGGATGCACTGAATGGCAGTAACCAATTTACAGTTGTATTAAATCTGATCAATGGAAAATCTGCCCTCCCACACAAATGTTTCCTTCAACTGTCATTGCCCTCTTCATGTGCCAGGGTGAATCTATCCATTTTGCTTTCTCCCACATGCATTAAACAGAAATCTCAAGCATTTTCTATTGTGCTCATAAAGAAATGTGTGGATTCCACTACATTCTTTTTCTTCTTTTTAACTGAAGAAAATTCTCAACCGTCTGCTCTAGCCATGTCCAGCAGGTACAGCCATTCCCAGCTTGTTGTACTCCCTGACTCGTAGCTATTAAAAATCAGAATTTTTTTAAAAACAAAAATTGATGGCATACCTAATCAGCACCATAAACATGGCTGAACATGCATGGATTCAGACAGGCTTGTTAGAACTAAGTCCTCAAAGTAGTGGTTCTTAAACTTTTATTTACCAGGGACCCCCTTTAAATATCTTTTGTTGCCGTGGACCCCAAGACTCCACTCAAGATTTTAAACCCTAAAATTCATCAAATATTTGTTTAAAGTTGCTCATCCAGGGTCTTCAGATTTGGAGAGAAGGGAGAAATAAGTAAGTGCACACAATCCTAGTATAATAATTGGAATGATTCCATACAAATTTAAAAGAACAACACCAGTGACACCAATAACAATAATACTAACACCTGAACACTGAACCTTGGCCTAATATTACTTGTTCATTTTGATTAATTAATTATTGAGAAGGTTAGTGCTGCATTTCACTTACAAGCCTTGTTATATCAGGTTTAACAGCTGAAACTTGTATTCTGAGTTCTGACTATGTTTTTCAAATGGTTTCTATACTTACTTTTAAGATAAACAAGAACAAATAATGTTGTTACGAAAGGCATTTGGTTGTTACTGTTGTTGTTGTGTACTGTCAAGTCATTTCAGACTTATGGTGACCCCAAGGCAACACTATCCTGGGGTTTTCTTGCTAAGAAATCTTTTCTTAGCAAGATTTCTTCAGATGGGGTTTACCTTTGCCTCCCTCTGAGGCTGAGAGAATGTGACTTGCCCAAGATCACCCCATGGCTTTTCATGGCTGAGCAGGGACTTGACTCCTGCTCTCCAGAATCATAGTCCAACACTCAAACTACTACACTATGATAGCTCCTGTTTCACAATGTTATTACCCTTATTACCCTACCGTCACAATTCACACTCATAGCCTTCACACAATTCATCATCTCCCTGTTACATTCCCAAGCATCCCTTCCTTGATCTTACGTTTTTAATACTTTACAGCAAAGTACCTTCCTCCATCGAGGCACATTTTCCAACCAGCCTCCTGCCTCACAGTCCTCTCCACAATACTGCCCACCTTGGATACTAACCCCCCTCAGCTATGGACCTTGAAACTATGGTACTGCCTAGCAGGAAGTTATCCAACAGCTCAATCTTTTCCTCTTCTCAGTTTCTCCTTCAAACCCGACACACTGCTGGCTGCCCTCTGCTTTCTCCCTTCCTCCATTCCTCACCCCATGTGAGCAAGAGGTTTGAGCAAGAGGAGGGGTTGAAAGGAGAATTTTTTTCCTTCCTCACTTGCTCCCTCTGTCTGATGGGAGGCAGAGGTCATCCCTTGCTGCCCAGCCTGCCCACTAGGCTCCCAAAAGAGAGAGAAGCCAAGCTGTTCTCTGTAGGCTTAGGAGCACAGGACCACAGGAAGGGTGGAGGCAAATGAGAATGGTTTACTTCCCGGTGGCCAAGGGAGAGAGGGCCACTGATGGCTGCCCCCATGTGAGGACTTTGTTGACCCCTGCAAGTCCCCAGAACACAGGTTAAGAATCTGTGACTCAAAGCTCATTTGCTATGTAGGCAAATCTCTTTTATTGTTCCTCTTTTATTGATTAAAAATCATTAATACTTTCCATTATGCTAATTAAGAAATTTAAGGGGTTTTAGAAAGTTCTAGTACATATGGGAAACAAGCCATTGAAATTCACTTGTCCCCAAAGAGCTACAAAAGAGCTACAGCAGCTATAGAATTCTTCAAGGAACAGCAAAGTGTGACAACCTTGCTGGTCTGGTAGTCAAGCTGCATCAGTGAAGCTCAAGAATTTGTGAAATTCTTGACAGCAATGAGTAGCGGTGTCCACAATACTTGTAGCAGAAGGAGGGGATAACGTGGATGGTGCATGCCCCTCTAATACTTGGATGGTGTATGTACCAGCTTGGATGCTATACTTCTAACATTAGAGGTGCTCGCAAACTAATATCACTGCCAGCCTGTTGGCTTTTCTAAAGCTCAATCATGAAAGAATGAATATTAAGGAAAGAATAAAACTACTTACTAGTTTTATGGGTGGTACTTAAAAGCAATGTTAAAAATTGGAAAAATAACTCCTGTTTTTGGCTGTACTTAGGCACTTGTTGCAAAGACACTCATTTTGCTACTATGATCTTTATCTATTGATTTCTTATCCTGCAAGAATAAGAATAAGAATTTTCTCCAAGATGCTCAGGGGTGGCCCATTCCTTTTATCTTCAGAGTGACCTTATGAATGGAGTAAAATCTACAGATGATATCTGGCCCATGGTGGCCAAGTGAGCTTCATAGATGGGTGGAGACTTGAATTCAGGCCTCCCCAATTTTAGCCTTCCACAATAACTCATACTTCACGTTGGGAGTCCTACCTTTTCTCTGTTGCTGGACATCCTTTGTTGTGTCATCCTGTTGGCTGTTATTATCATTTCTGATGGCATCACAATAGTATACTTGTATTATTAACATCATGATTGTACAGAGAATCACATAGAATACCACAGCCATTTGAAATCAGGAGCAGGGTGGCCAAGGGAAGAAGAATGGGAACTGTGCTGAAAATAAGCAGCAAATTCTAGAGAGCAAAAGCAGACTTATTAGGATTTAAACTAATGTACATGAAATTTTAGAAAGCACTTCTTTGAAATGTGTTGGCCTCAGTAGAATGTGCTGCTTAAAATGAAAGAGCACATGCAGTCACTCTCAAAATTCATGTCCTCTGGAATTAATATTTTAGCACTTCAATAGCAGAACATGTGCTTTGCCTGCTAAAGGTCCCAGGTTTGATCCCTTTTATTTCCAAGTGAGGCTGAGGAAGACCTAGGGAACCCTTGCCAGTGAACATAGAAGAAAGTGAGGGTAGATGCAGAAGTAAGAGAGCTGGACTCCACACCTATTCTATTTTCATGTGCTCCAGGTTGCTCCTATCATTTGCATGAAACTAGAAATGTTGTTCCTGTCACTTCTATTTATTTATTTCATTTTTATGCCACCTTTCTCCCTACTTGTGACCCAAGATGGCTTCCATAAAACAAATTAAAATACAATATTTAAAGTTAAAATATTTAAAATAAAATAGTTAAAATCAGATCAAAACATAACACAGTATAAAACAGATTAAACATTAAAACATACATAATAAAACAAGTCCTGCTGCTTATACATTAAAATCCTGCTTAAAAAGAAAAGTCTTTGCCTGCTGTCAAAAAGAAAACAGGGAGGGGACTGGCCTAGCCTCCTGTGCAAGGGTGTTCCAAAGGGTAGGAGCAGCCACTGAGAAAGCTCTCTCTCAAGTCCTTAACAAGCCAGCCTGGGATGATCGCGGGACTGACAGAAAGCTCCTCCTGATGATCTTAGGGCTCTGGCATGATTTTACTGGGAGATCTGGTCTTTCAAATAGTCTGGACACAGCTTTATAGGGCTTTATAGGTCATAATCAGTACTTTGAATTGTTCCCAGAAACGAACCAGTAGCAAGTGCAGCTGTTTTATACAGGGAGTTATGTGCTCCCTGTTAACTGGCCCTGCTCAGCATTCTGGCAGCAATATTCTGGACCCGCTAAAATTTCTGAACAGTTTCCAAAGGCAGCCCCATGTAGAGTATGTTACAGTAGTCTGGTAACTTCTGGTTATGTATGGAGCTTTTTGGTGTGTATCCCCCCCCCCTCCGCCACCACTGCCAAATCGTGACAGCATAGAAGAATACCTCCTGGAGACCTCAATAGTTACAGCTCATATTTCATTTGCAAAATATTTGAGGAAAGGGGGGGGAGATGCTGCCATACTGTAGGGGGCGTGGCAGCATTTTCACCATATTTTAGCCTCCCTTATCCATTTTAGGAACAGAAGAGGACTGTTTACTTCCTTTTTAAAAAAAAAGTCCTCTCCTGGGCCTAACATGGCCCAAGGCCCCCAAAATGTGGCAATTGGGGGATCCTAGGGTGCCACATGTGGCCCATAAGCCACAGTTTGCCTAACCCTGGTGTATACAGTGCTAACCTAGATGTAAAAAAAAAAGGCTGACTTAGCATAAGGTAGCATCTTATGTTCAGAAGCTGAAGGAGCTTTTCTTTGGTTTTCAGTTTTGCAAAAGAATGCCAGTGGAGAGGAGTTGCATTAATCTACATGCCATTTTGGATTTGCTCAATGCCATTACGTTTCAGTGGAGGAAATGCTTCCTATCACTAGCTGGAATCAATAAATATACCTCTAGACGATTGGATGGATAATTAACACCCCACTCTTATCAAAATAAGTCAGTTGCACATTTAACGTTCATAGCAAAGGGTGGCCTGTTAGGTTCAATTTTCTTATCTAGGTTCCTGTTGCTCATTAACAGCCCTCTCCTATACTGCCATTCCATTACAAGAGAGTAATGCTGAAAGTGGTAATATGATAGCAAAGTAAATGTCAGCAGCTTAAAGGGATGGGGAAGAGATATATTTGTCACCTGTAGAAATTGTAGTTACTGCAGTGCAACCTCAAATTTATGAATGTTATTCCAGATAGGCCTGTGTGGTAACATCCAACATACATTAGCATTAGGAGTCAAATTCCTGCAATGTTGGCATCAGTCCATTTACTATGCCTTTACTGCTTCATCAGAGAAATGGAACATTTGCAATAATGCCCTGTCAAATGGCGGCAGGTAAAACTAGGCTCCAAAATATTATTTATCAGCCTGTGGATGCAGATTACCCAGACACTTTATTACCTGCTAATTTACCACCTGCTGGCTGAAGGATGGTAAAAGTCTAGTATTTGTTTTATTGGAATTCATTATACCATTAACCTTTCACTCCTCTATGCCACATGGAAAGATTTCTCTGGTTAAATCACTCCTGCAATAACCCTCTCAAAATGAAAACTGTGATTCATAGCATCCACATGGAAAGTGCAATACCAAGTAAATTATTTCCTAATGCCCTGTACAATGCATATTTTTGCATCAACAAATTGGTTGGATACAAACCACAGCTCAACAGGAGGAAGAGTCAAATATTTTCATCTCTGTGCTTTGCTTTCCTATGGGTTTGTTTGCATTTTTGGTTGCATATTATTAGCTAACAGAACTCAACACTGCTATACATTTTATACTCTCTGGCTTTCTTATCTTTTTAAGTAATAAACTTAGATGTTTATATTTAGTCTGAGAAAGGTGTGTCTTTGTGTGGCATATGAAGTAGGGAAGGTTACATCTTTCTGAGGCGTGGAGAGAGGAATCAAACTGTACACACAGTATCCCCCTCTTGTTGCCTTTTGAAATATTTCTGTCTGGAATGGCTAGGGGTGCATCCACACTATAGAAATAATGCAGTTTGAGACCATTTTAACAGCCATGGCTCCATCCTACAGAATCCTGGGATTTTTAGTTTTGTGAGGCGCCACCACTCTTTGGCTAAATAACTTGTAAAACTACAAATCCCAGGATTCCATAGGATAGAGCTAAAGCACTTAAAGTGATGCCAAACTGCATTATTTCTACAGTGTAGATGCACCCTAGGTTAGCAAATGCTCTTCAATAGTTTTCTCAGTGTACTCTGCAGTCTTCTGTGCTTCCCAGATCAACCTAAGAAGTATACCAGGATGGCACATTGATCCTAAATACTGACATCTGGATATCTATCTCATTTAGTGCCAGAAAATATTACAATGATCAGGGGCAGATTATCAATGGCTCATGTGATATAATTGCTCACCAGTGCTGGTGAGAAGAGGTGAGTGGAATCCACTATAGCAGTTATAAAGATGTAACCTGGAGTTATACACTTGTAACTGTTATGTATCTACAACCACAATGTAGCTCTTAGTTTAAGGGCTATGCAGGAACTGTGTAATTCCTCCAGTCCCACTTACCAGACAGTAGCCAATGCAATCAATAGAGTTCTGTTCCTCTGTCAATGAGGAAGCAGCTGACTGACATTTCTACCCACCACACATTATGATTTTTATGCTGCTCTCTATTGTAATTTGTATTTTGTTTGTTTTTAAAAACCATTCATTTATTCAGTTTCTATGCAACAATTTCTAGAATGTATCACATAGAGATGAGGCCTTACTTTTTTGGAACAGCCTCAGGGCACCAACTGCATTAACCTAACCTTGACTATAATACATACTAGTGCAATACAGGGATAAAGTCCACTAGGCTTTATTCTTCTCGTTTGCTATTTCTTCCAGTGGTAAGTTAATTCTGAATCAGTCGTGTTTTTTTAAAGTGGGCACCCAAATGTATACATGTTTTTAAGCATTTGTTCTGGCATATACACATTTTTCTATGTACTTTTCTTAATATTGTTTGTGTAATTGTTTACTCATCACCTTAGTAGCCCTTGGGAGCTGGGAGGCTATATAGAAATACAATGAACAAACAAACAAATAAATTTTCCCAACAGTTTTCCCTAATACAATGCATGTTTGTGTGCAACTTCCTCTAGTATACACTTTAAAAATTATGAGCTGCATCCCAGAATTAGAGGGAAAGTATAAATAGGTATATAACTTTGTTCCAGGTTGTGTGTAGATGTGCAAATTTGGTAAATCTGAAGTGCAAATTGGATGAATTTCTCACCCATCCTTACTGCAACATCATGATGCAAAGTGCTGAATTATTTCAGTATTCTATTGCAAATTGGTCATATAGTATATCCATTATGAGTATTTATTAGTTTATTTATAGTAGCTATACATCACAAGAGTGTTTGATCTTAAAATGAGAAACATGAAAAGCTATGTCCATCAAAACTGTCAAATCCAGTGAAATTTGTTTCCATCCCTGCATGTGAAACTATCAAGCTCAGTTCCTGTTCATTCCAACTTGAGTTTGCATCAGATTGCATACCTTCCTTCCTTGCCATGTAGAAATCCATATTTGTTTCCACGAACATATTTCAAATATATTCATTTGTTTATTTATTTATATCACAGTCTATATCTGGAGATCCCAGAGCAGGGCACAGAGAATAAAAACAATTTAAAATTATAGTAGTAGCAGCAGTGGCAATGGGAGGAGGGTGAAGGGAGAAGATGAGAGATCTTACCCCCCTTCTCTCTTCCCCCGGAATGGTTCCAGTGGTGGCTGTGGTGACAGGGGGGGGGGAGAGGCGAGGAGGAGGAGAGAACTCGCCTCCCTTCTCCCATCCTGCGTTCTCTGCTATCCACGGATTTCATTATCTGTGGGGGGCCCTGGAACCAATCCCCCACAGGTACGAGAGTCCTACTTTGTTTAAAAGCATTCAGCAGGATAGGACAAAACAAAGCTGACAACCTGGCAGGTCAAAGTCAGGCTGTACTTTTGGAGACCCAAAGGCTTGGATGAAGAACTCAGTTTTAACTTGGCACCCAATTGGTCCTCCAAGGGGTGGATATTCTGGAATCTGTTCACCAAAACGGAGAAGAGCCTCTCCTGTGACTCTATACAACATATTGCTTCCATTGGTGGAGCACAGAGAAGACTCTCCTTTAAAGGTCCAAATGCCTTAGGAATGTCCAAATGCCCTGCTCCAGCTCAGATCAGATTGATCCAATTTAGCCCCAGTCCAGAACAAGAGAGTCCAAAGTGCACTGTTTGGTCATTGATAACAACATCATACAATTTGAGACAAGATTCTTACTAGCCCCCTCCAGGTATAGTGCTTGTGGGAATTATGTGAGACCTTTGAAGCAGTATAATCAGTTATGCCCACTGGCATCTCTTCACTCATTTGCTTGATTTAGCCATGTAAATAGCAGACGATGAAAGAGCTGTGGTGTGGGGTTGTTGATGATTTTTTCTGAGTTTTTCTCTTTTAAATTTCCTTTTCTCTAGCTTACTCATTTTTGCTAATTCATCTTTTTGATTATTTGGTTGTTGATTTATCTGTTTCCACCAACAGATCACAAAAACAAAACAAAAAAACAAAACAAAACAAAAAACTGCAGGGAGCAGGATGATTACTCAGGGTGGTCTAACTAATTGGATTACTGGTAAAGCATCCTCTTGTCATTTCCCTACCTTAAGCTTCATGATTGAAACACATCAATGATTCTGGTAGAATAAAATAAAATATTTTTTTCCTCAAGCAAGCATCCATTTCAATCTCATTAATAATTATTATATATTGTAGTAAAATTTTAACAGACATAGATGACTGATGCTCTAGAAGGACAGTGCCAAGACAAAGGCAAACTGAATGGCCAAGACTGAGCAGTCAACAAGTTTTTAAAAATTGTTGTTTTTCTTTATTTTGAAAAAAAAAATTTACTGGTGTCTGGCACAATAATCCATGATGTTTGGGTTAAGCCCCTCTTTAGAGTTCATTGTGTCACCAAAGTTTATGCATATATGTGATTAAAAAAAAACAAAACAAAAAAACCACCCCTTATAGCTGTTTCTTTTTGTCCCAGTGCAAATCAAGTGGGAGAAGTGATAATCTTGTTCAAAATGGGGATCCAGATCAGATCAATTTAGGTCCAGCTTGATCTGTATTGAATCAAGTTGCAAAATCAGACTTTGGAGAGAATCTATGCATGTTCTCAGTGGCTGTTCTGCATGTATTACAAATTGAAATCATTGCCAAGTTTCAGAGGACAAAGGACTTGTCTACATGTGGGGCAAAAACTCCAAATGGAGTTCTGCCCAACTGCCCCTGCATTCATCATGAAGCCCTGGACATTATCATTCTCTGCAGGGATATGGGGTGTCTTGTCTTCACTGTACCTGCAGAGTTTTGTCCACTGCCACTGTCGCCAACACTTCAGCTATGATTTAAAGCTCAGGATTTAATTTAATGTAAAGTTCCTGGCTGAAGGGAAAGGTTTTTTCTCCTTCCCCTGGCGTGGCAGAGCTGCCTCCACCCGCTCTTCTGCTCACCCATTGCAGGAAGAGGTGCTTGAAGAAAGTGAGAAGTGATTGAAGGAAAGGGGCAGGTGAGCAGAGAGTGGGCAGAGGCAGCACTGTTGAGCCAGGGGAAAGAAGCAAACCTCTCCCTTCAGCCAGGGACTGCCTCCTGAGCTTTAAAATTGGTTGTGGTGGCAGTGGTGATGGTGGCAGCAGTGGTGGCAGCTGAAAATGCAGATACAACTACAAAGTCAGCATACTCCACATCTAGGTAAAATACCCTGAAATGCTGCAAATTTGGGCCATGCAACATGTAACTGGATCGCCCCAGATTTGGGGAAAAGATGATGCCAAGTGTGGCTTGATCGCCACAGATTTGGAAGAATTTGCAGGGGGGATTCAGGGTTTTTGTTAGTGTAAACAAGCTCAAAGATAGTTGAAAGAGGATAAAGAACTTCTTTTTTAAAAAAAGAAGGCCAGAAGCCTGTTGGGGACTTATGTCTATGACAATTAAAATTGGGCAGTTCCACAATGTCTATATCCAGTAAAGTGATGCTGTTACTAGGTAGGGGCACCAGGAAAGTGGCTGATGCACAATGGAGCATTGTATATTGGGACACAAGCTAGGGAGTGCTGATGTACATTGGTAGACCCTGATGTGCATTGAGATACTCTGGCCGGTGTCTTGTTATGCATCTTCACAATTCATTAACAGGGTTTCTTAGCACCTTTCCTGTGTATATTCATTACATAATGTAGACTGTGATAGAGGATTATAGCCAAAAATCCAACATGTTACCAAAACTTCAGCTAACTTATTTGAGTCAATTATTAATCCTCATATTTGTCACACCTCTTTCGCTTTAAAGTGCTATTATTACCACTGGCCATTTTGCACACAACGTACCGAGTCTGATGACCCAGCGGTCTGGCACATAGTGGAAAACCCACACTTCTTCATCCTCATGCATGATATATATAGTCCTATTTGTGACTTGTCAGCAATGTTCCAAATCCTATGGTGGAAGGGGGGGGGAGTGCCCAGAGGAAGCTGAGAAGGATAGCAAAGGGTCTGGAATCCAAGTCATCTGAGGAAAGTTTGGATATGTTTTGCCTTGAGAAGAGAAGATTTAAACATGATATGAGAACCACCTTCAAATATTTAAAGGACTGTCACAGGAGTTTGTTTTCTGTTGTTCAAAAAGGAAGACCCAAAAACAATGGATTCAAAAACCTGAAAGATTCCAGCTAAACATCTGAAAGAACTTCACAGTGATACAAGTTGTTTGTCAGTGGAACAGACCTTCTGAGATGCTGGTGCTCTTTAGGAGAACAGCACAGCACTGGTGACTTTTAAGATCCCTTCTAGCTCTGTATTTCTGGTTCCTCTCATCCAGCACAGTATGTGCAGGGAACAATTCAAATGGATGTTAGCACGTACAAAAATGCCTTTTGTTATTCTCCTCCTTCAAGCATGTGAGGGACCACCTACCAGTAGTTTTGTTGCTGTTTAGATTAGATTCATGGTGGAACAGGATGCTTGTCAGCTCCTCCACTATGGGAATTGAAGTGTCACTCATTAAGCATATCAAATGGACCTAGGATACTATGTACACTGGCACTGATTCAAAAATGTCTCTGTTGTGCAGAGTAGCAATTGCCCAAGCAGCTTGTTGTTTTCATTTACAGTTGCTCAACTGTGTTTTCTGTCTATTGGGCAAAGGCCTACTATATAGCAGTATATCCCACATTCAAACATTTTGATACTCAGCAGCAGGCCACTGGAGCTCCAGTATAAACAAAAATGCCGGTCTGTCAAGAAGCCTGTTGAAAGGAAAGCCTAAACAAGGAGTACAGAGAGCTTGGGAATACTCTACCCACACTAATAGGATGTTTGTTCATGTCACTAACATCTTAAGAAAGGGATATAAAGAAAAAGACACCCACCACCAGATTTTTACGGATATAAAAATAATTGCCCAGATTTTTATGTATTTATGAAATACACAGGAGGGAGAAAAACACCATCACCTCCACCATGGCCACAGAAAAGAGGCCTGCTGCCTGCCTCCTTGCTTGCTGCTCTGCATCTCTCTTGGTAGACTGCTGCCTGCTCCAGAGACCTGCATTCCTTGCAGAACCAGGCCCCAGGTACTCAGCCTGCTACTGGCTAATAAGTCAGAGGACCACCGGGGGGTAAAAGCTGGGTGCCTGCTGTGGTTGGCTCACTACCAGCAGGGTTGTCGCTGAAGGGGGAGACACCAAAGGGGGGTCACCTCTTTTGGGGAGCTGCTTCAGGAGTGGAGTGGAGTGGAGTGGAGTGAAGGTGAGGGTGAGCGCAAGGGCCATTCTCTTTTGTTTGGTGTGGAGAGGAGTGCATTGGTTTTTTTGTAAACTTTTAAATAACCTACCTGGCAGCAAACTAAAATGTTTTATATGGAGAATATGGGAAGGGAAGCAGCTCAGGGAGCAGCCTTTATGACAATGACAGGCAGAGGGAGGTACAGAGTGGGGAGACAGAGCTATCAATATAGGAGAGGGGGGAGCCATAGAGTGCTGGTTACCTTCAAGTGTCCCCACCTCAAATAGTATGGATAGCCTTGGCAACAGGCCCCTGGAGCTGAAAATGCTGCTGCTCAGTGAATGGAAAAACATCGTTGATCCTACGAAAAAAAAAAAAAGGGTGGTAATATATGTGAACAAAAATCTGCAAAAAGAGGAAATTATTAATGACCAAAAAGGACACTATATAGGTTTGGAAGTCGAAATTCAGGAAAAAAAAGACACTAATAGTTGGATTATATGCGCCCAATGAAAACAAAGGTAAATTCTATGAAAATTTAAAGTTTTCATTATCTGACAAACTATACGACAGAATAATAATGTTTGGAGACTGGAATGGGGTAATAGAGCCATCACTGGACAGAAGATCTTCCAAAAGTATTAAACGGGACCAAGGGAAATTGCCAGCAACATTTGAAGCAATGAGGAAAAACCTAGAACTAACAGATGTGTGGCGGTACAAATATAATCATGCAAGGGATTATACCTTCTTTTCTGAGAGACACAATTCATTCTTAAGAATTGACTTCTATATGATATCCAGGACAATGTGTAACACAGTCCAAAAGATTGAGGTATTACTGAGAATTTGGTCCGAACATAACCCTGTGATGATGGAGCTGAAGGAAAGGAAAAAAAGAATTCAGTTTGAGACTCCAGGATTACTTACTACAAAGAGAAGATATAGTCAAAAAAGCAAAACAAACATTACACTGGTACTTTCAAGAAAACTCGTTCTCAGAACAAGTAGATACACACATGATGTGGGATGCCTCAAAGGCAGTAATGAGAGGCTTTTTCATACAACAAAGGGCGGTATTAAATAAGAAAAGAAGTGAACGGAGATTAAAGATTACGGAATCGTTGAGAAAAAAAGAAAAAGAACTACAGGGAGATCCCAAGAATACAGCAATCTTAAAAGAGATAAACGTGCTCCAACAACAATTAAACTTAGAATCAGTGAAAGAATTAAAGAAAAAAATTGCAGTCACATTTTGAAAATGCAAATAAGCCGGGTAGATGGCTGGCAACGAAATTAAGGGAAACTTGGGGGGAAAATTACATAAGTAAGGTTAGAGAAGGAACACAAATTCATACTGACCAGGAAAAAATTGAAAAAATCTTTAGGAACTACTATTCAACACTTTATAATAATCAAGGGAATACAAAAGGAGATATAGCAACTTTTTTGGGAAAGCATCAATTACAGGAATTTACAGAGGAACAAAGACAAGCGATTAATGGCCCTATAGTCGAGACAGAAATCAGAGAAGCAATAAAAAGACTAAAAGGAGGTAAAGCCCCAGGTCCAGATGGAATTACAGCTAAATATTATCAGGTTTTGGAGGATCAACTAATTGAACCTTTAAAGAAGACTTTGGATAAGATAAAAGATGGTACAATTCCACACTCATGGAGAGAAGCTAACATTGTATTAATACAAAAAGAAAACAGAGACCCACATGATCCTAAAAACTATCACCCAATTTCACTTTTAAATACAGATTATAAAATTTTTGCCTCCATTTTAGCCTCCATTTTAGCCCACAGGTTGAAGAATATATTAGCAGATTGGATACATAAGGATCAAATGGGATTTCTTCTAGGAAGGTACATTAAAGACAATATTTGGCAAGTAATAAATCTGATTGAGTATCATGAACTTCACAATGATAAAAAGTTGGCATTAATATTCCTGGACATAGAAAAGGCATTCAATAACGTTAATTGAAAAATATTAGAAGAGACCTTACAAATAGTCAAAGCAGGAGACAATTTTATAAACTGGATTAGAGCCATTTACAAAGAACAAACAGTGAAAATAATTGTAAATAATGAGACAACAAAAGAATTGCAAATAAAAAGGGGCACGAGACAAGGATGCCCCCTCTCTCCTTTGTTATTCATCATGGAGTTAAAATTGCAAACTATAATTTTAAATTAAAGCTATATGCAGATGATATAATGATTTCATTAGGAAAACTGATGGAGGAGATTGAAGTTTTGGTACAAATACTGAAAGAATTTGGAGAACTAACAGGGTTAAAGGTTAACAAAGAGAAAACTGTGATAATAACAAAAAACCTGACATTGGAGGAAGAAAAGGATATCACGGAAAAGTCCAAATTCAAAATAGTGAAAATGGCAAAATATTTGGGAATAAACATAACCAGTAAGAATACAGATTTATTTCAAAATAACTATAACAAAATATGGATTGAAATTAGGAAAGATTTTAAAAATTGGTATAACTTAAGGCTATCGTTTCTAGGCAGAATTGCGGTTATTAAGATGAATATTTTGCCCAAATTGCTTTTTCTATTTCAATCGATCCCAATCATAAACAAAACAGAAGTATTCAGGAAATGGCAACAGGAGATATCTAAATTCATTTGGCAAGGAAAAAAACCTAGAGTAAAGATGAGAATTTTACAGGATGTAAGAGGAAGAGGTGGACTAGATGTGCCAAACCTACAATTATATCATGAAGCATGTTGCTTATCCTGGATTAAAGAGTGGACAGACCTGAGCAAAGAAAAGTTATTGGCATTAGAGGGCG
The DNA here is from genome assembly GCA_030847615.1 of Gambelia wislizenii. NCBI lineage: Eukaryota > Metazoa > Chordata > Lepidosauria > Squamata > Crotaphytidae > Gambelia > Gambelia wislizenii. Next base: position 270,647,743 of record JAUMIR010000001.1, on the reverse strand, counting down.
CTAATAACCGGTTTGGTTGGCATGCGTATTTGCTTTACGATAAGGAGAAGGTAAACCGGGATTTTAACAACCATTATATAAGAAGGGTGTTGCTGAAGGTGTGGGAAAAATATAAGAGAAGATTATGTCCTAAAATCCCCTTGTGGGGGTCTACTCATGAGGCTTTTTTTAGTAGAGAGAAACTGCTGTCGAAAAAATGGATAACATATAATGAATTGATGGTTATGGAAAATGGACAACAATCATTCAAGACACAGGAAGATTTGGAGAGAGAGGGGATAAACATACACTGGTACCTTTACAGACAGTTAAAAGAAAGATACAAAGTGGACCAAAAGGAGCGCGAAATAGATACGTCTAAAACACTATGGGAGAAGCTGATACAACCGGGGAACAAAAATTTGGTAACAAGACTTTATCAACAACTTCTAGAATGGAGCACAGAAGAGGAAACTATAAAAGACAGTATGGTGAAATGGGCACAAAATAGTGGGCACAAAATCCAATTGAGGGAGTGGGAACTGTTTTGGACTGTCAAAATGAAAATAACACTATGCCAAACCATGAGAGAAAACTGTTATAAAATGTATTATAGATGGTACCACATGCCAGAAAAGCTCTCAAAAATGTACAAAGGTGTTAAAAAAGAGTGTTGGAAATGCGAGAAAGAAACGGGCACGTTTTTCCATATGTGGTGGAGCTGTGGAAAAGCACAGAAATACTGGAAACAGATACAAAAAGTCATTAATGAAGTATTAAACTGTAAGCTTGCAGTGAAACCAGAACTATATCTACTATGCATGTACGAGGAAAAGACAGAACAAGACAAAGAAAAATTACTATTTTATATGATAACGACAGCGCGTATTGCATATGCTACTGAATGGAAAGAAAAAGAAATACCAACAATGGATCATTGGCTTCTGTGATCTGGTGTGGAGGAACATTTTGTAGTTCCATTGTCATGGACTGATCACTACCTGGTAGAGTTTAGCCTCACTGGGACTTGAAGCCAATTATAATTGTTCACCCCAGGAGACTAATGGATCCAGAATGATTCCTGATGGCTCTTGGGGAATTTCCTGTTGTCTTGGCAAATGAACCTGTCAAAATCCTGGCTGATTTCTGGAAAGGCAAAATGGCTAGGTCAGTGGATTTGATTACCCCATAGCATCTCTTCCCATGAAGTGAATCCAAGTGAGTCCCCTGGTTTACTAGGAAGCTGCTGGTGATGAAATGACTGTGATGGAGGTTAGAGTGATGATGGTGAAAGACTTTGAGTGAGTCCGACTGAGCATGGGCTAGAGCTTATTAGAAGGCCTATGCTGTGGCAATGGTGGCAGTGAAGAAATTATACTTTCCTGCCACCATAGCATCTGCACAGTGTCATTCAACAGAGCTGTCTTGAGTAGTTGGGGCCAGGGGTTTCTGGATGAGACCAAATATCTAGGTCCATTTCAATTTGACTTCAGATCTATCCATGGGACAAAGACTATGTTAGTTGTCTTGGTGGATGACCTATGTAAGGAACTGGATAGGAGAATGTGTCCCTGTTGGTTCTGCTGGACCTCTCAGCAGCTTTCAATACCATTGGTCATGCTATCCTTCTGGGCCAATTCTCTAGGATGGGATTTGAAGACACTGTTACGCAGTGGTTCCAGTCTTTCTTCGAGGGGCAAACCCAGAAGGTCATGAAGGGGAACTCCTGTTCGATCTCTCGGACATTGGCCTGTGGGGCCCCTCAGGGTTCTGTTTTGTCCTCCATACTCTTTAACATCTACGTTCGACATGAAAACACTGAGAGAGGTCATCCAGAGTTTTGGAGTACAATGTCACCAATATGCTGATGACACCCAACTCTACCTCTCCTTCAAAAAAACTGTCTTGGTACTAAGCCAATGTCTGTTGTCAGCAATGGACTAGATGAGGGAAAACAAATTGAAACATAATCCATACAAGGCAAAGGTGCTCCTGGTCAGTCAAAAGGCAGATCAGGGAGTAGGGGCACAGCCTGTGCTGGATGGGGCCACACCGCCCCTGAAATCTCAGGCTCATAGCTTAGGCATGTTCCTGGACTGAACTCTGAGCCTGCTCAGATTTTAGAACTGGCCAGGAGTGCATTCACATAGCTAAAACTAGTTTACCAGCTGTGCCTGTTCCTTGAAACATCAGATCTGGCTATGGAGACACATGCCTTGATTATATCTTGTTTGGACTACTGTAATGCACTCTACATGCAGCTGCTTTTGGAAACTATCTGGAAACATCAGCATGTTAGTATGCCCTACTACCACCCCTCTAGTACCTTATAACTGGAAATATTGGACACTTTTCAGGGTCAGTTTGGCTGAGGCAGACCAGAGGTCACTTGGAGGTCACAGTGACCTGAGATGTGTATGGAAAAATAATGGTGAGAAAACACGTATTTGGATTGAGCAGGAAGACTCGAACTGGGTTTGTGCTAATAGCCCAGTCATTAGAAGGATATGTGTTAATCCTTTCTTCCAGCTTTGGGTGTTTCAAGCAATAATTCATTCTTGCAAACAAGTGATCATTCCTTAATCCATACCCTATATAAATCTCTCTTCATACCGCCTCCTGACCAATGTTAAGAGGTTGCTGCTGAACCATCAATCTTTTGTCTTTCCAGAACTAAAGCAATCAGTTGAATTTTGTTCCCTTTGTCTATCCAGTAGGAACTCCATCCAGGCCTTGTTATAAAATGAGTCCCCCTTCAGGATATGAAATAGGATATAAATATTAGACCTAGACCCCAGCTAAGTGCGCCACAGACTGATGGACCCCTCCATTCTGCCAGATTCTCTGTGTCACTCTCAGATGTCAGTCTGAATATCTTTGCTGCATGGAACTCTCCTCCTTGAGACTGGTAACTATCACCCTATCTTTCCGGACCTCTCTCTATCCAACCTTTCTGCCTTACTCTGCTACAGCCTTGTATGGTTCTTAAGAGTGTATGTTTTGTATGTTAGTATATTCCCAATGTTATTTCCAATAAAAAATAATTTGTTTTGCTTTAACTGGAGTGCTCTCTACAGTTAGAACAGTAGCACCTCCGCATCTGCTGATTTGCTATCCCTGGATTCAATTATCCACGGATGGCGATGGCGGGATGGGTGGGTGGGAGGGAGGATTTGTGCTCACGGGGATTTGTGGTATGGTGGGCAGGGAAGGGAGGGAGGAGGTGACCTTGCAGGGGGGATTCCAGCATATGGTTTGGCAGAGCTGTCGGGCAGAGGGAGGAAGGAGATTCTGGTGTGGCAGTGCAGTGGGGCTGTCGGTCAGGGGAGGGGGAAGAGATGACCTTGCCGGTGGGGGTGCCGGCATGGTGAGTGGGCGGGTGAGTGGGTGAAGGAAGTGACCTCACAGGGGGGTTGTGATGTGGTGGAGCTGTCAGGCAGGGGAAGAAGGGATGAGGTGCCCTTGCTGGAGGGTTTCTGGTGTGGCAGAGCTGGTGGGTGGGGGAGGAGGTGAGCTTGCCTCCTCCTCCCTTCTCTGTGGGGCAGGTGGGTGGGTGGAGGGTTCAGGCAGGCAGGAGTGGGGTTTCGGCATGGTGGGTGGGCAGGGGATGGAGGGAGGAGGTGACCTCAGATGGGGCGGTTGCTCTGGCATGGGCATGAGGAGGGTTCCAGCACAGTGGCAGGAGTATTTGCTATTATCCGCAGATTTCACCATCTGCAGTGGGACCCAGAACCAATCCCCCATGAATGTCCTACTGTACTGGCATACATAAGTGAAAAGATCGCCAAAGTTACCCTCCTCTTGCAGGCCTACTAAGGCTTCCTATCTGAGCTAATTGTTCCCCCAAGTATTAAAGGAGATAATGGGTGGGACTCTAGCACACCACCTCTTCAGGTAGCAAGTGGGTCCAAAATACTGCTTTTTGGTTCCATGGCTATTTAGTGGCCTATGGAGAGGGGAGGGTATCAGAAAAGTGTCTTGCTATGTCTCTATACCCAGAAGCAGAATGACAAAGGCATCTTCCAGGATCTTCTGTGGATTATCCAGAGGAAAGTGAATCATGCAGGAGGGAAAGGGGAGATACATCATAGTTCCACCTGGGCAGAACGTCACAGTATGTGTCCCAATGCAGGATCTTGGCTATTGTTTTTGGTCTAGAAAACAGTGACTTGTGTGCAAAAATTTGATTTTTATACAACTTTTTTTTTCAGAAAAAGCCCCCAAATATGAAAAAGAAATTGTGAGGGCAGACCATTTTTAAAATGAGATTTCACAATATGTTGAGACATTTTTTTTCTCAATGAGGTCAAGAACATTTCTGAGTATTCTTTACACTCCTATGCTAGTGTAGCACATCAGGGTCTCAATAGTAGACATCTATGCTCATACAAATTAATATGGACAGATGTAAATAAATATAATGGGACATCAAGGTAAATAAATAAATAAATAAATACTTTATTTAGAAAATTTAGTCATATGAAATGTACATGAGATTTCTTTTTTAAAAAAAACAACAAACACAAAAACTCAGACAATGCATCTAGATTCAAAAGGAAAGTTAAAAAGAAACAAATAATCTATGCATTGATCCAAAATTAAGAGGAGAGCACATTAGTTGAAAGGTTTCATTGTGACTTTATAGGACAGATGGCAACAGAGTTGCTGCTGACATATTCAATAAATGGAGACTAAACAGTACAAATACTTTCAGCCATTTGTGTGCCATTCAAAACTTCAGATTCTTCAAAGACTGAGTTTCCAATTTCTCCATTACAGTAAAATTCCATGATCTGCCTCTCCAGCTGTTGAAAGATAGCTTAAGAACTTCTTTCCAATTTGTGGCAATTTTTTAAAGTGTGCTGATGCAAACATAAAAGTAATTTCTTATGCTTTACTTGTGAATCTACATTGATAAACAATGAGAGGGGTGATTGGTGATAACGTTTGACATTTGTTCTGTAATTAAGGTCATTTCTTCAAAAACATCAGCCAACAAAACTTCCATCCATGAACGAAATGATTACAAATGTATGTAAGTGCCAAGTACATCACATTCACACACATATAATCCATTTAAATGAGGGTTATTATATTTAAGTGGTGTAAGATACCATCTGGAAAGAAACATCAAACCATGCTTCCTCAAAGATGAGGAGATTGATTTTGATGGAGGTTTAGATCATACAGCAGCCCCACACCTATCTGCAACCTCTATTCCCAAATCATATATATATATATATATATATATATATTCCCACTAGTTTAGTGTAAGAGAATTCAAACACCAGAGGAAACCAAGCCCTTCACTGAATTCTTGGTGTTCAATTCTACCCCCACCCACACTACTCTGTCATTGTAATGTCTGCACTTTTATACCTAGAAGTTCTATAAAATGCAAAATCTGATACACCTGCTTCCATGAAACTCGGTTGGAGCCAAGTTGCTCTTGTATCTGCAATCCTGGTTTAGGGTAAATATCATAAATGTTATCTTGCCCTTCTCAGATCTTAAACCAGTGGCAGCACTACGGGTGTGTGGAAAGTCCCAACTGCACCAAGTGACACCATCGGGGGGAGAGGTGACATCCTCCTTAGTGATGCCACAACTTTAAACTACTCAGACTTATCAACATCAATAAGGGTTGGTGCAGAAAATGTAACAGTGAAAAGGAAACTGATACCAACATTTTTGCCAAGTAGATTTTCATTGTATTAGAAGGGAAGGAATTAAAAATCTACTCCTCAAATCTTTCTTAAGTAACCCCAAGAAAAGGTAACCGTCATAGCTAAACTATATTACTCATATCAGATTCTAGTAAGCAACAAAAATTCACCTTGTCCTTCTACTTGAACCACATAAGATGTCTAAGTTGAAAGGCACCATAATAGGTAGACAGTCCCCGTAATAAATAGACAACCTCAGTCTTACATTTCTAGTGTTCTTCAGAAGTGTTTATTTTGGAATTCTATTTTTATCAATATTAATGGAGCCTACTGGCAATGTTTAGAATAAAAGAAAATTTAACATGGCAATACTGTGTGCTTCTTGAAATATTGTAGTCATCAGACATTTAGGTTTGAAGTTCAAAAACAGCATTTTGAATAGAGCCTGGAAAAAAAGTGGTAGCTAACTTTAAGGATTTTATCAGAAGGGCTTTTTATTCCATGACAGGCATGTAACAGGGTCAGAAAAGGGTTTCCCTTTCAGACAACATTATCCCCATCCCATGCTGCTCCCGTGCTGCTTCTGTTTTATTTTATTCGTGGGGAAAAGTTGTAAATAGGCCATCCATTTTGTTTCTGTCATGGAATCACAGGTGGTCTGAAAGGTGTCCTGTTCTTCTCCCATTATGCTGGCGCAATGTCAGGCATGGGAGGAGGTCTGTGCTGAAGACTTCCAGTTGAGATTGGGACATCAAGGTAAGTGGAACCCTTCCCCCCTCCCCAGGTGACTTTGGATTTTTATAGTGTGTTTTTTGTGCTTGGTGTACTTTTTACCCTTTTTAAACTTCTATTTTCAAATGTTCCACATGATCGTTCTCTTGTGAGAATGGGCGGGATTTGCTTTCCGGGTCATAAATGCAGCTTTACGATGGCTGCATTTACTCCCAGAAAGCGGAGGAGAGCAGGAGCAATTTCTGTTTCAGAAAAAGGTAGGTGTCTGAAACTTTTTACTTTATTTCACTGCAGGGATGGGATTGGGGTGGGAAGGTGGGTAGCTAGGCAGAAATGGGGTAAAAGTCCACATCTGATAAAGTCCAAAGTCCTAAGATAGAAACCAGGGCTTTAGATTTTCCTTCTTTTTTTCCCAGGCTGTGAGGCCATGTTCTGGAATAGTTTCTTTCTGACTGTGTCTGTGCCTTTAGTCTGATGCCTGAAGGAACAACACTGTTGTTTACTTTTTGCTGCCTGGACCTGTTCAGGTGCCAGTCCACACTAACACCTGGCACAGACTACTTTGTAATCATAACCATACCATTTTCAGTGCCTCTGAAAAGTCTATTTTCACTACTAGAATGACTGCCATCTTCCTAATCTTCAGAAGTGGTTCTGCCACTCTCCCCATGCTTTAAATTTATCTAGACTAGAATATTCAGCCCAGCAGTAACTCTCAACCAATTGTGGTTTCTGGAAAGATGTCAAGGGCAGCCTCACATATTATACATTTTGGTTGTCAGTCTGAGATGTTAGGAGATCATGGACAGCTGTGACCAGCCATTTAGAGAATGGTTAAAATTCTAAGTCAGAACAATAAGAACAAAAACCTGTCATAGAATAAAAGAGAAATAAATTATATTTTGCCACCATTGATCCGTTTAAGCCATTTTTATTACTTTTCAAATGCAAATAAATCCAGTAATTCTTCAATAGGAAGATATATTTTATGATAAAATATATCTTCCTATTGAAGCATTATTGGATTGATTTGCTATGGCCAGAATCCTGTTGGGGAGTTATGAACGCTTAAACATTGTAGCTAGGGTGCAATGCAGTGACTCCTGTCCTGATCCTCCAAATCTCCACTAAATGACAGAAGCTGTGGTGATTGATGGGGTCAGTTCCACTGTCCAGCTAATTGACACTCTCAACTTCCTCCCATGAGTGATCTCCAGTGTGACAAGCAGAAGCAAGACTCCTGTTGCAATCCCCCCTCATGCCAGAGATTGCTAATGTGAGGAGCTGTTTCCCAGTCAACAGGGGAACAGACTCCAATTACAGCAACTGCTGCCTTATAAGTGAGGATTGGGGAATGCTCATGGTCCCTATGTATCCTCTAAACTAGAAACTACTTAGGGATCATGAATATAAAACAGACATGAGTGTGCAACTCTAGGTTACTCATTAATAACTGCCCAACAGGATTCCAACCAATTATGGTAGATTCATGAATCTGTCAGTTTTATATTCTTTCATGTGACTATTTTTTAAGTTCTTTCAGTCAAATTTATAGGGAAGAAATTTGTAAATTCTAGTAAGTTCCTATCAAAACCAGGCTGAATTAAGGTCTCAGTTATTTGCATTGACCAACTCAAATAAGTTCTCCATATACCGTATATTCCGGTGTATAAGACGACTTTTCAGCACTCAAAAGTGCCCTCCAGAATCGAGAGTCGCCTTATACGCCAGATATACTTTTGCTTCACCTGCTTGCCTATCTCCTGCCTCTTCACAAACGGAGCGAGAAGGCAGGAGATGGGGCAGGGGGGGTGAAGCAAAGTGTTTGGCAGTTCATCCGCCCCCCTCCTCTGCCTTCTCCCCCTTTGGGGAGCAACAGAAGACAGAGAAGGGGGGCGAACGTTGCGGTTTGCCATGGCCACCGCTTGATTGCCTCTGCAGCAGCTGAGGCAAACTGCTAGATTCGCCCTTTTCCCCCACCTTCCTTGAAGGTGGAGGCAAAGGGCAAAAATGCCCTGTTTTGCTCCGCGGCCCCGATCCCTCCTTCTGGGCTCCCTTCCGAAGGACACGGGGCAGTGAAGCCAAACCCCGGGATTCGCCCCCTCTTCCCACCTTCATGTTCCATTTGGCTGCATAGCCCTGATCCCTCCTTCTGGGCTCCCTCCTGGAAGGGAGCCCAGGAGGAGGATGCAGAGGCTGTGCAAAGGGAGCCCAGAAGGAGGCATCGGGGCTGTGGAGTTAAACTCCTAGATTCGCTCCCCCTCCCCACCTTCCAGGAAGATGGGGAGAACGAGCAAAGATGCCAACTTTAACCCTGCAGCCCCGATGCCTTCTTCTGGGCTCCCTTGCAAAGGGAGCTCAGAAGGAGGCATCGGGGCTGTGGAGTTAAAGCCCTAGATTTGCTCCCCCTCCCCACCTTCCAGGAAGGTGGGGAGAGCGAGCGAAGATGCCAAGTTTAACCCTGCAGCCCCGATGCCTGCTTCTGTGCTCCCTTGCAAAGGGAGCCCAGAGGGAGGCATTGGAGCTGTGGAGTTAAACCCCTAGATTCGCTCCCCCTCCCTACCTTCCAGGAAGGTGGGGACAGCGAGCGAAAATGCCAAGTTTAACTCTGCAGCCCTGATGCCTTCTTCTGGGCTCCTTTGGAAGGGAGCCCAGAAGGAGAGATCGGGGCTGTAGAGCCAAACGGGGCATGTTTGCCCCTTCTCCCCACCTTCCTTGAAGGTGGGGAGAGGGGGCGAATCTAGGGGTTTGCCGTGGCCGCCCCTGCTTCTCCCACCTTGGTCCCCTTCAGAAGAGCCAAGATGGAGGGAAGGGGGCTGCTGAGGCAAACTGGGCATTTTCGCCCCTTTCCTCCACCTTCGAGTCCAGTTTGACTGGAAGGTTGAAGAGAGGGGCGAATGTTGCCCTGCCAGCTGATCCTGTTCACTTTCCCAACTCACGAGGAGATCCTCATGAGTTGGGAAACAAAGAGGATCAGCTGGCAAGGCTCCCCCAGCCAGTCAGCCAGCCAGTCAAATTGGGGGGGGGGGTCTTATATGGCGAATATATGCCTAAGCCTAGATTTTTGGCTGGAAATTTGGGGGGGGGGTCTTATACACCCTGTCGTCTTATACGCCGGAATATACGGGTAGATGCCCTGGCAGGTGTGTGTGAGTGTAATAGAGGTGGAAGCCCTTATCGATATCACAAACATGATTGCATAAACAGGTATGTAAGGTCAGAATTTTAAGATAGAAGGTCTCCAGGTCTTTTTGGGTGAATCTGTTCACACCTCTCTCTGTGTCTCTCTGTCTCTCTGGTAAACCAAGTTCTTTCCATCTATTTTTTTTAAGTGCAAATTTTGGAAAGCTGGAAAAGGAACAAAATTTGCATCCACCCCATGAGGTAACAAATTTTATTACAGTTAATCCTGGTGCTTGATCAGACTTCTGGTAATTTTGCCTAATCATTGGACTACGTCTATCTCTCTCCCCCTCCAACTGATTAGGGGCTTGTCTACCCAAAGCAAAAAAACTCTCCTACTGATCTGGTGTGATAAAGCCACATGGCATATGGCCTTATCCCTGAATGTGGTGCAATAAGGCCAGACAGCATACGGCCTTATCCACAAATCTAGCACAATGAGACTACACAGTAAGGTGCTATTAACACCAAACTCAGGGTATTACCAGCTTAACTTAGGTTTTAAAAACCCACTGTTTGCTGGAAACTCTGGCATTTTTGCCCTGAGTTCAGTGGGTGGGAAGCAGGACAGATCACTGCCTGGCAGGCACCTCATTTTCCTCAATGACAGGAATGATAAAGAAACATTCTTCCCTCCTCAGTGCCACTGGCACTGGCACACAGTCACTTACTCTGAGGCAAACAAGCCCAGATCACATGGCTGGGCACCTCGTTTGCCTCAGAGCAAGCACGGCATGCCATCAGCAATGGTGCAAGGAGGGAAACAACTTTCCATCACCATTCCAGGCTAGGAACTGGCTTAGGCGTCCAGGGAAATGCAGCACCTCCTAGGCAGCGATTTGTCCTGGCTCTCACCCCCCCTCGCCCCCCAAACCAGGGAGCTTATGGAAAACTAGAGCAAAAGGTGTTTTGCCAGGGAGCTGACAGCAGCAACAGTGGACCTGAGCAACCTGTGGGAGTGAGTGACAGGTAGCAAGGTGGCTGCATGGTGGGAGTGTAGTATGTGGGGAAATAAGTATAATGTAATACAATCTTGGGTACTCCATTCACATGCTAAGATAAGTCTAGGAATTTACCCTGCATGCTTCTGTTCTCCCAACTTCCCTTTCTCTCACTTCACTAGGCAATTCCAGCCAACCAGAGTTGTGGGTCATTCAACACATGACCTAATTTAAATATTATTGCTCTTTGTTCAAAAGTCTCTTTTAAGTTGAGTCTTCCTTTTCGGCTGAAGCTATGCCATGATGTTACCTTTTCAAGTCACCATGCAGCCTCACTGCTAAAGGCTGGGTGAGTCTCATTCTACCTTAAATTCTCCTAGTTAGTTAGGAACCCTTTTAAAAGTTTGTTTTAGTATGTAGATTAAGATTGATATACCTTTAGTAAACTTTTGATAGGCATTTTTAAACTGACTCCTTTGTTTTTTAATGAGTCTAATTCATTGGGTGATCAGATCACAGACCACACTTTTAAATGTTAATTGAGCTGTCTGTCTGCATTCTTAAGTGTCACTCTGCATGAATTTGAAAGTAAAAGTCTTTTTATTCTTTAAAGAAGATATTTTTATTTCTTTTTAAAAGGGCTAGATCCCTGGAATTTTTAATACATTTTTATTTTAGACTCATACCTCCTACAGGGAGTCCATTCAGACTTTTGCCCCTAGTATAGACAAGCCCTGGTTTGTGAAGTTGATGATTTTCTTGCAGCTAAAATTGCTCATTACTTCCTTCAAGAAGAAATTAGTCCTTAGGGCAGAATTGATGGTGGGTGGTGTATTGCATTGCTGTTTGTAAATGAAGTGATGGAGTTAATTTCAACTGACTTTACATACTGAATAAATGTATCTGTTTGATACAAATGAATGAATTGGACTCTCTTTTTTTAAAAAGGAAAACACAAGCATCAAAGCCAATGAAATATCTCACACTGATGTTCTGAATCTGAAAGTATGGGATTACAGTACTGAACTTTACGACAACTCACTGTTAAAAACAGTAGTCCATAGGGTAATCCACAATTGAAAATGCTGCCAGAAATGAATTATAAAGTTCAAAAGAGCGACTGAAAGTGACTGGGAAAGAGAGACATTTTGGAGCTTAAACCAAAGTGTACTGTTAGTAATTTCAATTAATCTCTTATTTTTAATGTATACTTATAAGACCCACCCATTGGTACCCTCAAACCTTCTGTTTCAAACCACCACCTCGTATGACATTCATCAGTAAAGTATTTCAGCACAGCCATTTTGTCACATTCTTGCTTCTCTCTCTCTTTCTCAGAAGAAAAAGTGCCTAACTCATATTCCCACTACATTAAGTAAGTCCCATTAATTTTGGGACGAGAGAACTAAGCACATGCTTAAATCTCTCCCTAAAATCAATGGGACTTAATAATGCTTAGCTTTGTATAGACTGTGCCTCTGGTAATTGATTCAGTGCCACTGATCAGATGAAAATATTGAAAGAGATAAGAAAACAGAGCCAGGCCTCAGGAGCAAATGAGCAGGGGGGACTTTCTTACCATTACCTACTGAAATTCTTGTTTCACAGAAAAATTCAAGGCGGCACTAAAACAGACAAGTGCATTAACAATTTTAAAATAAGCTTTTTATTACTTAATATATTTTCACCTAAATTCTAAGTATAGCGTAAAAGCAGAGAACACAGCAGCGCCGCATTAATTTTTCAAGCCTTAATGTGCTAGACAGGGAATAAGTTATTACATCTGTTGCCCTCTGGGAGGAAAGAATGAAAAGCACAAAAATGATTCTCTCCCGTTAGGACTGAATCACTGAATAACAGCTGATTTATGCAGTAGAGGCACAAAAGAAAAGCTTACAGCAGCTTTTGTGTCATCATTAGGAGCAAACACTGCAGTCTACAACTTGTGCGGCAAGATTAGGAGCCATGGAGGGGCTTATTTGTGCTTCTCAAGGGGGCCTTTACAATTAGGGGAGAATTTCAAATGAGCATCACATGCACTATTGATGATAATCTGTTTGGAAGATATACCTTTTTCATGTCAAAATTGCAGCCTGTGTTCCTTTCCCTTGCAACATTCACCCAAGAAGAGGAAAGACGAGTGCCCCAGAAGATCCCTCACCCAGTATGGTGATTCCAGTTGAGGCGCATCAGGGAAAGCTAGCAATTTTTGCTATGTTCTTGTGTTGTGAAATGCCATGTTCTTGGATGAGTTCCTGAAGGAAAAAGAGCACACCCCAGGAAGTTCTCTGCCTTCCTGAAGAAAAACAAGAAGCATCTGCTAGTTCCTTGACAGGCAGGCATCTGAGGTGGAAGTGTCTATTTTATAAGGATCCTCTCCTTTTATAGCAGAAGTCTTTGCCAAATCAAGGTTTTGCCAAATAAAGGATAATGAACTAGTAAGGCCAAAAGCTACTCCTTGATGGCTGGGAAGGAACACTTGGGCACAACAGTGAGAGAGAAGGAGTGGGGGGGGGACCCTGCTTGCCTTCTCTTTATTATTCACACCCACCCACCATTGTTCATCAGAAACTGGTTAATAAAGCACCCTATCTGGTAGAGAGGAAACTCCATCCTTTACAAAATGGCTCAAGAATGTTATTCTAGAAACATTTGTGATAGTGTTGGAAACTCAGTATTATCCGTCATGGTGAAAGTAGAGAAGGCTCTGAAGAATTCATGAAATAGAAAAGTCAATGGGAAGATTTTTAGAAATGGACAGATTTTCCTAACCCTAATTTAGAAATGGTTAGGAATCTATGTAGGGAGGGAAAGAGTATGAAAAAAAATCCAAAAATGGCCAAAAACATGTTTCTTGGTTTATTTATTTTTTTAAACAGAAAACAACATTTCTGAATAGGAAAGAGAATTTTCTGTGCAGTAAATGATATAAAACTCTGCTGAAATCCTTCATCAGGCACATAGCATTGATGTCATGGCTACAATCTATCTCCTGGTCTGAGCCTCCAAACCCACCCTAAAATCCAAGCAGCTGGATCAAGGAATGAAGTTCTACAGTACTGGTGAACAGGGTGTTGAAGGATGATGCATCCAGTCTCTTCCCCACAGTGAGCAGAGGTACACCAAGCAAAAGTTGGGACTGCTGCAGGGTCTTGTTGTCACTCTTTGGCCCATCACCAATTACTTGCAAGAGGAGACCCCACTTGCTAGTGTTGCAGAACTCTGTCCCTTGGTGCAACTGGCTGGATTTTAAGAGGGGTTTCGGGGCATTTATGTTCATGGCAATAGTGCCAACAGGAAAGAGCTATGAAGTCATAAGCCTAGCTTATGATATTGTAACTGACTAACAGGATGCCAGGCATTGTCTCCTGTGCAGAAACTGCTGTTTTCTGTGCAAAAAAGAAAGATAAAAGAAGAAAACACATGAAAATTTTGCACATAATAAATCCCTAACTGTGAATAGTCTCTGAAAACTGCAGTTTTAAGTCTTTCTTGCAGTAGGAAGCATATTTAAATTATTCATTGCTTCCTTCAAGAATAAAATTATGTCCCTAATTCTGAAACAACCAAGTCACCTGATATGATAACAGTAAAATTGGAGTACTAATACAGAATATTTCTGAATGTATGATATGCCCAATGGGAAAGATGCTGCTCTTTGGACTAATATATATTAGATATACAGTACTAGCTTATCACTAGCTGTGTAGTTCACTCATCTTGCTGTGCTTATTGCATTTCTTCCTATGCTTTATTAAGTTCTCTTCAGTCACTCTTCCTGTTTGACCAGAAAAGGCGTCATGTTTTATCAACTAACTTGATTTTCTTTTACTAGGAAACTTACTTGTGCTTTACCCAGTTCATCATTTAACTCAAGGTTTGGGGTTGTATGCAATAGTGTCATTCTTCTAGTGTATAACTTCTATTGCTTGTGAAATTTTTTATCAACCTTGTACAACTGTGAGGTCAGAGGGTTTCATTCTGCTTGTGAAAGTTGTTCTGTAGGGCATTTCAGAAGGGTTCCAGAAATTGTTGCACAAGGCTCTTTGTACTGGACTTAACAACTTTCATAAGAGGTGGTGGTACACAACACATTACAATTTTATTGGTGCATGTGCTATTGTGGTCTAGTAGTGGTCAGCCTATATAAACTCCTTCTTTCAGATACACTTTTTAATTTCCCACCAAGGCAAGGAATGGGCCCAGGCCACCCGTAGAACAATGACTGACAATGCTTTAAATTTTTTCATTAGAGTAAGGTTGGAGAAGACTTCCTATGAAACCATGGAGATTTTCAGACTCGTTTTTCAGCGTCTTGCCGCACAAGCAGCCTCCGGAGCAGTAATGAGGCTGCCGCGCGGCAAGGGGTCCATTTTGGATGATGCCATTTCTCTCTCGGCATCGTCTGTGACTCTTGTGGCTAGCATTGGAGGCAGCCGCGCTGTTTTTTTACTCACTGACAACTTCCGTGAGTAAAAAACAGTGCAGCCACCTCCAATGCTAGCCGCAAGAGTCACGGACGGCACCGAGAGAGAAACGGTGTCATCCAAAATGGACCCCTTGCTGCGCGGCAGCCTCGTTACTGCTCCAGAGGCTGCTTACGTGGCAAGACACTGAAAAACGCGTCTGAAAATCTCCCATGTCTGGTGATATAAAAAACAACAACAGGGACTAGTCACAAAGCAAGCACAAACTATTACAAGGGCTAACAGCTCACATTAATATATCAGAATATTTAATGGAGATGTTTCATGTATTTAATATATAACAGGGTTAGGGCAACTTTGTCCAACTAGATTTTTGTGACCTTCCCATTAGCCATATCAGTTGGGTCTTCTGGGAACTGAAGTTCAAACTATCTGGATGGCTAGAGGGCCATGCTATGCTAGAAGGCAACAGGATCGTAATTGTTCTTGCAGATTCTGAGTTCAAGTTCTTTTAAGAGCAAGAGGTTGGGAATGTTGCCTTCAACAAATCACATTTCCCTAGCCTTCTGATTTTTAATCTATATAAGTGATTGGTTAGTGTACATATTGGTAATGACCTTCCTCCCAGAGTTACTGTGAAGATGCATGAAAAGTGGAATTTGCTGATATATCCTCTGAGATATTCTGAATAGTGTAATAATAATTTTAAAAAATGTTATCTTTGTGTGCCAGTTTTTAAAGGCTCATTACATTTATTGGCAATTGGCAAGCAGTTATAAAATACATAAGGCACTGATAGCAATGCTGTTTTGTTTTTAAAGTATTTGTGAGTTATACAAAAGCAAAAGCCAAACATAAAATTCCTATCCAAGAGCATTTTAACTTATAACTGAAAAATCACTGTTGTATTGACTCTTCTTTTTTGATCACTGGACACAATAATAAAGCCACTTCAGAAACATTATGAGTTGCCTGTTTATGAGTACCCACAATAATTTTCATGAGGATATTTTTGGCAAATAATTTAGTACTTCATTTCTTATAGCATATTGGATTTTTTCACATTCCGTTGATCTAACACTGCTTTCAAACCATCCCTTTCTGGCTTCCTTCCTAATATGAACTAAGTCACATGGGGTTTACATAGCTCATAATGAAAATATTTGGTGGTGCCTTGGTGGCACATTACATCAGTGGACAAAACCACTCAGGTCTGTCAACCCAGTTGGGTTAGATGTAACTAATGACATAACATCTCTTTACATAGCATACTTGTAGGTTGTTGCCAGAATCCTCTATCATGGCATACATTATATAACTTTACATATGCTTAGCTATGTAACAGAGGCCCTAAGAAACCTTTTCACTGAATTGTGAAGAAACATAATGGGACACCAGAAAGAGTCTCTCTATACATATCAGTGCTCTAGACAATGTCCCAATGCACAATGGGACCGATGCACATTGAATTTGCATCAGTCAATTTGCTGGCTATGTAGGGGATGACATAGTAATGTAACAGCAGCCCTTTAATGGATACAGACATTATGGAACTAATCCCAGCAGATGGAAATCCACTTAGAAAGATGTGAATCCTGAACAGGATTCTAGCCTATATCATCATGTTGAGGTGAGTGTCAGCATATAAAGAACTCAGGTTCAAAGGAACAAATAGCACACAGTAGTAAAATTGGTATGTCAGAGCACTGTTGAATAATTATGAATGTTGGCCATAGTATTCAAAATGGTGTTCGAGCATATTTTTCCCAAAAAAGAAGATAAATTAAGATTAAGGTACTTTGGGCTCACCTATAACTAAAGCATTGTCTTTTTGAGCTTCTTTCATAATATTTGGATTTCTGTAGATAAGTGAGAATGTAGGTAGAGGAGATCCATATCAAACAAAATGTCAGTTATAGCCAATCTAAGCCTTATAAAACAAAGGAGGAAAAATAGAAAGGAACTGGTTGTAAATATTTGCTTGTCTATCTACTTGGAAATTTTGCTTTTAAACAAATATATTTAAGGTTGTAATCCTAGGTTATAGTTCTTATCTGTGAGTAAATTCAATTTAACTCAATGAACTTTCATTTTTCAATAGATCTGTGTAGAACTGTACCAAACCAAAGGCAGTCAGGGAGGGAGGATTTAAGGCAATTGTTCTTTAACTGCCGTCAAGTCAACTTTGGCTTATGGCAACACTATGAATGAGAGATCTCCAAGTCACCCTGTTTTCAACAGCCCTGCTCAGGTCTGACAGAGTCAGGGCCATGACTTCCTTGAGTCTATATACCTTATAGTTTTCCTCTTTTGTATGGTTTTCCTCTTTTCCTACTGTCCTCCATTATTGTCATTTCTAGTGAGTCATGTCTTCTCATGATAAGTCCAAAGTAGAACTGTCTCAGCTTAGTTACTTTGGCTTTTAGGGAGAATTTGGGCTTGATTTGCTTGACCCATTTATTTGTCTTTTTAGCAGTCCACATTATCCACAGAACTCTTCTCCATCACCACATTTCAAATGAGTTTATTTTCTTCCTATCAGCTTTCTTCACTGTTCAGCTTTCACAACCATACATAGAAATGGGAAATACGATGGCATTGTCCATCCTATCTTTAGTCATCAATTATGTATATTTACACTTCAAGATCTTTTCTTGAATAGTTTGTCCTTCTTCATAGTTTGTCCTTCCAACTCCTGGTCTTTTTCCAATTTCTTGACTGCAGTCTCCATTCTGGTTAATGACTGAACCAAAGTATGGAAAATCTTGAACTATTTCAATATCTTCATCATCTACTTTAAAGTTATGTAAAATGTTTGTGGTCATTATTTTTTGTTTTCTTAATGTTCAACTGGAAACCTGCATTTGCACTTTCTTCCTTGACTTTCTTCAATAATCATTCCAAGTCTTTGCTATTTTTCTGCTAGTAATATGGTATCATCTGTATACCTTAAACTGTTGATGTTCTTTCCTCCAATTTTCACACCGCCTTCCTCTGAGTGTAATCCTTTTACAAGAATATGTTTAGCATACAATTTGAGGCAGAGTGACTAGAAAATTCAAAGCCTTGCTGGGATTGTGTCACCAAAATGGAAGGTGAGAGCTCAAGAGCTTGGTACATTCCTTGCTGTTCCATAGGCATGCCTATGGCATAGGAGGGCTTGGGTGTTAACAAATTCAATCTACCCACCCATACCCTCACCTTTTCCAGTAATAATTTAGAACATGTATAATGGCAAGAATAGGTCACCTTATTTGTTCAAGAATTTTCCTTTTAATAGGTGGAGAGGAAGATCTACTCATTTCTATGGCCCTGAGATATCATCCTAGAGTTATTAAGATTCCAGCATAAGCTTTCAGATATATTGTGGATTGTTTTACATAAGAATATCCTGACACAAACTAGTCCAGAAAAACAAAGCAAGGGTTCACCATTGTTATGTAGATAACCCAGCGAAGGAATGTTAGATTTACTTTTCTGAAAGTTAATCTATCTCACTGGTGTATTAGCTGTGACCAATCTCCTCTTCTGGAGGACTGACAGCCTTGTAGCCTTGGATTGTAGCCTTGGTAATTCTGTCAAACTCCACACTTGATGAACAAACATGGTCTCTTGGCTGCCTGTGCATTTGCAGCCATCTGTCTGAATGGCAGAATTCCTGCCTCATAACTTGGTTGGACTCTTTTACTTGTGTTGTAGAAGAAATGCCAAGCAGCAATAGCCCTGCTGCCTAAATGTACATTCATTCAACAAGATATGCATCTTATATAAGAAGCCCCTCAATTTAGTCTGACAGTCCTGGCACCAGGATGCACCAGGATGCAGCTGAGGACATCTGCTGGTCCTAGCAAAATGATAACGGAAGATCTCTGTTAGAGAAACAGCAGGATAAAATGATGGGATGGGTGAGTAGTAGGTTTTTGCCAAGCTGTATTAGTATGAGCACTTTGCAATATATACAAATTAGTGCATATTTGCAAATACTAGCAAATCTTCCGCATCCTCAGCTAGAAAGAGTGTCTCAGCATTCCAAGATATGCTGTCAAAAAAACTGCAGCCACAAGATTTTTCATATTTGGGGACATTTTTGTTATTTTTATTTTTATTTTTTATTTTTTTTGTGCAACCTTCCCCTGCCCCACAGTTATGTGGGAAAAAAATACTGATTTGCTTTTAAAATAATGTTTTTAGACAGGAAACACTCACCCACATCCTACACCACCTACTTAAAAGGACTTTATCACACTACACTGTTATGGTGCTATTATTCCACTTTAACTACTGTGGCTGCCTCCTGTGAACTTCTGGGCTTTGTAGTTTAATAAAGCCTAAGAGCTCTCTGGCTGAGAATTCTAAATGCCCTTCCCTAAACTGCAAATCCCAGGATTCCAGAGGAGACAGCCAGACCAGTTAAAGTGGAATAATAGTGCTATAACAGTGTAGTGTGATATACATAGCTAAATAAGATCCTGGTCCAGACTCCCAAACAGCCAGCAGCTGTGTCAAGTGATGGGGGTGTCAGGAAATGACATGGATGTGACCACAAGATGGAGCTGTAAGCTTAGCAATGAAAGTAGTTAAGCTACAGTGGCAGGTGTGTGTGTGAGTTAGCACTTGTGAGTATGCACACCTGAGATGCCTAATGTAACAGGCATTGTTTAACTGCCTATAAAAAGGAGATGGGAATTATGTTCCAGTGTGGGTTTGTTGTGGATGGTGGTTGGTGTAACAGTTTGTTGGTTTAAGAGAAATTGTCCTATACTCTGTATATTTATTGTAAATATACTGCAAACAAAGATTAAAACCGTCAAGTTGAGTGAAGGCTGGCCTTGTTGCTGTCTTCATTTGGCAAGCCAGAGCTCAAGGCAGTGTACTGGGGTGAAGGAATTTTTCCTTCTCAGCCTGAAGTCTTTTGCAGAAGTCTCTCCAGAAACCTTCTCCTTGGCGTCCTGTTGACGTGGAACAACTCTGCAGGTGGTCGTGGTGGACACAGCACGTCTTTCTATACCCCTACAAGGATTATGGGCCCAGTGGACAATCCTTGAGAAGCTGTGGGAGATATAGTTCTGGAATTGGTGAGCGGTTTTGTGTTTCTGGAGGGCTGAATAGAAAAGTACTGGAAAGGAGTGAGTTAAGTGTGTCTACTTACGGACTCTGCTCTTATCTGTTTGCTTTGGAAGCTAATTGTTTTTGGCAGCCTGCCTGGACTGTTATCAGTGTGTTTGTTTGCATCTGTTTAAGTCACAGACTCAGTGCAAACATGGAAACAGCAGTCAGGTTTGAAAAGCTGTCTGAGAAGAACTATGCTTCCTGGAAAATTTACATACAGGCTTTGCTAATAAAGCAGGACTTATGGGACTGTGTAAAGAAACAACCTGACCCTACTAATGAGGATGAATTAATAGGTGACGAAAAAGCAAGAGCCACAATTGTTTTGGCTTTAGAACTGAATCAGCTGAATAGTATAAGAGATAAGAGGTCAGCGTCTGAAGTCTGGAAAGCTCTTGAGAATGTCAACCAGCCAGCTGGAGCCTTGTCAAAAATGTTGTGCAGCAGAAAGCTGTATTGTTGTAAACAGCAGGAAGGTGAATCCGTGCTTGTGCATTTAAAAAGGATGCAGGATAATTTCGCAGAGTGAAGCGGGCGTGGCATCCAAATTGAAGAAACCCAAAAAGCTTTTATACTTCTGAGTAGACTAAACAGTGAATGGGAGTTTTTAATGTACAATCTCCAAGGAGTAGACGAAGCTGATTTAAATGTCGACCTCATGGAATCCAGAATATTGGAAGAGCACAGAGGAGAGACTCAGAGGAGAGCTTCAAGGGAGTGGCCAGCTGGAGGAGACAACCAACCAAACAATCCACGTCCTTGTCTGAGGAAGGGAGTGCTGCTATCTGCAGAACACAGAGATGTTTTTTCCTGTGGAGAGACTGGACATTTGATAAAGAACTGTCCTAAAGGTCTCTGCAGCAAAGAAAGGACAGAACTCACAAAGAAAAAGAAAAGGCAAGCCCCAAGATGGGAGGGGTTTGCTACTACTGTAGAGGGAGTTGTAAATGAGAAAAAGGACCAGTCTGTCTGGATTTTGGACAGTGGGTGTTCTCACCATATGACCCCCGATAGGGAAAAACTACAGAGCCCAAACCCAGCACCAATTGACACTGTGGTATTTGCAGATGGTAAATCTGGCAGTGTAGAGATTCAAGGGTCTGTATTCTCTCTCTCTCTCTGGCTTTTCTTCGCAAGCGAAGATTCAGGAAGGACTCATCCCGCGCTTTCTGCAAGCGCGCTGATGACTAAAAAGGCCAATCCGAGATAAACAAGTCCGGTTGCAAAAAGCACAGCAGAAGGTCTCCTTGGGTGATGTTTTTGGGTTGTGATTCTTTCTGCGTTGTCGTTTCTCTTCAAGACTTGTTCGTCGTGAGTTCTCAAATAAGGCTGCAGCATTGTGGATAGTGCGTCTCCATGCCTCCCGATGTGAGGCCAGGGCAGACCACTGTTGGTGATCAATTTGGCCGAGCCTGAGATGTTGTTTCAGGGAGTCTTTGTATCGCTTTTTTGGAACGCCCCTCTTACGCTGACCTGTGGCGAGTTCACCGTAAAGTAGTATTTTTGGGAGGCGATGGTCCTGCATCCTAGAAACGTGCCCTGCCCAGCGCAGCTGTGTTCTCAATATCATGGCCTCAATGCTGGTGATCCCTGCTTGTTCAAGGACAGCAACATTTGTCACATAGTCAGTCCAGTGTATATTTAGGATTGTGCGTAGACAGCGCTGATGAAAGCGCTCAAGGAGTCATAGGTGGTGGCGATAGGTGACCCATGTTTCAGATCCATAAAGGAAGATAGACAGTACGATGGCTCTATACACACTGATTTTTGTGCTTTGCCTCAGGTGTTTATTGCTCCAGACTCTTTTGTGAAGTCTTCCAAATGCACTATATGCCTTTGCTAATCTGTGATCGATCTCTTTGTCAATCTTGGCATCTGAGGAGATGATGCTTCCCAGGTAGGTGAACTGCTGAACAGACTTGAGCACAGATTTGCCGACGGCAATGTGGGGATGGTGGTGTTCGTCCTGTGGTGCAGGCTGGTAAAGAACTTTTGTTTTCTTCAGGTTGACTTCTAGCCCAAACAGCTCTGCAGCTGTTGCAAAGCAGGACGTTAGGTGCTGCAGAGCTGCTTCTGTGTGGGCAACAAGGGCAGCAGCAGCAGCGAAGAGCAGCTCACAGACTAGATAGTTTAGAGTCTTAGTGTGAGCCCTCAGACTGCTTAAGTTAAACAAGCTACCATCAGTACGGTAGCGTATATAGATGCCGTCGTCTTCTTCAAGCTCTGCCATAGCCCTTTGGAGCATCGTGCTAAAGAAGATTGTAAATAAAGTTGGTGCAAGAACACAACCTTGCTTCACTCCATTAGTTATTAGAAAGGGCTCTGAAAGAGCATCGCCATATCTGACTTAACCACGCTGGCCCTCGTGTAGCAAGATAATCATTTTAAGGAATTTGGGGGGACATCCTAGTTTTTCCAGGATCTGCCACAGACCTTTTCTACTTACAGTGTCAAAGGCTTTGGTGAGGTCGACAAATGTTACATAGAGACCCTTGTTCTGCTCCCTACATTTTTCTTGCAGTTGCCTAAGGGTAAATACCATGTCTATAGTACTCCTATTGGCTCTGAAACCACATTGGCTTTCAGGGAGAAGTTCTTCTGCAATAGCAGGAACTAATCTGTTCAGGAGTATCCTTGCAAGGATTTTTCCAGCAATAGAGAGCAGTGTTATGCCTCGATAGTTTGAGCAGTCGGATTTTGCTCCTTTTTTCTTGTACAGGGTGATGATGACTGCATCTCGGAGGTCTGATGGCAGTTCCCCTTTTTCCCAGCAATTCACAAGGAATTTGTGGAATTTTTCATGGAGTGCATGACCTCCATGTTTCCAAACTTCAGGTGGGATTCCATCAATCCCAGCTGCCTTGCCGTTTTTCATCTGCTGTATGGCCTTAAGGTTCTCTTCCAAAGTGGGAGCTATGTCCAATTCATTTTTCATTGGTTTTTGTATCATATGATGGATAGCTGAGCCTTGGACTACTCGGTTGGCACTAAAGAGACTTTGAAAATGTTCAGCCCAACGATTCAAGATGGAGGCTTTATCAGTAATTAATGTTTGACCATCTGTACTGTATAAGTAGCTTTGGACCTGATAAGTAGGTCCAAACACTGCTTTAAGAGCTTCATAAAATCCTCTATGATCACCCAGATCTGCACAGTGTTGTGTCTTTTCTGCTAAATTGATCCACCACTTGTTCTGCATGTCTCAGAGTTTTTGTTGTAGTTTGCTACATGTGAGGCGGAAAGCTGCTTTTCTTACATGACAGGTTGGCTGGGTGAGGTATGCCTGGTGAGCAGCTCTCTTCCTTGCCAACAGCTCCTGGATCTCTTGGTTGTTTTCATCAAACCAGTCTTGATTTTTCTTGTGGGAGAACCCGAGGGATTCTTCTGCAGACTGGAGGATACTGTTTTTGATATGTTGCCAAAGCACTGTAGGAGAAGGATCTGTAGGATGGTCTTCAAGTTTCGTTTGTAGGTTTGCCTGGAAGTTGTCTCTCATGGTAGCTTGTTGAAGATTGTTGACTTGGAGCCTCTTCTTTAAGATGCCACCCCTCTTAGGTTTGAACTTAAGATGAAGATTTAGTTTACATCTGACGAGGCGATGATCTGTTTGGCTTTCTGCACTGGGCATCACTCGGGTATGACGGACATCACGAATGTCTCTCTGACGGACTAGAACATAGTGAATGAGGTGCCAATGTTTGGATCGGGGATGCATCCAGGTTGTCTTCAAGCTATCTTTCTGCTGAAAGATTGTGTTTGTAATAGTCAGCTGTTGTTCTGTACAGAACTCTAGCAGTAGGCATCCGTTATCATTGCAATTTCCAACACCATGCTTGCCTAAGACACCTTTCCAGGCTTCGGAGTTCTTTCCTACTGTGGCATTGAAGTCACCAAGTATACGTAATAATTTTATCTTCTACAGGGACTTTTTGTATGAGTTGGCGTAGGTCTGTGTAGAATTTGTCTTTCTCTACAGGGTCGGCTTGCTTAGTTGGGGCATATATACTAAAGAGAACAACATGTGGGAGGCGTAAGGAAATAATGCGATCAGAGTGTCCTGTTGGCAAGGTTTCGAGTTTGGAGGCAATGGAGTTTTTAATCATAAAGCCTACTCCTGAAAGATGTTTTTCGGTTTTGGGTTTGCCAGACCAGTAAAGTGTGTAGCCGGCGCCATGTTCTTTAAGGCTGCCTTCC
The DNA here is from genome assembly GCA_030847615.1 of Gambelia wislizenii. Classification (NCBI taxonomy): domain Eukaryota; kingdom Metazoa; phylum Chordata; class Lepidosauria; order Squamata; family Crotaphytidae; genus Gambelia; species Gambelia wislizenii. The sequence goes on along the minus strand of JAUMIR010000001.1, from coordinate 270,623,512 downwards.
TCATGGAAGCGAACTTCACTAAGAGCAGCGATGTCAATATTAAGCCGTGATAGTTCAAGGGCTATTAGGGCAGAACGACGCTCAGGCTGTCCACTATCTTTAGAGTCTTGCATGGTTCTGATGTTCCAGCATGCAAGTGTCAGTTTATTTACACCTTTAGAGGCCGGTGTGTGCCTTTGTTTCTTTGCCTTGGTTTGACCGCATCAGAAGATTCCCGTTGGCCGCGGCTAGCCAACCAGGTAGTTGGGGATGAGCTTTCGTTAGGCCACCTTTTCTAGGCCCCTCTCCATATGGAGCAAGCAGTGCTCTCCTTATAAAAGGCTGCTTGGTCATTCAGGATGCTGCCGAACAAGACTGTCATCTCCCGGGTCAGCCTCGAGTGACCAATGTCCTGAACCGCCTGCATGCAGGGTTGGGTCTGCGGCTTCCAGTGCATCTTTACACCTGCCGGTTTCGTCCCTCGCCAGTTGCTACAGGGCTTTTTTGGTACTGGATTTGTCCTTTGAGCCTGTGCAATGGATTTTTCTGGTGGAGTGCAGCGTGCACAGAACTGGCCTCACCCTTTAAACCAGAGATTCATCTGCCGTGGCCTTGCAAGCATGGACGTGGCAGCGAGGTCCTCGGGCCGTAGGTTTGATTAGAGTTTCCTTCTCTTAGATGGTTGACCTTACAGGGTTGGACGAGCACCATCTGCCCGGGTTTGGGATTAGAGTTTTCCTTATCCTAGGACGGTTGCCACAAGGCTAGAGAGCCCATCCTGCCCTTTGACGCTCTTTGTCAGACCCTTCAGTTTTGACCTGTCTGGCATGGGAGACCCTACCAGTGGCTATTATGCCACTGCCAGCATAGCTCAAAACATCATTAGGGTACGCAAGCCTCTCTCCCACAACAAGGGGGCGTCAATGGAGAGGAGGGTCTGTATTAATCCCTGGTTTAAACAAGGTATTTCCTAATGTACTGTGTGCACCAAAACTACAAAATAGCCTTGTAAGTATGGCATCCCTAACCAGTGATGGATATGAAATCCTTTTCAAAGGAGATGAGGGGACTGTGTCCAAGGAGGGAGTAGTATGTGGTAAAGCCATAAAGAAAAATCACATTTATCAAATGGTAGCACAAGTGCAGTGTGGGAATGTAACAAATAAGCCACTGCATGATGGGTGTGCTCATTACCTTCATAGAGTTATGGGCCATATAAGTTTCAAAGGTTTGAGAAACCAAGAGAAGGTTTGCCCAGAGTTCAAGGTAGAGAACTGTAAAAGTTACCTGAACTGTGCTATTTAAAAGGTAAAGGTCAAGGTTTACCCTGTAGCGAAGGTGAACAAATGCATAACCCAGAGGCCTTTTCAGGTTGTACATGTGGATTTATCAGGGCCGCATCAAGTAAAGAGTATAGGGGGTAGCAGGTTTACCCAATTAATAGTAGATAGGCATACCAGATTTACATATGTAGCAATGCTCAAAACCAAAAGTGAGGCTGCTGATATGATCAAAAAATGGGTCAATTCTGTTGAAAGGGAGTTTCCCTACAAAGTTGGCATTTTTGTGACAGACAGAGGTGGGGAATTCTTAAGTACTAATTTGCAGCAGTGGTTTGGGCGGAAAGGGATCCAACATAAAACTACAAATCCCAGATGTCCAGCTGAGGATGGTTTGGCTGAACGTAGGGTTGGGATGATAAACCAAATAAGGGATTGTATGTTAGAGGATTCTGGAGCACCAGGTAATTTGTGGGGAGAAGCAACAAAAACCGCTTGTCATATTGTAAATAGGTCATGGTGCAGTGTGATAAACCAAACACCATACTACTTATTGTATGGAAGAGCACCAAACCTATAGTACTTAAGAGTGTTTGGACAGTTTGCATCAGTGTACATTCCTCCTCAGTTCAGGAAAAAGAATCAGCCCAAAAGGCAAAGGTTGCGTTTTGTGGGCTATGAGGGGAACAAGTACAGGTTCCTGATGGATGGGAATAGGATTTTGTATTCAAGGAGTCCTAGTTTTGAAATCCATGCTGGGTGGGAGAAAATTCATTCTAATCAAGATGTTTTTATAAAGCTTAAAAATATTGTTGTAAACAAAAACACTGGAAATGGAGGGGCGATAGCATCCAGAGATGTGAGTGATGAACACGCAAACACTTCTGAAGACACACAAACACCAAAGCAAGAGCCAACACATAGACAGGCTTTTCAGAGTAGTAGCAGCAACACTGAGGATGAGTATGGTAGAACCAGAGTCATTATTCCACAAAGGAGTCAACGAGTCAGGAGACCACCAGAAAGGTTTGTGGTGCAAGAGACACAAGCATGTACTGTTGTGGCAGAGGAGCCTGATGACTATAAGGATATGCATAGGTATCCAGTAACAGAGCAGGAGAAGTGGAATATGGCTATGGATCAGGAGATCAGTGCATTGGTGGATAGGAAAGTATTTGAGATAGTTGATAGACCTGGAGAGCAGAAGGTAGTTGGCTGTAAATGGGTCCACAGGAAGAAGGACATGCCTGATGGGACTGTGAAGTATAAGGCTAGAATAGTAGCAAAAGGTTACTCACAGAGACAGTTTGAGAATTATGATAAGACATTCTCACCGACAGCCAAGGCAGAGTCTCAGGAAGGTACTTGCTGTGGCTGCCAAAAGGAAGTTTGTGGTTCATCATTTCAACTTCGAGACAGCATATCTCAATGCCAATTTGGATGAAATTGTATTCAGGGAACAACCTCCTGGATATGAGTTTGAAGGCAGTAACTAAGTTTATAGGCTGAGGAAAGCATTATATGGACTTAAGCAAAGTGCCAGATGCTGGAATCAGTGTATACACGAGGAATTAGTGAGACTGGGTTATCGGCGAAGTGTGGCTGATGCATGTGTATACACAAAAGGTAGTATAATTCTATTAATTTATGTTGATGACCTATGTGTAGCTGCAAGGGACGAAGAAGAGATCAGACTGGTGCAGAATGAGTTAGCACATAAGTTCAAACTCAAGGATCTTGGTCATCTTAAAAGCTACCTGGGAATAGAAGTAGAGAGAGACCAGAGTGGTGGTTTCAGGTTGTACCAAAAGAGAAAAATAGATAAATTAGTAGAAAAGTCTGGTTTAGGTGAAGCTAAAGTCGTAGGAAGCCCAATGACGCCCGATTACTAAAATCTGGAATCAGAGGAGATGTTTGAAAGGCCGGATATATATCATTCAGTAATTGGGAGTTTATTGTTTTTGGCCAACAACACGAGACCAGACATTAGTTTCACAGTGGGGTTGCTCAGCAGAAGAGCAGCAAATCCCAGACAAGTAGACTGGTCAGCATTGAAGCGAGTTGTGCGATATTTGAAGGGCAAAAGAGATAGATGCTTAATTGTAACAGGAGGAACGTCAGAACTAGAAGGTTTTGCTGACAGTTCATTTGCATCGGAAACAGCTGACAGAAGATCAGTAACTGGTTTGACAGTCAGCTATGCTGGTAGCCTGGTTATTTGGAGGTCCAGAAAACAAGGATGTATCGCACTAAGTACTACAGAGGCAGAGTTTGCTGCGTTGTCAGAGCTAGAAAATGAAATCCAGTGGGCCAGACAATTGTTAAAAGATTTAGGAGAAGAATGCAGTGGAGAAACAGTGGTAAACGAAGACTCGCAAGCATGCATTTGCATGGCAGAGTCAGAAAATCTAATATGTAGAACAAAGTATATCGCAGGGACATACCAAAACGTGAGAGAACTTGTATAAAGTGGAACACTGAAGCTACAATATGTTCGCACAGAAGACAATGTAACAGACATTCTTACGAAACCTTTATCTGTAGAACGGCACACAAAATTGACTAACAGGTTAGGTGTCAACAAATAAGGTGACAGTATATAAAAGGATAGGTGTAAATGACACATGGGACACACCACATTTGGAGAGGAATGTCAGGAAATGACATGGATGTGACCACAAGATGGAGCTGTAAGCTTAGCAATGAAAGTAGTTAAGCTACAGTGGCAGGTGTGTGTGTGAGTTAGCACTTGTGAGTATGCACACCTGAGATGCCTGATGTAACAGGGATTGTTTAACTGCCTATAAAAAGGAGATGAGAATTATCTCCAGTGTGGGTTTGTTGTGGATGGTGGTTGGCGAAGCAGTTTGTTGGTTTAAGAGAAATTGTCCTATACTCTGTATATTTATTGTAAATATACTGCAAACAAAGATTAAAGTCGTCAAGTTGAGTGAAGGCTGGCCTTGTTGCTGTCTTCATTTGGCAAGCCAGAGCTCAAGGCAGTGTGCTGGGGTGAAGGATTTTTTCCTTGTCAGCCTGAAGTCTTTTGCAGAAGTCTCTCCAGAAACCTTCTCCTTGGCATCCTGTCGATGTGGAACAACTCTGCAGGTGGTCGTGGTGGACACAGCACGTCTTTCTACCCCCGAACAGGGGGCCTGTTCAGCTGGCAATTGGGGTGCCTGTAGAATTACATTTCCAGCCCCCTCTCACCTGTGAGCGAGGCTGCAATGAGAGATTGTGGCAGAGTCCTGTTTCTGATTGTCACTATGCAGATTGCTGGTGGGAGGGGGCTGGGAATGTCATCCACCTGCACCCTAGTCACCAGCAGGACAGATCTTCATCACTTGATGCAGCTACTGAGGGGGAGGCATTTACAATAGCACCATGATCGTGAATACAGTAGTCCCTCCACATTTGCGGGGTTAGGGTCTTGAGAATAACTGTGAAAAACTGTGAATAAAAAAAGGCCTCCGCCCACCTGCACCCCCTGCCCTTCCAAAGTTCTCCACCCGCCTGGCTGCTACCCCGTCTGCCGCTTGCCGCACTTCCTGAAGCGGCTATTGGGCTGTCGGGAAGTTCAGGGTGGCTGCGGCTGGAAGGTTGGCCAGCGTTTTCCTGGCCTTCCCGAGGGGGCTCCAGGGCTTTGAAGCCCCGGAGCTGCCTGGGAAAGGCTGGCAAAGGCAGAGGGTGGGAGGGGGCTCTGGGGATTGAGAGCCCCATAGCTTCTTCAGTAATGTTGGGAGGGGTGGAGAGAGCATGGTGGAGAGGCTTTTCAGCCACGCCCACCCTGCCAAAGCTGCAACAAAGCTTGGAAAGCTCAATCTTGTCTTTGGGAAGGACAGAGGGCACTGTTCCCACCAACTCCCCACACTCCTGGGGCTTGGATCTCCACCCCAAATGGAGCCAAGCCCCAGGAGAGTGGGGAGTTGATCGCCTGGCTTGCTCAGCAATCACTCCTTTTAAATGGGCTCCTTTCCCTTGCATGTGAGGGAGAGAAGCTGATTTAATTGCAGTGCTTGCTGAGCAAACCACGAATAATCACAACCATGAGAAAGAAAGCCACGAATGTGGAGGGGCAACTGTATATAGTCTTACTGGATACAGAGCAGTTAGGCATCTGTAACTCTAGGTTACGAATCCTTAACTGCAAGACAGAATGCCAGATAATGTCTTTTGCATAACAGATGGCATTTGCTATGAAATCATCCTCTTTGTGTGTGTACAAAACATCATCCTCATCATCAATATGTTTATTGTGCTAGCCAAAGGCCATGACAAAGATATTAAAACACATGAAACATTTAAGATAAAAAGTACAAGAGTACAAAAGACACCCTATAATTTTACAATCTATGACCAAAGTTACTGTCAAGCTGGTATAAAAAGTAAAAACCTAAATTTTTAAGTTGCCAACATGAAAATCAATTTAATATTTTGTGTCTCCATGACAATTTGTGGCAATTTTATGTAACCCTCTCTTTTGGATCTTTTTGTGTGCAAAACTAGATGCATTTTCCACCAAAAAATGTCCCAAAATGTAAAAAATTATTGGGAAATATGTCCAAACTCTTGTAATCTCACCTATTGGGAAAAAACATTTGCGTTTCTTCAGTCATAAATGCCAGAAAAAATACATGAAGATTTACCTCCCTAATAGAAACCATTTGAGGAATCCCAATGTACCGCATTATTTGCACTTTTGGGGAACCAAATGTCCTTCTTGGGGACAAAACTGTCACAGGATGAGGTAGCATGATTGTATGCTGCCCCTTCTAGATCCATAGCTTTGCAATTCATCATTTTCCAGAAAGTGTTCAGAGAGTTCAGCCTATACTCTGAGAGTTCTATCTCATAGGCCATGGCAGATTTGTGACTTCTGGAGCAAAAACCTCTCAGCTTCTAGTTTGAGTCTGAGGAGTTGATGAATGGGCTCTGGCTTATAAAATCATATTGTACCAGAGGAAATGTTGCACACTGCTTATTTGAGACTTTGCTAAAACTGGATAACTCCAAGATGGTATTCTAACATTTCCAATATAAATAAATTTGGTGATAGTTTTTTTTTTAACTGCAGTTAACAGATGCCCAAGCATCAGGCAAATGCTAATAGTCTGATGCCTTATAACGAGCCACACACTTTAGCCATATTATATTAGAATGTTTGATGGCAAGCATGGATGAAAATGCTTAGTTATCCCTTCTAGTATGACTCCACCTTGTGTCATCATCAGCGCAAAGCATTGTTTTGAGCATTTTCATGGCAAATGTGATTCAAAGAATGAAACAGAGAATTGCAACAAGCACTCAGCAGAATGATAAATGGCCTTGTCTTACTAGTGTCAGCACAAATATGACTGACAGCATCTTATAAATAATTTTGGATAGTATGCCTTAAATAGGTCCAGATGACTAACAACCCAATCCCTGTTTAAAAGTAGGTACCATAAAGTCAAGAAGTTCTGCTCCCATGTAAGTGTGGCTAGGATAACCACCTAAATTTAGTAAAATAATTTCCCTCTAGCTAATGCTACAGAAGGACAACTCCACTCTAATATTATTCCACTAATACAACCTTTGAGGTGAATAAATTTTGAACATTGCCTTTGTTTCAGATGTTTAAGGATTAACAACTGACAGTAAGGGATGCTACAGAGACCTTGTGTGTTATATATAACAAGCATTGAATTGTTTCTCTTTATGCACAGAGACCATGATCTAACAATGGCATTAGTGTAAATCACTTTGTGGGATTGTGGACAAGGGTTGCTGACTCACTTCAGAAATAATGCAATTTGAGACTGCTTTAACTGCCATGGCTCAATGCTATGGAATTCTGGGATCTGTAGGCTTGTGAGCTATTTAGCTTTCTCTGTCAGAGCTAAGATGCCACAACAAAGATACAAATCCCAAAATCCGATAGGATGGAGCCATAGCAGTTAAAGCAGTCTCAAACTGCAATATTTCTCCAATGGGTCAGCAGCCCAAGACTCTATAGACCATTTATGGAGTTCTAAAGAGTGCAAGATTTCCCAGGTTACTTCAGTAAAGAAGGTACCCTCTGCATGTCCCACATCCCAACCTGCTTTCCTGAAATGAATTGGTGAATTCATTTGTGCAAAAGCTCCATATTTGCAAGCAAACATTCATGCAGTTTCATACCCACTACTTTTGTGTTATGTAACCCACAGTCCTCTAAACAGGTAGAGAAGTACAAGGACTGTCTATTAAATAATGAGACTGATACAGCAATCCATCTTTATTTATATGTATTACAGTTCTAATGCTTGTCCCCATCAATATACTCCCCATTCACACTCACACACCAATGCAAACTTGTTTCCCACTGGTCGAAGGCGTGCAGCAGATCAGTTTCTGTCAGTTGTTTCAACACATCTGCCATTTTCTTCTTTACTGCATCAATTGACTCAAAATATGTTCCTTTCAGCACTGATTTCACTTTAGGGAAAAGAAAAATGTCTCATGGTGCCAAATCTGGGGCTCAGTTACACAACAGTTTTTATCATGAGGAGAAGCAAGATTTCCTCATCCCAAGTTCATCCCTTGTTGTTTACATGATTTGTCATGGGATGAACAATATCCTGGGATTGTTGTTTACATGACAACCTTTTTCATGACAAAAGCAAGATCCCAAGACATAGTATCCTGTGTGTGGGGTTTTTGTTGTTGTTGTTGTTTACATGGGAAAAGGTTCTGGGATTTTATTTTATTTTTAGTTGTCAGTCAAGGATGTGATTACTAGTTTTTTTCACAACCTTGGTGACATATTTCCTGTAGAGTTTCCCACCACGAGTGATGCTATTGGCTGCCACAAATGTTTGCTCAAGCTTCTGCATTGGTCAGAGAAGGAAGGCGAAGGCAACCCCCTCTGCAGAATTCCTTTAAAAAAAAAATCCCCTGATGAGCTTGCCACAGAGGTTAATGCCAAATAAATGTAAAAATCCATTTAAAGGGAGATTGACGGCACAGACACACACAAGCCTTTATAACACACAACCCTCCATGCAGGGGAGGGGGTGGAAGGAAAAGGCAGAGGCAATCTGGGAGCTGAGGGGTTTGCAATGTAAAAATCCATTGAACAGGGTTATGCCACAGACATACACAACTTACTGCAGCCAAACCTTACTGCAGCCTGGAGGGAAGCCTTTGCTTTCAGCCAGTGAGGCTGAATCTATTGAAAGGGCTGACTGACCCCTCCTTCCCTGAACTCTGTGCCCGTCCCTGCCCACCTCCCGAGATATTTTGTCCCCACCTGTTCACATATCCGATTTTCTGCAACTTCCTGAGACTTTTTTAAAACACAATTTTATTGTGTTGTTTTTAGTATTTGTTAAGTATGTTTTAAATGTTTAATTATTTAATTGTATTTTAAGGGGTGGGTGGGATGGAGGGGTTTGTATGTATATTTTAATGCTATAAGCCGCCCTGATTGCATTTTGTAGAGGGGTGGGGTACAAATAAATATTATTATTATTATTATTATTATTATTATTAAAACAACACAGGGCAAACTGAGGGATGAAAAGTCATGCTCATTGGAAGATATATGGTGCCCCCATTCTGAAAAGCTTGAGATTGTCATGATGAACGTGTGAACAACCAGGGTTCATCACGAGTTCATCCCAGAACATTTTCATCATGTAAACAGCCCTCTGGTGAATATGGAGGATGTTCAAGTGTAGTAATGCATTTATTAGCCAAAAACTGCTTCACAAAACGTACTCTGTGAGTAGGTGCATTGTCTTGATGAAGAATAAAACCATTTTTCAAACGTTCTAGCCTTTTTTTCTGACACTTTCTCTCAGCTTTGTCAAAGCTTCCTTATAATAATGCTGGTTCACTGTTCTGCTTTCTGGACCCCATTCTGCCAAAATTATGCCCTTGGTGCCATCCCCCCCCCTCCAATGAGCATGGCTTGAATGTGGACTTGCTTTGGCATGCTTTTGTCATTCCTGGTGATGATGGTGTTTTTCCAGTGCATTGAGTGTTGTTTTGTCTCAGGATAAACTGGAAGATCCAGGTTTCATCACAAGTGATGATTTTTGAAAAAGGTTCAGGTCCACCTAAAGTTGCTGCAGAATGTCAGTGCAAATTTCCTTGCAGCACTCTTTTTGCTCTGGTGTGAGAACCCTAGGGACCATCTTGGCAGAAACTTTTCTCATGTTGAGATCCTCATGCAAAATTTTCCATGCAAGATCTTTGTCAATGTTCACGGCTTCAGCTATCATTTGGACACAATTTGGCTGTTTTTTCCACAATTTCTTTGGTTCTTGAAGTGGAAGGTCATCCAGGGTGTTCATCATCTTCCACATTCTCATGTCCTTCTCTGAATCTTTTGTGCCACACAAACACATGTGCACAAGGCACGCAGTCTTCCCTGTAGGCCTCAATAAGCATTTGATAAGAGATTCCATTGGTGTTTTTTTTCATTTTTTGCTAAAAATTTCAAATTGACATATCGCTCAACTTTTAAACATAGCATTTTCCAGCACACAACAGACAACACAGCTGCTTTAAAGGATGACTGACAATTAACTGAATGGCCGAGAGTGTTGATGTTTGTCATGCAGGTTCAGACATGTTCAAGGTCACCACTCAAGCATTCATAACCAGCTCTCCCTGATTTGTCTGAAAGGTAGAAACACTCTCTTATTGTTTAATAGACAGAACTCCTAACCGTTTATGTTTTTGTCTCCTATGACAGAATGAAAAATGTCAAAAGCTTTCTCCTGCTGGGCAAGATTACAGAAGGCCTTTTTCTCTTCATTTTTCTCATATATATATATATATATATAGAGAGAGAGAGAGAGAGAGAGAGAGAGTTATTGGCTGAAAATTTTGTGAATGGGATTTATTTTTGTACAAAAATATTGTGTTTTTTTTCAAAAATATTATGCTTTGATCAGAATGTATTAGTTTTTGCACAAAATGCAATGTTTTCCTTTTTTAGAAAATCTTGGATATTTTTAAAGCAATAAGCAGCTTTTTTTGCTGTTGCTACTGTTGATTGTGGTGGAAAGCAGAAGTCTTCCAACTCTTGTACAGTGCAAATAAATAAATAAATCTTTCAGAGTTTGCTTTTTTCCCCTGCAGGCTGTCTGGAGTAACAAGGTATTCTTTCTCCTCCAGGGAGAGCAAAGATGTTGTTCTCTCAGCGGTCTCCCTCCCAGATAACTGGCAGAACACATACAGTGTAATGCTAGAAGTCTGAGATAGTGGGGGCTTCTCTTTTTCCTGTTGCCCAATGGGAGCCAGACAGTGACTGAGTGCATCCCCTCCATGAATTGGCTATGAAGATGTGGCCCAGCATTGTGAAGCTGTGTGTCATAACTCACCCTCTGGACTCTGATACAGAGGAGTTGGGTTACCAGGAGTTTGGGGCTTGAGATGATGGCTCCCTCCCTGAATGTGAGCAGCTGGTGGCTAAAAAGCTAATGGGCTCTCTCCTCAGCAGGACTTGGTAGATGCTGAAATGAAGACATCCTTTGAAGTGAAGTGAAGAGAGAAGGGGAAGCTTCATAGGAACCATCATCTGATAAATAGGAGATGCAGACTTATCAAGCATCTGGCATCTAGAGGCAGCCACCTATAAATCTTCCAACAACTGGTAAGAGTCCTCGTTTCTCACACCCATTTAGTGGCAGTGTGTTTGGTGTTCATATGTTTCTTGGAATTCTTGACCTCTGGATCGGTAATGTTTAATGACTCCTTGTCTAATCCCCTTTTGTCTTTGGTTATCTGGACTACTATCTTGTGTAACATCTTCAGTCCATTGCTGCACTGAATAATGCCACAATGACCAATGTAATAGATTTCAGACAGTTCATTGAAAAGCAGATTGATGGGCAGAGGATGGACAGTGGAATATGGAATAATCACCTGCAGCAGTATACATGTATTCGAGCATAACAATGCATTGCAAAGGAATTATTCAGTGAGATAATATGTGGGGGTTTTGGTAAAAAAAAAACCTTTTTCCTGAACAGAAAACTCACACATTTTTTTTCCCTACAGATAATTTCTCCACAATACTTCAGGTTGTTCAGCTTCACAAAAATTCTTTCCCCTCTATTATTTATCTTGATGGGGAAGAATAATAGTCTTGATTTTTCAACCTGGGAACAAATTTAATTACAAATATCCAATTCCATCCCTGTTTTCTTCCTCAGTCACTTTTCCACTGAAAACATCCCTCCACAAGTTGCTGCTTCCTTAGGGGCAAAAAAAGTTTCCAAGGAAGAGGATTCAGTCAGGACCATGATATGAGAAGAAGGGGTTAGCCTCTCTCTCAAACCATGTTGTGAACACCCCAAATCTCTTGTGTTCGTTGTTAGCGGGGAGAAAGAGTAAGTCCCATAACCCAAATTCAGAAATCACCACAATATGGGTAGTTTGACTACAAGAAGTCTATTTCCAGCTATACTGTTTTATTAAGTAAATATTTGGATGTTTTCTTAGGGTTATCCAGGTAATGGAACCCCCTGCCAACTGTGTAATAATGTTTCAAGAACCTTTTACCCTTCACTAGACAATGGATGGCATTGCATTGTTGCTAATCTTACAGATTCTGACAGTGTTTGATAAACCCTTTCAAAATGAGCTCATTACATCCAGCCAGTCTATCATGACTCACTCCAAGGCAATGTCTCCAGGTGTAACACTTTTCACAGCCTATCCAGCTCCCAAAGTCTGCACTGTCTTCTGTTTGAACACCACCCATTGTGTGTGATTTTAGGATTAACCCTGGATTCAAACTTTATTTTGATACCTTAAAACAACAACAACACATTGGGGAAAGCTCTCTTTTCTTGCAATTATATTAGCAGAGGAAAAAAAATATTGTTCTGAGATCAGGAAGTGAAAACACAAAGGAGCAATGCCTTGAGAAGAACTGCCAACATGATGAAGCTATCAAATTCACACAGCAAGAATTCCTCACTGTTGCTCCAAAATTCTTTACAAGGTGAACTTGATTTTGTGTCTCTCTTACTGCTAACTCTCAAACTAACCTGTTCTAGACATATTTATTTGATTTATTGCTTACATTTATACCCCATTTTTTATATATACAGTTGTCCCTCCATATCCACGGATTCGGTATCCATGGATTTAAGTGTTCATGGCTTGAAAATATTCTTTAAAAAATAATAATCCAAAAATCAAACCTTGATTTTGCCATCTTATATAAGGGACACCATTTTGCTATGCCATTGCATATATTGGGACTTGAGTATTCATGCATTTTGGTATCCACGGGGGGTCCTGGAACCAAACCCCAGCGAATATGAAAGGACAACTGTATACATGAATTCAAGATGGCATGTGTGGCTGTGTTCTTCCCTCTTTCATCTTCACAACAACACTGTGAGGTAGGTGAGTATAAGAGAGAGATGGTTACAGGTCATGCATTGAGTTTCATGGCTCATGGAAGATTTGAACCTGGATCAATCAGCTCCCAGTCACACGTGCTTTCACTGGAAGCACTAATCAAGAACCTATTTGAACCAAGTCCTCATTGATACATAGCAGGAAGGAGCTAGAGCATCCCAGAGAACCATCTCTACTGCTTTCCCAACCATACCAGTCATATTCATGATATTTTGACCTAAATGGAAAGAGATTATTGAAAGGGTTCCTCTTCCTTTTGTTAAGACCAACTCTTTCTGGGAAACTGAAAGCAGTTGTCCCATTTTTTTGGTACAAAATTCCTCTTGCAAAGGTCACTTGCACATTGTGGAGACCATGTGATGAGCATCTGATGGAATGTTGATGAGCAAATGGGAAGAGAGCATGAAGGAGCCAATCCTATGGAAGGAAACTGAAAGAGGAGGGGCTTCTGGATGTTTTAAATATGGATGACACTTGGAGAGAGTCAGTTAAGTGTCAGTTAAGCTCTGAGTTTTGAGTGGAAGGAGCTGAAGATGGATGGGATGGGGAGAAGGCTGGAATGTGTATATGGGTGTGAGGGAATGTATGTGCAGTGAGAATGTGTTAAAAGGAATAGAGGATGATTGAAAAAAAAGACCCAAAGTGTTGGAAAATATAATTTGCAGTCCAATAAGTGGAAATGTTTTTACTACTGAAGGGTTAACTAAGAAGCCATATAGGATGAGTTGATGTAACTTCCTGAAGTTTTTCTATTGGGCTCTGGGATAAAGGGGAGTGTCTAAGTTTCCTCCTTTGTTCCAGAAGCTCCTCTCTCTAGCACATGGACCATGGAAGGGATAGGACATCCCTCTCAGGGAGTCCTGAATATTCTTTTTGTAACAATGTAGTTTTTAGATATGTTTAAGTAGTTTTAGTCTATTCTGATGATGTGTTCATGTATTTGCCATGAAAGTTCTGCAACTGTGAGTAAAGATTACTTTTATGTACTTTTAAACTAACTTGATGAGTCTTGAGTGGTTATTTTTGCTAGTTAATCAACTTGGGAAAAGATAAAGGGTGTTTGGTTATTTACTAAGCTGTGGTTTTATATGTATGCTAAGAATCTAACGCTAAATGTTGCTGTGTTTGTTTTAACTCTGCTATATGGCTGTATTCTCCACTAGCGTGTGAAATACAGTGTGGATGTTTAAACAGGGAACAATATTAGAACCCTGATATTTTAAACACTTTCCAGTACAAAGTAGTTCTGTTATCTTGTTAAACCAATAAAGCAATATTTATCTTTGTTTATCATATCCAGACTCCTCATGAATTTATTTTCCCTTACTGATATTTATTTGACATGCTAACCCTGTAATTAAGCACACTCATACACATACTATTCAAATTACTCAACCCCTAGTCTAAGGAAGGGATAGGGCTAAGTTTGACATAAAGGTGGCTACTGTGGAAGTGTGGTCTCTACAAATTATTTATTTAGTGGCAGCAGTAGGATTTGAAAGCCTTGCATCACAAAAGTGGTGGCAGCATAAGTGATAAAGCGATCAGGCTGAACAGTGATGAAATTCAGCTGGAGCGCTTGCTCATCATACTTGTATTTAACCCTGGACATTTATGTCCATATGAAGCCAGTTACTGTATTGAATGCACTGGAACAAAGTCAGAGGATGTGAACAAACCATTTCCCCCCTCCTCCCAGCCAATTTAAGGGTGAAAGGGCTTATCAGGTCTTAAGGTCAGTGATCAACTACAGATTTACTTGATCATGATATGTTGGCTTAACCCACGTAGGGGAGAGGGGGTATTATAAAATGTTCTCCTTCCTTGCAAGCAATTTGATAATGGGAGGATCTAGGGGGTGAAGAATGCTCATCCAAACTGTTGGAAGTGGATAAATATGCAATCATAATTCTGTTGTGTCACTATGGCAAAAGAAGTAGAGACAGGTTCCCTGGTGTGTTACCTCCCAGTCTTTTCTATTCCATTGCCTCCTCGCTTGTAGAATGATATTTTCAAGTTTGACTTCCGCCCACATGTATCTTTTTTACTATGCCACTGTATATAAAGGGACTTGGGAATCCACAGATTTTCCTATCCACAGGGGGTCCTGGAACCAAACCCCAGCAGATACCGAGGGTCTTCTGTACACTTAAAACAAACCATAGCATGGCTTAATATTTCATATTTATGCTCATCAAGATCATCAAAATGGAATCTATCAAAAGTCTCTCTGTCTACTAAACTTGATCATCTTGATCATCTTCCTTTTACTGAAGCATGGCACTAACTGTAGGCTTTCCCTCCCTAATAAGTACTATGCCACAGGGCTTTCCTAGGTAAACACATTACTGTAATGTTCTGCATTTCTATCTCTAAAATCCCTTTGATGCTTTCAGTGGCTTAGATCATTACATGAAGTTCTTTCAGGATGCCCTCCAGATATTCCTCTTTTGTTCCTCTGCTTTGAAGACCTCTTTGACACTCAACAGAGAAACCTATTAGATCACAGATAGGATTGAATTTCATGACTACCTTGTTAGTCTCTGCCAACATGACAAGTGGATATGCTGAATATGCCCATTGTATTCCAGTAAGATATCTCCTACTATATGTGAGACAGTATGCCACAGGGTTGGGGAAAAGCATTGGCCCAATGAAATATAGGGATGGATCTGACTGTATTTCAGTTTTCCTTAAAGAATAATAATTTCCCAGAATGTACACATTTCTTCATATTTGAGAGATAACTTGAGATTGTGTGTGTGTGTGTGTGTGTGTGTGTATGTGTGTGTGTGATATTTAAAAAAACTATAAAAAGTTCACATGTGAGAAAAACTAAAACTGGCAGTTGTCCTCCAGGCCCAGGCCTTTGAACGCCTAACCCTAAAAGCCTACCTTTGACTTCTTGTATATTTCTTTATGTTTTCATGCCATGCCTCATTCTTTCTGAGAGGCTCCTCATCTTTAACACCCACATGGTAGGCAAGTAAGCCCAAAAGTGTTCTCGCCATGCTGGGAATAGCTGCACTCATTGAATTGGGGAAAAAAAGCTGGGGCATTTTGTTTCAGTTCATTTTTGAGAAAATTACCAAGTATCACTGAAGTTCTTCCTATCTGGGATGGAAAGAAATTGAGGTTTTAAAACAAAATAAAATGCAAGAGAAAGTAAAACTGACTGTTTTGAGTCTGATACCTTCACAAACGCTGACACATGTACAGTTCTTGGTGGTGTCCCTGGTGGGTAGTGACTGCACCGTATAGGGGTAAACAAAGGTATGCCTGCAAATTCAGCGGCTTTATATTCAACTGAATCCATTAAAAATCCCTGATGTGGCCATTTCTCTGCTTTGGCCTGCATGAGATCATTAAGACACTTCTCCCATTGTGAACAGCAGTTGTGACTGGTGGCTCTCATATCTGTGCAGTGTTGAATCCATGGCAGCTTTTAGTCTGAACATAAAAAGGAGCAATTCAAAGTGCTGAACCTCTTTTGGGATAGGTGTTAGTGACTGACACCTAGACTAAAGCCTGCAGCAGATTTACCACCCCACTTGTATGGACGTCACCAGCTACCACCAATGACCAGCGTTAGAATGTTATCTCCTATGTGCCCCAGCTAAGTGGAACTGAAGAGATGAAGTACATAGCACAAGGAAGCAAGGGGATCTTGTAGCACCTTTGAGATTAACTGAGAGAACAAAGTTGTATCATATGCTTCGATAGACTTAGTCTACTCCCTCAGGTGCATGGAGCAGACATAGACCAAGTCTATGAAAGCTTGTGATACAATTTCTTTCTCTCAGCCTCAAAGGTGCTACAAGATCCCCTTTCTTATTGGTGTTCCAGACTAACATGGCTTTGTCTTTGAATAACATAAGGAAGGAACTCTGACAGGCCAAGGTTGTCATACGCATAGAAATTGAAAGCAGGGAGGGAGAAGAAAATTCAAGAGACAGAGAACGGCAGCAGTGCACAAGAGAAGAGCTCAGTTGAAAACTGTTATTTTGTGGAGGAAAGGAAACAAGTTTCTGAATTGTTTCATGTAGGAATACACAGAGATGCCATGTTTGTGACAGATGCCTCCTTGACCCAGCCCAAAACTTCTGAATGTTCTAGTTTAATCCTTGTCAAGTGACAGGTGACTTAAAGGCACATACACAACACAGGCCATCCCAAGACACACAGTCTGATGGTAGCTATATGTAAGCAAAGAAATATAGCAGGGATGATTGGCCCTAGGATGGCTATGTGGCTATGGTGAGCAGCCATCTCACAACATCTGTGGGGACCACAAGTTACCCACCCCTGAACTATATAATGTGTCCCTAAATCCATTAAGCTTAGTATTAGTAGAATTCATAATCTTACTTCCAAGAGTTCCACCCTCTGAACACAATAGCAGACCAGTCCATGTTTAGCTTTTATTGGACCCTATTAAACACTAGTTGCCAATCAACAACTTATTATTTTTTAGCTGGTGCTGAGCCATCACTGAGTATAATTTTGTCACTACAGTCACCATTCCAATGCATAAACTTGCACAAAAATGCATCCATACACTGTTGTTATGTGCTGTCAAGGTGACTCCTACTTATCGTGATCTATCACAGGGTTTTCTTGGCAAGACTGAGTCAGAGGAGGTTTGCCATTGCCTCCCTCTAAGGATGTTGGGAATAATTGTTAGAGGGGGTGGATGCAGAGCAATTATTCTTGGAAAGAAAGGCCTGCTAGAGCTTTTACTCCAGGATCAGTGGAAGTGCCCATTTTTGGACAATGAATTTGCAAGAATCAAATGAAGACAGAAAATAAGTTTAGAATCCTCAACAGGAGAAATATTTATTAAAGAAATTCATTCTTAAAATAGAAACAGCCCAATCCCTTCTAAACTATTCCAAAAAAAAAAAAAGAGAGAGAGAGAAAATAAAATAAGGATTAGAGGCAGACATGTTACAACATGTTCTCCTTCATCAAGAGAGAGAGAACAGACAACACAGGTCAGAAAGACAAGATAGAAAGAGTTCAGCCTGCATTGGTTCCTTTTGTTTATGGACATTACCAGACACAGCAAAAATTGCAGGATTATGATGTCACAGTAGTGTCAATCATAGAATCATAGAATTGTAGAGTTGGAAGAGACCACGAGGGCCATCTAGTCCAACCCCCTGCCATGCAGGAAATCTTGATCAAAGCATCCCCGACAGATGGCAATCCACCCTCTGTTTAAAGACCTCCAAGGAAGGAGACCCCACCACGCTCCGAGGGAGTGTGTTCCACTGCCGAACAGCTCTGACTGTCACAAAGTTCCTCTTAATGTTGAGGTGGAATCTCTGTTCCTGGAGCTTGCATCCATTGCTCCGTGTTCTAGTCTCTGGAGCAGCAGAAAACAAGCCTGCTCCATCCTCAGCGTGACATCCCTTCAAATACTTAAACAGGGCTATCATATCACCTCTTAACCATCTTTTTTCCAGGCTAAACATACCCAGCTCCCTAAGTCTCTCCTCATAAGGCATGGTTTCCAGACCTTTCACCATTTTAGTTGCCCTTCTCTGGATATGGGCAACAAAAAGGGTGAAAGGTCTGGAAACCATGTGTTATGTGTCGTGCTATCGCATGATGTCATAATCTTTATGTGATTTCATGCCTTATGTGTCGTGCTATCGCATGATGTCATTATCTTTATGTGATTTTATGTGTCGTGTATGAATGTGTCGTGCTATCGCATGATGTCATAATCTTTATGTGATTTCACCATGCTCCAGCCATGAAAAAGGTGTTTCTTCTAATTCATGGGTCAAGCCATGAATATCTTCAATATCACTTTTTTCATGGTATTGATGGCGTGCAAAAACATGTCCTGTAGTAATTGTGAGATTACAGTGTGAATGGGCAGTCCTCAGTGAGAAAACCTCCAGGTGAGAATATGAAAACAAAACCCAGGACACTCTTTTTATGAACTGTCCCATTTAGTTTGCATATTTTTAGTTTTGTTTCAGTGCTTGTGTGTTCATTTACTTTGTTAATTAAGGGGTTTTGGAGTTATAAGTGTGCTTGCCTCTTCTCACTAGAACTGCCGAAATCTCACCCATGCTAAATCACAGAAGTAAATTCCCATTCTTAAAGCTCTAGGATCATTGTACGATAATTATGTGGTGGTTCTTTCGTGCAAATACAGTGATGTGTGATAATAAGTGTAATAATGCCATGATGCCATTGCTATCTTTATTCACAGAATTACAGTGTTTTTAGATGCTCATCTGATAACCTCCTAACTGTAAACTACCAGAAACTACAGATTAAGCTGCTAATCTGGTTGCAAATTATGGGGTTATATGGAGACATGGGCAGTTATAAAAATCCTTCTCACACAGGATACATGCAACAAGGATCACATAGGCATGTAAGAGGTTCCAAAATAATAATATCTAAAACAAGGATTTCCTAACTAAAATGAGGATTTCAAATAGGGTACATTCCCGGACGTATCACAGATATGTGAAACCATGTATAAAAATGAACCACCATATTATACCATAGAATAATGTGAGGACCTAGAAAATGCCTAAGCAGGATGCCTCTCTAGGCATCTGGTCTGACTCTATGGTCAACATCTGGTGGAAGTTGACCATAGAATCATGCTGGAGGACTTCCTGATGCTTAGAGATACTACCTCTAGCACAGCTCTATGATTCTCCAGATACCTAGAGAGACCTTTTTCCCCTGATCGCAGGTAAGGGAAACCATGGGTACCAATGCTGCATAAACTGGGAGGGGGGAATAACCTGTAGAGGACAAATTTAGTGGATCAGAAAGGGCTAGCCCTAGCACTAGGCAGAAAGAAACTACCACCTCAGCTAGAAACATTTTGGGTGTCATGAAAAGTATACTAGTATTAGTAGTCACATTAGTATTCGTTAACTTCTTGTTGCATTTTTACTGACAGGGACAGTGCATGTGGAATTTTCTACCCCATGATTTGGCCAGCTCTTGACTTGGAGAAATTGGGGAGCATGGGAGAAATAATTTGTTGCTCTGGCATATGTCACAAAAAGCCTGGGACCAGTACAGGGTCACTACACAGAAAAAGGGAGGGGCATCATTGGGTAACTGATGCTCCAGCATTCTGGCATCATCCATCATAACCTCTGAAGGTGGAATTAGCCACTCCCCCTCCCCCTCTATCTCTCTTTCTCTCTCCTCCCCACCCTCCTCCATGTCTCAATCTCACAATCTCTTTCTCTCTTGGCCTGCCAGAGAGGAAGAGGCCTCCCCCAGTAGGCTCCCCCTGCAATGTTGTGCTGCTCTCTATGGCAGCAGCGGCTGTTCACACATGGAGATGGCTGATGGTAGCTGCGGCTGCTGATTCCTTCTGGCATTAATGACTGGGCAAATGCATGCTTGGACAGCCATCAGAAATGGTGAAGAACTAGGATGGCAAACACACACACACGCACACACACACACACAGAGAAGAGAGAGAGAGAGAGAGGAAATATGTTTCACAGAATAGAGGACACACATTTGCACAGCACTATATATGTAGTGTTCCAATTAGAAATGAATATTATAATTTAAAGAGATACAATAATCTCTTTGACATGGCAAAGGTTATGATGAGATTACATTTGTGCCTCCTTAGTCTGCTACTTAGCTGCTGCTCACTGCTGATAGGCATTTTCAAGGTCCTTGCCTTTCCTTCTTTTGATCCTTTATGTTCCCCACAGTTTTAATAGATATAGATCAGTCTATCCATTTACTAGATAGTCCTTAAAGTAGAGGGACACCTTTAAACAGCAGACTGTTAGCCTGCAAATAGAGGACTGTCCTCTGTAAAGCAAGACGTATGGGTCAGGATCCTCTAACACACCAGTGGAGTGGAAATCTATGTCAGCGCACCTCCACATGGATTCCACTGCTGCTGGCTTCACAACTCCACATAGAAGGCACCAGGGCACACCTCCATGGCCATCTGAGGAAAAGGAATTGCTGTTGCTTTCCCAGACATCCAGTGTGATCAATAGAGGTCCAGGAAAATATCACCTCTTCCTGTTGCCCGGTTGGAAAATTGCAGCTGAATGATGCACAGAAGCCTCCTACCTTCACCAACCACTGACTAGCAATAGGTAGTTAAAGTGCTTTCAAAGTCTTATTATTGAGGGAGGTCATTTCCCAAGGTGTTCCTGTGTACCTCCTGCAATGACCACAAAAGGACATACACTGGCAAAATGGGAGATTATTCCAATGTATGTCACCAACAGAATTCCAGTCATGGCCATCCTACCAAGAACAGCAAATAATGCTCACTTCTTTGCACTTTGCCAGGTGGTAGCTGCTTTTAGCTTTCCATACCCCTTGCTTACCTGGGGGCAGGTGAATACCAGAAGTAGCAGCATCCACCAGTCGTGAAAGGACAAGGAAAAACTGATGACTTCTCTTTTCACTTCTGCTGTCACTTAGCCTTTTTGCTTATGAAGAACAAGGGGCTGTTCTCCATAAGGAAAAAGGCTAAGGAGATTTTCAGACAGGCAAAAATCTCCCCTTGCCGCGCGAGCAGCCTCCCGAAACTGCTGCGCGGCAAGGGTCTTTTTCGGACCGCGCTGTGCCTGTGGCGAAACCGTCCGTGTCACTTCCGTGAAGCTTGGGACGGCTCCGCGCCATATTTCAATCACGGAGGCTGCCCGTGCTTGAAATATGACGCGGAGCCGTCCCAAGCTTCACGGAAGTGACACGGACGGTTTCGCCACAGGCACAGCGCGGTCCGAAAAAGACCCTTGCCGCGCAGCAGTTTCGGGAGGCTGCTCGCGCGGCAAGGGGAGATTTTTGCCTGTCTGAAAATCTCCTATGTGACAGCAGGAAAACCACACAATGATATGGGAGGGCTACTCATGTGCTGGAATGTACACTGGAATGGCACCATGTCCATTCCTAGTGCCCAATTCATGCCATATTTGCCACCAGTCTACTGGGCTGTGTGCAGAAAAGCATGACTAACATCCAGATGCATCCTATCAAATATTTTCAAGCTCCTCCAGAAGTCATGGTAGCAAACTTGAAAGAATGATGTAGGGACTTGAATAAAAACAGGCAATATCCTTTCTCTGAAACTTAATCCTCTATCACAGCAGGAAAAACACACACACATATATTGTTTGTCTGAATCAAAACTGAATTATGAGCTCACAGCAAAGATGGAGTTGTTCCTTTTAACAAAGGTGTGTGTTCTGTTTCCCCCGGCATGAAAGGGTTAAGTAGTTCCATCATGCCTTCGTATTGATAAAAGTTTCTAAATCTAATTTGTCAAGCTCAGTCCAGGAGGAGAGGCTCTGGGATGTGCTGACCAGCAATTTCATACATCGGTGTGACTTGAAGTGAGCTGTCAGTTTAAATTACAGAAAGGAATAGCAGTTACCACCAGCCCTGCTTTCAACTCTAAAATTTTATTAAGCAAGTGTTTTAAACATTTAACTGCCTCAGATATTTTTTTTCTCTGGCTTCCCTGTTAGGAATTAGAGGGTTGCAAGCTTTTTGTGGGATATGCTATCTACCATGCTGCTTTAATCTGGGCATTAAAGGGAAAGGCAACATGGTCTGCTGGGATTCCAACAGAACCACAGAAGCTAAACCATTGGATTATTATCCTGAAAACAGTTCATTTTTGTGTTAATAAGGGACCCACTGCAGCAGATTTGTTGGTTTTGATTTTGGGCTGCCCACACATCATGGAGCATCCACAAATCAGACTCAGTGTGTGCCCTGGAATCTACATATTCATGGATAGCTATATGTCCCAAACATATGCATAGGGGGAAAAATGTATACATTTCAAATATGCGCAAAACACAGTTTAAACATGCTTTAGACAATGGGGGACATATGTGCAGGCAACTTGTATGATGCAAAAAATGCACACAAATATGCATATTTGAAAAAAAAAACAGGCAAAAGAAGGGATGGTTTTCCTTTCACTATTTTTTAATTAAAATAAAATGACAGAATATGTCATATTCTATGATAGAACCAGATGTGGATGTAGATAAAGGAAGATACAGCATTTTTAGAAGTGCACACCCCTGCTATGAGTTGTTACCTGGAGTAAGGATTGGAATAGGATCATAGAACAGTAGAATTGGAATGGATTCCAGAGATAATCTAATGTAGGCAGTCAGTTGCTAAAACATTCCTGAAATACAATCTATGTTTAAAAACCTCCAACAAAGAGAGGTTGACATTTTCTGAGACAGTTTGTTCTGTGTGTCAGAAATGATGCTATCTTTTTGCACAAAATCTCCTGCACTGCCATTTCCACAAGATTTCTTGATTATAGGATGATCATCAGGGTTAGGGTTAGGATTGAGTTGGGAGGGGAATCATTTGATTGCTGATGTTATAAAACAATGGGGAGTCAGACATTCTATTGAAGATGAATCCAGTCTCACCAGTAGATACGGCATACTTTCTGCCTTCCACCAGATTTTTTAAGATTATTGCATGCAATAGGTTTAGTGAATCAGGAAAAGGTGATTACATCAGCAAATTGTCATTACATTCTGTGACATAAATCCAAGTGTAATTCCAAACTAGAGTAGGTCCACTAGTTATACATTCAATTGAATCAAGGGGACTGATCTAGTTGGGGTTAGCAATTGAATTTAGCCCCTTACTTGACCTGTGTGAATCTTCTTATTTCTCTTGCCCAGTCACTACTCTACTATTCATACACAGTCATGCAAGAGTGTGAACGTACTAAAATGAAACAGAAATCAGAATTTTTTAAAGATGTTCGTTGGAATCCTCTATGACCTTTTATGCTGAAAGATCGTATCTCCCCACACAATCCTGCAAGAGTTCTAAGATCATCAGGGGAAGGCTTTCTCTTGGTCCTGCCATCATCAGGGACTCGTCTTGTGAGGACACAAAAGAGAACCTTCTCAGTGGCTGCTCCCACCATCTGGAACTCCCTTCCATGAGAAGCTAGGCTGACCCCGTCCCTGCTTTCCTTTTCCTGGCAGGCAAATATGTTTTTATGGAAGCAGGCTTTTAATAAATAGCTGGGCTTATGAAGGCTTTTATTGGGGTGTGTTTTTATTTTTTTATTTTGTTTATTTTTAATCTTTAACTCTTATATGTTTTAGGTCATTTTAGATTTTTATATTGTGATGTTTGTAATGGTTTTAAGCTGCATTTTATATGGTATTTTGTGAGCCACCTTGGGTGACTTCTGGGAGAAAGGTGGCATATAAATAAATAAATAAATAAACTACGTTATGTAACTTTATATATAACTATGTAGCAGAGGCACTAAGAAAACCCTTTACTGAATTGTAAAGGTGCATAATGGGACACTGGCAAGAGTGCCTGATGCATGTCAGGATCAACATGCATTGGTGTGTGATGTGCATCACACACTGACGTGTGTCAGGCACTTTCCAGTGCTCCTGCGTAGTAACATAACAGCAGCCCACTAATGGATATGGAAGTTACACAACTGCACAATTCTAATTCCTGCAGACATAAGTCCACTTACAAAGAAAATCCTACAATCCACCAGGATTGTAGGAAAATTTGGCTTAGGATCGAGAAATGAAGCAGGAGACTGACTGACTGAATTTTGCCAGGCCAACAGTTTGTTAATTGCAAACACAATCTTCAAACAACTCATGAAGCAACTGTATACATGAACATCATCTGATGGCCAATATCGAAATCAGACAGATTACATAATTAATTGGAAGCAGAAGATGAAGAAGCTTCCACTATGTCTGCAAACGCAAGACAAGGAGCAGATTGTGGCACAGATCATGAACTACTAATATCAAAACTTAGAGTAAAGCTAAAGAAAAACACCAAAGCAACCATCATACCACACTATAACCTGAAGAACATCCCTGTAGAATTTAAAGATAATGTAAAAAATAGATTTACACTATCAAGTCTAATTGACTGGGAACCTGATTAATATTTTTACTATATATAGAATGAGAAATGTCAGATGTCCAAGCTGGGTTAAGGAAAGGAAGAGGCACTAGGGATCATACTGCAGACATATGTTGTATAATGTAGCACACCAAAGAATTTCAAAGAAAAATCAACCTGAACTTTATAGATTATAGCAAAGCCTTTATTGTATAGATCGTGAAAAAATATGGATTGCTCATAAAGAAACAGATGTGCCACAGCATTTGATCGTCCTGACATGTAACCTGTACTCAGGACAAGATGCTACTGTTAGGACATAATATGGAGAAACAGAATAGTTTCCAATTGGCAAGCAGGTCAAGCAAGCCTGCATCTTATTACCCTGTTTGACTAGTATGCTGAAAATATCATACCTAAAGCAGAAGTAGACTCAGAGGAAGGAGGCATGAAAATTGGATGAAGGAACATCAGCAGTTTAAGATATGCAGATCACAACTAGTAGAAAATAGCAAAGACTTAGAATGATTACTGAAGGAAGAAAGTGCAAAGGCGGTTTTATGGTAGAACATGAAGAAAACAAAAATAATGACCACAGATAATTTACATAATTTTAAAGTAGATAATGAAGTCATTGAAATAATTCAAAATTTTCCATACCTTGCCTCTATCATTAATCAGAATGGAGACTGCAGTCAAGAAATCAGAAGACTGAGAGTTGGAAGGGCAGCTAAGAAGGAACTAGACAAGATCCTGAAGTGTCAAGATGTATCATTGAATATTAAAGTTAGGATTGTCCATGGCATCGTATTTCCCATTTCTATATATGGTTGTGAAAGCTGAACAGTGAAGAAAGCTGATTGGGAGAAAATCAACTCATTTGAAATGGGGTGCTGTAGAAGACTTCTGTGGACAAAGTGGACTGCTAAGAAGACAAATAAAGGGGTCCTAGAGCAAAACAAACCTGAACTCTCCCTATAACCCAAGATGACTAAACTGAGACTGTCATACTTTGGACACACCATGAGAAGACATACAATCATAGAATCATAGAGCTGGAAGAGACCACAAGGGCCATCCAGTCCAACCCCCTGCCATGCAGGAATACACAATCAAATCATTCCCAACAGATAGTTTGCTTTAAAACTTATCCCACCACACCCGAGGCAGTGTATTCCACTTCCAAACAGCTCTTATTGTCAGGAAGTTCTTCCTAATGTTTAGGTGGAATCTCTTTCCCTGTAGTTTGAAATCATTGCTCCATGTCCTCGTCTCTAGAGCAGCAGAAAACAAGCTTGTTCCATCCTCAATATGACATGCCTTCAAATATTTAAACATGGATATCATGTCCCCTCTTAATTTTCTCTCCTCCCGACTAAATATGCCCAGCTCCCTAAGCTGCTCCTCATAGGACATGGCTTCCAGACCTCCCACCATTTTGGTCGCCCTTCTCTGGACATGACTCACTGGAAAAGAAAACAGTGCTTAGTAAGGTAGAAGGCTGTAGGGGAAGAGGGACACCACATTCCAGATGGATAGATTCAATCAAAGAAATCACAGTCTTGAGTCTGCAAAATCTGAACAGGGTGATTGATGATGGGATGACTTCGAGGTTCTCATTCATAGTGTTGCCACAAGTTGATGTCAACCATCAACAACAAGATTCCTGTTGTTATTTCTCCCCCTTAGCATCCACAGATGATGGTCACTCTTGGCATTCTAATTACAATTTAATCTAACCATTCTTACAACAGTTTATGAGTTTCTACATTTGAAGCTTGACAAAATGGGGGGGGGAACCAAATAAGGACAAATATCCTCAAGTATTCAAATGGAACCACTGAAGTAAAAGTGTAATTTTCAGTTGGGAATTTAAAATTTCTCATTTGAGTTTTGTATGACAAAAATGGAAAGTTCATCAGATTTTGAGCATTTGTAAATACTGACCTCTAGCTTCCAATTTCTAGTTGTAGATCCAGAAGCAGACTGCTGAAAACTAAAATTATGATATATATGCTTTACAAAATTATCTCATTTGGACATTCAAATTTAAAGGTTGGAACTAAAGATTCTGAACCCATACAGTACTTTTTAAAAAATTTATATCAAACCAGTGATTTCAATGGATGGATAAAACTGATTAGCTTTGCAATTTCTCAAGAAAACATTGAACATTATTCTCAAGGTCAAAATATTTAAAGAGCAGGCAAATGAATAGGAATCAAATAACAAGATTACTGCTGTAAATTTTCTGATTTTAACTTGAATTAATTTTGTCTGGGGGGATCAAAAATATCTCATCCTGGAGCTAATTACCAAAGTTCCTCATCTAAATTGATTTTCTCTACATTTCTAAATACAATAAATGACTTGGAAGTTCATCTGATGACTTACATTGACACATAGTTAATTAACAAGTGACCCTGAGAAAGGGAAAGAAACATATTGATTCACTAAGAAAAAGTTACAGTGAAATAAAAAAAAAATTGAGTACATATTTAATTTATGAAAGCAACATATTTTGCCCATGATTCCCAAATTCTCAAGTTCCCGTACCCAAAAAGATTTTGGGTGGTGGAGGTGGGATACTACTATGATTACTACTAGTAGTTGTCATCAATGTTTGAACATGTGGAAGGTATGCAGGCATGTCAATAAGCTTTTGGGTTTAGGTATGCATGCCGTTCCTTCCAACACTTAACAATCTGTGCTTATGAAGACATAAAGACTGCATAATGGAAGCAGCAGGTGTACCATAATCATGTCAGACATCCTGTGCAGTATCAGGTCATACTGTGATAATGAAAAGTACCGGTATCTGTATCTCTGAGCAGGGTGGAGGAGCCGTGACCAGCCCAAGCAAAGAGACTGTCTGTGGTCACCTGGAGCAACCAGATACAAACAGGCAAGGAATCAATTTTTTCAGGACCACACCTGCTGGGAAGGCACATATATTTTGAGCAAAACCCTTCATGTTCAGTTTAGGATGAATTCTTTAAGCTAGATAAATAGAGACAACAGAAATATAGATGGGTGACAGATACATGTAAGACAGGAGGCAGGCAGGTGGACAGACTTTATTGTATTCTTACCCGATCTTTTCCCATCCCATGGAGCTCAGATCATTCCCCCCTGTTCAGATCATTCTCTGACATTCTTCTCCCCAATCTTACCTTACAACAAAAACCCTGTGAGGTAGGTTAGGTCAGCTAGCTGAAACTTACCTAATGGGCTTCATGGAAGAATAGGATGGTGAAGTTGTGTTTCCCCAGTTCTCATCTGACACTTCAAAGTTTACATCATTAAGCAGGTGTTTATCAGGCTTGGTATGTTAATTTCATTAGGAATGGGGTAGGGCATCTGTTTGCCTCTGATCCATGGCATTTTCACATTTTTAACTAATGATTTTTTTCCACTCCTGCATTAACTTGTCATGAGAAAGACAATCATCTCTCTCTCTCCCTCTCTGCCATATCCCTTCTCCTCTTCCTTCTCTGACCTCTCAGCCTCATCCCTCAACCATAAATGTCACATTCCAAGGTGTCCATCCTCAGAGATGGGGATGGTGGATGGGGTGGCCATGGGTTTGGGACTGGCAATCATCTATGTCACAGGATATGGACTGTATCCAAGGGTTAGTAAACAATCCACAGTATATTTGGGAAAGTATGGGGGATCAAGAGAGAGGAGAAAATGTTAATGTCCTGTTGCCTGCATGGAAATCTGTTGCATAATGTTGGTAGTTTTCTCAGAATAATTTATTTCAATGAATCTTCTCTCCACGTGCATATTTAAATACAGACTTTCACATCATGGTTTCCACTGTATATTCTGATTTAACTGAACTGTCAAGAAGCATGCCACAGTATTTAGGGATGTGTAAAGCCTGGTAGAGAACTATCCTCACATTAGTCCAAAAGGTATTGATCAGATAATTTCAAATTGGAATTAAATATGTGTTCAAACTACTCAAGCTTACTGGGGGGATATCCCAGTTTTCGGTTCTTGCCTCTTGACTCTTGTTAGTTTCCATAGTAACTGAAGAAGGTAAAATAAGTGGAGAATCTAGAGCTCAAATGGTTCTTGAGTGATCCATGCCACAGACTGATCCATGTCATTACTATGACTTCCCTTATCCTTTGTCACCTGATGAGAGGAGCTATTGTGTTCTGAGTTGATGGGAAATTTGTTCCAACTCTGCCAAAAGAATGGAGTAAGTATATTCCACCCAGTAGGATATTCAATTATCTGACCACCCCTGGGGTATTAGGCTATGGAATCATTCTAGAGATTATTTCATGACATAATAGTTAATATAGGCTAGTTGTATATGTGTGAATGTCTGCACCAGCCTCCAAGAATGACTCATGCCAGGCAAGAATCCATGCATTTGCATAATCAATCTTTTCTGAAATACTTTGTTAGATATAAGAATAGCTTGTGGGAAATCTTTTTTTCATGCCAGGCTTCTCTTACCAGACTCCTCCTCCTTTTTTTCCCCTCCAGTTTGCCATATCCCTTCTCTCTTGTTTCCCCTAACCTCCCAGCCTGCTTCATTCCAAGTGTCACAGTCTGTGGACATTCTGAAAGGAATGTAGATACAGTGGGCATGGGTTTGGAACAGGCAATCATCATGACTACATCAGTCACAATACCTTCTCCTGATGACCCCTTAGAGCAAGGCTTTTGCAGCTTGGCCATCTCTAGAAGGCCATATGCCTGTTAGTTTCTGTACTGTGGCATTGTTGCAACAGGAGCACGAGTGCTGTAGCTCTCCAGAGTCTTTAACTGTCCAGCCACTTCCCAGCTGCAGACAAGACAGTGGATAGTGAAGTTCTTCTGTGCTGCACCATTGTTACCAGGATTGTGTGGGGTCCATGAGGATCCCACTAGTGCCTGAATTCTACTATGGGTAATTTTTAATTAGCTCAAGATGGCAGCGAAAGGCTGGGTAATTGTGGAATCTTTTGACCTATGTGTACTGGTAGTAACTGAGGAGATTCCAAGCCAGAAGGTACAATTAAATCAGTGGTTCTCAACCTGTGAGTCCCCAGATATTGTTGGACTACAGTTCCCAGGAGCCCTCTGAGGTCTCACCTTGACAGCCAGGTGATCCTCCCAGTCATTAGTGAGGCTGTGAGTTCAATCCTACAGCCTCACCAATGACTGGGACGACCACCTGGCTGTCAAGGTGAGACCTCAGAGGGCTCCTGGGAACTGTAGTCAACAACATCTGGGGACCCACAGGTTGAGAGCCACTGAATTAAATGGTTTTTATTGGA
The DNA here is from genome assembly GCA_030847615.1 of Gambelia wislizenii. NCBI lineage: Eukaryota > Metazoa > Chordata > Lepidosauria > Squamata > Crotaphytidae > Gambelia > Gambelia wislizenii. The sequence goes on along the minus strand of JAUMIR010000001.1, from coordinate 270,593,655 downwards.
AATTAATCTGAACAGCATTCATGCACAAACTCAAGCTTCAAGAAATCACAGAAGGATATTGAAGAAAGTTGGAAGTATTTGAATAGAGGAGTAGAGCAAGGATATTGTGGGTTATACTATACTGATCAGAGGAACAGAGATTCATGTGGAAGCTGCAACCTGGCTACACAGACTGACATGGAGATGAGAAGAGGAGTATCTGTGTGCACTTTGGTGGTGTTTTAGGGTGATATTTATATTTGATATTTCCCAAGAAGGAATGGGATTTAAAGTGGAACACAATGTCTCTTGGAGATTCTCCAGACATGTTAACCATCGTTGATGGATGAGACATTTGGAACTGAATGGGCACAGGCAACATTCCATTGTGAACTAAGGAACAGAGGAAAAACCTGTTTTGCAATCGCAGAGTGCTTGGCTATCCTTGATTGGATTAGTGGATGACTCATCACCAGGTTTTCTCAAGAAGAACTTTGACCTGGGCAACCTATGGCCTTTTTATAAACTGGACCATGAAACAGGATTTAGGAACAAATACTGGGTCATACTTTTCTCTTGCTCTTCCCTTCCTTTTCTTCCATTATGTGGAAGGTTTGGTACTAAAACTGTTCTCTTTTAACTGTAGTGGTGTCTACATGATGAAAAAAATACATACGGCGTTTGAAAGATTGATCATGTGTACACATGGCCATTTGGATGCATACGTGTCTTTCGGAAGGGAGGCTAGCGAATCCCCCATAAACTACGTGGATTCAGCATTTGGGAGGATTAGCGGATCTTGACCTAAAATCCGTACAGCCATTCGAATGGTCGATTGTCTGTAACCCCCCATTCGCACCCATACAAATAGGTACTGTAATCTGATTGGCTGGCTGAGCAGAGGGGGTGGGGCTAGCAAGGAGGGGAATTGGGAGTGGCCGCCATGTAGGATTACCGGCTAAGTGAGAGTCTGGTAAGAATTTTTACATGTATTCATTTTTATTTTATATTGTAAATACAGAAAACCAACTGTCCACATAGCAGGCAACTTTTTAAATTTTTTTAAAAAATGCAGCGGAAGATTTAAAACCACCACTTGGCTCCCTCGCTCCAGCCAGGGAGTTTAGGGGGGGGTAAAAATCATGTAGGCAGATCGTATGTGTTCGTACGACTGCCTTTTCATATTTTTTAACCCCCAAGCAGATTTTTTTTCAGTTGTGTAGACATGCCCTGTGTTTCATTGTTAACACCTAAAACAAGAAACTGTGACTTAGGAGATTTTCAGATGGGGAAATTATTCCCCCGGGAGATCGGGACAGAATTGTTTCTGTCTGAGAAGTAGCGCTGCGTTTCGCATGCCCACCCCTCTCTCCCAATCTTCCATTGTCCTGATGCTGTCCTTGTTCTAGTTCTTTTTATTAACGATGAACTCTCGTTAATAAAATATCACAGAAGGGACTGGCAGGGAACTAGAACAAGGACAGCATCAGGACGACAGGAGATTGGGAGAGGGAAGTGGGCGTGTGAAACGCGGCGCTGCTTCTGGGACAGAAACAATTCTGTCCCGATCTCCCTGGGGAATAATTTTCCCGTCTGAAAATCTCCTTACTAATAGGGATCTCAAGCCAGGATCCAACTGTTATTTAAGATCTTGGTTAGTAAACTGACATTAAACTGCCATTCCCAGTTTCAGAGTTAAGAAGGTAAGAATCTGGTTCTTGGAATAATCAACAAAATATTGCCTATAATAAAAAAGACTATTAAAATAAGCTGAGAGACATGAAAGAGTAGGTCTGCTCTCTTTGGCTTCATGACAGAGAAAGAGAGGACAGAGAGAGTGAGAACAGGGTGGGGGAAAAAAGAGAGAGAAAGAGGAATGTGGGAGAAAGAGACACCAAGACTAAGGATATCACTTTATAGGTGAGGAAACACCAGAGCAGACAAGATAAATAGGGATAAACCAAGGATCCCTAACTACCTGTCTGCAGCTCTGTTGCCTCAAAGTGGCACAGAGTAACATATGAAAACATGACTGCATAATTCTTCACTTCCAAGAGGCACTTCACTAGAATTACATTGCAAATACTGGAACATGACGGAAGGAAGGTCATCAAGGTGGAAAGTACACTCATTCCCAGTGTAATGAGCTATGGCTTAAGCTGGGCACCTTATGTTCAAATTGACCCTCTCCTAAATTAAAAACAACAACACAACAATGGCAAAAGACAGCCCCCCCCCGTGAAAGGGATAAGTTGCATACAAAGGCTGTCACTGATAGTGGGCAATGGAATGAATAGGGTGACCAACTTTTGGTGATGAGTGGTGTGATGTCACTCCAGCAAATTTTCATTGGTATAGGATTACATCTTTAATGGCAAGGCCATATTGTTTAATATTTTGATTGGCTTTGTATGTTTGTGTATCCATGCACTATCTAGGGAACTTAAACAGCAACAACAATAACAACAACAAAAATTATTCTAAAAAGATCCCAAGCACCACTGCTAAATTTACAGAAAATTGAAAGAACCATTACAGACATTTTATCAAAACAGACACACAAAGACACATATTTACTCCCACACAAATAAAAACCTTCTTTTATATAAAGAGATGCAAAAGCACATACATACCCCATTCTCCCCTCTTACAGGGACATACAAACATATACCTCCCTTTCTCACATGCACACAGATGTAACAACACACACATACCTCTCTCCTTCTCCCCCCTCTCTGACATAAATGCAAACACACACCTCAAGCCTGCAGGAGTTTCCTATCTAGCTTTTTGATGGTCCTCTCTCTCTCTCACACACACATTCATGCAGCCTTCACAGGTTCCTTCTATGCACCAACTTGCTTGCCCTTGACATCTGAATGTCAGACCTTCATAAATAGACAGGAGAAAGAGAAGGTCAATAAGGGAGCTGGGAAGATAAAAAAAAAAAAAAGCTTGAATAAGGGAGATCCTGGGAAATAAGGGAGAGTTGATCAGCCTATGCCCAGAGACATAGGACTTTTTCAGACGTGGGGAAAACGTGGCAAAAAACCATGTCCAAAATAAGGTCATAAGAATGGTACGATAGCAAAATTATCAGATGCCCGCATCATCACTTGTTCCCATTGCATGATGCAGGCATGAATAAAGCATCACTTTTTATTGCCAGAAAAAGCCATCAATAAAAAGTGACACCTTATTCATGCCTGTGCCATGTAGTGGGAATGGGTACATAATTATGTTGTCTGATAATTTTAGCCCTTTTGGCTATCTTCCCATCCTTATGATGCATTTTTTGATGCATCTGGTAAAGCCCATGCACTCCAGTTACCTACTGTGGGTAAATGTTTCCCCATCCTTCCTGTATAAACTCTTCCTGAGAACTATAATTTATATACTTTATCATTTCAAGCCCAGACTTAAATGGCTAAATGCTTTAGCGAGCTCTCAACAGTTTTATATTTGACCATATGTTATCCTGAACATGTCTAAAGTACAGGTGTGAGATTCTTATTCCTGGATAATCTGTCTGTACTGAAATACTTCACACTAAAAACACCTTTCACATCCTGGTTGTTAACAACACTTACTTATCAGGCAGATGTTCACTTTGTGGTTTGGAGGTGGGAGGGTGCTTCCTGACTGTATGGGGAGACCAAGATCAATCCATCCTTCACCTTCCTCAGCATGTACTGATTTTTAAGAATTATTTTTTAAGCAGGCTAAAGTAAAGAGAAAAACTAGATGGCTCACTTTAACTTTATATTTTGTTATGAATATGAAGCGTGGCAACTTTTCACAAAGTAAGAAAATGAAGTTTGAGTGGCAAACAGCTGCCTTGAAAAGCCTCTTGAGGAACAATCTTTTCCTCCTCACCTTTAATTAACAAAAAGAGAAAGTGTTTCTGAAGCAAGCATATTTTAAAGACCATATGGGTGGGGGGAACTTCTATTTACAGAGGTGAAAAGCTGTTGTAATGCTGGCTCTGTGGCAAAGTGGAAAAACAAAAAAAAAACTGCTTTTCAGAATAAAAGGCAACTCTTTTTGATGTAGTTACGGCACGCAAAGAAACCCAACTCCGTATCCACCTGCAACACCTGGTGCCCTGCAGACATGTTGGAACACTACTCCCATAATCTCTGAACATTGACCATACCAGCTGTGGTCAGTGAGAGTCTTAAACATTTAGAGGGTTCCTGTTTCATTGAGACTGCCCCACTCCTTCTGTGGCTATAAAAAGTGCCTTACAAAGTTGGACCAAAAGGTGCCTGTAGCTCCACATTCACTTTCCAATAGGAAACACCACCCATGCAATAATATATATCTTTATTATGTTTATTATATCCTATTTTTCCTATAAAGAACTCAATTCATCATAAATGGCCCTGTCCTTCTGTAGGTCCTCCTATAAGGTCCACTTTCCCTTCTTCTTTGATGGGCACAATGTCATCCAGTCACCTTCAAGACTGTTTGGGGAATTGAATTGGCATCTCTAGAGGCCTTAGCCTGACACTGTATCTCGCTGGTTCTCAAACATGGGTCCTCAAATGTTGATTAGACTACAACTCTCGTCAACTATGGCCATTGACCACCTAAGCCAGGCATATCTGAAGTTATAATTCAAAACCCCTCTGGGAATGCAAGTATGGCTTCTTTTTTTTAAGGCTCAAACTGGACATTATGGGGAGTTGAAATGTAGAGTTCAAAACAAACAAACATTTGGGAAGTTCAAAAGGGTAATGGTGTTATTTTAACACTGAATGCACATGAAATTACATATTAAGAGTCCCAGATGAGTTTGCATCATTCTCCAGATAAGTTGTACTGAAAGTTGTATACATGCTTATTTTCCTTCTGATTTGCATAGGTATCCAATCATTGGAGTAGCCCGTTTCAACAAAGTTAGCAAACACTGTAGATGTAAAGAACACTCACATATATTCTTGTTCTTGGTACAAATATTGTCTGGGGGCTTGTCTAGACAGGGAATTTACCCCATCTTACCCCTGTCTTAGAGACCTGCAGTCCAGATGATGCAAAGCATTGCCCCGTTTAGCCCCCACGTGCAGTCCTCACGACCTTTATTTCACACTACAGCTACATCTGCACTGCAGAAATAATCCAATTTGACACTGCTTTAGCTGCCATGGCTCAATGCTATAAAATGTTGGGATCTGTAGCTTTTTGTGGCATCAAAGCTTTCTGACAGAGAAGGCTAAGGTAACAAAACTACAAATTACAGCATTCCCAAGCATTGAGCCATGGCAGTTAAAGTGGTGTCAAACCGATCAGGAGGGAGGATGTTGTGAATGTGCCTAGAGCAGGGGTGAGGAACCTTTGGCCTTCTAGATGTTTTGGACTTCAATTCTCACAAGTCATAGCTAGCATGGCCAGTGGTGTGGAATTATGTGAATAATGTGTGTGTGTGGGGGGGGACACAACAGGGGTGGAGAGATGGTGTAAGTTCAGTGGGGTGATAGGATGGTCTGTGCCCTTCTCTAACATATTTTGGGTACAGTTGGTACAGGTCCTCAAGGTAGTACACAAAGCGTTTATGGAGTTGGTGTACATAAAGAAAGGGGGAAAACATTATCTCATTAATTAAAGTATCCGGTATATCCACACTACAGAATCCACACTTTAACTGCCATGGCTCCATCCTACAGAATCCTAGGACTTGTAGTTTGGAGAAGGACTTTAAATTCTTTGCTGGAGATATTTAGTGCCCTCTGCTTCTTGAACTACCAATAATAAGGGTCTGAGGTAGAGAATTCTAAGTCCCTCACAAAATAACAAAAGCTAGGATTCCATAGGCTGGAACCATGAAAGTTAAAATGGAATCAAAATGCTATAATTGTGTAATGTGGATATGCCCACTGTAAATAGAGATTATCAGACAGGAACGAAAAAAGTGTTCCTGTCCCACAATCTCCTGTCCTGTCCCAGTCCTTCCACAATCACCCTCACCACTACACGTACCTCCTCTCCCATAATTCCAGCAGCCCAGGAGTGGGCAGAGCTCTAACGGAGCTCCAGTCACTCCCTGGATTGAACTCCCATGGATTCTCGTGAGAAGACACGAGTGCAGAAATTCTAAAATAAAAATAAAAAGAACACCAAAAAAATTACAGCAAGCACAAAAACATACTTTAAAATGTTAAAGTAACCTGGGGAGGGCCGTAAAAAAGTGTGTCACTTACCTGGTTGTCCCAATCTCACCCAGAAGTGTTCTGGCAGTGACCTCCCATTGATCCTGGGATTTCGCCAGCATAACGGGACACCTTTTCACTAGAAGGAACATCCATGACAGGAATGGAATGGAGGATCTCTTGACAGCTTCTCCCATCAATAAAGAGCAGTGCTGGTGGAATACCAGCAGAACAGATGCATAATGAGTGGGGAACAACATCATCTGAAAAGGGAGCCATTTTGCGATCTCCTGGTATTCGTGTAACGGCACTTTTAACACACATGATAATCTCCTTTGAAGCAAGTAGCAATGATGTGAAGGTTCAGGAAGCAAGAACTGTTGAACTGTCCTATGATAGGCTAGCAGTGATTGGACAAGCCTCTGGGAGGGACAGAGAGAAAAGGGGGGAGGGAGGGGGAAGAGAGAGAGAGGCTTCAACCACCATTGGCTCTATTTCTACCTACATCTGGCTATTTACAGGTGGGGATGTGAGCAAAATAACAACAAAAAAGTTGGTGCTGATTATATTTTGTGAACAGAGTTTATAGTGACAATTATATTCCCACACTGTATAATCTGTAGTTCTTTATTTTTATTTAAAAAAAAAACGACATCCAAAAATTTTCAAAAACAAATCAAAACTCAACACACGCAAATGAACTCAACCCTGGGATGGGGGATTCCTGGCAGACAATGGACCATTAGCTAAATAGACACTAATCCTCTTTGCATATCTCCACCCCAAACTAGCCTTTCAAATACACAGATTTACATATCCTCCCCAACAGGGGCTCACAGTGTATAACCCCCCACACTTCTACCCAACCATTCTCTAAAGATGCCAGCCATAGATGCAGGAGAAACATCAGAAAGAAACTCTTCCAGAACATGGCCTCACAGGCCCAGAAATACCCACAGAAAACCTATGGATGTCAGCTGTGAAAGCCTTCGAGTTCACAAATCGTATGAAGCTGCTGCTATAGAATGTCATGCTCACCTCTTCCTCCTTATGTACATACTTCTAATATTAAATGTCATCAATAAGCATGGGTCTAAGGGCCAGGGTCCAGGTAGAACATGTCAATCTGACAAGGAAATGTCTGCCATTTGATCCCCCCCCCAAGAAAGCACTGTAACTATGGATAATCCCCCCCCCAGTGTGCTCCTTCCCTTTGACTCTGTCTGTTCCATTCACAAGTGCTTTGCCAGTTAAAATGTGCTGAGGTAGAAGACAAGAGACAGGAAAATGTCTCAGTTCTCTCCGACTCCTAGCTACATTTTTCTTTCCATTTTGTTTCATATTGAGTTTGGTGATTGTGTGTGCATCTTAAATTGGTACAATGTGTAGCAATTTATAGCTTAAAGAATAAATATGCAGCATGGCTTGCCACCCCATGAAAATATTCAGATCAGGTGCTTGTGAATGGTTAGTCTCACCCACGTGTCACCCTAAATAAGCATTGCCCTCCCTTTAGCCTCCTAGTGTTCATAGTGACTGCACTCTATTCACTACTTCCAGGATGTAAAACTCAACTCCTGGCTTCAAAACTGGCCCTTTCAGGGTCCTAATTTGGTCCTCTAGGGTTCCGCACATAGCCCCTTCGTCATGACACCACTGTTGAATTGTTTCTCAGGATTTGTATTCTTTTTTCCCACTCCTAAAAATGTATCTCCTCAAGCATGATTACTGGCAGTCACAGCTTTTATAGTACAAAAATGCTGCCACCGCTGCCACTACCACTGCCTCTGCTGCCACTACCACTGGCTCTTCTTCTTATTATTATTATTCATTATCCCACCCTTCTGTCGTCTGTCTTTAGCCTTGTCCCATTTCAAACTGGCTTCAGGACGGGATTTGGAGTTGAGACTGCCATGGTTGCCTTGACCGATGATCTGCATCTAAGCATCGACAGGGGTAATGTGTCCCTGTTGGTGCTTCTGGACCTCTCAGCGGCTTTCGATACGATAGATCATGGCATTCTCCTGGATCGCCTGAGAGGGTTAGGAATTGGAGGCACTGCGCTCCAGTGGTTCCGGTCCTTCCTCTCGGGCAGGTCCCAGAGGGTGCGGCTTGGGGACAGCTGCTCTAGCAGAAAGGAGCTTACTTGTGGTGTTCCACAGGGCGCCATCCTGTCCCCGATGTTGTTTAACATCTATATGAAGCCGCTGGGTGAGATTATTCGGGGTTATGGGGCTGGGTGTTATCAGTACGCTGATGACACCCAGATCTATTTCTCCTTGTCCCGATCATCGGCCTCGAATCCTAATGGCATCTCTCCTCTTAATGACTGTCTTAAAGCTGTAATGGGCTGGATGAGGAAAAACAGATTGAGATTAAATCCAGACAAAACGGAGGTGCTCAAGGTAGCGGCCCCGAAACCAGGAGTTGAGTTGCAACCTCCAGTCCTGGATGGGGTCACACTCCCCGTTAAGGACTGTGTTCGCAGTCTGGGGGTGCTCCTTGATTCATCGCTTCAGATGATGAGTCAAGTGAATGCGACGGTCAGGAGCACTTGTTATCAGCTTCGGCTGATACGCCAGCTGTGCCCTTTCCTGGAAGTAAGGGACCTTGAGACTGTGGTGCACGCGCTGGTAACCTCTCGTCTAGATTTCTGCAATGCGCTCTACATGGGGCTACCCTCGTGCTTGGTCCGGAAACTTCAGTTGGTACAAAATATGGCAGCCAGAGTGGTCTCAGGAACATCTCGGAGAGATCATATAACTCCAATACTAAAATCTCTCCACTGGCTGCCTATCAGTTTCCGGGCCCAGTATAAGGTGTTGGTTATTACCTTTAAAGCCCTAAATGGCTTGGGTCCAACTTATCTCCGGAACCGCCTCCTCCCATACAATCCTCCCCGCATACTCCGGTCCTCTGGGAGGAATCTGCTTCAGCCACAAAAATCTAGGCTGTCTGCAACCTCCCAGAGGGCCTTTTCAGTAATCGCCCCCAAATTGTGGAATGGCCTGCCGAATGAGATCCGTCAGCTGACGAGCTTGAGTAGCTTTAAAAAAGCACTAAAGACGGATCTCTTTCGGCAGGCCTTTCCTGATTAGATCCCGGCCTCAGGAACTCAGTCTCCTGGCTTTTTAAAAATTATGTATATATTTGTTTTTAATGTATTTTTTAGCTAGAAGGTTTTAATCTTATTGTGTTTAATGTCTTTTTATGTGGGAGGGTGGGGGTGGGTGGTGTTTTTAGTCATTATTATAATGTTTTAATTGTTGGAAGCCGCCCCGATTGTTTTTAGCAGAGGGGCGGGGTATAAATAAATTTTATTATTTTTTTATTATTTATTATTGTCAGTCACTCAGATGTGAAATCAGTCTCTGGGCTGAAACCTAAGAGAGATTCTCTACCTTTTCATGACATGATCCCTGATTATTTGGGGTCAGTTCCCCTGATTCTCCATTTGAGAAAACGTAAAATCCAGATGTGTTCTAGAACTGCCTCCAGCCTTAAGTAAGTGATAGGGTCAGATCCCCCCCCTTTGTACTCATTTCATTCCACTTTGAAGTATAATGATTATCTCAAAATTGTTTATAAGGGATTTTCTAGAGAACTCCAACAAAGCAAAGATACAAAAGCCCAAGGTATGAAACATCATCTGTACCACACTTGTGAATATTCTTCTTCTTTGTCCTTGAGGTACTTCAAGAGGATGCTAGTAGTGGACTGCATGTCACACTCATATCACTCCTGTTGTTTTTTCCCCAGAACAGTGGCATTTCCCAGCATGACTTGCTTGTGCTGTATGGTAACAAGCTATGAGGACTAGGAAGTCAAAGATAAACATGTTTCCTCTAACTCCTGTGTTGTAAAAGCCTGATCCAGGGCAAATCATACACTTCAGTCACCATATGTTGACAGGCAACTTGAAGGTGCACGTGCACACACACAGAGTTCTGTGGCACATCAATGTTAATAACAGCCTGAGGGAAATAATACACCAGGAACATTCAGTATCTTAAGACCCCACACTACACCTTGAAGTGTACTACCAAAGAACCAGAAAAGCTATATGTGAAGAAGTACAATTTTGAAGACAAAGCAAAATAGCAATAATGCGTAAGAGGTGAATAATGTGGTTAACAGTTCTCAAGCCCAATGAGAAATGGTTGAGTCAGTTTGGCATGTTCAGTCTGGAGAAGAGAATATTGAGAAGTGATAAAGTAGCTGTCTTTCAATACCTGAAGGGCTGTCACATTGTGTGGAAGATGTGAGAGCTTATTTCGTGCTGCCTCACAGGGGAGGACTCAAAGCAATGGTTCCAAATTATAGGATTTGCTTCGCCTCCAGTATGGCATAGCATTGTGGGCAGGGAGATGTCTTTCCTGGCCTCCATGTGACATAAGGCCTGTAACTGTGTCATGGTGCCTTGCATCATGACAGAGGGTATTGGAGTGAAGTCATAGGATTTGCTGCCCCCTCCTTTGCCTGATTTCATTTGTGGAGCTAGTGTGCAAGCATATGAGCAAGTAGGATACAGCAGTGGTAAGTGTTTGAACAGAGATCAAGTGAGACAAGAGCAGTGAATGGTTTGAAGACTGACTGGCTGGCTGGGGCGGGCGAGTGTCACACTGTGGCAAGGATCAACAGGTGTCATTGCTGCACAGTGTACCATCTGCACGAATCCCATCAGCTTCTCTAGGAAAAGCTGGGGAGGATGTCAAGGCAAGATGACTAGATCAGCTGCTCCCACGCTAGGCTACTGTCCCCTTCTTGCAACCCTCAGGGGTTAAAGGATAAATGGTTAAGAATTAAATAAAGTGGCCCATTTTCAAACCAATCTCTGTCTTTTGTCTCTTTATCCCCCTAGTTGACCAGGAAAGAAAATTCTGACTAAACTAGGAAATTCTGACTAAATTAGGAAGAATGTCCTGACAGTAAGAGTTGTGTGACAGGATGGTCTATTTCAAAGGTGGACTCTCCTTCATTGTGGTTTTTAAGAGGAGGCTGACTAACTGTCTGCCCGGGACACTTTAGGTTAGTATTCCTACATGGGCAGAATGTTAAACTGCAATTACTGTTGGGAGTTCTTTCCAAGTCTATCATTCCATAACTCTATAATTCTATGATTATAAATCAATCAAGCCTCATGTGTAGCATCTTAAATCTGGGAGTCAAATGATAAAGGCAGCATGAATGGATGCAATGAGCTCTGTTAAAGTTTGGATGCATTATGTCAGTGGTCCAGTACATGGATTTTTGATGGTTCCTCCCAAATTCTGAAATAAAATAGCAAGCCCAGCATTTAAAGTTTTTCTTATTTTTTTTTTAAAGTCCACCTAGTTACAGCAAACAGAACTGTAACTAACCTCCTCTGTTTGCTCCACACACATATCAGATTGAGACTGTTATAAATCAGACAGGCATTTGCACATGTACATTCAAAGCACCATATTCTAGATAATTGTTGTTCAGCTCTCCTTTTCCTCTTGACATTGAGAATGCCAAGTCTCATTATAGAACATGAGCTGAACAGCATAATTCAATTGGCAGTCTGTAGAATGGTAACGTATCTATTTTCTCCCTCTGAGAATTGCTATTTATCTTAAGGCAAGGAGTCATTCTTAAAATGCTTCAGACTACTTGCAATAGATCCACTACATTGACTTCTGTTTGGAAAGGAGGGAGGAGGAAATGGAGGAGCAGTAGTAGATGATAAAGCAAGTGAGTGGTGGCCATATTGTACCCACCTTCCATGATGCGGCAGCTAAAAAGGCCAATGCAATTTTGGGCTGCATCAATAGAAGTATAGTGTCTAGATCAAGGGAAATAATAGTGCCGCTTTATTCTGCTTTGGTCAGACCTCACCTAGAATACTGTGCCCAGTTCTGGGCACCACAATTCAAAAAGGATATTGACAAATTGGAGCATGTCCAGAGAAGGGCAACGAAAATGGTGAAAGGTCTGGAAACCATGCCTTATGAGGAGAGACTTAGGGAGCTGGGTATGTTTAGCCTGGCAAAAAGACGGTTAAGGTGCAATATGATAGCCTTGTTTAAGTATCTGAAGGGGTGTCACATTGAGGAAGGAGCAGGCTTGTTTTCTGCTGCTCCAGAGACTGGAACATGGAGCAATGGATGCAAGCTCCAGGAACAGAGATTCCACCTCAACATTAGGAGGAACTTTGTGACAGTAAGAGCTGTTTGGCAGTGGAACACACTCCCTCGGAGCGTGGTGGGGTCTCCTTCCTTGGAGGTCTTTAAACAGTGGCTGGATGGCCATCTGTTGGGGATGCTTTGACCGTGATTTCCTGTGTGGCAGGGGGTTGGACTGGATGGCCCTCATGGTCTCTTCCAACTCTACAATTCTATGATTCTATGATGCTGGTAAAACCTCAGGGATTCAAAGCTGTGCATTTAAGAGTAATGCTACGTGGTCATCCACCAAATGAATCTGCCATATTTTGTCAACCGTGCATTTGAATTATTTTAAATTCTAGTTATTTCTTGAGGCCATGATATTGAAAACACAGCTGCGCTGGGCAGGGCACATTTCTAGGATGGAGGACCATCACCTCCCCAAAATAATACTCTAGGGTGAACTCGGCACGGGTCAGCAGAAGAGGGGCACTCCAAAAAAGCAATAGAAGGACTCCCTGAAACAACATCTCAGGTTCGGCCAAATTGATCGCTAAGAATGGTCCACCCTGGCCTCACATTGAGAGGCATGGAGACGCACTATCCACAATGCTGCAACCTTATTTGAGAACTCACGCTGAACAAGTCTTGAAGAGAAACGACAACCCAGAAAGAATCACAACCCGGAAACATCACTCAAGGAGACCTTCTGCTGTGCTTTCTGCAACTGGACTTGTTTATCTCAGATTGGCCTTTTTAGTCATCAGCACGCTTGTACAAAGCACGGGATGAGTCCTTCCTGAATCTTCATTTGCGAAGAAAAGCCAGAGAGAGAGAGATGAAGAAATGAGTGAAGTTGGATACATTCTGATCAAAAATCAACTGAGTGTTTGAATCTGTTTTCCATCTCAAGTCTTGGCTCTGAAGCATGTGAATAGTGCATGACTGAGCATGTTCACAATGACTTAGGAGATTATCAGATGCAGCTAATGTGGCACCAAAATAATGACAGCAGAACACAAAGGGATGCCAATATCACACCACGTCATCCTTTTGAGTTCCACTGTCATTCTTGTGGTGTTTCTTTCTGTTGACAGGCTGAATCATGAATAGATCGCCCATCCCATTTTGGTGCTGGCATTGCTGGCATGTGAAACCTTGAGGCATTTGACTCAGGTGAATGCAGCATCAATGGCCAGTCTGGCATGAACACTTCCAGGTGAAATTGTGACACATCCAGGTAAGTGAATTTCTGTGTGATAAAGTCTAGCAGGATTTCAAATGAAGAAGTGAACAGGGCTCCATTCACTTCCTCTTCATTGCCAGGGAAGCCTTCTGCCAGGAGAGAAACTAAGTGTGGTGGGGGGCATTATTTTCCCAGCATAAACATGGATTTTTTTAATGCCATCAAAATAGTGTTTACAGGGGGTCGTCTAATAAAGTCCTAAGCCTGTACACAACCAGCCTGCATCCCCAAAGGATCCAAGGAAAAATAAAAATACAAATGAATTCCAATAATGTTTGAATCCCAGAACCTGTTTCTGCTCCTTAGTGCTGTTATTCAGTTCCCATTTCCCAGTTACAGCTTAACCAATGAATCAAACACCTCAAAAGCACAGACATACATTCCAATCCAGCCCGCCAGAGGCACGGAGTCCTCAAATCCAACTATATCCACAAAGCAAAAAAGCATATGGGTGTGTGGAGAGATCTAAATTAGGGGAATAGATTTTTTATATATATACATTTGGGAAACAAAATCTGTACTGTGTATTTATCCCTATAAATTCATTTCCGCTTAACAGCACTTGTTCATGTGAAGAAGACAGATATCTGAAATGTATGAGTGAAATCATTCTCTTAGGAGAAACTTTTCAGTTATGTTGAGCTTTGCACAAATTGATTTGTAAATAAACTCCACTTGTTAAAATCAACCATATGAGAAACACAGCTGGCAGAACTCAAAATAGTAACAGTATCCCATGGAGAATACTCTCTTAAATCAGTTCATTCTTCCCTCATGTGATAAAAGTATCTTTCAGTCTACATCTTTGCTAATGTTATTAAATAGCTGGGGAAGCTTTTACTCAAATATTGTTTATAACCATCATATTTTATTTTCATTTCTTTTCTTTTCCTTCTTTTTAGAAAGAAGAGTCAGAATCTCTGTAGTAGATGAATAACTCTGTAATGGGCTAGATGCAGGCACAGTTGGGTTGCAGTTGAAATACATAGGCTGAGATTCTGTTCAACTCTGGTGATATAGTGGGATTGTCTGCTTCAATTGTGCCACAAGTGGGGATTATCCTCCGGAAAATATAACTTTTGTTTGCACAGTGAGGTTATGGATAGCTCAGTTTCTGTGCACCAAAATATCCAACTGCTGCACGGTCAACATGGCTATCTCTGAATGTGTTTCCTGGATTTGAAAATACCTCATTTTGCCACAACAAGGGGAAACACAAACAAGAGGGAAATATGAACTGGGACTAAACTCTCTGAGGCTTACCCCCATATCCACTGATTAAGTATTCACAGTTTCACTTATCCACATCTGAAAAAAATATGTTCTCTCTAGGCATTTCTAGGTCTTCCAATGTGGTTATACGGTCAATTTCTGGCATTTGTCTAATTGAAAACAATTGGGTTCCCTATTAACCATGGTTTCAGGTATCCATGTGGGTCTTGGAATGTATCCCCCTTGGATGGGGAGGGATCAACCTGTACAATTGGTTAGTTTTACTTATACAGCAAGTAAAAGTTGTTTCCAGATGCAGCAGTATAGAGACACCTTGAAAAATCCAATGATCTCTGCTCAGAAAGCAGCCCTTGGCTTCACAAAGGAGCAGAGACATCCTGGATACCAGAGAGGTTGCCTCACTGCTGCAAAACAATTTAAAATTTTTACTTTGTCTCAGTTCCACATGGACAAGATGTAGGAGTGGCCTCTGCTTGCATGAGATCCCTCACCTGAACAACAACACAGGAAATATCTGAAACAACATGTAGGCCTATGACTTCAATATTATCATTTTCTTTATTTATTTTTAACATCTTTTGCCTGATGAAGAAGCCAGCAGAGCTTCGAAAGCGTGCATCATGTGTTTTGCATTTTGGTTAGCCAATAAATGCAAAATTTTTTGTGGATTTGTTTTGCTCAAACTATGGCTTGTGGTATGAGCAGTAGCATCCTGGCCATGGAGTGCAGATCTCACAGCAAAATCTTATTAGTCTTCCAACCCAATTCTGTGGGTTGTGTCTAGACTTAGTTATGGTCAAAATAGGCCCTCTGAAATCACTATCCTAAATCCAGTTGTTGGTTCCAAGTAAAATAGACCATTAATCAATGAGATTTATATAAGTATGAATTTATCATTTAGTGGTTGATTCAGTGTGTCTATACAGTTGGGACTACAGCTGGGTTTAGGCCAATGGGGCTTAGTTTATTTAAGGCAACTTAGTCCTGTTGTCTAAGGAATGGAATCATGAAAAAGGTATGTAGCTTGGGAGTGCTCCTGAATCAATCCCTGTAACTGGAGGCCCAAGTGGACTCTGTGGCTTGAAGTGCTCGGCTTCAACTGGTGCACCAGCTATGGCCTTTCCTCGATAAAGATAAACCTAGCCACATTAATCCAAACTCCTGATAAGACTACTTTAATGTGTTCTATGTGGGGCTGCCCTTGAACAAGATTTGGAAGCAGCTAGTGAAAAATGCATCAGCTCGACTGATAGCTGACTGGAATATCATATAGACAGCATATGCCAGTCCTAAAAGAATTGCACTGGCTTGCAATAGATTTCTGGTCTGAATTAAAGCTGTCTGTCATAACATTTAAAGCTCTAAATGGCTTGAGACCTCAATACTTGAGGAAGTGACTCTCCCCATATGTACTACTGAGGATTAAGAACTGCTGTGGGGGTGTAGTTTTCCATGTGAGGTCAATACGTTGTGTTGGGACATGGGAAAGGGCCTTCTCAGCCACGACACCCAAACTGGGGAATGGTCTGTCCTGGAGACCTGACTGGTACCAACACTCATGCCATGTAGGCACCAGATTAAAACTTGGTTATTCACCAAAGCCTTTGGGCCTCATTAATTCAACCCAAACACTGTTTTATATATAGTTTTAAAAATGTTTAATATTTTAAAATCTGTTTTAACTCATTATATTGTTTAGTATGTGTCATGATGGAGTTCCATCATGTGGCCACAAGGTGCAACTCCCATCATTCTGCTAGAGAACTATAACTCCCTTTGTCTATAAACAGATTGTCTTGCCAGCATAGTATCAGGTAAGAAAAGGGTTAATGGGGAAGGTCTCAAGCACCACCTTCACAGAGCTAATGAGATGACATCATTACCATAACACCATGTGACTGGACTGACCAATTACAGCTTTAAGCCCGGGAAATCTGGAGATGATTTAACTGCTTTTGTTTTGAAACCAGTGTGAGAGAGTTTGGTGAAAGATTTTGGGAGATGTGAGAAAACAAAGACTGCTATGCTGGTAGAGCAAGGCCATTCCATCTCTGGCTTTTGCTCCCAGCTGCCTGGATAACATCTCAAGGCAACAAACTGCAAGTATTTAGTAGAGATTAGGGCCTGTTTAGTTGCATTAGGGAATTCTTTTTAATTTCTTTACTTTGGTTGAATGTAGCTAAATTAGGAACCAGATGTAACCTGAGTAATGTAATGCTTTGATCTTGATACTCTGTATTGCCATCACTTTAAGCCTGCCTGCCTGAGGTAGGGGAAAATCCTGCCTCATGTGAGATTACATGACTACTTCTCTTGAATAAAGTAAGTTGATTTATCTTCCTATACTGATGCTTACCACGTGCCTTACTCTTGACTATGCTACTGTGAACCTCCTCTGGGGTTAGGAGGAGGGACTTAGTTGATCCTATAGTGGCAAGGAGTGCCACTGATTAATATAGACTATGCACAACTTCCCACTGCGTTGTGCGTGAAAAAGGGGGCGGGTCCCAAGGGGAAAGAAGCCCCCCCCCCCAGTTTGACCCAGTGGTGGTGGCAGCTACTGGATGGTTTGGGGGGCTGAAAGGAGCATCCTTGGGTGAGAATACTCAGGACTAACCCTGTAGAGAGAGTTAACCTGGGGCTCCTGGGAAGTGAACTCAGGTTTGAGCCCGTGACAGTATGTTTTTAGATTATTTAAATAATCTTACTCTTTTTAACCTGTTTTAATGCTATTTGTAAGGAGCCTTAAGATCTCTTAATATAGCGTTGGGCATCTCTCTCACACACACATCTGTCTATATGTCTATCTAAATAAATAAAACAGACCAGTAATGGGCTGGTCCATCTCAGAGCTTGGGAAATTACTTTCAGAAAGTAAGTGTAAAGAGTTACATTTTCTTCCTTCTCAATCTTTAGTGCTTGGAGTTGCTGTGAAACTTATTCTGGAGGGTTTCCCAATCCATTGGAGCAAATTTTGGGATGTATGGGGCAGCAATGGGAAGGAAAAATTATCCCTCTCACTTTCACTTGATCTGCTGTTCCACTAGCATAGTATACTACCAACAATTTCCCATAATTTCAGCACTGAGTCATGTCCATAGGTCCAAGGCTCTCTGAAAATATTTAGTTGGCTATTAGAGCAACATTTAAAAAAAAGTAATTTACTTCTCCCATTTCTTGTTACTTTTTAGTAGAAGTAAATTGTTACTTTTTTCATGTCTTACAAATATATAAATGTGCTCTCCTTCTGTCCACTTCATCATCACTTCAGTGCCAACAATGGTGCAGGAAACAACAGCATAAGGCACATTACAAGCCAGCATTTGAACCATGTGTAACCAGAACTTGGAAGGGTAACTTTTTTTGGACTAGCAACTCTTAGAATCATCCCAACAACATGGCCAGGGGGTTATGCTGGCTAAGGAATTCTGGGAGTTGTAGTCCAAACAAGTAACAGTTTCCATGTTCTTTCCATAAGTTTTTAAAATAGTTGCAATTGCATTACAAAAGAAATGAAGTGATCCCTTCTTAAAGTTATTATACAATGGAAAGGAGAAGCCAGGCATAGTCAGACACGCATTCTTGACTTTAGGAGAGCTGATTTCAATAAACTCAGGGTAATACTGGGGATGATCCCATGGTCAAGAATACTAAAAGAGAAGGGACCTCAAGACGGATGGGACTTTCTCAAAAGGGAGATACTGAAGGCACAATTTCAAACAGTACCATTGAGGAAGAAAAATGGGAGGTGTCTCAAGAAACCAGGATGGATGACTAAAGAACTTTCAATGGAGCTAAGTTTTAAACGGAACATGTATAGGAAATGGAAAGGGGGGGAAATCACCAAAGAAGAATTCAAACAGATAGCGAACACGTGTAGGAGTAAAGTCAGAAAAGCTAAAGCGCAGAATGAGCTCAGGCTTGCTAGGGAGGTTAAGAACAATAAAAAGGGTTTTTTTGGGTATGTCCGCAGCAAAAGGAGGAAGAAGGAAATGATAGGGCCGCTACGTGGAGAAGATGGCAAAATGCTAACAGGGGACAGAGAAAAGGCAGAATTACTCAACACCTTCTTTGCCTCAGTGTTTTCAGAAAAGGAAAAGGAGGACCAACCTGAGGAGAATGGAACAGAGGACACAATAGGGGAAATCCAGCTCAAAATAAGTAAAGAGGTAGTACAGGAATACCTTCTTAATCTAAATGAATTTAAATCTCCAGGACCAGATGAACTACATCCAAGAGTATTAAAAGAGCTGGCAAATATAATCTCAGAGCCATTGGCAATAATATTTGAGAACTCCTGGAGAACAGGAGAAGTCCCAGCAGACTGGAGGAGGGCAAACGTTGTTCCCATCTTCAAAAAGGGGAAAAAAGAGGATCCCAACAACTATCGTCCAGTTAGTCTGACATCAATACCAGGGAAGATTCTAGAACAGATCATTAAACAGAGAGTCTGTGAACATTTAGAAGGCAATGCCATAATCACAAAAAGTCAGCATGGGTTTCAGAGAAACAAGTCATGCCAGACTAATCTGATCTCTTTTTTTGATAAAGTTACCAGCTTGGTAGATGAAGGGAATGCTGTGGACATTGCATACCTTGATTTCAGTAAGGCCTTTGACAAGGTTCCCCATGACATTCTTGCAAACAAGCTTGTAGAATGTGGGCTAGACAAGTTAACTGTTCAATGGATTTGTAATTGGTTGACCGGCCGAACCCAAAGGGTGCTCAGCAGTGGCTCCTCTTCGTCTTGGAAAGATGTGACCAGTGGGGTGCCACAGGGTTCTGTCCTGGGCCCAGTGCTATTCAACATCTTTATCAATGACTTAGATGAGGGAATTAGGGGCATACTTATCAAATTTGCAGATGACACCAAATTGGGAGGAGTAGCTAATACCCTAGAGGACAGGATCAAAATTCAGAATGACCTGGATAGACTGGAGAGCTGGGCCAAAGCTAACAAAATGAAATTCAATACGGAGAAATGTAAAGTACTGCATTTAGGGCGGAAAAATGAAATGCATAAATATAGGATGGGAGAGACCTGGCTGAATGAGACTACGTGCGAAAGGGATCTAGGAGTCCTAGTAGACCACAAGTTGAACATGAGCCAACAGTGTGATGCGGCAGCTAAAAAGGCCAATGCAATTTTGGGCTGTATCAATAGAAGTATAGTGTCTAGATCAAGGGAAGTAATAGTGCCACTCTATTCTGCCTTGGTCAGACCTCACTTAGAATACTGTGTCCAGTTCTGGGCACCACAATTCAGAAAGGATATTGACAAATTGGAGCGTGTCCAGAGAAGGGCAACTAAAATGGTGAAAGGTCTGGAAACAATGCCTTATGAGGAGAGACTTAGGGAGCTGGGTATGTTTAGCCTGGAAAAAAGACGGTTTAGAGGCGATATGATAGCCCTGTTCAAGTATTTGAAGGGATGTCATGCTGAGGATGGAGCAGGCTTGTTTTCTGCTGCTCCAGAGACTGGAACACGGAGCAATGGGTGCAAGCTCCAGGAACAGAGATTCCACCTCAACATGAGGAGGAACTTTTTGACAGTAAGAGCTGTTCGGCAGTGGAACACACTCCCTCGGAGCGTGGTGGGGTCTCCTTCCTTGGAGGTCTTTAAACAGAGGCTGGATGGCCATCTGTCGGGGATGCTTTGATTGTGATTTCCTGCATGGCAGGGGGGTTGGACTGGATGGCCCTCGTGGTCTCTTCCAACTCTGCAATTCTATGATTCTATGATTCTATGATTCTATAAAGTATACTCATTGACTAATGTGGTCATTCTTTTGCTACTGGAAAGGGGAACTAATTACATGTAACTAATTATTTATAAGCAAATAATTGCTTCCACATTCTGATCCATCTATTCCCAGCTCCTGGCACTTCAGTCCTTCATCTATGCAAAGCTAAGATCACTGGTAAGTGCTTGCTGTGCCTTCCCTGCATAATTCAGCAAATGTGTTCAAGACCTCTATCTCAGAATAATTCAGAAAAAAAAATTGCATCACTTTAAAAGCCATAAGTGGTATTTTATTGCATTTCTTCCATACAGGACCTTAAGCTGCTTTAAAAAAAAAAAAGCACCTTGTTTTTTCATTCATTCAGTGATTTCATTCATTTGGATGGATGGTATGCATGCAAGAGAGTGAAAAATAAAAATTGGGAAATTTATGCTGTTAGATTGTTCATGTGGCATGATCTTCTATCCTGTCAGCTCTTCAAACCCAGCATTTTGACTAAATTCCTTTCTTTTCTTTAAAAAAAAAGAAGAGAGAGAGAGCATATACCACATGCTATTTGAACACATTTTGCTTCAGGCTGGGAGTTTCTGGACTGTAAAGGATCCAGGAGACAGAGACAAATGAGTTTTTTCCTTCAGCAATGGATAATGTATTTGGAACAGATGTTTTTCAGATATCTAAATTATCCTCCTTACAGGAATATTTTCCAACAGGGCAATTTTTGTTTCTCATAAGGACTCAGTAAGTCAGTGATCTACTTATGTGACGTAATCTTTAAGATCTTTTGAATTAAGATAGACATGATTTCTATTTTTTTTATATACAGAAGTAAGGCACACAACAAATATCACACTACAAAAGGGAAAGCAACCATTCATGATGGAGACCCCCCCAAGAAGAGAGAAAGGGAGAATTTCATTTGGCTCCCATTTGTTCACAATCAACAGGTGAACAAAACACATATATTCTTGGATACTTTCACTTCCCAAAACTTAGTGATGAAGTTCTTTGAAAAACAAAAGAACCAAAAAATACATATAGTAATGGTACAGTATTTGAGCATTGGACTATGACTATGGAGACCAGGGTTCAAATCTCTGCTCACCCATGGAAACCCACCTTGGACAAGTCACATTATCTCAGCCTCAGGAGAAGACAAAAGAAAACCCCCTCTTGTGAGTGGTTTCTAGGGGTCCCTTTCTCCTACTTCTGCCTGAGTAGGTTGAGATCCTTAGAGACCATCTATACTCCCACCACCCATTGACTTTAATCCTCTTCAGTGTAACTCAATGGGAAGTTATGGGGTTCAACTTGTACTTTCCACTTTGTTGCTTCAGAGCTTACCCCCACCCCTGTGGGGGAGTGAGAATGAGCAGGCATGTGACAGAGAGTGTGGTAGAGAGTTTTAAGGAAGTTTACTCTAAGCAGAATCTACATAGCAAAAGGGTATCTCTTCACATGAAAGCCATTCCCTTCAGGCACATTTGGAGTTACAAAGTTACAGATAGTCTAAGGACTGTATAAGACCAGGTAAATATGGCATCATAATGATGCCTAAAGAACATGAAAGGGTGTGCATATCAGATGACATCCTCCTTTCACGATCATATATTGTGAAAAAGTGATTCAATTTTATTGATGGCCCAAGCCGTCAATAGATCTCTCATGATGCTTTTTTGCCAGCATTGCTAGCATTTGAAACTTCATGCCATTGTGCTCATGGGAATACAGCATCAATGACAGAACACTTCTGGGTGAGATCACGACTGCCAGGTAGGGGACGCTCTTTTTATGAAACTCCCCAATTTACCTGTATTTTTAAAGTTGTTTCTGTGCTTTTGTATATGTTTTGTGTCTGTATTTTGCTCAATTTTTAAAATGTGCCACGCTTGCATCTTCTCGCGAGAATCGGTGATATTTGGAACCCGGAAGTACACAGAGCTCCATTACTGTTAGGGCTGCCTTTGTGATGCTGCTAAAGGTAGGTCTGGTGGAGGGGATTGTTTTGCCGGCATAAAAATGCCACAAAATATGCCGGGGGAAAAAGGTTAATGGGGGGTAACCTGATAAAGTCCTAAGTCATTCTAACCAAGTTTAAAAACAAAAATATAAGTCATAACACACTCTGTCTAAACACACTCGTACTCTGCTCATGAGGATATGCAGTTCTGAGTCTCTGGATGTTCATTGTCTGGGAGCCTGGGCTCTTCTCTCAGTGTCTACCAAGCACTCCTTTACCTGGATGTGAGCCCCCCCCCTCCAGCTGTTGTCTCTGTTTGTTCTTCTCTCTTGCCTCATGGCCCTTGAGACACTATTTATAACCTCTTCACAAAAGTATCTCACTGGTCATCTTCATTGGTCAGCTATATCTTATGACCTGTGACTCCTTCATGACACTGACCCCCAATAAACTGAAACATAACCCGATACATCCTTAATCTTTTCTTCACCTGGTGAAAGATCCTACCCCTTAGCTGTGTTAGCCAGATAATGGAAGAGCCCATTATCACATCCCCCCCCCCCAAAACTTAGATGTCTTGGGAACAGCTAGAGACTAGAACCACATTGGTTGTGATTTCATCCTGTAATCTAGAACAGAACAGATTTAAAACATTCATTCATGCAAACACATAATAGTACACAATACTGTCAATTAGCAGATATATTAAGCACTCAGTAAAGACAAGTTGGCACTATTTGGCCATGATTGTCAGTTCAGCATCCCAAATATATTGGAAGATGATCTCACAGTGTTTCAGATGGTTCCTTTTGGTGGTCTCTTGCAGGAAATTCCCCAGGCTGTCCACAGCAGGTCACTGGAGTGGACCCTCAATGGTGAGAAGCCTTTCAACCAAGTGTCATGGCCCAACAGGCCCCTGTTTATCACAAATCTGGACCACTTTGGCACTGGAGAAGGCTGGGCTTCTTCCTCTGCCATCTTCACTGCAGCTTGAAGGCTCTGGTCTGCTTCCTGCTCCTTTTGGAACTGCTGTTGCTCCACTTGAGCCAGCTGCTGTTCCTGGTGTGGGAGATGTGCATCAGAAACTTATAGCATCATGGCAGAAGGTGATTTCTGTTCTAAAACTGAAGCTATCATTGCAGACATGCAAAGTTGCCCCTCTTCTCCCCTTGACTTGCCAGCAAGGGTCTCCCCAGTTTCTGCTCCTTTGGCCTCTGTTGACACTGGAGTGTCCACTGGGGCTTGGTTTGCTGTTGCATTACTGATTGAGTCTGGCATCTTCATTGCTAGTATCTCTTCTGCTGTGATAGCCTCTTGTTGCAATTCTGCCACATTGTCCAGCACCTGACTCTGCTTGGTGCTGACCACAGATTCTCTCGCCCTCTGTGTAGTGCTGAGTCAGTTGATTTAGGCTGTTGAGCATGATGAAGCACAGATGGGCATTCCACCTGATATTGAGTTGCTGCCAGGCTTCTGACAACATGCTCTCCTTCCCTTGAGACATCTACCCCTTTGGCCATCATTGGCTCTGGGCTGTTAGCCAGGACTCACATCACTGTTGCTTCACAAGGTAAAGTAGGACTCAATGCCACTGCCATTGGCTGTGCTGCCTTGGCTCCTTGCTGAGTGTCAGCCATTTTCTGAAGTAATGGTACCAACTGGTTGACAACAGGGGAATCTTCTTCCCCCTTGGCCAATGCCATGACGAACTCAGCAGGCAGCTCTGACTAGAGCTGAAATATTGGCAGGGCTCCAAGCTGGGATGTAGATTGGCACTCCTGTAGGCCATTTTCACACCTCTGAACAAATCTTGCCAAGAAAACTGTGACAGGGTTGCCATGAGTCAGAAATAATGTGAAGGCACAGAACAACAACAACAGAAACATTCAAACAAAATGCATCTAATCACAATACAAAATTATGAAATCTAGTCCTAATATAGTAAGAGTTTTATATAGAGACTGTTTGCAAAAATTGCATACAAAAATGGGTTTATTAATAAAGATTGTTTTAGCTATTTTGTGTTAACTGCTTTGTGTCCCACCTGGAAGAAAAGGAGGATATAAATTAAATAAATATATAAGAAATATACTGAGATAAATGCACACAAAATGCCCATGAATGTTTGTATAGATTTTATTTTTTAAAAAATTAAATTGATACAGATACAAGATGGAACAAACTAATATTTACAAAAATTTAAAACTGAGATAGAGCAAAAGTTACAGATTCATGGACCACATCTATGAAGGGATAGGAGAGGAGGCTAAATGTATGTTCCACTGGCAAAGGTAGCTGTTGAAAATTGATAAACTGATGGCAGGCAACAGAGCATAAATGTAATGTTACATCCTCAAAGAGCTCACTGTAGACCACCTATCCCTATATATACCTGCCTGAGGAATTTGTTCTGCAGGAAAGGTTCTCTTCTGCACCCCACCCCCAGTAGATACAATACACTGTCAGTGAGGGAGAGGACCTTCTTGGTTGTGGCACCTTAGCTGTGGAATGCCCTCCACTTAGAGGCCCAATTTGCACCAACACTGGTCTTAGTCTGGTGCCAAACAAAAACATTGCTTTTTAGGAAGCCTTTGGAGCCCAACAGATTTTGTGTAAATCTGCACATGATTTATCATTCTTAATCGTTTTAAACTGTTTTAATTGTCAGTTTTAAAAATATGCTTGTAGTCTGTTTCAGTTATTTATTACTGTCTTACATTGTTCAAATTGGCTGAATGGATTTTATTGTATGCCACCTTAAGATCATATGATGTGCGTGTGTGTTTGCATGTATGCGTGAACCTTCAAGTTGCCTGTTGGCTTATGGCAATCCCATGAATTTCTTTGGATTTTTTTAAGGCAAGGAATCCTGAGAAATGGTTTTGCCAGTTTCTTCCTCTGAAATATAGCCTACAATGCCTGGTACTCATTGGTGGTCTTCCATCAAGGTACTAAACAGCTGACCCTGCTTATCTTCCCAAATCAGAAAGGATCTAGTGCCTTTAGGGTATTTAGGTCCTCAAGAATTGAATATAGCTATTGGATTTAGGCCAGAGTGTAAGAAATCATGCAGTGTGTAAGAAATCATGCAGACTTCCTGATATGGTTGGACTGCTGCTCCCAGCATTCCTCACCATTGACTATGGCAGGAGAGGTCTGCTGGGACCTGAAATCAAATCACATTTGGAGGGCTGCCAAATTCCCATCCTTGATGCAAACACTTGAGAAATGTTTAAAAATCACTGTAAACATTTTTAAATGTCATGCAAAACATACCTAAAATCAACGGGATACACATCATTTCATGTGTCCATTAATGTTTTAATTTAAAACTGCATGCAAAAATGTAGTTATATTATTTTCTAGTGTAGAATGGAATCTGAATGGGGAAAAAGCGTCATCCATGCAAACAGATCTACTCATCCCTAACATTGATCATGAAAATCTGATATTCATCTCATGTACAAAATTCAATTCAATTAATATTTAATTCAATTAAATATGCTCTTCGCTTGCACTCAGCACCAGAATTAACAGAAGAGTCCCTCAACAAGATATTTCAATAATATTTGATGAGTTTGTCTGCAAAATGCTATTTTTGGAGCCCTGGTTTTTCTCCATTGAGAATATGATGCAGAGATTATAACATATAATAATATAGTTGGCATAGTCATATCCATGTTATCTATTTTGCTATTTTTGAAATGCTTGTTTGTTTTTGGGCTTCTATTGTGTTGTTCAACTAGGGAAATGTAATACTTATTAGATGGTAACCTTATGTTTTTGTAAATTATATATGTGGGTTATTTAATATCACGTATAACTCTGATTAAAAGTCAAAACAAAGGAAAATACTTAAAAATCTCTTTCTTTGATGACACTTTCATGCAGTTTTTCCCCACTTAAATTTCTGTTTCACATTACAGATCTGTATATAGTTTGAATAAATAGTAACTGTGTGTTATTTTCACGGGTATCACCTTCTGCTAACATTACTCATGCTGTAATTTATTTACTTTCTAGCTTTGGAAAAAAATAGAGAAGAGAAAACAAACATTACATATTTTTTAATTTATATAATCCATTTATGTATGGTGATCAAGGCCATTTTTCACAGAGGCCACACCAGGCAGTACTATATGATCTAACGCTGAGGAGTTGGTATCCTAGATAAAATGTTATCATGACTTACATTACTAATATTCTTAAAGCTTAAAACATCTGCTTGGGGTAAGAGGCTAGATCATTTAGAAATAAACTAATTTCTTTTAGAACTTTGATCATCATGTGTGACGGGCTCCATAATATGGGGGGGGGAGAACAATAACAACTACTTCACCCCTTTATAAGGAATCCTTCACTAATTTTCTTCTCAAAGGAAGCAACAAGTAATTTTGACTATTTTTTTCTTGTTGCAATGAAACCACAGTTTTTGATGCCTATTCACAATTCAGAATTTATTCTGTGCAAAAAAAAATCTGCACAGAAAATGTTCTTTGCCACACACACAAACACACACAAACACGCCTATGTGCGAATTTTGCACAGAATAACTTCTGAACTGCAAAATTCTTGTCAGTCCAGTATTTTCCTTCTCATGTTGACACTTGAAAAACATGCTTTTTGACCATTTCTCAAATATTTTCAAATATTATTTCCATCCCCATCCTGTTATCATTCTCACCAGTCTGCTAAGACCATTAGTGAAGCATACTTCATGGTCAAATCTGTTTGTGTTAGCAGTTTGTTTAGGTGCTTTTTCAGCCAAATGTGTTTTATAATGCAGAAGAGTGAAAAACAGCTGAATATTTTACCAAATTAGGAAATTCAGATTGTAATAGCAAAGTCAGATTGTAATAGAGCAGGAGCAAACATGTTGATACAATGCTAATGAACTATACTAATATCCTACACATATGTACATCCCTTTTCCAAATATGGTACATTATCCATCTTGATTAAATAAGCTAATACATGCACAATATTTTTATTTTTATTTTTATGTCTAAAATGTATATACCAACCCTAATTGGCAATCAGTGTTTTCAGGATGGCTTGCAAAAGAGCAGAACACCAAAGAGTAGAACAAGAATAATTATCAATTATTAAAATCAAGCATTAAAAGCTCATGGTAGAAGATTAAAATCTACAATCAATAACAGTTCACAGCAGCTGCAACCACTTAAAATATTTGAACTCAACAGTGTTCAAAACCCTCGGACATAAGATGATCTTTGCCTAGTTCTGAAACAAAAGCCAAAGAGATTCCAGTTGAGCTTCTTTGGAAGTTCATTTTATAAATCCCATACACAAAGGAATCACTTTATTTTGCTGAGGTTAGGGCTCATATACATGAGCCAGGATACACCAGCTCCCCACCACCACCAAGGATCCTGCCCACAGATCAGGCCCATTCCTCCCTTGTTACCTGGACAAAATGGGCTGGAGTCCAGATGGGCACACTGGCTTGTCCCTGCAGCCACCACTGCCATCTCCCTGGCTCTCTCTGGAGCCAGGAAGGTGGCCCAACATGTGACCAAGGTCCCCTGCATGTGACCAGTCTTGAGGACTGAGGAAGAGCAACAGCAGAAGGCAGGGGCAGTGAGGGGTTGGTGTGCCAGAATGGGTTCCTTTGATCACGCAGGAACTGGTCCTTTTTATTTTGGCTGGAATGCAGGTATTTTCTTATAATGTTTTATCAGGCCCTAACTCATCTTCCCTCTGGCTTTGCTTTGTCTTTGCCCCAGGCATCATGAGGACTGCCCGGGAGCAAAACATGGCAAAAGACTACAGGGCTCCAAAATGGGGGCAAGAGGGGGTAAATTACCTGTGTAGACAAGCCCTTAGAGTGGTGACCCATACCAAGAACAGCCTCAGATGTAGACATCAATGTATGAGTGGACTGATATACGAGGTGAACACTTTTGTCATCATTGGAGTGGAGCTTAAAAGTAAGCACTAATACTCTGAATTGAGACTGGAAGCAAATAGGGGACAAATGAAGCTATTACAAAATAATCTCAACTCCCAGTCTTTGTTAGCAGTGATTTTGTGCAAGTGCCACCCCTCTTCACAACCTTATTTGTTGAACTGGAGTCACTATTGGTTTAGTACTGGCCAATAAAGACCTCATCTGGCCCAGTTTAGACACAATTTTTCATAGTACCCATCTTTTTTCCATTGGGAAACAAAGATTGCCATAAGTTATTTTCTTTCTTCACTGATAGGTAATGGCATTTCAGACATGATACCCCCCCCCCAGTGTATTAACTCCACTAAATTGCCAGAAAATAATTCCATGGGCTTTTTGCCAAACTTTAATGTTGTCTTTAAAGTCCCTGTAGAAGATAAAATTATTATCCTTGGTGACTTCAATGCCAGAGTAGGAGACAACTCCGAAGCCTGGAAAGGTGTCTTAGGCAAGCATGGTGTTGGAAATTGCAATGATAACAGACACCTCCTGCTAGAGTTCTGTGCAGAACAACAGCTGACTATTACAAACACTATCTTTCAGCAGAAAGATAGCTTAAAAACTACCTGGATGCATCCCCGATCCAAACATTGGCACCTCATTGACTATGTTCTAGTCCGTCAGAGAGACATTTGCAATGTCCGTCATACTCTGGTGATGCCCAGTGCAGAATGCCAAACAGATCATCGCCTCGTCAGATGTAAACTAAATTTTCATCTAAAGTTCAAACCTAAGAGGGGTGGCATCTTAAAGAGGAGACTCCAAGTCAACAATCTTCAACAAGCTACCATGAGAGACAACTTCCAGGCAAATCTGCAAACAAAACTTGAAGACCATCCTACAGATCCTTCTCCTACAGTGCTTTGGCAACATATCAAAAATAGTATCCTCCAGTATGCGGAAGAATCCCTTGGGTTCTCCCACAAGAAAAATCAAGACTAGTATGATGAAAACAACCAAGAGATCCAGGAGCTGTTGGCAAAGAAGAGAACTGCTCACCAAGCATACCTCGCCCAGCCAACTTGCCATGTAAGAAAACCAGCTTTCTGTTTCACATATAGTAAACTTCAACAAAAACTCCGAGACATGCAGAACTGGGTGATCTGGGTGATCTTAGAGGATTTTATGAAGCTCTTAAAGCAGTGTTTGGACCTACTTATCAGGTCCAAAGCTCCTTATACAGTACAGATGGCCAAACATTAATTACTGATAAAGCCTCCATCCTGAATCGATGGGCTGAACATTTTCAGTCTCTTTAGTGCCAACAGAATAGTCCAAGGCTCAGCTATCCAACATATGATACAAAAACTGATGAAAAATGAATTGGACATAGCTCCCACTTTGGAAGAGACCCTTAAGACCATACAGCAGATGAAAAAAGGCAAGGCAGCTGGGATTGATGGAATCCCATCAGTTTGGGATCCCTGAAGTTTGGAAACACAGAGGTCATGCACTCCATGATAAATTCCACGAAAACCTTGTGAATTGCTGGGAAAAAGGGGAACGGCCATCAGATCTCCGAGATGCAGTCATCATCACCCTGTACAAGAAAAAAAGGAGCAAAATCCGATTGCTCAAACTATCGAGGTATAACACTGCTCTCTATTGCAGGAAAAATCCTTGCAATGATACTCCTGAACAGATTAGTTCCTGCTATTGCAGAAGAACTTCTCCCTGAAAGCCAATGTGGCTTCAGAGCCAATAGGAGTACTACAGATATGGTATTTGTCCTTAGACAACTGCAAGAGAAATGCAGAGAGCAGAACAAAGGTCTCTATGTAACATTTGTCGACCTCACTTCGACACTGTGAGTAGAAAAGGTCTGTGGCAGATCCTGGAAAGACTAGGATGCCCCCCCCCAAATTCTTTAAAATGATTATCTTGCTACATGAGGGTCAGTGTGGTCAAGTTAGACTAAACTATCTAGTACGTGAGCTGCTCTTTGCTGATGATGCTGCCCTTGTTGCCCACACAGAAGCAGCTCTGCAGCGCCTAACATCCTGCTTCGCAACAGCTGCAGAGCTGTTTGGGCTGGAAGTCAACCTGAAGAAAACGGAAGTTCTTTACCAGCCTGAACCATAGGACGGACACCACCATTCCCACATTGCCGTTGGCAAATCTGTGCTTAAGTCCGTTCAGAAGTTCACCTACCTGGGAAGCATCATCTCCTCAGATGCCAAGATTGACAAAGAGATTGATCACAGATTAGCAAAGGCATATAGTGCATTTGGAAGACTTTACAAAAGAGTCTGGAGTAATAAACACCTGAGGCGAAGCACAAAAATCAGTGTGTATAGAGCCATTGTACTGCCTATTCTCCTTTATGGATCTGAAACATGGGTCATCTATCGCCACCACTTATGACTCCTTGAACATTTTCATCAGTGCTGTATACACACAATCCTAA
Organism: Gambelia wislizenii; assembly: GCA_030847615.1. Lineage (NCBI taxonomy): Eukaryota > Metazoa > Chordata > Lepidosauria > Squamata > Crotaphytidae > Gambelia > Gambelia wislizenii. Next base: position 270,562,838 of record JAUMIR010000001.1, on the reverse strand, counting down.
ATATACACTGGACTATGTGACGAATGTTGTTGTCCTTGAGCAAGCAGGGATCACCAGCACTGAGGCGATGATATTGAGAACACAGCGGTGCTGGACAGGGCAAGTTTTTAGGATGGAGGACCATCGCCTCCCAAAAATAGTACACTACGGTGAACTTGGCACAGGTCAGCATAAGAGGGGCGCTCGAAAAAAAAGTTTACAAATCCAAAACAGTTCTGTGAAATAACAAAAAAAAAAAAAAAAGAGTTATGCTTAAGACAACATTCTCTCTGGCTTTTCTTCGCCAATGAAGATTCAGGAAGGACTCATCCCGTGCTTTCTGCAAGCGCGCTGATGACTAAAAAGGCCAATCCGAGATAAACAAGTCCGGTTGCAGAAAACACAACAGAAGGTCTCCCTGGGTGATGTTTCCGGGTTGTGATTCTTTCTGCGTTGTCGTTTCTCTTCAAGACTTATTTGGCGTGAGTACACAAATAAGGCTGCAGCATTGTGGATACTGTGTCTCCATGCCTCCTGATGTGAGGCTAGGACGGACCATTGTTGGTGATCAATTTATTTGAAAAAATAATCTCAGGAACACACACACATTTTTAGTTAAGGTGTGAGGGGAAACCAGTTTTGCAAGGCAAAGGCCAGTTTGAATCACTTAATAAATGACTCACTTCCATGTACATCCAGAAAAATTAGTCCATTTCCACCCTAACTACAAGTCCAGGGGAGGTCTGCGTAATTACTACCTGGGCATGTCTTTTAGGAATTTGAGATGGCCTCTTCCTTAGGTTTTCTGAGCACACCTTGAGTCCTTTATTTGGGAGGCCCTGGTCTACTACCAAACACATGGAAGGTAAATAAAGAAGCCAATTTCTGAACTTATAGCCAATTGATGAATTATTGAAAGGGAGGATATCAGGGCAGGTAACAGTAGCCCTTTAAGAGAGTTTTGCCTCTAACAAGCTGTAGACAGATCAGTCAAGAGGGAGTTGTACTTTGGTATGTTTAAAAAATTGTAATGAGTGCTGCTTTTCTGTATCATTTTCCTGTCTTCAATGTATGCATAGAGCGTGGAAGTGGCAGGTTACTTTTAATGAGATACTTTTTGCATATAATCAGGTTGTAAAAGGGTTACATTTAAAAAAGAAACTAATATAATAAGCAAGATCAGCATTACTACAAGATATTGGTATAGCAAGTTACATTTCTTAGTAGTTTTCAAAATGTAGTTTTAACTGCATTTAAAGAGGTGTTTTGACAGGAATTAGTCAACTTTTACAACATTCTCTTATCAATCTTAAGGGCCCCTGCTTAAAAAAAAACACACACAACTAACAAAGTGATGGAAAAGTAACAAGTGTGACATCAAGTAATGGAACAAGTTAACATTTTTCATCAGCATAATGAATAAAAGACTCGGTTACTTGTGAATCAACAGAAGAAATTGAAACTTCCCAAGCTTTGTATATGTGTGCAGCTTAATGTAGCCAAGATTAGTTTTTTGTGGGTTTTTTTTTTTCAGGCTGTAAGGCCATGTTCTAGAAGAGTTTAGTTCTGATGTTTTGCCTACATCTGTGGCCGGCATCTTCAGCTTTGATGTGGTCTCCTTGTTCACCAAAGTCCCAATAATGGACACCATGGCACTCATCCAACAAATATTTCCAGAGGACATCATGGACCTGTTCAAACATTGCCTCACCACAAGCTACTTCCAGTGGGATAACAAATTCTACAAACAGATAGATGGGGTAGCCATGGGCAGCACCCTGAGTCCAGTGATAGCAAACTTTTACATGGAACGTTTTGAAAAGCAAGCCCTGGAAACAGCACTAAAAAAGCCCACAACATGGTTCCAAGATGTGGATGACACTTTCACCATTTGGAGCCATGAAGAAGAAGATTTGGTCTCGTTTCTGAACCACCTGAACAGCATCCACCCAAAAATCCAATTCACAATGGAAAAAGAAAAGGAGGGAACATTGCCATTCTTGGATGCCCTAGTCACCCACAAACCAAACCAAAGGTTAGGCCACAAGGTATACAGAACCAACCCCCCCCCACACACACAGACAGATACCTACACAAGAACTCCAATCATCACTCAGGACAAAAAAGAAGCACAATAAAAACTTTGGTGGACCGTGCAAAAAGGATCTGCGAACCCCACTACCTGGATGATGAACTGAAGCACTTAAACTGGGCCCTACAGGCTAATGGTTACTCCAGATCAGATATCACAAGAGCAGCCAGACCCAGAAAAACCAACAGGAATGAAGAAGAAAAACAGCCACCCAAAGGGAAGGTATTTTTACCATACACCAGAGGAGTCCCAGACAGAATAGGGAAACTGATGAGGAAACACAACCTCCAAACAATCTACAGACCAACCAAGAAAATCCAAGAAATGCTACACTGAGCGAAGGACAAAAGAGACCCTCTCACAGCTGCAGGAGTTTACTGCATACCATGCAGCTGTGGACAAGTTTACATAGGGACCACTAAACGCAGTGTGCAAACATGAATCTAGGAACATGAGAGACACTGCAGACTGGGCCAGCCAGAAAAATCAGCAGTAGCAGAACATGTTATAAACCAACCTGGACACAAAATATCATATAAAAACACAAAAAGTATGGACCAGGCCAACAACTATCATGTCAGAATGCACAAAGAAGCTCTTGAAATCCACAAACACCTGGACAACTTCAACAGGAAAGAAGAAACCCTAAAAGTAAACAAAATCTGGTTGCCAGTGCTGAAAAACATTAAAATTAAAACTCAACACTTGCAAATGAACTCCACCCAGGGACAGGGGGATTTCCAGCAGACAATGGACCATTAGCCAACCATTAGCCAAACAGACACTAATCCTCCTTGTATATCTCCACCCAGAAACTAGCCATTCAAATACACACATTTGCATATCCTCCCCAACAGGGGCTCACATTATATAAACTCCACATACACTGCTACCCAACCATTCTCTGAAGATGCCAGCCACAGATGCAGGTGAAATGTCAGAAGTAAACTATTCCAGAACTTGGCCTCACAGCCCAGAAAAAACCCACGAAAAACCTATGGATGTTGGCCATGAAAGCCTTCAACTTCATGTAGCCAAGATTATATACACTTTTAGTGTAGGACAAGTATATGCCAGCATATGCAACACTGGATCCTACAGTTGCATACAGTATATGATGGTGCAGTTGACACTACAACCTTCATTTGCCTGTCATGCAATAGTCAATTAGCTCCCTACCTAACAAGACATAAGTGTGAGAATTAACAGGGACACTAAAAACTGACTCATAGAATCATAGAAATGGAAGAGACCATAAGGTCCATCTAGTCCAACGCCCTGCCCTGCAGGAATACACAATCGAAGCATTCCTGACAGATGGTCATCCAGCCTCTGTTTAAAAACCTCCAAAGAAGGAGACACCACCACACTCCGAGGCAGCACGTTCTACTGCTGAACAGCTCTTACCATCAGGAAGTTTACATTTATGCCGCATCTGCAAAGTACAAGTGCTTGTACAAGTAAGTATTCAAACAAAACATGCAAATACTGAAACAATATTCTGGATTTTGGTATGTAACTAACAAGATAGGTAAGATTTTTTTTTAGAAAAAAAGAAAGGAAAAATGACAACCATACTAAGCAACACGGATTGAAATCAAACACAAATTTGACTTTAACAAGGGATCATGGATGGGATAAGGTGACATGTAAAATAGCACTGCCTGATAAAACTATGATTAAAGTTATGTTGTGACCAGCATGAAAATAAACAAAATATACAGTAAGAAGGACAGCAAATGATTAGAGAGGTGTTGGAGGTTTGTACTGGTCAAATGAAGAAACACAAGCTACACTAAACCCAAAATAACTACCATGTCTCAACAAGCTTGAAAAGTCCTTTCATGTCTTTTTCCTGCTAAAAGAGAAGTAGAAAAAGAGCACTATCCTTTCGCCTCAAAAATTTTGATTGGAGAGAGTCACTGAGATTTTTGGCCCACAGTGCAATCTAGACTATGGACTTATCTAGACCTGCCAGAATATGTTGGCTTCCCACCTATGTATTCTGGCTCCGTATCAGGCCTGTTTTATCTCTGTGACCTACACAAAATGGGAGGAAGTCTGCATGGATATGCCAGAGTATACTAGTACCCTCATGCTGTCATGTGTCACCCCCTCTGAAGGCAGGAAGAAAGCCCTCAGCATGTGATCAAGATCTCAGAACATCTCTGGCAGTGGCAGTGGCCAGCTATATAGGCTGGCATGCAGATATGCACCCTGTGTTCCTATGACAGCCCAATCTGGGTTTTCCCACATGAAGTGGGTTTTCCTAGATCCTTAATTAAAGTGTTTTAATGGGCTTTACTTTGGCTTTCCCCAGGCTTTGCCTCAGCCATCAACGGGACTGCCCAGAGGTGAAACAGGGCAAGAGCCCTGTGTTGTTTTGACTGTAAGATTCCAAGCCGGGGGCGAGCCAGGATAAGATAAGTCCTATGTTGATATGGTATGGTATATTACATTCAATTTTAACTACTTCATTGGAGGTGGATTGCAGCTCTCTGGAACAGAAACATGGAATGAAGCTGCCATTCTGCACTACAGTCACCGGGGGTGGGGTTGCTCTGAAAATAGCAGCTGAGATCCTGCATTGGAAGATGTATATATCATGTAAATAAGTTTCAGACTTGTTTATCTCAGATTGGCCTTTTTAGTCATCAGCGTGCAAGCAGAAAGCGTGGGATGAGTCCTTCCTGAATCTTCATTTGTGAAGAAAAGCCAGAGAGAGCGGGGGGAAGGTTTCCATAACTATGTTTCCAAGGCTATCTCCCCAAAGCCCACCTTATAAACAGTGCAAACCCTTCCCCAACTGGGCTATTTCCATATTCTTTGAGCATGGGGATACATTCAGCTATTTTCCTGTAGTTGAAGGTGTGGCAGTACCATAATCTGCAAGGGCCTTCCAAGAACTCCAAAAGATCTCTGAGGATTACTATAAGAGTGTGATACCCCTTGAACTCAATACGAAAACAGTGTTTGGCTGTGGGGCTGTACTGCTTACAAGGTGGGTTGGGGAATTTTGATCATTGTGGGGTCAGGACAAAATCTGAACCCCTACAACAACCAAAAAGGTGAGTTGAGAAGGTATGTCCGGCACTTGCAATTCAATAACAGGATGTCAGCCTGCATATTCTTTCCAGAAAAGGGTGAATTTTGCATGGAATAGGTCCACAGCTACAGCATTTTCTGCGCAAAAAAATGCTGGTTTTGCACAAAAATATCATGTGTGATTTTTTTTTCAGAGAATAAGCCCCAAACTATGAATAGTCTTTGCGAAACTGTGCAGTTTTTGAATGCTTTATTTGCTGTCAAAAAAACCCCACAAAAATTGTTTGTTACTTTGTTCGCTAATTCATATGACTTCTGACCAGGCCCTGCCTCTCTTCTTTGAAGATTTTGTCCTATTGTTTTCCCTTCTGGTTCTGATCTGTCATCCAGTTAGTTTTTATTTGCTAATTCACTGCATACTTTTTTTTTTTTTTTGGAAAAGAACTCCAGAGACAGCAATTTGGCAAAATTGAATGTCATTCCTGCCTGCATGTTTTGCCTTTGTATCACTTAGGGGAAAGTTGACCCTGCAATATGATAGGAGGGGTGGATCATTAGAATCTCCTAATGTTTCCATAGGGATATATTGATTGTCAAATCAATGACTGTTACATGAATAATCCATGAATATTGAGGAGCCTTAATTCAATTAGATTTCAATTTGGCCTGTTATACTGGTGAGTTACCCCTTTAATTAGGCCTGTAATGTAGACTTTGATTGATTTATTTATTTACTATATTTTTGCATTTTTTTTCTGACTATGAATCGAGGTAATTTAGGAGATTATCAGATGGACCCTTTGGGTCTATTTCCATCCTGCTATCCCCCACCCGCCCCTCTCCCATTCCTGGCATGGAATAAAGGAAAAGGTTTCACATATTTACCCTTATTCCATGACAGGAACGTGCTCCCTCTTCCTTCCCTGCCTGGTCATAAATGCAGCTGTTGCAAGGCTGTTTTTATGACTGAGAACTCAAATCCCAGCCTTTCTCATGATAGAATGGCCAGGGGGGAAATTTAAAAAGAACTCCCCAGGTGTCAAAAACAAAAGCAAGCACTAAAATACATTTAAAAAAGAAACAGATACCCAGGGAGAGGAATTTTTAAAAAACTTATGTTTCTGTCCCAATTGCACCCAAAAGTGTCTGGCAGGGCCCTCCTGGTGACGTCACATCCCATTGTCATCCCGGGAGCACAATGGGGCTCCTGTTCACTTGCCCATTGTTCCATTATAATAACAGAACGGGCCTCTTATTCATGGATTTTTCCATGAATAAGAGGAAATGGGGGAGGAACAAGAGCAGAATGGGAGCATCCCAGAACAGGGACGACGTCGTGTAAAAGGTAAGCCTTCTAGTGATCTTCTGTCATCCCTGTTCTGGCATATTTTACACACCTGATAATCTCCTTAAACTAAGTCAAATTGTGCACAACAAACACAAATCGCCAGCAAACAATAGAGTCAGAGCAATAGCGCCTATTATTATAACACACTTGTCTCCCCACAACATTAACTTTTAGAGCCATACTCTATATAGCCCTATCAAACCTCATAGCCAGTTTACAAACCTTTGTTAGCCTAACAAACATAACACTTTCTAGCTTCCCTCTAGAATGTGTTGAGGTGCTTGAATGAATGCACCAGAAAAATGAGCTAAGATAAAAGGGGGGCATGATGGAGGATCACAATGTAAGGGTTTATTCACAAGACCAGTGCAGGAATTTGTAATTTCAATGAAACTAAGTGAGAACAGTACATCTTGGAGGTGCACAAAGATACCACCTCTAGCCACCACAGGCATGCTGCTTATGGCTCATTAAAGATATTTCAAGGGTACAGGAGGCAGAGGATAAAGTATGAGTGCAAAGATGTACAGGAAGTATCAAATATGTAGAATCATAACATGGATTTTAATTTACAGCAGTTTAATATAGTTAATAATAATAATAATAATAAAATTTATTTATACCCCGCCCCTCTGTTAAAACAATCGGGGCGGCTTACAAAATTTAAAATACAATACAAATAAAATCCCTAAACACCCCCACTCCCACTCTCCCCCATAAAAAAAACATTAAACAAATATAAATTAAAACAACTAATCTAAAATCACTTTTAAAACTATAAATACAATAAATATAATAAATGCCCAGCAGCCTAGAAGAGGCCAGGATCCCCTGAGGCCGGGATCTAATTAGGAAAGGCCTGCCGAAAGAGATCCGTCTTTAGTGCTTTTTTAAAGCCACTCAGGCTTGTTATCTGACGGATCTCATTCGGCAGGTCATTCCACAATTTGGGGGCGATTACCGAAAAGGCCCTATGGGAGGTTGCAGACAGCCTAGATTTTTGTGGCTGAAGCAAATTCCTCCCAGAGGACCGGAGTGCGCGGGGAGGATTGTATGGGAGGAGGCGGTTCCGGAGATAAGTTGGACCCAAGCCATTTAGGGCTTTAAAGGTAATAACCAACACCTTATACTGGGCCCGGAAACTGATTGGCAGCCAGTGGAGAGATTTTAATACTGGAGTTATATGGTCTCTCCGAGATGTTCCCGAGACCACTCTGGCTGCCATATTTTGTACCAACTGAAGTTTCCGGACCAAGCATGAGGGCAGCCCCATGTAGAGCTCATTGCAGAAATCTAGACAGGAGGTTACCAGTGTGTGCACCACAGTCTCAAGGTCCCTTACTTCCAGGAAATGGCGCAGCTGGCGCATCAGCCGAAGCTGATAACAGGCGCTCCTGACTGTCGCATTCACCTGACTCGTCATCTGAAGCGATGAATCAAGGAGCACCCCCAGACTGCGAACACAGTCCTTAACGGAGAGCGCGACCCCGTCCAGGACTGGAGGTTGCAACCCAACTCCTGGTTTGGGGGCCGCTACCATGAGCACCTCCGTTTTATCTGGATTTAATCTCAATCTGTTTTTCCTCATCCAGCCCATTACTGCTTTAAGACAATCATTAAGAGGAGAGATGCCATCGGAATTCGAGGCCGATGATCGGGGCAAGGAGAAATAGATCTGGGTGTCATCAGCGTACTGATAAGACCCAGCCCCATAACTGTGAATAATCTCACCCAGCAGCTTCATATAAATGTTAAACAGCATCGGGGACAGGATGGCGCCCTGTGGAACACCACAAGTAAGCTCCTTTCTGCTGGAGCAGCTGTCCCCGAGCAACACCCTCTGGGACCTGCCTGAGAGGAAGGACCGGAACCACTGGAGCGCAGTGCCTCCGATTCCTAACCCCCTCAAGCGATCCAAGAGGATGCTATGATCTATCGTATCGAAAGCCGCTGAGATGTCTAAAAGCACCAACAGGGTCACACTACCCCTGTCAATGCTTAGACGCAGGTCATCAGTCAAGGCAACCATGGCAGTCTCAACTCCAAATCCTGTCCTAAAGCCAGTTTGAAATGGGTCTAGGAGAAAAGTCCATTCATGGAACATAAATACAACTGAAGTTCAACTGGGGGAAAATGCAGTCTCTTATCTGGAACTTCCTTCTGCATCTTTATACACATTTTTAACATCATATTCCCATCTGCCTTCCTTTGACCCCTTGTGCCATACCTCTAATTCCATAGTACAGAGCTGGCAGCATCTTTTAGTACCAACATAAATTTGATTCCTAGGAGCATTATGAGAAGCTTGAGCCAAGTCTTCAGTACACTGTTTGTCCACTAAGAAATCAGTCTGTTTCTCTTTGCTGCACACTGAAGAAGACTGCTTACAGATAAAATAAAGAAAGAAAGAAAGAAAGAAAGAAAGAAAGGAAGGAAGGGAAACAATGGGGCCGGTTCCACGACAGGAAAAACTTCGCCAGATTCCGGATTACCATCCTTTCGCATCAGGAGTGCATAAATCACACGATGCCTGGGATTTTTGAATGATGAAGCCAGATACAGCAACTTTCTGTTTTGCTTAATTCACACAGGCAAAGGTGGGGGGGGGGGAATCGCCTCCAGATGATTAAAGCCAGGCAGGAGGCGGGGAGGGAGCAAGGAGGGGGTCATGGAGACCATAAATAATGAGAGGAAAGAAAAAGGACAAACAAACAAGGGATCGAAAGAGTGATCTGTCAAACTCCCCCGTCTTCCCCAGCCCCGAAAGGCTTCTATAAAGAAAGGAGTCAATGAAAGTACGAACAAGCAAAAGCATGGTGGGATTTTCAATTCCTTTCATGCATGCACACACAAACACACACCACAGAACTAGGGCTTGCCTTATTTGTTTTCCCTCCCTCCGAAGCCTTAAATAAAGGCAAGTGAATGGAAGGACAAACAAACAAAATAACGAACATGCGATCGGCTGTTTCCCAGAACATACACCCCCCCACACACACACCAGCGAAGCAGCGAAACATCTTCCCCCCACACACACCCACACCCCGAAAGACAGACAGGAATGGCTCAGTTTTCCAAAGTGGGTTGCAAGCAGAAGGAGGGTGAATTTCTTCTCTCCAACCCCTCAGTCTATTCGAATAAAGCAGAATGGTCATTCCAACCAATCAGGATTCAGCTCTGCTCACAGTAATTCGAAAAGGCAGATGCCAGTTTACACAATTGTTAGTTTCCATGATAAATTATGCGCATTTCCGCGAACTTAATCAAAAAAGTGTGGAAAACTAGCGAAAGCTGATACTGCACAACTTATTGGTTTTTTGCACCCCCTCCTTCTGAAAAGGGCGCTGTTGCTTCGAAATGCGTGGGAACTATCAGGCTTCTTGTCGCATTCTTTGAGGATTTATTTTGCTGTGTAAACGACCCCAATGAAAATCTATAACAATTGCCAGGGTAAAACTGTCTCACCTACCCCCTAACCCTTGCTGAGCTATTTGAAAGTTGTGCTAGTTTTTAGCTTGTAAACAACATGTCTGCTCAGAAAGCAACTTGCTTGTAGATCTGCATTAGTTTCTTGATACCCCATTCTGTTTGGAGCAAAATGAAGATGCTTTTTGTTTAACCAAATTGGTTTTTGAGTCAAAGCACACAGACTGTAAATGAGATTAGGCACTTTATAATCTAGCCCATTTCCTTTCGTTTTCATCAACATGAGAACGGGTACATAGTTGTATCATTCTCGCCTCTCATTACCAATTTTCACATAAAAATGATATATATTTTAATGGCTGCTGTTTTCTAATACATCAACATGCTATATTACTTCAACCTTTCCAGATGATGCTGGGGCTCTTTATTGATTTGCTATTGTTGGCTAATTGTGTTTTCTGACACAAAGGTGCTGGAAAATATTTTGCTGCTCTGTGGAGAGACTATTACAAAGTGTAACACTGTACAGTTTGTCATCACTATATGGGAAGTTATATTTGTATTTTCTGTGCATATGTATATGTATGTGTCTATATTTTTATATATCTTTCAGAGTTATATCATCTGTCTAATGTAGGGACAGTGGGATCAATCTATTTCTATTCTGTATTATTTTAGTCTGTGCTTATTCATGGATCTTTTTCCACACCAATCTGTACATTTTTCAAAAACAAAAAAGAAGTCACGACAATCTGCATTGTTTGAATGCACTTTTTCCCATAACATATATATTTTGTACAAATCCCTCCCCCCAAATATGCATGCATGTTTCATGGGCTTTATCCTAAAATAAAGGATATTCAAGTTTTGTATTCTGAAATATACATTTTGGTACATTATGTAAGGTCTCATAGCATCTGGGAAGTGTGAGCCAGGTTAGTGTGATTTAAAATGAAGATTGAATGAAATTGTGAGCATCTTTTTTCTGTCTGTATGCCTCCTGTCTGTCTGTTTCTCTATTTGTAAAGTCATATATGTTGACAAAGGACTTTATCAGACCATGCTCCAGAAACCTTTTGCTGGCATATTTTGAACCATTTTTATGCCGGCAAAAGAACCCCCTTAATCAGACCTACCTTAAAGAGGCAGCCCCAGCATAAACGGAGCATGAATGGAGCTCCAATTACTTCCTGGATTGCAATTTTGCCGATTCTCATGAGAAAACACAAGTGCAGCAAATTCAAAAATTAAAGCAAAATTAAGACATAAAATGTTCACATAATCACAGAAACACACTTTTAAAGTTCAAAGTATACCAGGAATTTTCATAAAAAGGTCGTCCCCTACCTGGCTGTCATGATCTCACACGGAAGTGTTCTGCCATTGACACTGTATTCACATGAGCACAATGGCACAAGGTTTCAAATGCTGGCAAAAAAAATGCCATAGGAGATCTATTGGTGGTCCGGCCCATCAATAAAAAGGAATGGCTTTGAACAGTACAAACTCACAAAAGGACAGTGTCATCTAATATGCACACCCTTTCACATTAATTAGGCATCGTTATGATGGCATATTTGCCTGGTCTGATAAAGTCCATAATATCTAAAATCCTATCAGTATGATTTCAGAGTTTCCTCCCCAGCCATATACCACCCTCTCAATATATAAGTATTAATGTTGATTAGTTCTTTGTTGTAGCATAATTAAGGTTAGCAACCAACAAACATGGGTCAACTTAGGGGGATTCCTCTAGCAAGCAGTTTTATATGACTTTAACTGCTATGTCGATCCTGTGGAATCCTGGGATTTGTACAGTCAGCTCTCCTTATCCATGGATTCTTTATCCACAGGTTCAACCAACCACGGCTTGAAATATATATATAAAGACACCCCCCGCAGCTGCCAGATTATTCCAAACATCAAGCTTTGCTGTTTACCATTTTTTATAGGGGATGGCGTTTTATTATGCCAGTGTATATAATAGGACCTGAGCATCCACAGACTTTAGTACCCATGGGAGGCCCAACAGATACCAATGGCCCACTGTAGTTCAGTGAGAGATGTCTATAATTTTCAACTAGAGAGATCTAGTGTCTATATACAAAGAATTCCCGGGATTCATTAGAATGGCACCAAGGCAGTTAAAGGGGTATCAAACTGCTTTAACTGTGCAGTACCCATAAGAGGCCTTTCTCTGTAGCAGCATCTTAGCTATGGAATTCCCTCCTGAGGGGGGTTCAGGCTGGCTCCATCTCTTCTAAGGTTCTAGAAGGAATGGAAGGCTATGCTATTTTGCTTGGCTTTTCATTCTTAACACTAGGTGTGGCTGTTCTGCTTATTTTTTAATTGTTTGCCATTTTAAAATTATTTCTTAAAAGAGAAGTCTTTAGTGTGTTTATACATGTTATTTATGCATTTATTGTTTTAAATATTTTTACCTGTTGTGTCTCACTTCAGGGTGGGTTTAGAGGCAATGAATAAATGCCTAAATAAAGATTATATGGCATCTGAGGCTGCTGATACACTGCAGAAATAATGCAGTTAGACACTGCTTTAACTGCCATGACTCAGTGCTACGGAATTCTGGGATTTGTACTTTTGTGAGATATTTTGCCATCTCTATCAGAGATTTCTGGTGCCACAACAAACTACAAATCCCAGGGTTTGATAGGATGGAGCCATGATAGTTAAAGCAGTGTCACACTGCATTATTTCTGCAGTGTGGCAGAAGCTTCAGATGCTGTATAAGGCAAGACAGAGCTAGGAGAAAAGAGGTTCTTTTTGCCTGCCTCTGACCAGACACTGCTGGCTTCGGGCTGGAGCTGGTATCTTCTTCCATTCTAGATCTGCGTCTGAAAGATCATGGAAAAGTATGGGAGCAGCTATGCTAATTTCTAAGCATATATAGCCATTGTCTTTGCATCCTATCATTACAGAACATGAGATATATTTGTTGGGATCAGTCTTAGAACTTTATCAGATGTGACAAATATGACGTCATAACAATGCCTAAAGAACACGAAAGGGTGCCAATACTGGATGACCTTGTGCTTTCACGATTATGTTTTGAAAATAAAGTGTTCTTTTTTATTCATGGGCCAAGCGGTTTTATTGGCTTTTTTTGCTGTTATTGCGAGTGTTTGAAGCCGCAGGGCATTTTCCTTTTGTGATTACACCATCAATGGGCAGAACATGTCTGGTTGAGAATGAGAAACCCAGGAATGGGACACTCTTTTTATGAAATTCCCTGGTTTACCTGGGAGTTTGTGAGTGTGCTTCTGTGATTGTGTGTAAATTTTCTGATTTTCTCCTCTCTCTCTCTGGCTTTTCTTCGCAAACAAAGATTCAGGAAGGACTTGTCCCGCGCTTTCTGCAAGTGCGCTGATGACTAAAAAGGCCAATCCGAGATAAACAAGTCCAGTTGCAGAAAGCACAGCAGAAGGTCTCCTTGGGTGATGCTTTTGGGTTGTGATTCTTTCTGCATTGTCATTTTCTCTTCAAGACTTGTTCGGTGTGAGTTCTCAAGGCTGCAGCATTGTGGATAGTGCGTCTCCATGCCTCCCGATGTGAGGCCAGGGTGGACCACTGTTGGTGATCAATTTGGCCAAGCCTGAGATGTTGTTTCAGGGAGTCTTTGTAGTTTAATATCTTTTATGGGGGAGGGTGGGGTGGGTAGGGCTTAGGGATTTTAGCCAGTAGTGTTGTATTTTTAACTGTTGTAAAACTGGGTAGGGATGAGGGATTTTAGCCAGTATTGTTGTATTTTTAACTGTTGTAAAACTGGGTAGGGCTTAGGGATTTTAGCCAGTATTGTTGTATTTTTAACTGTTGTAAGCTGCCCTGATTGTTTTTAACAGAGGGGCGGGATAAAAATAAATTTATTATTATTATTATCATTATTATTATTATTTGTAGTTTTATAAGGTCTTTAGCCTTCTCTGCCAAAGAGTACTGGTGCCTCATGTAACTGCAAATCTCAAGATTCCATAGGAAGGAGCCATCTCAAATAATATAGTTACAAACTGTATTATTTGTGTCCTGTGGATTTGGCCACATTTCTAGCAACAATGGAGATGATAAGATGTGAACTGTGACCCAGATTTGAAGATTGCCGCCCTCCAGACAACATTGTGCCTATCCTTGCTAAACTGTGTAGATTTCTTAATTTCTAGTATATGTCATTTCATAACAACTATCAACAAAATAAACATGGGGGGGTGTCTGTTAAACTATGCAGGCTCCTCATGAAGCTCTCTCTTCATGAAACCTAACAAACTTCATCCTCTGTTTCTTCAAATGTTGGCCAATTATGCCAAGAAATTTACATTTCTCTTTGAAAAAATCAGAATGTAAATGGGCACACACACTGGCACACACATGTTGCCTGTAATCTGTGAGATGGCATCCCCTCATAATGGGTTATTAGTCTTGAAAATGAAATTAGTTCTAACAGAAATAAAATGTTATCGCCATTTGTTGATTTTCAGTGATAAAGCACGTTTCTCTCCAAAATCATTTGTGTAACCGGCCACATTCTAGTCTCAGAATGAAACGGAGAACTTTATCAGATTACCCCACCCCTTTAATGTTCTTTTGCTGGCATATTTTGTGGCATATTTTGCCAGCAAAAGACACCCTCTCCCACTAGACATACCTAGAGCAGCGGCAATGAGGCAGCCGCAGCTTAAATGGAGCACAAACAGAGCTCTTGGGAAATTTACATTGGGAAATTTTAAAAAATAAAGCAAAATAAACACATAAAACATAGACACAAGCACAGAAACACACTTTAAAAGTCCCAAATACACCAGGGAGGTTCATAAAAAAAAGCACCCCTACCTGGCTGTCACAATCTCACTTGGAAATGTTCTGCCATTGACACTGTATTCACATGAGCACAATGGCACAAAGTTTCAAATGCCAGCAATGCCAGCAACAAAGCACCATGGAGATCTATTTACGGCTTGGCCTGTCAACAAAAAAGAGCAGCTTTTGGACGATATATGATTGCTTGAGGATGACGACGTCCAGTATGCACAGCCTTTTACATTCATTAGGCATCGTTATGATGCCATATTTGCTGGTTTGATAAAGTCCTGAGTGTTGCTAATGTAACTTTGACCACAATCAACTGCTGCTCACATCTTCACCAAACCAATGAAAGGTTTCCTTCCTCAACAAGCCTGGTTAAATTGCACCAACATTCAGCAGAAATGTGGCATGCCTTCCAAAAGGGGGTAAATGCAATCTTTTGTAGCACTTGTTCCATTTGTGGCAATGCTTTCCAGTTTGGTTTGAAATTTTGCATGTTTCTAGACTTCGTGACATAGATCATGGGTGTCAAGTTTCTGGTTAGTAGGTCACAGGTGTGATTAGCAATAGAAGTTTGAAGCTTATAATAATGGAACTTTAGTTGTTGATTTTTTAAAAGAAGAAAACTTTCTTTGCCCTTTTAATAAAGCAAATACACATGCTCGAATAAATAAAGGAAGTGTTAAAGTGGCAAGAAAATGCTGATCAGTGGATGATAAAGGCTGCTAAAAGGAAAGGCACCTTGTCAGGAGTATCATCTTGAGGCACTGTTATGGAAGATCTGCTATTACCGTGGTCACATCCACCCCTGTTTTGTTTTGTTTTTAGTTTTGTCTAGCTCTTTATGAATAATTCCCAGCAATTAAATAACACTGTGACATCTGTGGCTTTGGGAGGGAAAAAAAAATCCATACTGCCTTTTCAAATGGAAGAATGGGAAATATTTCACCAAGTTTGGGAAAAGAAACAATAAATCCCCAGGGCTGACACTTACAAAGAATAAATCAAAATATTCAGGGAAGAATGTGGAAATAATACTTCCATTTCTTTAGAGGGTCATGGTTGAGAGTGATATGAAGTTTCAAATGTAATGGGTTATTAACCTGACAAAGCTGCTGTCATCCTGTAGACAACAGTTGGGAAGGCCCCACTTAAATCAAGCAAATGGGGTAAAAATTGTCATACCAGGCACTATGTTGAACTTCGCTTTGTGCCAAAATTAAATGCAATCGTGAATAACTATGTTAAAGAAGGGTGGGGAAGGGAGGGGGAAAATAGAGTTCATATAGTGGATGGATGATGGATGAAACCCAATGTATGGAATTGTGCTATATCTATAGAAAATTGGTTGACACCAGCTAATTATACTCTATTAATGTGCTATTCTAATGGATAACAAGTGTATTTCACATATTCGCAGGCAATAGGATAACCTGATATATTAGCATGGAAGTGTTGGGGTGAACATAAAAGGGATATAACTATTTGCTTGTTTCATTCTTGCATAGGAGAACACAAAATCTATCAGAAGATTGTAAGAGTTGCCAGCCATTTTTCCAATTTTATATACACATTTATAATTTGAGAGTTTCTTCATGGAAATATTGTGAAGGATATTCCTGGGGGCGGGAGGCTTCTGATTTGTGCATAATCCAATTTTTGTGCAAAATACAAGTGGTCTGAGTAACCCCTCTGAATTAGTGGTTTGGTCCAGCGGATGGGGAGAACCTGAAAGAAGAGCTGTTCTTACTAATTCACAGTAAAGGTGAGCTGAGTTCAGAGAGAGGTTGAGCTAGAGAGGAGAGGGCCTGGAGTTGCCAGGGATAATGATTAGGTAGGAGGATCTTCCATTAAGGGACAAAAATGTACATTCGTTATTGTGGATTTTTTATGATGCATTTGTACTTTATATCATTATTCAGGGCTTTAAGGATTACATCTGAGTCTGGAATACTGCTGAGCAGAATATGTGGAACACTTCTACAAAAAGTCCTGCACCAATATCTCATTGAATGATTGGTACTTGGTTATGTGTGTTGTATGATTTTTGTTGTTCTAAAAAAGGATTTAGATTCTGCATGTGTTTACAGAATGAATTTATAATTTGGCCCACTGACCTCAGAAAGAGGTACATATGCACAAAACATAATTTGTGCCAAATGCAATTTTTGGAGACTTTCATGAAAATTTTCCTTAAGCAAAAATGTTTGGGTTTTTAGCAAAATACAAACTTTTCCCCCAAACACATTTTTTTCTGAAAATGTTGTTGTCATGATGGAGTGACCCCTTCCATCATGGTGCATCTCATCTGCAAGAACACAGTTAATTAATCTGGAAATTTCCACTCCCTGCTTTCCATAGCAACAGGTAAGGTAGAGGGTGGGAACCTCATTTCCTAAACATGACATCACATCAACTGACTGAAGAACCAATCAGATCTGGCAATGCAGAACCAATCAGATTTGACCAATGGAGTTGTTCAGTTTCTTGAGCTCCTTTGTTTGAGCCACATGGTTGAGACCAGCAAGAGATGCACATGGTACTGATGTTGGAGGAGCCAACCTCCCACATGGGCCCTATAACATCAGGAGCCCAAATGATATCTAAAGTCTGGGGAGGGACTTCCAGTGACTCTGAATTCCATCACAGAGACGGATTACTATGGACTTCATAAATATGAGTTAGCATTTTCTTTCAGTGTAGGGGGAATGTGTGTAGTTAGCATATGTTAGTTTTATGATTTATTCTCAATTTTATGACTGAATATATTCCTGTAACTTGATTAAGTTGAGAATCTGGAGAGACTGAATGTCCCTCCATGCTAAGTACTTAAGTGCTTGGAACTAGAAATAAAGTTTTCTCTCTTTTTTCTACAACCTTGCCTCACATGCCTTCTTGGTCAGCAATCTTGAGCCTCTTTGGGCTAGAGAGGGAGGGGTTAGGAATAACCCTCATCTAAGGCTGAAAGTTTTAAAGAACAATGCGATTGTCTCCTTGTAATCACATTTCAAAATTAAGTTAACTCAAGGAGTGGTGACAGACTACAGAAGTATTCAGATTATTCCCAAAAGCTGGGAGCCTTCCCTCCCTTCTCTGTGAAGTTGGATTGCACAAGTGAAGTGAAGTGAAGGAGGGAGACTCAAGCATAACAGCTGTATTTTGCACAAAATGCAGTGGGTTTTTTTATATTATTGCTGTGGTTGAAAATAGTGTTTTTTTGTTCTCACATGGGGCAAAATTTCACAGGAGATGACTTTTTTTAAAAAAATGGCAGACTCACTAGATTTACTGGGACATACTTTCTTGATGATGACAAGAACATTTAGGGATAGTCTTTACATCCCTTATTTTGAAAGAAATGATTTATAAACCTAGTGGCTTGGATCCAGAGTTATGAGCTTGTAGTAGACGTTTGGAAATCAAAGGCATGAATTTATAATTCAAAAACATAGCCATGTTAGTCTGGAACATCAGTAAGCAAGGGGATCTTGTAGCACCTTTGAGACTAACTGAGAGAAAGAAGTTGTAGCTTGGTCTATGAAAGCTTATCCCACAACTTCTTTCTCTCATTTGGTCTCAAAGGTGCTACAAGTTTGCCTTGCTTAATGAATTTATAATGGGTAACTTAAGTCTCCCTTCTCTGAAGCCAACCCAGTGAAGTGACATAGTTCTTACTTTTTGAAAAATTGTACATCACCAAATTCTGATTCCCAAGTCCCATCTACATGATGAAAAAAATCCATACGGCATTTGAAAGATTGACAATCTCTACAAACTATTGCTTGAATTCAAACATATCACTCAGAAGGGGGGCCACGAATTCCTTGTAAAGTCAGGCAGTTTGGCATTTGGAAAAATTTCTGGACTTCAGGGATTAATCCATGTGGCTTCTAAATAATTGGTCATTTCTACAATCCTGTTCACACAGATATGACCAGGAGAGCAATCTTGATTGGCTGGCTGGGTAGAGGGAGCAGGGCTAGGAAAGAGGGAAAGAAGCTGCAGCCGCCATGTTGGATTCCTAGCTTGATGAGGTTCCGGTAAGTCCATGCTACGTATTTTCTTGTTTATATTTTATTATTAAAATGTAATCACAGATGTCCGGATTATAGGCACCTTTGTAAGTAAAATTTAAAAAAAGTGGCGAGAGATTTAAAACCACTGCTTGAATTGCTAGCTTCAGCCAGCTGGGCAATGGGGGTCATATGGAGTTTGGGGGGGATCATGTCGGCAGATCGTACACATTAAAATGGCTGCCTTTTCGAATTTTTTACCCCCCCAAACAGATTTTTTTTCATCGTGTAGACGGGGCCCCAGAATTCCATGGGAAAGAGCCATGAGAATGGCTATAACTATGTAAACTTATAGTACAAAGAAACCTACATTCATGGAATACTGCTATTGCACATTTGTGGGAAATCGTGCTACAGAACAATTTGACTTTGCTGATGCAAGAAGTGTGGAAAGAATCACTCCAAAAATTATATGCCATTATTCAGTTGCATACCTTGAGCTCTGTTACATTGCCTTTGCCTGTAATCCATTTTCTTCAACATGTGCATGTGTATGCATCTAATTTATATGCCACATTGCTGAGATAAATGCAGAAATAAGAGTTAGTTTTAAATGTAATCACAAAGGCCCCATCAAACCTATTGCCTTTTCAAAATGAGGGAGAATCACATTTTGTCTCACTGATTTTAATTAAATATATTCAACGAGACCAAATGCATGTGACATCACAGAGCATGGCACAACAGAAAGAATATTTAACATGCTCTCTTTCTGGTAGGCACTGAGGTCTGCACTCCTATTTTCTTTAATACTGCACCACTTTGCTCAAACAAAACTGTTGATAAATTATAATCCATATTTAATAGCATTATGAAATATTCATGCAGGCTTATGTGGTTGCTGTCATTAATGAAGGGCCAAAACAATCTTATTTTTAGATCATTCTATACCCTCCTAGATTGTACACCCAATCACTTGAAAAGTATGAAGCTCTTGTAAAAAAAGAAAGAAAAACTGTTAGGAGCAGGGCACATGGTGGGGGCAGGGGAAAAGAAGCTCAATCTAATAAAAGTAATCCCAACAAAAGTTGGGGATTAAATAAAGCAAAGGCCTAAAATAGAGTAAAGTCACCTCCTATTTTCTCACAGAATCTTTTTTAATGAGTAGATAATGAAGCTCATTACAATAATTACATCATTAATCCTCACAGACCTCTTCCAAATGGAGGTTGGAATTATTAACCCAATTATGGGCCTCCTGCAATTTCTCAGGTTCTCCAAAACTGGATGAATTTCTGACTCTGAGGGGGGTGGAATGAAAAACAAAAGGTTGCCCTTGAAAATGGCCGCCTGAAAGTGATGGGAAATTGGAGATAGTTGTGAATTTTTCAGATGAATTCTCTCCCTAGTCCTCGATTATGGATAGCACCATTCTTAGTTAGCTGAATATTTAATTTACAGTACGTTTAGCAGT
The DNA here is from genome assembly GCA_030847615.1 of Gambelia wislizenii. NCBI lineage: Eukaryota > Metazoa > Chordata > Lepidosauria > Squamata > Crotaphytidae > Gambelia > Gambelia wislizenii. The sequence goes on along the minus strand of JAUMIR010000001.1, from coordinate 270,542,646 downwards.
CCACCTGCCAGGGTGTTCATTGTTATATACTATGCTATATTGGATTTCAGTTAATGGTAGAAATATATTTGTTTCCTACTAGGGGTGGTTTTGAGGTTCTCACTGAAATTATTTATTTCACATCTTCTGAGACTCATTGCAAGCACACCTTGCCTCAGAAATTCTCACATTCCTGAGCCTTATGACTCAAAAGAATTCATACCTTTCAAAAAGTTTAAACAGGTAAAAAAGTACAAAATTGAAAAATAAACTTTAGACAGGGGGTTGGGGTTGAGATCTGGCCACTGTGCACAGGGATGTAGATATTCACCTGTGTCTTTTCTTACATCAGAGAATGAGAAACTGCCCTTCTTTTCTGCTCCTTTCTGAGATAGCATGATATTTTCTCCTGGCCTCAAGAATGGTTTTATATTATTATTATTATTGGCATGAATTATTTTGTCACATATTGCACACATTGTGCAATCATTTAACAGCTGCTTTGTTTCACAGATTTAAAAATTAGAAGCATTAAATGGGTTGTTTACATCTTTTTGATCAATCACCCTATCCTTCTTTACTAGCTCTCTCTGTGTCTCTGTTTCTCTCTGTGTCCTTAGCTTCAGTAGATTTCATGGAGTCATAGAGTAAGAAGAGACCATGAGGGCCATCCAGTCCAATACCCTGCCATGTAAGGACTACACAATCAAAGCACCCCCTGACAGATGGCCATCGAACCTTTGTTTAAAAGCCTTCACAGAAGGAGACTCCATCACACTCGGAAGCAGCACATTCCACTGACAAACAACTCTTACGATCAGGAAGCTTTTCCTAATTTTTATGTAGAATCTCTTTTCCTGTAGTTTGTGTCCGTTGTTTTGTGTCTTAGTCTTTGGAGCAGAAGAAAACAAGCTAGATCCATTTCAATCTGGCTTCAGGCCTGGTTATGGGATAAAGACAGCTTTGGTCACCTTGGTGGATGAACTATGCAGGAACTGAACAGGGGGAGTGTGTCCCTGTTGGTTCTGCTGGACCTCTCAGCAGCTTTCAGTACCATTGGCCATGGTATCCTTCTGGGCCACCTATCTGGAATGGGAGTTGGGGACACTGCTTTACAGTTCCTGTCCTTCTTGGAGGGGTGAATTCAGAAGATGATGCTGGGGGACTCCTGTTCGATGCCTGGCCATTGGCCTGTGGAGTTCCTCAAAGTTCTGTTTTGTCCCCCATGCTGTTTAACATCTACATGAAACCACTGGGAGATGTTATCTGGAGTTTTGGGGTGCAGTGTCACTAGTATGCTGATGACAACCAATTCTCTCTCTCCCTATCTGGGTACTGAACCAATGACTGTTGTCAGTAATGGACTGGATGAGGGCAAACAAATTGAAACTTAATTCAGACAAGACAGAGGTACTCCTGGTCAGGCAAAAGACAGATCAGGGAATAGGGTCCCAGTCTGTGCTAGATGGGGTTACACTCCCCCTGAAATCTCAGGCTCACAGCTTGGGTGTGCTCCTGGACTCAACTCTGAGCCTGGATGCCCAGGTTTCAGCAGTGACCAGGAGCGCATTTGCACAGCTAAAACTAGTGGGCCAGCTGCACACATACCTTCAGATGCCAGATCTGGCTATGGTGACACATGCCTTGATTACATCCTGTTTGGACTACAGTAACACACTCTATGTGGGGCTGCCTTTGGAAACTGTTTGGAAATTTCAGTGGGTCCAGAAAACTGGCCAGAATGCTGACCATGGCCAGTTATAGGAAACATATAGCTCTCTTGTTAAAACAGCTTCACTGGCTACCTGTTCGTTTCCAGGCACAATTCAAAGTGCTGGTCATGACCTATAAAGCCCTATATGGCTTGTGTCCAAGCTATTTGAAAGACTGTATCTCCTGATAAGAACCTGCCAGAACTTTAACATCATCTATGGAAGACTTCTCTTGGTCCTGCCATCATCATAGGCTCACTTAGTGAGGACACAAGAGAGGGCCTTCTCAGTGGCTGCTCCCACTCTCTAGAACTCCCTTCTTTGGGAGGCTAGGCTGGCCACCTCCCTGCTTTTTTGTTGTTGTTTTTATTGTTTTTATATTTTTAAAAACTTTTATATCATAGAATCATAGAATCATAGAATTGCAGAGTTGGAAGAGACCACGAGGGCCATCCAGTCCAACCCCCCTGCCATGCAGGAAATCTTGATCAAAGCATCCCCGACAGATGGCCATCCAGCCTCTGTTTAAAGACCTCCAAGGAAGGAGACCCCACCACGCTCTGAGGGAGTGTGTTCCACTGCCGAACAGCTCTTACTGTCAAAAAGTTCCTCCTCATGTTGAGGTGGAATCTCTGTTCCTGGAGCTTGCACCCATTGCTCCGTGTTCCAGTCTCTGGAGCAGCAGAAAACAAGCCTGCTCCATCCTCAGCGTGACATCCCTTCAAATACTTAAACAGGGCTATCATATCGCCTCTTAACCGTCTTTTTTCCAGGCTAAACATACCCAGCTCCCTAAGTCTCTCCTCATAAGGCATCGTTTCCAGACCTTTCACCATTTTAGTTGCCCTTCTCTGGACACGCTCCAATTTGTCAATCTCTCTCTGGCTTTTCTTCGCAAACGAAGATTCAGGAAGGACTCATCCCGCGCCTTCTGCAAGCGCGCTGATGACTAAAAAGGCCAATCGGAGATAAACAAGTCCGGTTGCAAAAAGTGCAGCAGAAGGTCTCCTTGGGTGATGTTTTTGGGTTGTGATTCTTTCTGCATTGTCGTTTCTCTTCAAGACTTGTTCGTCGTGAGTTCTCAAATAAGGCTGCAGCATTGTGGATAGTGTGTCTCCATGCCTCCCGATGTGAGGCCAGGGCGGACCACCGTTGGTGATCAATCTGGCCAAGCCTGAGATGTTGTTTCAGGGAGTCCTTGTATCGCTTTTTTGGAGCGCCCCTCCCACGCTGACCCGTGGCGAGTTCACCGTAGAGTAGTATTTTTGGGAGGCGATGGTCCTCCATCCTAGAAACGTGCCCTGCCCAGCGCAGCTGTGTTCTCAATATCATGGCCTCAATGCTGGTGATCCCTGCTTGTTCAAGGACAGCAACATTCGTCACATAGTCAGTCCAGTGTATAATTAGGATTGTGCGTAGACAGCGCTGATGAAAGCGCTCGAGGAGTCGTAGGTGGTGGCGATAGGTAACCCATGTTTCAGATCCATAAAGGAGGATAGACAGTACGATGGCTCTATACACACTGATTTTTGTGCTTTGCCTCAGGTGTTTATTGCTCCAGACTCTTTTGTGGAGTCTTCCAAATGCACTATATGCCTTTGCTAATCTGTGATCGATCTCTTTGTCAATCTTGGCATCTGAGGAGGTGATGCTTCCCAGGTAGGTGAACTGCTGAACGGATTTGAGCACTGATTTGCCGACGGCAATGTGGGGATGGTGGTGTTCGTCCTGTGGTGCAGGCTGGTAAAGAACTTCTGTTTTCTTCAGGTTGACTTCTAGCCCAAACAGCTCTGCAGCTGTTGCAAAGCAGGACGTTAGGCGCTGCAGAGCTGCTTCTGTGTGGGCAACAAGGGCAGCATCATCGGCGAAGAGCAGCTCACGGACTAGATAGTTTAGAGTCTTAGTGTGAGCCCTCAGACGGCTTAAGTTAAACAAGCTACCATCAGTACGGTAGCGTATATAGATGCCGTCGTCTTCTTCAAGCTCTGCCATAGCCCTTTGGAGCATCGTGCTAAAGAAGATTGTAAATAAAGTTGGTGCAAGAACACAACCTTGCTTCACTCCATTAGTTATTAGAAAGGGCTCTGAAAGAGCATCGCCATATCTGACTTGACCACGCTGGCCCTCGTGTAGCAAGATAATCATTTTAAGGAATTTGGGGGGACATCCTAGTTTTTCCAGGATCTGCCACAGACCTTTTCTACTTACAGTGTCAAAGGCTTTGGTGAGGTCGACAAATGTTACATAGAGACCCTTGTTCTGCTCCCTACATTTTTCTTGCAGTTGCCTAAGGGCAAATACCATGTCTGTAGTACTCCTATTGGCTCTGAAGCCACATTGGCTTTCAGGGAGAAGTTCTTCTGCAATAGCAGGAACTAATCTGTTCAGGAGTATCCTTGCAAGGATTTTTCCAGCAATAGAGAGCAGTGTTATGCCTCGATAGTTTGAGCAGTCGGATTTTGCTCCTTTTTTCTTGTACAGGGTGATGATGACTGCATCTCGGAGGTCTGATGGCAGTTCCCCTTTTTCCCAGCAATTCACAAGGAATTCGTGGAATTTTTCGTGGAGTGCATGACCTCTGTGTTTCCAAACTTCAGGTGGGATTCCATCAATCCCAGCTGCCTTGCCGTTTTTCATCTGCTGTATGGCCATAAGGGTCTCTTCCAAAGTGGGAGCTATGTCCAATTCATTTTTCATTGGTTTTTGTATCATATATTGGATAGCTGAGGCTTGGACTACTCGGTTGGCGCTAAAGAGACTTTGAAAATGTTCAGCCCAACGATTTAGGATGGAGGCTTTATCAGTAATTAATGTTTGACCATCTGTACTGTATAAGGAGCTTTGGACCTGATAAGTAGGTCCAAACACTGCTTTAAGAGCTTCATAAAATCCTCTATGATCACCCAGATCTGCACAGCGTTGTGTCTTTTCTGCTAAATTGATCCACCACTTGTTCTGCATGTCTCGGAGTTTTTGTTGTAGTTTGCTACATGTGAGGCGGAAAGCTGCTTTTCTTACATGACAGGTTGGCTGGGCGAGGTATGCCTGGTGAGCAGCTCTCTTCCTTGCCAACAGCTCCTGGATCTCTTGGTTGTTTTCATCAAACCAGTCTTGATTTTTCTTGTGGGAGAACCCGAGGGATTCTTCTGCAGACTGGAGGATACTGTTTTTGATATGTTGCCAAAGCACTGTAGGAGAAGGATCTGTAGGATGGTCTTCAAGTTTCGTTTGTAGGTTTGCCTGGAAGTTGTCTCTCATGGTAGCTTGTTGAAGATTGTTGACTTGGAGCCTCTTCTTTAAGATGCCACCCCTCTTAGGTTTGAACTTAAGATGAAGATTTAGTTTACATCTGACGAGGCGATGATCTGTTTGGCATTCTGCACTGGGCATCACTCGGGTATGACAGACATCACGAATGTCTCTCTGACGGACTAGAACATAGTCAATGAGGTGCCAATGTTTGGATCGGGGATGCATCCAGGTTGTCTTCAAGCTATCTTTCTGCTGAAAGATTGTGTTTGTAATAGTCAGCTGTTGTTCTGCACAGAACTCTAGCAGGAGGCGTCCGTTATCATTGCAATTTCCAACACCATGCTTGCCTAAGACACCTTTCCAGGCTTCGGAATTCTTTCCTACTCTGGCATTGAAGTCACCAAGTATAATAATTTTATCTTCTACAGGGACTTTTTGTATGAGTTGGCGTAGGTCTGTGTAGAATTTGTCTTTCTCTACAGGGTCGGCTTGCATAGTTGGGGCATATACACTAAAGAGAACAACATGTGGGAGGCGTAAGGAAATAATGCGATCAGAGTGTCCTGTTGGCAAGGTTTCGAGTTTGGAGGCAATGGAGTTTTTAATCATGAAGCCTACTCCTGAAAGATGTTTTTCGGTTTTGGGTTTGCCAGACCAGTAAAGTGTGTAGCCGGCGCCATGTTCTTTAAGGCTGCCTTCCTCATGGAAGCGAACTTCACTAAGAGTAGCGATGTCAATATTAAGCCGTGATAGTTCAAGGGCTATTAGGGCAGAACGACGCTCAGGCCGTCCACTATCTTTAGAGTCTTGCATGGTTCTGATGTTCCAGCATGCAAGTGTCAGTTTATTTACACCTTTGGAGGCCGGTGTGTGCCTTTGTTTCTTTGCCTTGGTTTGACCGCATCAGAAGATTCCCGTTGGCCGCGGCTAGCCAACCAGGTAGTTGGGGATGAGCTTTCTTTAGGCCACCTTTTCTAGGCCCCTCTCCATATGGAGCAAGCAGTGCTCTCCTTAAAAAAGGCTGCTTGGTCGTTCAGAATGCTGCCGAACAAGACTGTCATCTCCCGGGTCAGGCTTGAGCGACCAATGTCCTGAACCGCCTGCATGCAGGGTTGGGGCTGCGGCTTCCAGTGCATCTTTACACCTGCCGGTTTCGTCCCTCGCCAGTCGCTACAGGGCTTTTTTGGAAATGGATTTGTCCTTCGAGCCTGTGCAATGGATTTTTCTGTTGGAGCGCAGCGTGCACAGAACTGGCCTCACCCTTTAAACCAGAGATTCATCTGCCGTGGCCTTGCAAGCATGGACGTGGCAGCGAGGTCCTCGGGCCGTAGGTTTGATTAGAGTTTCCTTCTCTTAGATGGTTGACCTTACAGGGTTGGACGAGCACCATCTGCCCGGGTTTGGGATTAGAGTTTTCCTTCTCCTAGGACGGTTGCCATAAGGCTAGAGAGCCCATCCTGCCCTTTGACGCTCTTTGTCAGACCCTTCGGTTTTGACCTGTCTGGCATGGGAGACCCTACCGGTGGCTATTATGCCACCGCCAGCATAGCTCAAAACGTCATTAGGGTACGCAAGCCTCTCTCCCACGACAAGGGGGCGTCAATGGAGAGGAGACACGCTCCAATTTGTCAATATCCTTTCTGAATTGTGGTGCCCAGAACTGGACACAGTATTCTAAGTGAGGTCTGACCAAGGCAGAATAGAGTGGCGCTATTACTTCCCTTGATCTAGACACTATACTTCTATTGATACAGCCCAAAATTGCATTGGCCTTTTTAGCTGCCGCATCACACTGTTGGCTCATGTTCAACTTGTGGTCTACTAGGACTCCTAGATCCCTTTCACACGTTTTATATCATTTTAAATTGTTACAATTTTAATTGTTTTTATCTTTTAATTGTCATATTTTTAATTGTATGCTGTATTTTATGTTTTGTGAGCTGCCTTAGATCCCATTCTGGGAGAAAGGTGGCATATAAATCAATCAAATAAATAAATACATTTCCAGAACATTTTCTTCTGTCTCATTTTCATTTTTCTTCTGGCAGTCACATGATTTCCCCCCCCCCCATTTTCCATTTGTTATTGTGTCATGGCTTTATTTCTCTCTCTCTCTCTCTCTCTGATGCTTATAGCTTCTGTCTATAGTCTTCTGATACCTATAGCTTTGGTGTTTTCTATCCAAATGGCAAGTTATTTTCATGTCTTCTACTAGTCCAAGGTATGGAAACCCTGATGCCCTTGATGTTTTGAACTATATTTCTCATAATATTTGGTATACCAGCCGTTCTGTCTTGGACTGATGGGAGTTGTAACATCTGAAGTGCACCAGGTTGTGTGAGCCTAAAGCATCCGACTTACAAAGAATTTGGGCTTGTCTACACTGGTAGGAAAACCCACACCTACCTCATAGCTGTGGCAGATTTCTTTGATCTGCAGTGGCCACATAAATGCCACACAGACTGGCTTGTCCAATTGTAGATCAGAGTATCCCAACACAATATAATCTGTATCAGAGTAAAAGGGCAGTCCTACACTGATCATGTGTTCTATACATCATACTATTTCTGGCCACATGGCTAGGGATGCTCTGGGGTTGTTTTTCTGTTCACTCATGCATGCAAAGAAGTGAATATACATGGTCCCAGAGTATTGTATTGCTGGATAGCAGATATATGCTTATCCAGATATGCCCACAATAAAAAATATATAATTTTTTTTTTAAAAAAGTGCCAGAACAGAGTCCACTCTGCCGGAAGTCCCGCCCCAGCTTTGCTCCAAAGCCAATCCTCAGCTGCTTCATGGCCAAAAATCCAGGGTTTCCCTCAAATGCAGAGCAAACCATGAATCTTACAGACCCAGGGTTTCCTGCAGAAACCCCAGTGAAAATGCACATAATAAAAAATGGTGTGTGTCAACTGTGCCATGAATTCAAGGTGAGTATGGTTTTTTTTTTGGGGGGGGTGCCCATGTAAACAAACCCTTAGATAGAAAGGACAGAAGATTCTGAAAATATAATAAATTCAAATGGGGTGGCTTCTTTTAAAGTTCCTATTATTTATTATTCTGATTTTTTTTTAGACTGGTTGGCACCTGTTCTCTCAAATTTGTTTACCTGGATTGACCACATGGCATATATTCCTGAGGATTGGGGATTAGCCATTATTATTACTATTTTCAATAAGGGAGAAAAATCAGACCCAGCCAATTACAGACCCATTAGTCTTCTGAGCATAATCAGCAAATTATGCTTCATATCTCCACGAAAAACTGATTGACTGGATAGATCAAGAAAACATTCTTGCAGACGAGCAAGCCGGTTTCAGAACAGTTCGAAGTACAGTTGACCAAGGACTTATCCTTCAACATCTGGCTGAAAAATATGCACCAGTCAATGAAGGTCTTCATGCTGCATTTATCGACTTTAAGCAAGCTTTTGACTCAATCTCCAGGGAAAAACTTTGGATAAAATTTGAGTCTTATAACATCGACAAGAGATTGGTGTTACTTATAAGGAAGCTATATGAAAATACTTCCTTGAAAGTCAGATGCAGTCCTGTGGGTCATCTAACAAGGAAAATACCTATTCATGTTGGTGTAAGACAGGGCTGTATTCTAGCCCCTACCTTATTCAATTTCTACATCCACTCCTTGGTTTGACATCTGAACTTGATAAACTCTCATCCCCCCCATTAGCTGACAGACCAATTTCTGTGCTATTATATGTGGATGATGCAGTACTCTTATCTCAAACAAGAATAGGCCTGAGACGTCTTCTAAGTGCACTAGCCTGTTACTGCAAAGAGGAGCTGTTGACAATAAACTATAGTAAAACAAAGATAATGATATTTAACAAGAAAAAGCTTAAGCACAAATGGCAGATAGATGGCCAACCAATAGAACAGGTTAACTCATACAAATATCTAGATCTAGTTGGATTCTGCAAACGAAGCACATCATGCAACTGTGCAAAGAAGTACTAAAGCACTCCTTTCCTTTTTTATACCAAAGGCGACCAATACATCCCTGCAGCAATTCAAGTTTTCATCAGTAAAGTAATATCACAAATGCTGTACTGCTGTCAGATTTATGCAAATGAGGACTACAAGCCTTTTGAAGTTGTACTTACTAAATTCCTAAGAGCTATTACAGGAGTCCCGACCTATGCCCCAAATGTAATACTTTGTCTGGAGACTGGACAAATTTCTATGGAGGCCCAAATTTTGATAATGACAGTAACTCTTTGGATAAAATTGACTTTTTTGCCTCTGGGTCTTGTGCCATTAATTCTGATGGACACCTTCCAATCTAAATGGAAAAAAAACCCCATTGACTACAAAATTACAAAACATGGGTCTTCCGCCAGATACTCTTAGATCCATGGAGCACTCAAAAGCTAAAACAACTATACTCCAACGTATAAAAGATCTAGATCTCCAAAATCATTGTAGTCTGTCCGCAAGATATTTCAAGTATTGGGATTGTGCTGGTACATTTGTTATGGCAAATTATTTGACGAACCTAACAATACCCAAACACAGAAAAGCATTCCTGTTAGCTAGATTAAATGTATTACCTTCAGCACACCTTGAGGGTAAATACAATAAGACTCCTGTGCTTGAGAGAATATGCCCTTGTAATACTGGAAACATTGAAATGATCAATCATGTATTATTTCACTGTCCTTTTTACTGTGACGCCCACAAAGATATGATCACCCCAATCCTTCTAAATAAAATGGGGAGATCAAAAACTTTTTACTTAAAATACCTTCTGTCAGACTGCAACCCACAGATAACTTGTAAAGTGGCACAATTCTGTGCATCTGCAATTACTTGCAGGAAAAACAAAATTGAATCTAAGATAGCAGAACGTATTGCATCTGAATTACTTTAATCTAGCTGACAGAAGTTGTTTTTTATTCTTACTTAAATTTACTTTCTTCCTAAATTGATTTATTTTACCTTCTTAGCAGACAGAGTTATCCTCCTGCGATTTAAAAACAAAGCACTTAGTTGTATAAACTATCCTATGTATGCACTTTTTATTATATTGCTTGTGAATGTAATATTAATGCATTACTATTAATGCATTATTTTAATTTTATTTTGTTATTTTAGTTTAACCTTACTGTTTTAAAGTTTTTTGTTTCTTTTATGCTGGTCTTTGACCGTAATAAAGTATCATTCTATTCATTCTTCTGATTGAATTTTTAGATCTTGTCAACTTTCAGAGCACTCAGAGATCCCCTCTAGAAAATGTTCTAGGAACTGATGAGTTCATATCAGTTTGCAAAAAAAAAAAAAAAAAAAAAAAAGCAATTCAATGCCTTTTGTCAGCTTCAGGAGTACCTCCTAAGACGAATGAATGAGAGTAGTGGTAGCTAATGGCTTCCATGCCATTTTGGCAGTGCATCTAGTACCTATTTTAGTCCAGACACTAAAGGATCTATGCAAGGTAGGGCACCCTATCCTCAAAACAGATTCAGAACCTTGGAGAGGCTGTCGAAAGTTTCAGCTATTAACAGTGTGGATTCACAGCCCGCAGACACAGAAGCTATCAGCTGTGAGAAATGAACGGAAAACATTTCTATTGATTTCTCCCGTTTATATCTTAATTGTCACTTGTTTTTTAACTGAAATTTAAAAACCAGTAGGTTCATTATATATTTTTAAAAAATTCAAATGTAGGCCTACCCCTTGTCATGCACATTGGAGTACAATGGATTGTCTGATAACTGATGACTGATGTGATGTTTTCTAGAGGTTCTTCGCATAGCAGTAGTGTCTGTATTCAAAAGCAGTAGAGTTGAACAGGACTTGCTCCCCAAAACATGAGTATTACAGCCTTAACATTTTTAGTGTAATACGGCTGTAGGCAGGGTAAATTAATGGGTCTTTCCCACAGAACTGGAACCTGACTGGGAAAAGAATGCTGTTTCTGTTAGAAAAATCCATGACAGCCTAATCCATATACCTGAGGACCTTTAAATGCTATACTAATGAAGTATGCGCTAACGAAGTAGGGTGGAGTGGTGGCAAAAGTTTACCATGATGCTCCAACAACATTTAATGAGAACCATAGCATTTTTTTTTAAAAAAAACAAGAATAATGAAATATTTTCTATACCAATGTGAAATCAACAGAACTATGAAATGAACTTTTCACAGGTTACACCATTCTACACTATATTTCAAAGAAATAATATTGCCAACTCTTCCCTTTGGCAATGTTTCCAGCTTCTGCTCTGCTCAGTGCTCATACAAGTTTGTGGAAGTGTTTTTAAATGAGTATACAATTGCATTTCGAACATCAAAGCATAAACAAATCTAAAATGTCTAGCATATTGTGTTGGGTGATAAATAATTCTAAAAATTCTGGATAACTTAGCAATGCAGCCTATCAACTTTATAATGAGAGTTAATTTAAAGAATACAATTGAAATATATTTTCATTACATTGGTAACAATTAACCTACAAACCTATTAAATTGATTCCATATTTCATTATAGCAATGTACCAACTTGAGAAAAAAAATAGAGGTAGAACATCCAATGGGAATAAACACTGCAGGGAGAGCACAGGGTTATAGATCTTATGTCTATATATGGAGAGTTGTAACTTAAATTAATACAATACCAGTAAAGTTAACTTTGCTTTGAATAACCAGTGATTGTGCAAGATGGTGATCTCTCTCTCTCTCACACACACACACACACACAAGGCACAGGAGAAATCTTGTACATACAAATGGGGAGCCATGAAAAAAATGTCAAGGGCAAAGAAAAGAAACCTAAAGAACTGAATCTATATCATTACTCTCAATACCAGATTAGGATGTGTGTTTTGGTAGTCACAGACATAGTTCCAAGACCATAACATCAAGACATGTAGAGTTCATTGGTATGCTTACTAACAGGATTCGAAGGGTGTGCACTGGGAGGTAATTTTGCTTTTGTACTGCAATAAGTAACTGTAAAAAATTTTTAATGTGGTTAGGTGTTTTAAGCCTGCAACATCAGCTTCACTCCCTAATGACAGACCTTCTTAACTAGCAGATAGCTTTGCAGATGATACCGTCTGAAGCCAACGAGAAGTAGTCTGAGGGACAGGACAGTAAGGCTGACTATTCCTCCCAGCTGTGAAGTAGACTGTTCTTGTAGGAATGGAGTGGCTACATGCCTACCTCTTTGGCCTGTAGGGAAGCAACATTCCAGGGATGCCAGCAACTGTGATTTCATCCAGACAAGGTAGGAATAATCTATCCCACTTAGCTTGGCTTAACTTGGCTTGAAGGTTACAGTATATCCAACCTTCATTATGTCAAATGACTAGTTAGTACCATTGGTTTCTCTCATTCTCTCATTTAAGTTTGATTAAATCTAGATCCAGATGCTTATGGCCTGTGGTATCTCAAAGCTAACAAAGGTACTGTTGACCAGGCTTTTTATAGACAGGAGCCTATTTCTCTTAGAATCTCTTAAATCTCATCTCATGGCCATAAACCATGTTTAATTTGGGGGGTAGGGGAAATATTAAGGTCCTCAAGTCATCTATGGTAGAAACAGCAACTTCTGACCTAGAAAACCCTTTACCTTAGTCCCTGCTGACAAGTGTTCTCTCCGTTCAGTGGTGGGAAAGACGTGCTCTACAGCTGGTGAAGCAATTTCAAATTACTCCCTACCTTGTAGGTTTAGTTAGAGTGCAACCCTGTCACCTACCCTGATAGCCCCCATCTTGGAATATCTAATGATAGGATATATTTAATAATTTGTCTTAATATGGCCATCCACATGATTAGCAGGTAAACCAGAGACCCCCTAAAACCAAGGCTGAATTCATGTATAACCAAGGGAAGGGCCTTTGGAAATTCCCCAAAGCCAAATACTCAGGTCAGAACTTAACACCTGGAGGTGAGTCATTCACTAATCCACTCAATGATAGCAGAATCATTGATGCTTGTAAAATGGGTCCTTCCTTCCCTTGAACCCTTACAATAAAAGACCTTGCCTGCTCCTATTCAATTCCAAATATAGCTTCCATTAACGATCATTAACACTTCAGGAGCACCCATTGTCTAGTCTTGGGAACCTCGAATAAACATTGTATACCTCTCAAACCCCCATCCCTTCAGTGGAATTATTTCATATAAATATCACCCTAAAACACCACCCAAGTGTGCAAGTTCATCTTCTTCTTAACTTCACGTCAGACTGTGTAGCCAGATGTACATGAATCTCCTCTTTTCTGACTTCACATCAGTTTGTGTCACCAGTCTATCATTCAGACCTCTTCACTGTCAATTTACCTCATGATTGCAGCTCTGCAGGATCAGTACAATATAACCTGAACTTGATTCCTCTATCCAAATACTTCCAACTATGTTTGTTAGCCTTGTGTGAGTGTCTAAAGCCTGAGTGTTTGCGTGAATGCTCTTGATATTAATTTCCAATAAAGAATTGTACCTTCTGGCTTTGAGTGTCCTCCATTACTGCCAGTATACATAGGTTAAAAGATCCCACCATTGTCCGGCCTCTCACATTCCAAGTTGAGTTAATGAAGTTCCCCAAATTCCCCAAATTAATATTAGGTCATTAGAGGGTCCACATGGAACCCCACATAATTTGGGTCATAGTCCTAACTGGCTAAGGTGGCCAAAGGCCAGCCAGACCAACAGTAGGACAGCTGAAGCTGTGTTGGATCCACATGCACTTTCACTCAGCCTAGGAGTGTTGGAAATTACTTGGTTGGAAAGACTACCCAAGATCTACTACTTAAGGTATAACTTTGTGATGGCATTGTGTCTGTGTCCCTGGGCTAGAGGGAATTTAGATCTGGCATAAATCATTCCCCTATTTCCTCCATCACTTCTTTTTCTGCCCACCTTTGGGGTGTGTGTGTAGCTGGGGAGGGCTTTTCGGACAGCAGATTTTAGCCAGTAGAATATTTGTGCTACCAGATCAATTTGTTGGTAGATCCCTGGCAGAAGAGCATATTTGCTGGAATGAAGGAACTTCTGCTGGAAGAAGTTTGCACATAATCCAAGCAACCTAAAGGCAGTAGATCTTTGAGTTAGAATCCCCCCACCCATTAGTTACTTTATAGTGCCAGTTCCTCAGCAAACTGTGAGGCACACATCAAGAGTATGTCAAAGTGGCACATGTTAAACTGTATCAAAATACATCACATTTAAGGGGAGGGAAAAGACATTTTATATTTTGAAATAAAAAGGTTCTGACTATCTGTTAATACATTACACAAAAAATGTGAAAACTAATGGGCTGTTTTAACAGAGAAAAAACTCCTCACTTAATATGAGGAGAACCTGTTTAAATGGCAAACCACGTTGTTTCGCTGTTTTGTGAAGTAAGGGGACCAAAACATGAAAAACTATGTTGGAAAAGCCTTCTCAGCCTTTTCTGGAGTTTTTTTTTTTTTTTTAAAAAAAAAAAAGCATTCCCCCTCATTGGGACAAGCAATTTGGTATGAATCACTTTCCCCCTTAGGAGAAAAAGCACAAAGCTGATTGGCTGGATGAGTGCAGGCATCATCATATTGATTTTTCAACTAAGTGAGCATTAAGGTGAGAAAATGGGGTGTTGGTGTGTGGTTTTTTTGAAAGGCAAAATATCATGCCAGTACACAGCTGAAATAATTTTTTAAAAATTTTTGGCAGCAGTAGCTTACGGTAAGTGAGTAATTAACTCATGGCCACCATCTTGACTGGTAGGCATGCAAAGCTTTAGGGGGCCAAAAATCCCATTAAGACAAGTTGCAGTTGCTGCAAAATACCGTTACTGTGGGGCACTCCATGGGGGGGGGGCTAGTATAGACGGGGCCTAATATTTACACAAAAATGGATAAACTGAGTTTCAATAAATGTTGAGGTATGCTTTGGATGGTTTGAGTTATAATATAGACTACATGCTGTACATGAAATTCAGTTTGGTGGAACCCTTGGAGATTTTCAACAGATATGGAAGACATGTGAATGGAATGCTCTGATTTAAACCAGGTAGTACAGAATAAATTCAATTTTACCATGAAGTCATTGGCACCAGTCATTTAAATCAATAAAATCACAAAGTGTAATAGAAGGAATGCTGTCTGTTTTGACAGACTAGCAGAGCTATCTTTCTAGAACTCTGTTGAAAAATACATTGTAGAGATTAAATGGCAACGGTTTAGCTTTGAAAATACAATTAGCTTAATCTTTCTTTATGTAGCTGAATACCAACGTATTTTAGTTTGTGGTTTGTAGCATTTTGTTTACACACACACACATACATACACACAGACAGAAGAGGAGCGGATAGATGAGTGAACAATCACCATTCCCTCAAGAAAGGACTTCATCTGGGCAATAGCGAGATACAAAATACCTCAGGCCTAAATCCAATTACTAGATACAAATAGAAAAGACTCATTAAATCAGCTGATGATTGGCAAATCAACACTCATGTAAATCCCACTCAGTCATTGGGTCTACTCTAGTTGGGACTAGCAACTGGATTTAGGTTTTGTTATTTTAGCATCATGCAAAATTCATCTGAACAGTTATCAATTCTGCAGGATTAAGACCAACTTAATTTGCTTCAGGGGAATCCACCAAGCTAGTATTAGATGCCTCTTCAAGTAAACAAGGACAGCAACATTATTTGATTTGGAATATTTATGCTGACACCTTGCAAAATACTCAATAAAAATGTCTCATGGGATACACACTGTTTTGGTGATTTATCCAAAGCAACATCCACATATATCATATGGTTTGTATGTCTCAGTGTTAATACCTCAATAAAACATGTCACTCCTTCTGTGAAGTTTCTTTCTCTCCTTATTCAGGCAAAAAAAAAAGTATTGTGAAACTCAGATAGTTTTATTATTCTCTTGACTTAAATGAACTCTGTCAGGAGAGAGGGACAGACTATGTGGAAGACTAACACTAGTCATTCACAAATTGATACATTACCCCTCAGATTTGATAGAGAAGGCCAAAGCAACTATTACTATGACAATTGTAACCACCCCCTTAAAGTTTCACCAAAACTCACATATCATTTTTTAAAGCTAGATAACACAAGGTTTCTAAAACCTGGTGCTTATTTTCTCAAACCTTGAAAGAGGTCCATGAAATAAACCTCTGACCTTTCTCAGATTTCAGTGACTCACCACTTGTGGGTAGTAGCTATATGCACTTTGTGTTTCAGTGTTTCATTTGTGTGCCTTTTCATTCTTTTAACCCATAGCATGGAAAGGCAAGAATCCCATTCAGCATAACCTCTAACACCTATAGGCATTGTGGAAGGAAGCACCCAGCAAGTCTTTTCACAATACCTTTGCACCGGGGGCACTAAGGACAAGTGGTAACTCCCAAGTAGAGATCCACTCCAGCCCCTGTCTTCAGGGTGGGGTGGGCAAAACCTGTTTCTTCTTCCTTGGGTTAACAAGGGCAGCTGGGAAGTCCCTTTGTTCACTCAGTGGCCAGAGGTGGTGCTTGCACTAGAGAGCCTCTGGTTGTCCTAGGAAAGAATAAACTATCTTTCTCTTCCTGGATCACTGGCAGAGCCTTATTTTCCTTAATACATCCCAAAATGGATTCTCAAGAAAGGGTGCTTCTACACTACACAAATAATTCAATTTGAAACTGGATTATTTGCCACGGCTCCTTCCTGTGGCATCCTGGGATCTGTAGTTTGGTGAGGCACCAGCATCTTTGGTAGAGAAGGCTAAAAGATCTTGTAAAACTACAAATGCCAGGATTCCATAGGAAGGAGCCATGACAAGTAATCCAGTTTAAAATTGGATTATTTGTGTAGTGTGGATTATGCCAAAAGATAAAATGCATGCTGGGTACCCCATGATAAAAAAAAAGGTAACCTGGGAGTGGGCTATGCCACAATTGGGTTTCCAGCTGAAATGTAAGGGGGAACTTTTCTATCCACTGCTGCAGCTTGGGTTTCTCTCTTTATCCCCTCACCTGCTATGAGGAAGGGCATGGAAAAATTAATTATTTGCAGCACACAGTTCCAGAAACTCTTGGAAAAACTGGCTGTGAGCAACAAGCTTTGTTTCTACTCTCCATTCTCTGCCTAGAATGTCCAGGTATAGAGTAGGAAATAGCACCCTCTCTATTTCCAAATACAGATTAGAGATGGCCAGGTTTCCCTTCTGAATTCTGATCTGTCTGGGAGTGACAGAGTCTGGGGAGGAGAATGGGGCCCATACTCTCTGTGGGACAGATCCAGACCCTCTGTGGTTGTGATCAGGCCTGTGGCCAGAGGTTTCCTGTGCTCCAGATGGACACATGCTCTCTATCTTCTTACTTGTAATGAGTCAAATGTCAGTCAAGCATTACTTGTTTGTTTACAGTGTACATTGTCCAATAAATAATATACAGAACAAATACAATGAGGTGAGAAGGGCTACATTGATGCACAGAATGTGTCACAGATCATTTCAAGCCATGTTACCTTTTCCCCTCAGTTAGTCTCCACTTACCAAGCAGAGGAATGAACAGCTAATATTACAGTTATGTACAATGACAGCTTTAATTGTGCACTGTTCCCAGCCATTATCATTAATATAATTAAATCCAATTTCATTTTCCTAATAAGATCAGCTTTATCAAGACTGGGAAAATCACTGTTGGTGGTTTAGGGCTTTAAATTGTTTGGAAAGGTAATCCAAAAGAGATTCACCAGTCAAAAGGAGATGTCTTAATTTGGAAAGTATTCCTAAGTGACCACAATTTTGCCATCACATTTCTGACCAGTAATACTTAACAATAATATATACACATCCTTGGGAAGTGCTCTATTTAGGAGAGAACATCTTAATCAATTTGCCAGTTCTTTGATTTATTATTATTGAATTTTTAATGCCAGGGAAACGGGGAGACATATGTGGAATTTTCTGCATGAGGAGCTAAAATAGCTTGGACGGCCTTGGATACTGCCTACACCTTCATGTGAGGTGGAGTCCCTCTATAGCTCCACTCCAGGCAGGAAACTGAGTTGGACTAGACCTGTGGGATGGTCATAATTGCTATTATATTAACATTTAATACTGTTCCAAAGGGTTGCGCTGTGTGCAGTAATCTTGCTGAAAAATGACAGTGAGTTGTACACAGAGCCTGTCAACTGAAAGGTCTGGTTCGTACTGAAATTGAATGTGTTCCCCTTCAGCACTTTAAAACTAAATATGTAGGGTTCAGAGCTGAAATGCTGAAGTTTATAGTTACAGATGCTCTGAGGAGGTACTAAGACTCTGAGGTGTCACCCCCTCCCCACAATGGTGTCACCTGGTGTGCTTTGGCCTCTCTGCACCCCACTAGTGCTACCACTGAAGATGCTTATTTTGGTTCTAGCTATAGTGGATTTTTGATAATTTGTTTTCTATCTACCTATTTTTTAACCATTAAGAACAATGGCATCCCCACATCATAGGATCTGTTTTATCATGTGCATAATGCCTTGTAGTTGATGCTAAACTCAGACACATGTTCTACCTAAGTAGAGGGGTTCACTTCGTGAACTGCTTGCTTATGATCACACCGTCTTCATTGTTACACTCTACACTTGGGGGGTCTTACGGACCCTCAAAATATCAACATTTATTTGGGGAATTAACGTACTCAGCTTGGCGATATGAAAAGGGGCAACAGAGCAGAATCTTTTGGCATATGTTTACTGGTACTAAGGAGGAGACATTAAGCTAGATAGTACAATAATTTATCTTTATTTGAGAAAAACAATAATAACAACATTCACGCACACACAAGATTCATGCATTCATGAAAGACTAGTGAATAAAGTAGGAAGTATTGGGACAGAGGAAAGGTGAAGGGAGTTGTGTGTGGGTGATACAACACCAGTCTTGTAGAGATGAGGCCACAGAAAAAACCAGCAGAGTAGGGGTCCCGATCAGGAATGGCTACACAGTCTGAAGTACAGTTGAGAGGGAGATGAACTATGCATGCCTGAGTGAGATTTTGGAAGGGTTTTTATAGTCAATGGTTGCCTTTAGGGAATCCATAGTAGGAGACAATGCTCTATGGAGTTGCTTAGGGTGAGACACAGGCACTCCGGATATGTTAATGGTATCTTAATGTGCAAGTACTTTAGAACTGAATGGAGAGAACAACTTCCTTTATTTGGGAAAGGGTGAAGGAACGACGACTGTTTTACAGGTGTAAGTCTCCCAGCTTTAGATGATAGGATTAGCCAGGTGTTGGTGCCTTCAGTTGCCTTGCAAATTAACATTTCTTTAGAATTTAGGAGGCCCCACCTTAAGTGCATATCTGATTGAGTCTGAAGGCTAGCCTTTGTAATATGTTGGAATTTTCCAGTTTTAATGGCTGCCCTGCATGGAAAGCATTATTATTAAACCTAATTATTAAATATTGCCAATTATCAATATAGACATGGGGCTGGGGGTATCAAGGTAAGTAACATCACTATCCTTTCTCTGTAGAAATTATGGTAAGTGGTTTGTTTTTTTCTCAAATGCAGATCTCACATCCTGATATTAAATATAGATTCTCTATGCAAAATTCTTTATTCCCCACCATTTCATTAATTTTATCTATTGCCCATTTGTTGGAAATTCATTGTAAATATTTCAATGATATGTTTCCCACACATATAAACTATTTACCTAATTATCTATTCCCCCTCTCAATAGAGTTACTACTGTCAAGTTTCATAGTCATAATCCAGATTCCCTAAACCCCATACAAAGAGAGATCCCTTTTATAGGCTATATTCAGATCATTCTAGTTTCCATGGAAAGCAAATTGTGATCAGTCGAACCAAAGCCAATGATATTAGGCTTTCTTAGGGCTCATCTACATGAACTAGAATTTTCCAGCTCCCCACTGGTGTATTTTGGCCACAGATCAGGCCTGTTGTTCCCTTGTTACATACAAATAATAATTCTTGGCAAATTTGTTCTTCCTTTGTGAACCACACGTATACTAAAAGTAAAGCTTCATTTCCTAACAAAGTTGACTCATCAAGTTGAATAGAAAACCAAGATGTTTTTAAATAGCCACACAATGAATCTTCAACATCTTGAGCCATTTCATCAATTCTTCTTTGCACTGTATTATTGCTCAATGAAATTTTCTTGATAATATCAGATGCTGACTTGTGTACCACAGTACGTATTACTTTTCACTTATAGCCGGTATAATTAGTTCTTCACCAATAGTATGAGGTTTTCCCGATTTGGCAATCATTAACGAAATATTGTAAGAAGCAAGCAAGCCATAGCAATCTTGTGTGGTTGCGGTTGAAAATAGTTTTGCCAATGTTGATTGTCTCATAAATTTTTCTTTTAGTGTTTGAAACTAAGATAAATCCTTATCTTTTTTATCACCATGAATTTTAGTCAAATGTTCTTGTAGTCTGGAAGGCTTCATAGCTTCGTTTGATAAAACTTTCTGGCAAATCAGGCACATTGGTAATGTATGGTTTACAGGCGACTCAATAAATCCATATTTCAAATATTCGACATTATTATATTGTCTACATTTTTCCTTTGGTTAAGCCATCATTATCTGTAGAAAAAATATTTTTTATGGAGGTATTTTTAATTAATTTTTTGGTAATTTTTTGAAATATTTTTGTAAAAAACAAACTAAAATAAATACTAATGAAATAAATAAACATGATATTATTAATTGTAAAGTGTATATAATTATTATAAAATAAGTAAATAATACTCACCAATTATAGTTGCACTATTTGTTAGTTAACTTTAACTTGTCACAATGTCACAACAATCTAATTTAGGACTTTTTCGGATGGAGAAATACACCACAAGAAGGGTCGTCCCTCTTGCGACGCTGCTGCGCAGTGGGGTGACGTTTTGTATGATGCCCTCCCCCTGCCAATTCTGTTCCACTACAGATCGCTGCTCCAGCGTCATATTTGGCCGTTTCTTAATCACAGTCACCTGGAGCTGTGATCTATACAGGAACAGAATCGGCAGGGGGATGGCGTCATATGAAATGCACCCCCTGCCGCGCAGCAGCGTTGCAAGAGGGATGACCCTTCTTGCAGTGTATTTCTCTGTCTGAAAAAGTCCTCAGAGTTATATTATGCTGTAATTTTCCCATAATAATTATGGGAAATCTCCTGATTCATAGCGTGCTCCAAAATCTGCTGGTAGTACTGCCAGTAGCCAGTACTGCCGCTGCCATTCCAGGCTTTGGCCTTGCGATCGACCAATCGCACGAGTGGCAGTTGCCCGCAGCAATGCTTGTAGTGATCACGTGTTTTGGAATGGCAATGCAGTGGCACCACATGCACAGTAGCAGTGCATGATTGCACATACGTTAATGCAAATGAGGGAGTATGTGGGAACCGAGCCAACGTCCAGTATGTTGTTCAAAGAAAAATTAAGCGTTATGAGCAGAATACATAAATCATTTTTTCTAAATCTTCTCTTCTTTCTTTTATGCTTTCACCACTCCCTTACAGTTATTCATTGCCCCCAAATGCATCTGTGGCCATCACCGCCCCCCTGGATCGCTGCAGCACCCACCAGGGGGTGGTAGCACCCACTTTGGGAATCACTGCTGTAGAGCTGCTGACATACAATAACCGGATCATTGATTTTATTAGACCATGTGATTTTTTTCAGCCATTTCAGAAAGGAAATGCAACTTCACAGTTTGGTCCAAAACCCAGATTGGACTCACAGCCCCACTGGCATGGGAGCAACTAGCCATCACTGGAGAAATTTCCAAAACACAATTGGGGTTTTATGTGTGTGTTTTATGTTCCACATTGACCAGCCAATGTTGACTGAGGCTTTTCTCCCAGTGCTTTCTCAGCTTTCAAACACATTTCACAAGTGGTTTGTTGACTAAAATCACAACAGCCACAAAAATGATATCTATTACTTATCGAGTGTCACAATAACTAGTTGCTGCACAATAGCCATAAGAGACAAAGCTCTGCCTGCCAGCAGATAGTCTAAGACTCTGTGAGATTATAGAGTCCTTTTACTCCCAAAGAAAATAATATTAGTAGTGATGACCTGAATTTTAAACACTCAAGGGAGCCACAGAATTACTGCAATTAGGAAACTAAATGAGAATTATCTGATTCTGTGCCATAAGAAAATAATTAATTTTTTCTTACACAGTACTATTGAGAGAATTTTGCCCCTCTCTATAGGGATGTAGGCATTCCCTAAACTGAGGTTTTCCAGATTGTTATTGTCTTTTTAACACACACATACACCTGTGACACTTCTTACCTGCCAGCATAGACAATTATTGGAATGGTTAGAGTGGCAGTCCAAAACATCTGAAGGTTAAGGAATTTTGACTTATAAACATATGTTTAATCCATACCAGGAACAGATAATGGTATGTTGAAATGCTGGTTAGAATCTAAACTAAAGGTAGAGAGGAATCTGAAGATGCCAGCCACAGATGCAGGTGAAACATCAGGAATAAACTCTTTAAGAACACGGCCTCACAACCTGGAAAAAAACCACAAAAAAAACCCCATAAATATAGAGTCTTACCACACACCAGATTCAAGTGACAGGGCAGCAGGAAGGTTTCACTTTCCATACTGCCTTACCACATGACCAGTGTACTTCTGTTCTTGTCCTGTGGGAAACTGATGTAAAACCATGTCTTTTTCCTAACAGGTTTTTCTGGTTAGCAAAAAGATACAGTTTTACCTCAGTCTCCCTTGGGACCGGATTGGATGAATGACAATGTTGTGTAGTAAGCCAGCATGGAAGATGGAATCTTCCTGCTGCACAGCTGCTTTACTTTGGCATGGGGCAAACCTCTTAAACTTCAGATTAAATTTGGCATTTTGTAGTATTTTTCTGTGCTCCTTTAAAAAAAAAAATCTTCTAAGATTTCATGCAGCTTCTCTGAGAAACCTAGAGGAGTACTGTTGCTCATAAGCAACCTGTACATGAATATGTCATTCATTTTCTTCATTCAATTAATGACCTTTATTGATTTTTCTGCATAATCTTTTTCTATTACATTATGCATTATCTCTTGTCAACACCAGTTCCTTCATGCTTTTAGTATTTTCTCAATAGAGTGACATTTCACTTTTCTTCCTTATATGTCTTGCATGCTAAGTATGGTTTTAAATGGAACTGCTTTGGGGATGTTTTTCCTCTCAAAGCTTTGCTGAAATTCAATATGACAACATATTTGCTTCATGCCTTGTAGAGATGATAGTGAAAAACTGAGTTTCAGTTATAGATACCCTGAGCTGGATTATTTACAGCAGGCATGGGCAACTATGAGCCCCTCCAGGAAGAAAGAAAATTTCTGAAATTCCCAGGTTTTGTTCCTGTACAAACCAATTTTATTTGGGAGATCTTTATGATGTGGGTTTGGGTGGTGGGATTTTTTTTTTTTCATTCTGAAGTATTTCCTGAGAACTCCTGGCATTATCGAGGACATTTCATTCCCACTTCCCAGGACAGTTTAAATTAATCTATTTTTTTCTAAAATAAAATGTATTCCTACTTGGCAGTCTGTTTGTATTATTTCAGAACTAACTAAAATGGCTGCTGCTAGTAAAACACAGCTATAGTTTCCAGGAAACAGATACAATAGAGATCAAGAGAGTAAAAGAGGAATGTCAGCACTGAAAGAAACTGATTCTAATGCTTAACTAGTATAATATTGCTATTGCACATTAGCATTTTGACTAAAACTCCTGAATTGTGATAAAGATTTTATGGAAGCTGCTGGAAATAAATTTCTGAAATGTTGCATGAATCTACATATGATACATGATCAGTGGGAGTCTGGAGGTAGAACATAAGGAAGGAGGTGGGAGGGAAACCAGGGTAGTTCAAGAAAGAGTTTGGATGAAACCTGGGAATATTCAGATAAATCCAAACCAAAAGAATTGGAAAGTCTCAATACTTCCGAGAACTTTCTCCTTTTCTGGATGAGCCTTATGTCAAGTCTATGGATCAATGTTATGGCCCTTGTGACTTTCAGGAGGGCTGCAGAGACTGCCAAAAGTACCATGCACCCACACAGGGGAAGTGTCCAGATGTCCACTTCTGGTTATGAAAAAGTGTAGTGTGTGTGAATGCAGGAATAGCTCTCTAATCTATTTAAATGGTGAACCACGTCTCCTGGAATCCATTGAAAACATGATATTTACATACACTCCTCAACCACCTATTGGGTGTAGCAAATCCAGAAGCTGCGAATCATACCTAGGGACTTTTTTTCTGAATCCCCTCCCTTCTTTGAACATTTTAAAAAGAAATTCTCTTCTATCAAATTGAATGAGAATGGTTGAAGAAAAAAACAAAGAAATTTCAGCACAGCACAACTTCAGATCTAAAAGACACAATATATAATTAGCCAAATCCATGTCCTTCAAAATCTATACTGAAACACATCTAAATAGGAAACTTCCAATCCTTCTCAATTTTCCCTTTTTTTTCCATGAATCCATTCTGTCTTGTTTCTACATCATTGCAACCAACCCCACCCACAAATCTCTCTCTCTGTTGTTGATATATATATTATTTATATATCAACAACAGAATAGAAATTTCAGAAAGTATTGTATGCTCAAATAATTTTTTTGGCAATATTTTGGCCGAATAATAGGCATTTTGGTATGTTTGTCTAGCCAAGACCTATTTCACAAAATCCAAAGTAGCAGAAAAACTGAAGGCTATTTAGATTCTGATCTATGTTCTTAGACAATGTAGTGATAACTGGCTTGGATCACTTGCAAATGCAGACCAATTGAAATCCTCAAGCATCCCTCCCTCAGAGAGTGGGAAAGTTATATTTGCATGGCAATGTAACGAACTTGAACTAAAAAAAAATGTTTAAAGAGCCTAGAACCAGAAACATGAAAAAGGTGAGATAGCCCTATGAATGTAATTCTTCACTGAATTTCTTCTTGAAGGTAGCAATGGGTAATCTCAGCAATTTTCTTCCCACTGCAAAAATTCTTTGAAAAACATGCCATTTTCAAAGGCTATTCACAATTCAGGACTTATTCTGTGCAAAATCCAGATGTGGTTTTGCACAGAAATTGGCATTTTCTGCACAGGAAACAAAATTTTCTCTGTGGAAAATAATATTTCAACACAGAATTATTAATTTCTGTGCGGAAAATTCTGCTTTCTGTGCAGAAAATGCTGTTTGCAAATCAACTATGTGTGAATTTTATAGAATAATTCCCAACTGCAGCATTTTCTTTGCAGGAATTAATATTTCTGCATTGAAATATTATTTTCCACACAAAAAATGCTGTTTACTGTGTAGAAAATGCAGTTTTCTGTGCAAAAGAACTCTGTGTGAATTTTGCACAGAATAAGTCCTGAACTATGAAGATTCTCATATATCCAGGATTCCTTGTGTCAGCGCTTCTCAAAGCTCAAAAACATTTTGTCAACCATTTTTCAATTATTTTTTAATATTCTTTCCATCACTTGAAACTCATAAGTATTTGCATTATGGTGTCACCCTAATCAGACCTAAGCCTGGGAGATGGTCCTGAAAATAAGCCAGTTTCTTTTTCAGTGCATTCTCAGAATCCTGCCACATTCTTATCTTATTTAACTTCCATGTTGGTTACAATACTTTGTTGCTGTTGTTTTATCTAGTACAAAAATATACACATTATTCCCAATCAATGCATTTTCCTCATTCACTGAAATGTATTTATGTACTTTTTTAAAAAAATGTACATATTAACCATGTGCATTTAGGTTGAATAACATTTGAAAAAGAAAGAAAAAATGAGAGAGAACCTGCCACTCTCAATGTGTTCTTGATTATGAAGAATCAAAATATATGTCCGTGCCTTCATTAATAGACTCATAAATTGCTTAGTGAATACATTGATTCAAATATTGATTATTGTGAATTTCCTTTCTGTCCCTACCCTGAAACATGTTCTGTTCTGGTGAAGCATGATCTGAGCTGTGAGCATTCAACAAAAAAGATTATTAGATGCGGCAAAAACCACATCAAAAGATCACAACAAGAACAGGAAGGGGTGAGATTATCAGATGTCGTCATCCTCCATCATCCTGGAGGCATAGCGTGGATGTGAGTAAGTCATCCCTTTTTTATTGGTGGCTTATCCCCATCAATGCAAAAGGAAGCCTCACCCGTGACAGTGCTACACCCCAGGTATGGCTGAAGGACGTGGTGTCTGGTAAGGTCGCCCTTTCTGTTCTTGTAGCGATATTCTGACATGGTTGGGAACATGATCTTTTTGGTGTGTTTTCCCCATGTCTGACAATTGCCAAAGGTCCACTCACATTCTAATTATGAGGGCAGATATGAAAAACTTTAATTTTTATTCATGTATGATATAGTGGTTGGAGTGTTAGACTAGGACTCTAGGAAACCAAAATTCAAATCCCATGGAGACAAGGAAATCCATTGGGCAGGTCACACTCTCTCAACCTGAGGGGAAGGCAATGGCAAACCCCCTCTGAGTAAATCTTGCCAAGAAAGCCCTATGATAGGATCACCAGAAGTTAGAGTCAACTTGAAAACCTGTAACCATATCACATAACCACAAATGAGACATGCAAGTACAAGTACATGTAACTATAAATGAAGCATGTAACTACAAATGAAATACCTCACCCATTACACATTGTCAAAACCCCAGTTAGACAATTTGGAGAGGAACAGTGGGCAATGATTGAAGAGGCTGCATTGGACTCCTGTGGAACCGCAGAGAACTACATTTCCACTGAGCCCCCTTCAATTTATTGTTGTCATCTGTCATCTTCTTGCTTTTTCTTTGCTAAAATGTCCTGGGGTGTTTTTGTCCCCTCAGTTGCTTTAGGCCGAAGAGAGACCCCCTTTTGTAAATAGAAATAAAATAAGTAATCTTTAAAAAAATACTGGGGTGAAAGTAGAGAGTTCAGACTTTTGGGCTTCAAATACAGCCACATTTTGCCCACGCCTGCCCTGTAAGTACATAATTCTTCATACAAGAGCATTCTTGCGACTCTTGGGCCACTTTTAGCAAATTACCAAAAAGAGTCTGACATTTTGAAGTCAGGGTTAAGCAATAAACAATAATCAGCCTTTAAACTCTCCAATCAAAACTATCTTATATTTTTAATCTCTCATTTTAGCTAGTAAAGACATGGAAAATATACTTTCTGTTTCTTCCCATTAAAGTTTGATTCATTGCTCAATTGTGGTCTAGCATCAGTTTCTCTACTGATAAACATTCTTTAACTACTTGCCAGTTTTTGCTGATGGTGCTGTAAACTATGATTCAGTGAATAGCTGCTCAATGAATAACAGCTCAGAGCTCTAAAATACAATTGCTCCTGAGGCCTCTTATCTTTCTATATCTGCAACAAGCATTCTGTTCAATCACAAGATGTTCAAAGTGTAAAATGCATTTTAGGTCTCTGTTAGTCATTCTCCAGATGATATGGGCAAACTTCAAAAAGATGGCCTTTTTAGGGGAAAAAAAAGTATTTGCTGCTTCAAAGAGGCTCTGATTAAATTTTCCTGGCATTTAGCTACATCTGTAAATTCTCCATTAGCACTCTCATAATACTGTGTTCAAGAGAGATATGCAATACTTTAGTCATAGCTTCTCCAGCTACAGTTTAGCATCATTTGCCAGCCTTGTATTTCAAATTTGTGTCTGGCAGTATTTCTATCCACTGCTGTGAGCACCCTCTTTATGTGAGGTTTTTCATGTTGCTTGATGATGCAGCCTAAAAATACTAAAAATTATATATACTTGTATTGACTCTCTGATGAAACAGTTATGGAGCCACAATAGTTTTTTTTTTCATTCCTTTAAAGAGTTTGTCTCATCACCAGAACTTGAAATGCTGCTTTTAAAAAAGTCACCTGTTATAGTTAAAAGGTTGACAAGTAATTACAAGTACTTATAGCAGTGATGGGCAACCTTTTGAGCTTGGTGTGTCAAACTTCGCCAAAAAACTGTGCGTAACTTGGGTGGTGTGTCACTTTGAGGAAAAAACTTTACGGAGGTGGGGGGGGAGGAAAGTGGCGACCGGGGCTTCGAAGCCCGGATCACCACTTTAGGAAGGGTGGGGTGTGTGAAACATCCTTCTCAGCATGCGGCCACCTCAGCGGCCGCGTGTCATCAGAAATGGCTACGCATGTCAGTGCTGACACGTGTGTCATAGGTTCGCCATCACTGACTTACAGTTATGATTTTTTTTTAAAGTAACTTTACTTATCCATTTTTCAAGAATAATTATTTGGGAGAGGAATCAAAATGCTACAAGATACTGGTCTGTGATGTAAAATACACCCTGGCCCCTCCACTCTTTTCTCCTTTCTCTGCAATTTAGTTCGGCTAAGGCCTAAACATTATATATATAAAAATTTGAAAGTTACAGTTATTCCTGAAAAGGAGCAAATTTATTCCTCTTTAAGTTACAATAATGGAACTTATCATGGCTTAATTATTGAAAAAATGAATTAATTACACATGACTAGTCACTTCTAGCCTCTGTACATCCCAAACAAGACACCCACACCTAAAGTTAATTTTCTGATTTAATTTCATTCTTTGGGTAGTTCTGCATATTCCTTGAGAATGGAAAAGCCACATGGATTCATGCTAGCAATAGCAATAGCATGTACATTTCTATGCCACTTTATAGTGTTAAGCACTCTCTAAGTGGTTTACAATGTGTTAGCTAATTACCCCAACAGGATGGGTACTCATTTTACCAACCTATAGAAGGATGGAAGGCTGAGTCAACCTGGAGCCCTGAAGGATAGAACTCACAATGTTGTGGCTGCAGGACCAGCATTTAACACTATTGCCCCCATTGCTAGGGTTTGCAGAGATTCATTGACCCTAAAAGGGACCTTGGAGGGCTGTACCCCACTGCAACCCTTCCCATTGATATTTTTTGCCACAAATGTCCTCAGTTCCCCAGAGGGATCATGTAGGAATTTCACCACATTTTTGGCCCTCTCTGAGCCATTTTAGCCTCAGGAGAGGCCACTTTCTGGTGGGGAAAATATGTTCTGAAGAACACCAATATGCTAGAATTGTCTTCCACAACCCCTAGGGGACATTTAGGGGCAAACATTTGGATTTTTTTCCAGATTTTTTTGGAATAGTGTGAGAACACTTTCACCCACTCTGACAGTAAGAGATGCTAAGTTGTGTGCAGATTACTTCCTGAGATGTATTGTGGCTGAGAAGGGTAAGCAATTCCCCTTTTCATCCCCTTATCTTCAGCATCTTAAAAATGTGTTGAATTAGGTTGTTACCTCTTTTGTACTTCTAAAAGACACATAGGTACAATAGGTGTCAATAGGTACAGCTACTTCCAGAATGAAGGCACACTGTATCTGCCCGTACCAATGTGTGTGTGTGTGTGTGTGTGTATATGTATGTATGTTTATATAAGGGTGGGAGGCATGTACAACCTATCTTCATTCTGGAACTAGTTATACCTATTGAATTTGGCTGCTACATATGGAAAATAATGTTATTTCATTCATTCTTTGTTTACTTTACCAACATTTGCAATGTTCTTTGTATTCAAAATAAAACAAACTTAAGGTTAAACAATATTCAAATATAAAAGAACATGAAGCTGATGGATTTCCCCATCTCTAGTTCAAGGGATGTGTGTGTTATTTTCAGCTATGTTGTGATTTATCAACTCAGTGGAAATGACAAAGAACAGAGGAATATTTAAAATTTTTCAACTGGCATGCACTATTTTTTCCTTAGTTTAATTTACCATCAGGAGGCCCAAACAGTCAAAAGCTGGATGATAGTGCTTCTAACATATTTGGCTAGGGGCTTGTCTACACTGGCCAAATACCCTGATGATCATCCCCATGATGATGCAGAGCATTTACTCCAATCTGTCTCCGGGCAATCCAAACAACCCCCGGGCAGATACAGGGCTGGAATGGGGCAAGCCAGGGTTCAATAACATGTTACCGGAAAATACCAAGTTCACCCCAGTTTACCTGGGGAAAACCGGATTGAAACCCATAGGTCCACAGGAGCCAATCTGGCATGCTGCTCCTCCCTGCCGCTGCCAGCTCCCTGGTTTTTCCAGAAGCCAGGCAGGGGTCCCTTAGCATGTGACTGAGGCTGGTCACATGCAGAGGGACTGTAGTCACATGTTGCGGGAACCCTGCCCAATGTCTATGTTAGTGAGAAAATGGGAGCCTCAGTGGCGGTGGGGCTCCTGTTTGGACTCTGGTCCATTTTCTGCAAGTAACCAGGGGGGGGGGCAGAGATCCAGAATCAAGATATGCTGGAGGGAACCAGTGTATCCTGCCTGATGTAAATGAGCCCAAGGAGTATGAGCAAGGTTATTTTCCTTTAAAAAAAGAGTCTTGTCCTACATTACCTATTTTACTTTAGATTCTTCTACACAATTCAAGCCATTTACTCCTTGTGCTTACCGTCTCCCAATCTAATCTCCAAAGTAAAACATGGGTGTTTCAAATTAATTAGGGAAGATAATATTCTCTTACTCCTGTGTAATAATCATAACACATGCTTGAAAAGTGTTCATTAAGCCTTCAAACTAAAAAGCTGCTGCCTTAGCTTATGCAAGTGAGCTTCCAACTTAAGGGACTCAATATTATAGCCTTTGTGACACACTAACTAGTCATTAGTGCAGATGAACCAAGCTTCAAACACTAAAGGAAAGCAATCCAAACAATTGCTGAAAGAATGGTCTCTCATTCACAGAGAGGGCCATTGGACTGTCTTCTGAGCAGGTGATTTGAAAAGAGTTGGGTTTATTTAGAGAACCATGGCTTTTCCTTGGCTTCCTTCCCTGTACTTCTTTCTTTCTTTCTTTCTTTCTTTCTTTCTTTCTTTCTTTCTTTCTGGATCACACAGTCCATGTATTCAGATGTTTCTTATTCTTGAACAAGGATGGGAAACTCCAGAGGTCCAGGAACTATGTCCCACCACCTTTGGATCCCCTAGAGACTATAGCAGCCCTTCCTATGAAACTGGAAGTGATCACTTTTGTGTTTTTTTAAAACGCTTCTGCTCTTTATGTATTTTTTCATAAAGTAAAGTGAATGGGGTCTTAGAGGAGAATTGTGCCTCACTTTGGGAGACCCAATTCTCTTTTTTGTTCAAAACATAAAAATAAAATTGGAGAGGGTATAGGGAGTGATGGGGACAGCAGAAATGACCTGGGGCTACATGTAGTCCATGGGACACATGACTGGCACTCTGGTTCTAGAATGCCTGGTAGCCCAACAACAGTTTCTGCTTAGGTTGATTTGGAGCCACTCTTATTCATCTTGGGTTCAGGACCAAACTCAAGATTCAGAACTCTAGGGAGTTCATGTTTTCCATTAACTATAATGGGAATCCCAAAACTGGCTACAATTTGTCTTCTATGTGTCATAAATGGATTAAGTTAGTTTAGTAGTCCCTTTGGACTACTATTAGGAGGAAAGAGTCCAACGTCTCCACCTTTAGCCTGGAAAGGATTATTTGCCCCAGTGACATGGTAGCCACCGGCTTACTGTCAACAGAGGCAAGGAAAAAGATGGGGAAGAGGATAAGAAGTTTGGGAAGAGTAAAGGGATTTTGATATTGTTGTTTGCAAGTTCAAAGGGGAACAGAGGGTATTCCTTCCACGGGATCAAAGTGGCAAAACAAAACATCAGATTGAGTGGGAAGACTATCTCTAACACATACACTTTATAATAGCTCAGTGACTTGAATGCAAGATCAAGATTCCTTTTGTTTGCCCATTGGATTTTCCTTAAGCCTTTTGAAATGGGTGCAGTTCCCCACCACAATATCTTTAGACTAAAGGACTATGGGTTCTTTGCCATTTGCCAGCTAATCTGTATATGTTTGGTGGTTCCTGTTATCACTGTCTTGTCACTTGGGCTTTGAACTCATGAACTATGGTAAAGTTCAGACAGGCAGAGTTAGCATCAACACTCCACATAAGAACATTTAAGTTTTGGAATCTCCGGTTATTTTAATGGGAGAATGAGCAGAATATTGTTCTTCTAAGTTATTTATTATATGCTGTCATAGATATATAAATATATACTCCCTTTAGGAAGAAACAGATTTTTTTTCAATAGCTAGGTACATTACATATGTTACATGTATACATCATACATTCATAAGGAATGAACCTTTTATCTTCTACTTTTCTTTAGGAGGCATCTCTATACTTAACACATAGAGGAAATGAAGCATCACATCTGTGGCTAAATTCATGGGCATTGCTATACAGATAGCAGCATCCATTACAAGCAGAATTGGAAATATATCTTTAGCATAGACTAGACCTTACCAGCATTGTCTGGGTCTTTTATGTGCCAGGAATAGAATTATTGGCATTAAATCTGCCATGGAGAGCTGTCTTTGTATGTGGGAAGATAATATTATTGACTCTCTCTTCTGGCACAGTTTATAGATAGATCTCTACTAGCCTCCAATTATTTTGTTTATCTAAACTTTTATTCTCCTCCAACCAGAGCAAAATATCTTAGGGCTCATCCACACAGCCAGAATAAACCAGCTCCCCAAAGGCATACTCTGCCTGAGGATGTGGCCTGTTGTTCCCTGTTACCTGCATGGAATGGGATGGAGTCCAGACTGCCATGCTGGCTGGTCTCTGCAGCCGCCGCCACCACCACCATCTACCTCATTCTCTCTGGAGGCAGGAAGCTAGCTTGCAGCACATGAACAAGGCCTTCTCCATGCTGCATGTAACCATCATTGGTCACATGCTGCAGGACTCCTTCCTGGCTATGGAAGTGCAGGGCAGACAGCAGCTGCAGAGACAGGCTGGTATGGCAATCACACAGGGCCCAATCCATTTTTTGCCAGTTGAAGCAGATTTTACTTTAAAAAAAAATGGGTGCCACATCTTTCCCCTTCATGGCCTGTCTTTGCCCCAGGGGTGTGCAGACTGCCAAGAGGAAAAACAGGGCAAATGTCCTGCATCATCAGTGCTACAGGGCTCTAAGATAGGGCCAAGGCAGGGTATATTTCCCATCTAGACAAGCCCATAGTGATCTTTCCTCTGTGTCGTAACATTTGGTGATGAATAGCTCTTGGATGTTTTCCATCAGATCTCATCAGCTATTCTGATTAATACTGCTTTAAAGGGTTCAGCCAGTAACCCTTTAAGGCAGTATTAATAACCCTTTAATGTGAACCCTTTATCAGGTTCATTATAAGTCCATGAGCTGCTCTTTGCTGATAATGCTGCCCTTGTTGCCCACACAGAAGCAGCTCTGCAGCACCTAACATCCTGCTTCGCAACAGCTGCAGAGCTGTTTGGGCTGGGAGTCAACCTGAAGAAAACAGAAGTTCTTTACCAGCCTGCACCACAGGACGAACACCACCATCACCACATTGCCGCTGGCAAATCTGTGCTCAAGTACATTCAACAGTTCACCTACCAGGGAAGCATCATCTCCTCAGATGCCAAGATTGACAAAGAGATTGATCACAGATTAGCAAAGGCATATAGTGCATTTGGAAGACTTCACAAAATAGTCTGGAGCAATAAACACCTGAGGCAAAGCACAAAAATCAGTGCGTATAGAGCCATTGTACTGTCTATCCTCCTTTATGGATCTGAAACATGGGTCACCTATCATCACCACCTATGACTCCTCGAACACTTTCATCAGCACTGTCTGTCTACGCACAATCCTAAATATACACTGGAGTGACTATGTGACGAATGTTGCTGTCCTTGAACAAGCAGGGATCACCACCATTGAGGCCATGATATTGAGAATGGAGCTGTGCTGGGCAGGGCACATTTCTAGGGTGGAGGACTATAGCCTCCCAAAAATACTACTCTACGGTGAACTTGCCACAGGTCAGCGTAAGAGGGGCACTCCAAAAAAGTGATGCAAGGACTCCCTGAAATAAGACCTCAGGCTCGGCCAAATTGATCACCAACAATGGTCCGCCCTGGCCTCACATCGGGAGACATGGAGACACACTATCCACAATGCTGCAGCCTTTTTTGAGAACTCATGCCGAACAAGTCTTGAAGAGAAATGACAATGCAGAAAGAATCACAACCCGGAAGCATCACCCAAGGAGACCTTCTGTTGTGCTTTCTGCAACCGGACTTGTTTATCTCAGATTGGCCTTTTTAGTCATCAGCGCGCTTGCAGAATGCGAGAGATGAGTCCTTCCTGAATCTTTGTTTGGGAAGAAAAGCCAGAGATAAGTCAATCTACTGTTTATGTTTTCTCACTAGTTTATCTCTGTTTATTTTTGTTAGGCTGCCTTCATGCCTGTAACTAGCCAATGCCTAAACTTACACATACAGATATTTTTTGTTATACTTTGCTTTATATTGTATGGTTTACAAGCACACTTACTGCATTGGTTCAAGGTCTTAAATTTGGCAAACTTGTAACACTGTTCTGTTCCACCACTTTAACTGAAAGCAAAATGGGATTTAGAAGGACAGAAAAGAGACTGATTCTCATAAAGGGAATACAATCCTTTCAAGTGGAGCACCCAGGGAAAGACTGTCTGGATAGGCTCCTCCACCAAAGTGGTTTTAAAATAAAACATTTTTTTCCTAAAGTTTACACATATGACAGCAAAGGAGTAGAGAGGGGAGGGAGGGAAGTGCTTCCCCGACACATTCCAGAAGGGGCCCATTTGTTCTGAGCCCTTTCTAGGATTGATACCACAGCTTGGAACTCCCCATGCAACCACACAGGGAGTCTTGCTTTGAAGTCTTGCAATGGCAATGCCATTGTAAGACTTCAAATGCAATTTGGCATGATCTTCTTGCCAAATGTCGTCTGAAGTCTCATGGGATGCTAAAATCCCACAAGAGTTCATGCAATACTGGGCAGGCATATAAGTGCCTGTCAATGTGGCTGCTGGCCATTGCTGGATGAACCTCTGCACAAGCAGCTTGTGCACTGCAAATTAGCTTTTCCAGGCCTTGATGCTGCTTAACCTGCTCAGGTGAGAGATATGGAAATGGGGACATCATGCCATGGAGAAACTGAAAAAAGCTTTCTCCAAATGAAGCACCTACTCACCACCAGTTGGTTCCCAAGAGATCAGCCTCTGGTAGAGTTACTCGTGTGGCTGCCCTGGCAGATGCGGAATTGATGCATGCCTAGTTGGTGCATCTGAGCAGTGTTGTGGCTGCTGAGGTGACTCCAGAATTACCTACCCCTCTTGCTAATCCTACAGCTCAGTATAGAGGGAAAGTAGTACTCCCTGAAGAGAGCTTGAATCTCACTAAAGTGTCTAAATGTATCCCTGGGTAAGAATTCGGACAAGCTGTGAGCTCAGGCTGAGGTTATACACAATGACTGCTTGTACTATTCTTTCCCTGTCTGAAACAGTCTTTTTTTTTTTTTTAAATGCAATTCTCTTGGGATCAAGAATGAAGTGGGAGTAGGGAAGAGAGGCAGCTTAACCCTCTCCCTAATTGTGATTCAAAAACATCTTCTTAAATCAAACCTCTTTACTAGGGATGGAAAGTATAGTTGAAAATTATTTCTCAAATGGTCAAAAACAAAACCATTTGAAGAAACTCTGCCAAATAGATGACTGATAGAAATCTTGACAGTTTGGGACTTGTTCTATGCAAAATTTGCACATGAATTTTGTTTTCTGTGCAGCAAATACTGGCTCCAGCATACAAAATGTATGAATTTCAGGGAGAATAAGTCCTGGATTGTGAATAGTCTGAACATTTACTCAGAGGGAGAAGAAAATTATTTAAAATACTTGTTTTCTTTCAGAATGAAATTACTGAAGAATAGAGTCTCTACTGTTTACCATCCTTGTAGGTTCCCCTCAGTAATGGCATTTTGCAGCAGTTGTAATTTGTCTTAATGGGGGGGGGGTGCCCCCAAAAGCTTTACATGCCTGCCAGTCAAGGTGGCAGCTAGAGTGAATTGCTTGTGTTTTTACCTGCCATAATCTGCTGCTGCCAAACTTTTTTTTAAGAAAGTTATTTCCACTATGCACTGGAGTGCGAAAAAAAGAAATGAAACAACACCCTGTTTTCTCTAAGGCAAGAATCCAACATGGTGGTGCTGGGCACTTGCCCTGTTAGCAAGCCCTGCGCCCCTCACCTGGGCAATCAGCTTTGAGCTTCCTCTCCTATGGGAAAGTGATTCATATTGAATCACTTGTCCCAATGAGGGAAATGCCCATTCCTTATGCAGTATTTTAAAAACTTCATGGAAAACCATGAAGTCTCCTAGCATGCAGTATATGACTGTTTTTAAACCCCACTCCTTCTGAATACAGCTAATTGCTGCGGGTTGCCATTAAGACAACATGTGTTCCCCTTGTATTCTACAAGGATTATTTTCACCTTTTAGACAACCACATAGTTGCTTTTCAGTTAGGACAATAATAGTTATGCCAGGGTTAGGCATGATTTTTTTTACTTCAATATACAATTGCGAATTTCACATTGTGGAACGTCCTGCTGCAGTGACATTAAGCCTTACAGAAACAGAGAATGTATGCTGGGTTTTTTAATGATGAATCAATGATAGTTTTTAATGAATCAGCATTCTCACTCAATATTGATCTGTTGCTGCTCATTCCCCAGGGAGGGATTTTAAAATTATTTCCATTTGCCTAAGTAATGAGTGTATGCTGCTGCTCCTGCTTTTGTTATTTTTTAGAGAATTCAATCTCCAGGGTTTACAGGGGACACTTATTATTTCCAAACAAATGATCCATATTATTATTTAGAATATCTCTTATTCTTTCTTTTGGTGACCTTTTCATGAACCTTTGGTTCTGAGGCTTTTCTTTTTTGCTCTACATCAACTACTGTTAGTGATTAGTGAATGCAATTATGCCATTTTCATAGTAGTTTAGGTGTAAGGACTGTGGCAGAAGCACTGGTTATCTAGAATTTTAAGTATAATATGAACAATTGAGTTATTGCTAATTTTAATAGACAAGTTTTATTAATAAGCCCACACAATTGCAAGATGTCAAGGAAAGTTCAGCTGTATTAATTTTCTCCTTGGCAGCACAAGCAACCAGAAACATAATTAATCCTCTGTTTCTCACCCTGCCTGCACCTCCCAAACCTAGAAATATTTGAGTCATTAAGACTGATGTTTTACAATTAGTTACAAACACCTCCATCTACTGGGGGATATGGGACAACCGATGGCAAAGCAACATGGGTCACAATGTCTGCATTCCATCTGATTGTTGTGGGAACTTAGGAAATTCTGACAATTCTAGGATATTTGTGTACTTCCTTAGATTCAGTCTTCCTATGCATGATGATAGGAAGTATTACATGGAATGACTCCAGAACAAGAGGACTAACAAGGGTTGCCAGATGTCCCTCATTATAAAGAATGTTCCTGATTTGAGGACTGGAAAGCTTTTTCCTTTTATATAGACTGAAAGAGAGATATTAAAAAATCCCATTATATTTATGTATGTATTTATTTAATTGATTTATATCCCACCTTTCCCCCAATAATGGGATTCAAGGCCTCTAACAACATATGTAAAAGCAATATGATTTAAAAACTATACAAAAACTTTGATAGAAGTATGAATAGAAATGTTACTTTAAAAGCAATTAAACAATTTATGAAGTTTAAACATTAAACATTAAAATTTATTAAAAGACCATACAAACCATAAAAAACCTCACACATCACTAAAAGCCCATCCCATTCTGCTTCTAAAAGACTGGTGGCACAAGAATGTTTTCAGTTGCTGATGGAAGGAAAGGAAAGGCATCCTGGCCTCCCTAGGGAGGATGTTCCAAAGTCTTGAAACAGTTACCAAGAAGGCCCTTTCCTTTGTACCCACCAAACGAGCCTGGGAAGTTGGTGGGACAGAGAGAAAGGCCTCTCCAGAAGATTTTAGACCTAATAAATGGAAATACAGTCCTTCTAATAGCCTGGACCCAAGCTGTATTTTGTGGTGTGGGCCTTTCATAAAGACAGAAAGGTGTTCATCATGTACTTTATGGACATGGACACTATCTTAATTTTACAGAGAAATACATGTAAAATGTATTTTACATTTTAAAATATGTAAAATGTAAAATGTGCTCCCCTTTAAAACATACTAATTGAAATTAGTACTTTCATTTGTTATTTAGATGGAGCACCAACCTACTAATAGCTATGTCCTGATTGTCATCCTTGCATGTCATGAATTATGACTGCTCCTTATTGCCATTTTGAAAGTTTGGTAACACTAGGGCCACCAGTACTGAAAAAGAAGGCAAACAAATAAATGTTCAAACAAACAAACAGAAGTATAGTTATTACTATCTAACACCATCAAAAGCAGATTATAAAGAACACATCAACTAGCACTTGTAGAAATATATGAAAGTGACTCTCGGTAATAACAATACAATCTAAAAGGAACGAGAAAAAATCACATTGTGTAACATATACCTTTGAAATAAACAGTAAGAGTGGCAAGAATATAATGTCTGGCCTCCTTTATCGCCCAGCATAATGTAGTAGTTCCATATACAGAGCAACACGACAGCTAGTGACTTACTACACCCTCCCTGGACTTATTTTAGAACCGCTGAAGACACCCCTTATGACCACTCCATACATGGTAAAGAGCAGGGAAGGGGCTGAAGAAGTGTCTGGCTGTGTTTCCAGAAGTAGACACAAAATACCTCATTTGTTCTTGCCTACCAGGGTCCTCTAGAAGTCTTGGAGGGAATGGAATAATTTTACATCTGTCTGCAGGGACATACATGGATGCATCTCCCCCCACACTCTCCACAAGGCACAGAATGGCCATGAGAGGGGGCTTCGGTGTTTCTGCAGTACATTTGGGTGGGGTGGGGGGTTGGTTGCTGTGGATGAAGGAAGGGAATACCAACCTGCACATCAAAAAATGAATGATAGGAAAAGGAAATGGGGGGGGACGGGGACATATGAGAGCATAAGGTTGACTTATGCCTGCTAATGTCACAAACACTTTGCCAGCCATTGTATTACAGTCTACTTTATCAGACACTCCCCTTTAAAACATTCTTTTGCTGGCATAAAAAAAAAAACATTTCTATGCCTGCAAAAGAACACTCCCCCTGCATTTACTTTCCTCTCCCAGCAAAGGCTCCCCACCAATAAAGAGGAAGTGAACGGAGCCCTGTTCACATCCTCATTTGAAATCCCACAAGACTTCATCACACAGGAAATTCAAAAATAAAAAACAAAAATGAAGCCTAAAAAGTCACACTAAGAACCTAGGCACACTTAAAAAAAAAACCCAAGTAACCTTTGGAGGGTCATAAAAAGAGCGAAACTTACCTGGATGTCCTGATCTCACCAGGAAGTGTTCACGCCGGACCGGCCATTCTTTCTGCAGTGACGAGATTTAAATGGCCCAAGGTTTTGCACGCCAGCAATGCCAGCACCAAAACGGCAGGGGGATCTATTGACAGCTTAAGCCATCAATTAAAAACTACAAGATTTTGACAGGACATAACTGCAAGAGGGTGACATCGTCAGATATGTGCGCCCTTTCATGGTTATGTGGCATCCTTATGATGCCATATTTTATCAGTCTGATAAAGTCCTAAGTCTGCAAACCTCATCCATTGAT
Source organism: Gambelia wislizenii (assembly GCA_030847615.1). Taxonomy (NCBI): domain Eukaryota; kingdom Metazoa; phylum Chordata; class Lepidosauria; order Squamata; family Crotaphytidae; genus Gambelia; species Gambelia wislizenii. The sequence continues at coordinate 270,503,093 of JAUMIR010000001.1, read as the reverse complement.
ACTCCTTATAGTTGTTTAAATTGCAGAATGTTATCCTTCATCCACAAAGGTGTATTATAGATTTTCCTTGTTTTGTTTTTTTTTTCCCCAGGCTGTGATGCCAGGTTCTGGAAGAGTTTCTTTCTGCTATCTTGCCTGCATCTGTGGCTTGCATATTCAGAGAATGGTTCGGTAGGAGTGTATGTGCAGTTTATGTGATGTGAACCCCTGTTGGGGAGTATATGTAAATTTGTGTAATTGAATGGTGGGTTTCTGGGTATAGAAATGCAAGGAGGATTAGTGTCTATTTGGCTAATTGTAGGTTGCTGGGCCATTATCTGCTGGCAACCCCCTGTCCCTGGGTGGAATTCATTTGTATGTGTTGAGTTTTGATTCTATTGTTTTTCAAAACTGAAAGCCAGATTTTGTTTATTTTTTGGGTTTCTTCTTTCCTGTTGAAATTGTCCAGTTGTTTGTGGATTTCAATAGCTTCTCTATTCATTTTGACATGATAGTTGTTCGCTTTGTCCAGAATTTCTGTGTTTTTAAATAACATTTTGTGTCCGGGATAGTTTATAACATGTTCTGCTACTGCTGATTTTTCTGGATGGCCCAGTCTGAAGTGTCTCTCATGTTCCTTGGTTCGTGTTTGCACACTAATAATAGTAGTAGTAGTAGTAGTAATAGTAATAATAATAATGTATTTTTAACCTGCCCCTATGCTCAGCAGAGGACAAAAGAGACCCTCTCATAGCTGCAGGAGTTTACTGCATACCATGCAGCTGTGGACAAGTTTATATAGGGACCACTGAATGCAGTGTGCAAACACAAATCAAAGAACATGAGAGACACTGCAGACTGGGCCAGCCAGAAAAATCAGCAGTAGCAGAACATGATATAAACCAACCTGGACACAAAATGCTATTTAAAAACACAGAAATTCTGGACAAAGCCAACAACTATCATGTCAGAATGCACAGAGAAGCTATTGAAATCCACAAACACCTGGACAACTTCAACAGGAAAGAAGAAACCCTAAAAGTAAACAAAATCTGGCTTTCAGTTTTGAAAAACAATAGAATCAAAACTCAACACTAAGAAGGAATTCTACCCAGGGATGGGGTTGCCAGCAGATAATGGCCCATCAACCAACCATTAGCCAAACAGACACTAATGAGACTTCCATTTCTATACCCAGAAACTCACCATTCAATTACACAAATTTACATATACTCCCCAACAGGGGTTCACAGCATATAAACCCCAGACACACTCCTACCCAACCATTCTCTGAATATGCAAGCCACAGATGCAGGCGAAACCTCAGAAAGAAACTCTTCCAGAACACAGCTTCACAGCCTCGAATAAAACCCAAGGAACATCTATGGATGCTGGCTGTGAAAGCCTTCAACTTCACAAAGATGTGTTAGCTGCAATACAAACAGGCTGTGATCCATGAAGATAACTGAGTTGGCTCAATTCCCCAGACAATGACTCCCAGGTATCATGCAATTGTTTCAATAGTTCTTCTCAGCTATCTTAAGTAGTCTCAAATATACTTTTATGTCTAGATTCCAGAAATATTTCAAAGGAACGTACTAGTTTCCAACAATTATAAATTAAATGAACCAAAACTATACCAAGAATAACAAATAACAAAGCAATAGTAAATACCGATATAAAAATCACTACAATTATGGAGGGAATATACTATGTAAAGAAGAAAAAAATAATAATGCCCTGAGACATTCAGGGAAGTTTTATGCAGCTCTAGGTCCTCACCAATTATAAACAGTTCTATGGATGAGTTATAATCAAAAATTTAAGAAGACAGGATGCTTCTACAGTAAACATTCATGTTAAAGAAGATGAATCCCCCAAATGCAGTTAATAATATACAAAGTCAAGCAGATAAGATCATTATCTGTTAACTTAAGTTACAGCAAGATTCAACAAACCATTTAAAGAGGCATTAAATAAGAAAATAACAAACTCAAACAAAAAAAGTGAATGCATAAGGTACAGCAACAAGCGCATGATAGACAAATGCAATATTCTACAGATAAACAGATCTAGTCTGCCATGCAATCTTTTAGGTGCAATACATTTCAAAGTGTAAATCTAATAGGATTTTCTTTGTATAAAACATTCTACATGGAAAGACACTGGAAGGGACTGGATTGAATACGTTCTAATGTAAAGAATTTTAAAGACTCAGGAGAATGTTGCTGAACTAAAAAGAGTGTCAGTGAGGTTTGTAATTATTGTATGAAACTGCACCAATTTAGACTCTCACATTTGTTCCTCCTGGATAAAGAACTCCCCATATGTAGAAATTTTTCATATCAGGGAGAAGATCAGACAAGACCCTTACCCTACTCATTTTCCATGGAAAGAGAGAGACTGATCTCTTCCATTGGTACCATTTCCATTTCCAGGAGCAAGATTATTGGCCCTTAATATTTTCATCAGCACTAAAGGATAGGGTGGGGGAATCCTTTAGGCCAAAATGATAATTATATGCTAATATAGATTCTTAAGAAGTATTCTAGGCCCTCAGATTTTGCTTTGTTATAAATTGCTGAGTGGGAAGCCTCCCCTCTCTTGAAGAACATGTGTTGAGCCAATTGGCTTTCCCAGTCAGAACCGATATGTTGACCTCCTGTTTCTGAATCCTATTGCTATGACCATAGACTTGTAGGATGCCATAACCTGGATTTCACTGCACTGTCATACAAATTTAGGAATGGGGAATTATTTTCAAAATGATGAGTCTTCACAAGGGCTGGAAAAGAATTTTGTTGGATTTAGCAGTCTTCATGAAAGTAGCCTTCTCCCACCTTCTTGAGACTTGTTGTAAGAAGAAGCACACCTCACCTCAACAATTCACACATTTGTGAAGTTTATGGGCTTTTTACCACTGAAATAGTGCACACTAAACAATTCACAATGTGACAGGCTAAAGTGCAAATTACTGAAAAAAAATGCAGATACACGTTATTGGAAAAAATGCAAACACACATTGGGGAAAATATATATTCACTAAGTAAAATGTGTAATTAAATGTGTAGATTGGGGGGTTATTAAAGTCTGCACACATTTGCATGTGAAAGAAACACAAAATGGTTCACAATCCAGTAAGAAACAGGAATGGAAAGAAAATGCATTTGGAATTTGGTGAAGTGAGATGAAATCAAGACAGAGAGATTTTCCTATTCCTGCTCCTGACCCAGAATGTGATGTTAGAGTTAAAAGTAAATGACATACAGTTTTCTTCCATTGCTGGCTGCAATTATGCTACCGTGCATTTCTATGATTTTATGGATGCTATGACTAGACGAAGATGCACATACTTTTCTTTCTCTCATCTCCGTATTTACCAGGGACTGATTGGTTGCAGATAGCTTCATGTCTGTCAGTCATTTCTCTTCTACTCTGATTTAAATTGTCCTTCCTGAGAAGATTATTTAAAGTGAAATATCTCATAATCATATCCCATAATCATATCCCATACTATTCCACTTTATAAGACATTTTGATTCCTTTATCTTCTCTTCATCTCCTTCTCCTTCCTCTTCCTCACTGTCAGTTAAAACATATGTTCCTATGTTGTGTTGGGGAAGGAGACTTGAGACTGATGATACCTTTTGCTTTTTCCAGGCAAAAGAGAAAAATGGCATTTCACCCCCAAGTCAAGAAACATAGTATCCAAAGCTGGCCACCATTTTGGCATATGAGGCAGAAAATCCCATGTGTACTTCTTCTAAAATACCTAACTGTGTGGTTCATTTCTTTATTCCCAGGATCAGCTCCCTGTGGTTTGAAGCTTGTATTTAGTCCTGTCTAGAGGATATTCTAGTTGAATTTACATAAGTTGAATTTACATAAGTATTGCTTCTTCATTCAGGAAATGATGCAATGGGTCTACTGTAACTAGGACTAATAATAAGATTCAGACCTTTGGCAGCTGTTCCACCTTGCCTACTGGCAAGACAGGCACTTTTTTGACAGCCAGACAGCTTGTAATGAATATTAAGAGTGGTTATATGGGAATTCACTTTAATAAGTGTGGGGCAAAGGATTATTTTTTTTTCCAGTCTAGAAAGTATTTCACAGACAGTGTGTAATATGTGGTGTGGATGTGGTACCACATCCAAGTGGTGTGGTACCTTGCTGCAAATTCTACTTCAGACATTTCTGACCACCCCTGATTTTTCTAGCTGCCATCCGATATAATCAGCAGTCTCATATAAGGCACATCTTACTGGACTGGACTGATTCAGACTAAAGCCATGTCCCATAGTTCCTTTGTGGTTTTTTTTATTTAATTTCAGAGCAATAATAATGGCTTCTTTCTCCTTCATTATGCGATCCTAACCAATCAAGGATCATGCTGTGAATGTCATGATGTCATGGATCTAATAAGATTAGTGTATTTTGTGAAATCACTGAGAATACACAAGATTCTCAAACTCATTCTGAAGTCCTAATGAAGCTCTAGTCACACCAGAATGCACACTGGTACTGTGCATCTTACAAAGTCCAATGAGATGTCAAGAAACATGACTTTACAAGCTCCTTCCAATGAACTTCCAAATGTGCATTCAAGTTAACACTCCCTGTTTAACTATGTGGGGACTCCCAGTCAGTTTTGTTGCAGGGAGGGGGGAAGTGACTTCCTGTCCACTGTGCCCATAATATTAACACACAGTGTTAGTGGTTTGTGGGTCTCTTCAGGCCCTCTTTGGAGGAATGGACAGGGAGTGGGGAAGAGTGCAGAGTAGTTCTGCCGTTGTCTGCCCCCATTTTCATCCCCATTTACACATGGCAAATGATAGTGGAGAGGCAGGGGAGGGTCTTCTTTATTTGCAGAGACTGCCTCCGAGATAAATAGATAGAGAGATAGATATTGCCAAATCATCATCATCATCATCATCATCTCACAGGTGGCTCCCCCATCTTATTGGCATAAAGAAATACAATAATGATTGTTAAATTAATGGCAATTTGTTGCCCTTGTATGAAAGCCAAAATAATGGTACGGATGGCCCTAATAGTCCAGGACTTCCATGTGGAACACCCACTTCACCCATTACAGCTATGTGTATGACTATTGCATTAAGTTCTTCAGGAGAGAAGAGGACCCCTTCCCCAGTATATGTAACACCTGCCCATAGACAATTCTCCTGAAAAAAAAAAATCCCAATTAGTACTGCTAAGTAGTAAGCACTGTGAATCATAATGAGTGGCTATGGTGTGCCTCTGATAGTCATCTCATCTAAGATGTTGTGACCTGCTACAGAGCATATACACAAAAATATGTGGAACACCACCCACAACCCTTTCAAAGCTATGAAGATAATCGTTTTGAATACCAAAGGGACTCCAAAGTCCAGCCTGATATTCTTTCCTCTCACATCAAGGTTCCTACGGGAACTCAGTTTTCCACTAAGGCTGTGGAACAATTCATCTCAAAAACAGAGAGCTGGACTGTAATTTTACTCAACCCTTTTCAAAATGGGAGCTTTTTTAAAAGACATTTTTCCATAATGCCTGCAAATGCTTAATTGGTTACAGGTGGTGTTGCCCAGCAACCATTTCGCCTTTTTACTCATCTTTATTTTTTAAAAATTATAGCAACTCAAATCAAACATGTGAATGTGTACATGTGCACACAGACAGAGAGCCTGAAATCCTACATGTACATGTAGCTCCGTACATGCTGTTTCACATCCTCTCTCCACTCAGCAGCTACCCCTCCTGCTGTTGCTTACTGGTGGGGAAGGAAGGAAGAGGGGAGGATGGAGTAATTCAGACCATGGAGAAAGAAATGGACATGTGTGCACCCATTTCCCCCCTCTTTTAGGAGCCCAGAGCAGTTGGAACTTCATGATCTGGATCATTTCCTCTTCCCTCCCTTCCCCACTGTTAAGTAACAGCTGCTGGGCATGTCACTAACCAGCCAAGGTTACAAACAGTGGCTGGTATCCAGTTAGGGACATTCACATGGGTTAAGCCATGCTACATGCACAGGGCCAAAAAGTAACCATTGTGCAATGGACATATTTTGATGATAGCAGTCGAAGTGGAGTTGCATTGGATGTGGTGGTTGTGTATTGTGAATTTCTGTTGTACATTATGTATTGTGCATTCCAGTTGTGCATCATGTATTGTATGTTGTGTATTGTACATTGTACAAAGGCTCCAAGTCATTGACATGTGTGGCCCAACGGTGCTATTCTGCATGGAGGTTGCATAGTGCTTGTGCAGCATATCTTGATATTGCAGATGTTTATGCAACACTGAGGGGATGTTGGATTTGAATCCATGGGACTGTATTGGTAAGTGGAAAAATGATAGTGTCTTTTCCTAGTCATAGCATTCAAAGCATTACAGAAATGCAGGGTGCTATAATTCCAACTAGTGCTGGAAAAAAACTGAATGCCATATAGCTTAACACTCAGAATGAGATTCTTGGTAGAATGTAAAGGAGCAGAGGAAAATGTGGGGTGGCATTAAAAAGCAAAAGAACAGCTTAGAAGAAACAGGAAAACACTAAAAGAATTGCATGTAATGACAGGCTGATGATGTAGGATGCTAGGCTAGGCTAACTCTATTGTAGGGAGAGTGCTGCAGGATGACTAACTGAGGGAGGAATTCAAGTAGGAATGGAAATACTTTTCAATATTTCAGGACTTGCTTGAGAAGTTTGTGTATGTGTGTCTTCATCTATCAACCTATGGGGACCCCATTAATTTCATAGGGTTTTCAGAGGCAAGGAATATTCAGAGGTGGTTTTGCCAGTTCCCTCCTCTGAAATATAGCCTATAGCACCTGGTATTCATTGGTGGTCTCCCATCCAAGTACTAACCAGGGCTGACCCTGCTTACCTTCTGAGATCAGATGGGATCTGGTGCCTGTAGGTTATTTATACACCTAGGGTTTTTTTGTGTGTGTGTCAAATATGATACATTTTTTTCACAATTTGTTGTGTAAAAGCTATAGGATAGAAATAATAAAATGTACATTGTCATTCACATTAAAGTCCACAAAATCTTGCAGTAGCTCACCATCTTTTTGGTGGAGAGCATGAGGAAAAATTTTAAATATTCAAATTCATAAACATCTGTGATAAAAGAGTGATCATCCTGACTGCAAAGTGCTATAAGCAGACAACCACAGTAATAGGATTCCAGAAACAGGAAGTCAAAAGATAGGTCCAAGGTGGGAAGGCCAATTGGCTGAAGACACACTCAGCAAGTCTCTACAAGTTGACAGCCTCTGCCCAGTCACTGGTTAATAATAAATCAAGATATCAGAGCCTTTTGAAACCAGGAGACTTGTACAACATAGATTAATTAGCCATGAAAGAGTTGCATGGCTGTGGGATGACTTCATGAACATAGGAAGCTGTTTTAAGCTGAGAGAGATAATTGGTCAGTTGGTTTTTCTGTTGATCTGTGGTTTATGCCCCATGACTCTATGATTTAAAACAACAACAACAACAACAACAACAGCCCATGTTTGAGGAAGTTCTCTGTGTCCAAGCACATGGTACTCCAGATGGCACTAAAGTTCCAGGATCTATAGCAGAGAATTTTTGTTTAACCATCTGCTACCTGAAAAGCATACCCCCCCCAACTTTACTAGTCGCTAATTCCCAATAAAATGTCATGTCACATAATGAGATTTGGTGAGAATTCAGCTATTTTGCAAAATTTATATCAGGATGTAACATCAAACTAGCCATAATTAGATTCTCTTCAACTATTAATATAGATGTTGGGAAGAAGCTATAGAGAACTAATGGATAATAGTGTGTGTGTGTGTGTGTGTGTGTGGTAACCTTGTGTACAACCAAAAGGTAAGCTAAGGGAAAAAACTTAAAAGAAAATCAAAGAAATTCTAAACTACCCTCAGAATTTATTTGTTTATTTCTTTGTTTTTACCGGATATTCTGTTACTTTTTAATGTTCTCAAAATCTTTTCAAAATTAAGCCAGAATAGGGCTCCCCATCGTGGCTTCAGAAGGATGGCTGGATGGCTGGCTGGGGGGAGGCTTGCCAGCACCCACCCTTCCCGAAGCCACGATGGGGAGCCCTATAAGAAGTCACCCGCCCAGCCAGCCACCCCTCCATACCCCCCAGGGGGAGTTTGGGATAAACTCGCCGTATAAGAGAAGGAGGGGTAGTCTTATATGGCGAGGATATTCCAATCTATATTTTAACTTAAAAATTGGGGGGGGGGGGTCATCTTATACGCCCAGTTGCTTATACGCCGGAATGTACAGTATTTCATTTGTGTGCTGCCTTCCTTCCAGAGTTGGACCCAAGGCAAGAGAGTCAGTTTAAAAACCTTCACAATAAAATTTTAAAAGAATTAAAATCACCACATAAAACAATATAAAATCATTTTAAAAGATACAAAGGTTTTTTTTAAAAGATAAATAAAACATCCCAATAAGAAGCTTCCGTGCTTACACATTAAAAGCTTGCTTAAACCAAAATGTTGTTGTCTGCCAGAGAAAGGAAAGCAAGGAGGGGGCCGGCCTAGCCTCTCACAGAAGGGAGTTCCAGAGGGTGGGAGCAACCACCAAGAAGGCTCTCTCTCTCTCATGTCCTCCTCAAGTGATCTTGTGATGGTGGTGAGACCAAGAGAAAGCCTTCCCCTCTAGATCTTAGAACTCTGCGAGGTTCACATGGGGAGATATGCTCCATCAGACAGTCTGGACCTAAGCTGTATACGGCTTTATAGGTCATGACCAGTACTTTAAATTGTGCCTGGAAATGAACCAGTAGCCAGTGAAGCTCTTTTAACCAGTGAGTTATATGCTCCCTGTAAATGGCCCTGCTCAACATTCTGGATGCACTGAAGTTTCTGAACACCTTCAAAAGGCAATCCCATGAGAATGCTGAAGCCGTGGGATTAGCATGGAAACTTTCAGGAAATCACAGGACAGACTGTGCCCCGGCACTAACACTGATCCTCTAGTCAAGTAGAATTCCTCTCAATCCTTTGGTATGACAGAAAGAAAAGAAAGAACAGAAAGTCTTGTACCACCACCAACAATTTGCTGCTGGATGGGGCTCTTGGGGAAATTACAGTAGCACCCCACATCTGCTGATTTGCCATCTATGGATTCAATTATCTGCAGATGGTGATGGTGGGGTGGGTGGGGGAGGGAGGGGGAGGGAGGAGGAGGCAAGCTCGGGGGAGTGGGTGGGTTCCAGCGTGATGGAGCTGGTGGGTGGGGGAGGGAGGGGTTGAGCTTGCCTCCCCCTCTGTTTGCCAAGGTGGGAGGGTTCTGGCATGGTGGGTGGGCGGGAGGAGGTTTCTGGTGCAATGGAGCTGGGGGTGGGGGAGGGAGGGGGCTGCTTCTATACAACCTTGACAATGGAGCAGCTTTTTGCTCTTGAAAAGCTTGGGCACATCCTACAATCTATCAGTGACTGAGGGGGTGGAGTTGTGACCATGAGGCCTCACCAGCAGGGGAAAGAAGTACAGGATATCTTCTTGCAGGATACATTGCATGAAGCAGTACAGGATACCTTCTTCCATAGTGTCCTCAGAAGTACACAAACTACTGGAGCTAGGGGTTACACTGTCATATCTCTCTCTCTCTCTCTCTCTCTCTGGCTTTTCTTCGCAAACGAAGATTCAGGAAGGACTCATCCCGCGTTTTCTGCAAGCATGCTGATGACGAAAAAGGCCGATCCGAGATAGACAAGTCCGGTTGCAGAAGGCACAGCAGAAGGTTTGCTTGGGTGATGTTACCGGGTTGTGATTCTTTCTGCGTTGCCGTTTCTCTTCAAGACTTGTTCGGCATGAGTTCTCAAATAAGGCTGCAGCATTGTGGATAGTGTGTCTCCATGTCTCCCGATGTGAGGCCAGGGCGGACCATTGTTGGTGATCAATTTGGCCAAGCCTGAGATGTTGTTTCAGGGAGTCCTTGTATTGCTTTTTTGGAGCGCCCCTCTTACGCTGACCCGTGGCGAGTTCACATACTACTCATGTTATCCTAATCTCTGGCTCCTAAACCCTCTCTATCATTGGGTGAGAATGTTGTTCATATCATTTTTTGATAACAACATTTGAAAATTTATTCATAAATGGAATGGAAATAATTTAAAATTTAAAATGTTTCAGTATGGAAGAAAGTAAAAGTACCCAGTTTACCCCCCAAGGCCCAGACTTTGGGATGCTTTCTCATGAGTCACTCTTTGAACTTCTGTGTATTAGTCTATATTTTTACTATACTAATATAGTAAAATATTAGTCTATAGTCTATATATAAACTAATATTAGTCTATATTTTTACCAATTACTATATTTCGTAATTAGTAACTCTCTCTCTCTCTCTCTCCCTCTCCCTCTCTCATCTTGCTTCTGAGTTTTTCTAAATGTGCTCTTCATCTTTTCCAGGGCCTTGGCATGTAGATATTCCTTTCCATGGTGGGAAATAGGTATATCTACTAAATTTAGCTAGTGTATAATGAATGTAAAGCAATATGCCTATAGTTTTTGTCAGTTGGGGGGGGGCAATTTTTATCCATTTTTGATAATTTTGTTAATCGTACTTTATAAATCAAACTCACCAGGTGCTACTTGGAGAAAGTGCAGCTGGCAATATATTTGTCTCTTACTTCAGGATATCAGCAATTTCCCTGCAAGTAAAGACCTGACTTTATGGGCTAGCTATTCATGCCTAATAGGGAGCATCAGGGATCCACAGAAATTTAATGAACTGAATGCTCTTTGCTTCTGCAGCATGGTAAACTTAAAAAAAAAACAACCCAGACACCACATGATATGGAACAAAACCAAAATCCTTTCACAGAGCACTCTTTTTTTCAATATTGTGCATGTGTGTAAAAAAAACAACAACAACCACATCTTTGGTCAAGATCCAGTTGGATCTTTCAGCTGATAGGTGAAGCCTACCAGCAAAGCTCAGATTCTCTGTCCCACCCTCATACCCAATATCTGTTCTCAGAGGCTGGGAAATGATCCCAATCAAAAGTCGAAGGCTTTCACGGCCTGCATCCATAGATTTTCCTTGGTTTTTTTTTTCTGGGTTGTGAGGCCGTGTTCTGGAATAGTTTCTTTCTGACGTTTCACCTGCATCTGTGGCTGGCATCCACAGAGAATGGTTGGGTAGGAGTGTGTCTGGGGTTTATATACTGTGAACCACTGTTGTAAATTTGTGTATTTGAATGGTTAGTTTTTGGGTATATAAATGCAAGTAGGATTAGTGTCTGTTTGGCTAATGTTTGGTTCATGGCCCATTATCTGCTGGAAATCCCCTGTCCCTGGGTGGAATTCCTTTGTAAGTGTTGAGTTTTGATTCTATTGTTTTTCCAGGACTGGCAGCCAGATTTTGTTTACTTTTGGGATTTCTTCTTTCCTGTTGAAGTTGTCCAAGTGTTTGTGGATTTCAATAGCTTTTCTGCGCATTCTGTATAATAGTTGTTGGCCTGGTCCAGAATTTCTGTGTTTTTAAATAACATTTTGTGTCCAAGTTGGTTTATAACATGTTCTGCTACTGCTGATTTTTCTGTCTGGTCCAGTCTGCAGTGTCTCTCATGTTCCTTGATTCGTGTTTGCACACTACATTTAGTGGTCCCTATGTAAACTTGTCCACAGCTGTATGGTATGTGGTAAACTCCTGCAGCTGTGAGAGGGTCTCTTCTGTCCTCAACACATGCAAATGAACTCCACCCAGGGACAGGGGAATTTCCAGAACAATGGACCATTAGCCAACCATTAGCCAAACAAACACTAATCCTCCTTTCATGTCTCCACCCAGAAACTAGCCATTCAACACACAAATTTACATATCCTCCCTAACAGGGGTTCACAATATATAAACTCCACACACACTCCTACCCAACCATTCTCTGAAGATGCCAGCCACAGATGCAGGCGAAATGTCAGAAGTAAACTCTTCCAGAACACGGCCTCACAGTCCAGAAAAAAACCAAGGAAAATCCAGAGAGGCTATTGAAATCCACAAACACCTGGACAACTTCAACAGGAAAGAAGAAACCCTAAAAGTAAACAAAATCTGGCTTTCAATCCTGAAGAACAATAGAATCAAAACTCAACTCTTGCAAATGAATTCCACTCAGGGACAGTGGGATTTCCAGCAGATAATGGGCCACCAACCAACCATTAGCCAAGCAGACACTAATGAGACTTGCATATCTACACCCAAAAACTAACCATTCAAATACACAAATTTACAAATCCTCCTCAACAGGGGTTCACAGTATATAACCCCCCCACTCACTCCTACCCAACCATTCTCTGAAGATGCTAGCCATAGAACACGGCCTCACAGCTTGGAAAAACCCCAAGGAAGTTTTCAAGTTTCAAGAGGCATGGAGGGCTGGAGGGGAGAAAACAAGAGAATTCATCTCTTCTGAGATCCATGGACAGGGTTCTTCTTTCCATTAGCACAAAGACCCAATGGTTCTTGACTTTTGCACAAGTAGTCAAAGCAGTCAGAAGAACACTACTAATTAATGTTTTGTTTTAAAAAATAGGCATGTATTCTCATATTAATTATGTTAAACATTTCCATGTCCAGCTATTATTTTATACAGTTGGCCCCCTATATCCACAGCTTCTGCATCCGCAGAGTAAACCATCCATGGCTTGGAAATATTCAAAAAATTTAAAATTCTTAAAAAAACAAAACAAAAAAACCTTGATTTTGCCATTTTATATAATGGGCACCATTTTACTATATGATTGTATATAATGGGATTGGAGCATCCACAGATTTTGGTATCCCTTGGGGTGGGGGTCCTGGAACCAAACCCCAGTGGTTTCCAAGGGCCCACTGCATTTAGATTTAATTTTGTTGAGTGGAAGCTCCCAGGGATAGAATCCCAGGGTTGTCTTGTACAACGAGAGTGTCAAACATTGCCAGAAGTTGATACACTGATACTGAAGATATGGAATAAACCTTCTTGTTTATGTTAGCAAAACATAGTAAACTTTTTTTCTTTGAAATTTATTAGATTATGTAGAGAGAGTGATTAAGAGGCTTTCATCCTTTCCATGAGCCTGTTTACTGGAATATGGAGCAGTTCAGAGCCTGTCTAAAGACAGACATTTCCCCCTCTAGTAAAATACAAAATTCTTGTCTGATGTTTGCATATGGTCTTTTTTCAAACAAAAAAGAGCATATCAAACAACTTTAAATGTGTTATTTATAAGCCAGTATTCATTCCAAGGATGTCTACAGAAAGAAATTAAGCAATTGTCTGATGTTGTGAGCAACCAGACAGCAACAATCTCCCAAGCACTACCAACACAATTGATTTCCTCCCCTCTTTTGGTGGGGTGGGGGCAGATTATACAGGACATAAACCATTCTTTGTAATTTCCATAGACATCTTGTTTCATGCCTGACTGCTGGGAATCAGCCTTTTGTTTGGGGTGCTGGACGATGTGGTTTATGTGCTATTTGTATTACCTATGGGTGCTACTTTCATTAATTGCTCTGGATGTTAATGGTCATTTAATCCTGTGTTCCACAATCCAACACGCACTATTTTGTAAAGGTTAATGAAGCCTCTCAGCAATTATGATCTTTACAATACTCCCTGACCTTTGTGGAATGGCTTGCTTCTTCTTCTTTTTTCTTTCTTTTTTTTAAAAAGCTACTGAGAGTGTAAGTGTTTCTTGGTGGGGGGAAAAAGAAGGAAGAGTGCTGTCTCTATAAATGTTGAATGGAAAAAAAGGATGCAGAAGTAATGTTTATCCAAACATTTACAGTATATGACATAGCAACTAATATTTTCACAGCACCCTGGTGCTCATCATAAGTGATTTTGCTCCAGTGTTTTCCTTATAGAAGAAACCCAATGGTCCATTCAGCACTGAAACGTTGCCAGAATGCTGTCCAGTCAGGGAGAGATGACACAACCAGAGCACCATAGAGGCCATGAATTGCCCAGCACTGGAAGGTTACTGTCTAAAAAAGTAACTATTCCATATTTTCGAATAGCTATGCATCCAAATACCTTGAAGTCACATGTTCCATAGATCCCCAGGGTCATGCCTTTGACTTTTTGTTAGGCTTGGAACTAACAAGCCTCTTTAGATTCAATGTAGCAACATTTTCAAAGGGATAGCCATGGTACACTATTAGAGCAAAGCAATGCCTTAAAGATGAAGATATTTATTATGGCATGAGCTTTTTTTCAACTATAGCCTGTTTTATCAGTTGGATGGAACATTATCCAGGATTTTAGGTATATCTACAGTAGTTGCGACTGGAGGTAGGGTTTTAAACAGGACAGCCAAAAGGAAATTAAATGCAGAAAGTACTGATACACTGGCAACAGAGAGCATCCCTCATGTGGGGGGAGATATTGTTTCCAACATGCTGATTTGACCTATAAAGCCCTATATGCCTCAGGGCCAAGATATCTGACAGACTCTATGTCCCCATATGAGCCAGCTCTGAGGTTCTCAGGAGAAATCCTTTTGTCAGTTCCCCAGGTATAAGTGATGAGAACATGAAATACAGTAGGACCCCCATATGCACTGATTCATTATCCACTGATTCAATTATCCATGGGACACAAAACAGCACACCTACCATAGAGTCTTCCTAGAAAATGTGTCCTCTCTAGCCATTTTCTAGGTCCTCCAAGGCAACTCCTGTGGTATTTTAAACTGGAAGTCCCATTATTTTTCAATGGTGTTGGCTATTATCCACCATTTTCTGTATCCATGCCCCCCCAAGAACCAATTCCCAGCAAATATGGGGGTCCTACTGTATACTCTTCTTGGTGACTGCCCTCATCCCTGTCATTTCTGTCTTAGCAAGGTTAGAATGGTCCCCTCCTTGCTGTCCTTCCATTAGCAGGTAAAGATCTTTTTTTTTTTTTTTGCTCCATGGGGAGAGGTGGGTAAGAAATAATAATAATAATAATAATAATAATAATAATAATTCTTTTAGAACTGAAGGATTTTAAGGAAAGGACCTTAAGATGGTGCTGTGTAGTCTTAAACTACTCATTTTAGCAGCTTTTAATCATTTTTAAGTGTATGTTTTATTTTTTTTTATTAAATTGTTAATAGTGTAATTCTCTTTTAATGTTAACTTTTTGTATGCTTTTGTATATTGTAATCATTGTAATTTGTCAGCCATCTTGATCGCCAGTTTGGGGAATAAATAAAGATTATGATGATATTATAACAACAGCAGCAACAACAATGGTGAAGTCTCATTGACACTAGGCAGGTACAGCTACTGCCTATCAGTGCCCTGACTTTTATATCCTCTCTCCCCCATGTAGGAAATGGACAGAGCATTTTGTGAGTTGGGCTGGGCCCAAGAGGGACCCAGGGGGTAGTTCTGGATCTCAGTGGAGGATATGGTACACAATGACCCTGTACATTGTGACATGCCTTTCTGTCTATGTAGTGGACTCCACCCCAGCATGTCATGTCCCAGGAACCTGGACACAGGGACAGACACTAAGGCAAGGGAAAGAATGCTGAAAGGCCTATTGGACTTGCGGCCCATTCATACTACACAATTATAGCATTATGATTCCACTTTAACGACCATAGTTTCATCATATGGAATCCTGGGGTTTGTAGTTTGGCAAGCCAGTGGAGCTCTCTGGCTGAGATTTCTAGATACCTTTCCCTAAAGTGCCAATGCCAGGATTCTATTGGATGGAACCATGAAAGTTAAAGTGGAATAATAGCACAATAATTGTGTAATATGAGGGCATCCCTGGCCTTCAGAGCACATAATTCAGTTAACTGAGCCCCTTGGCTGAACTGCTGGCTTCACAGTTCTGATAGAATACAAGACAATATGCCTCTAATGGTAGGGGCTGGCCCTAGGTAAGGGAACTCCTCATTTGAGGCTGTGTCTTATATGCCCACTTATACCATGCAACAGGGGTAGCCACTATTCATGAGGAATTTTTCTCTTATACACTTCTTAGCATATGATTATGTACAGAGCTTGGGCAGCAAGGCACATCCTGATGATTATACCCTTGAAACCAACCTAAGGAGAGTCTTCAGTTCCAGGAGAAACACACTTGATTCCATGGTTATTTCTTTAAAGGTTTTATAGTTGGCCCTCTAATTTCACCAGTGTCAGGGGTGCAGCAACCCTGCAAAAGTAGAAAAGCCATGAATATTGGCCAGCTATTGTTGTTTTTTTAACCTGAGAGAACACTTCTCCATTTGAAGGTCATCCGGTGTGATTCTATGGTTATTTTCCAGCCGAACCTGAACATAGAATCACACTGGAGGACCTATAATTGCCTAGAGAGAATATATTAATTAGATTCGCAAATAATCAAATCTATGAATGCTCATCCCTCAAATTAGAGGGACAACTGTACATTTTTAAAGTCGCAATACACTGATATAGATAGATAGATAGATAGATAGATAGATAGATAGATAGATAGCTTATATGCAGTGAAGATGCCCAAGAATGGCTTTGTGCAAAGGCGAAGTTATGAGTTATGGTATGAATACATTGGCAGTGTTTTGCCAAATATTTAAGATCTCAGCAAACACAATTTCACAAGGATGGCATTTGGCATAAGTGAGGCTATAAATGATTACCATATTTCAAGAGAGCTTGTGAACTTCAACATGGATAAGACATGACATGTTCAATTTATTGACTTAATTTATTCATTGCATATGCCTTCTAAGAGTAAAAAGAACTGCATCGCCAGAGCTATGCTATTTCTGTCAGAATCTGGCAGCTACTTTAATATACAGGATTTATCATTTAGGCAGAATCTGACATGCATAACAATACATTAGAGGTTTCCATCCAAGAAGGGGGCAACCTGCTCTCATTGTACAGTAAAGCTGAATTAATATCTGCTTGTTTTTCATTTTGACTAAAAAATATCAATGTCAGCTCTGATGGAGAAATATTTTCTTGGTAAACTCTGTGTGTGTGTGTGTGTGTGTGTGTGTGGACGTGTGTGTGTGTGTGTGAGAGAGAGAGAGAGAATAGGCACACACAGAGAAAATATTGTTCCCATTGTTTCCGCAAGCTCCTTCTCACATTCCCCCTCTGCTAATGACTTTTTCCATCAAGCCTGCATTAGTCACATGGGCACTCCCAACCAATGACAAATCATGTAGTGAGCGGGCTGACATTGCTATGCCATATAATTTTTTATGGCTTCTCTGGTTTATTTGGACATCAACAAAGTCAGCTGGGGAAGTGAACAATGAATAAAAGGGTTTTGTGGGATGAAAAAGCATTTGAAACTTTAATCCCATACCTATTGTGTTGCCATTTCCTTGAGCATTGTTCTCTGAGTTTGTGCTAGAAGTAATTTGGTATAAACACCAAACCATTACAAATGATAGAATGACCTATGTAATGTGATGATGTCATAGTGACATTATATACTGATGATCCAGGCTAAAAGGGAGCTAGTAAAAAAGAAGTATTATTTTACAAAGAAACGTATTCTAGAAAGTGCATCTTTCACTTTAAGAAAAAAAGAAGAATCAAAGAAGTGATAACTTGAAGGGAAAGGAAGAAATAATTACTGGCCAGGGCAATAACTCAGAGGAAGAACATGAGCTTTTCATGAAAAGATTCTAGCTTCAGTCCCTGACACATTGAGATAAGATGGAGAAAATGTCTGACTAGGATGGGGTGGGCAACTGCATGGAAGCTGGGGCAAATTTTTATCTATCTATCTCTCTATCTCTCTGTCTGTCTGTCTGTCTGTCTGTCTACCTATCTATTATATATTTATCTCTGTAATATTGTTTGAATCTCAAATTTGTTTTCTTCCATTGTTAGACTGAGCTAACAAAGGAATAGAAAGAAATAGTAAAATAAAAAGGTGTGTGTTCTACAATGGCAATGGAATTCGGTTAGGAATTTAAAAGATAGACTATTCTTTTTCACCTTTTGATGTCAAAAGGAATGGGATAATAGGGGTGTTGTAGACACAACAGAAATGCCCCCAGAGGGCCATTGTGAAGATTGACAGTAAATAAATATATATATATATATATATATATATATATATATTTAAAAAGATGCTTCTGATATTCTTGCCATAAAATTACTCAATGGAATTTGTAGTGCTGAATTACCTGCATTATAGAAATTCTGCTTTTTTTTTTTAAAGCAAAGTAAATCAAAACAAAACAAAATGATAGGGTGCATTATACCATGTACACATTCCTGCAGTTTTCACTTTCCTCACTTGACTTGTTTCTTTCCTCACCTCTCTATTACCACTGTATAATGGTGATTAACAGTCAAAGAAAAATCTTCTTATGGTTGTATGCCAAGATGTACCAAGATTCTTTTTGCTTAAAACTCATGTGCTTGTGCAGTTGTATGTAGTGACAATACAACAACCACCACCACCACCCTTGGTGTGACTATACACAAAAATGTAAAAAATAAATTCACCTATGCAAGCCATCATCTGACACTTCAATGAAAGGTGCACATGCATGTGTGTTGTGTCACAAGCCACAAATTATGATACTTCAGCCATGTACATTGTTAGAATAAAGATGCCACTTAAATACAGATGATGCTCTTTTTCTCATTTTTGGTAATAAATAGAAGTTTGTGCCAAACAAACAAAAATTCATCCAGCCAGCAGCTCAAATGTTGAAGAAATCATCTTGTTTCATATCATGTTTGTTCTGGGAAAATGGCTGAATCACAATTTGTGTGCAATGGTCCTATAGCTGCAATCTATCAGCAAAAGCCTGATGCAAGCTGCTGGTTTCTTTGTTGTCATGAAATCCAGGCACGTAGCATAGTGTACACACTGTACCAGATTATTTCTCTAGACAATCAATAGCAGTCAAGAAAATAATGTTCTTGTAAAACCTGTGGGATTTTATTTTTATTTCATATAATTATTCTTTGTTCCAGGTAATTATATTTGTTAATAATACTGCAACAAGATTTCACGTCTTACACTACTCTTATAAAAGGGCCATTTGAAATAAATTAAATCCCCTTTGAGAATAATAACAATATATTAATTCATTTCAAGCTCTGGTAATGTCAAGAGATATGATATACTGTAATCTGATGAGGCAGGACAACCTTCTTAGACCTTAAAGGCATCTACATCTCGACATTTACACTTCTAATCTGATGTATGATTATAAATCACATTTAACATCAGTAGCATGCAACTCTTAACACTTGCTCGGAGTTTTTAACAGTAAAAATGAATTGAATGTACTAGACATTGTCCCTGTGAAGTCAATGGACCTGTACTGTTGAATTGGTCTGTGAATGTCCTCCTTCATAAAATGGATTGATGAAAAAATAAGTACACAGGAAAGATACAGATGAATCACAAATAGTACTGATTACTGCTAATAATTTAGATCAGTGCTTCTTAAGCTATTTGATGTTAGGGGATCAGCAGGTTGTTTTTCAAAATGTTCCAGGGACTGGCATTCATGCCCATTCACCACAGCTATTCTTACCTACCTGGAAACTTGCCATGGACTGACATTCAATAGCTTGCTGTTCAGCACTAGTCCACAGCCCACTGCTATAAGTAGTGTTTCCCTACACTAATAAAACCAAATGAGCAGAAATGTGTTCCAAAGCTAACCCCGAAAGCTAGCTTCCAAAGCTAGTCTAAGGGGTGAAGGAGGCTCCACAACTGATTAGGGGAATGGCTCTAGGGGTGGAAAAAGGGAATAGATTTTCACAGAGACAGGTTTTCAAATGAAGTATAAGATGTTAGAAGTTTTTTTTTTTTAACCAACAACATAACAACACCCTGATGCAATTGCCTGAGTTAGGCCTTGTTCACCTGCAATGTTTTTAAATGATTAGAGTTATAGCTGTTCAGTCAGACTTCATGGAGATAACATATATTCAGAAATTAGAAAGAAGGAACTAGTCCATAAAAAATTTTGGAGTCTACACATTAGCATAGATGAAACAGGATGAAAGTTGTAGATGATCATGTGGGTTAGCCAAATCAATGTCAATTTCAAGCATGTTGTTGTTAACAGCAGTCAAATTGACTCCAACCTATGGCGACCCCATGACTGAGAGACTTCCAAATCACACTGTCATCAACAGCTCTGCTCTTGCAAACTCAGGGCTATGGCTTCCCTGAGTTGGTCTCCTCTGTTCTTTCCAGTATCTTGTTGAATGCCTTCTGACTTGGGTGTCTCATCTTCTGGCACTATCTCTTGTGTTACCTACCCTGACACCTCCAGCTCTATACTTATATTAATAATTGGAAATGTTTAATAATTAGGTCAAACGTCCACACAGTGCAGCTATTAATATAAACCTGGGAAATTTCCCAGCTAGGAATCCCAAAGATAAACATTGCTCAGTCAGGAATGCACTTAAGGTGAGGCCATCTAAATTCTAAAAGAAATGTTTCAGTTGCAAGGCAACTGAAGGCACATATGCATGACTAATCCCATCTACCAAGGCTGGCAAGCTCAAACTTGTAAACGACCCTCATCAGTTTACCCATACCTAAACAAAGGAAGTTGATTCCTCCCTTTCACTTGCAGACATCTGCACATTAAAACACTATTAACATATCCAGAGTGCCTTTGTCTCACCTTGAGCAACTCCGAGAAGCATTGTCTTCTACTCTAAATCCCATTCCCATAAGGCAAATATTGACTGTAAAAACCCTTCCAAAACTCCACTGAAGTGTGCACAGTTCACTTTCCTCTCAATGCCATGTCAGAATGTGTAGCCATTCCAGATTGGGACCCTCACTCCACAGGTTTCTTCTGTCGCCTCATTTCTTCAAGAAAAGGTGTCATATGACCCATTAGAAACTTCCCTCACAATTCCTTTATCCAGTACCCCCCCCCTTTGTTGGTTAGTCTTACATGAATGCTTGAAGCCTGAATGTGTGTGTGAATGTTGTTAGTATTACATTACCAAATAAAGATCATTGTTATACTATCTAGCTTATGTGTCCTCCCTATTACTGGTATAAATAGGTCAAAAGGTTCTGGTGTTGCCCCCTCTCACATTACCAATATGAATATATTAAATTCCCCAATTTAATATCAACATCCAGAGAGTCTTAACAACCCCTGAGCATTTAAGGTAACACTTGTTTTGTTTTGAGTTGTCTCGTCATTGGGTTATCAAAATAGAAGGCTTCAGGGGTGGTTTACCACTGCCTTGTTCTGCACTGTATGAACATGCATTCGTTGGCACTTCCCTGACTGCACAGTGAACAATGCTGCAAGGAGGGGTGGTGGTTTGATGGCCTCCATGAATAGAGACCGGAATCCCCTGTGCTTGGCATGTGATGCCAAGTGCTGGTGACATGACAAGGGAGGAGGCAGAGATTATTTAAACCTGCTCCTTTCATGTGTCCTCTTTGCTCTTCTTGGTGCAACCTACACATCCACCCTCAAGTGCAGTGTGAGCTAAGGTGGTTGCTTCTGGGCCAGGTAGGAATTTTTCCCCTTTACCTGTTTTTTTTTTTTTGGCCTACCCCATACTGTATCTGATGGGACTTGGGGAACTGGCTATGGGTGGTGTCTAAAATAGGTTCCCACTTGGCAAGTTATGGGTGGAGAATTTATCAGATCAGTGTACAACTTGTCACCCTTTTGGTGAAAAGTTAGGCTTTGGAACTGCCTCTACAGGTCATGGGACCCAGGGGGATGGAGAAGGAGTCTACCCCTGGGGCCAAGCTGGGGGTTTACTCTCTCTTATAAAGTCTTATGTCTTGGGAGGTAGACCCCTGGGTTTGCCTTCCAGTAATCAACTGTCTAGAAAGCAACCAATGGTTTTTGGATTGCCCCTGGGGTCTGGTGTTTCGGCCAAGGGAAGGCTGGGGAGACTAGTCACAGATTCACACCTGGGCCTCAGCTGCAGCCACAACAGTTTGCTCCCCTGCCTGCTTTGCTTATCCCCAGGCCCCAAATAAGTTAAATAGGATATAGGTCAGTAAAGTTGCCCTTATCCAACCCATTTGCTTGTGTCTGGTTTCGCAAATCGCACCACTGTCATTGTCTCTGAGACATCCTCCATCAGTGACAGCCCCCATTACGGCTGCTGCCCATTAGCTGTTTGGCACATTTAGTCTGACTCCTCAGCAAAAACCTGCCTGTACACATACCTTAAAGGAGATCTCTACCCCTTTCTGGTTGACATCATAGCAATGATTGCAACTCTGTTTACAGTTGTGAAGGAGTTGGCTTGACATAGAAATAAATATTGCACATGTTCAACACTTGAAGACTCAAATATATAGCAGTGACTTACATGTGTTGAATAAGCCATGCTCCTCTGATGTAAGGGGTTGGCATGGTCATTTAATGTATTAATTGCCTTATTTTTATTTTGAAAAATGTACATGTACAACCTCATCAATTTAATTGTTGCTTTCCTGTTTATGAAAAGGCACCCAAAAACTTTTATTATCAGTGATGCTAATCTTAATTTGCCCATACTGTATATTGATTGGATTTGATACATTTACATTTTACTTTTTATTAATGATGTGTGTATGATTGTAATTTTCCTCTCTTCCACTTGTTTAAATTTAGCCTGTGATTCAAGGGTTTCCTGTCCCTTTTCTATGGGCATATTTTAGAATTTAAAGTTTTGCTTTTGTTTTTATTGTCTTTGTGGCAACCGGATATAGGGGCTGTCAGAATGAGTTCTTGTACTTCGAATTTTACCTCTGTACCACAGGGAGAAGGAATCCATTGTCTAGGAATCTTTTGACTCTCATAGGTTTCAATAGAATATTTATTACTTTGTGTAGTCATGGAGAGTCAGTTATGTAAGATGTTAAGGATTCTTTTGGCCTCTGCAATGGGTGTCGAACAGGAAGTGGGTGGGAGACAGCCAAATATTTAATAAGTTAAGGAGTGAAATAAATTTTGCTTAAAATGTAACCAAAAATAGATATAAGAACAAAGATATCATATACCAACAGAGTCATCTTTTCTTTTGGATTAAAGAATAGGAAAAGAGAAAAAAAAAAAAAAACAAGGCACACAGAGGTGGAAGGCCATGACTAGTTATCTGAAGCAATGTTTTTGATCTCAGGATTGGATATTTTTCATGCTTACCTCCTTCCTCCTTCCAGCCTGACCTTACACTTGAGCACAGCACTTGTAAACCTTCCACAAAGATAGTTCAGTGGTTTCATGATTATAGCTATTTTAAGAGTTGGTTAAAAGATGAAGAACATAATGTGTATGTGTGTGTGTGTGTGTGTGTTTGATATTCTCTAGGAGCATATTGAAAAGGTCAGCAAATAGGTGAACACAGCTCATCTAATTCCAAATTGCTTTAAAAAAAGAGAGAGAGAAAGTTCTACAAAGAGAAAGTTCACAACTCCTTTAGTTCACATGCATGTCTAAGCTCCATCTCAGTCTAAGGGGACTGCTTCAGCTCTTTGCCATTTTCCAGATGGTTCATGGAACTTGGTAATGGCTAGCAATAATGTGGAAATTATTTCTAAGGATATCAAGGCCGTCATATAGGGCTCCCTCACATTGTTCAACAGCATACTTCAATGTATTATAATATTTATTCTTGGATGATGTGGAATATAGGTTCCAAATGAGTGGGAGGTGACAAATAGAGCAAGGACAAGAAAGCTTTATAAAAATTTGACCAAATGTTGCCAGTAACAGCAGCACTGATGACTTTTCACACATTTGCAGAGAGAAACAGGAAATAAAGAGTCAGACACAAAGGCTTGGTTGGACTAGGGCCACTATTAATTAACCCCAATGAGAACAATCAGCAGAGGGTAACTGATGCATGGTGGAAACCTATCCCAAACTAAAGGCCTAAAGCCTATCAGATTAGGACAAACATGTACTTCCAGCCTAGGGAAAGGATTGAAGCAACACTTCTACTCCTCTGCCTCAGCCACACCATAAAGTGTGGAGGATGGCCTTCCAAGGAGCACCTCCTCCCAGTAACTCACAACACTGGGCTGCTGCCAATGGTTGACCATAAAGATCCAGTCATAGCCTGCACGGGTCCCTTAGCCTTAGATTACAGGTCTCTGGCCAGGTCAGTCTCTGATAAGTAGCCTTCAGGAGCACACCAACGTGTCCCTAATCTCCACCACCTGCACATGCCTGTCAAACTGTGACCAATTAACCTATTTACAAGCAGAACAGCACTCAATACAATTTAAACCAGCCATTGATTAATATGTGCAGAGTGTGTGGGGGGGAAACCCACCATGCATAAGGAGCCAAAAATTCCTACTTAGCCACCTAGGACGACCAGCTAACCTTGCACAGAATCTGGGTGGGGTGGGTGGGGTGGGGTGGGGAGAGGAGCTGCTGCTCAGAAAGAGGCCTGAAGAGGACCAGGCTTAAATAGACATGGCTCCCTGTCACATATGTGTGCATCAGCACATGAAGCCTTTCTGTATGTCCCTCCTTTCCTGCCCTCTCTGCAAATGGTGTTCCCAAACCAGACACAGTAAAGGCCAGGGAATAGAATCGTGATTACAAGTAATTTTTTTTTTAGTCTACCTACCTGTCCTGCCTTCTACCACACATGTAGGACTAAGAGGAAACAAATGCAACATCTGGAAGAGATTGCAATTGTGGCTACAATTGCTAGTTGTGCTATTTGTGACCAGATTTGAAGCAACAGATGTCTCCTATGATCTGGCTTCCATATCCACCATCAATAGACAGATTCTTTTACTATTGTTCTCCCAGTCAGGTCTTCAGATCAGTGGAGCACATCACCAATGCATTCTTTCACTAGTTATACAGTCATTGTCAGGAAGCCGTGGCAGCTGTAGCTCATAGGAGAGGTGGGAGAAATCAAGGATTCTACATGAGAATATTCAAAACAGTAATTTCCACAATTCCTTGTGAAAAGTTTATATAACTGATATTCTTTTATAACATAAATAGGCCTGCTGGTTGCTAAGTGACTGTTAAGGAAAATGCAACATGGGACATACAGTGAAAGAAATAAAATATGTATGTGAAAGTCACAATGACTAAGCAAGAGCAATTATGGGGCTACACAGGTGAAACTGCTAATGTAATCTAGAAGGCCTGAGAGCCAAGGACAGAGGTACTGAATGCAGATTGGAAACACCTGAGAATCATTAAGTGTACAAGGTGAAATGTTGAAATACATGGGTTGGTCTTAAGCATGGGTGGAACTACATGGACCAATCAGAATGGAAGTACACACCCACTGGGTGGAAACTAATTAGTGGGTGGTGATAAACAATGGCTATAAAATTGCAATGTTTGCCAATGTATTTGTGGGTGAGTAGAGGTGCAGAAGTGTGGAGTAGAGGTGGTGTAGTGTGTAGAGATTGTGATTTGTTGACCATATAGTATATTTATATAGAAGAATAAAGTAGGTTTTATATAAAACTACTGAGTTGCCTGGGTGATTCCTGGAGACGTTTTGGAGACACCTGGAGAAGAGTGAGAAGGCTTGGAGAGTTTGTCAGGGTCTTCAGCCTATTCTCTGAAACTCTGCTGCTTTGGAGGAAAGCATTAACCACTGATCTAAGCTGGTTGGCTCTGCTGCATAAAAAGGTGGTGAGTTTGAGCCAGAGGTGAAGAGCTACAACTCCCATCATCCCTGACAAGGGTTATGGGCCCAGTTACTAGAGCACCCAGCATCCACAGAAGCTGAAATTTCCAGAGAGTGGAAGAAAGCTTTGTGGACGACAGATCAGAGCAAGTTGTTTGTGCTGCACTGATAAGCCTCGTGAGTAAATCATTTTGTGTTTTGCTTAAGCCCAGACGGGTTGGCTGTGCATACTCAGAAGGACTGTGTCAAATTGAGTCACTGCACAAATCAAGATGGAAATTCTAAAGTTTAGTAAATTAAATAGAAGCAACTACTCTACCTGGAAGATTTATGCCCAATCTCTACTAGTAAAGGAAGGTCTGTGGTCAACAGTTGAAACAGGGCTGGCAGCTGATGCTGATGAAGCCACTAAAGAGAGAGATAGTAAAGCAAAAGCCTGTCTTTATCTCATGCTTGAAGAAGACTTAATTAATGATGTCAGAGATAAAACGTCTGCCAAGGATGTGTGGGATACCTTGCAGAGATTACACACTCCTTCAACTGCTTTTGCAAAAATGCTATGGTCTAAAAGAATATACAGGCAAAAGATGGCTAAAGGGCAGTGTGTGATAGAACATTTAAAAATAATGCAAGACTTGTTTGTGCAAGCTGAACTGAGGGGAGTGCAAATTAGCAAAGAGCAGCAATGCTACATTTTAGTAGAATCGCTAGACTCTTCGTGGGACAATATAACGAACAGCTTGCAGAACTTGCCAGAAGCTGAGCTTAATAGAGACTTAATTGTGGCCAGAATACTGGAAGAGAACCAGAGAAGAATGTCTGAGCAGGGTGACTCAGCAAGCTTAAAGACTGTGCCAAAACAACAAACAACTCCTGACTGGCGAACGCAGGAGGAAGCAGCCTCTACAAGGGAGCAACGGAGGTGCTTTTATTGTAAGAAGATTGGTCATCTGCAGAGACAGTGTAAACATTTTGCAGCTGAGAGACGCAAGCAAGCAGAGAGCAGATGGCAGCCGCGGCAGTATCAAAAACAGTCCAGACCTCCATTTTTGAGGGACAGTGGTAATAAAAAGGGGTTTGCAACCATGATTAAGGAAAAACAAAATGCAAATTCTAAATGGCTAGTTGATTCAGGAGCCACATCTTCGATGTGTAATGATATAAATTTAATAAGTAATAGAAAATCAGCTAATGTAAATGCTGTAGTTTTGGCTGACGGGAAAGAGCTAAGTACTGTAAATCAAATGGGTACTGTGTACATTCCAGGGCTAAAAGAGAATTTTAATGATGTCTTACATGTAAAGGAGTTAGAAAATAATTTGTTATCAGTAAGCAGATTAACAGAAAGAGACTACACAGTCATCTTTGAAAAGAACATGTGTAAGATAAAACTGAATGGGGAATTGCGTGGCATAGGTTTGAAAAAGGACAAACTTTATTATTTGGAGGACAATATTGATAGCTACAGGGTTGAAGAAGCTAATAACATAGAAAATATTCCAATCCACAAAGACTGCATACACGAGCTTCACAGAAAATTTGGCCATGCGAGCTTCAAATGTTTAAAGAATTTAATCAGTATGTGTCCAGATTTAAAAGTTGCTGAATGCAAAAACCACTTAGATTGTACGGTATGTCAACAGGTAAAGGTCAGAGCTTTTCCAGTAGCTAAGAAAACAAAAAGAATTGCTCAAAGACCATTTCAGTATGTACATGCAGATGTCGCCCAAGCTAATTGCTTGTCCTTAGGGGGAAGCAAGTATTTCCTAGTAATTGTTGATAGGTATACAAGATTTGCATTTGTGAGAATAATGAAAAACAAATCTGACGCTGGGCAAAGTTTAAAAGCATGGGTAAGAATGGTGGAAAGACAATTTGATAGCAGAGTAGGCACCATCATTACTGATAGAGGAGGAGAATTCTTAAATAAACAATTGTTTAACTGGTTTCAAAAGGTGGGAATAAGGCATGAAACTACAAACCCTGCTTGTCCTAGTGAGGATGGGTTAGCAGTGAAGAAAATACAAGATATAAAAAGAATTACTGCTTGTATGATGGCAGATGCAGGGGTGAAAGATAGTTTTTGGGCAGAAGCAACTTTGACTGCAATACATATCAGTAACAGATTGTACCATTCAGAAATTGAAGACATTCCCTACAGGTTATTGTATGGGAGAATGCCAAATTACAAGTACTTAAGGGTTTTTGGACAATTTGCTCATGTTTACACACCTGCTTGTTTCAGGAGGAAAGGAGAACCCAAAAGCAAAAGGCTTAGGTTTTTGGGGTATTCTGGAAATAGCTACAAGTTTCATTTGGGAGGAAAACAAGTGCAGTATTCTAGGTCTGCAAATTTTGAGAGACATGCTGGTTGGGACAAACTGCATGCCAATAAAGAAGTGTTTTTGAGATTAGGGAGTTCAAATGAGCCAGAAGCACAAACTGAACCAATCTCAGGAAACGGAGGGGTTTCAGTTAAGCAGGAAGCATCACCTAGCAGCAGTGGTAGTTCTTCTGATGATGAGATAGCATTTAGGCCTACTACTACTCGAATGACTGAAGACAAGAGATTTAGTCATAGAACTACAACTCCCAGTAGAGAAAGTGAGGATGAAAGAGACAGAACAGCAGATTTTATTCCCAGGCGTAGTCATAGAGTTAGAAAGCCTCCAGATAGGTTTGTTGTGACAAAGGCAAGAGCTTGTTTAGCAGTAGAGGAGCCTGAAAGTTTTGAAGAATTGGAAAGTTATCCTAGTGAAGAACAGGAAAGATGGTTTGATGCAATGGATAATGAGTTTGGTTGCCTGGTAAATAAAGATGTTTTTGAAATTGTTGACAGACCCAAAGACAAGAAAGTAATTGGTTGTAAATGGGTATACAAAAGGAAAGAAATGCCAGATGGAAGTATCAAATATAAAGCTAGGTTAGTGGCTAAGGGTTTTGCACAACAGCAGTATGAGAACTATGATAAGACATATTCTCCAACTGCAAAGCCGGAAAGTCTGAGAATGGTTCTAGCTGTAGCAGTAAAAAGGAATTTAGTTGTAGAACATTTTGATTTTGAAACAGCGTACTTGAATGCGGTTCTGGATGAAGAAATATTTATGGAACAGCCACAAGGTTTCGAAGAAAATGGTAGTCAGAGAGTATATAAATTAAAGAAAGCGTTGTATGGTTTAAAACAAAGTGCCAGAGCGTGGAATCTGTGCATCAATGATGAGCTAGTTAAGCTAGGTTACAAGAGGAGCATTGCAGATGCTTGTGTTTATACAAAAGGAGACATAGTATTAGTGATTTATGTAGATGATTTATGCGTAGCAGCAAAGTCAAAACAGGAAATTGAGTCAGTAAAAAGAGAATTGTCTAAGAAGTTTGTTTTGAAGGACTTAGGTGTATTGAAGTCTTATTTAGGTATTTGCGTTGAATGGACAGAAGAAGGACATTGTTTGTTAAGTCAAAGAAATAAAATTGAAAGATTGATTGAAAAGTGTGGATTACAGAATGCAAAAATAGTAAGAGCTCCAATGACAACTGGTTTTGTGTCTGAGAAAACAACTAGGGCGTTTGAGGACAAGACTTTCTTCAGAAGTATAATAGGATCTTTACAATTCATATCTTGCCACACCAGACCAGACATTTCTTATGCTGTAAATGTATTGTCTAGAAGGGTTAATGATCCAAAAATTGAAGACTGGACAGCGGTAAAACATTTATTGAGATATTTAAAAGGAACCTTAGATAGGAAATTGATAATAAGAAACAATAGTTCAGATCTAGATTGTTATGTAGACAGTTCATTTGCATCAGAATTAGGAGACAAAAAGTCAGTTACAGGAATGATAATTAAATATAGTGAAAGTCCAATAGTTTGGAGAAGTAGAAAACAAACTAATGTAGCGTTAAGCACAACGGAAGCAGAATTCGCTGCTTTGAATGAGATAGTAAATGAGGTACAGTGGATTAAGCAATTGCTAAATGATTTAAATGAAAGTTACAAGATACCAGTGGAAATTCTGGAAGATTCACAGTCATGCATAGCGATGGCTGAAACTGAAAGTTTGAAGAACAGAACAAAATATGTTGGTGTAAGATATCAAAATGTGCGAGACATGGTTCAGAAGGGTGAAATAGAATTGAGATATATAGAGACACAACACAACATAGCAGATTTGTTCACAAAAGCATTGACAGCAGAAAAACATGAAAGGCTGACACAAATGGTTGGAATGACATTGTAAGACACATACAATATTTTATTTCGGAGGGGATTGTTAAGGAAAATGCAACATGGGACATACAGTGAAAGAAATAAAATATGTATGTGAAAGTCACAATGACTAAGCAAGAGCAATTATGGGGCTACACAGGTGAAACTGCTAATGTAATCTAGAAGGCCTGAGAGCCAAGGACAGAGGTACTGAATGCAGATTGGAAACACCTGAGAATCATTAAGTGTACAAGGTGAAATGTTGAAATACATGGGTTGGTCTTAAGCATGGGTGGAACTACATGGACCAATCAGAATGGAAGTACACACCCACTGGGTGGAAACTAATTAGTGGGTGGTGATAAACAATGGCTATAAAATTGCAATGTTTGCCAATGTATTTGTGGGTGAGTAGAGGTGCAGAAGTGTGGAGTAGAGGTGGTGTAGTGTGTAGAGATTGTGATTTGTTGACCATATAGTATATTTATATAGAAGAATAAAGTAGGTTTTATATAAAACTACTGAGTTGCCTGGGTGATTCCTGGAGACGTTTTGGAGACACCTGGAGAAGAGTGAGAAGGCTTGGAGAGTTTGTCAGGGTCTTCAGCCTATTCTCTGAAACTCTGCTGCTTTGGAGGAAAGCATTAACCACTGATCTAAGCTGGTTGGCTCTGCTGCATAAAAAGGTGGTGAGTTTGAGCCAGAGGTGAAGAGCTACAACTCCCATCATCCCTGACAAGGGTTATGGGCCCAGTTACTAGAGCACCCAGCATCCACAGAAGCTGAAATTTCCAGAGAGTGGAAGAAAGCTTTGTGGACGACAGATCAGAGCAAGTTGTTTGTGCTGCACTGATAAGCCTCGTGAGTAAATCATTTTGTGTTTTGCTTAAGCCCAGACGGGTTGGCTGTGCATACTCAGAAGGACTGTGTCAAATTGAGTCACTGCACAAATCAAGATGGAAATTCTAAAGTTTAGTAAATTAAATAGAAGCAACTACTCTACCTGGAAGATTTATGCCCAATCTCTACTAGTAAAGGAAGGTCTGTGGTCAACAGTTGAAACAGGGCTGGCAGCTGATGCTGATGAAGCCACTAAAGAGAGAGATAGTAAAGCAAAAGCCTGTCTTTATCTCATGCTTGAAGAAGACTTAATTAATGATGTCAGAGATAAAACGTCTGCCAAGGATGTGTGGGATACCTTGCAGAGATTACACACTCCTTCAACTGCTTTTGCAAAAATGCTATGGTCTAAAAGAATATACAGGCAAAAGATGGCTAAAGGGCAGTGTGTGATAGAACATTTAAAAATAATGCAAGACTTGTTTGTGCAAGCTGAACTGAGGGGAGTGCAAATTAGCAAAGAGCAGCAATGCTACATTTTAGTAGAATCGCTAGACTCTTCGTGGGACAATATAACGAACAGCTTGCAGAACTTGCCAGAAGCTGAGCTTAATAGAGACTTAATTGTGGCCAGAATACTGGAAGAGAACCAGAGAAGAATGTCTGAGCAGGGTGACTCAGCAAGCTTAAAGACTGTGCCAAAACAACAAACAACTCCTGACTGGCGAACGCAGGAGGAAGCAGCCTCTACAAGGGAGCAACGGAGGTGCTTTTATTGTAAGAAGATTGGTCATCTGCAGAGACAGTGTAAACATTTTGCAGCTGAGAGACGCAAGCAAGCAGAGAGCAGATGGCAGCCGCGGCAGTATCAAAAACAGTCCAGACCTCCATTTTTGAGGGACAGTGGTAATAAAAAGGGGTTTGCAACCATGATTAAGGAAAAACAAAATGCAAATTCTAAATGGCTAGTTGATTCAGGAGCCACATCTTCGATGTGTAATGATATAAATTTAATAAGTAATAGAAAATCAGCTAATGTAAATGCTGTAGTTTTGGCTGACGGGAAAGAGCTAAGTACTGTAAATCAAATGGGTACTGTGTACATTCCAGGGCTAAAAGAGAATTTTAATGATGTCTTACATGTAAAGGAGTTAGAAAATAATTTGTTATCAGTAAGCAGATTAACAGAAAGAGACTACACAGTCATCTTTGAAAAGAACATGTGTAAGATAAAACTGAATGGGGAATTGCGTGGCATAGGTTTGAAAAAGGACAAACTTTATTATTTGGAGGACAATATTGATAGCTACAGGGTTGAAGAAGCTAATAACATAGAAAATATTCCAATCCACAAAGACTGCATACACGAGCTTCACAGAAAATTTGGCCATGCGAGCTTCAAATGTTTAAAGAATTTAATCAGTATGTGTCCAGATTTAAAAGTTGCTGAATGCAAAAACCACTTAGATTGTACGGTATGTCAACAGGTAAAGGTCAGAGCTTTTCCAGTAGCTAAGAAAACAAAAAGAATTGCTCAAAGACCATTTCAGTATGTACATGCAGATGTCGCCCAAGCTAATTGCTTGTCCTTAGGGGGAAGCAAGTATTTCCTAGTAATTGTTGATAGGTATACAAGATTTGCATTTGTGAGAATAATGAAAAACAAATCTGACGCTGGGCAAAGTTTAAAAGCATGGGTAAGAATGGTGGAAAGACAATTTGATAGCAGAGTAGGCACCATCATTACTGATAGAGGAGGAGAATTCTTAAATAAACAATTGTTTAACTGGTTTCAAAAGGTGGGAATAAGGCATGAAACTACAAACCCTGCTTGTCCTAGTGAGGATGGGTTAGCAGTGAAGAAAATACAAGATATAAAAAGAATTACTGCTTGTATGATGGCAGATGCAGGGGTGAAAGATAGTTTTTGGGCAGAAGCAACTTTGACTGCAATACATATCAGTAACAGATTGTACCATTCAGAAATTGAAGACATTCCCTACAGGTTATTGTATGGGAGAATGCCAAATTACAAGTACTTAAGGGTTTTTGGACAATTTGCTCATGTTTACACACCTGCTTGTTTCAGGAGGAAAGGAGAACCCAAAAGCAAAAGGCTTAGGTTTTTGGGGTATTCTGGAAATAGCTACAAGTTTCATTTGGGAGGAAAACAAGTGCAGTATTCTAGGTCTGCAAATTTTGAGAGACATGCTGGTTGGGACAAACTGCATGCCAATAAAGAAGTGTTTTTGAGATTAGGGAGTTCAAATGAGCCAGAAGCACAAACTGAACCAATCTCAGGAAACGGAGGGGTTTCAGTTAAGCAGGAAGCATCACCTAGCAGCAGTGGTAGTTCTTCTGATGATGAGATAGCATTTAGGCCTACTACTACTCGAATGACTGAAGACAAGAGATTTAGTCATAGAACTACAACTCCCAGTAGAGAAAGTGAGGATGAAAGAGACAGAACAGCAGATTTTATTCCCAGGCGTAGTCATAGAGTTAGAAAGCCTCCAGATAGGTTTGTTGTGACAAAGGCAAGAGCTTGTTTAGCAGTAGAGGAGCCTGAAAGTTTTGAAGAATTGGAAAGTTATCCTAGTGAAGAACAGGAAAGATGGTTTGATGCAATGGATAATGAGTTTGGTTGCCTGGTAAATAAAGATGTTTTTGAAATTGTTGACAGACCCAAAGACAAGAAAGTAATTGGTTGTAAATGGGTATACAAAAGGAAAGAAATGCCAGATGGAAGTATCAAATATAAAGCTAGGTTAGTGGCTAAGGGTTTTGCACAACAGCAGTATGAGAACTATGATAAGACATATTCTCCAACTGCAAAGCCGGAAAGTCTGAGAATGGTTCTAGCTGTAGCAGTAAAAAGGAATTTAGTTGTAGAACATTTTGATTTTGAAACAGCGTACTTGAATGCGGTTCTGGATGAAGAAATATTTATGGAACAGCCACAAGGTTTCGAAGAAAATGGTAGTCAGAGAGTATATAAATTAAAGAAAGCGTTGTATGGTTTAAAACAAAGTGCCAGAGCGTGGAATCTGTGCATCAATGATGAGCTAGTTAAGCTAGGTTACAAGAGGAGCATTGCAGATGCTTGTGTTTATACAAAAGGAGACATAGTATTAGTGATTTATGTAGATGATTTATGCGTAGCAGCAAAGTCAAAACAGGAAATTGAGTCAGTAAAAAGAGAATTGTCTAAGAAGTTTGTTTTGAAGGACTTAGGTGTATTGAAGTCTTATTTAGGTATTTGCGTTGAATGGACAGAAGAAGGACATTGTTTGTTAAGTCAAAGAAATAAAATTGAAAGATTGATTGAAAAGTGTGGATTACAGAATGCAAAAATAGTAAGAGCTCCAATGACAACTGGTTTTGTGTCTGAGAAAACAACTAGGGCGTTTGAGGACAAGACTTTCTTCAGAAGTATAATAGGATCTTTACAATTCATATCTTGCCACACCAGACCAGACATTTCTTATGCTGTAAATGTATTGTCTAGAAGGGTTAATGATCCAAAAATTGAAGACTGGACAGCGGTAAAACATTTATTGAGATATTTAAAAGGAACCTTAGATAGGAAATTGATAATAAGAAACAATAGTTCAGATCTAGATTGTTATGTAGACAGTTCATTTGCATCAGAATTAGGAGACAAAAAGTCAGTTACAGGAATGATAATTAAATATAGTGAAAGTCCAATAGTTTGGAGAAGTAGAAAACAAACTAATGTAGCGTTAAGCACAACGGAAGCAGAATTCGCTGCTTTGAATGAGATAGTAAATGAGGTACAGTGGATTAAGCAATTGCTAAATGATTTAAATGAAAGTTACAAGATACCAGTGGAAATTCTGGAAGATTCACAGTCATGCATAGCGATGGCTGAAACTGAAAGTTTGAAGAACAGAACAAAATATGTTGGTGTAAGATATCAAAATGTGCGAGACATGGTTCAGAAGGGTGAAATAGAATTGAGATATATAGAGACACAACACAACATAGCAGATTTGTTCACAAAAGCATTGACAGCAGAAAAACATGAAAGGCTGACACAAATGGTTGGAATGACATTGTAAGACACATACAATATTTTATTTCGGAGGGGATTGTTAAGGAAAATGCAACATGGGATATACAGTGAAAGAAATAAAATATGTATGTGAAAGTCACAATGACTAAGCAAGAGCAATTATGGGGCTACACAGGTGAAACTGCTAATGTAATCTAGAAGGCCTGAGAGCCAAGGACAGAGGTACTGAATGCAGATTGGAAACACCTGAGAATCATTAAGTGTACAAGGTGAAATGTTGAAATACATGGGTTGGTCTTAAGCATGGGTGGAACTACATGGACCAATCAGAATGGAAGTACACACCCACTGGGTGGAAACTAATTAGTGGGTGGTGATAAACAATGGCTATAAAATTGCAATGTTTGCCAATGTATTTGTGGGTGAGTAGAGGTGCAGAAGTGTGGAGTAGAGGTGGTGTAGTGTGTAGAGATTGTGATTTGTTGACCATATAGTATATTTATATAGAAGAATAAAGTAGGTTTTATATAAAACTACTGAGTTGCCTGGGTGATTCCTGGAGACGTTTTGGAGACACCTGGAGAAGAGTGAGAAGGCTTGGAGAGTTTGTCAGGGTCTTCAGCCTATTCTCTGAAACTCTGCTGCTTTGGAGGAAAGCATTAACCACTGATCTAAGCTGGTTGGCTCTGCTGCATAAAAAGGTGGTGAGTTTGAGCCAGAGGTGAAGAGCTACAACTCCCATCATCCCTGACAGTGACTGCCTTTCCCTTGATATTGAGAAAGGTTTTTGGAAATCATACATGCCACCCTTTTATGTCTCTGTGAGTGCTTGTGTGCACATGTGCGCTGCTGCCAGTAAACTGCAGGTGGAACTATGACATGTATCTTCATACAGGATTATGAACTGATGGATGGCTACCACTCAGGACAATTCTTAAAGTGGGATTAGATGAATTAATTTAGGACAAAGCTCTCAACTGCTTCAAGTCATGATAGCTATATATTAACTCCAATATCATGAGCAGTGGAGAGGTGGGGGGGATATTTCACTCATGTCCTCACAGGTATACAGTTGGTCAATGTGTGTACAAAATCCTGACCTTGGCAGGCTTTGGGTCTGGTACAGCATGACTTTTCTTGTGTTCATTTATCCATCAGGAATTCATCACTGTGTCCATGGGCAATATAACCCGGCTACCCCCTGTGTTAGAGCCCTGCAGTCCAAATAAGGCAGGGCTCTTGCCCTGATTTTTCTCTGGACAGTCCTGATTATGTCCAAGGTGAAGCTGTGGAAAACCCTTTAAAATATTTCAAAATAACCCCCAGGAAAACCCACATCATGCGGGAAAACCTGGATGGGTCCAGTGTGGGAACACAGGAGTCTGTACCTGCATATTGGGCTGTATCGCTGGACGCCTCTGCTGTTGCCACTAGTGTCACACTGAAACTGGGAAGGAGGCCCCCAGCATGTGATTAGCCTTGAGAGCCTCCTTCTCAGCTTCAGATACTGTGATGCACAACAGCAGTGGAGGTACCCACCGATATAGGCCAGCATCTGTGTGCAGACCGCTGCCCATTTCATCATGGTCCACCATTTCATCCAGGCCAGCTCCAGGGCCAGAATACTCCAGCCAGAAGGTGGAGTATTCTGACTAGTGTAGACAAGCCCCATGTAATCACTTGTCTGTATCATTGTGCCAAGTGGTCCAAAGGGTTTCACCACAAATCAGATACTGAGATCTATCCTGCCACAACATACCTAGGAAATATGAAGGCAAGTCCAGAAAGTGACACAGTAACACACAGTGCCCTTTCTCTTCAGCATAGACAGTGCCCTTTCTCTTCAGCATAGACAATGGTAATGCTACCAAAAATTAGCACCAATTGTTTCTAAGATCTTCAGATCCTACAGGAAACATTAATATATAATCAGAAATTTTAATAGGTATTTTAACACTATATACCATTCCTTATTCAATACCCACATATTTATGAATCAAATATTGTACTAAGCAAAAACAAGAGAATCAGCAAAAAATTCAGAAAAACCTAGAGGCTATTGATCTTCATAGCTATCAATACCAACCAGCTGGTACTATGTCTTTTCCGCTCAGCATAGATCTAGCCATTTTGAAAACTCCTTGGGTAATAAACATATTTCAATTGATTGCCCACAAATGTTCTGGGTTCTTGAACAAAACTCTGATTATGGCTATCTTCATTGTGTTCCCCTAGGTTACAAATCACACTGATATTTACTCTGTATGTATGTGTTTTACTTTTAAGAACACAATTGATTTTCATAGTTGTAAAAAGTCAATGTATGGGAAAGGTATATTCTTTTTCTAAATCATTATTTAGTCATGAATTTATCACAGAAGAAGTAGAACATTCAGCTTTACTTTGCCACTCAGGCTGTGTTGTTTGAAATGGAACAGTGTGGAACACCTGGGGTACAACTTGTCCAACCCCATTATATTACTTTGCTTTTCTTCCCTATAGGCATCAAAGCACCATATTGAAATCCACTTCTTACTTTGTAGTTGGAACCCATATGCAGTACAAACATAGAACAGTTAATCTTGCAGTTGGTACACATGCACCTATTCCCTGTTGCATGTCCCACCACCCTGAGAGACTAGGCTAGTCAATACATAATACAGGGCTTTCTCTATAGAGGCACCCCAGCTCCAAAACTCCCTCCCAAGAGAAGTCAGGATGGCTTTATCCCTCCTCATCTCCTGATCCGTAGTCAAGACTGCACTGTTTTGCATAGCTTTTCTTCCTTAACATCAGGATGGCTTTTGAGACTGTATTGTGCATGTGTGTTTTAAAAATCTGTATTTTAAAACCTGTTTGAGTCCATTTTTAAATCTTGTTTTTACTTGTTTTATCTGTTTTTAATTCCTGTATTCCTCTTTGGGAACTCCAGCAGACTGAGCAGTGATAAAGAAATACTTGAAATAAATGTGTAGATAATAAATAAATAAATAAATAAATATTCCTCCCCCTGATTTTTACTCTCAAGATTAGCTAGGTAAATTCCAGAGCTGTATAAATCAAACATGTTTTTAACTAATGATGAAAATCTATAGGGTGTGAAATCCTATGGTTCCAAGGAGAGTGTTCCAGGTTCGGAAGACATGGCAGTGTAAATCTCCCTGTATGTAGGTACCAAAGGAGTGTCTGCCAATGGAAATTCAGTAGTTCCACTGATGCCTTGATGTAGTGATAGCAGTAATGGGAAATGGACCAATTCTGGGAGTGCCTGGTATGTGTCAGAGAAGGCCACAGTCTCTGTCACCCACCTCTATTGAATTACTGCACAAAACTTAGGAAACTCCTAAACTGCTCTTTCAACTCAAGATGATGCCAATAGGGCCTAAATGAATCATTCTAATGGTTCTGTACTTGCACTGGAAATTAGCACTTTGTCATTTCTGTCACCATTTTTTTTTAAAGGGACACTTTGAATTATAGGCTAGCTGATATAAGTATCTGATCTGTCCAAATGATGAACCAGTAATCCCTGCCAAAAATACTATAGTGTTATCGGCTAGGTAATCTGCTCATTTTGATTGTTTGTTTCTTTGATGGATTGATTTCACTTTTAGACTACCCAATAACCATGGGTTTCTGTGCAGTCTATTAGGAAACTTAAAATACAACACTGAAATAATAGAGACAAGACAACACATTTAAAAACAAAATCAAAACAAGACAGGCCTAGTCAACAGCAATGAATAAAAAGATTGCAGCAGATAAAATGAAAGTGTAAAAGCATGATGGCCCATAAAACCAAAGAAAAGCCAGTGACCAAAGAGAAGAATGCAAAGATCTCAATTTCTAAAGCAACGCAACGCAAAGCAAAGCAAAGCAAAGCAAAGCAAAGCAAAGCAAAGCAAAAACAATTGTTTGAATGCCAGAGTGAGAGCCTCTCTGACAAAGAAAAAACAGAAATGGGGTATCACCACCAAAAAGTTC
This sequence comes from Gambelia wislizenii, assembly GCA_030847615.1. Classification (NCBI taxonomy): domain Eukaryota; kingdom Metazoa; phylum Chordata; class Lepidosauria; order Squamata; family Crotaphytidae; genus Gambelia; species Gambelia wislizenii. Next base: position 270,464,480 of record JAUMIR010000001.1, on the reverse strand, counting down.
CTCACCTCATTTGTTAGGGGCAATTCAAGGTGGGCCATTAGGTCTAGATGGGTAGCCGTGGAAGACATTCTGGCCCTACATTGTTTCACATTCTGAAATTTAAAACTATCACTTTGAATTGGACATGAAAATGAACTAGAAGCCAGTGTAGATGGTAAAGTTCTCATATTCACATTAGGTAGTAAATTATATTATAGCACCTTTTCCAAGATGAAAAATAGCAGGAAACAAGCATAGGAGGAAAATGTTCACTCCTGAATTTTATTCTCATAATGAATGCTACACAGCTGGTTGTAATCACTCCCTATACTTCCTTTCTGTTCTCTGCAAGTACATCTATAACATGGTTTCATTTGTCACTCATGGCTACTAAAGGTGCACTTCTATAATACTTAACATGAACCTCTAAAAGAACTGTGGCACTTCACCATCTGTAGCTGCCTATTATTTTACAGAATACGGAAAAAAAAACAGGTGTTTGATCACTTGGCTGATCACTGGAAAAATATTTTGAACAGCAGCAGCCATCATCTGTGGCAAAACACATCATTACAGATGGACTCAGAACTTCTGACTTTGAAATGTAGCTGGTAGAGAGGCACATGAGCAAGTTGCCATGAAATGCAATAGAAGTTTATTCAAGGAATATATTCTGAAAGAAGGGGGGGGATCTAAAAAGAAAAATGGAAATGTTTGTGCTTCTCTTTTCTTTTTTTTTTAAATCTCAAAGTAACTGGAGATGGTAAACAACAAATTGTTGCCCAAAATCCTGCATGGGAAGCATGAAGACACACTATTCACAATGCTGCAGCCTTATTTAAGAACTCACGCCGAACAAGTCTTGAAGAGAAACGACAACGCAGAAAGAATCACAACCTGGAGTCATCACCCAAGGAGACCTTCTGCTGTGCTTTCTGCAACCGGACTTGTTTATCTCAGATTGGCCTTTTTAGTCACCAGTGCGCTTGCAGAAAGCGTGAGATGAGTCCTTCCTGAATCTTCGTTTGCGAAGAAAAGCCAGAGAGAGAGAGAGAGAGAGAGAGAGAGAGAGATGTACTGTAGTTAAGAGCACTTAATGATTTATTGTCTGCTGCCCCAACTTCCCAAACCTATCTCAAGAGCCAGCAACCACATGAGTGATGGAGGTCTATCCTGATGGTGATTGTGTAATGAGAGTGACCACCCTATCCATTTTTGATGCATGAGGCTGACATAACAACAGGTCAGGGCTAGAACACACACTTGACCTGCACTTACATGCCAAGGACAGGCCATTTCAGGTTCCCCAATGTGTTTCACACCTTTGGGAAAGGTGAAGTAGAATTTCTTTGAAGTATGCCAAAATAATGCCATGCTTTCCTGAGAAGGCACCAGGAGGATGCATCCTTCTGACCATTTCAAAGTTAGCTGGAAATCTCATAGTCATGTATGGACTAGTTTCCTTATCACCCTATTTGCATCCCAAAGTGAGAGCTCTCTTTCACCCATCTGTTCAAAAACTGCCACTTTCTACAGCACAAGCTCATCCAGAGTTTCCTTTGCTATTATGTCGAGAATCTTCCATTGGACAATTATTTCCCTTTTTAAATAGCATCTTCAAAGGAGATTTTGCATATAAATATACATCAAAATATCCCCTCAGTATGCTTGGACCTCACTTTCTTTCTGTCTCCCCACAAGTCTATTTCCCCTTTCCCTCCCGCTTTTCTCTCTCCCTGTTTTATCTCTCTGTGTGCCAGACAAAACACTTCCTTTCTACCACTTCTAACTTACTCATTCCCCCTTTTCTTTAACCGTTCACCATCTGACATTGCAAGCTACTCAAGAGTAATTTTCCTCCACTATGCTACTTTGAGGAGTTATCCATTTCAGAGTGGTATAGTGTTTCCTGAATTTGCCCTAAGCTAACACCTTTCGGATTCCTCCTGCTTTTTTTTTTCTTGCGCTCCAGAGACCAGGACATGGAGCAATGGGTTCAAACTACAGGAAAAGAGATTCCACCTAAACATTAGGAAGAACTTCCTGACAGTAAGAGCTGTTTGGCAGTGGAATACACTGCCTTGTAGTGTGGTGGAGTCTCCTTCTTTGGAGGTTTTTAAAGCAGAGGCTGGATAGCCTTTTGTTGGGAGTGCTTTGATTGTGTATTCCTGCATAGCAGGGGGTTGGACAGGATGGCCCTTGAGGTCTCTTCCAACTCTTATGATTCTATGATTCTTCAGTAGTTTTGTGAGTGCGCTGAATAGTAGTGTATGATGTGAATGCAGTTTCAGTTCATTTCCAATAAAGATTTCAAGGTTATTTGGTTTGTCTGGCTCATTTCCTCCCAGTGAGTACTGGTATACATAGGGTAAAAGATCCTGCAAAGTGACACGACCTCTCGCTTGCCAACTGAGCTAATTCAAATTTACCATAGTAAGAGCTTGACACGTGTGGATTTTCATACGTGTTAGCAATTCATGTAACAATTCGGGTGCAGCAGGATGACATTTCCAGCCCCTTCCTGCTGGTGTCCTATGGTGTTAGGATCAGCAGCAGGACCCTAGTTGCAACATCTTATCCCACTGGAGATTGCTGTCAGGAGGGGTTTGAAAACATCATCCTGCTGTGTCCTGATCACCAGCAGACCCCCATCCCTTGGTGAGACTGCTGGCTGTTGAGGTAGGTTGGAGGAAGGCATTTGTGATTGTGGCAATATTGGCACAATTGTAAACATGAATACGAAACAGTTAAAAATGAGTAAGTCTAGCTTACACATTGGATCTGCCCAACAGGATACCAGCCTGTATCATTGCCAAAACTGTTTCTTGAGGGCATTCCTCCAAGGGCTTTTCTAGAAGCCACTCTACCAAGAGCTTTATTTCTCTATTTTTGTCAGAATTCTATTAGTGCTTTATGCTGGTGTTAATCGTGCTGGTGTAGGAGGCAGTGGTTTTGACATAAAAAAAGGCCATAGATGCATGAAGGAAGTGTGGAAGGCACTGGAGAATGAGGAGGCTTAAAGAAGACAGATTTTAACCTGCTTTCCCTCACTGATGCTCTCTGACCTTGGAAAAAGGGAAACAGGTAGGGTTGTGTACTAATAGGATTCCGGTCTTTTCAACTCACTTTCCTCCCCAAATTGGGATTCAATAAAGCTTACAAAGGACTTTTTCAGTTTCGCATGACGCCTCTTCCCAGTGGTACTGTTGCATCGTGAGTAAAAATCTTCCAAATATGACGGTCAACTGACGGTCAAATCTCCCAGCGGTACTGCAACAGTACCGCTGGGAAGAGGCGTCATGCGAAACTGACGCCCTCTAGCGCTGCAGCCTCGCAACCTGGCAAGGCTGCTAGCGTTATTTTTACTTTGTCCGAAAAAGTCCAAAGTGAAAACAAATATAAAATAGATTTTTGAAAAAGATTTAAAATATTATTATTAAAATATAATTAAACTATGCCTAGCATTTTAAACGATTTAAAATAGCAATTTAAACTTTAAAAAAAGATTAAAAGTAGTCAGAAAACAATACAGCACATTATTACACATTCTTCAGAATGCTCAATACCCGAAAGCCTATTGGAATAATAATAATGAAAGTACTTGTCTACCAATGGAAGGAAAAGAAATGGGCCAGTTTGGCCTTCTGAAACCACTCCAGCTAGCTAAGGAGCAGCAGTAGTTGGTGTACCAAGGGAATTCTTAATGTCTCAGCCTCCATTCACCTACATGCAAACCAGGAAGACAGTGGGATAGAACACTAGCTATTGCACCATGATTTCATTTTACAAGGCTGCATCCTATGAAATTCTGGTGATTGGCACCACAGGAAAAGTCTCTGGCTGAGGATTCTAAAGCCCCCTTTCTAAACTACAAATCCTAGGATTCCCTATGATCTGACACTTCCATTGGGAAACTTAACACGTGCATAAGAAACCAACAGGACTCTGGTAACAGATCTACTACCCAAATTTACATTGGAAGTTTTTGTTAGTGACTTTTGTTACCTATAAGGTGATAGCTGACTCTTTTGTTCTTCTCAATAAGTGGTCATTTTCACAGATGGTGTTGTGTGAATATGTGATGCTGTTACACAAGAAAGCATGGCAAATGTAGTACTTAGCTTTTAATAATTAAAAATACAGCCCAGAAGATAGATGACATACAGACAGACATATCCTACTGTCTGTCTGACTCTCTCTCTCTCAATCTGATATAAAACCAACCAAAAAAAAAAAAAAATCAAAGGCATACTTTTTGACATTGTTGGGGGAGGTGCAATCTTTCTACAAGGTTTCGGGTTCCCTATTTATCTCTGCCAAGGCACACTACACAGCCCCTAGGGTTTATGCAGCAGTTCATTAGCTATTCAGAATAAAGAACATGGCAATAATATTTAGAGTTTGTGGTTTGCAAATTAAAAATCACATAATTATTCAAGTACTCATCTGAGGAAATGAGCAACATCTAAGTAGCTTCCTTCAGATGAAGGACTTTTGATGTTTCCCTCTCTGCTAATTTAGTATTCAGAAATCAGATAAAGTCCTGCTGAAGACACGTGCCTTGATTTGGCACATGAGAGCAGACTTCTGCAACTATTTTGCCAGTTTGAAGAGAAACCACATGTTCCAATGGATCATTCCCACACAGCTCCTTCTCTGCAACAGCTGCTGGACTACTCACCTAGGGCTGGGTAGATGGGTTAGTCACAGTTCCTCATTATTACTCTCTCAAAATGTAGATTTAAATGGGAGGTAAAATGTACAAAAAGCATTCTATATGGTAACGCCGGTGATTCTTTTGAAGCTTTGGTTAATATTTGGAACACCGACCTCACCAAGGCTATCGACACAATCACTCCCAAACGTCCTTTCCAGCCTGCTCCTAACCGTAAGCCCTGGTATTCAGAGGAGCTTAGGAAGATGAAGCGGGCTGGACAACGACTGGAGCACACTTGGCCGAAGACTCGACTCTTATCTGACAAGACTCGTCATCGGAATGTCCTTGATTCTTATCCAGAGGCGATACGTGCAGCACAGAAGTCTTTCTCCTCTGCACGTATTGCGTCTGCAGAGTCCCGTCTAGCAGAACTGTTTAGGGTGGTTGGGGAGCTAACACAGATTCCACCTGCACAGAACCCCTTACTCAACCCAACAACAGCCTGCTGTGATGCGTTTAACATCCACTTTGCAGATAAAATCTCTCGGATAAGAGCCGACTTAGATGCCAGTGTTATAACAGAATCTACAGGCGAGGTGTGCAGCAACTCCGTTGATGAAATTTTATTGGATCAGCTTCAATCTGTGAGTACCGATGACATGGACAAGCTCCTTGGTAGAGTGAGGAAGACGACCTGTCCCCTCGATTCCTGTCCATGTTGGCTGGCCACCCAAGGGGGTGACGCATCAAAAGTACTCCTTAGGGATATTATCAATGTGTCCTTCAGGGAAGGGTTCGTTCCACCCTGTCTGAAGGAAGTGGCAGTTAAGCCGCTCCTGAAAAAGCCTTCCCTGGACCCCTTGGACAGGAACAACTATAGGCCAGTCTCCTTACTGCCTTTTCTAAGCAAGGTGATTGAGAGGGCGGTCGCTTCCCAACTCCAAGCTGTCTTGGATGAAACCGATTATCTAGATCCATTTCAAACTGGCTTTAGGACGGGATATGGAGTGGAGACTGCCATGGTTGCTCTGGCTGACGACCTCCGCTTGGGTATCGACAGGGGTAGTGTGACCCTGTTGGTGCTCTTGGACCTCTCAGTGACCTTAGATACAATAGATCATTCCATCCTCTTGGATCGCCTGAGGGGCTTAGGAATTGGAGGCACTGCCTTGCAGTGGTTCCATTCCTTCCTCTCGGGCAGATCCCAGAGGGTGAGGCTCGGGGACAGTTGCTGTACCAGAATAGAGCTTAACTGTGGCATTCCTCAGGGTGCCATCCTGTCCCCGATGCTATTTAACATCTATATGAAGCCGCTGGGAGAGATCATTCAGAGGCATGGAGTGCGGTGTCATCAGTATGCTGATGACACTCAGATATACTTCTCCATGTCTCGGTCATCAGCTTCGACTTCACATGGCGTCTTTCCTCTCAATGATTGTCTTAAAGCAGTAATGGACTGGATGAGGAAAAACAAATTGAGACTGAATCCAGACAAAACGGAGGTAATAACAGTTACAGGCCCAAAACCAGGTCTGGGAATACAACTTCCAATCCTGGATGGAACTACACTCTCCTCCAATGACTGTGTTCGCAGTTTGGGGGTGCTCCTGGACCCGATGCTCCAAATGTCTAATCAGGTAAATGCGACGGTCAGGAATGCCTGTTATCAACTTCGGCTGATATGCCAGCTGCACGCTTTCCTGGAAACCAGGGACCTCGAAACTGTGGTAGATGCACTGGTAACCTCCCGTCTGGATTTTTGTAATGCGCTCTACATGGGGCTACCCTTGTGTTTGACTCAGAAACTTCAACCAGTTGAGAACATGGCATCCAGGTTGATTTCTGGTGTTTCCAGAAGAGAGCATATAACACCTGTGCTAAAAGCTCTCCATTGGCTGCCTATTAATTTCCGGGCACAGTACAAGATGTTGGTTATGACCTTTAAAGCCCTACATGGCTTGGGTCCAACTTATCTCCGGGACCGCCTCCTTCCGTACAACTCTCCCCGCACACTTCGGTCCTCTGGGAGGAATCTGTTACAGCCTATGAAAACAAGGCTGTCGGTGACGTCCCAGAGGGCCTTCTCTGCTGCCGCTCCCAGATTATGGAATGGCCTGCTGGATGAGATCTGTCTTATTACCACCTTAGACAGCTTTAAAAAAGCTGTCAAGACGGATCTTTTCCGGCAGGCCTTTCCTGAATAACTATCCCGGCCCAAGACTCGGCTGTCCTTTCTGAGCTGCAATCGGATTTTTTTTTAATTATTGTATGTTTTAATTTTTTCCTAATTTATATATTTTTAATTATTGTATGTTTTTAATTCTTTATAATTTAATATTATTTTAAGGGTGGGTGGGCTAGGGTATTGTACCTATGGAGTTTTTATATTGTAAGCCACCCCGATTGCATTGCAGAGGGGCAGGATAGAAATAATTTATTATTATTATTATTATTATTATTAGGGAAAACCTATTGCCAAAAATGTGAAAAATGTGTTAACAGGCATGTGGAAAAGCATACAAAGATTCCTACAGATTTCTTTTGAAATGAATAATTCACACAAAGGCACTCTTCTGTTTCTGCCTGAACTGGTGGCCCACTTTCTTCCTATAAAGCCCCCAGTACACCCTAAAAACCTGCATCCAAAGCGGCTCCCCAAACAGATTTTTGCCAGTTCTGGTTTGCCAGTTCTGGTGTAAACAATGGGATCCATCTTAAATATCATGTTAGATGTGGCTTTTGTGCTAATTTTTCTTTTCAAAAGTCATCTGCATGATAATTCATATTTTATACACATTACCTAATATTCACATCTTTTCCAAGCAGTTTTCACTTGTATAATACAGTACTTTTTTTGTATATTCCCTTGCCAACTAACACATATATACATTCCCCTAATATAACATTTTGTTCATGAATTTCTTAAAGATAGTAATACCAAACATTAGTTCCATTCCATTTTGCAAATTAATCCAGAAAGTGTAAATGTGGTATGTTTTTATCAACATGGAACATGAAGCAAATTCTCCCCCACTGTGAACAAAGACCTATGGAAAATTGTTATCAGTCTGATATTTAGAAAGTATACAAAATTAATTGTTCTGGCAACTCCATGCCACCACCAAATTTTAAAATCCTTTCTGTCAGGATAGCAAAATGGGATAGCTTCCAAAGGAGGTACTATTGGCCATTTCTCTGCACATTTGGGACATTTTAGAACCCTTTCTTTGTTTCAGACCTGTATGACTCTAAGGAGATTTTCACACTGTTGAATTATTCTGGAGTAATAACAGAATAAAAGAAAGCGGGACTATTTTGGAATTGTCACAATTCCATTCGCACGTACCGTGATCGCGTAACAATATCAGTTCATAATTTTCGCACCTTGGATACATTCCGTTTTAGAAACAAAACAAGCAATAACGATTTTGTTCCATCCTCTGCAGTTATCCCTTTCGCAGCGGGACTTCTACTGTTATAGAAACAGAAATGGTTGACGCGCGCATGCGCGTTTACATTGATGAGGTCAGACGCTTCCATTTTTGTTGAGGTCTGTGGCTTCTTTCAGAGCCTCGCGAAAAACGAAAGCTTTCAATTTCTACTGAAGCATAGAAGGAAATTAGCAGTTGAAAATAGTGTAAATAAATACTTACAGTTAAATCAACATGTTCCTGATAACGAGCTCGTTTGGGGAACAAATCCTTAAAGGAGAACACACCAAGCCAATGTCCCGAAAATGTCTGTCGTCATTTGGAGGCGGGGAAACCATGTAAGGGCAGATTTTTTTGCGTGATAACGGAATAGTAACAGAATACTTTTCAGACGAATTATGATCCCATGATAGTAACGGAAATTGTTCTTAATGACGACTTTTCCCCGTGAATACAATATGACGGGAAAATAATAGAATAAAAACAGGGCAAGCACAGATGCGTGACGACTGTGTGCGAACAGAAAAATCTCTAGCGATCCTGTTCTGATATTATAATGGGTTTTTTGGCCCGTGTGAAAATCTCCTAAGAAACGTTAGCAGGGCAACATGCTTCCAAATATAGCATATTGGTAACAGCATCCCACCTGGAGGCTTGGAGAGGCATTACTGGATATTTGAGGTTGGGAAACTAATTTTGGATCCTACATGTTTTGGCAGGTAGGGGCACAAGCATCCTTGAAGGTTACAAAAGCACAGCCCTGTTCTATGCCAGATGTGAATAGCATATAATCCATGGGCACCAAATAGCCTCATCTATTTCAGTAGAACCCTGATTGTTAAATTCATGGTGGTGACAGTGGGAAAGGTTAGGCTCCCCCCCCCCCGACGTTCCTTTTCCCATCAAAACAAGACCCATGTGCCTTGTTTCTCAGGCTATTCATGCTCCCAGAAGACTCATAGCAGTGCTGTTAGCCTAGGGGAAAAAAGGATATGCATTTCATATACCTTTCTTCTGATGAAAATATTCATGTTTAAGTTAGGATGAAAAGAATATACAAATGATTAACGGGGGGAAATGAAGAAAGGGACTTTTTAAATGTCTGAAAACCCCAAAGAGGATACTCTTCCCAAAGCCCATTTCTCAATTTTAGCCCATAGTCCTCAAATAAACTTGAAGACTGCTCCTTCCACCCCAGGCTTACCTATTTACTGTTCCCTGGGAAGGTGGTGGGTAGCCTACCAAAGAGAACGATTATCATAGGCACAGACTGTGTTCTAATAGCCAATGCATAGTGACAATGTCTGAACTGTCATAAACTAGCTAACAGAACACTGGTTGTAAGGCTGCAGCCTGCCAATATTTGCCTGTGTTCCCCTCTTCCTCCTGGTGCTACATGGGGAAGGCAGGCAAGGATCCTGGAAGGCTATGGCCTGAAAATCCTTGTCTGTCTTTGCCACCTCTCAGCGTCATGTGGGAAGGGAGGAGCCAAGTAAGGACCCTAGAAGTCTATATCCTGCTTATCCTCTCTCCAGTCTTCCTTCCCACTCTCCTGAGGTCACACAGGTTGGATGGGTGGGGTCTGGGAGAAGATCCCAGCAGAGGATCCATGCTGCCAGAGAATCCCCCCTTCATAGTTTTCAAAGACTTCTGCCAGAGAGGATAACATTGATTAAATTTTTGATTCGATTCACTCTTCTCTCTTCCCTCTTCACACTTATGGAAGGCAGAATGCCTCTTCTGCAATGGTACTTGCCATCAGCCATTTTTATTATTGGTTCATCAGTTTACATGCATCTATATCACACATTCCTTCTACAATGGTACCTCATGTGACCGGTATTCTACCAACAACAACTTTGCCACTTCTTGCTTTGCTTACTGAATTTAAGAGTTTCAAATGTTTTAACATTCTAAGTCTAAGGGCTCATCTACATGAGTCAGGACACACTGGCTCCCCACCAGCATATCCTGGCCACGGATCAGGCCCATGGTTATCCCATCTCCATGAGGAAGGCAGCCTTAAATAACATGGTGCTGGCTATACACTTTACTGGTCTGGCAAACCCAAAACTGAAAAACATCTTTCAGGAGTAGGCTTTATGATTAAAAACTCCATTGCCTCCAATCTCGAAACCTTGCCAACAGGACACTCTGGTTGCATTATTTCCTTACGCCTCCCACATGTTATTCTCTTGAGTATATATGCCCCAACTACACAAGCCGACAGACCTGCGCCAACACATACACCTGTAGAAGATAAAATTATTATCCTTGGTGACATCAGTGCCAGAGTAGGAAAGAACTCCAAAGCCTGGAAAGGTGTCTTAGGCAAGCATGGTGTTGGAACTTGCAATGATAATGGATGCCTCCTGCTACAGTTCTGTGCAGAACAACAGCTGACTATTACAAACACAATCTTTCATCAGAAAGATAGCTTGAAGACAACCTGGATGCATCCCCGATCCAAACATTGGCACCTCATTGACTATGTTCTAGTTCGCCAGAGAAACATTCACAATGTCCGTCATACCTGAGTGATGCCCAGTGCAGAATGCCAAACAGATCATCGCCTCATCAGATGTAAACTAAATATTCATCTTAAGTTCAAACCTAAGAGGGGTGGCAACTTAAAGAGGAGACTCCAAGTCAACAATCTTCAACAAGCTACCATGAGAGACAACTTCCAGGCAAATCTCCAAACAAAACTTGAAGACCATCCTAGAGATCCTTCTTCCACAGTGCTTTGGCAACATATCAAAAACAGTATCCTCCAGTCTGCAGAAGAATCCCTCGGGTTCTCCCACAAGAAAAATCAAGACTGGTTTGATGAAAACAACCCAGAGATCCAGGAGCTGTTGGCAAAGATGAGAACTGCTCACCAGGCATACCTCACGCAGCCAACTTGCCATGTAAGAAAAGCAGCTTTCCGCCTCACATGTAGTAAACTTCAACAAAAACTCTGAGACACACAGAACAAGTGGTGTGTCAATATAGCAGAAAAGACACAATGCTGTGCAGATCTGGGTGATCATAGAGGATTTTATGAAGCTCTTAAAGCAGTGTTTGGACCTACTTATCAGGTCCAAAGCTCCTTATACAGTACAGATGGCCAAACATTAATTACTGATAAAGCCTCCATCCTGAATTGATGGGCTGAACATTTTCAAAGTCTCTTTAGTGCAAACCGAGTAGTCCAAGGCTCAGCTATCCAACATATGATACAAAAACAGATGAAAAATGAATTGGACATAGCTCCCACTTTGGAAGAGACCCTTAAGGCCATACAGCAGATGAAAAACAGTAAGGCAGCTGGGATTGATAGAATCCCACCTGAAGTGTGGAAAGACGGAGGTCATGCACTCCACGATAAATTCCACGAACTCGTGAATTGCTGGGAAAAAGGGGGAACTGCCATCAGATCTCCGAGATGCAGTCATCATCACCCTGTACAAGAGAAAAGGAGCAAAATCCGACTGCTCAAACTGTCGAGGCATAACCCTGCTCTCTTCTGCTGTTGCAGAACTTCTTCCTGAAAGCCAATGTGGCTTCAGAGCCAATAGGAGTACTACAGACATGGTATTTGCCCTTAGACAACTGCAAGAAAAATGTAGGGAGAAGAACAAGGGTCTCTATGTAACGTTTGTCAACCTCACCAAAGCCTTTGACACTGTGAGTAGAAAAGGTCTGTGGCAGATCCTGGAAAGACTAGTATGTCCCCCCAAATTCCTTAAAATGACTATCTTGCTACACGAGGGCCAGCGTGGTCAAGTCAGATATGGCGATGCACTTTCAGAGCCCTTTCTAATAACTAATGGAGTGAAGCAAGGTTGCACCAACTTTATTTACAATCAATCAGCATAATGCTCCAAAGGGCTACGGCAGAGCTTGAAGAAGACGATGGCATCTTTATACATTAACGTACTGATAGCTTGTTTAACTTAAGCCATGTGAGGGCTCACACTAAGACTCTAAACTATCTAGTCCGTGAGCTGCTCTTCGTGGCTGCTGCTGCCCTTGTTGCCCACATAGAAGGAGCTCTGCAGCGCCTAACATCTTGCTTCGCAAGAGCTGCAGAGCTGTTTGGGCTGGAAGTCAACTTGAAGAAAATGGAAGTTCTTTACCAGCCTGCACCACAGGACGAACACCACCATCCCCACATTGCTGTCGGCAAATCTGTGCTCAAGTCCATTCAGCAGTTCACCTACCTGGGAAGCATCATCTCCTCAAATGCCAAAGATTGACAAAGAGATCGATCACAGATTAGCAAAGGCATATAGTGCATTTGAAGGACTTCACAAATGAGTCTGGAGTAATAAACACCTGAGGTGAATCACAAAAATCAGTGTGTATAGAGCCATTGTACTGTCTATTCTCCTTTATGGGTCTGAAACATGGGTCACCTATCACCACCACCTACGACTCCTCGAACGCTTTCATCAGCGCTGTCTACACACAATCCTAAATATACACTGGACTGACTATGTGACAAATGTTGCTGTCCTTGAGCAAGCAGGGATCACCAGCATTGAGGCCATGATATTGAGAACACAGCTACACTGGGCAGGGCATGTTTCTAGGATGGAGGACCATTCCGTCCCAAAAATAGTACTCTACGGTGAACTTGCCATGGGTCAGCATAAGAGGGGCGCTCCACAAAAGCGATACAAGGACTCCCTGAAACAACATCTCAAGATTGGCCAAATTGATCACCAACAATGGTCTGCCCTGGCCTCACATCGGGAGGCATGGAGACACACTATCCACAATGCTGCAGCCTTATTTGAGAACTCACACCGAACAAGTCTTGAAGAGAAACGACAACGCAGAAAGAATCACAACCCAGAAACATCACCCAAGGAGACCTTCTGCTGTGCTTTCTGCAACTGGACTTGTTTATCTTGGATTGGCCTTTACACTCATCAGTACACTTGCAGAAAGTGCAGGATGAGTCCTTCTTGAATCTTCACTTGCGAAGAAAAGCCAGAGAGTATCCTGTTTCCTCCACAGAATGGGAGGAATTCCTGACAAGCACGCCAACCCATCACTGCAGCCATCGCCACCACCATTTCCCTCATTGTCTTGAAAAGCAGGAAGGGGCCCTGCAAGATGTGACCAAGGTGCCCTGAATGTGACCAGTCGTGGTCTCATGCTGCAGGACTCCTTCCTGCCTTCTGGGAGAGCCAGGGAGATCGTGCCAGCAGCAAGGGCTGGCCTGCCAGGACGGGCTCTTGTGGCCATGCGGATCCTAATCCTTTTCCACCTGATTGAAATGAAATGGAGTAAAATAGGTTTGTTTGTTTTTTCTAAATATATATATATATATATATATATATATATATATATATATTGTATCCGTCCCTGTCCTGACTTCTCCCGTCTGAGCCTCATATCTGCCCCAGGGCTGGTGAGGACTGTCAGAACTGCAGGGCTCTGAGGTGGAGGCAAGATGGGGTATACTGCCCATCTAGACAAGCCCTAAGTGTCAATTACAAGCAAAAAATGCAAAGCCACTTGAAGAACAATTGGTAAGACACAAATTTTCTGATATAAAAACAAAGAGATTGGAAAAGTAAAAATGTTTCTTGACAGAGCTGAAATCAGAAATCATAAAGGTGTTCTTTCATTCTGGACCCATGGGAGGCCGAGGTAAAACCATGTCTTTTTGCTGACTGGAAAAACCCATTAGCAAAAAGACATGGTTTTACCTTGGTCCCCCATGGGACCAAAATGAAAGAATGCCAGAAAAATGATGACATCATGAGGTAAGGCAGCACATAAAACGGAACATTCCTGCTGCCTTGCCACTTTTCTTAGGAGTGTGGTAAGGCCCCTATTCCTGCTGTCCGGGCTGGTCAATTGACTGAGCCAGAAGAGAAAAGCAGAGTATGGCTGATGGCAAACCCCTACCCCCATGGGTGAGAATACTATATTTACCATGTCACAGAATGCCAGTATGACAGACAGATTTATCAGTTCTCACTAGCAAATAGAATTTACTCTGTAATTATAGCTATGCTGGATAATTGTAATGTATGTGAATATACTGCTAGATTGAACTAATGCAATGTACTGGAAGTGTATGTAAATGCCTGTATGAAATGTGCCAGTGTGTTCCAATGCTCTCAAAAGACGTAATATGTGCAATGATGTTTCTGTGCTGTGTGAGTCGTATTATTTACCACTACAACGTTCTATAAGTTACATGCTCAGTGTATGACAAGTACTGTGTGCCTTACAAGTTTGTGATGTGTTCCTTGTAAGAAATTATATACATAAAACACCCAGACTATGTAATGCCAAAGAAAGCAATGTGCCCAGATTGTGTTAAATCTACAAAAAGAGATATGAGCCTAGCCTCTGAAATCTCTATGAAGGAAACGTGCCTAGACTGTAAACATCTATTCTATATGATGATTCTCTTCAAGACATGTGAAAGTGTGTAAGTTAATTATTTTACTTTAGTAAATATATATAAGGGGTAAGGCCTTCTTCTTGTTACTCTGTCATAATAAATTTCCTAGAAGTCAAAAGGTTACGATATTCTTAAGGGGAATGTTGATGTTGATCTGCCTACTAAACAATATTGTTGCTTACAACTTTGGGAGCTCAGGTGACCAAAATGATAAACTCTAAGGAAACCTAGTTAGATATAGATGGAAAAACATAGGGCACAGTACCTTCAATCTCCCTATTAAAAGAAAGGGGTGGGGGAACAACAACTGTTTTACTAAAGTGATATATGGAATTTCCAGCCAACCTTCCAACTAAGGGAGAGGAGGACATTGGGGGGAAGGACCCCAAATACCCCCCCCCCCAATTCTCCAGCTCCTTTCCCCAAAATGCTAGAAAAGGTTGGGTTTTGGCTGAAAAGGTATATTAACTTAGGGAGGGGAACCTTTGTGGAGCCCTGGTGGCGCAGTGGTTAAATGCCAGTACTGCAAGTCACCACGTTGCAAGTTCGATTCCAGCGGGCTCCAAGGTTCACTCAGCCTTCCATCCTTTCGTAGGTCGGTAAAATGAGTACCCAGATTGTGGGGGGCAATTAGCTAACACACATTGGAAACTGTTTAATGCAGTGTAGATGTGTAAATAGCTATTGATTAAAACAATTTGTAAGCCGCTCTGATAGCCTTGTGGCTGAAGAGTAGGATATAAATAACTAACTAAATTTTAAAAAAAATGTAGTTTCAGGGGCCTCCCCAACCTGCCCCAAAATATCCCAAGCATGATGGGGAATGGCAGCTGCAAGTGTGCAGCTGGAGGAGCTGAAAATGAAGCTGTGCAGCCTTCTGGGCTCCAAAACATGCCTTCACAGATCTCGGCATGAGCAGTGCTACCTAATTAGCATCAGCAAGGTAGCAGCATTCTGTGCCTTAGTTTAGACCATGCCCTAGGACTAATGCTTGTACTTTCAATCAATCAATATGTTTTTAACTGACTAATCTACATGGTTATGACACTAAACATTGCAGCCCTATAGAAAGAACATTAAAATGGTTTCTGATTTATTTGTAAGATGCAGTAAGTGTGATGCAGGCATAAGAAATGCACTGATATCCACTGGAATGCAAGACATAGTTAAATTGGGGTGGGAAACTGTAGATGGCTTGTGGGCTGCAACAGTCCCCCAGGAGACCTCAGAGGACTGCACCTCCTGCAAACAAATCAAAACCTTTTTTTTTTTTTGCTCCCAAATGCCCCTGGGGCATGAGGGACATTTTTGCCACATTCTTCTATCCCCTGGGCCATCCTAGATCCAGGAAAGGTGTTTTTGAAAAACAAGAAGTGACTTCCTATTCATTTCCTTAAAAAAAAAAAAAAAAGATCTCTCCTGAGTCTGGCCCAGGAAGGCCCAAATGTGGTGAAAAGGCCCCACATCCCCTAGAGGTCATTTGGGGGCAAAAATGTTTGGCTTGGTAGCCCTGGGATGGCACATGCAACCCACTTTGGCCTAAATGCAATTGTTAGTCCCAGCTAGAGAAGACCCAATGAAGCAATTGGATTTACACAAGTGCTGATTTACCATTCACCAATTGATTCAATAAGCCTACTTGGTGGGTTTAGAACTTGAATCTAGGCCCATGTTAGGCCTAGAATCAATTTGGGCCCAAGGTCATAGCCGATAGACAGCTATAAATGGATCACTGATCAATGGATGTGCAAAGACTTTGCAAAGGAAAGCCTGCATTGGAATACACTGATGGGACATGGGACAATATATTTATTTATGCCTTTTCTAGATTTACAAGAATGTCCTTCCCTTTCCTTCCCAGTTTGGCTGCAAAGGAAGCTCAGGACAGAAGCAAAACTCATGTCACATCTATAAATATCTTAAGTTCAGGCTGGACAACATACAGAACACTACAAGAAAGAGCAGGTCATGGAAAAACACAAATAGTAAAATACCATTTCACTAAAGTAACTAAATAAATCCAAGACGGCCTGAGGATACAACTGAACAGATGTAAAACATTTTTTTCTCTCTGAGAAGAGGTACTAACTATCTATGATTTCCCCCACATGCTGAAAGATGTCACAGGAACCTGTTTTAATTAGTGTCCTTTACTTGTTGGCCATAAGATATACAATAAGATTCTAATCCTCCTTGCATATCTCCACCTAGAAACTAGCCATTCAAATACACAAATTTACATATCCTCCCCAACAGGGGTTCACAGCATATAACCCCCACACACACACACTCCTACCCAACCATTCTCTGAAGATGCCAGCCACAGATGCAGGCAAAACGTCAGAAAGAAACTCTTCCAGAACACAGCCTCACAGCCTGGAAAAAACCCAAGGAAAATCTATGGATGCTGGTCGTGAAAGCCTTTGACTTCACAACACGTAACTATGCCATCAGTGTGTCATCCACACATAATTGTTTCCAGCTTGACTCTTGGTCATTCAGGCAAGGCAGTATGTACTAGACCTAGTGCTAAATCCAATGTTAGTCCTAACTAAAGCAGACCCACAGAAACCTATAGGACTTATATACTGGTGACAAAGAAGTGGTCCCATTTATTTCAATGGTTTTATGATTTGCTTTTTAAATGTTCTATAGAAACTATAATACAGCTTTTTTCTTCCTTTATCATCAGTATTAAAGAAAACCCCAAAACAAAACTATTGTTATCTATAAACAAAATTTGCATGACCGCCACTACCAATAAACATATTTCATAGCTAACGATATACTCTGTAGCTGGTTTGGTTCAACTGATGAGTCACTACTCTTTAATGGTGTAGCAAAACATCCCAGTTAGAAACTGTATAGTAGGTGTTTACTAACCATTAACCTAAAAGTGGCAATAATTTCTTAGGTTGTAATTAGTTACGGTGACTGATGTGGATCAAGCATCAGCCTGTCAGCTGTCTTAGATTATGAATGCAAGTCAACTCACTCTCTCTCTTTCTCTCTCTCCCCCAGTCATGGCAATTCATTAGTTCTGCTGTTTGAGAGCAGCTGTACCATTTGAGATGTAATTTATTCAGATTCCCTCAATATTATTGCTGGAGCGTGAGAAGATAAGTGATTTGATGAGGCTATGTATTTACTGTCAGATAACATTATAGGTTGAATGTGTGGTCAGAAAGGATGGGGAGGTGGGGTGGAGAGATGTTTCCTCTCCCTCAGAAATATTGCTTCTTCTAAGGCAAAAGATTAACTCTGAGGAAGAAAGGGATGAAAATCTGGTTACATGTCAGTCATGTCACATACAGTTATTCAGAGAACCCTCCAAAGGTAACCTTGTCAACTTCATTACAATTTCACCTTGCAATCCCTTCATATTGATGAATTTTGTAAAAGCAGCCATGGTGGTTAAATAGGTTCATGGCAACAGAAAGTTGTAATACGTTTCATATGGTCGACATGAAGTTTGAGGTGTACGCTATGTAAATCCACTTTTCATGATGAAGCACAATGGATAGATTATGGCACTTGGAAATCTTCCTGATATAAGAAGCATAGTCCTTTTTCAGAGTGGCATAAGTACCTCGGTGTTACGGGGACCTATTTCATGGTCTATGTAAATGAGATTGGATCCAGACTTAGTCATGCTTACAGAGCACACTCACTGAAATCAATGAGACTTCAGTCATGCCTAAATTAAATCTCATTGATTCCAATGGTCTACTGTAAGCATGACTAAGTACAGACCCATCCTTTTATCTATCTACCTTACAAGCACTGCCTGTAATGTGGTGTATTTGGAGTGCCCTTTTTTTCCATGACAGCAGTAATGAGAAGAGGTGTACCTGAGATTTAGAGCACACTTGCTATGAGTCGCATAGTGACTGGAGATTTTTCTTTGGCTGAAATACCATAGGGAAGCCTAATGTATATGACTGATGGCATTCCCCCAAAGTGTTTTCCATATCATGAAACCATTTTAATCTCACAGGCGACTATGAGTAATTTTGCTATTTTTCTTCCTGCTGTGAAAAAAAAGTCCTAAACAATCATGCAGTTTGGGACTTAGAACTTTATGAGACACAGCAAAAACTGCAGCATTAGGACACGATAGCAGAAAGGGCTGAGATTATCAGGCGTTGTTGTTGCTTACCTGTTCCCACTGCATCGTGCTAATGTGAATGAGGTGTCATTCTTTATTGATGACATAGCCTGTCAATAAAAAGTGAATCCTCATTCACACCAGCACGACATAGAAGGAATGGGTAAGCAAGGAGGACATCTGATAATTTAGCCTTTTGTGCTATCGTCATGTCCTAAATGATGTGGGTTTGGGGTGGGGGGTTTTTTGTGAGATTTGGGTCATTGGATAAAGTCCTTAGTCTTCAGTAACAAAACAAAAACATATCACCTTTGTGCAGAAATCAAAATTTTCTTTGCAGATTTTTTTCCCAATGAAGAAATGTTCTTTTCTGCACAAAATTTGCTTTGTATGAGAAAACTATATACTGTATATGAAAATCAATTACCCAGGCTCTCTCTATTAAAGCAGTACATTGGGACAACTGTAAGCCAGCAATCTTTGCTAAAGTACAGATTATCCCCACCCCACCCCCTGTATGCATGAGACTGGTACCTACAGCTTCAGTGATTCAGCTTCCAAAATAAATGTGGTCTATCTAGGCATTTCTTAGGTCCTCCAGCCCAAGTTTATGGCGACCTCTGCTTCAAGTTACTGTAGAGTCACGCTGGAGGTGCCTAGAGAGGTGACATCTCTACGCATTTCCTTGGTCCTCCAGCTCAATTCTATGGGGTTCACTATTACCTGTGGTTTCAAGTACTCACAATAAGTCTCGGGACATATCCCCCGCAGATACAATGGGTGACTTGTACAGCAAATCACCTTCAGTTTTACCAGTAATAGATTGAGATTTCTCTGTAGATCCAGCTGTGTCTTCTATCTACCCCTACACTATGTTTTCCCAGTGATTTCCTCCTTTTTGAGCTGTTAAGTGAGTAATCTGAGGGTATAAGATACAGCCAGGCAAGTGAAGTTAAGCAGTTCTTGCTCTCAATAGTGTCTGGATGGGAAATCTATATACATTTAAGTTCCATAATGGAGGAAAAGGTGAAGGTTTTTTTTTAAAAAAATGTATAAAATAAATAAGATAATGTTTCTGTCTCGTAGCTTTAACTTGAATCAGATATTTCTCCCGTATTTCACCATTCCAGCTGACACACAGCTGATGTGACCCAAACTGTATTATATATTTGGAATGAAATTTCAAGAACTGTAATATATTCTTCATGGCATTAAATCTGATGTCCTATTGCTTGCATTGGCTTATGCATTTCATTTTGCTATTTTAACACACATAGCCATCTCTGGAGATGTATGCCTACTTTTGGATGCAGGCCAGCTATTCTTATATACTTCGAAGCAGTAAAAATTAGCAAGCTGCCTTATGTTTTTAAAAGCCCTTTCACTAAAACAGGAATAAGCTATTTCACACTTTCAAGAGGAAACTGGAGATTGAGGGGCGCAGTATGACTTCATTATATTATGTACATCTGCATATCTCCAATTCCACACGTACACACTCAGTTTCCTTTTCTTTTTCTTCAAATTGGAAAAACTTACATCAAATACCACAAATAAGGAGTTATACCATATAAGTTTTATATACCACAAATATGAAATCATTGTGGATGGGATTTATTTGTGATTGTAACAGGGAAAATTAATGCATGAGACTGTAGCTTATCTATAACAGTCTTAGGTTATTCCAGATACAAAGTGTTACTATTCATATTCCAGGGGCAAAGCTGAATCTGGTTTCATTTAGTTTCATGATATTTATCCATTAAAAGATGCTAATGAAAACCTGAATCATCCAGTTGTGATCATTTTGAGAGAAATTCAAAATGGACATCCAAATTATGATACTTTCTTGAGCTGTCTCTGGACTTTTTAATTAATATGTATTCCTTCAATTATTTTTTTGAAATTAATTGAATTTTTCAACTAATTTATTTATTAGTTATGCATCTAAAAGAGTCTTAAAGCTAGACACCTCTTAAAATGCCCTATAAAGACTTTAAATCTAAACGACATAATAAAAAAGAGGGGGCATTGGTAAGGTAGATGAAAACAGAAAACTCAGTAACTAGTTCTCTTTTACAAAGTTCGCATGATTATCAGCTGGTATACACCTAGTTGTGGGAAGAAAAGGAGCCAGATATTGCCAGCCTCTCAGCTAAGCCAAGGAGAGATTCCGCTTACCATTCTGCTGCAGACAGAAGGAATGGATACTGCTAGGTAACAGTTGTTGATGGAAGGAGGGGCCTATTAGTTAAAAACACATATCAGTTATGTATGATTGGTATTTAACTCCTGACAAATTAGCCAAAATGTTTAAAAAATCATCAAATTTGTGTTGGAAATGCAAAGGCCATGTTGGAACACCGTTTCATTTATGGTGGAAGTATAAAAAGGCACAAAGATACTGGCCAAATTTAAAAAAAATGGAGAAAATTTTAGGATTTAAAATATTACAAAGACTGGAACAATACTTATTAAATATGGTAGATTTAGATAATAAAAATGAAATGAAGTATGGTAAATTAATGAATTACTTAATAACTGCAGCAGGCTGGTCTATGCAAGGCAATGGAAATCCAATAGAACCCCAACATGCATGGATTGGATTGAGAAAGTAGTGAAAATGGCATTAATGGATAAACTAACAAATTTATTAAGAAGGAACTCTTTAGAAAATTTTATAGAACTTTGGGAGCCGTTTGTAGTTTATCTGAAACAAATAAGAGGAGATACATGTATATTGGGATTTAACAGCTAAAGAATATTATTATATTGTAACTTAGGTAGGAATGTTAATTATTAATAGGATTGTAATTAGATGAAATAAGCAAAATGATAGGCAAAGCGGAGGAAGAATTAAAGAGTAACTAATTATAGAAACAATTTGAGGATATGTGGGAAATCTTTTTTAGGGGAGGGTGGTGGTTTGCTTAGTTATATATTATATGTTAGTGGTCAAGTTGTTAGTGTTGTCGTTGTTTTGTTTGGGTATGTTTTGAGATGTTAAAAGTATCAGTATTGTCAAAACTAGCATTGGTCACATGTTTGTGTTATATGTAAAGCAATGTAATAAAAATGATTTTATAGGTATTTAAAAAAATAAAAAATGCATATCAGTTAAAACTTATCAGTTAAGAAAGAAGTAAAACTAAGACTTTTAAAACAATCATTACACAATTTAACATTCACAATTTAAATTATCTGGATAGGCCCTCTGGAAGGGACTGGTCTTTAATGCTACTTTAAATTCCAACAGTGTGTTCAGCTGCCGTATCTCTTTCGGCAGGCCATTGCAGAGTTTGGGGCAGCTGAAGAAAAAGTCCTCTGGGTGACAGTTGCCAACCTATTTCTAGCTGGCTGGAGCAAATGTACCCCAGAGAATCTAAGTGTACAGGGCGGATTATAAGGGAGAAGGTGATCTTGTAGGTAACCTGGACCCAAATCATATAGGGATGTGAACATACTTGCTGTAAAATTGTACTGAAGTGTAAAAACTGTGGGGGTTTGTGCAAAAATACATTTTTTGTGCCAAAAAAAAAAAATCACCCGTTTTCAGAAACAGACATGGCTCCCCTCCTCCCAAAGGTGTGTCTTGCTTGGTTAAAAAAATAATAATAACCAGTCTTGAAAAACACTCCCTCCCCTAAAAAATCTGGAAACACTGGTGGGGTGTGTGTGTATGCAGTTTTGTTTTATTTTATTTTTACAATATTTGCACATAAAACTCAGGATATGTGAATATGGGACAAAACCTGAGGGAAATTTTTACCTTTGGATTAATGTTTCCAAGTGGGTTACCCAGGTGTCAGGACACCTACTTATTGTCTGGGAAATGAATAATGGTGAATAGTCTTTAAAACTACACAGAAATTTTCATTTTCTCCCACAGCAAGAAGAAAATTGTGGAAATTATTCATTCTCACTTTCAAAGAACAAAGTAGTAAAAAAAAATGTACATCCCTGCTCAGGAACATGAAAGAGAGTTACCATAATCATATGTGTGACTGCCAATAAACCATGAGCATATTCAGATCCTCCTGAGGGTTTGCCTCCTAAAGCCTGGCTTTATGGAAATCTCACTGTTTAGCATAAATCCTTCCTCTTAAAAAGTAGCTTTTAACAATTTTGTGCTAAAAAATTAATCTAATATGAATTTTATCTAGTAGACAATTGGTTGTTATGTGCCTTCAATTCGACTTCAATATATAGCAATGTTATCGTGGCATTTTCTTGGCAAGTTTCATTCAGAAGAACATTGCTATTGCTGTCCTCTAAGGCTGAGACATTGGGACTTGCCCAAAGTCACTTGATGGAGTTCCATGGCTAAGTGGGGATTTGAAACCTGATCTCCCAGCATTCTGGTCTAACATGACTCAGGCTCTTCAATCAGCAACTGTTTGTTAATTACTGTGGCCTTGTTTCGATATTTGTTGTAAGAATCATAGAGTTGGAAGAGACCACAAGGGCCATCTAGTCCAACCTCCTTCCATGCAGGAATACATAATCAAATCATTCCCGAAAGATGGGCAAATAAGGAGACTCCACCAGACTCCAAGGCAGTGCAGTCCACTGTCGAACAGCTCTTACTGTCATGAAGTTCTTCCTAATGTTTAGGTGGAATCTCTTTTCCTGTAGTCTGAGTCCATTGCTCCATGTCCTAGTCTCTGGAGCCTCAGAAAACAAGCTTAACCCATCCTCAGTATGACATCCCTTCAAATATTTAAACATGGCTATCGTGTCACCTCTCAACCTTCTCTTCTCCAGACTAAACATACCCAGCTCCCTAAGCTGTTCCTCATAGGGCATAATGGCTTCCAGACCTTCAACCATTTTGGTCACCCTCCTCTGGACACCTTCCAGCTTCCCAATATCTTTCTTGAATTGTGGTGCCCAGAACTGGACACAGTATTCCAGGTGAGGTCTGACCAAAGCAGAATAGAGTAGCACTATTACTTCCCTTGATCTAGATACTACACTCCTATTAATGCTGCCTAGAACCACATTGGCTTTTTAAGATACTGCATCACACTGCTGACTCATGTTCAGCTTGTGGTCCACTAAGACTCCTAGATCCCTTTCACATGTACTGCCATCAAGCCACGTTTCACCCATCCTATATCTGTGCATTTCATTTTTACTGCCCAAGTGTAGTATCCTACATTTCTCCCTGTTGAAATACATTTTGTTAATTTTGGCCCAGCTTTCTAATCTGTTCAGGTCATTTTGAATTCTAATCCTATTCCCTGGGGTTTTAGCTACCCCTCCTAATTTGGTGTCATCTGCAGACTTGATAAGCATGCCCTCTATTCCATCATCCAAGTCATTAATAAAGATGTTGAATAGCACTGGGCCCAGGACAGTACCCTGAGGTCAAAGCTTAAATTTATGCAAGATATCCAGAAGGCCCACCCCTCACCCCCTCCTGGTTTCATCTATGTCATACCCTCCATAACCGTCAGACATAAAAATAGTGGTGGGATGGAAAAAACAGGAATGGATACCACAAAAAATAAGAAGGCTAGCCAGACTTTCCTCTAGGCTCCCTATAAAAGACTAAGTACATTTTATTCTAAATAGCATTAGAAGCTTTAAAAAATTGAAATGAAGTGAATATTGAGCCCAGTTTTAACTAGGATCACGGCACACAGGGAGGGAAGGTTTAACTCTTCTTCCTACAGCCATGTTCCTGACCACACCAATGTTAGTAGCCTTAGGGAAATTTTTCCTTCTGGTAACAGTCAGCTCTATCCCCCTAATAACAGATCTGATTATTTTTATTGGTAATGGATCTTGGGATGGAAGGCTTCTTCCTGTGCTTAGTAAGTTCTCCTCCAACAGATGTACTTAATAGAGGGGGCCCTCCAGATCCCCAGGGGTTCAATTTTGCGACCCCTCCCTCTGCAGATGGCAAAAACCACAGGTGGTCATGCACCATATAATTAAATGGGAACGAAGTGCATGCAGATATGTCCATACGTCCATATGCATGTCACTGACATTTTAGGTATGGGACGTGATGATCCACAGGCAGTTGAAACTGTGGAATGGGAGCCCACAGATTGGGATGACCCGCAGGTAGTATCTAGTTTCTGCTTTAAGCACTGACTTTGTTAGGATCTTGATAGACAGTCTGAGAAATACAGAAATGGAGAGATAAAGTCAAGGGGGTGGGGATTTCACTGAGAACACTTTAACAGGGGCCAAATTGTGGCACTCTGGGCCTGCTGAAAGATTCTCTGGAATCACAAAATGTAGAGGACCTCCCCAATGTCCTCCCACAGGCCATGAACTTAATTCACAAACTGCTTTTAATGGATTTTCTAACAGGGATAATCTAAAAAGGGTATATTTGGGTTCTTCAATCAAAGCCTTACCTTTCTGCCTTAAATATCAGGACTCAATATACTAGCTGAAACTGAAAATAGTGATACATAGAAACACATCTACTAATTTTGCACAATAACATGGCCAAAAGGGAAGAAAAAAGTGGGTGTGGAGAACCTGAAGGATGAGTAATAAAGGAAATTTTCATCCGAGTTGTAATTAGTTTAAAACACACAAACAATGAGTCCTATCTAAATATTGTAGCCAGAGAGCAGCCATGCATTTTTTAAGTATCTGCCTGACATATTCTAAACAAGTAATATTTAATGACAGGCTGATGTCTTTAAGACTTTGAGAGAAAGTGCTGTTTTGGACAACACTGCTTAGACTGGGGAAAATATATCCATTGGGCAATGTTTTATTGATGGAGTGGATGGGTTTTCTTTTCACTTGTCCATTTCTGAAAAGATGAATCAGCTACTGAATATTAGGTAGCATAGAGCATGGACCTTTTTCACAAGGGGTTTGCCATTCAGTCTCCATCATAAAAAATGATGGACAAATGAGAAGACACATTATATCTCTTACTCCTTGTCATTGGAATCATCCTGGACAATTGAAAGACAAACATATCCAGGCCAGCTATTCCACTGGGAACAGTCATTATCACTTTAGACTTCACATGTAATATATTCGGAGAAATCAGAGGGGGGGGAATTGACTGACATCCCAGTTGCTTGCTCATAGGAGCCTTAAAACTAATTTGTAGAGGCTGACAACCCACATCCTAGAGAAAAGTCTATGTGTTAGATGTGGTGGTGTGGAACATGAGAGAAGGAAAATAGATATATGTTTGACTCAATTTGGGGAAAATACAGACAGAATTCAGCTTGTTAAGTGAACTTCTGAAGGATTACAGAACAGAAGTTAAATTAATGATGGTTCTTAGAAACATCTGTTAACATATGGATATCATTAAGCACCTTTGAGGACAAAGAGGCTTTTTTTTGCATTAAGACGTGGGTGAACTGCTTAGGAGAAAGGCATAAGGAGCAGCTGCCAAGTTCTAACTCATAATCAAGGAGAACTAAATGTATAGAAGATACATGGCAGGCCTCTAGAATGGATCCTTTAAGAAGCAACCTGTTCTTGATCTTATGAACCTTTTGGTGTGCACCACAACCTTTGGTGAGAGCCAGTGTGGTGTAATGGTTGAAGCACTGGACTATGACTGTGGAGACCAGAGTTCTAATCCTCACTTAGCCATGGAAACCCACGGGGTGACCTTGGGCAAGTCACACATTCTCTCAGCCTCAGAGGGGGGCAAGGGCAAACCCTCTGAATAAATCTTACTAAGAAAATCCTGTTAGGTTCACCATAAGTTGGAAACAAATTGAAGGCAAACAATAAGAAACCCTTTAGTGTATAACATGAAATAATGTTATGGCTCTGAAGAAACAACTTCCCATAACCCTTGTTTCTCTCCACACATCCCATTACCAATGTGATTCCATCCCCCACTGGAGAACTCTGCTTAGCACCATTCAGTGCCTCCTCTTCATCAACTGTTTCTATTCAAGAGGAACTTTGTTACTTTAAGAACAAGTGCCTGAGTTTCCTTTCCTTTAATTCCTTCTCTATTCCTTTTGCTTTATGTCTTTCAGACAGGGCTAAGGAGAGGTGGGTCAGAGAGAGGAATCTTCAGAGTCTGACTCTCTGGGGTCATGGGCAGTAAAAACAAACAAACAAACAATATGTTACAAAATAAATGTTGGTGTCTCAACAGACCAGACAGTGGCTAAATTTAAGGAAAGGCCTACACTTACCCTTGGCTCAGTCCAGCTCTCAACAGAATTGTTTTTAGGGAGGGAGGGAGAGAGAGAGAGAGATTGTGTGACCAACAAGTGGCTTAAAGGCAATAGTTAACATCTGCAGCATTTTCTGAGGAGAGATCATTGCAATACACTTTTAAAAAGGATATTACTTAGCATGCCACAATCCTATAATTTTAACAGCATTTGAAATTCCTCCTCTTCTAGGAGAATAAAATCACATGGCCAACCATATATCACTGATGGCTTTCAGAAAGTTTTACTTTATGTTTATCACACCCATTCAGCTAGGGCAGCAAGTTCATCTTCTAATACCACTTCTCTACCCTTCTGGCTGCCATTTGTTCAGCATCAAGGACAAAGAAGTAGGCAGTTTATCCCAAAGTGAAAAGATTTCACATTCTGGCTAATGAGAAAGGCTGAAAGTTGGGGAGGGGAAGTTCCACAGCGAAATCATAGAATCATAGAATCATAGAATTGCAGAGTTGGAAATGCTGTAATACAATCAAGGATTTAGCTCATATTTATTACTGAGATATTTTCCTTATTCATCTCTGTCCATCTATGGGCAGTGACCTAATAGGTCAGAAGTGGAGAATCCCATGACCCTCCAGATATTGTTGGACTACCAGCAGCCATAGACAGCATAGCAAATAGGAATGCTAGGAGTAGTAATCCAACAATACTTGGTATGACACACAGTTCCCACCTCATAATATGATACAAAGACTTACTTTGACAGTGCTGTTGTGAGAGAGACAATAATTGATAGAACTATCATCCATGAATCTGCCTAGTGTTTTTATTCCATTTCCCCACCATTCTTGCTAGAACAACTCATAATAGCTGACAGTTGGAAAAATAAAAACAGTAGACAGTAGAAGGCCATTAAAGAGGGGAGAAAGGAAGCCAACACCATTAGGAAATATGATCAGCAAAATATAATTGAAAAAAAAAGCAAGTACCCAGCAATTACCCACAGCAGTAGTCATCAAGGCCCTTGCTACTGGATATCTAGAAAACTTCACTGAGGAAGAGGCACCAATATTCAGACCTCAATTGAAGACTACAGCACACTGAGCTGCACATTCAAAAGATGCCAGGCTGGCGTCATGTTCAGAAATTAAGATGTTCCAAGCCCAACTACATCATAATTATAGGAATTCGCTTTTACAGTCATCACAACATCCACAAGTGTCCTCCCACTTCCTTTTAAGCCCTGCACTCCTCCCAGCAGAGGGATTCCTGAGGTGCTAGAGAGTGGGGCAGTGAGCAATGAGGTCTCCATCCCTCTCCAGATTGCAGGGCATGCTGAGACAGGCAGCTGTGACAGGACCCCACAAGGCTCCCTGCCACTGTCTGTTGCAGTATGCCCTGCTACTCAAAGGAGTTTATCAGATTTGGGAATACGTGGCAAAAGACCACATCCAAAATCACATCATAAAGGGGAACAATAGCCCAAAGGGCAAAATTATCAGATGCCTGCATCTTCACCTGGTCCCTCTGAATGGCATGGGCATGTATAAGGCGTCACTTTTGTATTGATGAGAAAAGCCATCAATAAAATGTGATGCCTTATTCACACCCACACTACACCCCCGTAATGGCTGAATGATGACATCTGATAATTTTGCTCTTTTGTGTTATCATCATGTCCTTATGACACAGTTTTTGCAGCATCTGATAAAGTCCAAAGAGGGCTGTTTTTGTCACCATTTACTGCTCCACTCACCAGCATTTCTGACATTCCTCTTTTGTGGGGATGGTGGGGCTGCATGGCTTCAAGGGTAGGTTTTGCGGGGAGATGTACTTATGAAGATGTAGCGATATTGTCATAGCTACTTCTTCCAATGCAAGGATCTCAGTCATTAGTTTTTAGGGTACACAGAGCTCAAGCAGTTTGTTACTACAATCCTGTTCAGATGAAGGCTGCTTTCCAAGGCCAGCTCCATGTAAAAGCTTCTCCTTGGTATTTGTTGAAATTCACTATGTATGATTAGGAGGGGATTCAATGGCCTTGCTTGGGAAATTGACTTTCTCTGCCTCTCCACCTCTACTGAAGACACCCAGACTCCACCACATGGGAAGGCAACTGGGGGTATTCTCCCACTCCATCCCTACATTTGGGGGGACAGATGTATCTTCAGTAGCATTCTTTATAAAGGCAATTAGGGTTACAACCTTATTATCCATCTATAATTTAAGCAAGAAATTTACGGGGGGGGGGAAATCCTTTGGAAATCTACATTGACTATTTTTTTATCCTAATCTTCATAAACATGTTCCACTGTATTGTTCAAGCAAGGTGACAATATTAAGACCTCGGGTGAATAGATGAGTGCAATGACCAGCAATTTTCTATAATGCAGAAAAAAGATTTCAAAAACATTTTTAAAAAATTGCTTTGTGGCGTGTGTGTGTGTGTGGGGGAAACCTGTGGCCCACTAGAAGTTATTAGACTCCCATAAGTAAATATGAGTTATATAGGGTTGGGGGGGGCTTTAGTTTGGACTGGTGGGATGCAAGAATTATGTTCATTGGGAAGTAGTTGACTGCCTCAGTGGGAAACAAGAGACACAGAACAGAAGGAAAGAGCTTGCACATATTTCATGGGGAAAAAATAAAAGAAAAGTTTGCAATTAAGTATTCTCCTAGTATGGCAATCTGAGATTAATGATAATACATCCCAGGTATGGTCTGGCACTTTATCTTGTAATGTCACATCATTGTGCAGCCATTCGACATTAAATGTGCACTGTATATATCACAGCTGACAACTGAACTAGCATTGATTAACTCATATATTCTGTTTGAATCTTTAAAAAATTTATAGCATATACAAATTATTTTTAGTTCTAATTTAGAGCAAAGAGGTTGATTCCACTCCCTCTCCCCATGTGCAGTAACCACTGAGACTACAAAGCAAAGCCACACCGATGATAAATATTTATTGGTGATGTGACCTGGTATGTAATCAGGATTGATTTGCTAAAATAAAGTGATGAATACACAGGCAGTAGCTTCCACTACTTAATCCGGAGTCATAGAAATCAAAGAACAATTTAGATACAGAAGTTTAGTGCTCTTGCCACCCATTGAGAAATACAATTCCCTCAAAATGGGATATTGGTTTTCTTACCTCCCCCGCCCCCAAATGATCTGTTGCCAAATTAATTTTGGGGCGTCAAAGAACGTGAGTATCCAAACTTAACATCATTCTTTTAAAAATATTCTCAAACATGTACAAATTAATGGGCTGTCACTCAAAAAGCATTTCTTGCCAAGTATTTGGTCCAAAGATGCTACTTGGGAATCAAGGAAGTGTTGTTGTTCAAAGGGGTTTTTAAATTATACAGGAAGCCCTTGACTAATCCTGTTGGGAATGATATTGTTAACATTTGCTATCACCTTGTTTCCTTTGTTCATAAATAATGGATACTGTGGCTCATGAACTGCAAAGAAGAAGCTGTTGTGCAACTGTCAGATTGTCTGTTGTGGTGATACTGCTTGCTCTCTTCATGGTTGTTGTTATATCCTTCCCAACATTTAAGCCTTCATGAATAAGAACCTCAGAGCAGCATACATGAGGTTGCACACACACAATGCAAAAACAGAGAATCACAGAGTTGGAAGGGATGGTGGGGATCACCTTCACCAACCCCTGCCAATGCTGGAAATCCACTAAAAGTGGACATATCAGTGTATTTCAAGTATGTATAGTTATATTTTGTTCCTGTACAAATTTATCTGTGTTAATATGAGTTTTTAAAATTGAGACATTTTACATGTATCCTGATGTAAGATATATGTACATACAATTGATATAGCAAATTGTAACTTATCTCTTGTTATAATGTTTGTTGTTTATGTATTTTTCCTCCTTTCTTTCTTTTATCTTTTATCAGCCTGGGAAGAAGGCCATTAAATATTACTAGGCCAAAATGTGTTGGGCTATTAGGAAGAATAAAATCATCTTTTTCAATACCCTGGGACCTTGTCTCTCATTTACAAGTTGTAGAGTAACCATACTTAGAAGCCATCAGATAACTGGCTGGTTAAATTTCCATAATTGCTAGAAATCAAACACGTCACCCACAAAACCAACTGTACTGTATTTTCCATCCCACTGGTGTGTAAATACACACATACTCACACACAATATTGAAAAATATGTATTTCTTTTTTAGCCATGGCAATAGCTGTGGTCGTGGGACACATGTCTGGAAATAGCAG
Source organism: Gambelia wislizenii (assembly GCA_030847615.1). Lineage (NCBI taxonomy): Eukaryota > Metazoa > Chordata > Lepidosauria > Squamata > Crotaphytidae > Gambelia > Gambelia wislizenii. The sequence goes on along the minus strand of JAUMIR010000001.1, from coordinate 270,433,501 downwards.
AGAGACAAAGATTAATGCTTGCTTCAGACCCTCTATATTCTGGGGTTGCTTTTTTGTTCTGTTCTTTTTTTAAATTAAATGGGAGAACCACAGATCTCCAGTGTTTTATCCAGTTTACTAAGACAATAGCATAACTAACTCCTAGGTATATTTGTGTGTGTGTGTGCGCGCGCGTGTGTGTCCACACCTTCTAGTCACCTATTGGCTTATGGTGACCCCAAGAATGTCATAGAGTTTTGTTAGGCAAAGAATACTCAGAGGTGGTTTTGCCAGTTCCTTCCTCTGAAATATAGCCTACAGCACCTGATATTCATTGGCAGCCTCCCATCCAAGTACTAACCAGGGCTGACTCTGCTTTCCTTCCAAGATAAGATGGGATCTGATACCTTTAGAATATTTAGGCCACTTCTAGATATACATATTTGCAGAGCCTTAATTCATATAATCTGAAATTAATTAATATAGGAATGGAAATAGTAATTGATCTAGAATTGTTTTAAAATGCCTTTAGGCAAGAACATTTTTGGCCATAGAAATATATGAAAAAATACAAAACTGTTGTGAAAGTTACACCATTTGGAAACCTGACTTTATGGTTTTCATTCATCTGACCTGCAGCTTGTCATTTTTAGTGTTCTGTAGCATTGTGAAGTGCACAAAACTAATATTTAATAAGACATATCACCTATTCTCATTAAACTAATTAATGTCAGAACTAGCCATCTGGAGCAAGGAACAAATAGTACACTAATGAAATACCTAATCTGGATACATTACAAGCTCATCAAATTATGAGAGAGTGGCAAGGAGGGGGGATAAAGAAAGGGCAGGAATATGTCCGAAGAGAAAACAAATAAATAATAAATAATATTTATAAAATGAGATTTTTTCCCCAGTTATTACATGCTTTGGTAGTATGCTTCAAATGGAAATAAAACACCTCAAGGGCAGAAGAATGCAACTGTGGACCCACATGGTGCAAGGTGATGCAGAAGGGTTGCCTTTGATTGCCTCCATGGAGGAGAGGCCACTGTTAATTGTGTCAGGCACAAGGTGCCATGATGCTGTGCATTCAGGGGAAGCTAGAGGGCTGTTACCCCCACCCCCCTTTGCAGCCTCTTTGAACTAACAGGCCCTCTCTTAGGGAAGGACAAATGGTGAATAAGCCTATATTTGCCAGGTGCATTCTTGAGAACAACTCCTAGTGGTGATAACCTCAAATTGGGTACAGGGGGAGATGTAAAAGGGCCAGCTACCTGGTTATTTCCTCATGTATTTTTTCCCTAGCAACACATTCTAATCCAACTACTGAATGCAGATTCTTGGAATAAAAGGGGGTCTGGATTCCTTGGAATGGAATATGAAAGGCTTCACTAAACTCTTCCCTTAAATAATCTTGATCTAGGTAACACTGTAAAAGAGTCTCCAATCTATCCAAATTAATTGGGCTGGATCCCTTTTGGAGGTAGAGGAGCACCCCCTGATCCCCACCTAGCTGATTTTTGCTCCTTAAGTCCACCTGCTCCTTTAGCTTTCATGCAGTTCTGAAAGAAATGTGAACCCCCACAAACTGAACACTCAGAATGGAATCTTCAAGGTCAGCCTGTACCCCAAATTCCCAACACAACTTATGCTGAGGACTTGAAACAGCCTGTATCTTGGTACTTGTCCCAGCTTGGGCCTTCTGGACAGTATGACCACTGTGTGACCTCTCCCTTTGAGTTGGTCATGCAGATGTCATAATTTGCACCCAAAACTGTGACTGCGTTTGGTCCTGTTTGAAGGTGGGATTAATTGGCACCTTCATAAGAAAGGCCTTGTCATGAAAAAAACCAGGCTGTCCTTGTAAAATCAACATATGTCCTATAGATGATGTCTATATACCAAAACAGCAAAAATAAATAAATAAATAAATAAATAAATAAATAAATACAATTCCTTCAGGGCTGTGCATATACTGTTACCCCAGCAGAGATGAGAAACCTGGGCAAGGGGTCAAGTCTGGGACCCATTAATTTAGGATTGGGGCTGCTTCTACAACTCTTGCCATGGGCCTGGGTCCATGATCAATCCAGCACATTGGGCATTGGAAGTGTTCAGCATGTGTGTGTCCTCTCATGTTTGCTGTTTACTAATGTTATCTTTTTCAGATTCTAGGTTCTGTCTGGAGAGGAGGTGGGTCCCGATCTGTGGCTATAGTATAGTTTACTGGGCAGCGTGCCAGGCCATTTTAGAGCTTAACTGGGGTTGAATGAGTATGCCACAGTGGAATGGCTTGGGAAAAGAGGGCTTCATTGGAATGGTTTGTTGCCTATGTTATTTGAAGAGAGCTGTTGGGTCTCCTCATCATATGTTGGTCATTCATATGTCATATGTTCCTCATCATATGTTGGTCACTGGTGGGAATGACTTGGGTTTACTGAAAAGCAAGGCCCTTAATGCTCCAAGTTCTGCATGATCTTCAGGTCATACAGAATACTTGGCCAGGAATAACCTTGATGTGGTCAGCTATTTTGCCTTGCCAAATTTGGTGGGGTGAAGGGGATCACTGATGCATTTGCCTAGCCCACAGAAGAGTAAACAGAAAGATTTAAAATGTGTTGCATAGGGGATTGGACCACTTTCTCCCACATCCCATTATAGCATTTTATTGGCCTGAGCAATACAGGACTAATGGTGTTCATCAGTGTACCCCCATATTACTCCTGGGGGATCTACAACAGGGAGTGAGAGCTCTATTGGCTGGCCTTGTGGGGGAAGGGGACTAAGGGGGAAGAAGAATAGAATACAGTTGTCCCTCCACATTCGCGGGGGTTAGGTTCTTGAGACCCCCGCGAATGTGGAAAAACCGCGAATAACAGACGCTGCTCCCAGAGTGGCCGCGGGGGCTCCTGAAGCCCCCGCAGTCACTCTCCTCCACCCCCCCGCCCTTCCCAGAGTAGCCGCGGGGGCTTCTGAAGCCCCCGCAGGCACTCTCCGCCACCCCCCCACCCTTCCCAGAGTGGCTGAGGGGGCTCCTAAAGCCCCCGCGCTCACTCTCCGCCACCCCCCCGCCCTTCCCAGAGTGGCCGCGGGGGCTTATGAAGCCCCCGCAGTCACTCTCCGCCACCCCCCCCCGCCCTTCCCAGAGTGGCCGCGGGGGCTTATGAAGCCCCCGCGCTCACTCTCCTCCACCCCCCGCCCTTCCCAGAGTGGCTGCGGGGGCTTATGAAGCCCCCGCGCTCACTCTCCTCCACCCCCCGCCCTTCCCAGAGTGGCTGCGGGGGCTTATGAAGCCCCCGCAGTCACTCTCCTCCATCCCCCCCGCCCTTCCCAGAGTGGCTGCGGGGGCTTATGAAGCCCCCGCGCTCACTCTCCTCCACCCCCCGCCCTTCCCAGAGTGGCTGCGGGGGCTTATGAAGCCCCCGCAGTCACTCTCCACCACCACCCCGCCCTTCCCAGAGTGGCTGCGGGGGCTTATGAAGCCCCCGCAGTCACTCTCCTCCATCCCCCCCGCCCTTCCCAGAGTGGCTGCGGGGGCTTATGAAGCCCCCGCAGTCACTCTCCGCCACCCCCCCGCCCTTCCCAGAGTGGCCACGGGGGCTTATGAAGCCCCCGCAGTCACTCTCCTCCATCCCCCCCGCCCTTCCCAGAGTGGCTGCGGGGGCTTATGAAGCCCCCGCAGTCACTCTCCGCCACCCCCCCCGCCCTTCCCAGAGTGGCTGCGGGGGCTTATGAAGCCCCCGCAGTCACTCTCCTCCATCCCCCCCGCCCTTCCCAGAGTGGCTGCGGGGGCTTATGAAGCCCCCGCAGTCACTCTCCGCCACCCCCCCCGCCCTTCCCAGAGTGGCCACGGGGGCTTATGAAGCCCCCGCAGTCACTCTCCTCCATCCCCCCCGCCCTTCCCAGAGTGGCTGCGGGGGCTTCTGAAGCCCCCGCAGTCACTCTCCGCCACCCCCCCCGCCCTTCCGAGAGTGGCCGCGGGGGCTTATGAAGCCCCCGCAGTCACTCTCCGCCACCCCCCCGCCCTTCCCAGAGTGGCCACGGGGGCTTATGAAGCCCCCGCAGTCACTCTCCGCCACCCCCCCCCGCCCTTCCCAGAGTGGCCGCGGGGGCTTATGAAGCCCCCGCAGTCACTCTCCGCCACCCCCCCGCCCTTCCCAGAGTGGCTGCGGGGGCTTATGAAGCCCCCGCAGTCACTCTCCGCCACCCCCCCCGCCCTTCCCAGAGTGGCCACGGGGGCTTATGAAGCCCCCGCAGTCACTCTCCTCCATCCCCCCCGCCCTTCCCAGAGTGGCTGCGGGGGCTTCTGAAGCCCCCGCAGTCACTCTCCGCCACCCCCCCGCCCTTCCGAGAGTGGCCGCGGGGGCTTATGAAGCCCCCGCAGTCACTCTCCGCCACCCCCCCGCCCTTCCCAGAGTGGCCACGGGGGCTTATGAAGCCCCCGCAGTCACTCTCCGCCACCCCCCCCGCCCTTCCGAGAGTGGCCGCGGGGGCTTATGAAGCCCCCGCAGTCACTCTCCGCCACCCCCCCGCCCTTCCCAGAGTGGCCGCGGGGGCTTATGAAGCCCCCGCAGTCACTCTCCGCCACCCCCCCGCCCTTCCCAGAGTGGCTGCGGGGGCTTCTGAAGCCCCCGCAGTCACTCTCCGCCACCCCCCCGCCCTTCCCAGAGTGGCTACGGGGGCTTATGAAGCCCCCGCAGTCACTCTCCGCCACCCCCCCGCCCTTCCCAGAGTGGCTGCGGGGGCTTATGAAGCCCCCGCAGTCACTCTCCGCCACCCCCCCCGCCCTTCCCAGAGTGGCTACGGGGGCTTCTGAAGCCCCCGCAGTCACTCTCCGCCACCCCCCCCGCCCTTCCCAGAGTGGCTACGGGGGCTTCTGAAGCCCCCGCAGTCACTCTCCGCCACCCCCCCCCCGCCCTTCCCAGAGTGGCTGCGGGGGCTTATGAAGCCCCCGCAGTCACTCTCCGCCACCCCCCCCCGCCCTTCCCAGAGTGGCTGCGGGGGCTTATGAAGCCCCCGCAGTCACTCTCCGCCACCCCCCCCCGCCCTTCCCAGAGTGGCTGCGGGGGCTTATGAAGCCCCCGCAGTCACTCTCCTCCACCCCCCCCGCCCTTCCCAGAGTGGCCGCGGGGGCTCCTGAAGCCCCCGCAGTCACTCTCCGCCACCCCCCCCGCCCTTCCCAGAGTGGCTGCGGGGGCTTATGAAGCCCCCGCAGTCACTCTCCTCCACCCCCCCCGCCCTTCCCAGAGTGGCCGCGGGGGCTCCTGAAGCCCCCGCAGTCACTCTCCGCCACCCCCCCGCCCTTCCCAGAGTGGCTACGGGGGCTCCTGAAGCCCCCGCAGTCACTCTCCTCCACCCCCCCGCCCTTCCCAAAGTGGCGTAGGGGTCCCTCGCTGCCTTGGGAAGGGACTGGGGTGTGATGAGGGAGGCTTTCCACCCTCCTTTCCCAAGGCAGCGAAGGAATTCCTGAGAACACCTTCGCTGCCTTGGGAAGGGACGGAGTGGAGAGGGGGGGCAGGTGGCTTTCCGCGAATAATCAAAACCGCGAATGTGAAAGCCGCGAATGTGGAGGGGCAACTGTATTTATTATGGTCATAGACCAGCACAGGTAAAAGGGATACAGAATAAAGGTAAAAACACAGGATAAAAACAGGCTAAAAGCAGTATTTAAAATGTTAGCTCCAGTATAACAAGACTAAGTTGATACTATTCTACTGTTGAGGACATTGTCTGTCGAATTTTAAATGCAGCTGCGCAGTATCTGGCAACATTATAAGTTGTTCCTGGGTTGGTGTCTGAAAGCAACAAGTTTATGTAGAATTGTCCAGTGTGCCCTTGATATTTATGCAACAGGGGTGAAATAAGGCTGAGACGTATGTCCCTGTAGTATGAGCACTGGAGTAATACATGCTCTGTTGTTTCTATTTGGCCTGAGTTGCAGGGGCACAGTCTGTCTGAGAAGGGGATCTTCTTGTATCAGCCTTCAGCTGAAGGGAGGGCACGACACCATGCAAGAGTAAAGCCCTTCGATGTTTAGGTATTTCAAGTGTTGCTAAGTATGCCAAAGGAGAGGCCAGATATCTGTTGGAGTCACTAGCGATGAAGGTTGGAGTGCTGGCTAGATCTAGTTGTCGCTCTATATCTGCTACCCGTAGTTTGATAGTAGCTTTCGCCCTATCATATCCCAGGCTAAGCAGAAGATCTGGAGAAAGGCCCAGCGTTGAAATTTTAGTCATCACTGTCTGTTTCCAGCTGGATTGGAAATCACCACTTAAGGTTAGTGGAACAAGGCCAGTGGGATAGAGGGATAGTCTGAGCCAGTAGTTGAGTATGGTCACCCACACTCTGGCCTCCACTTTTGTAAATCCTGACTCCAGTCTCAGAGCTGCGTTTAGAGACACATTTTGGAGTTTGGAAAGCTGATCTTAAAAATGTGGATTAGACAAGTTCTAATGGAGCAGGGTTGGGAAAGGGTCCCAATTGGGATCCGTAAAGCAGTTGTGCTACTGGTTTGGCTTCAAAGAGTTTGAGCACTGCAGGTAAATAGTAGCCTCCTCTTGTCTTAAGAAATTTGAGAATGGCTGTTGTACTCCTCTGCGCATTGCAAGCAGCATACTCCCCATGCACTTTCCTACTATCAGTGGCTTGAAAAATTACCCCCAGGTATTTGAAGCAAGTGACCTGTGCAATCTTGTGGCCATCTATATTCCAGTTGTAGTTCTTAGGCCTTTTAGCGAATGCCATGATTTTAGTTTTTTGATAGCTGAGTTCTACTGTTCTGCTCTACAATATCGTGTTAGTGCTCTTAGGGCTATTTTTAGTCCAATGGGAGTTCTTGAAAGTACTGCTGCATCATCCACATAAAGCAGCGTTGATATATGCCTTCCCTCTAATTTTGGGGGATAGAAGTTAGTGTTGTTGAGGTGATCCACCAAATCATTGATGTAGAAGTTAAACAGGAGTGGAGCTAGAATGCAGCCTTGCTTGACACCCTTCTCAGTGACAATTTCATTGGTGAGATGTCCCTGGGGGTTACATCTTACTTTTAATGAGGTCCCTTCATGCAGCATACGTATTAGATGGAGTAAACGTCGGTTGATTGAAGAAGCCTCCAGTTTTTTCTACAGTTTGGTTCGGGATATAGAGTCAAAAGCTGCTTTAAAGTCTATGAAGGCAGCATAGAGAGAAACTGTGCTGCAGGTGGAGTATTTTTCAATAAGGTGGTGGAGTACAAGGCACTGGTCTATGGTGGAGTGGCCTTCCCTGAAGCCAGCTTGTTCTTCTGCAAGTATGTTTTCTTGTTCTAACCAGGTCTGAAATTTCCACTGCAAGTGTTTTGCATAGAGTTTGCTGATTGTACTGAGGAGACTAATTGGTCTGTAGTTGACAGGATCATCCTTGCTTCCTTTTTTATATATGGGGACAATGATTGCAAGGCCCCAATCCTTGGGTGCTCAACCATATTTGTCGATACAGGTGAAAAGTGAGGCCAGGATAGGGGCCCAAAATTCGAGGTTGTTTTTAATGGCTTCTGCAGGTATTAAGTCTTCCCCTGGAGCCTTCCCCATTCTCAGCTGGGCTACAAGGTTCTTTATCTCTGTTGCTGTCACTGGTGGCCACCCTTGCATATTTTCTATATTTTGGCTAGTGCATCCACTTTCAATGTAGTTGTCCTTATAAAGTGCTTGAAAGTGATCCTCCCATATCCCTGGGGGGATGTGACATTCCACTGTAGCTGGCCCATTTCTCTGGGAACTTGATGTAATATGGCAGAATAGAGCTGTGTTGTTGGATCTGACTGCCTGGATAAGTTGTGTCCAGTCATTCTTCATGGCATCTCTGATCAGTCTATCATAATAAATATATATATATATATTCTTCATGGCTTCTTTTTTCTTGTCCATCAGCAGCTTTTTGTAGTCCCTTTTCTGCTGAAGCAGCATTGGTACAGCATCTGGGATGTTATTAGATAGGTAACCCTGATAAGTATCAATGAAGGCTTTTTTAGCATTAACACATTCCTTGTCAAACCATGGTTTGGAGTGGTGCTATTGTTGTTTCCACTGATGTACACTATTTTGACGGATTAGATATTGGTGTAGAGCTTGGGTAAGTGTATTGTAATTTTCTAAGATTTCATCAGGGGACTCAGTCCTAAGATGCTGAAGATGGTCTGAAGCCAATACCTCACTTATTGTTTGGTTTAGTTGGGGGGTCCATTTAGCTTGGCGATAAGTCCTTCCTGATGGTGTCACAGAAAGGTGATAGTACTCCTTGGTGTGTGTCTCCTGAGTGAAGTCACTAAGATGTAGCCAAATTGGAAAACTATCACTTTCAAATCTGGGCATAACTTCCAATTCCTTGGCATAGGGAAGAAGGTCCCTAGAAATGATTTTGTAATCAATGGCACTCATTCTGGACCCAGAGAGATAAGTGAATTCAGCTGGGCAGTCATTTTCCAGGGCACCATTTAGAATTTGAAGGTTCAGCCTGAATACTGTTTGATCCAGACAAAGTCCTGCAAAATTTGATTTCTTGTCCTTTGAGCATCAGATGGGGTGGGTTCCATCATCTTAAAAATCAGGAGGAGGGCATTTGTGCTGGGCATATAGGGTATGATTATTGGGGCCCAGTCTGGCATTCAAATCACCCCCCAAAATTACAAATGCATTTGGGTTCTGCAACATGAGATTAGAAGTGTATGATTCCAGTTCAGCCCACAGGCCTCTGATTTGGGATTTCTTCTTCATTGGAGGCATGTAGGCATATATTATCAGCAAAGTGCAATGGTTAAATTGAATTAGCACTGCCATGGCATATATTTTAAAAGTGGAAAGAGGCCTTGTTATGGCACATAGGGTGATGGAAACCAGAATGCCCAGGCTGCCTCTAGCTCTTTCATGCTTTTTCCCTGGCTCTGCCCAAATTGAGAATGAGTGAAAGCCATTTAATAACAGATCCTTATTAGTCCATGTTTCCTGGATCAGTATAATGTCATATTGGGTGAGGAAGTCACTAGGACAAGGATCTCTGTGGGCCGTTCGCTACCCAGCGATGTTCCAGGTCATAAGAGTAACCTTGTGCTGGTCTGTTGGCAGTCAGGCAGTCGCATTGCAGGCCACAGGCTGGATGGGTAATTCATCTGATGGCAATTGGTTAAATGGCTGGGTTGACTGTGGCAGTGTCCTCCTCTGTGGATGGAGGGGTAGTGAATCACATTCCTGTTCTTCCTGCTCTGCCTGTTCTGGAGGAGAGATTGGAAGAAGCAATGCAGCATGGGAAGCGAAATGAGGATCACAAGCAAGAAAGGATCCCATCTCTTTAGTGAGGGGGGCATTCTTTGGCTTAGGAGATGAGGTAGGTGGCAGTGAAGACTGTTTTTCCCTTGAACTAGGTTTACACAGGGATGTTTGAGACCCCTGCAGTTTAATTGTAGATGGGGGTGCATCTGTAGTATATTGCATTTTTGAAGGGGTGTTGGCTACAACTCGGGATTTCAAGGCTTCCTTGATTTTAAGTGGAGAGTCATCACTTTCGCTTTCATTGTCAGAAAAATCAGAAAAATGCACTGACAGTTTTCTGCAAGGGGGGCTGATTTCAATGGAGCTGGATTGCTGTTAGATTGACTCAGGATGGTATCTCTCATCAGCTGTATTGTGGGAGTGTGTTCCCAAATTTCTGTGAGTTTTTCTCTCAGTTTAATTACTTCTTGATTTATAGCCTGAGCTTCTTCCTTTGAGGTGTGTTTAGGTTCTCACTCTTGGTGTGCAGAATTATTGCTTCTTTGTGTTATTGTTGCTGTTTTCCCTGTGAATGGGTCATGGACTGTCTCATCCTTAAAAACTCTGTTAATTTCTATATAATGTGCATTCCAGAGGAAATTTCTTTTCCATAACAGCCTGTTAGGAATATTTGCCTGGTTAAAGGTTAAAAAAAAATTCATTTAGTAGCTCTTGAGCTGGGTAAAAAGTGGCAGTCTAGTAAATCAATTGTTCTGCTGTGCATGTTTAAAAGTTGGGAAAGGTATCTGACAATTGACATCTGGGTGTTCCACCTATGGGCATTGTTATGTATTTGTAGCAGGAGCTGATTTTTCTGTAACACTCGGCAGTGATTAACTGCATCCTGTGACATGGCAGGGCACATTTCCTCCAAATCTGCTACATTTTAAACCCCTGTGTACCATATGGGTTTTGTCTTTGAAAAGCTTGTTGAGAAAGCTTATTTGTAATGTCGTTTAGTTTTTGCAAAATAAGAATCAATGTCTCTATGGACAGTTTGCAGAAATCATAAAAGAGCTGAGCGCTGTTATTGTAGGGAATGCTGCCAAGCTCCGGGAGTTTGACTTTGTTATCAACTTGCTCTGGCCCATAATTTATATTTACACTTTGAGGAATTGAGGAGGCTGGTTTGTTTAGTACAAGTGTCTGTGATGGCTTAGGGAATAAAGAAGGAGCTGTTGTTTCAAATCTGTTACACACGAGCTGCGTTGTCTCTGCCGCTGGGAAGAGTGAGTCAATCCTCATCTGTTTTTCTGCTTTGGAGGTTTCCTGATTGTCACTATTATTACAGGGGCTCGTCCGATTTCTTTTCTTGCCTTTGGATGGCATTTTTGAGGTATATGTAGGTGGTAATGCCAGATGTTAGTGGGAGGATAATTCAGAAGTTGTTAGTCCATCGCCATCTTGCCCCTCCTCCCCTAAGGGGGAAGGGATTCTTGTCCCTTGCAAATGCCAGGGAGTGGGTGAAATAAAATATGAGTTTTGATAAACACTTTGATACCAGGGTTGTCTATATGTTGAAAAAAAACATAGAATGTGAGAATAATATTTTTGCCTTAATGGAATCCTGTGGACATTTGACGTATTGTGAAGGAGGGAGGACAAAAATTCCAAATACTCAGCAGGAAAAGCCTATGTGACTTTCCATGTATTTTTTTAAAAGCTCCAAAGGAAATGCATATTCCTGCTCGTTTGAACACTGATGTGATTTTGTAGTATGTGGGGAAATCATCATTGTAATGTAATAAAATCTTGTGTACTCCATTCACATGCTAAGTTGAGTCTAGGAATTTACCCTGCATGCTTCTGTTCTCCCAACTTCCCTTTCTCTTATTTCACTAGGCAATTTCAGCCAACTGGAGCAATGGGTCATTCATTCACATGACTTAATTTAAATATTATGACCCTTTGTGTAAGGCTCTTTTAAGTTAGAGTCTCCATTCAGCTGAAGCCATGCCATGATGTTGTGGTGTTTTTGAGTTCCTTTCAAGTCACCATGCAGCCCCCACCGCTAAAGGCTGGGTGAGTCTCATTCTACCCTAAATTCTCTTAGTTAGTTAGGAACCCTTTTAAAAGTTTGTTTTAGTATGTAGATTAAGATTGATATACCTTCAGTAAACATTTGATATGCATTTTTAAACTGACTTCTTTGTTTTTAATGAGTCTGATTCATTGGGTGATCAGACCACACTTTTAAATGTTAATTGAGCTGTCTCAGCATTCCTAATGTGTCACTCTGTCATGAATTTGAAACAAAAGATTTTTACTTTTAAAGAAGATATTTTTTATTTCTTTTTAAAAGGGCAAGATCACTGGAATTTTTAATACATTTTTATTTTTTAGCCTCATACCTCCTACATAGAAGGGTTATGGTTCCCAGTTTGAAGACTTAAAAGCTCAATTTAATTTTTGTTTTTGTTTTTTGCACAAGTACTGTTTTTTTCTTTGTATCTGATCACCTCAGCTGCTCCTTGGTCTCTCTTGGCTCAGCTGGAGACAAAGGCCATAAAGCAATTATGGCTGAAGCGCATGCTCCTAGCCTCGGCTCTATTATAAGCCTAGAAAAACTGAATGGGCCAAAGAAAGTGGTCTTTCTCTTTTGAAACATATCTCAAAGCTATGGGACTTATTGATGTTTTACACAAACAAAGACCTGCTCAGGGAAAAGAGAGAGATAATTTTGATAGAGATGACCAAAAGGTTTTGGCTTTTATAATTTTGGCTGTTGATGATGGACTAGTTTCTGAAATCAAAGATGAGAGAACAGCAAAAGCTGCTTGGGACACTTTGAAAAATCTCTGTGATGTTCCATTTTTGGGAAATAAAGTTGATTTTGTGATGAAGCTTGTAAACATTAAGCTTGTGAATCCTAAATTTTTGGATGAGCACATTAATGATTTTAGAGCTACATTAGCAGAATTACAATCTCCTGGAGAAGAGATTCCAAAGTCTATGCAAGTTGGGATTTTTTTGGCAAGCTTACCAAAGTTTTACAATCCCATAATAAATACTTTGCAGTTAAAGAATAATTTAACTCTACAAGAAGCCTATATTCAAATAAGAGAATTTCAACATAGGCAAAATTTGATGCAAAATGACAAGTTTGAATCCAGAAATTCTAACTATAAACAGCAAGTCATTTTAGCTGAAAAGCAGCATTTTAAGCAAAATGCTACTCACTCCTACCCCTCATCTTCTGAGCCAAATGAGGTGCAATTTACGGCTTCAAAGGGAAAGTAATTCTCACAGCAGGGGATGACTGGCCAGAGGCAAGAGAATGCAAAAGGCCATAGAGATAGAGAATCTAATACTAAACAGAAATTTAACATTGGATTGGCCTATGAAAAAGTAATGCAAGCTTCTGGAAATGAATATAAAGATGCCTTCATCATAGATTCTGGAGCTAGCAACACATTCATTAATAAAAGGGAGTATTTCCAAGATTTTAATGAAGAAGTAAAATTCCCTGTGTTTCTTGCAAATGGAGATCCTGTTACAGTGCAGGTAATTGGGACTGTGTGTCTTCCTATGAAATTGGGAGCTGGAACTGGAGCTAAAACAGGTTTTGAAAATTATGGATGCTCTTTACACACCAGACCTCAAGAGCTCCCTCTACTCAGTAAAAATGAGCACATCAAGAGGCAACAGAGTAGTTTTCAAAAAGAATGCATGTTATGGTCTTCATGGCAAACATTTGATTTTTAAAGGCACTCTAAAGGAGGATGGCCTTTATCACATGGAGATCAGTGATTCAAATGCCAATGTTGCCACTCAGTGGAAACACAAAGACTGCATAAAGTTATGGCATAAAAGATTTGCTCATTGAAATGTTGAAAGAGACTTTCATTTCAAGAACTGTTGTGTAAATGAAAGCTGTGTGGAATGCATTAAAGTAAAGGCTACTGCACCTACACACAAGCCTCTCACAGAAAGACAATCTACTAAACCTCTTGAGTTGATACACTCTGATATTTGTGGTCCATTTAGTCAGAAATCAGTGGGTGGAAACCCCTAATTCATGACACTCACAGATGATTACAGCAGATATTGCCATTGCTACCTCCTAAGGGAGAAAAGTCAAGCTTTTGAAAAGTTCAAAGAGTACTTTAATTACGTCACTAATAAATTCCAATATAAAATTCAAAATTTGAGGATGGATAATGGTTCTGAATTTGTCAATACTCAATTTAATGAGTTCTTAAAGCAACATGGCATCAGACACCAGACTACTGAAATTTATACTCAACAAAATGGTATATCGGAGAAAATGAACCAAACCTTAAAGGAAATGGCAATTCCAATGCTTTTAGAGGCTAACATGTCTAAAGCTTATTGGTCTGAGGCAATTCTCACAGCCACATACTTGCACAATTGATTTCTAACCAGATCTAGATATGATACTCCATTTGAATTGTGGCATGGTGTGAAACCCAGACTGAACCATCTCAGGGTCTTTGGATCTAAAGCTTATACATACATTCCCAAACAGAAAAGAGACAAACTGGACTGTAGAAGTGAAGAGGGAATTTTTATTGGTTATGCCAAAGGTGCTTACAAAATCATGAACCCTGATGGACGCATAATGAAAATAACAAGTGCTGTTTATATTGATGAAAGACCTCAATTTAATTCTAATCCAAACAAAGATTTCTATTCAGGTGTGTTTGCAGTGGAAGAAGATCCTAATTCCCACCAGCAGCCACAGCGTGTGCAGCTCTTTCACCCTCCTGCAAGTGCTTCACATCCAGAAGGGGCTCCCTCAGCCCAGGACTTACTAGAGGATGGAGGACCGGATGGCGTGCCACAGGCAGAGCCAGGAACTCAAGTCCAGATGAGACAGTCTGCGAGGGGTAACAGGGGAGTGCCTCCTTTGAGATTCTCCTATCTAGCCACAGGGGGAAGCCTTCTGGAACCCTCTGACTGGCAGAAGATCAAAGGACTGCCAAAGTCTGATTCTGACAAATGGATGAAAGCAGCAATGGAGGAAATGGAATCTTTATATAAAAATAAAACTTGGACTTTGACAGAATTGCCAAAAGGCAAGAAGGCAATTGGCTGCAGATGGGTCTTTACGACAAAGCAAAATGCAGAAGGGGAGATTGAAAGATATAAAGCCAGACTTGTAGCTAAAGGTTACAATCAGCAATTTGGAGAAGATTTTCATGAAACTTTCTCCCCAGTAGTTACACACACAACTATTATAAACTTATTGGCTGTTGCAGCTTCCAAGAAAATGCATGTACAACATCTAGTGTGAAAACAGCATTTCTTTATGGAGATCTAGATGAGGAACTGTACATGGAACAGCCTTCAGGGTTCCAAGTACCTGGAAAGGAGCATCTAGTATGTAAACTTGAGAAAAGCTTGTATGGATTAAAACAAGCAGCCAAGAAATGGCACAAAAAGCTAAATCAGCTCCTTATCAAAGAAGGATTCACTCCAGGCACTGTTGACCAATGTGTTTACAAAAGATTCAGAAACAATAGATGGACTTACATTGCAAGTTATGTTAATGATTTGATTCTGTGCAGTCAAGACAAAGCAGATAGTCAAGAGATACTCCCGAATCTCCAGAAAGAAATAGATATTAAAAGTTTGAGAGACATCTCACACTATCTTGGAGTACAAATTGAAAGAGACCATGATGGAAGCTTCTTAATCAAAAGCAAAAGATTATATATCTTCTGGACTGTCTTGGCTTAAAAGATGCAAAGGATGCTCAAACTTCAATGGAAGTAGGTTTCTTAAAGAACAATGAGGCATCTGAACCCTTTAGAGACAGTGAAAAGTACAGAACTGCCATTGGAAAACTTCTGTACATAGCTAATTTCACTAGACCTGATATTGCAAATGCTGCTGGCATATTATGTAGAATGGTTAATTCTCCTACTCTTTGAAATTTTATTGCAGTGAAAAGAATTTCAAGATATTTAAAATCAACCACTGACTTCTAACTGATGATGCCAGCATGTGACAAGCCACTACTGATTGCCTATGCAGATGCGGATTGGGGCTCCAATCCATGAGAGAGAAAGTCAACCAGTAGAAACATCATCTTTTATGGTGGTGGAGCAGTAAGTTGGACAAGTCGGAAGCAGAGTACAGTGGCAGATAGTTCCACAGGTGCCGAGTGCAATATCAGCGAAAACAGCCTGTGATGAAATCAAACAGCTACAGAATTTGCTTCAGGATCTTGGGATAGAAGAACTGAAGCCAACTATTTTGATGCAAGACAATCAAAGCTGTATCAAAATTTCTCAGAGTGACAAGCCTCTGAAGAAGAAAATAGACATTGATTTCCACAAAGTGAGAGAGATGTGCCAGAGTCAACTTGTTCAACTGGAGTGCTGCAACCCAGAAGAAATGATAGCTGATATTTTAACTAAACCTCTTCCTAAGGACAGTTTCCTGAGACTACGAGAAGAAATGAAGATTGTTCATGGAATACCCTAAGATTGAGAAGGGGAAATGTAGTATGTGGGGAAATCATCATTGTAATGTAATAAAATCTTGTGTACTCCATTCACATGCTACGTTGAGTCTAGGAATTTACCCTGCATGCTTCTGTTCTCCCAACTTCCCTTTCTCTTATTTCACTAGGCAATTTCAGCCAACTGGAGCAATGGGTCATTCATTCACATGACCTAATTTAAATATTATGACCCTTTGTGTAAGGCTTTTTTAAGTTAGAGTCTCCATTCGGCTGAAGCCATGCCATGATGTTGTGGTGTTTTTGAGTTCCTTTCAAGTCACCATGCAGCCCCCACCGCTAAAGGCTGGGTGAGTCTCATTCTACCCTAAATTCTCTTAGTTAGTTAGGAACCCTTTTAAAAGTTTGTTTTAGTATGTAGATTAAGATTGATATACCTTCAGTAAACATTTGATATGCATTTTTAAACTGACCTCTTTGTTTTTAATGAGTCTGATTCATTTGGTGATCAGACCACACTTTTAAATGTTAATTGAGCTGTCTCAGCATTCCTAATGTGTCACTCTGTCATGAATTTGAAACAAAAGATTTTTACTTTTAAAGAAGATATTTTTTATTTCTTTTTAAAAGGGCAAGATCACTGGAATTTTTAACACATTTTTATTTTTTAGACTCATACCTCCTACAGGTTTGTTGCACAGTATGGAGAGGGCAGAACTCTTCATCTGATTGGTTGGACAAGCATAGGTGTGGGCTTGCTGTCAAGTGCCTGGAAGCAGTAGCAATCATGTACTTTTAAAAACTTATTTTTTAAAAAATCTGTACTGTCAAACAGGAACATGGCCATGAATCAAGCTGGAAGCCATATTGTTTTGCATGATGGGGGGGGGTCAAGGAAGGCAAAGGAGACCTGGCAGTGCCCAGACTTGAGAAGGTGGGTGCCCACCATGAGGAAGAGGATGAGAGTTGCCCACCCTTCACCCATCCCTGGTAGTGGCTGCCTCCAATTCCAACTAAAAAAGGGACAGGAGGAACCACCTGGCCAGCCACTGGGAAAAAGAAGAGGAGGGTGGCTATTCACTGCTCTGGTGGAATGTGAGATGAAGTGGCAAAGAACCACCCTCCTCTTCCTTCTCCCAATGGCTGGCCAGGTAGTTCCTCCTGTCCCTTTTTCAGCTGGAATAGGAGGCCACTTTTTCACTCGTCCCTTTTTCAGCTGGAATCGGAGGCCACCGCCACTGGGATGGGTGAAGGGTGGGTGGCTCTCTTTCTTGTGGTGGACACCCTCCTTTTCATCTCTGGGTGCTGCAATGCCTTCCTCGACCCTCCCTCTGGAACAAAACAATGGCACAGCCACTATCTTTGTTCATGGCTATGTAAACATCACAGAGGGGAGCTTTGTATACTATTGTTTTTGCCAAAACTCTGTGGAGGCAAAAGAATGCTGCTTCAAATTGCCTATAATGTGCAGGTATGAGCATTATTTCTTCCCATATAAACAGCTCACCCTTTTGGTGAAGGGTAGGGTTATGGTACTGCCTCTTTAGGTCCTGTGACCAGAGGTAGGTGGTGGGTGGGGAAGGAGTCTACCCCTGAGGTGACCTGGGTGTTTTGCCCTCACTTTAAGTCCTGTGACTTAGGGAGGATCCTGGGACTGTATTCCAGAAGATTTCTGGCTGTGGGGCAACCCAGTTATTGGATGCCCTTGTGGCTCAGGTGTTTCACCCAGTGGAAGGCTGAGGATCAAGGGTGACACCTGGCCTCAGCTGTTCCCACACTAGGTTGCTCCTCCTTCTTGCTCCTTTCCAGGTTTAATATGATTTAAATAGGTCTTAGGTTAAACAAAGTGGCCCTTATTCAACCCAATTCTCTGTGTCTGGCCTCAGTATTCCATGGTTGACCAGCAATTGCACATGGTGAGTCCAACCAAGTCTCTATTAAACCGTACAGTACAGAACAGTAAACAAGAACTCTGGGTAATCTTCCCCATGAACAAGTCCACATTTGCTCATTCATTTATTCCCATTTGCTGATTCTGTCAGTGGGAGGGGCTAGATAAACAAGGGTCACTTGTGGTGTGTCCTTCAAACAAAAGATATTGGCTTGTTGCTCCCATTGTAATCATGGGTTGTAAACTAGCATTTGTCCTTGGTTTGTTATTCCTTAATTATTTGGGTGCAGCAAGGTAGGACCATGTCTTCTGTGACATGCTGAACAAATTCTTATTTTGTCTAGCCTAGGAATGGGATACCTCTAGTTCTCCAGGTTATTTTCCTACAACTCCCTTCAGACTGATATAACTTTACCAGTGGTAAGTTATTATGGGGATTGTAGAATAACACATTTAGAGGGACAGAGATTCCCAGTACATGCACTCACAACTTGCAATAGTGAGAGGATACAAGTGTAAGTAACAGTCTGTGTGCATCCTCACCCAGCTCATTCATTGCAAACCAGGTTTCCCCTGAATCCTAGTTTATCACAACATTAAAAAATGATCATTGAGTCCCTCACTCTTTCCATACTAGGGGTCAACCACAGCCTGGTACTGATAGCTATGTCCTGTTGCCTAACTGTAGCATAATTTCATTAAGACTAGCTGTACCCAGCGTAACATATTCCATTACAGTAGATTTGAAAGGTTCACATGGTTCAGCTACATGCTATTATTTTAGCCCCAAAAACACACTTTGCAGTAGTATACCACCTACATTTGACTGTATTTCCCATTGTGGGCTACTTTTATGATTTATCGTATTTCTAAATTCCTAAAATATTGCATTGTTTTACATGTGTGTGGTGAGTGGCTGAGGGAGAGAGAGGAGGGAGGGGCCCTTGTGAGGCTGAGGGTGTAGATGAAGATTGAGTGGCAGGAGTGGATTGTGAGGTGGGAATTTGCATGCGGGTGTTGACTGGCTGAAGGAGTGAGGGGAAGGGGGGGATCGGTTGGGTGAGTGGCCAATCAGTACACTGGGAAAGGAAACATACCCAAGAGTTTTATATATATAGATGAGCACTTATTCTGCAACAGATTGCATTAATTATGACAGCTACTTACTACTGATAGATCTAACATTTATGCATGTGTTCAATATAAAAATGGAAGATAAAGGCTACCTCCCCACCACACACACACACACACACACAAAATAAGACCACCTGCTGATGAAAATAACAGTCTGGACCAGTCACAAGAATTGATCATGAAGCAGTCACAGGAGTCTCTGAACTTTAATTAGCTGAATAACTATGAGTGGTATTTAGAAGAGATATAAGAAGGTTTCACAGGTAACTGCATTTCTTGCAGAAGAAATGCTTCAAATGTTATTATCTATGGAAGATTAAATTGTGTGGATGATTTTATTTTATTTTGTCAGATTATTTTGTGCAAGAGATCTCAGATGTTCATTATGCATATACAATTAAGCCAATATCAGAAGCAAATCTTATGGGCAGAGCTGGATAAAGTTGAAGAGATGGATCATGTCAATATTAAAAAAAAACCTAATTTTTCACTCTGTTTCCTTTTTGAATCCCACCTCCCCATTAAATAAAGCTTTACCTGATTATTCTGCTGGTATAATTTTGAGCTCTGATGAACTGGTGTAGATATTCCATTTTAATCATGGACACATGTGAACTGAAGGCATCACTCTTTAACTGTACTCAGCTGCTGCTATGTTTGAGAACCTACCATTTAATATTTAATGCAAGTGCTTGTGTAAGTGTGCATCCCAGTCCTTAAGATTAGGATCAGCTGTTAAATACAGGAAAAGTATTATGCTTTGCAGAAAAGGGAAAATTGGAGAATGTGAGCTTGCAAGGGTAGAGATGGGCATTGCAGCAATGCTGAAAGTTGGGAAGTGTGATTATAGAAAGAGGAACAATGCAAGTGGGATCTGATATGGATATGATGATCAATGTTGTGATGAGGTGAAATGATCATGTTGGGATAAACTGTTGTCTAGTAATTTCTCTTCCCACATCCTTTCCTTACTAAACTGGGAAAACCAAAGATACTCTGCTCACCACCATCATTCTAATGTCATCTAGAATCAATTCAGGAAACTCTTTGTTCCAGATAATCCTTGATCAGCAGTAACAAAACCTATGTTCCAGAGAAAATGCCCTAAAGTTTGCGTAATTGCTTATGGCCATGTACAATGATCCATGTGCTAGCAATTGTCCTCCCACCAGAAGGCAAGGGTATAGTCTTATAAAGGTCAGAAATGTATTGAATTATAATATAAAACTTGCAATTAGACAGCAACATAACAGCTTGTGGATGCTGCAAAATGTGGGATACTTGCTCACTTAAAGCTTCTCATGGAACCTGAGCCTCCAAATCTTGTAAGCCAAAGGTAAACACATTAACAGAAGGTGCTTTGTGGTTTCCCAACACCTCAGCTCTGGTTAGTACTCTCAAAGGAAGAGCTGACATGAGATGTTTTGCCAACATATGGTTGTTTGACTATTAGATAGTGTTACATTTGGTAGTGTACAGGCATTCAGATCTCTGAGAAACATTGCCCTGGTGAAGAGGCACCCAACTTACAGAAACAGCTGTAAATTGTCAAAACAGCCACCACTCCTTTACCCAAATTGTGTGGGATCTGGAAGGAACCCACTCATGTCTAGATATTAATATGGGGAATTTTAATTATCTCAGTATGGCATTGAGAGTCCAGGTAACTGCAGGACCTTTTGACCTATGTATAGTGGTACTGATGAGACTCACAGCCAGGAATTAAAATAAAATGTTTTTTATTGAAAAATAATCTTGGAAGCTTTCAAATCAACACTCAGGCTTCAAGCAATCACACAAGGCTAATGAAAGATAGAAGAAAGTATTGGGATAGAGGGATAGAGTTTGGAATGATAGGCTATAATATACCTGTCCTAAGAAGAGAGATTTGTGTAGCAGAAGATACTCAGACAGAGCTTTGAGGGTCACACAGTGGATGGACAGATTGAAAGGATGCAGGAAGCTGTGAACACTTTGACTGTGTTTTGGGGTGATATTTACACTCAATACTTACCCTTAAGTGGTGTTATGAGTGGAATACTATGTTTGATGGAATTTCCCTGTTAGACAGTAGAAGCTCTGGCTATGTTAGTGATCACGAATGGCTGAGACATTAACACTGATGGGTGTCAGGCAACCTTCTATTGTTGAGGAGAGGAGTGAGAAGGAAAGCAGTCTGCAGAGTAATGAGTGTTCTGGCCACTTGATTGAATTAATGAATGACTCAGTTCCAGGAGAATTATCACATTTCCACCTCAACTACCCATCCAGGAGGGTGGTGCACATAGTTGCTACCTGGGTGTGTCTTTTGGAAATTTGAAAAGACCTCTTCACTCAGTTCCTATCTCTGGGAAAGTCAAGGTCTACTGCTAACCTCATGAAGCATCAATAAATAAGCCAATGTATGAAATATAGCAAATTGATGAATTATTGGTAGGGTGGGGTGTCAGGCCAGATAACAACTCCTACAACACAGTTGTGCCATAGCTGAAAAAGTTGTGTCCAGGGCCAATCAGGGCACACCAAAAATTTCTACTCAGCTCTGCACCAGAAGAGCCCAAAGTATACCTAGGCAGTGTGAATGATTAGCTACTCTCATGGAACATTCCTGCTTTAAATAGGCCTGACTCCAGGCCCACCTTGGAGCCTTGTTTCCAAAGGTTGCTGCATCCAGGTGCAGACTTCTGGGATCCTCCTACAACAAAGAGATGGGAAGGAGGACAAAATCACTTCTATCACCAGCAGAGTGGAAATCAGAAGAAGACTATTTCAAGAGTGTTACATGGGCTGTACCAGCCAGAATTAATGGGCACATTATGGACACATGCTATTTTAGATAATGTCCAAAACCTTGAGTAGGCCCAGTGAGATTTTTGGCTAATGTTCTCTGAATGGGAGTCTGCTCCCTGAGCCAACCCATATCACAAATTAATTTCAGAACGTCCTTTACATAATATGTCTGCAAAACATGAATCCTGTCTTTGGTGGGGCTTACTCCCAGGTAAGAGTTTACATTTGGAACCTTAAGTTCAAAAGATAATTGCCATCCAACATGGACTGGCAAACCCGAAATATCCTTCTGTACAAGTCCAAACCACTCTTTTAGTTTGTGGCTCTTGATTCAATCAATTTTGGGAGTATTACTTTCAGTTCTTCACTATAGTGCACTCCCTGACTGTTCAGTGAACAACACTGCTAGGAGGGGTGGTGGTTTTGATGGTGTCCACAAATAGAGGTCAGAATTCCCAGCATTTGGCATGTGATGCCTAGTGCTGGTCACATGACAGAGGAGGTGGCAGAGGTTATTTAATGCCCTGCTTCCCCTTTGTATTTCCTCTCTGCTCTGATTGCTGCAACCCACCCACCCATCCACCCTCAGTGCAGTGTGAGCTAAGCTGGTTATTTGTGGGCCAGGTAGGATTTTTTTCTCCCTTTACCTTTTTTTTTCCCCCTACACCATATGGTATCTGATGGAGAATTGGCTATGGGTGGTGTCTAAAGTAGGTTCTCACTTGGCAAGTTACGGGGGGGGGGGAATTTATTAGATCGCCGTACACTTTGTCACCATTTTGGTGAAGGGTTAGTCTCGGGAACTGCCACTATGGGTTGTGGGACCTGGGGGATGGAGAAGGAGTCTTCCTTGGGGGCTGGCCTGGGGGTTTACTCTCTCTTATAAAGTCTTGCAACACAGGGGGGATCCCCCTGGGTTTACCTTCCAATAAACAATTGGCCAGGAAGCAACCAAGGGTTTCTGGATTGCCCCTAGGGTGTTTTGCCTAAGGGAAGGCTGGGGAGGTTAATCACAGATTGACACCTGGGCGTCAACTGGACTCACAAAAGTTTGCTTCCCCCTGCTTTGCTTATTCCCAGGCCTAGGGGTATGGGTCAATAAAGCCAACTTTATTCAACCCATTTACTTGTGTCTGGTCAAGTTATTCTGTTCATCAATGCACCTTTTTACTTCTCCCAAAGTAGGTCATATTTGGTTGTCATGAACATTGAATTCCCTCCACACATTTCAATTTTCTGAAGCAACTTTCTAAACTTTCCTTATCTAAAATTAATTCAGCTAACTTTTATACATCAAAGATAGTTATGTATCACTAGGGTGCAGACTTTATGGAAGATCTATTACTGGTGGGAACCTAAATCACTATTAATGTAATGTTGAAATACAATATAGTGTGATTCCAATTTGGCTTTGAAAGACAAATTGCAGGTACTGTACCTCATACATTACTATACCCTAGGGACATAAATTCTGCATTTTTTTTTCATACTATACCACTACCTTCATTTAAATGTGTGTGTTTTATTGGATAGAACAGTATTTGCTGCAGAAACACCATCACTTTTTATAATGCTCTGACAGTCCACAAATGCATCCTTGCAGACAATGGCAGAACATATAATAGTCTGAAGATATTTACATTTACTTTAAAAGATGCCAAAAAGGATTCAGCTATAAACTGTAAATGCTATATTGCTCTTAGCTAGCGCATCTCTCACATCTCTGTGTGTTTGTGTACACAGCCAGACGTATTTTCTGAGTGAGATAATAATCTTTTTCACCCTGTTCCCCTTACAATATTCAGTTCCTTTGTCATGTTACTTGTGAAACCATTAGCTACTCCTCTACTTATTTAACAACAAAATAGGATGAGCCTGACCTCAAATGCAACTTTTTGTGATACAGAAATGAATTCCAAACTGGAAAAAAGAAGACTGTAACTAAAAATGTACAAAACAACAAGTGTGACTCTCCTGGGATATGTGTGTGAGGGAGCCACAATATCTATTAACTTTCCAATATGTGAACACAAATAGTTCCACTATCACGTTTGTTTAAGAGTGTAAACAACAACAACAAAAAACCAAAAAACCCAACATATTTTGTGTTCATGCTAGATGTCCAGAAGTTCATTCCTATTGCTTTGATCTATTATGTGTTAAGCCCACACATGTGAAGGGAGCATGTTTGATTCTAGGCCAGGACCCACAATAATATTGACAGGGCATATGGGACTCTAAAGGGCTGCAAGAAAAAATGCATGCATCTCTCCCCTGTCTGAATGATCAAAGTTGTAGAGTGGCACAAAATATAATATTCCCTTTTGCTCAGGAAACAGAAGCTGAGGCAGGACAATTGAAATAAAAATATCTGTCACAATAAAAGTTTGTGTGCACTCATCTGTTTCCATTCTACTCCAAGAATGTAAAATGTATATCCCTGAAACTTGGCAAGACTACTAAAGACACCTTATGCATCTCAGAGCATTTTTGCTTTTAAAATGGACTACAGTTGTCCCTTCATATTCACTTGGGTTTGGTTCCAGGCCCCCCTGTGGATAACAAAACCCGTGAATACTCAAGTCCCATTATATGCAATGGCATAGCAAAATGGTGTCCCTTATATAAGATGGCAAAATCAAGGTTGGCTTTTGGGATTATTATTTTTTAAAGAATATTTGCAAGCTGTGAATATTTAAATCCATAGATGCCAAATCTGTGGATATGGAAGGACAACTATAATTAATGGTCTGTAGCCTACAGCATCATTTTGGGTCACTGGGTAACAATATATCACTATACGGTTTATTACTCAAATTGTGTGGGGTCCATGAGGCTCCCACTAGTATCCAAATTCTACCATGGGGAATTTTTAATTTACTCAAGATGGTAGCGAGAGGCCAGGTAACTACAGGATCTTTTAACCTATGTATACTGGTAATAACAGAGGAGACTCCAAGCCAGTACATACAATTAAATGGTTTTTACTGGAAATTAATCTTAACAGCATTCACACTAACACTCAAGCTTCAAGCAATCACACAAATATCAAAAAAGTCCAAACTGTATGGACAGAGGAATAGAATAAGGGGATTGTGGGTTATATTATACCAATCAAAGGAACAGAGATTCATGCATCAGAGAAGCTCAGAGCATTGTTGTGAGGGTTGTGCAGTAAACCAGCAATGTGGAGGTATGAAGAGGAACTATGGACACTTTGGTGGCATTTTAGGGTGATACTTATATTCAATAATTCCCCTGAACGGATGGGATTTAGAGTGGAATGCAATATCTCTTGGAGTCTCCCACAACTAGCCAAAGGGTTCTCCAGATGTGTTAATGATTGTTGATGGGCTAAACACTTAGGACTGAATGAGCACAGGCAACCTTCCATTGTGATCTATGGAAAAGAGGAAAAACCCGTTTTGCAGGCACTGAGTGCTCAGCTATCTTTGAGTAGATTACTGGATGACTCCTTTCCAGTTGTTCTTCAGGAAGAACGTTGACTTGGGTATGTCGAAAACATGTAGTCCATCTCAGCTCTCTTTGTCTCTCTCAAACCTCATGGTCTTACTTAGCCATGTGCTCACACAAAGCATATATACCTTATTTGGAATTGCTACTCTGGCATTCTTGATTGGTCAAGCCTGCCTCAGGTGATCTGATGATGTCACTTATGATGCTGAATCAGGAGATGCCCTTCACCTCCCACCTTTGGTTCCTTTAACCCTTTGTTTACCTGATGTCCTGCTGGCAACAGAGCCTATTTAAGTAATTTTGGGGCCCCTGCAATGGTTTATTTTGCGGGCCTCATAGGTTTATCTCAGGTCAAAGTAATCTAACCTATTCACAGTACAGGATGTTCAGTTTGCAGTAGGACTCCTGTATCCACTGATTTATTATCCACGGGACACAAAACAGCACACCTACCATAGAGTCTTCCTAGAAAATGTGTCCTTTCTAGCTATTTTCTAGGTCCTCCAAGGCAACTCTGGTATTTTAAACCAGAAGTTCCATTATTTTCCATGGCATTTGTGATTATCCATGGATTTCGGTATCCACACCCCTCAGAACCAATCCCCAGAGGATAAGGGTAGCCTACTGTATTACATAATTTGCCACCAATAATTTAGTTTAAAACAAACTATTTTTTGTTTATTAGCAATTAACATAATGGGATTTTTTTCTTCAAAGAAAAGAAAGAGTGGACTACAAGTTGAACATGAGTTAGCAGTGTGATGCAGCAGCAAAAAAAGTCAATGAGATTCTAGGCTGCATTAATAGGAGTATAGTGTCTAGATCAAGGGAGGTAATAGTACCACTGTATTCTCTTTTGATCAGACCTCACCTGGAATACTGTGTCCAGTTCTGGGCACCACAATTCAAGAAGGATACTGATAAGGATGGTGGGAGGTCTGGGAGCCATGCCCTGTGAGGAGTGGCTTAGGGAGCTGGGTATGTTTAGCCTGGAGAAGAGAAAGTTGTGAAGGGACATGATAGCCATGTTTAAGTATTTGATGGGATGTCATTCTGAGGATGGGGCAAGCTTGTTTTCTGCTGCTCCAGAGACTAGGACACGGAGCAATGGGTTCAAACTACAGGAAAAGAGATTCCACCTAAACATTAGGAAGAACTTTCTGACAGTAAGAGCTGTTTGGCAGTGGAATGCCCTGCCTCATAGTCTGATGGAGTTTACTTCTTTGGAGATTTTTAAACAGAGGCTGGATATCCATCTGTTGGAGATGCTTTGTTTGAGTATTCCTGTATGGCAGGGGGTTGGATCGGATGGGATGGGCCTTGCGGTCTCTTCCATCCCTATGGTTCTATGATTTTAGGCTACATTGAGTTACAGTATATTCCGGTGTATAAGACGAGGTTTGAGCCCTGAAAAATAGGCTCCAAAATCAGGGCTCGTCTTATACACCGGATACACTTTGCTTCATCCCACCATCTGAACTCCTGCCTCTTTGCTCCCTTCGCAAATGGAGCAAAGAGGCAGGAGATTAGGAGGGGGGGTGAGGCAAAGTGCTTACGGTTCATTCGCCCCCCTGACTTCTCCACCTTTGGGGAGCAACCGATGACAGGGGGGGGGCGAATGTTGCTGGAAAGCCACCCCCCTCCAGCCACCATTCCACCCTCCCTGAAGCCATGATCCGGCTCCTGATCGTGGCTTCAGGGAGGGGTGGCTGGCTGGGAAGCCCCCCCTTCCACCCTCCCCAAAGCCCCATCCCTCCAGCGTACTCCCTCCAGCACCCCCCTCCCCAAAGCCACGATCCGGCTTGAGATCACAGCTTCAGGGAGGGGTTGGATGGCTGCGAAGCTCCCTCCCTCAAGCCACCCTTCCACCCTCCCCGAAGACCCCTCCCTCCAGCATCCTCCCTCCAGCCACTCCCCTCTCCAAAGCTGCGATCCCACTCGAGATCATGGCTTTGGGGAGGGCGTGGGTGGCTGGGAAGCCCCCCCTTCCAGCTACCCTTCCACCCTCCCTGAAGCCCCCTCCCTCCGGCCACCCCCCTCCCAAAAGCCGCGATCCGGCTCGAGATCACTGCTTCGGGGAGGGGGTGGGTGGCTGCGAAGCTCCCTCCCTCCAGCCACCCTTCCACCCTTCCCGAAGCGCCCTCCCTCCAGCGTCCTCCCTGCAGCAACCTCCCCTTCCCAAAGCTGTGATCCCCCTTCCAGCCAACCTTCCACCCTTCCTGAGCCCCCCTCCCTCCAGCCCCCTCCCCTCCCCAAACCTGCAATCCCACTCGAGATCATGGCTTTGGGGAGGGGGTGGGTGGCTGGGAAGCCCCCTTCCAGCCCCCCTTCCACCCTCCCCGAAGCCCCCTCCCTCCAGCCCCCCCTGCAGCTGACCATCCTGCATAACCCAACCAACCAGGAGGCTGGGCAATCTCCTCATGGGTTGGGGAATCGCAGGAGGAGGGAGAACCCCCCAGCCAGCTGGCCATCCTGCATTCCCCAACCAACGAGGAGGCTGGGCAGCCTTCTGTGGTTTGGAGAATCACGGGAGGAGGGAGCCCAGAAGGAGGGATCGGGGCTGTGCAGCCAAACGGGGCATCGTTGCCCCTTCTTCCCACCTTCCTTGAAGGTGGGGAGAGCGAACTAAGATGCCCCGTTTAACTCCGCAGCCCAGATGCCTTCTTCTAGGCTCCCTTGCAAAGGGAGCCCAGAAGGAGGGATCAGACCTGTGGAGCCGAACTGGCCATTTTTGCCCCTTCTCCCCACCTTCCTTGAAGGTGAGGGAAAGGGGTGAACCTAGCGGTTTGCTGCAGCCACCCCCACTTCCTCCGCCTTGGTCCCGTTTGGAAGAGCCAAGATGGAGGGAAGGGGGCTGCTGAGGCAAACTGGGCATTTTCACCCCTTTCCTCCACCTTCGAGTCAAGTTTGACTGGGAGGTTGAAGAGAGGGGAGAATGTTGCAGCTGGCTGGCTGGGGGAACCCTGCCAGCTGATCCTGTTTGCTTTCCCAACTCACGAGGATCTCCTCGTGAGTTGGGAAACAAAGAGTATCAGCTGGCAAGGCTCTCCCAGCCAGTCAGCCAGCCAGCCAAATGGGGAGTGGTGGTGGTCTTATATGGCGAATATATGCCTAAGCCTAGATTTTTGGCTGGAAATTGTGGGGGTGGTCTTATAAGCCCAGTTGTCTTATACGCCGGAATATATGGTACTTTTGGATCACACCTGCCTGAATCTCCCTGCCAGCACCCTTCTCAAGGTCTGGTTGCATTGTTCCTTTTCCAGTATTCTCTAGCCCAGTGGTTCTTAACCTGGGGTCCACAATGTCCTCACAGGGGGTCCACAAAGGCTTGAAGGCTGCTTGGCCCACTTCCTCCCTGTAATGGAACAGCCAGGTGACAGGAACCAAGGCGCTAGCTGGCTTGCTTGGCCTGTACATTGCCATTCTATCCACTCCAGCCACAAACTTGCAGGAAGAAGCAAGAGCGCCTCTGGGGAAAGTTAATGGCTAGTGTAATTGTATTAATATTGTTTTTGTTTATTTCCTATTATTATTAGGGTTTTAAATCTTGAGTTAAGTTTGAGGGCAACAAAATATATTTAAAGGGGTTCCTGGTAAAGAAAAGGTTAAGAACCACTGCTCTAGCCCAATGGCTCTCACATAAAACTAATGGTGTTCTAGTGACAACAATAAAACCATTGTTCCCAGTAATATTACTCTAAATTTGTACTTATATTCTTTATAGTGTTCTGTTAAAAGAGCTAGAGTGTTGTAGAAGTTTCAGCATTGCCCTATGACTGTGGAGACCAGGGTTTGAATCCTTACTCAGCCATGAATACCCACTGGCTGACCTTGGGCAAGTCACACTCTCTCAGCCTCAAAGGAAGGCAAAGGCAAACCCACTTCGAACATATCTTGCCTAGAAAACCCAATGATAGGTTCACCTTAGTCAGAAATGACTTGAAGGCACATACACAAACACATAAATTCCTTTTGCAGATTGAACTCAGTTGGCAGCAAGGGGAGGAAGCTGACAACAAAGGGGGAAAGGGAGGGAGGGGAGAGAAAGCAGGACATTTTAAGAGCAGCTGGAAAGATGGACTGGAGGGTATCTATGTGGAGTGCGGCTTCCCAATGGGGGCCCTTGAAGGGCAGATGAGGGGGGAATCCTTCTTCCCAGTAGAGGCAGGAGAATGAGAGAAGAGAGATCAGACAAGAGAGAGACAGGAGGGAAGGGAAGGGAAAGGAAGAAAGAAAGAAGCCCTTTCTGAAGGGGGAAGGGACCACCCTTTCCCTGAGAGCGCAGGAGAGAAAGAGAGGGGAAAAAGATGACCCTCACACTTCCCTCCTCCTCTTTCTCTCTCTCACACAACCCTCTCTGACACAAATAGGAACACACACCTGGCTTGCGTTTCTGATTATCCCGGGAGGGGGGGCGGCGAGGGAACAGCAAACTCCTCCCAGCTTCAGCCTCATGGAGGGCAACTTGTCCTGCTCGGCGGAGGCAGAGGAAGGAAGGAGACACTGCTTTTTAAAAAAGGCCCTATAGTCACTTACGTGTGCCTCAAGCTGGCATGAGGTTTTTGGCTTGCTCTCTTGCCTGCTCTTTCTCTCTTTCTCTCCTGTTTTTGCAAGAAGAGGGTTAAGAGGCCTCCCGCTGTAGCTTGCCCTGCTGGTGGGGGCAGAGGGAGGAGGAAGGAGACAGGAGATGCTGCCTTAAAAAAAAAAAGGCTGGCAGGAGATTTTTGGCTTACTCTCTTGCTCTCTCTCTCTCTCTCTCTCTCTCTTTTTTTTTTTTTTGCAGGAGGGGGTTATGACAGGGTCCCCTGTCTCTGTAGGGTCCACCACAGCAGTGGGTTCTGCAGGGCCCTTAAACTGGCCCTGGCTGGCAAGACATTTGCTTTTTGCAGATAATGGGACATGTAGTTATTGCAAAATGATGGGAGTGCCTTCATGACAACCTGTTTCAGGAATGTCCAAGGCTCCTCCCTAGTTTGTGCATATTCCAGCCTTAGGATCTGGGGAGTCCCTGGTTTACTTGCCAACCACGTGGTGGGCCATAGCCAGTCAAAATTTTAAACATTGCCAATTATGGGTTATTGAAAAGGTGGGGAATGTCAGGGCAGGTAACACCACTACCTGGGAGACATCAGGTTCCTCAAAAGTAAAACCAGGAAGTCTTGATGTTTGGTCCAAATAACTACATCTGGTTTTGGATTGGGGTTGAGCATTTAAACTTCTGACTTTTGTCACAGCTGTAGAAATATACTGTAGAAATATACTGTAGAAATATACTTCTGTGCAACCCAGCTGCCTAGTGAATCATGTCTGTTCCTGACTCAAAGTGACTCTCATGGAGGAGGAGGTCAGCAGACCAAGAAAAAATACAGATGTGTAGCCCAATCTTGGAGAATAGCTAAGGAAAA
The DNA here is from genome assembly GCA_030847615.1 of Gambelia wislizenii. Taxonomy (NCBI): domain Eukaryota; kingdom Metazoa; phylum Chordata; class Lepidosauria; order Squamata; family Crotaphytidae; genus Gambelia; species Gambelia wislizenii. Next base: position 270,403,111 of record JAUMIR010000001.1, on the reverse strand, counting down.
CTAAAGCTCAAAATGAGCCGAAACTGGCTAGGAAGCAAGAAGCAACAAGAAGCCCCACCCCCAAATATGTTTGAAACAAGAAAATGATGAAGAAAATAGTAGGAGCACTGATCAGAAAGGATGGTAAAATGTCAGCAGATCACAATAAGGTTCCAGGGAAATATTAGAATGGATTATGCAGGAGTCTGTCTGCAAGTATCTTGATGACAATGCAGTGATCAGTAGGAACCAGCATGGGTTTGTCAAGAACACATCCTGCCAAACTAATCTTATATCTTTTTAAGTTCATGTCACTATTTTAATAGATGGTGGGAATGCTTTGCATGCCATTTATCTGGACTTCAGCAAAACATTTAGTAAGGTCTCCCATAATATTTTGACTAGCAAACTGATTAAATATGGAATAGACAGAAACTTTATCAGATGGATCCATAATTGGTTGGAAAACTGTGCTCAAAGAGTCATAGAATTATAGAATCATAGAATTGCAGAGTTGGAAGAGACCACGAGGGCCATCCAGTCCAACCCCCTGCCATGCAGGAAATCACAATCAAAGCATCCCCAACAGATGGCCATCCAGCCTCTATTTAAAGACCTCCAAGGAAGGAGACCCCACCACGCTCCGAGGGAGTGCATTCCACTGCCAAACAGCTCTTACTGTCAAAAAGTTCCTCCTAATGTTGAGGTGGAATCTCTATTCCTGGAGCATGCATCCATTGCTCCGTGTTCCAATCTCTGGAGCAGCAGAAAACAAGCTTGCTCCATCCTCAACATGACACCCCATCAAATACTTAAACAGGGGTATCATATTGCCTCTTAACTGTCTTTTTTTCCAGGCTAAACATACCCAGCTCCCTAAGTCTCTCCTCATAAGGCATGGTTTCCAGACCTTTCACCATTTTAGTCGCCCTCCTCTGGACACGCTCCAATTTGTCAATATCCTTTTTGAATTGTGGTGCCCAGAACTGGACACAGTATTCTAGGTGAGGTCTGACAAAGGCAGAATAGAGCGGCACTATTACTTCATCAGCGGCTGTACTGAAACTGGAAGGAGGTGCCAAGTGGAGTGTCTCAGGGTTCTGTTCAAGGGTCATTACTTTTCATCATTTTTATTAATGATGATGGGATGGAGGTGTGACAGATGGCTGGATAAGTGAATGGGAGAAGTGTGTTCTAGGAGCCAATCCTATGGCAGAAATCTGAAATTGAAGGGGCTTGTGTGTGTTTGAAGTTTGCATGACAGTTTGAGTGAAGGTCAGTTAAGAAAGGAGGGAGCTGATGACAGTTATCTGAAGCAGAGGGCTCTGTGGGTGTGCTGTATGAGAGAGGGTTGGATGTGGTAAAATTGTGTGCAGAGGTTAATAGTTTGCATTACAGGAGTGAGTGGACAAAGAGTGAAAGGACTTTTTCAGACATACCTTAAATCCGGAAGGGCCGTTGGGAGAGGAACGCAGCTGCTCCGTGGCAGGGGGCAGTTTCTGACAACGCCATCCCTCTCGCATTACCCTCCGTGTCCCTTCCATGTCACATGGAAGGAAAAGGTGCCACTTTTTATTCGTGAATAAAGTTCTTCGTGAATAAAAAGTGGTGCCTTTTCCTTCCATGCGACATGGAAGGAACACAGAGGATAACGTGAGAGGGACGTCAGCATCAGAAACTGCCTCCTGCCATGGAACAGCTGCGTTCCTCTCCCAACGGCTCCTTCCGGATTTAAGGTATATCTGAAAAAGTCCAACGAGTCTGGGGAATAAGGAATAACACTATAAAGGTTTAAGCACTGTTCTAAATAAGATTCTACATTACTGTTATCCATTCCCTTCAATAAAGTTATCATTGTTGTTAATTTAAATACAGACTCTGTTCATTCTTATCTATTATATAAGTAAGCTACCAAACCACACTCTGAACATTTATTTTTTATTTATTATATTTTTAAAATACAAATTATATATATATATATGAAATAAACTTCCTTATCATCTGTGTCTGAACTCGCTTTAATGCCCATTTTTGCCTTTCTTATATATCTTCTTTATACAATACTACACAATAAGTTTGTAGATACCTTAACTTCAAATAGTTTCACAGTATTTCACAATATATTAATTTTACAATTGCTACTGTATCTCCAACAGAAGATTTTACATACCACTCTGAACATTTAAGTAAAAGTAGTAACCCTGGTTTGTAGGTGGAACTAAGGGAACCTTATAAAGTAAAGATGGGAGGGACAGAGGGCAAGGTAGCCAGGCTACAAGGTAAAGTGAGGCTGGTGGTTTGAAGTTTGCTCTCAGCCACCTTGATCTGGTCAAGCTCATATAAAGTGGCTGGAGATAAAGGGAACCCTTATCAAGCTTTCAGACAGTATAATACTGTGAGATATGACTTACATATTGTAAGATAGGGACAGAATTCAAAGGTAAACTTATAAACAAGAAAACTGGATATAAAGTAATAAAATGAAATTCAATAGAAGCAAATGCAAAATTCTGCATTTAGGCCATGAAAACCATATGCACATGTATAGGATATGGGATACATGGATCAGCAATACTACATGGAAAAAGAACCTTGTTGATCATATGTTGAACATGAGCCAGCAGTGTGATGCTGCAGCAAAGAAGGTGAATGCTGTTTTAGAATGCTTTAAGAGAAGCATAGTTTCCAAGTTGAGGCAAGTTAACAGTCCCCCTATATTCTGCACTGGTCGGGCTTTATCTGGAGTAATGCATTCAGTTCTGGGTGCCTCATTTTAAGAAGGATATGGAGGAGCTAGAGAGGGTTTCCGAGAAGGCCAATGAGGATGATCAGATATATGGAGAATAAAATACATAAGGAATGGTTAAAAGAGTTAGTCATGTTCTGCACAGTGAAGAGAGTCCTGAAGAGTGACATGACTGCACTCTTTAAATACCTCAAGCGTTGTCATAGTGAGGAGGGTGCAGGCTTATTCTCTGCTTCCCCAGAAGGCAGAAGCAGAACTAATGGTTTGAAGTTACAGGAAGGTAGAATTCGATTGAACATTAGAAGGAACATCTTGACAATACAAGTAGTTTGGCAATGGACCCAATTGCTTAGAGAAGTGGGGTCTCCTTCTCTGGACATCTTCAAAAAGAGGGTGGACAGTTACTTGTTGAGGATGCTTTGTCTGGAGATCCTGCACTGAGCAAGGGTTTAGACATAATGGCCCATGAGGCCCCTTCCAGCTCTATGATTCTGTGGGCTCATCTATATGAGGCAATAAAATGTGGAGTAATTTCAATCCACAGCAGCTTTCATTTGTCTCAACAGGGTTTTTTTTCAAGATCACAGGCATGCAAAGCCATACACGTCAGTTATTCAAATGGGCATGACTGTTATATCCATGTTTTCAAGTGATAGTGTGCATTCCCATGCATCATTAAAAAAAAAAAAAACATGGGAAAAGCCACAATGGCTTTTCCTACTGAGTGTTTGGAGTTTTTCACCACCTTCCTTCCGAATACTGCAGATTCATATGGGATTCCCATTTAGACAAAACATATTCTCTTCAAATTCTATGAGGAGTATTTTCACCATATAGACAAACCCTATGATTCTAAGTGTGTGAGCATGTATGGCTCCATGTCTATTTATCAAGGAGACAGTGAAAATTTCTGCTGCTTGATACTGTATGAGAGAGAAGAAACTGAGAAGAGGGAAAGTCTGATAGAGTTGTGGAAGAAAGGAAGAAGAGCAGAGCTGGTTAAGTTTTACTTTAATTACTTCAGTCCCATCTTGGGAGAAAGGCGGGATATAAATCCAATTAATCAACCAACCAACCAATCACCCTAGTCATGTACTTGGTGTGAACTTACACAATTAACTGGCTGAATTCCAAAATAATCCTCCTCCTCCTCCTCCTCCTCTTCAAGTAAAGGTGTATTTACGTGACACAGATATGTCAGTTTCAGACTATTTTAATTGTCATGTTGATATTCCTGACATTTGTAGTTTGGAATCTTGTGGTTTTTAGTTTGCTGCAGTATTTAGATGATACCACAGTACCCTGAGAAAGGAAAGCTTGAGAATTAAATGAATTTAATTCTGAAGCAGAGGCCCAAATCAGGGGATCTTGAAAACCATAGTCCAGGGGAGTAGACTAGAGCTTTCTAGCAGAGAATTGTAACTACCTCATCAGACTACATCTCTCAGTAGTGTTTAGGATTGAGTCATGGCAACTAAAATGGTATAAATCTGAATACTTTGCAGTGAAGATAGACTACATTTCTCTAACTTCTATAGATCCTGAGATATGAGAGGAAAGCTGCAGTCTCTCTTCTACCTGCTTGTTTTGCAAGAGAGGATCCTGCTCTTGCCTTTCAATGTGTAGCCAAAGAAGGAAGCCATACCTATGATTGCCATATCATTTTTGTGATTCAGAGATTTAAAATTGTAGAGGGACTCATTCATCTCTACACTGTAGAAGCCATGCTGGTTGGATGATTCTAGTAGTTGTAGTAGAAAACAGTAATGTCCCCAAGTTCTTAAAAATACATTCAGTACTTTCCCTACATCAACACAGTAATCCCATGTCAGGCTAGTGTGATTGTTACAATTTTGGAGACAGGGTATGGGCATGAGGTTGACAATGGATGATGTGAGGTTATTTTAAATGCCACAAGTAGGATTCTCACTATTCCTGTGAAAACAATGCCTGCTGAGTACACACCTCTCCTGCTTAAAGGGCATAGAAGTGCTGGGCAAAGAAGTAGTTAAAGGTAATTAAAAAATGGGGTAAAGGAGCTGCACAAAATAGTTTGGGCTGTAGGACTGTGTCCACCTCTCTTCAAAGAATCTAATGCAAAGAATGCAGTGCAAAGCATTTAATAAACCATACCTTGTGTTTTCTGTCTGTAATCTTAGTTTTCCACTCAAGAGACATTCCTTTCTAAAATGCTTTGTGGCACTTCTGTAAAATGAGTTGAAAACTAACAGTGCCTTGGCCAGTCCTTTCATGATCCATGACATGGTTTGCATAATAGGTGAGCAATTTGCTTAATTTTCAAAGATAGCTTGCTGGCTTTGTGGAACTATAATACTAGAACTTTGTATTAGAAAGAAAGAGACCGGCGATGAGATAATAAGCAGCTGGTCTTGAAGGACAACCATAGCAGACAGGCTGCCTACCTACTGAGATAGTTTCTGAGGTCTTCCTGTATCTCTCAACAGCTTCTGAGATATATTTAGCTGAGGGCTTTTCTAGATGATGGTATATTGTGAGTGGGTGTCACTGTTTTGTCTGCACCATTTTTTTTTTTTTGCCTATTCACACCTGTTTGTATCGATTCAAATGGATTGTCCACATGCTCTGATAAAGGGCAATACAGTGAAAATGTACAGCACTGCAAATTCGGACATCCACATGTGTGAAAATGTACATCTACATGCACTTTCCAGGAAAATCCTTTTACTGTGCAGTTTGTGCAGTTTTTATCCCTTCTCTTTTCCAAACACGACAAATCTCATTCAGATCGCATTGGGACACATTGTATTCTCTGAATTCTATGAAGAGTATTTTCATCATCTGGACAAGTCCTGGGACTTTGAAGAGAACCTTTTTGTTGGCTGCACCAAAGCTCTGGCATGTTCATATTAGGAAGGATTATCTCACCTCCTAATTAATGAGTTTTGGGAAGCTGGTAAACACCTTCCTTTTAAGGAAGCCATTCAATATGTAATTTTAGTTTGCACAATTTGCATAATATGCACTTTCACCTATCCTCTTTCTTTCAATATTTTAACTATTTTGAGTGATGATCCATTATGGTCTACTACTGCTCTGTTGTGTGTGCGTGTGCTTTATATTGGAGATTGGAAGGGAGGATATTTTTAACTATTGTAAACTGCTTAGAACTGCTCAGAGTTGAGGCAAGGCATGAGGTTTTTAACAGTACACATAACATTTTTTAAAAATCCAAAAATAATTAAAACCAATGGGGAGAAAAGGGAGGAGCTGTTAGAAATAAAATGTATTCCATTACCACTTTGGGGAGGGGATTTCCTCAGAGATAACGTTTCTAACAACAGTGCTCAAATGTAAAAGAATCAGAATTGGGTCCCCCACCATACCCCAGCACTTGCATTTTCCCATTCCCCTGTCTTTTCTCACTATGTCCTGATACTCCCTAATGCAATAAGACTAACTTAAAGGGGAAAACTTTGTCCTTTCCCTTTTACTTTAGTAGCTGAAGTTCACATAAAGATATGCTTGACCTACAATAGAATTCAGGAAGCCATTCCTGCACCTTAGCATTTCACTTCTTTATAGCGGAGAGGGAAAACATTTCCCTTTTCTTTATTTCTTTCCATCTGGAACAACATTTTCCTCCCTGTGAAACCAAACAAGTCTCCTTCTTTGGAGGTTTTTAAACAAAGGCTGGGTGGCCCTCTGCCAGGCATGCTTTGATTGTTTGTTCCTGCACAGCAGAGGGTTGGAATGGATGGCCCTTGTGGACTCTTCCAACTTTATGATTCTAAATATTCTGCTCTCATGCTGACTGGATCTATGAGGCACCCCTCTTTCAGCAACACTTGGGGTTTACATTTACATACATCACATTTAATATGGTTACTCTTTGTGCTAAAATCTTATCTCATCTTCAACAATTTTCAAGAAAACCAGTCTAAAAATGTGGTCTCTTAGAGGAAGATCAATAAACTGCATAAGTCTTTAAAACCTGCTGTACCAGTCACAGATTAGATGGCCAAGCTTTCACACAATGTACAATGCACTAGAAATCCATCTATGAATTGCATTATCCTAATGGGGTCTGGTAGCCAACAAAGACCATTGAAACCCAAACCAAACACTGCTCTAGGCACTGATTATTCAAAAGGAAAGCATTATCAGCAGAAACTGCTCTATTGACAGGGGAATTTTCAGGGGAATCATTTGGGAAGAAATAATAGGTGAGGCACAGAGTTCTGTACAGGGGATGCTCAATGAACTTGAAGGAGAGCTACAAAGCTCTAAGTACTATATGCATATGATATGCATATGCTTCTAAATTTATTCAGAATCTATAAATTCCAAGACTTTCTGCCAGGGGAGGAAGCCCCGTGAACACCTGCAAAGGAGAGGTAATGAGAGGCAAGTATTGTCATTCAGCTGCTGCTGTTGCCACTACTGCTGCCACCATGGCCAGGTTGCTCTACCTGTTGGGACATCAGGCTACATCTAGCTCCTTGCAGACTCCCACCCCTGCAAACTGACTCAACAGATTCTGCAAGCAGGTTCCAACTGGAGCAGTGGGATTGTTGCTGGTGGAGTTGCTTCCAATGGGGGGGGGTCACCCCTTGGCGGAAGCGTAAGGGCCTGTCCTGCTGTTCAAGGGAAGAGGAAGGGTTTTCTACTTGTTATATTTATTTGTAGTTTCCCTGGATCTAATCGTGTGTTTTCAAGAGAAGACAGGAAATGCTGAATCTCAGAACATAGCCATTACCATTGTTGAGGGCAGATACAGAAAGGGAGAAGAGTTATAGGCTAGTGGGAGAGGAGAAGGGGACAGGGTGGTAGTTGTCCTCAAATGTCCCCACAAGTCCAGTATTCTCAGCCTTGGCAATAGTCGCACTCAGTTGAAAATGCTGCTTGTGTATGTCAGGTTGGTGAATGAAAAAAAAACCCTGCAATGCAGGACTTGATCTTGCATGAGTATGCTGACCTGCTGTGTATCACAGAGATCTGGTTGGATGATGCTCTGGGGAGGAGGTAATATCTCTCAATTTTGTTTGCTTGGGTTCCCTGTGCAGCAAGCAGGTGACACCTGGAGGGCAGGTTGGTAGAGTTTAAGTGATCCAATAGGACTCTGACCACCTGACCAGTTGCCCTATCCCACAATGAGTGCGTGTGTACCTGAAGCTGGGTGGCTGGGACAGATTTGGGATTCTGTTGGGATATTGCCCACCTCCCTGCTTGAAAGTCTCCCTTCCTGAGCTAACCAGGGTGGTATCAGGATTATTGGAGTCCCCTTGGCTTGTAGTCTTGGGAGACTTCAACATCCATGCTGAGACTGCCCTGTCAGGAGCAGTCTGCCATGACAAGCATGGGTTTATCCCAAGGGCTTTCTGACTCTACTCATTCTCTAGGCACATTCTGGGCTTTATTTTCTGTTCTTGGTGGAATGATGGTGATCTGGGAGTGGAGGAACTTTATATAGATGGTCCCCTATCCCTGGGGGATTGAGGGTCCTTTGGCTTTGTCAGAAAATCTGGATTCTGTCTTGGGTTCTGTTATCACCTTCTGACTACCTAGGCATCCAAATTGTGATGGTGATTAAAACCAGAAAGCTAGAGTTAACATCAATACTCTACTTAAGCATTCTTAGATTTTGGAATCTTAGGTTATTTACATGGGGAAATGAGCAAGCTCTTTGGTAATCTTTTAAGCTATTTAATATAGTACAAGCAATCATACATCTACAAACATATACATTCCTCTTAGGGAGAAACACTTCAGTGTTTAGACACTTTGCTTTCATCATATTACACTGCATGTAAGATATCATACATTCATTATATTACAGTATAAGGGAAGTAAGATGTTGCTTTTATATACTCTTAATGATATAAAACTGCTCCAATTGTTTTAACAGAGGGACGGGGTATAAATAAATATTATTATTATTATTATTATTATTATTAAATTAGATTCTCATAATAGAGGCATTACACATCCCTAAAGAGACTTCTGTGACAACACAAACATTCAAGGGTTAATCCTCTTGAGCATTGTTAAATCTTAAGAGGATCCATTACAATAAACAAATTCACAAACATCTATTACAAGCACAATGGGATATATCTCTATTTTATATCTAGTTTATGGTGTATATCCCTTTATGGTCACACTTATTTATGGGGAGTGTTAATTAGCTCAATTAATTAGTTCAAAATTATGGCAGTAAGAGGTTGGGCAACAGTAGGACCTTTTAACCTATGTATACCAGTAATAACAGAGGAGACTCCAAGCCAAAAAGTACAATTAAATTATCTTTATTAACAATTAATATTAACAGCAGTCATGCAAACACACAGTCATCAAGCACTCACACAAAGCTAACGGATAAAGTAAGAAGTATTTGGATAGAGGAATAGAGTAAGGGATTGATGGGGTATACTGTATCAGCCTGCAGAGCTGAGATTGCAAAGTAAACCAACAGCGAGAAGGTCCGGATGATAGACTGGTGACACAAACTGATGTGAAGTCAGAAAGCAGGAGATTCATACACACATGGGTAGTATTTTAGGGTGATATTTATATGAAATATTTGCCCTGAAGGGATAGGAGTTTGAGTGAAATGCAATGGTTCTCAGAGGTTCCCAGGCCAAAACAAAGGGTACCCTGGAAGAGTTAACGACCACTAATAGTCAACACTTTTAGAATTGAATAGGAACAGGGAAGGTCTTTGTTTGGAGGGTAGTAGGAAAGGAAGGACTCATTTTACAAGCATTAAGGTCTTATGTTATGATTGAGTGGAGATTGTCTTACCTCCAGGTGTTCAGTTTCTCACTTGAGTATCTGTTTCGGGAATTTCCACAGGCCCTTCCCTTGGTCTTGAATTAATCCTGCCTTGGTATTAGGAGGTCCCTAGTTTACCTGTAACCACATGGATGGCCACCTCAGCCAAATTATTAAATATAGCCAATTATTTGATCTTCCAAGATGGGGGCTATCAGGATATATAACACCCCCTTGCCTATAATGGTTTTTCTGAAGGCCATTTTTGGAATGTTCAGTGAACATCTGAGGTGGTATGTGGGCCTTTACATCTGGACTATGTTAAACTCAATGTGTTATGTGTTATTAGGCTGTCATATTCTATCCCTCCTCTGATTTTTCAAATAAGACAGCTCCTATAACTCCCCCCCCCAATTTCAAATAATGTTTTATTGGTTTATGGAAGGATATTACAAAGATGATATTTCATAACAATGAACAGAATAACCAAATACCTGTAATACAAGAATCATGACATGGTGAAGCGTTACGGAGTATCCAGATGTGAGTGGAAGAGCACATACTTTCATGAAAAGCCACTGGTTCAATGCAAGCTTCTATCTGAACTAAAGAAGTTACAGGTAAGTCTCTAAGAAAGACCTGTACCTGAAATCTTGCAGAGGTGTGTGATGTTCTGGATTTGTATTTGAAAAGGATGTTGTATTTATTGTTTGTAGAGCATAAGATAAGTGGCTGTTGGGAGGGGGAGAGAACAGAAAGTTGGAGTGAATGCTGATTGATGTAATGTCTGAGATTTGCATGAGTCTGGTGAATGGCAGTTGGCAAAGGACAGTTGGGAGTTCAATTTAAGTTGGGAGTTAGCCTAGGATTTGAGCAGAGTGCAACAAGGAAAGTGTTTGAGAGAGGTTTGATTTAGACTAGGTTTGGATTGAGAGAAAGGAGTCTTGAGTTGAGTTATTTGTAGGGGTCTGCATTAGCTTAAGAGGAATGAGAGATAGAGTATAGTGTTTTAAATGTACTAAATAAATCTACTGTGTTATGTTAATGTCTGTAAATAAATATTTACAAAACACACACATACTTTTGGCCTATGGAAACACTATCTGTGGCAGCATCTGTGGGTGGTATCCACTGAGAACTGAAGTGCATTAATACAAAGGCATTTTGAGGGCATTTAGACACTCCCCACAGTTAGTGCCACAGAAGTGGGGATCAGGGAAAGCCCTCAGTCTTGCTAATTGCAGTGAACACCATGGAATTCTTCACAGTTGGTGGATTAAAGAGTAGAAACCCCACATTTGGCCACAGTTATGGGATTGCTGAGTGGAATTCTCACAGTAGGTGGGATCACCCAAGTGTAAATCCCAAAGTTGGTGGGATAAGGGTTTGAGAATCCAACATTTGGCAGCAGCATGGTGAAATAAAGGGCAAAATCCCCAGAAGGTGCTACTTGTAAAGCTGAGTCATGTGTGACCTGACTCAATAAAAGTCTGTTTTATATGTTTATTCTCATTGTTGTAACATGGAACAAGGGGAGTCCTGTGCAATCCAAACTATTCATTTTTTAAAAAAGAAAAAAGCATGCTAGGGTACCATCTGCTGATGCCAGGCCTGGATTTCAGGCAAATGCTAGCATTTTTAATTGATCAAATCTATATCTTTAACAGCTAATCGGCTATCTTCCATTTTACTTTGATTGCTCAGTAATGATTCCAGTTTCCATGCTGTTTCTGAGAAAGAGGGAATGAAGAAAAGATTTGTTTCGTTTCTCAATGGTCGTAAGATTCTTGAAGATTTCTATACCATCAAGAACAAAAGTAGCTTGTTCGACATGCATCAAATCTGGCAAGCCCTCTGTGTTTTTAGATCCGCAAGGGCATAATTGGTATGATCTCTCAGCACAATTTTATGATGTTCTTCTATGGAAGATTGAAAAGGTCTTAAAATGCCAGGCAGTGAAGGGTTTTCTTTGCCTGACATCATTTAACAAATCAAAGGATTCTCAAAATTTATATTCTGTCTTCAGAAAAGGGAACCAGTGTGACTTCTTAAAGCCACACATATTCTTTCCTATTATTATCTTCCATTGTGAACAAAAGATTTTTAAAAATTGTTATTACAATTTAAAGCTATGTTCCTTAATTTAGGGCAAATTTATACTCATCTCAATGATTCATTACATCAAGGTTGTTTGACATGATGATCAGTCATGAGTCAAATATCATTGGAGGGGTGCTGTACGGAATCATATAATTATGTATCAGCAAATGAACCAAAGGTAATGATATTAACTAGTGATATGCTGCACTGATTTAAAGAAGGTTTTGCACATGCCATCCATTCAAGCAGCTGTGATACATTGTAAAGTAAACTAGTTATGAATCAACAAACAAAATAATATTCTACTTTTCTAAACCAAAACAGTAATATAGGGCAGACTTAAGACTTGTGGGATCTAATTTTTTCTAAAACAAACGAACTGAAGACACTACTAACCTGGACTCTACCAAATGCACCAAAGACATATCCTTAAAATTAAAGAATTTGGAGCCAGGGATTTGTTTTGAGTAATAGGGGAGTTTACATGTCTTCAAAAATCAATTCTTGCTTATCCCAGACTTTCTGTATTTCAGTAGTTATTGAGTGAGTGTTGAATTGTTTGTTTCAGCTGCTATTAAATAAGTCATAAATCCTGCTCATTCTATTTCAGAGCACCTGGAGACCTATTAGGACACCCAGTTTTTGTTAAGATTTTGTGGCATACAGTCCAAGTACTGTAGATTTATTCTCTAAAAAGCTGAGGCTGAGATGTAACAGTTTGCAAGGTACTTAACTCTGAGCAAATGGCAGTTTGCAAGTCTAGCAATTGTATCAATGTTGACTGGGCTCAGAAGCAAATCTGGGTGGGCTGAGCAGAGAGCTAAGCAGTTCTGCTTTGGTTTTTACAATGTGAGTATGTGTTCTTGAGTATCTCACATTGAGAAGATGTGTTTTTCTCCTAAAAGCTGTATATATTTGTAAATATATTCTTTATTATGTTCAAGTGAAGAACAAGAATGTTTTTAGACACAAGCTTTTTAGACTTTATTTCTGATGCCTGAAGGAACAACTCTGCTGCAATTCATTGCTGCCTGAGTCCTATTTGGGTTCTCAGTGTGCGCTACCACCTGACAGTTTTATCATCTGCTCACTCCTGATGAGTGAGGAACACAGAACAGAAATGTCATAGGTGTCCTGATATAAGTGCTTTTCATTTTTCTGATCATGCAGGAAGATCCTTCCATGGTCCTTTGTTTATCTCAGCCAGCCCACATATTGAATGATGTAGCATACATGCATGCATACATGATAACATGATTGCATACATGATGCAGCATGACTGTGAGAAATATTTGTAAAAATAAGTTTATGAAATCAAATAAGCAGCATCTTGTTGTTGTTAACTGCCATCAAGTCTACTTTGACTTATAGTGACCCTAAGAGAGAGAAACCTCAAAGTCAACCAATCCTCAGCAGCCCTGCTCTTGCAGAACTGGGGGGACCTGGCTTCCTTGATTGAGTATATGCAGTGGTGGACCTAGTATGTATGACAATTGGTGCGTATGATTTTTTAACACCCCCTTCTCTCTAAAATAAAATTATTTTCACCCGTACTCACGGCTGTGATCCACCTGCCATCAGTAAAAGCTTTCCCTGCTGCTGCCATGCTTACTTCACATGTGGGCAGGCAGACACTCATATGCCTGCCTGTCAGATCTCCTTTGAAGTCTCACGAGACTGAAAATCCCATGAGACATGCCATGAGATCAGGCAGGCAGACAAAGGTGACGGCCATTTTCTGTTGCACAGTGGTGGTTCTTTCCTCTCCCTTGGTCCAGGGGAGAGAAAGAACCACCTCCCTGGGGTGGCTTGCCTGCCGATAAGGGGTAAACCCCCTGAGTAGGCAGCACAGTGAGTGTTGTAAGCATGGCAGGGAGGTGCGCCATGACGGCAGCAGTTGCTTTGCCTCCCCAGCCTAGGGAGAAGAAAGCAACTACCATCATCACGCCCCCTGCCTTGTTTACTTTGCTCACTGCCACTTACTTGGGGATCATCCCTTCTAGGGAGACATGAACCACTGTGGAGGTTCATGCCTGCTGAGAAGGGGTGACCCCCTGAGTAAATGGCAGGGAATGAAGTAAAGACTTCAGGGAGGCATGTCATGATGGCTGCGGTTGTTTTGCCTCCCTGTCCCATGGGAGAGAAAACAACCACCACATCACCCCTCATGCTTATTTCACTCACTGTGGTACTTAACTTGGGTATTGCCCCTTCTACACAGGCATGAAGCACTGTGGAAGTTCATGCCTGCCAAGAAGGGGTGACCCCCGAGTAAGGGGCACAATGAGTGAAGTAAGCACAGTGGGGAGGCATGCCGCAATGCTGGCAGTTGTTTTCCCTCCCTGACCCAGGGGAAAGAAAACAACCATTGCCATCAGTCTCCCCTCTCTTGCTTACTGCACTCACTGTTGCTCACTTGGGAATTACACCTTCTAGACAGGGATGAACCACCACAGAGGTTTGTAACTGCTGAGAAGGGATGACCTCCCAATTAAGCAGCATAGTGAAGTAAGCACAGCGGGGAGGCATGACATAATGGCAGTGGTTCCTTTCTCTCCCATGGGCAAGGGAGAGAAAGGAACCACTGTGATGCTCCACCATCATACTTACTCACTGTGCTGCTATTATCCCCTCTAGGTAAGAATGAAGTGCTGTGGAGGCTTGTGCCTGTCTAGAAGTGGCACAGACTCAGTGAAGTAAGCACAGACGTGGGGCAAGGTGCTGGTGACACCCCTCTAAGGGTGTCACCTGGTGCGGTCCACACACATCACACCCCCTAGTGACACCCCTGAGTCTATCCATCTGGAATTTAGCCTTCCTCTTTTCCGACTGCCTTCTACCTTGCCAAGCAATATTGTATTTTTCAGTGAGTCAGTCTCAGTTTAGTCATCTTGGCTTCTAGGGTGAGTTCAGGCTTGATTTGCTTTTGGACCCTTTTATTGGTCTTTTTAGCAGTCCACAGTAATCTTGGCTTCTAGGGTGAGTTCAGGCTTGATTTGCTCTTGGACCCTTTTATTGGTCTTTTTAGCAGTCCACAGTACCTGTAGAACTCTTCTCCAGCACCACATTTCAAATGAGTTGATTTTTTTCTTAGCTTTCTTCACTGTCCAGATTTTACAACCATACATGGAAATGGGAAATACGATGGCATAGACAATCTTAACTTTAGTATTCAATTATATATCTTGACACTTCAGGATCTTGTCTAGTTCCTTCATAGATGCCCCTCTAAGTCTTAGGAGATTTTCAGATGCGATTTTCGGGTTTATATATTCCAAAACAGCTCTGTTGCTGCCACGTGGCAGGGGAGCAGTTTTGGACGACGCCATTCCTCTGCCGAACCCTTCCGTGTCACTTCCGTGACAGAATGGAGGAAGCCGCATCATATTTCACTCACGATTGTTGCCCGTGAGTGAAATATGACGCTGCTTACTCCATTCTGTCACGGAAGTGACACGGAGGGGTTCAGCAGAGTAACGACATTGTCCAAAAGTGCTCTTTGCAGCGCGGCAGCAACGGAGCTGTTTCGGAATATATAGACCCAAAAATCACGTCTGAAAATCTCCTTAGTCTTCTGTTTTCTTGACTGCAGTCTCCATTAATGACTGATCCAAGGTATGGAAAATCTTGAATTATTACAATATCTTCATCTTCTCCTTTAAAGTTACATAGTTAGTCCAGACTAACACAGTTATGTTTTTGAGTTCTACCCCTGCTTTAAAGTTATAATGATAGTCTGTGGTCATTATTTTTGTTTTCGTAATGTTCAGCTGTAAACCTCCCTTTGCACTTTCTTCCTTGATTTTCTTCAGTAATTGTTCCAAGTCTTTGCTATCTTCTGCTAGTAGCATGGTGCTATCTGCATATTTTAAATTGTTCATTCCCCCCCTCTTTACATATAATATGTTCAGTGCACAAGTTAATCAGATAGGGTGATAAAATGCAGCCTTCCTTGACTCCTTTGACAACTGGAAATCATTCCATTTTTCCGTATTCTGTCCTGATGGTAGTCTCTTGTCCAGAATACAGGTTACACATCAGGACAATCAAATGTTCTGGCACATCCATTTCTTTAAGAGTGATCCATAGATTTTCATGATCTATACAGCCAAAGGCTTTGCTATAATCTATAAGGCACAGGCTGATTCTCTTCTGAAATTATATGGTGTACTCTGTCAACCAACATATGTTCACAATATGATCCCTAGTGCCTCTTTGTTTCCTGAACCCAGCTTGGATATCTGGCATTTCTCACTCCATATATGGTAAAAGTCTTTATTGTAGAGTTTTGAGCATCAATTTGCTTTCATGGGATATCAATGCAATGGTGTTGTGGTTACTGCTATCCCTGTTGTTCTCTTTCTTGGGGACGGGAATGTATAATGAGTGTTTCCAATCTGTGAGCCATTGCATTGTTTTCCATATTTGTTGACAGATTTTAGTTAGAATTAGACTAGTTTCTGTCTCTGTGGACTGGAGAAGCTCTGTTAGTATATCGTCTGTTTCTGGTGATTTATTTCTCCCAAGTGTTCTGAGTGCAGCTTCCACATCACTTTTTAAATTGGAGGTTCATCTTCATAAGGATCTTCATTAAATGCATCTGTCAACCTTTCATCTCTTTTATATAGTTCTTCCATGTATTGTTTCCATTGCCTTTTTATTTCTACTTGATCATTTAATGTGTTCAGGGGCTGGTCGTAGAGCATCTCCACTCTTGGTTTAGATTTCCTTTTTCTTGTCAGATCTTGTCAGATATTCCAAGATCTTGTAAAATAAGTCTCTTGTTCTTCCTTTTTCATTGTCACATTCCATTTCTTGGCATTGATTATGATGGCAGTACTCCTTGCCCCAGCTCACAAGTCACTGAAGAGTTGGATTCAGGATTCTGACTCTACTTTGGTCCCCTTTTCCTTCTCATCTGTCTTTAACTGCTTGAAGAGTTTCATCTGTCATCCAGTGAGGCTTCTCTTTCTTTTTGGATGCAGACATTGTCTTTTTGCATTCCTCCCCAACAATATCCTTGGCTTCAGTCCAGAGTACTTCTGGCTCCTGGTAAATGAGGCTTGATAGTGCAAATCAATTTTTCACATTATCTTCAAATTCTACAAGGATAATCTTCAGGTTGTATTTAGACACAATGGTTGGTTTAGTGTTCTTTAGTTTTACTCTAGTTTTTGATATTAGACGTCCATGGTCTGTGCCACAATCTGCTCCTAGTCTTGTTTTTGCAGCGAGAATGGTACTTGTCCACCTTCTGCTTCCTATTATGTAAACTATTTGATTTCTATATTGGCCATCAGGTGATGCCCATATAAAGTCCCTTCTTGGGTTGCTTGAAGAATGTGTTTGTGATGATCAAACTTGCAAAATTCTGTCAGTCACTCCCTTGTTTCATTTCTTGATCCTAGGTCATATTTTTCTACAATCTTTGATTCTGCTCTGTTTCTTACTTTTGCATTCCAATCACCTATGATTAACAAGAAGTCCTGTTTTGCTGTGTGATCAACATCCTCTTGGACTCCAGCACATAATGTTTCAATCCAATTGAATCTTTCAACTTCAAGGCACAAAGTAACAACACCATGGGCCAAATCCCCCTCCCCTGTAGTTGTACTCTTTGTCAATTTCCTTGATTTTCTCAATTTAATTAGAAAGTAAATGACAATTATAAGTGTTTTGTATCACTGAAGTGGGTGTAAAATCATGCAGGTAAAAGGAGAAGAAAAGAGGCTTAGCTGCTTCTTCAAATATGAGAGGTTAGGATTTTCCCTGAGGCAAGGCTCTGAACAACATTGATATATTGGCTGAACTGAGATAGTGTGGGAGAGTATGTGCCCTCTCTGTGGGTGATCCTCTATTATTTCCAGGGTACACAAGGTCATACAGAAAAAGAAGAGAACACTTTTCTACTAAGATTGGCTTTTTTCCAATTTGAAGAAAGTGAATCTGTGCAACTGAACAAGATAAGTCCCATTTCCTCTGACTTTCTGGCTGTTTATATCAATATTAATGTACTGCAATTCAGTGTTGTAGCAAGGTGATCATGAGGTAGGGAGGGGCACCTTTTATCAAGACACACAACAGAAAACAAGAGAGTGGTACTATAAAACACAATCATCACTGCAGTGAAATAACAAAGTGTGACACCTTAATGGCTGCATCTTCTCTTTGGTGGGGGGGGGGCAGAAAACTGGAAAATGTGGCTTTCATGAGGCAATGGTGCAGGCTAAGGAATCAACACTGACATTTGGAACTATATATAATCACCTCAAGCCCCAAGCCTTCCACATTTCTTTCTGATTTGGAAAAATATATATGCCAAGATGAAACAAGTCAAACCAACCATTCTGTAATGGCTGTAGTAAGTAACAAGTTGCGTGTCTACTTTGCCTCCAAAATATCAACCTTACTTGTTAATCAGGAAAGCAAAGAGTCAAAATGTTAGAGGAAATACTTTAAAATGCAAGTAAGATGAAAAATAGGTGTCTCGTCTAAACAGATTAAATGGCCAATAAAAATGTCAAGTAATAGTAACTACCCTTTGTGGAATTCTTCCTAATTAGCTCTGAGTCCCCCCTCTGCTATATCAACTGTATCCCAAATAAGAAGCAAACTGTCAGAACAACATTGTTAGTACGCCCTACTACCCGTTTCCTGCAATATTCCACACCTGGAAATATTGGATACATTTGGGGGTCACTTAGCTGGGAGGCTAGGCAAATGGAAGGTCAGTCTAGGGTCATGATGACCTGAGATGTGTCTACAAATAAAATGATGGGAAAGCCCAGGTTAAGATTATGCAGAAAGCCCACACAGTAATGTGTTTATGCTAACGACCCAGTCATTAGGGGGTATGTGCTAATCCTTTGTTCCAGCCTTGAACATTTCAAGCAATAATTCAATCAAACGATTAAGTGATCATTCCCATATCTACTTCTATGGAAATCTCTCCTATACCCACTCCTGTACAACCTTGTGAAGTTGTCATAAACTCATCAATTCCTAACTCCCATCTATTAACACAATCAGTTGAGTTTCATTCCCTTTGTCTATCTGGTGGGAAAGTCATTCAGGCTTTGTCATAACCAGATATGAAACAGGGTATAAATATTAGTCCCCTGACAATAGTAATGTGTGTCACAATGTATGTATGGATCCAGACACTCTCTTTCTTGGCACACCACAGATTGGAACCTTCTGTGCCACCCTCAGACCTCTGTCTGGGTATCTTCACTGCACAGAATTCTTCTCTTTGAGACTGCTAACTATCACCTAAACATCTCTCCCTCTATCCAAGCTTTCTGTCTTACTTTGCTATAGCCTTACATGGCTCTTAAGAACATATGTTGTGTTTCTTAGTTCACATAAAATACTCTGTCACTTCAACTAGAGTCCTCTCTACAGTTAGTACTGGTATACATTGATAAAAAAGATCTCCGAAGTTACCCTCCCCTCTCAGGCCTCCTCTTAAGTTAATAATTCCCCTTTATAGGAGATTATAGTAGATTTTGGCATCATTATAGGAGATTTTGGCATCATGGGTGGGACTCTAAAGCACTCCCCTCCACACCTCTTAGGGGAACAACATGACATGACATAATATGAAGTGGTAGAATTCTAGGTGTTTAGTCTCCCATGTGTTATCTTTCTGCATATACTTAACTAGCATATATGGGGGAAAGGTGAACCAGGCCCTTAACAGTTAGTATGGGCACAAGAAAAAGCTGAAGTCCCTCCCATCATCGTGTCATTGGCTGCATCCACTATCTAGCTCCTTATTTATTTATTTACTTATAAACTATGGCCCATATTCTACATTACCAACTTACGGGTGCATAATTAAGTAATGTCACCTGCCTCCCTCAACCTACTTTACCAGGCAGCAACTGCACTGAGAGATAGAGGTCTGTTCAGCTGGAGATTGGAGCACAAGAGAAGGATGTTTCCACCTCCTTCCCACTAGCGAGTGAGGCTGCAACAAGGACTCCTCATTGTCAAAGCTTTGCTCAGTGGCAGGAAGGGAGCTGGAAACATCATCCTGCTGTGTCCCAATCACCAGCTGAATAGACCACCATCTCTTGCTGCAGCTGCTGCCTGGTAAAATAGGTCCGAAGGGCATTTATGATCATATCAATACTGCCACAATCGTGACTATGCAACGTTAGTGAATGCAGAGTAGTTACAGATCCATATCTCCAAGTTATAAATGCATATCTGCAATACAGAATGCCAGCCATTACGCCTTAAGCATTAGACCTTTCCACTCTTAATCATTCCTTGATGGTTTTAACTGCAGCATCAATCTGTATTTTTCACCATAACAGAAACTATATTTTTTTAAAAAAAATCAAATATCCCTAAAATCTTAGGTTTGCTATATAATGCAAGAGTGCCACCTCTGTTCATCCTCTGCTTGTGACATATGATAAGAACAAGAGGTTACAAAGTCAGCATCTGTTAAGATCACCAAACTAGAGGACAAGGACATATCTAATCTTTAGAAGGCCACTTCATGTTTTCGTAGTATGTGTAGCATATCAAAAAATGGAGCAAATCAAAGCCAAATGTTTATTAGGAATCTTTCTCCTTGTCCTGCCTCACCACTCCAAGACAGAACTGTACCAACAGCCTTGAAAGATCCTGATAAACCCCAGTCTTGGTACTTGTTTGATACAAAATATTAAGGGTGTGCATTGACCACAAGATTTATCTTAGATCCCAGTTTGATTATTCAGAAAATGGTTCAGTTTGACCCAGGCAAATGTAGAGGGTGGCTGATTTCACTCAGGTACTGAACCTGAGTTGTGGTTCAGAAACTCAAAGCTTCAGGCCTCCCATTGTTCCACCATAAAACTGGTTATAACAGAATGGAACAAGGACAATGATCCCTTAGGACAGTATTATGCCTACTGCATTGCAGACAAACAGGTGCAGGAGTTGGTATGCTATGTTTTAAATGTTGGCAATACACATTATTGTTGTTGCATGCCTTCAAGCCATTTCTGACTCATGGTGATCTGAGGTGAACCTATCATAGAGTTTTCTTGGCAAGATTTGTCCAGAGGGGGTTTACCTTTGCCTTCCTAGCGAACAATACATATTAAGGGGCCAGTGTAGAATAATGGTTTGAATAGTGGCCAAGGAAACTGGGAGGCCAGGGTTTGAATCTCCACTCAGCAATGGAAAACCACTGGGTGACCTTAGGCAAGTCTTACTCTCCCATCCTCAAAGGAAGGCAATGGCAAACATCCTCTGGATAAACCTAGCAGGAAGACTCTAGGATAGGGTTGCCATAAATGAAATTAAGGCCACTGAGATTCAGATGACCAGATTCAGGTGCATAAAATTCTGAAAAGTGTACATTTCAGTAAGTTTATTCCAATTGGATTACAGATTGAAGAGGGGATGAAATGGCTCCTTTTGTACAAAAAAGAAAAGATGAAACACATTTCTTCTCCATCTCTAATTTGGTACTCACTTTAACATTCCAAGGTGGCCAAAAAGTGCTCTTTCAACTTCTAAAAAGCCTCAAGTGACTCTCCTGTGTTTCTGTGACTAGCCAACTGGCCACAGTTAATGGATGGCTCATAGGACGATACTAAATGATGACACTGTGCCTTCCTGTGGGCATCCTAGGAATTGCAGCCAGCCAAGCAGCTGTAGAATTGTGCAAGGCATTAAAGAAAATTACACCCAAACCTGTCTCTGAATTCCCTGTCCCTGAAAGCATCTGAATATTGCTGTGTGCCTTCAAGTTGTTTCTGACTTATGGAAACCATAAGGTGAACTAATCATGGGATTTACTTGGGAAGATTTGTTCAGAGGGAGGTTGCCCATGCCTTCCTCTGAGGCTGAGAGAGTGTGGTATACCCAAGATCAACTAGTATGTTCCCATGACTCAGTGGGGATTTGTATCATGGCCTCCAAGAGTCCTTGTCCAACATTTAAAACATTAAAATTTTCTGGTTCTCAAAACATTTCACCCACACAGAAATATAGTGGTGGGTCAGGAACTCAGGATGAACACACACAGTGCCATCGTCAGATCTGAAGTCAAAGATCCCAGAACACTGCAAGCAAGGAAAATACAACTTCAACAAGTTAGCAAGATGTCAGGTCAAAGATCTGGTCCAGATGGTCTACAGCCTCAATTCAGTGATGGCTGGTGGGTCTCATGTCAGTGGGACAGTAAATTCACCCCAGGTTTTAATCCAGGCTCTAATGGAGTTTCACAAGGTATTGAACTCTATTTCTAAACAGGGTCAGCACCTTGGAGAGTTTCTTTAAGCTTAGCCCACTTCCCAACTGATGTGGGAGCCATCAGCTGCCATTGCCTTACTTGTGGTGGTATCATGAAGGTTCAAACATGTTCAAGGTCACCACTCAAGTGTTCACAATCAGTTCTCTTGTCTGAAAAGTAGAAACACAGTCTCATTATTTAATAGATAGACCTCATATATATAGAAAGATGCAAGTCTCTGTGTGGAGACACTATGCCAGTGTAGAAGGATTGTGATCTCATCACTGACCTAGGATATTCTCTACAAACAATCACATTGAGTGCATGCTGTGTAAGTGGGATCCAGCATCTGAGTCAGGCAACAATCTCTCAGCCCTGATTTCTAAAGTAAAAATATAATAGTATGACTATGAAGAGTGTGAACCTGCAAGAAAATGTTCTGTCTCAGAAACAATATAGTCTGGCATTCTTCCTCAAGCCTTGCCAAGTTCTTATCTATGATGAATAACATCTGAAGCAGTTTCTGTCAGGATATTGGGACATATAGTAGTTAGATTTATTTTCTAAAGAAGCTGTGATGTAGCAACCAATCTACAGAGCTTAGCTGGCAGTTTGCATATGTATTCATTTTGATTAGCTCATAGCCCTGGAGCTGAGTTTGTGCAGAGCTCACTGGCGGGAGTTGCTAGGAAATCTGCAGAGCTGGGGATTTTTAGTTTGTCCTGTGGAGCTGGACTGAGAGGTTCTGTTTTTAATCTTGACGTGTGAAGATGTTTTTTCTTCTGTGGATGCTGTAATATATTGTAAATAGACTTTATTACGTTCAAGTAAAGAACAAGAAGATATTAGACATAACCCTGTGTCTTTGGCTTTGTTCTGATGCCTGAAGGAACGTTTACTCTGCTACCATTTATTGCTGCCTGGACCTTTTGAAGCAGTTCCCAGTGCACACTATCACATGAGAGTTTCAAGCTTTCCTACTTGGCTGCATCTTTAGATTTGCCTTTCTCCGACGTAGCTAGGATCCAGGGGTGTTCTTGTGCTGGATCCTACTTTCAGAAGAATTACAAATCCACCCAAATTCCTACATCCTGTGCATCCTCAACTCCTGCTCTGGAGATCTGGGAAATTATTTTGGGCTGCTTCTTTGTGCCAATGAAAAGGAAAGGAAATCCCAATTCTCAGCCTATGAATAAGCAATGCAATCTTAATCTTAAAATAATACACTGACCATCCCCAACCCAACATGTCAATAGTAGTAAGTTAATTATTAATTCAGAATTTAGATCTGCACAAATCTGTGTATGACAAAGAAAAGTTCTAAAGAAGACATAATTTTGTTGAATGGTGTTCATACATATTGCAGCAAGTGTTAGTAAGGCTAACAGTTCTACTTCCAGAGACCTCAGAAACTGACATATAATAAAATTGGTGTATTAATAAATTGGCATATTAATAATTTGGGTCATTGATGTGGCCTTCCATAAAGGAAAAAGCAGGATGGTCTCAGAAAAGGTCAGTTGAGTGCCATGTTTTACTCTAGGGAAGACTAAGGCTAAAGGTCAAAAGGACACAATCTCCATTGTACATTTGAAAGGGAGATGATAGATAGATGAATCCTTTGTGGGCTGATTTTGATTTCCTCTCCTAAATCCCCAACCTTAAGACAGAGGCTGCTCAAGCTTTTTAAATCCAATCACCGGACATTAAGGATAGTTTACAAAACATTACTATCTTCAGCACCTCTTTTCAAGACCAGGAAACTCATTGTGGAATCCATGGAGGCTCATGGAATCTGTTGTTCCAATCCAGGAAGCATCCACTCCCTTCAGGTGTATTTGGAGGTATAAATATGACCCTCCCCCAAAAAAATCTCCCTCATTGCACACAGACAGTTATAGGGGAAACCCTCTCACTCTGTGTTAGCCACCCAGATTCCTCCATCCACTCTGCCGGATTGACCAACAAATACCAGACTACAGGACAGGTTGTATCATCCCCAACAAATCCTCTTGCTACCCTCTATCCAAGTTTTTCGTACTGCTTTCTATAGCCTTGTGTGAATGCTTCTTGTGTGACTGTGTCTGGTGTTATTTTTGAACTCTTTAATAATTAATTAATTTCACATGTGTGTGTATTCCATTCAGGCTAGTACTGGTATACATAGATTCAAGATTCCCTTGTTACCCCCTATCACATTGCTAAAGTCAAGTTGCTGCTAATTTTCCCAACATATTAAAAACTCAATATTTACTTGGAATTTCCAAGGAGCATTTTGAGTAACACAAGTTTCATCTTAGAAGAGGTATTCCTCATTGATGACCAACCATGGAATAACAAGACCAGATACCGAAAGTTAGGTTAAATAAGGGCCACTGTATTTGACCTATATCCTATTTAAGTTAATTGAACCTGAAAGGAGCAAGAGAGAGGGAGCAACCTGATGTGGGCCAGGTGAGGCCAGGTGGCTATGCTAGACTACCTTCTCAACCTTCCCTTGGGTGAAACACCTGAGCCCTGAGGGCAGACCAATAGTTGAACTGCCCAGCCACTTACTGGAAGGTAAATCCATGGTACTCACACCCAAGTCACTTATAGGGTCTTGGGACTTTGTCACCATAGTGCACTGGTACATCCCAGCATATCAAGAGGACCAGGCAGCAAATAGTTCTTGTAGCAGAGTTAGCAAACATCAGGAAGAAGAAATGAGCACACAGACACAGGCTTGTGTCTGAACTACTTTCCTTTACTACTGCATGTTAAAGTAATATCTACAATGAGTCTAGGACTCCAAGCAACCAGACTACATAACACAGCAGATATACAGTATAATCCTGCACTGTACAGTTTAGGCTGCATGTGCACAGTCTAAGAGCAAAATCCAAGTACAAAGGCAGTGTGTGGGAACATCTAGTTATACAGATACAGAAACAGTACATTCATGGGTTATCCAGTTAGTGTTTCTCATACACATGAGCTATATAACATGTTCCCAGGCAGATAAGGCTTCACTCCCCAACTTTTGTTCAAACAGCAGTCTCTTAAAAATTATCTAGATATGCTAGCCAGCTGCCTTTAGCCAACTCACTGCTGACCCTTCAGGCAGTAGCACATTATACCATGCCAGCTCTTTACAGTATAAATTTCCCTGTGATTGCATGTCCCATCACCTTGACAGATTTGTTAAAACAATATCCACAGGTCAGCCTCCTTCCCTATCCCCCTGGTCCCAGGACCTGTAGAGGCCATTCCAGAGCCCTACCCTTCACCAAAATGGTACCAAGGTGTACACAGAAGTCTTCAGTTCTCCCCTGCTACCTGCCATAGACAAGGGACAAGTGTCTGCTTAGTCCTTTCTCCCACCAGGCTACCCAGTATGGCACGCATCTCCTGTTGCAAGTCCCCCAGGATGATCAAAGTGTTTTCTTCTGACAATTGAATGCCATCAGCCCTGTACAGATGTGACTGATAAAATGCAAAAAGGGACCCAATCCTCCATGTAAAGCATAACAGAGCCCCCACACACACCGTTGATCCTCTTGTGGGCTCTATCCAGATTAGGGAACTTCTTTACCCCACCATATTTGGCATGGCCAAATGGCTGACAAAACCATCATAAACCCAGGCCATCTGGTCTGAATTTGGAATAATGCAAAAATTGTGAAATGAGAGCCTTGCCCTTGAGCAAGCCCAAGTCATTCCCACTGAGGGGAATAACTAAAACATTAGGAGGGGGCCCAGTGCACTCCTCAAATGAAAGAGACAACCAACCATTACAATGGAGGTCTCTACTCCTGAGCACTCCATAGTGGCCAACTGGCACACCCCAGCTGAGCCTCAAAATTGCAGCTTTGGTTGCTCCCCAATAACAGAGACAGCCACTCATGCCAACAAAGGCCTCTTTTCCAAGCCACTCCAATGTGGTAATCTCACTCAACCAATTGATCCCAAAATGGCCTTTCTGGACCTACAACACACCATGGCTGCCAATTAGGGCTTGCTGCCTCTCCAGACAAAACCTAAAACCTGGAAAAGATAACTGGATTAGTAATAACAAATTACCATTGAACATGTAAAAGGAGAACATAACTCAGAAAAAAACAAGAACAATAGTAAATAACAAATTACAATTCACACTTAAGAGGCCAAACATAACTCTTGTATGTCAAGGATCTCCTACATCCTTTATGATGGATAGATCCTCAGTCAGCCATAAGTGCTTTATACCATGTTCACATATTAACAGGCTCTCCACTTTTAGACCATGCGAACTGGTAACCAAAGGAAGAAATGTTATCTATTGATACTGCTCCTTAAATAAGCTCCTTCTCACACATCTTGAGCTAGGTGCTGGAATAGCTGGAATGTGTTCACCTGACAGCCAAGATTTCCAAGCTGTGGGCACATATTCATCACAGGTTCTTACTCCACATAAGCCTATAGTGATTTTTTTTAAAGCAATCAACACTGCTTCTTAAATGGCCATAGTTAAGACTTGAAGGTGAAGCAACTCAACCTGTCGTTGTTCAAATATCCCAGGTTCATAGGCTATGCAGCAGCTGGTAAATCTGCCCCAATCGTGATTTTTACTCATGATTTTTACCCAATCGTGAGTAAAAATCAATGAAATATGACGCTCAGCTCTCCCTGCGGTACCGCAACAGTACCAGCAGGGGCGAGCGTCATACGAAAGGGGCGCTTTGCAACGCAGCAGCCTCGCAAGCTGGAGAGGCTGCTTGCGTTATTTTCCTTCGTCCGAAAAAGTCCTAATAATCCCCTCTCTCATGAACCTCTCAAGCTGCTAATCAACTATGAATTCCAACAGCTTAAGTGATTTCAAATAAGCATAAACCAAAAGGGGAGTGACATGGAATAGCTGCAAAAGAATACTAAAACCGGACTTAGAACCATCACATACATTATGTGTATGTGGAACTTCCTAATAGACACACTCCATGGAACTAGCATGTCTAACCAAATTGGATCTGACAACTTTAGAAACTGCTATCAAGTTCCTTGTCCCTTGCACCATAATTGCTGGTCCCTACCATTAACTCACTGGGCCAGTAGAACTAGAATACACATGCTGTAGTTTGTATGGGTAATATGAACAGAAACCCCTGTGAACCAAACTGAACCACCCACATCATGTGATGTGCTCTAGCACCTTGTGCCCCAAACAAAGCCTCTTGGTTTCTAGCCATGGAGGCCATCAAAAGACTACCTTACCCACAGGGTTTTTGCCATGCTGATCCAGGTATTCATTCTCCATCATACTGGAAATAATGTCTCTTTCAAAGTGACTTTTACAATCAGCTGAATTTAATAAATATGCATTAAAATGCTAAAATCTATCTGACTGATTAATTAGGGGCACTTTTCAAAATGTTTAAATTGAATAGTGCAACTGCTCAAACAAATACCTATATTGTTCCTTTAAAGAAGAATACATATAATATGCTGAACCATCCATAACTGAGCAGCGGTAGAAGATGAAGCTCTGGGACCCAAAGTATCTCCTGCCGCTACTCAGTTATAGACGTCACTATGTTCTCTTAAGTAACATTCAAAGCTGTGTACCAAATAGTTTAAATTGTGTAAATTTAGTCAGTTGAATTGGGTTGAGTAATCTAACCAACTGATTGACTAAACACTGCAGCTCTACCATCTATAACAAATAATGCATACATAACAGAGAAGTGGAGGTATGACAACGGGCAGAATGAAACAAGATCATACTTCTGCTATGGAGGAGGACACCCATTTAGATTCACAGTACTAGTCTATTTACAGAACTATTGTTTTATTGTTTAAAAATCCATCAGGAAATTTAGTTATTTTGAAATGTATTTCCCCCTAGAATGCAGAGTCCTACATTTTTTTTTTAAAAAAAAGATGTTTTCCTCAAAATAAACACTCTAAAAAGTATACGGATTTATGTTTTTATCTGAGAACTGTATTGTAACAGGACACTTTTAAAATTAGTACTGTTTTTAATACGATAGTTTGTTTTATTTGTTAACTGTTATGGTTGGTTTTAGCTGTATTTTACATATTAATTTATTTCTCCCAGGATGGGATCCAGTTTTAATCTATATTGTAAACCACCCTTGATCCCATGGGGTGGGGTGGGGGGTGACTGATTGATTGATTGATTGATATCCTGCCTTCCTTTCATCATAGGATTCAAGGCGGGACATACATTAAATAAATGTATATATACAGTGTGTGTGTGTGAGGGAGAGAGAGAGAGAGAACGGACAAAGGGAGGAATATGATGGATAACTAAGTCCTGATCCATTCATTAGTTCAGGAGATCCAGATCAGATCAGTTCATATCAGAATCTGCAAAGGTTCCCTTGTGTCAATCTGAACACAGTCTAAAAATAATTTTCAGAAGTTGATTAAAACACTGGAGCAAGATTCTCTTAATTAAAGGCATTTGACATCCATGAAATAACTGACTTCTTACTTGAGCTGGAATCATATTTATATTAAAAACATCTTTGTGAAAACTCCCAAGTAGAGCATCGCTCACAATGAGAGTAGATTTGAAATAGTCTTTATAAATATATCCTCAGATAGCATGTGCATTTATAATAGCATATGTGTTAGCAATGCCTCGCCAATAAATCATTAGTTTAATATTCCATTCTAGATAATTTATGCCATTTTGATTTGAAAGTTGTTTAATTTAATTGATCATAAATGTACGCAGTAAAATTATTCATACCCAATAGGCACAAACCATTTGATTTCCCATTTCAAATTAATTAGAAAACCTGAAGAAGTGCTGCATGTTCTCTCTCTTTCCACAACAGATTCTATTTTGAGCTCTGAGATGCAGAGTTCAGTAGCATAAGCTTGACTGAACAGGAAAAATTATTCTCCATTAGTAATTTTACAAGGAAAGCTCTATCAAATGAAGTAAGAGCCCAACTATATAACATATGTATTTACTCAGTAGTAAGGCTGATCATCTTCAGTATAGCTTAGTCCCCCATAAATGTGTTTCAGCTTTTAGCCTTAACCCTTATCAAGTAGTAAAACCAGTATTCAAAGTTATTTACTCCTGACCCAAGTAAATTTGACTTAGTTTTCTCCCTCCTGTTACACTTACATAGTTGGATACAAACTTAGGGTGTATCCACACTGCAGAATTATAGCAGTTTGACACCACTTTAAATGCTATGGCTGCATCATAGAGAATCCTGAGATTTGTAGTTTTATGAGATCTTTAGTCTTCTCTGCCAAAGTGTGCTGATGCCTCACCAAACTATAAATCCCAGGATTCTGTAGGATGGAGCCATGGTAATTTAAGTGGTGTCAAACTCCAATAGTTCTACCGTGTGGATACACTGGCTCCGTCTACACAATTTAAATAATACGTACGGGGTGCAGAAGTTCGCTCCTCGGTACACACGGCTGTTCGGATTCACATGCATCCAAAAGAGGGGGGCTCGATTTTCCACCCTGAAATATGCTCATGCAGCATTCGGGAGGGAAAGCGGATTGTGAAGAAAAATCCATTCGCCGTTCGTGTGTGCAATCGTGTGTACCGCCGACTCGCAGCTGTACAAATGGCTGAAACAATGGAAGGGGAGGAAAAAAAGTTCCTGCCATTTACATGATTGACTTTCCATTCAGAACTTTCCATTCCTGTCAGTGGCCGAGCTGTCAGCTAACCTTCGGACGTATAGTGCTGGTTTTCTCAGATTTTGCTCTTTCGCATATTTTGGGATTTTGGGATAGCCGCAGAGTTGTATTTATCACTGATATTTGATTTAATATATTTATATTGTATATTTATATATTTATTTATATATAAATATTTGTATATTGATTTATACATACACATTTCTGAGACTTAATATATTTATTTATTTATGTATATATTTATATATTTATCCATTTATTTATTTATACTTATTTATTTATATATTTATATACATTCAGAAAAAAATGGCAGGTGTTGAAGGGCATCTACATAAGGGTGCCCGTGGACTTCCCTGGACACAGGCTGAGGTCCTGGACTCCTTGCCCTTTGGGGGAAGGAGAAGGTACAGGACCATCTCAGGGTCTGCCATCATAATATTGATATTTTTGAGCAGATTGCAGCCCAAATGAGAGCAAAGGGACATGACCGCCTGGCTGAAGAGTGCTGAAATAAGACCAAGGCCCTTCGCCATAAATATCGTGAGGTCGTGGACCACAATAGAAAAAGTGGGGCTGGGGCAGCGACCATGACATATATATTTTTTAATTATTTTTATTAAAAATTTTCACATATAAAATAGCATCACTTCACATTACATCATTACGGTGCATCACATCACTTTTATACAACCCTCCAATCTTTAACAAACATCTCTTCCCACATCCCACCTCCCGCATCATTCCCTACATCCTTCTAGCATACGCTCATACACACGGATTGACCTCCTTTCTGATCTTCACATGATTATTGCTGTTATTCCTCTGTTATCTTATTTATTGGCTTTTAGTTATCCACTGTTCCTAATATATCTACGTTTTCTCCACAGTGAACTAAATTTCTGTTTTTCTTTCTGAATAAAAAAAGTCATGTTAATATGCATCTACTTATTACCCTTTCACTTAATTTCCATAAATTTCCATATATTTTGTCATATATTTGAAAAAATGCATATACCTTTCACCTGTGCTCACTTATGTATGATTGTGTATTTATTTATTTATATATGCATTTCTTAATTAGGGATTGTTGCAAGATTTCCCCATAATTTTGTAAGAAATTCCACCAAGTTGTTCCAACCTTCCCTATGCTTCTCTATTGTCTTACCTTTTAGGAGCATCGTTAGTCGATCTGTTCCAACCAATTCATATGTCTTAAGTAACCATTGGTCTATCGACAGTATTCCTTTGTCCTTCCATTTGGATGCGTATATAATTCGTGCGCTGTTACCATATAAAAAAATATTTTCTCATTTTCTTGGCTTAATTTTTCCCCATGCAATCCTAATAAGTAAATTTCCGGTTGCATCCTTAAATTGCAACCCAGTACTTGATTGATGATCTTTTGAACTTGTTTCCAATAGCTCTGTGCTTTCTCACAACTCCACCATAAGTGGAAAAAAGTACCCGGATTGTGTCCACATTTCCAACATTCATTTTTTATATTTTTGTACATTTTAGACAGTTTCTCCGGTGAAAGATACCACCTGAAGAACATCTTGTAACAGTTTTCTCGAACACTTTGACATAGTGTTAGTTTCATGTTAGTTGTCCAAAATTTTTCCCACGCATTTAACTTTATTTCGTGACCAATATTCTGCGCCCATTTTACCATACATTCCTTTATGACTTCCTCTTCTGAATTCCACTCTAATAATTGTTGGTAAAATCTAGTTATTAAATTCTTGTTTCCTGGTTGGATTATTTTTCCCATAATGATTTTTTTAAATTCTATTCCCTCCAATTTTTGATCCATTTTGTATCTCTCTTTGATTTGTCTATATAAATACCAGTGGATTGGTATCCCTTCTTTCTCCAACTCTTCCTGAGTCTTCATCTGTTGCTGACCATCTTTTATCATGATTAGATCCCTATATGTAATCCATTTTCTGGCTGTTATTTTTTCTTTGCTGAATAAAGCTTCATGTACTGACAGCCATGATGGTAATTTGGGGCAGAATCTTGGTCTGTATTTCTTCCATACTTTTATCAAAGAGTTTCTTAAGAGATGATGGTTAAAATCTTTATTGACTGTCTCTTTATTGTAAAACAGATAAGCATGCCAACCATAATGAATGTTAGAACCTTCTAATGTTTATAGTTTATCGTCATTTAATGTTGTCCAGTCCTTAAGCCATGATAAACAACAAGTTTCATAATATATTTTTAAATTCGGCACATCCAGCCTACTTCTTCTCCTTGAGTCTTGCAATATTTTCATTTTTACTCTAGGCTTCTTTCCTGCCCAAATGAATTTTGATATATCTTGTTGCCATCCTTTGAAAATCCCTTCTTTGTGAATGATTGGGATCATTTGAAATAAGAATAGTAGCTTGGGTAAAACATTCATTTTGATAGCCGCAATCTTTCCTAACCAAGATAGTTTTAATTTTAGCCAATTGTTTATATCTTTTTTTTATTTCTGACCAAACGTTTTTATAATTTTTTTTAATAACTCTATATTTTTATTAGTAATGTTGATGCCCAAATACTGTGCTTTTTTTACTATTTTAAAATTTGACTTTTGCATGATTTCATTTTCCTCGCTGTGTGTCATATTTTTTGTTATTATTACTGTTTTATCTTTGTTCACTTTCAATCCTGTTAGTTTTCCAAAATTGTTTAATATCTTTATTACTGTCTCTATATCTTCTACTGGGTTACTTAGAGAGATTAGTCGTCGGTGTACATTTTTATTTTAAAGTTGTACTTTCCTATCCTAATACCATCTATCTTCCCCTCTTCTCTGATTCTTTCCCCGAGAATTTCCATGATTAAAATGAATAACAATGGAGATAGAGGGCATCCCTGCATTGTTCCCTTCTGGATTTGTATTTCTTTTGTTTTTTCTCTGTTTATGATTAGTTTTGCTGATTGTTTACTGTATATCGCTTGGATCCATCTTATGAAATTTTCTCCTGCTTTGATTGTTCGTAAAGTCTCTATCATGATCTTCCAATTAACATTGTCAAATGCTTTCTCGATGTCTAAGAATATTAAAGCCAATTTTCACTTGTTATAAACTTCATGATGTTCTATCAAATTTACTACCTGACGGATATTATCCTTTATGTCTCTGCCTGGTAAAAAAACCCTTTGGTCTTCATGAATCCAATCAGCTAATATATTTTTCAGTCTGTGTGCCAATATTGCGACGAAAATTTTATAATCTGTATTAAGAAGCAAAATCGGGCGATAATTTTTTGGGTCTTGGGGGTCACGACCTTCTTTTTGTATTAAAATGATATTAGCCTCTCTCCAGGAATCTGGAAATGAACCATCCTTAATCTCGTCCATAGTTTTTTTGAGGGGAGATATCAATTGTTCTACGAATATCTGATAATACTTTGCTGTGAATCCATCCAGACCCGCAGCTTTCCCTCCTTTTAGTCTTTTTATTGCTTCCAATATTTCAATCTGGGTTATTGGACTGTTTAAGTTTTTTCTTTTTTCTTCTGTAAATTCTTTTAGTTTGTGATTCTTTTAAAAGCTTGCTATATTCCCTTCTTGTCTTCCCTGATTGTCATATAATGCTGTGAAAAAGTTCTTAAATACAGATTTAATTTTTCCTTGATCTGTAAAGATTGTTGATCCTTCTTTAACTTTGCTTATATAATTTCTTTCTTTGGCTTTTCTCAATTTTATTGTCAACCACCTGCTTGGTTTGTTTGCGTTTTCAAATTGGAATTGTTTTAAATATTGTAACTTCTTCCTCAACTCTTCTGCTGTTTCTAGATCTATTTGTTGTTGCAGAATCTTTATCTCATTTAAAGTTTTTGTGTTTTGGGGATCATCTTGAAGAATTTTCTCTTTCTCTCTAATACTACCTTTAATCTTAGCTATTCTTTCTCGTTTTTTCTTATTTAGTTCAGCACTTTGTTGTATAAAAAATCCCCTCATCACTCTCTTTGAAGCTTCCCATATTGTAACTGTTTCATTCTGTTCTTCTGAATTTTCTTTAAAGTACCAAATTAAGGTTTGTCTTGCTTTTTGGATTATATCTTCTCTTTGGAGTAAATTGTCTTGTAATCTCCAATTAAATTCTTTTTTTCCATCTCTTAATTCCATTATTACATGGTTATGATCTGACCAAACCCAGGGAAGAATTTCAATTTTTTGTATTAGACTGCATAGGTTCTTAGAAACCATAAACAAACCAGTTCTCGAAAGAGAGTTATGACATTCTGAGAAGAACGTATAATCTCTTGCATTACTATACATGTGTCTCCATGCATCTGTTAATTGTAAATTATTACTCAAATTTTCAAATGATTTCGGACGTTTTCCTTGATTCAATATATGTTCTTAGCAGGTTTCCTGTCTATAACTGGGGCAATAACCCCATTCCAGTCCCCAAACATTATTATCCCATCATAATTTTTGGATGAAATTGTCAGCAATAGATTTTCATAGAATGTGTTTTTGTTTTCATTTGGGGCATAGAGTCCTACTATTAATGTTTTCTTGTTATGGATATTGATCTCCAATCCGATATAATGACCATTTTGGTCATTAAACACTTCTTCTGCTTGTAACTTGTTGTTTACATAGATTACTATTCCTTTATTTTTCTTGTCACATGAGGATATGAATTCTTTACCTAGTTTTTTTATTTTGTAAAAGCTTATAATCCTCCTTTTTGATATGTGTTTCCTGTAAACAAATTTTGTCCCATTTTTTTTTCTCTAGTGTATGGAAGATTTTTTCCCCTTTTTCCGGGTGAATTTAGACCTTTAATGCTCCATGTCATAAATTTAAATGGCATTCTTTCTCATTTTAACTTTCTACTCCTCCTCAATCTTTTAGTAGATTAGGCTTCTGTTTCTTCTTCTTCTTCACCTGCTTCTGTTTCCTCTTCTCCTTCTTCTGGATCTTCTAGTTTGTCCTCTTCTAAGTGTTCTTCTCCTTCTTTTCTATCTTTCACTTGAGCTTGTAGCGTTTTCTCTTCTTCGCCTGTTGTTTCTGTTCTCTGTGTGTTTGGTGTCTTTTTTGAAATCTCTTTTATATTTTTCCAAAAATTCCTCTGCTTTTTAAATTGTATCTATCTTGAACAATTTTTGTCTGTAACAAAAGGAGATACCCTCTAATTTTTCCCATCTGTAAGGGATTCCACTCTGTCGTAATTGTAATGTTAAATTGTTATAACCCTTCCTTTTTTCTTTTTTTTTAATGACCTCGCTGGGATGTCTTTATAAATCGTGATGTCGCTTCCTTCTATTTGAAATGTCTGGTCATAATTGTGTTGTAACACCAAATCTCTTGTTTTCTTCTGCACAAAATACACTATTACATCTCTGGGTAAATTTCTTTGCTTTGCTATTTTAGATGATATTCGATAGATTTTATCTATTTCCCATTCAAATTGAGATTTTGATTTCCTCATAAATTTAGCCAATTTTGGAATCAGAAGTTTATATAAATCTTCATTCTCTTGTTCTTTGATCCCTCTGATTTTTATACAATTTTCCCTCCATCTCAATTCCTGAAGGGCCCAATCGTCCAGCTCTTGTTCCTTTAATTCTTCCAGTGCAGTTGTTCTGTATTCTAGTTTTTCTG
Source organism: Gambelia wislizenii (assembly GCA_030847615.1). Lineage (NCBI taxonomy): Eukaryota > Metazoa > Chordata > Lepidosauria > Squamata > Crotaphytidae > Gambelia > Gambelia wislizenii. The sequence continues at coordinate 270,368,024 of JAUMIR010000001.1, read as the reverse complement.
TCTTTGATTCAATCTCAGTTATTTTTTCCTTGTTTATTTTTGAATCTTTCGTAATTTTTTCAAGAGTCCTTTATACCTTTATCTTCCTTTTTCATGTCTTGCCGTAATTCAATTTTCATCTCCTTAATTTCTGACCGTAGCAATTTCAGTTCTTCCAGTATTGTAGATAAGTTTGGGTCTGATGATCTCATTGTGTTTGATTGTCTTGAGGTCCGTTTTGCTGTCATTGCACACAGTTCTTTTCTCCTGGTTAAGATTAGGATTTTTTTTTTACTATAATACATATTTTCTTATTGTTCTACCAGTGTTACTTACCTTCTTTATCTCTTTTTGTTTTTTCACTCTCCTCTTACTTTTTATAGTTATTATTATTATTGTTATTTGTTGGGGTTTTTTTGCAACAATCTCCTAATATACGTTCTTATTAATTTTTCTACTTCCTCAATCTCTCCCTCCTATACTTTTCTTTTTCCTTCTCTCTTTTTTTAAACTCCCCCCAATCTTAATAAGACCTCCCAAATTCTTTTTCAATTTTATTATCTTACTTTCCAAAACCAGAAATTTTTATCACTGAAAGATAATTAAGGGGAAGCAATGTTTGCTTATTATTTCACCACTTTAACTAGTTCTGAAACAGTAAGTTTACCCCCTTATCTTCTTTGTATAAACTGTTTTTATCACAGTCCTTCAACAGTAGTTATAACAATCCAAAACCCACTCACTCCCCGTATCCCTCTGCTGCTTCTCCTATTTTTCCTTCTTATTTCCCCCCTCTTTTTTCACTCTCTCTCTCTCTCCCTCTTCTCTCACCCTTTCAATTTCTTTTCCCCGCCTGTTCTCTGAGTTCACTCACCCCTCTTCCTCTTCCTTTCACTTCCCTGACCTTTATCCTTACTTCCACGCCCCTTCAACAGTTCCACACCCCTTCAACACTTCCACACCCCTTCAACACTTACTTTAACCTTCTGACAGATCTTACTGTACCCCTGTCTTCTGTGGATCAATCCGGTCTTCCTCCTCTTACTCTTACCCGCTCTTCTCTTAATGCGAATCCCACTCCTTGTTGCTAATTGCCTTCCTTTTCTGTTCCTTCTCCACCAGTTGGTTCGATAATTTTCTCTCCTCTCCCCCTCCCTTCGCTTCAAACCACTCCCCCCTCACAGATTTAACTTTCATTTTCTCCCCCTCTCTCAGCTCAACCCAAGTTAATAGCTTCTTCCGTATTCATTCAAACCAGATCCTTTCTGACCTTCTTCCTTTCTATTAGCAACCACTGTTCCTGTGCTCCTAATTTCTCCGTCTTCGAATCTTCCACTTATTTGGTACTTTGATTGTTAATTCTTGTTTAATTATTTATTTGTTTTTACCAACCATCACAAATAAGCACAAGCTTCTTTGACCCTTGCCTCTACAACGTCAGCAATTCTTCCCATTCCACCCCCCGGTATACTCCCGTCAACCCTTCAAGCCCCAACTACTTATCCTCCCCCTTCCCTCTGCTGTCAATCTTCAATTACTTCTACCCCCAGTCTTGCTACTACGAATTAAAGTTACAGTTAAATATTTCAGACTTCGCTCCCCTTAATTTTAACCCTCCCTCCTTTTTTTCTTTCCCCCCTTTTTTGATTTTTTAAAATTATTTCCTCTTCTAACTCCTGACAATTCAAACCCCACTCCTTAAACCACATTTGAATACTTTGTTTCCCCTCTACTATATCGCTTCTATCTTCCCCCTGTTTTCCACCCCCTCCCTCTCCCCTTAAACCCCAATGTTATTGGTGGTATTACAAGGAGGTGAAACAGAGTGGGAAAATGAAATGATAATACAATAATAATAAAAAGAAAACCGCAAAACTCCAAACACCAATCAAAGAAGGTGCTTCACCTTATGTCCTTACTGCCACTTTGTTGCTTATTATTACTTGTTACAGGAGTCTATATGTCCCTTTTTTCCCTTTCTTCTTTCTACTTTCAGATTTCCATACTTTCAAATGTACAGTCTAAATTAAACCATCGCCATCTTAGCCAGTCTGTCCTCCCATCGTCTTGTCGTCACTCTCACTACTTCTTTGTTCTTTGTTCTCCTCTGTCATACTCTTCTTTACTCTTATAGACAATCAATCAATCCAGTCTAGTATTTACTGTCCTATGTCAGTCCAGGAGAGCAATGGGAAAAGGATAATTTGTCTCTACTCCCCCCTTCTTCTTTTTTTTTTTTGAACCCACATGTTATATTCCCTTCTGTTAGATCTTCTAACCCTCCATCATCCACTTTAATCCACTTATGTAGTCCATGCATAATAATATCTTCATCTCCAGTCCAAATTCATACCTTTTTTCTTTTAATTTCACCAAAAAGTTAGTTAGCACTGTTCCTTTGTAAATTTTAAGTGTCCAGAAGTGACACCGTCTGTGAAGAATCCCAACAACCATTTGTGCCTTAGGAACTGCACTTTGTCAGAAAATTTGTGCTCAGGTGAAAGGATCAGACCACAACAACATTAAACATCTGATACCTAGTTAGTCTTTAAAATTGGTGGTGGTGCTTGTGCTGAGAATACGGCTGCAGACATGCAGCGGTGGTATGCTCCGACCCCCTCTGCTCTTCTTCTCCCCCAGCCTGATCCCCAGTTAGAATCAGACCCTCAGGGCGAGTTTCAGGCAGGAACTGGGTCTTTTAAAGCCCATCTGATCCCTCCTTTGCCAGGAGAAAGAATTCACCTTTCAGCTGTCAAAAGCTGGCCATCTGCCTCGTGCTGCTGGAAACTTTCACTGAGAGCCTCTCAGTGAAAGTCTGATCGCGACGCCATAGCCAACCGGAAGTTGACCATGCCATATTTTGAAGAGCTGGACACCCTTTTGAGAGGGGATGCAGCCATCCATCCCAATAGGGTAGCCCGTAGTGCTACCATAGTGTGAGTGCCCATGGGACAAGGTTCCCGTGCAGTAGATGGACCAGTACTGGCCCAGGAGATGCCTGCTTCACCATCACTGTTCCCGAATACACAACGTAATAGGAAAAGGATTTCATATCAGTAGAAAGGATACCTTCAGCATTGTTCAGAGGACTCATCATTGAACATAGATGTCTGTGTATATGTGTTTGTCGGTGTCTGTGTTCATGGATATGTTAAGATTATGTTTTTTCGCTTGGATTGTTATGCATTTTATTTTACTTTGGATTTTGACATGGATGTAGATGTGGGCTACAAAGGAAGCAAGGTTTTTTTAAGGGGTTACTGGAGGGGATGCAGAGAGAGTGAAGTTGAAGGTTGTATGAAATCTCATGTTGTCATACTTTTCCTTGTTTTTCTAAGATCAAATGGGTTCTCCAGAAATTATGACCGAGGCTGATGAGCATGTCATACTTGACCTTGAGCATGTGGACTTTGGCATGTTGCAGGAAGGGCAAGAGGAAGCCACCCAGGCCAGTCTGATTCCTGCAGCAGGGGAGGAAGCAGAACAGCAGCAGGGGGAGCAACCAGTGATGATTTACTCATTGAGGGAGCCAAGAAACGGTGATCAATTTTCCCCCACTCACATCTTTACAGAGAAATACCTAATCTGCTGATTAGATAACTGTCTTTACTACTATCATTAACCTACTTTATGTTGATGTGTGATTACATAACTGGTATAACTACAACGAGCCTATCAGAACCATAGAAGCATGTTGATATTTGATTAGATGTCTTTGCCTTAAGCCTATGACAAACATGATGGATGTTTGATTGGATAACGTATATGTACAGGTTTCTAAATTTTCCATTTTCCATCTCTTCGTGCAGTTGATGAACTAGCCAATCCAACAGCTATGATGACCCCCCACTGAAAGGTTGGCTGCGAACAAGTGAACACGGGACCGCAGGGCTAAAAATGCCATGGGTTCTACCCAGGTTGAAAGACTCCTCTCAACCATGATAAGGAGGCTTGAGTCAAGGGAAGAGAGGGAGGAAAGGGCAGAGGAAAGGGACTGAGCCCTTGAAGAAAAATGGTTAGAGCAGGCAGCTATCCTCCAGCAGATGGAGGAGAGAGCTGCTGCTGATTGGAGAAAGGTGCTGGATCTTCTCTGATCACAAACCAATATTTTACAGGATATTGCAAAAACAATTGCATCTAAACCACCCACCAGGCTGGCTAAAAGAATTGTCCGTAGGTCATCTCCACCTGGTGAAAGTGCTGGAGTATTGGATCATAACACCACCAATATTGACCAACATATAACACCACCAACTGATAACATCAATGTCCCACAGGGCATTCAGGTACAGACAACCCCCTTGCATAGTCAGGTGGGTGTTGTAAAAAGATCTAAGAGGGCAATAAAGAAGCCCCAGCCTTTATCACCATGATTTTTTGTACACCTTCTCAACAGACATGTTATTGCAGTTGGGAAGTAGCCCCTAAATCTCTTAGAACATGAGAGGCAGTCCTTTCTGCTGCTCATCACTCCTGGGTAATCCCCTGGGTTTTATCTAATTGAATTGGTCTTTTGAGCTCAGGTATATGACAAAGCTGACAGCCAACCTGTTAAAACCCACCTTGCTGGATGCTGTTGAAGTTGTCAGCACATGTTATTTTGGGGAGGCAATGGTCCTCCATCCTAGAAACGTGACCTCAATATCATGGCCTCATTGCTGGTGTTCCCATATATATATATATATATATATATATGTATAAGTTTTATGTGTATATAGTTAAACACATAAGTTGAAAGTTACAAAGGTGATACACACAAGTTGGTATGTGTGGTTTGGTGCCTCTGAGCTGCACCATTTGTTTCTGTAATTCTCAGAAGGCTGTGCCTTACAAATGTTATGCTGCTTTTTGCAGTAAACTGTGTTCATGAAGAAATTGTATTCTAGCTTTGTCAAATAAATTTCAGAGCCAAAAAAATGTGTCATAACTTATTTTTCTCCTTACTTATTTATTTACTTACTCACTTACTTACTTGTGAAATAAATAAATTTTGCTACTACATTGAAATGCGGTTTGATTTCAAAATGACCATCATACCTATATTACGCTCACATGTTTGTAGTTCAGAGTGCTTTGCTCACCCCTAAAAAGTAATTTATTATTCCAAATCAACTGATTCCATAGATAAAGATTACACCTTGATGTTAGGAAATTATTTCTTATGGCTGTAAGTTAATACGTGTTTTCTTGTATTCTTGCAAGTTTGCAGTGTATTACCTAACATTACTCTTCCTAGTGTTAATAATTATTACTTTGATGTCAAAACAGTGAATACTATGCCATATGTCTGGATAACAGAACATACAGTTAAAAATGAAGAATGAAAATGCTAGATTACCAATATTTTTATTTTAACAGGTTTCACAATATAATTTCAAGAGATGAAGTAATTTGTATAAAACTCTTTATATATGTTTCATTGTCCTTCATCATATGTGATTTTTAATTTTTTTTTTTTGCCATCCTGCCAATTCTGTACAAATTAGTATATACGTAAGAACTACCAAAGTAAAACAAAGGATACATTGCTAAAAAAATGGAATTATTTAAAACATACAACACCACTGTTTCTGAATTGTTTTAATTCAAACATAAATGAATTATAATTTAACTCATATAACTCATATAATATAATTTAACTCAAACATAAATGAATTATACATAATTATTAGAATAATGTTCTCCACCTTCATAAAAATAAATTTAAAAAATTAACGCAATAGAAATAAGTTTTTCATTGATCCCCGAGAAGTCTCTCCACTGGAAAGGAAAAAAAAGGAGATGTTATTCGATGCAACAAATATATATATATATATACACACACACACACACACACACATATACATATACACATATTATTAAAAAAACAGAGATAAGTGAACGATTGCAGCTTACAAAGGTTCTCAATCCTTCAGTACTTCTCCTCAAGCCTGTCTAGGCATTCCTCAACCCCTGTAATGAATAAAGAATAAAGAATCAAAACCTTAATATTTGTATCAAATAATAACCCTCGATAAAACAGCTGTGATATAGGGATATATATAAAGGGAAGTTCATGTAAACAATGAGGTATTTGAAAGGTTGTCTCATGGGGATACAGCTTTGTGTAACGCCGCTCCATGGAATAAAGAATAAAGGTACAAAGAATTAAAGTACCATGGACAGAGATAACTGGCCCATTGTACTCCCTGCACACTTGTATATCGCTATAAATTATTTCCCTAGTTTGTTTTGTTATGTAAAGGAACAAGTTGTTGGTGCTGAAAATGTGGCATACCTGGTTTTTCCTCTGGTCCTTCAAATCCTTGAGTGGCTTTGGGGTCTCCAGCATGCTGAACTTGTCTTTCTAGAAAAAAAAAATTAAGAAAACATACAATGGAAATAATCCCAATGACAACATTCGCAGCCAATCCCACAGGATTAAAAATTGTCATGTGGTACGAAGTTGAATCCCACCAGATATTTTGAATGAGTTGTGTCCATAGCTCATTCGCCCAAAATAACTTGATTAGGGGCTGTCAACATCCGTAACTCATCTAATTAATGCACTATTTATAAATATCTATAAAATAAAGTCAATTAAAAAATTTAATTCATATTATTTTACCTAATAATATTATTATTAAATAATATTAAATAATATTATTTTAGTGTTCCTCCTGCAACACTAAAAAAAAAAAAACCCATATACAATGATGTTAATTATTACACTTGGATGAAAGTAGTGACCTGGACTTTACTATCAATATGTTATACCAGTATAACTGATACACAATGTATTTTAGGGTCAGCCAGGAAACTGATAAAAAACAATGTCCGTTTAATGACAAGTACTATTTTAAAAAAAATTCAACTCAAGTTGAAAAAAACCCCATTGAATGTTACAGTACCTGGAGCTGCCTGGAATTGGACAACAAGTGGTTCTTCTACTTCCACCGCTTGCTGGTTTCGAGGAGACACCCGTGTGGCCTCTCTAGCCTGGTGAACTCCTGGTTTACAAATAGTCAACACTTACTTTATTGTCAGCTCACTGGTAAAAAGAATAAATTAATATGGTGTTATGCTTTGAAAAGGATTTTGTTACCTGCAGGCCTCCTATCCAAGACACCCGGATTAACTGCAGCTACCAACATTTCATGTAATTTATGGAAAAAAGGGGGCTTTCTTTCAGGAGGTGGGTTTTCACCATATGCCTCCATGGCATTAAAAAATGCCCCTTTCAAGATCTTGAATTTTGAGCGACATTGCTCAATTGTCCTAATGAATCCTTTGTGTCTGAGCTCCCTTGCTGCAACAAAATAAAAGTTTTTGTTCCTAATATTGGATGATATCATTACTCTCCTTGTAGCACCTGGTTGCCTAGATAAACTGTCTAGTAAAATATTGGTTTCCTCATCTCGCCAATAAGCGATTCTGCAGCGTGGGAAATTTGCACTTGCCATCATTTAGCCTCAAGTGGATCCCTACTTCTCTGCAGTCAATGCAGTCAATCAGCGACACTGGGGAAAAGTACAAATAAAAAGTCAGAAGAACCACACTTTCAATATCTGCATCCCTTCTGAAAAAATAAAAAACTTTCTGTACCCACTTTTATTGAAGGAATGGCACTTTTATAGGAAGTCAGGACGTTGAGTCTTTATGATACAGAAATGTGTGGGACTCTCAAGAAAGCAGAGAAAGGGATAAGTTCTATTCTTGGGTAGTGTGTGTTATAGAAAGCCAGATAGTTCCAGCTTTCAAACTTTCCATCTTTCAGTTTTGACCGCCGCACTGAATACAGGGAAGCACAACGGTTCTCTTTAGAGGACCTCATCATGGCTCAGGGAAGGTTCCCATGCCGGCTTGCTTATTGGAGGAATGAGGAGACTAATATCCTTCTCTCCAGTATAGCAAGCCAGGGTGGGGGATCCAGGAGACTGATGAGGTCCTCCAATGTGGTAAATCACCACATATACATGGGTGCGGTGAGAGACCTGAGGGCCCATGGGTATTTCAGAAACCTGCAGCAGTGCAGGTCAAAATTCAAGCTGCTAAAGGGGGCTTTTTTCAATGCCCTAGAAGCGTATGGGGAGAATCCCCCTAATGAAAGAAGACCCCCTTTTTTCAAAAAAATGAGGGCACTGTGGATAGATGCAGGAAGGCCCTCATATCTAGATCGGCGTCCTGCTGCTAAGAGATATAAATTGGTGAATTTTAGCACTCAATTCCAGAAAGCTAGATAGGGAATTTTTTATCACTCTTTTTTATTTCCCAAACAGGGGTGCGGCGTGGAAGGGAGGCGGCGTGAAGATCTCCTCCTCATGAGGCTGAACTAGGTAAAAGCTTCACGTTCCTACGTAATGCTGTAAGACCACCTTAATGAAAACTGTTTGTGTGTGACCTTTTTGCACACCTGTAAATGTGTAAATGTAAATGTAGGATAAGGCATACTAGTTCAAGCACTTAAGGTGGTTGTGCAAAGTTGGTCATTAATTATTGTCTTGCCTCTTAAGTGGAAGAACAAGGGAAGAGGCTGAGTTGATTGTAGTAGAGATATGTTCATGTCTGTTGGGCTAATGGACCATTATCTGCAGGATATCTCCCTGTCCCAGGTTGGAAATGAAGAGCTATGGATTCAGAACTAGACACATGCAACTAAACTCCATCCGGGGACAGGGGTATTTCCTGCAAGTAATGGACCATTTGCAAAACAGGCACTACTCCTCCTTGCATATCTCAACTCAGAAACAATACATTGAAATATACAAATTCACATTCAATAGAAATATATGAGATAAACTACTGCAGAACACGGCCTCGGAGCCTGGGAAAAACTCTAGAAACTCATGGAAAAATATATAGATTTGAGTTTTAAAAGTTGAAATTTAGAAGTATTTGTCTGATAGACTTTTCCAAATGATTACAACCCCCCCTCCTTTTTTGTTTTATTGTTTATTGTGACCCCTTTTCAAAATCTAATAAACCAAAATGTGGATGTGGAGGACTCCACTCATTTTTATGTCTTGCCTCCTTCCTTGCATATCCACAGCCTCAAGTTCCTGCAGGGGCAGGGATGGAGGGGGAAGCTGCAGTCCCACAAGAGCCAGGTATGTTTTTTAGAATATCGATTCAACTCAAAGATTTTAAAATGTTTGCTTTCCTTCCAAGACCAGCCCCGTTGTTGATATACTCCTCCCACCCACCCACCCTTTCATCTCTTCTTGGTTGTGGAATTTCCTCCCAGTTCTGGTTGCTAATGTGTGCTTATTATATTGCATCCTTCTTTTCAGACCTGCAGCCTCCAGCAATGCAAGAAGAGGAGCAGGAGGAGGAAGAAGGTAAGGATGAAAATTGTTGTGGAAGGATGATGTCTAGTGTGATCAAGCATCATGTACATACATAAATAAAAAAACAAGTAACAGGGACTGTGATATTTGTAAAGTGATATAATTTGTAGCAACATCCTTAAATTTTGTATGTAAAAGATCATATGTGTGTGTGTTATGTGTAAATGCATACACACACACACAAATATACAGATATGTATTTCCCTTAGGAGTAAGGTTACACACCTCATAATTTATTAAGGGCTAGATATTTATATTTATTATTTTCATATTTCTTACAGTCTTGGAGAACCGTCTTGAAAATATTGAAAACAGGCTCTCCAGAGTCGAAAATCTAGGTGAGGATTTTTTTTTAAAAAAAAACAGTTTTGCTTGAATAGTTTTCAAAATAACGTAGCGTGATTCACAAAATGTTTCTAATATGATAGTAATGACCTCCTTTTTTAAATTTTACAGTGGAGAGAATCCTTCAAATATTGGAAAGGAGATTATTGTTTTTATTTTTTTAATGTAAATATATAGTGACGTAACTAATATGATTCTTTTGTTTATGTCCAATTTTTAAGTTTATTTAATTATGATATTTATATTTTTTCAATTGCTGAACACTTTGTTTTAATAAATAATTTTTACCTGTTTACTGAAGTATGTGTAGTATGTTTCTTATATTAACATACCAGGGAACAACTACTGCCAACAAGTACAGTAGAAATAAGGATCCTTCAATTCCCACGATCCCTCCATAAAAACCTTTTTTTCCCCTCAAACCCAAATGTTATGCCTTGGTGTTGCTTATTTTCTTAAACCCCTACAGTACTTAAAAAGAAATGGTGTTTCATTTGTTAACTTGCAGTATGTGTCAAACATAGGAAATTCAATCATTTACAAGTTAGTCAATAGTCAGAGCCCCATTTGAAATCCTCTAGTGAAAACTACTGGAAAATATAGATAGCAATCTATCCTTTTATTCTCTTCACCTAACCTTTTAAGAACATATCTATATACAGTTTAATTTTTACATTCCTTCAACTGTTTAACCACAAGAAGTTCCAAGACTAAGAAAAGCTGTGAGGATTAAATATCAAATCTCCCAAGATGGAATTTATATTTGGCCATCAGCCAGCTACTGATACTATAGTAGTATACAAATACTATACCAAGTACTGTTTCTTGTAAAAACAGTACTAATCACTACATTGCTATTATTTGAAATCAGGATGGCCCAAAACAATTATATGTGAATCAAATTACAAACGTCATGTTTATTCTGCCCAGGCCTGACAGAACACCAGTAAATTTGTAAAATAGGTAGGCATTATGTACTGAAGAGTGATGTTTCATAGAAGCATCACTAATGAAAAATAACAATTTTACAAAAACAAGAAAAATTAAATGATTATGATGCTAATCATGTAACACAGAGACATCTCAAACTGCAGAACAGTATTATGTGACATTGGGCATTTTCTTCTGAGAGGTCATGCTGGATGTGCATTCCTCCAGAAATGTGTTGTCAAGGCATTTCTGATACCAACACCCTCTTTGTATTTTTCGTCATCTGTATGCTGAATGGGAGCCCCCAAGGTGTTAAGAACAAATGTGGGAATTGCACCATCTTGATCTAGTAATATTTTCCCCTGTGTCTCGCAAATATTATGGAGAACAACACAAGCTGTAATGATTGAAGGTAGATTCTCCCCTTCCATCTCTAGTTTTGCTGTGAGGATCCTCCATCTTGCCCGTAGGTGACCAAAAGCCCTCTCCACCACATTTCTGACCTTGTTTAGGTGCTTATTGAATAAGGCTGGCTGCGGTGTTAATATCCCCTTGTATGGTGGCATGAGCCATCTTCTAACAGGGTACGCAGAGTCTGCAACCAGCTCTGGCCCAACTTGAGCACCACAAATGGTGAATGTGGGATCCCCTGGGACAAAGACACCTGCCTCCATTGTCTCAAACAGGGCAGAGTTACGTAGTACCCTAGAGTCATGATTCTAACCACTCCATCTGATCTCCACGTCCAGAAACCTCCCAGTGTGGTCACATGTGCCCTGTAGAAGCATGGAGTACATGTGCCCTGTAGAAGAATGGAGTATTTGCGATTCACAAAGTCAGCAGCCTGACGAATGGGAGCAATAATTGAAATATGGCAGCCATCAACTGCTCCAACCACCTATGGAAAACCAAGTACTTCAAATCCATCCATCACCTGGGTGTGGCCAAAAGAAAAAGTATGCATTAGAAAGAACAAGGTAATGTCAAATCATAAATAGTACAGAAAGATGAAGAATCATTCCTCAACTTTATGATTCCAATCTGAAAATAACACTCACACCCTTGCTGCGCCTTAACTCAATAGAACTCCCCCCTCAGCAAATGAACTGCAAGCCGTTAACTTTAACTATTTTCTTATTCTGTAACCTTTCTTAAAATCATCCCTTACAATTAAAATTCAATTACAATAAAAATTACAATAAAAATTCAATACTGACAACTGGAAACCTCATTAATACATATTTTGAGGAGTAGTTGCTATAAACATTGCATGCAGTGACTTTAGCCAACTCACAAGGTCCCATCTTATACTCCTGCCACTCCTGGGCAGACTTAAAAAAAATGTTTGTACATATCGATTATCAATTGTTAATCCCCATGGATGCTAATATAACTTACACCCAACATTACATTAACTGGTTGCTTGCACAAGCACACACACACACACACACACATATATATATATGTATGTGTATATACTTCACATATTGCGACGTGAGGTGAATCCCATTGAAAATTTATGTTCTGCTATGCAATTATATGGAACACCAAAAAGAAGATGTACAGCAAAATCCAGTTTAGTAGTAGTAGTATAAATTTATTCGTTCATTGACCAGCAGAATCGAAATTATAGGTACAATACAATGCAATTACAATAAAAATTCAAGAATTTCTAAACACAATTATTAAACATTAAAATCATACAAGTAAAAACATAAAATCTTTTAGCACTTCAGAATAAAAGTTTGGGCATGTCCAGGGCCATATGCCATTTCTCCTGAGATATGTTACTTCCCCTTCAGTCTTTACCAAATTGACTTTGTTATTTCCCAATGACCATGTAAAGAGGTTATATCAACAATATAGCAAAATTGGTACCTCGTATAGAACCATATACAGCCAGCATAATCAAACTGAAACGGCAACCACAATAGAAAACAGTGATTTCCAGCCATATTCTGAGAAATTACAATCACTATTTTGGCATTGAGAGCTAGAAGCTCAGACGTGCCCAGGGCCAGACGTCATCACTTCCTTTGTTCCATCCTTAACTGCCTCAGTCTTACAGAAACACAGCTTGCCTGCATTAATTCCCATTAACCATTTGAGGTCTCAGCTTACATACAATATAGCAAAACTTAGCTACCTTAAATATAATGTCAGGTACCTGATTATTTAGAAGATTGTGGATATAAAAGGCATCAGGGTGACCAGGGTATTTCTCTAGAAGGGGGGGGTAATCAACTGGTGATGGATGTCTCTATAAAATTGACAATACAAAAAGACATGCTCAATGGTTTCAATTGCACCCGCATCGCAAGGACAAAGGCAGGATTCGTAGGGCACTCTCTTAAACCCACCTTCCAAGACTGCTGTGGGCAGGGCGTTGAATCGGGTCAGTTTATGTATTGGATTAAAAAAAAGAGAGTACCTTGCGATGATCACCAAGACGTATGACTCGAGGCAAGAGTATCTTTTCTATTACTAGAATAACCTCTAGAAACACTGCCGCCACCGTTGACTTCCCCAGTCCAAACTGCCAAGAAGTTTTCTGATAGGAACCTCTGTTTGTGAGGGTCCACAGTGTGACAGCAACCCTTTTGTCAGGAGAAATGGCCCTCCTCATATTGGTATCCTCCCTAAGGATCTCATGACAAATGGTCTCAACAAGGAGTATCAAACACAGGTCTGGTCATTCTGAAATTAGCTTTCCAGTCCTCATCAGACCAAACTGTCTGCACAAACACCTCATAAAAATTTCCGGACCTTGGGTTGACCCACCAACAGCGATCTCTTATCAGTCGCTGTTGAGGAATACTCAATAACGTGAGAGCACATAGGAGAAAGTCCTGTTGTACTCGAGTACGCACAGCAGCCCTCCACCATCGTCTCCGTTTCAACCTCCGCACATTGGAAAGAGCAGAAATCTGCAGATCCCGATACACCGATACCCTCCGATCCAGAATGTTTAAGAGTTGAACCGTGGTCTGAATCATCTGCTGCACTAATAACATAATTTCTTCAATATTTCCCTTAAGCTGCATGCCCTCGCTGCTAGCAGCACTGAACAAAGCAAACGGACAGGAACTCCGAAAATGCCGATGTCCTGCTTCTCTTGTCGCCAATCACAGAGCGTTCCGTGAATAAGTAGAAACTGCAAATGCGGGCGTATTCTTTGAGCGACAGATTTCTTTACAGTCATATCGACTCGTGTGTACCAATCCCGTACGTTAACATTTGTATTGACGATGCCTTTCCGTTTGTATCGTTCGGTTGCCGTGTCTGTGGCTTCTTCATTGTTCTATGTAGGAATGTGCTGATTTGTGCTGATTTTGTCGGATTTCTTCCCCTCGTATAAATGCACCCAATGTTACTCTGAAAGTATACCTATTGGTTCTGCTGATAGTATGAACCCATAAAATCTTCCATCCTTCCGTAGGTTGGTAAAATGAGTACCCAGCTTGTGGGGGCAATTAGCTAACACACATTGGAAACTGCTTAGTGCCTAGAGCTCTATAAAGTGGTGTAGATATGTACAATGCTGTTGCTTAACCATTTCTAAGCTGCTCTGAGAGCCTTTGTGGCTGAAGAGTGGGGTATAAATATCTAAACTAAATAAATAAAACAAAATAGTGTGATTTAAGGGCTGTGCATATTTGACTCATCGGTGTGTGATCCCATTCATATGAACCAAGAGTTACAAAGATGATTGGATGGGGACGTTAAGTAGGGTCCATTGAACACAAACATAAGGCCTTACTTCATACCAAAACTGAGATCCTACATTAAGTGAGGGGAGTGTAATGTTCTGCTCACACAGTTCCATATCCATCCATGTGCATATATCTTTGGATGGTGTCTAAGTGTCCATCCTCTAGCTCTTTGGGCCCCATCAATTCCTCCTCTCCCACAGGTGCTAAGCCCTGGGAGAGCAGCTGCTACTCCCTACTGTTAGGGAGGGGAGAGTGTGAGAAAGCAATTTAGGTGAAGATAAACTGACTTGTCTCAGCTCAGAGGAAGAAGGAAATGGGAATACAGTTGTCCCTTCACATTTGCTGGGGTTTGGTTCCAGGACCCCCCGTGAATATCCAAATCCGTGAATACTCAAGTCCCATTATAGGCAATGGTATAGCAACATGGTGTCCCTTATATAAGATGGCAAAATCAAGGTTTTCTTTTTGGATTATTAATTTTTTTATAATATTTTCAAGCCGTGAATACTTAAAACCGTGAATGCCAAATCCGTGAATGTGGAGGGATAACTGTACAGTCACAGATAGAGTACACTTTCCTATCCCTTCCATTCAGAGGAGATGATCAGATGCAGGGGAACACACCAAAAAAAAATAAATCACGTTCCCAACCACACCAGAAGATTGCTAGAAGAACAGAAAGGACAACCTTACCAGACGCCTGGGTCCTTCTGCCATTCCAGGGGTGTAGTGCTGCCATGGAGGAGGTTTCCCTTTTCTGTTGATGGGGACAAGCCACTAAGAGAAAGAGACACTTTACTCACAGTCACACTACACCCCTGGGATGCTGGAAGATGACATCATCTGTTAATCTTGCCCCTTCCTGTTCTTCAGATGATCTTTTGACATGGTTTTTGCTGCATCTGATAAACTCCAGAGGTATTTTCTAAGATGTCTTGCCTGCCTGCTTCTCCCTCTCCCATTTATAAGGAGAAGCAGCAGGACCTGTTCCAGGGCTTGACAGGTGTGTGTGTGTGTGTGTGTGTGTGTTGAGTGTGTCAGGAGTTAGAGACTGAACTCCATTATAAAATGGTCAAACAACCGCAGAACTATGTTGAGTCATAATGGCTGATTGCATGAGCTACCAAGGTTTGCCTAGTCTGGCCACTAGGGGGCAATGTCCTGCATATGTGTGTGTGTATGAGCTCAGAACAAAGCTCACTTTCTCCTCTTCCTGTGAGTGCTGAGGCCTGGTAAAGCAGTTTCTCCATCAATTGTAAATATTTGTTTATATTGCAACTGTTTGCCTTTGAAGATAAAATTGCCTCCTGCTTATTTGGACATCAAACACTCTGTGTGTGAGTATTCCTGGGAATGGGTTGCTACTGAGTCTGCTGAGATAGTTTTTGGCTTCTGCTGGGGATTGAGTGTCCATAACCCTGACAGTGGTTATGGGCCCACCTGATTGATCTCAGATTAGATAAGGTGCGCCCAGAAAAAATTCCAAGAAACTCTTTTGTTTTGAGTGTTTTTGGCTAGTTGGCTGAGAAACAGTTAAGTTTCAGCCAGGCCCTGTAATATCTTCCAGTAAGCTTGAAGTGCTGCCAGTTGTCAGATGTTTGTGTTTTCATAGCTGGAGAATTGTTGACTCAGTCAGCAGAATGGTGGATAATAGTCTCATCCACTTTCAAAAGCTGGCTGATGGAAATTATTCAGCATGGAGTTTATACATGGAGGCTTTATTAATTAAGGACAATTTCTGGCATGTTTTGAAGAATGAAAGTGTGATCCCAGAGGGTTCAGAAGATGAAATAGCAGCATTCAGGCTAGCAGACCAGAAGGCTAGAGCTGCAATTCTCTTATCATGTGAAGTCGAAGGCTTTCATGGCTGGCATCCATAGATTTTCCTTCGTTTTTTTCCCAGGCTGTGAGGCCGTGTTCTGGAATAGTTTCTTTCTGACGTTTTCCCTGCATCTGTGGCTGGTATCCTTAGAGAATGGTTGTGTAGGTGTGTGTGTGGAGTTTATATTCTGTGAACCCCTGTTGGGGGTTCCCTGTTTGTGTAACTGAATGGTTAATTTCTCGGTATAGAAATGCAAGGCTCGTTAGTGTCTGTTTGGCTAATGGTTGGTTGATGGGCCATTATCTGCTGGGAATCTCCCTGTCCCTGGGTGGAATTATTTTCTAAGTGTTGAGTTTTGATTCTATTGTATTTCCAAACTGGGAGCCAGATTTTGTTTACTTTTAAGGTTTCTTCTTTCCTGTTGAAGTTTTCCGGGTGTTTGTGGATTTCAATAGCTTCTCTGTGCATTCTGACATGATAGTTCTTGGCCTGGTCTAGAATTTCTGTGTTTTCTATGTGTTATTTGAAAAAGTGCTATTTGAAATCTGCTGAGTCATAATGGCTGACTGCATGAACTACCAAGTCTTGCCTAGTCTGGCCACTAGGGGGCAATGTCGTGTGTGTGTGTGTGTGTGTGTGTGTGAGAGAGAGAGAGAGAGAGAGAGAGAGCTCAGAACAGAGCTCACTTCCTCCTCTCTTCCTGTGAATGCTGAGGCCTAGTGAAGCAGTTTCTCCTTCAATTGTAAATATTTGTATATATATTGCAACTGTTTGACTTTGAAGATAAAAGTGCCTCCTGCTTATTTGGACGTCAAACACTCTGTGTATGAGTATTCTTGGGAAAGGGTTGCTACTGAGTGCTGAGATAGTTTTTTGGCTTCTGCTGGGGATTGAGTGTCCTATCATCCCCTGACAAGGTGTATGTGTGGTTGGTCTGGGGAATTGCACAAAGGGCTTCAGAATATCACCCTGTGGTTTATCCAAAAAATGACACATGCAAATATAGAACACACACATATGCATGGCAATAACAGGATTCTGGTCCAAGAGTTTTATGCTCACCTACAAAACATATTGTGTTCGGAGCTTACATGCTAGTGTCCTACATCCTTTTTCTGGATGTGAGAGTTTTCATGCACCCAAAGAGATCAAGGTCTCCTACTAACTGAAACACTTAAGACAACTACACTCATTAATCCCTAATACCTTATGGATGTGCAAATACTTTCCCTATTATTCTTGTGGACATTTTTAAAAGGTGACATTGTATGCCTGAGGTATTTATCTGCATACAGTGGATATGATTTTCCATCCCTCTGAGGGTAGGAACAAATTTTTCCATTTGTTAACTTGCATAGCTATTGATTTCTGGGTAGTAACTTTTATAAGTAAAACTAGAATAATCTGTATTTGGCAGGCAGTCATGTCTTATCTGCTTGATGAAACCTCTAATCTGAGTAAACTTTGATTATGTGAAACAATAGATGTGCTGTGTTCCAACAAAATATCCAACATCCTATATGCTTTTCAGCAAGATCGTTTGGTTTGACGTTAGATGCAAGAGAGCCAATTCAGAATAACACAGCCATTTATATCAATTCTATATTTGTCAAAAGGTTAAAAATCTAAGACACATTCCCTCACTAATTAGAAGCAAGAAGCATCCTGTTAGTTTTTCAGCCACCTATAATCATCATGCTGTGCACTCCACCAGCATCTGAAGGCAAGGTGGCAACTTTTGTTGAGGCATTTATGGGATATCCACATTTGGGGAAGTAGCAGAAAGCACCAAGCAGAGAAAAATCAACATTATCTTGCTTTACCCAAGCTAGATTTCTACAACATGTTCTGCACAGGGCTGTGTTTGAAAATGATTAACTGGCATCCTTTTGGTGAATTACAATGGTATAAGTCAGACTTGCATTGTTGTAACTCATTTTTGGGGTTGTTTCAAAGATAAGAATTTAAGTGTTCCAGAGGCTGGCTGTTCTGGATGTCAGAGCACAGATGGGAGTAGCAAACATCCAGCTATTTTTCTACTAATGGGTACAAGGCAATTAACAAATGGCTGTGATGCCACTGTGTTAGGCCCTGCATGCACTAGGCCCTGTTTACCTATAGTAGAATGGGTCAAGGAGAGGTTTCTCTCCACAGCTGAACGGAACAGGAGGTGTTGAGAATGTTATCCTACGACCAAGGAGATAAAGATGTTTCAGTACATCCTGGCACCTGGTATGATAACTGGTATGAGAAAATATCTTCTTTTTAATTGGCTTGAGAAAGTTTTCTTTCTCCCCACCATGTTTTTGAAGATTCAGTCAGAGGAACACATATAAAGGGAGGGCATGACAAAGGACTTTGCTTCGCATCAGCGTGCAACTCTGCGTGGCTGGTACATGTATTATCTTTTTGCTTTCTATGTCTGTTTGATTAATGAGAGTATGCCTATTTGCTTTTCTGTCTGCTGTCTTTAATAAAAAAGCCTTCTTTTCCAAGCCCAGAACTGGTGTGTGGTCATTTCGCATGCTTCATATCCAGAACTAGCAGATCCCCCAAGCCAGGGAGGTGCTGCCAGTGTAACGTGCTGAGAAGAATCATAGAATCATAGAATTGCAGAGCTGGAAGAGACCACGAGGGCCATCCAGTCCAACCCCCTGCCACACAGGAAATCACGATCAAAGCATCCCCGACAGATGGCAATCCAGGCTCTGTTTAAAGACCTCCAAGGAAGGAGACCCCACCACGCTACGAGGGAATGCGTTCCACTGCCAAACAGCTCTTACTGTCAAAAAGTTCCTCCTAATGTTGAGGTGGGATCTCTGTTCCTGGAGCTTGCATCCATTGCTCTGTGTTCCAGTCTCTGGAGCAGCAGAAAACAAGACTGCTCCATCCTCAACGTGACACCCCTTCAAATACTTAAACAGGGCTATCATATTGCCTCTTAACCATCTTTTTTCCAGGCTAAACATACCTGGAGGTGGGATTGGGGAGTGGTTGAACACTATCATAGCTACTGCTCATTGGGAGAAGTCAAATAGCTAGATCTCCTGATTCAGGATCATGGTTCATTGTTTCTGAACACAATTGAATGTGCTTTGTTGCCACCTACTTGCATGCGATTGTGCTACTGGAATGCAATAGTAGATAAGAACTTCAGGTAAAGCCCTGAGGCATATC
The DNA here is from genome assembly GCA_030847615.1 of Gambelia wislizenii. Classification (NCBI taxonomy): domain Eukaryota; kingdom Metazoa; phylum Chordata; class Lepidosauria; order Squamata; family Crotaphytidae; genus Gambelia; species Gambelia wislizenii. Next base: position 270,348,732 of record JAUMIR010000001.1, on the reverse strand, counting down.
CCACCAGCACCATCGGTTGTAAAACTTCATTTCTTTTTTTCATGCATATAGAATCTTAGGAGATTTCCACAGGGGGAAATAACCCCCGGGGAGATCGGGAGAGAAATGGGGCTGTTCTGGTAGCAGAGCTCCGTTTCACACGCCCCCTTCCTTCTCCTGATCTCCCATCATCCTCCCTCCATCCTGCTTCCATTTCCCTCCCACGATTTTTTACTAATGAAAGTTCTTTGTTAGTAAAAAATAGCTGAACATACCAGGACGGAAATGGAAGCAGCACAAATGAAGGATGACGAGAGATCAAGAGAAGGAAAGGGGCATGAGAAATGGAGCACTGGCAGCAGAACAGCCCTGTTTCTGTCCCAATCTCCCAGGGGGTTATTGCCCCCATGTGAAAATCTCCAGAGAGTCATAGAGTTAGGAGTGAAAATTTTCAAAAAGTTTTCTCCACAGTGGGCAAGATTACAAATGTTGCATTTTCTGATGCATGGGGATTTTCAGGTGTGGGTTGTTTTGCATTTGGGGGATTTTAATGAATATTTTGTGAAGATTTTCTTGTGGGGAAAAAAAAAACAACTTTGGGTTTGCACAAAAAAATATTGTTTTGATTTTTATTTGTTTTGCCCTTACAGTTTCTGACTGCGTAAAAGTGCTGGTCTTATCCCTTATCTTCAGGGGTGAAAGATTTTATGGTAACACTGAGGATTAATAAAAAAGTTTATGTGAGGAAAGGAAAGAAAGCAAAAAAGGATGTGGGGGTAGAAAGCGGTTTTTAACCCAAGGGAAGCTGACCCTGGCTGAATAAGTACTGGATACACATTTTTGTGGAGTTTCACTTTCATTTTCTTAAAACTAAAAATGGTGCAATAAAACCATGACTGTTATCATGTTAGTTAGTAGCCCATCTCTCTCTCTCTCTCTGGCTTTTCTTCGCAAACGAAGATTCAGGAAGGACTCATCCCGCATTTTCTGCAAGCACGCTGATGACTAAAAAGGCCAATCTGAGATAGACAAGTCCAGTTGCAGAAGGCACAGCAGAAGGTCTCCTTGGGTGATGTTTCCAGGTTGTGATTCTTTCTGCATTGTTGTTTCTCTTCAAGACTTGTTCAGCGTGAGTTCTCAAATAAGGCTGCAGCATTGTGGATAGTGCGTCTCCATGTCTCCCGACGTGAGGCCAGGGCAGACCATTGTTGGTGATCAATTTGGCCAAGCCTGAGAGTTTGTTTCAGGGAGTCCTTGTATTGCTTTTTTGGAGCACCCCTCTTACGCTGACCCATGGCGAGTTCACCGTAGAGTACTATTTTGGGGAGGCAATGGTCCTTCATCCTAGAAACATGTCCTGCCCAGTGCAGCTGTGTTCTCAATATCATGGCCTCAATGCTGGTGATCCCTGTTTGCTCAAGGACAGCAACATTCATCACATAGTCACTCCAGTGTATATTTAGGATTGTGCGTAAACAGCACTGATGGAAGCGTTCGAGGAATCGTAAGTGGTGGTGATAGGTGACCCATGTTTCAGACCCATAAAGGAGAATAGACAGTACAATGGCTCTATACACACTGTTTTTTGTGCTTTGCCTCAGGTGTTTATTATTCCAGACTCTTTTGTAAAGTCTTCCAAATGTGCTATGTGCCTTTGCTAATCTGTGATCGATCTCTTTGTCAATCTTGGCATCTGAGGAGATGATGCTTCCCAGGTAGGTGAACTTCTGAACGGACTTAAGCACAGAATGGCCGTCTGCAATGTGGGGATGGTGGTGTTCGTCCTGTGGTGTAGGCTGGTAAATGACTTCTGTTTTCTTCAGGTTGACTTACAGCCCAAACAGCTCCGCAGCTGTTGAGAAGCAGGATGTTAGGCACTGCAGAGCTGCTTCTGTGTGGGCAACAAGGGCAGCATTGTCAGTGAAGAGCAGCTCATGGACTAGATAGTTTAGAGTCTTAGTGCGAGCCCTCAGACGGTTTAAGTTAAACAAGCTACCATCAGTATGGTAACGTATATAGATGCCGTCGTCCTCTTCGAGATCTGCCGTAGCCCTTGGGAGCATCATGCTGAATAATAATAATAATAATAAATTTTTATTTTTAACCCACCCCTCTGCTCAGCAACCGGGGCGGCGTACAACAAGATTAAAACATCAAGTTAAAACAATCCCTTCCCATCCTAACCCTCCCACCCCTTAAAACTAAATTAAGCTGGAAATAGAGATGAATATAGAAATTGGCCAGAAATTGTTATTTGCCCGCCAAAAATATTTTGAATATGCAAATAAACCAGGAAGATGGTTGGTGTGGAAGATTAGAAAAGAGAGGGAGAAAAAAGTAATAACAGAGATTAAGATAAATAATGAAAGGTTAACAAAACAAAAAGAAATCATAGAGGGTTTCCACAAATATTTTCGTGGAATTTATAGAGAGCATAGAAGCTCAAATGAAATACAGGAAAAAATCAGAAATTATTTGGAGAAAGAAAACATCCCGCAAATATCCGAAAGACAAAAACAAAACCTAAATGAACCCATAACCATCGAAGAAATTAGGGAGGCAATAGGAAAACTAAAAAACGGCAAAACCCCGGGACCAGATGGTTTCTCGGTAGCGTATTATAAGATATTTATAGAAGAACTAATAAATCCACTACATAAACTTTTAAATGAGATCAATCAGACAGATATACCAGATATGTGGAGAAAAGCGAATATTGTTCTCATACCCAAAGAAGGGAAAGATCAAACAAGAATGGAAAATTATAGACCAAATTCATTATTAAACATCGACTACAAAATTTTTACAAACATATTGGCAGGAAGATTGAAAAAAGTATTAACATCTTGGATATATGAGGACCAGAATGGGTTTTTACCAGGTAGGAGTTCAAAGGACAATTTAAGAACACTATTAAATGTAGTGGAGTATTATGAAAAACATAATGAAAGAAAACTAGCAATGGTATTTATGGATGCCGAAAAAGCCTTCGATAACGTTAACTGGGAATTTATGAATATAGTACTAAGAGAAATGGGGGTCGGAAAAGTTTACGCGGATTGGATTGAGAAGATATACAAGAAACAGGAAGCTTATATATTAATCAATGGGGAGAAATCTAAACTATGCCCGATTAAGAGAGGAATGCGACAGGGCTGCCCCCTATCTCCTTTACTATTTATGATAGTCTTGGAGATCTTGAATAGGAAAATTAGAGCAGACCAACAGATAAAAGGGATTAAATTACGAGAATATCAATACAAGTACAAAGCGTTTGCGGATGACGTGGTATATTTTCTAGATAACCCAATAGAGAACATTGAAAGGTTATTAAAAACTATTGAGGAATATGGTCAATTAGCTGGGATAAAGATAAACAGGGATAAAATGGTGATAATCACAAAAAACATGAATAAAGGGGAAGGACAACAATTAGAGAAGATCACGGGATTTAAAGTGGAAAATAAAATAAAATATCTAGGTATAGTAATTACAAGTAAAAATATAGACGTATATGAAAACAACTATATTAAGGGGTGGAACTATATAAAGGGTGAGTTAGAAAGGTGGAACAAATTGAATTTATCATGGATGGGTAGAATGGCAGTGATAAAAATGGTGGTACTACCTAAACTACTATATTGGTTTCAAAATATCCCCATATTATATAACGAAAACTTCTTTAACATGGCAAATAAAGATATATTTGAATTTGTATGGGCGAAGAAAAAACCACAAATTGGGAGGAAGGTATTATATGTCGTTAAAGAAAGGGGAGGGTTAGGCCTCCCGGATATAAGAAGCTATTATGAAGCAAGCTGCTTCCTATGGATTAGAGAATGGATACGATTGGAGAACTTGAGATTGTTGCAGTTAGAGGGTTTTAATTTGCGCTTTGGGTGGCATGCTTATATCTGGTATAAAAAGAACATGGTACATAAAGATTTTACCCACCATGTCATCCGATGCGCACTATTAAAAACCTGGTTAAAATACAAAGAAAAACTATACTGGAAGATACCCATTTGGATATCAACCCATGAAGCCTTTTATAAAAGGGAAAATCTGATAAAAAATAGATGGTTAAGGTATAGAGAGATTTTAAAGAAAGATAATGGAATTTATAAAATGAAATCGGAGGAAGAATTGAGGAAAGAGAATATTCATTGTCATTGGTTTCTTATTAGACAAATAACAGAGAAATTTAAAAGAGACATAGCTGGAGAAGGAATAGAAGAAGAAATGAATGAAGTGGACAAAATAATATGGGATGAGAAAGGGAAATTTATGTCAAAAATGTATAAAGAAATCTTGAAACTGAATCTGGAACAAGAAATAATAAAACCATACATGATTGCATGGGCCCGAGACTGTAAAAATCAAATACCACTAGTAGACTGGGAGAGGGCATGGACCAAAGGAATCATGTTCACAAGAAGTAATGGATTAAAAGAAAACTTTTATAAGTCAATTTTTAGGTGGTATCTTACACTGAATAAAATTGCAAAAATATATTAAAAATCTCCAAATACATGCTGGAGATGTGGTAAAGCAGTGGGCACATACTTCCATGTATGGTGGAACTGTAAACGAGTTAGGGGGTACTGGAAAAGAGTACATTGGAATATATGTAAGTTCCTGAAAATTGAATTCCCATGTAAACCTGAGACATACCTGTTAAACATGTTACAAGGCATAAGAAACCAAGACGTGAAAACCTATAGTAAGATCATATTATATATGGTAACAGCGGCGAGGATAGTGCTTGCGAAGAACTGGAAAAGTGCGGAATCCCCAAAATTGGAAGAGTGGAAATATAAACTATTAGAGATGTATGAAATGGACAGATTAATGATAATTTTGGATGATAAGAAAACTTTAAAGGACTGCGAGGTTTGGAGGAACTTGATACCCCTATGGAAAGAAATAGGGGGGGGGGGAATGGTTAATAAACATAAAATAACAAGATACAGAGAAAATCAAAAAAAGGAAACAGAAATTCAATGAAACAACCAAGAATTGGGATGAGAATGAAACCTGAAATTACACACTTGAAGAAGAAGAAGAAGTGGAAGGAAGTTCATAAATTTGATGTGTTTTATTGACCAATCGAGTGATTAGAATATAGTTGGTACTCGATAGTTGGAAATATGTTTGAGTTTTATATTGTGTTTTGTATTGTAGTGTGTATTGTGTTTTGTTTAAGTGTTGTATTGTCATATGTTATGTTGTTTGATAATTTATGTAATTTATGTGACATATGTATGAATGTATGAATGTATGTGCAATAAACTTTATTAAAAAAAACTAAATTAAACTAATGAAGGGTTAAAACAAGAATAAAATATGATAGATAAATAAATAAGTAGATTGTAAATAAAGTTGGCACAAGAACACAACCTTGCTTCACTCCATTAGTTATTAGAAAGGACTCGGAAAGAGCATCGCCATATCTGACTTGACCGGGCTGGCCCTCGTGTAGCAAGATAATCATTTTAAGGAATTTGGGGGGACATCCTAGTCTTTCCAGGATCTGCCACAGACCTTTCCTACTCACGGTGTCGAAGGCTTTGGTGAGGTTGACAAATGTTACATAGAGACCCTTGTTCTGCTCTCTACATTTCTCTTGCAGTTGTCTAAGGGCAAATACCATATCTGTAGTACTCCTATTGGCTCTGAAGCCACATTGGCTTTCAGGAAGAAGTTCTTCAGCAATGGCAGGAACCAATCTGTTCAGGAGTATCCTTGCAAGGATTTTTCCATCAATAGAGAGCAGTATTATGCCTCAATAGTTTGAGCAATTGGATTTTGCTCCTTTTTTCTTGTGCAGTGTGATGATGACTGCATCTCGGAGATCTGATGGCATTTCCCCCTTTTCCCAGCAATTCACAAGCTGTTCCTGGAGTTTAGCATGGAGTACATGACCTCCGTGTTTCCAAACTTCAGGTGGGATTCCATCAATCCCAGCTGCCTTGCCGTTTTTCATCTGCTGTATGGCCTTAAGGGTCTCTTCCAAAGTGGGAGCTATGTCCAATTCATTTTCCATCAGTTTTTGTATCATATGTTGGATAGCTGAGCCTTGGACTACTCGGTTGGCACTAAAGAGACTTTGAAAGTGTTCAGCCCATCGATTCAGGAGGATGGAGGCTTTATCAGTAATTAATGTTTGACCATCTCTACTGTATAAGGAGCTTTGGACTTGATAAGTAGGTCCAAATACTGCCTTAAGAGCTTCATAGAATCCTCTAGAATCCCCCAGATCATCTAGAATAGAACAATTTAATGAATTGCTGAATGGTAAAACACACATGTAAATCCAACTGTTGTCATGGATCTATTCTAGTTGAGACTGACAAGAGGACTTTGGTCCATAATTAAAAATATACCTGGACTAGGGTAACTACTTGGGGAAATGGAAATGTCATAACCTGATACCAAAAAGAACAGAATGCAAACACTAGGCACAGCTCTGTGGGGAAGGTATTCTTTAACCAAGAAACTCCTGTCTGTTAGACATTTCTGATGAGGAAGGCACTTGGAGAAATTCAGTAGAAGACCATCCAATAAGATTATGATATAAAGGGAAAATGTTCCTTTGGATATTTTCATCCCAGGCTTAGGTATTCACTCACAATATGAGCATAAAAAGACTTTCCAACATTAGTCTGAGAATGTGTGATCTGTAGTAAGTTGACACCATTCACATCATGAGTCATCCATCATAGAAACTGGTAGAGAAATAAGATGTGTGTAGTTTGCTTGCATTCAAATTCTTAGAATATTAGTCCAGACAGAGCATTCATGAGAAGTCTCCACTTGAAATTCCCACAGTCCTGGAACAAAACTTCCTAGGAAGAAGGAACACCTCTTAGAACAACAATGTAGTATAGAAATTATATAGGATGCCTATATTTGGAATGCTTTCCTCTTGGAGTTGAAACCTGTAACAACTCTCTTCCCTTTTACCACTAATTAGTTTCATTTGTTTCTGGCTGCACTGGCCACATTAGAATGCATGATACACTCAGGGGAAAAATAGAAGTTGTAGCCCCTTTTAGGGGATCTATATGTCAACAGCTCCATTTTCTCTCCATGGCAGGCAGCTTATTGTAGAGCTTCTTGTGCCAGACTTGCTGGCAGCATGCCTCACCTGCTTCAGCCAAAATGGAACAAATTTAGCACTTAAACCTTTAAAAAAATCCTTTCTTTGATCTTGTACCTCAAATCACATCAAGGAACAGTAAAAAGGCTCTGATCCCAGTTGATCCTTCTGCTTGTCCATTTCTCTGAAAGCATTTCCCAGGACAGATCCAGAAACAGGCATCACTAATTCTCCTTTTGCTGTGAAGAATTTGATGTAGCTTTGATAGATTTAAGGTGGCCAAAACCAACCCAGCCAACCAAAGACCCTCTTGCAAGCCACATCTGCTGAAATTTCCCCCTTTTTTGTGCAATTATTAAACTGTTGAAGAATCTTACATCTCAGTAGTGAAATGATGTAACAATTTTTCAGCCTATATCTTTGATTCATGTATAGTTTTCTATAGCAAGCCAGTATGGTGTAATGATTTGAATGTTCGACTAGGGTTGCATCGGCACTGCAGAAATAATCCAGTTTGACACCACTTTAACTTTCATGGCTTGATGCTATGGAATTCTGGGATTTGTAGTTTTGTGAGATATTTAGCCTTCTCTGTCAGAGAGTTCTGGTGCCACAACAAACTACAAATCCCAGGATTCTCTAGCATTGAGCCATGGCAGTTAAAGCAGTGTCAAACTGGATTATTTCTTCACTGCACATATGAAGTCTAGGACTCTGGAAGTCCAGTGTTCAAATTCCCACTCAGCCAATGGGGTAACTTTGGGCAAGTCCCATTCTCTTAGTCTAAGAGGAAGGCAATGACAAACCTCTGAATTAATTTGTCAAGAAAACCCTGAGATAGAGCCACCATAAGTCACCATAAGCCTTGAAGTCACACAACAACAACAACCTATTTTCTACATCTCACATGAAATATTTTTATTCACTGCTTATTCACTGAAAATGGTTTACCTTTCCTTATGCAAATTTTAGGGAAAGATTTAGGGCAAGTGCACACCAAATTGCTTTTTAGGGAAAGGTTTTCCCTTCATTTTTCCTCTGATTGACTGCATCTATTGATTACATTAATAAGTAATGCTCAACATGTATCAAATGGAGCTGATATTTGCCTTGAGACACAGCAGTCTATAAAAAACAACAACTTTGGCACAAAGTCATTAGCAATTTAACTGAATGTCACATTAAATGCCCCCCCCACACAAAAATCATCCAGTGAGGATGTGTGTGTGTAATATGTGACACATGCCTTGATTGCATCCCATTTGGACTACTGTAATGCACTCTATGTGCATTTTGAAAACTGTTCAGAAACTTCCGCAGATCCAAAATGCTGCAGCCAGGCTGTTGACTGGGGATGGGTACAGGGATCATGTGACACCCCTCCCTCTTGAAACAGATGCATTGGCTACCAGTTTGTTTCCAAGCAGAATTCAAAGTGATGGTTTTTCCCTTTAAAGCCCTAAAACAGCTTGGGTCCAGACTATCTAAAGGGTCATATCTCCCTATACAAGCTGGCCTGAGTGTTAAGATCAGCAGAAGATAGCTTTCTCTCAGTCTCATCACCTTCACAGGCGCAGTTGTTGAGGAATTGGGAGAAAGCCTTCTCCATGGCTGCTCCCAGACTGTGGAACTCCCTTCCACATGAGGTCTGATTGGCCACCTCCTTGCTCTCTTTTCATCGGCAGTTGAAGATGTTTTTATTTAGGCAGGCATTTGAAATGTGAATCTTAATCTGCTGCTTTTTATGTTGTATTTTTATGATTTTTTGTTTTTAATTTATGTGTTTTTAACTATTTTAACAATGGTAATTTAATTCAATTATTTTTTTTAATTTTTTAAACGTGTGATATTTTAGCTGTCTTTTTTAATGATTGTAAGCCACCTTGAATCCCATCTTGTTATACATCTAATAAATAAATGAATGAATAAAGGGGATATTTAAAAACTTTGCTAGTTGTCATGAATATCTTCAAATTGTGCAGAATGTCCATTGCACTGCTTATGATGGTTTCAAACGGTTTTACATTGTTCTGTAGTTAGCAATATCAAGCAGAGAGGCCATAATGAACTAGGGATGGAAAGAATATTTGCAATTTTTGAAAAAACAGTTGGAAAATATGTTTCTTCAGTGTTGAAAAATGCTGACATGACAAATTCTGGACTGAGGAGAATCTTTGCAGTTTGAGAGGCATTCTACACAAAATTCAGAAATCGTAGTTTTGTGCAGAAAACTATATTTTTTTTGTTCATCAGGAAACAGCATTCTCCCCCACACACACACACACAGAATATGACATTTTTGTGCACAAAATAATTTTCTGTGTAAAGGGCAAAACTTCTGCACTGAAATATTATTTTCTGTACAGAGAATGCTTTTTCCTGTACAAAAATACCACATGCAAATTTTGCACAGAAACAGTCCTAAACTGCAAATATTCTTTGAGAACTGCATTTTTGAAGACTTTCTTACAGCAGGAAAAATCTTGCTAAAATGACTCATTGCTTATTTCGAGAAGAAAATTAGCAAATAATTCCCTCTCTACAATCAATTGTTCACTTTAATATAAACAGTCCAAGAGGTAAGTGTTTGGGATCACATGCCACTTAACTATGAAACCTACAAACTGGAGGGGGGATCTTGCTGTATCTATTTCTGCTCTTATTTGTTTGTTTAGCCTTTTAAGCAAAAATTGCAAACATTTATTGTATTCATCCATTTTTATTTTTATTTTTTGCTTCCCAGGATTTGAACTAGATGCTCACTTATGAACTACATGCTCTCTGTGATCTGGGATCCACCATAGTGGGGAAAACCATGAGCTCTCTTCGCTATGAAACACCCATTGCACCCATTATTTACCAAAAAGGCCTTTTTAAAAAAATGTGTGGGACTCATGTTAGTCTTAGCAATGTACATATCTCTTGTGGTGGCTTGAAATGGGTGCAGCCCAAACTCGGAATGGGGTATATGATGTTTGTGTGTGTGTGTGTGTTTAAACAAGGTGCTTTTGAAGGATCAAACAATAGTTTAAATGTGAAATTGAACTAAGGAGTAACTCAAAGGTGGCCAAACAGGTCAAGATTTCCAGGAGGGAATTCTGATATAATAAACAGGGGCTCGCTAGCTTACACTGGGGATGCAAATGCTTTAGTATTTCATCCCATGACAAATAAATACTGTAATTCCCTGCTGTGGGGAGTATTGAAAAATAGTATTCTCAAATATTTCCTCTCCACATATCTTTCTGCATAGAAAAATCATCCTGAACAGTTTGGAATATTGGAAAAACTCTGAAAGTCTCAGTGTTCTATTATGTTTGCAACAAGGTTTCTCAACTGTAGGTAAACAAATTTTTAACCAGATATAAATAGAGAATAATCTTGCCATCCCTAGCTCACACCAGTGTAACAGAATAAGTTAATGCTTACTCTTAAACATCTCAAATAGTCATCCTGTAATTCTAGGAGCAGATACATACAGTTTTCCCGAACTCAAGGAAATATGAATACTCTAGGATGCTTTTGTTAATTCCACCCCCCCCCCTGCAATGGGTCACATTCCATGTGCATATTGGTGTGTTGGTGACACATTCTCCAGCCTTAAAGAACATAGCCTAAATCCATTTTAACCCTTGTTGTTGTTACTGTGTGCCTTCAAGTCATCTCTGACTTATGGTGACCGTAAAGCGAAGCTATCACAAGGTTTTATTGGCAAGATTTGTTCACAGGAGGTTTGCCATTTCCTTCCTCTGAGGCTGAGAGACAGTGTGACTTGCACAAGTTCACTGAATGGGTTTTGATGGCCAAGTGGGGATTTGAACCCTAGGACATTTTCAGATGCGATTTCCGGCAGCAAATATCCCAAAACAGCTCCGTTGCTGCTGCACAGCAGGGGAACAGTTTCAGATGATGCCATCCCTCTGCCGAACCCCTCCGTGTCACTTCCATGACAGAATGGAGGAAACCGCATCATATTTCACTCACGGGCAACATTCGTGAATGAAATATGATGCAGCTTCCTCCATTCTGTCATGGAAGTAACATGGAGGGGTTCAGCAGAGGGACAGCGTCATCCGAAATCGCTTCCCTGCTGTGTGGCAGCAATGAAGCTGTTTTGGGATATTTGCTGCCAAAAATCACATCTGAAAATGTCCTTAGTCTCCAGAGTCATTGTCAAATGTTCTAACCACTACACCACATTGACTCTATTTTCTATAACTCTAACAAAGTAATACCCCCCACTACCACAATTTCATTGGATTTGTACAAATGATTGTGCAAAGCAGTTGTATAAGAGGTTGCAAAATCAGCTACACAGCTTCTTGAACAATTAATTGTTCAACCAATTGTTCAAACATTTGTACAACCAATTGTTCCACTACTTCGCACAGCCACTTTTAGAATACAACTTTATTGAATCCCACCATTGTTTTCATTCTGAAAATGTGTAACTGGTAATGCAATGGGCCTTGTGTCAGCAGAATGACACAATTAAAGGCAAGCCATAATGTTTTTGTATGGAACTTTAGGTATTTTGGAGCTTTATGTCACAGGCTTTAGCTTTATGAATAATTTACACAGATCAAAGCACAAGTGGGGTCATTTCATTAGCTTGCCCAATGTCACAATGTTATAATAATAATAATAATAATAATAATAATAATAATTCTTGCCCTCAAATTTGTGATTGTGGAGAGTTTGTTTCAGAAAATGAATCAAGCATTTCCATCCATTCCTAGAGAGAGTGACAGATGAATGAATACCTACAGAAGTGATTCAAATCAGAAACAAATGGATCTGACCAACCCTATAGATAATGACTTCAAAACAGGCACTGGCTGAATGCTACAGCATGCCAAGAAGTAACAGTCTTTAAGAACAAAAAAAGAAAAAAAGAAATTTTAAGACTGTGCTTCATTGTTCTAAACTCTATTGGTTTGCAACTGCCTTTTATCATTTCTAAGTGTATGTTTTGAATTTTTATAATATTTTTAAAGAGTTGAACTCTATTTTATTGTTGAGTTTTTTTGTATGTTTCTAAATATATTGTCTTTTTAATTTTTAAGCTGCTTTCATGCTCAGTCTTATGGAAAAGGTGGGCCATCAATAAAAGATTACATTATTTCAGTAATTACATTGTCATAGGCCCAACTTATATGACATTGTAATTGCACTAATTCACTTTTACAGCCATTGCATCATCCCAGCAACTGAAAGCACCCCCAAATCCATACTCTTTAATGCATGCAGCCACCCCAACACAGCAATCTCCAAGGCACTGGGGATATGTTACTCTGTTGGTTGGGAAGTAGCTGACTGATGTTCCCACCCACTGCTACTGAGCGATCTTTGATGTGAGGTGGTGTTGTAACAAGGACCCTACTTTTGCTTATCACAATGGAGGTCACTCACAGGAAGAGAGTGAGACCATCAGTCAGCTGCTTCCAAACTGACAGGTAAACAGAATTCCATTGATCACAGTGGCTACTCCCAATAGGTGGATATGGGGGTCTCAGGCCAGGAGACACTATGTAGTTATGTAACCACAGTGGTTTTGTCACCAAATAGCTGATAGAGAATTCTGGCCAACAATGATTATGATGACTGAATAGCTTTCATTGACTAGCAGACACTAAGCACATCAGTATTCAGGTATAAATGCAAACTGAGACTGCAAAGACAGGCAAAACTTTCACTGCTGCATCCTCATACATTGTTAGCTTTGAAAATCTGATCCCTTTTTAAAAACTGCATACCTTTACAATCTGTGACAAATTCTATTTTGTGAAAGCTTACTGTAAAAATGTTTGCCAATCCCTAGCTTAAAATATTTATAAGGATTAAATCACCAGTGAGACACAAGCGATTGCTCATTTTCTGGACTTAACAAAAAAAACCCCAAAACCGTATTTCCTGGTGCCCCTGCCATATGCCTTAATGCTTTGGCGTGTGCTTTTAACTTTCTATGCAACCTCTGCTGACTTTCAACTGCATAGAAAGCGACAATGAATTAGCATTTTTATCAGAGTTGCTCTAACCCCCTTGAGTGTTTCTTTCAGGCTATATGACAGGAACTAATAATTCACAGCTCTGAGACTTTCACGCTCCTGTGTGTTTCTGCCAAGGGATCCCACTGGAGATGGTCTGATAGATAGAAGACACTGTACAGTTGAATGTTCTTATTGAACCCCCCCCTCCCCTGCTTTGCACTCATAGCTTTTGTATTATAATTCAGCAAGGCTGCCAAGTCTCATTATTACCATAATACCAAGAGGAACGCTGTTTTTCCTCAAATCATGAGAGACCAGTAATTCATCTGGAAGCAGGTGCTCAAACACCATTACGGGCTAGTAATGTTTGTTAATGAGGCCCAGGAAGTGCTTGTGTTTTATAAAATGTAAAAGACATATGGTCATCTGATGACATTGCACATGAGAGCTGAGCATAAAGTTTTACGGCTAAAGAACGAAGCTATTCAGGTGAGGCAACTGCAACATTCTGCTGGCCATTCTCGCTGTTCTTGGATCCTGGGGAGGGGGAGGTAGAGTTGTATCCACATGCCAATTGGAATTTAAACTGGCCTTTTGTATGATCAGCAAGTGAGGCAGGACTTGCATAAGGAAGTATTGGATACCTCTGTATGCAAGTAACTAAAAAGTACAACCTCTAGTGTTCTACCCTTATAGAATTCTGTCCAAGTTCATAGAATCATAGAACCATAGAATCAAAGAGTTGGAAGAGACCACAAGGGACATCCAGACCAACCTCCTGCCATGCAGGAATACACAATCAAATCATTCCCAACAGATGTCCATCCAGCCTCTGTTTGAAAACCTCCAAAGGAGACTCCACCACACTACAAGGCAGTGTATTCCACTTCTGGACAGCTCTTATGGTCAGGAAATTCTTTTGAAGACCACATTGTTAGCATGAGAGAGGAATCTCAAAAGGACAATTGTCCCTGGATGTTTGGAAATGTTCAGGATTATACCACTAGCCCAGAACTAGCATCAAAAAGGAGAAAAATTAATAAACATGTTTCTTACATGTTATTACATTCAATATACTTGATAGTTCCTTAATTAAAAAAAACTGGGTGAGTGATCATGATTAAATTGATTTAGAAGTGGCTATAGACAAAGGTGGTAGATCAGATATTTGGAAAATAAATGCTATCTTTTCTGTGTGAAGTCAAAGACTTTCTGGCATCCATAGATTTTCCTTGGGTTCTTTCTGGGCTGTGACGTTGTGTTCTGGAAGAGTTTATTTCTGACATCAGAAACATCAGAAATAAACTCTTCCAGAACACGGCCTCACAGCCTAGAAAGAACCCAAGGAAAAGTTATCTTTTCTGTCAACCACCAGAAAGAATGCAAAAAAAAGTGTGCAACTCTGGCATGCTACTATGTCCTATTATGAATTAACTTTGGAGTCTGACTCAAATGTCAGGAAGGACTTAGGAGCAGAGTGCATGCATGGATAGTTGCATAAGTAGATAGGTGAAGAAAGGATGGATGGATCTGAGACAGAGGGTGAGGGATGTGATGGTGTTAAAAGCAGATCATGTTACCCAAATTGCATGAGGTTTGTGAGGATCCCACTAGTGTCCAAATTCTAATAAGGGGGATTTTAAGTAGCTCAAGATGGCAGCAAGAGGTCGGTAACTTCAGGATCTTCTGACCTATATATACCACTAGTAACTGAGGAGACTCCAAGCCAGGGGATGAAATAAGAATGTTTTTTTTATTATTGAAAACAATCAAGGGAACACACACATACACTCAGGCTTCAAGCAGTCACACAAGGCAAACAAAGAAAGTAGAAAGTATTGGGATAGATGAATAGATTGAGGGGATGGTGATTATACTATACCTATCTGAGGAGCAGAGATTCGTACAGCAAGAGGAGCTCAGAATATTGTTTTGAGGGTTGCTCAGCAAACCAGCAGCGTGGAGGTATGAAGAGGAACTGTGGACACTTTGATGGTGTTTTAGGGTGATATTTATATTTGATAATTCCACTGAAGGGGTGAGTTTGAGTGGAATACAATGTCTGCCAGAGTTTCCCAGGATTAGAAAATAGATTCTCTGGATGTGTCTATGATTGCTAATGGTCTAAACATTGAACTTAGGTGGTCTTAAGCAAACCTCTATTGTTTTAATACAGGTGCAAGGAAGAACAAGTTTTGCAAGCAAAGAGCACCTTTGATTGGATTAGTGAGTGACTCACTTCCAGAGATGCCCAGGAAAAATTAGCACATTTCTCCATAATTAATCAGTTCCAGGAGAGTTTGCATAATCCTCATCTGGGTGTGTCTTTTAGGTATTTTGTAAGGTTGCTCTCAGGTTTTCTAAGCAAACCTTGATTCTTTCTGTTTGGGAGCTCCTGGTCTACTGCCAACCATGTGGAGTGCTGATTAGAAGCCAATATATGAAATTCAGCCAATTGATGAATTATGAAAAAGGTGGGGGCCTATCAGGACAGGTTACAATGAGTAGCTATGAGGATGTGTTGTCAATGAAGTAAGTGTACAAGATGTATGGGATTTTGGCTCCACTTTAGGACTTTAGTTTTTATATTCTCCACAGTGATAGAGAGGGTCAGATGGTGCCCAAGGCTGGAAAGGTACTGATGTGAAAATGTGGACCTCAGGATGAATGTTTCCTGAATGCTTCAGCATGCCTGGAAATAACAGTCTTTAAGAACAAAAAAAGAAAAGCTCCTTCCTCTTTTCCAATATATTAGAATCTTATTTCCACAGCTAATAGCCTTGAGCTAAAAGCTTAAAACAAGCTAAAAAAAAATTATGTTGTGTCGCATCATGTAATTATAGAAATGAAACTGAAGAGAGGAATTTTTTTGAGTAACAATCACAAATTTAAATTGGCCTTGGTGTGAGAATAATATTGCTGGGTTTGATGAGACTACCAAAGTTGCAAATTGTAGTTCTTTTCCTATGATTTTCAGCACATCTGCTTCTGACTCTAGAATATTCCAGAATATTCTATACCTGTGAATGTACTAGATTTTACTGTTTTCAAGGTCTGTGGTTTTTTTTTTAAAAAAAACATATTATTTATTTTCTTTTTTTATTCCTTTCAAAGTTACTAAAAGCCTTTCCAGAGTTACTTTGCTTTTGTCCTGCGAGCACTGTAAAGTTATGACATATCATTCTAGAAGCCTTTTTATTTTCAAAAATTATGGGGTTTAGGAAGAATATATGAGATGTGGCAAGCAGAACAGAACTCTCCATGAGCAATATTAGTTGCAGCTCCCAGAATCACATAAGTATAAAGCACCTCTGAAGAAGCAGTATCCTCTATAATCTTCTCCTATCGCTGTAGAAATTCCTGTATGCAGAATACTTGAAATACTTCTACAGTTTCAGAATTGACAGCCCAGTAACCCAAGGATGTCTTTTATTTGCACTGATTGTATTAAGTAAAGGCAATACACAATAAAGAGTGTTACTATAATCAAGAAATAATAATTATATCAAGGATACATGCAAGTTACACACACATATACACATAGACTCCTAAATACTTAAATATACAGTCAACTCTCTGTATCCACAGATTTGGCATCCATGGATTCCACCATCCATGGTCTGAAAATATTCCCCAACAAATAAATTCCAAGAAGCAAATCTTGATTTTACCATTTTATATGAGGGACACCATTTTTCTATGTCATTGTATATAATGGAACTTGAGAATCCATGGATTTTTGGTATCCACGGGGGATTCTGGAACTAAACCCCAGTGGATTCTAAGGGCCCATTGTACTCTATGTACTTCCACCTTGAATAGCACCCTACAAAATGCTCTCAGGGGGACTACCATAAGGAAGAGTGAGGAGGTTGCCTCTAGTGACTCATTTTGAGGGTTATAAAAGGTTGGTGCATAATTCATTGCCTATGTTATTGTATTTGTACTACCAGGGAGCATGGAGGTGTTTATGGGATTATCTATTTCAGGTGTGAAAAGAACTTGGCTGGTGTTGCATACCATGTATCTTGACTTGGAGCAGAGAGGTAACTGTTGATTGGCCAAGGCTTCTCTAGTATTGTTAAGATGGGAGCTCCTCCTTCCTCTTTGTACAATCCAATTTCACAGAGAAGGGAAGGGAGTTCCCAGCCTTTTGGTACAACCTGAAAACACACTCTCAAGGGTTCCTCTAGTCTAGAAGTCCCTGGAGACCTGTCCTTCGGTAGACTGCCACCACTCCTTGATTTCTGAATTGTGAAATGTGATTACAAGGAGACAATCACATCGTTACTTTAAATTTCCAGCCTTAGATGGGGGTTAACTTTAACCCCCCCTTCTAGCCCCAAGAGATTCAAGACAGCTGACTGAAAAAGGCACATGAGGCAAGCTGCAAAGAAAAGAGAGAAAACTTTATTTTTAGTTCCAAGCGCTTAAGTACTTAGCATGGAGGGACATCTAGTCTCTCCAGGTTCTCAATTTAGGCTTACATGAAATACTTTCAGTCATAAGATTGAAAATAAATCATAAAGCTAATGCATGCTAACTAGATATTCCCTAAGCTAAGAAAATAATAACTCACATTTATAAGTCCAATGGGATGGGGCTAGTCTCAGGCTTATCATAGCTGCCATAGCCAGGTCTCTGGAGATGGGATTCAGAGTCCTTTGGAAGTCTCTCCCTTAGACTTCATGGTATCATTTAGGCCCTTGGATGTAATAGAGCCATGATGGAGGTCAGCGCCCCCCTGACCTCAGTTATCATGTCTGGTTATCTTGCTGGTCTAAAACATGTGGCTCACTCTGAACAAAGGAATTCAGAAACTTAAAATTCAATTGGTCAGATCTGATTGGTTCTGCATTTCCAGATTTGGATTGGCTGTTCAGTCAGGTGATGTGATGTCCTGATTAGGAAATGAGGGTCCCACCCTCTACCATACCTGTTGCTATGGAAACCAGGGAGTGGAATTTTCCAAATGAAGTTATCTGTAGGTTCTGCAGATGAACTAACCATGATGGATTTGGGCAGTCCATCATGACAAGTATGATATAAAGTATGACCTACTCTGACACCCCTGCCCCATATTTGCAACAATAAATTGGCAATATTTAATAATTAGGTCATATGCGGCCTTCCACATAGTATGGCCATTAAACCTGGGAAATTCCACAACCAGGAATCCAGGAATGTTCTTATTATTGTTTCCTTAATAAAGATAAATTATTTTACTATCTAGCTTAAAGTCTCCTCCTGATTACTAGTATACAAAGGTCAAAAGACCCCACTATCTGTTGCTCCCTCTCACATAGCCAAGATGAGTATATTAATTCCCCCAAATTAATATTCGTATTTGGAGGGTCCTTAAGATTCCAAAGCATTTATGGTTACACAAACATGCATATTAGGTATGAAAAAGAAATTGGGGTGGGGGCAGGGAATATCTGTTTCCCCAGAGAATATCTGTTTCCTACCAGCAGAGACTTGTCATGGGATGAAGCACATCTTGCTTCAGAAAGGCAGCATGGTGTAGTGGTTTCAGTGTTGGACCATGACTCCAGAGATTGGGTTTGAATCTCTGCTCAGCCATGGAAACCCACTGGGTCAGCTTGGACAAGTCACATTCTCCCAGCCTCAGAGGAAGGCAAAGGCAAATCTCTGAACAAATCTTTCCAAGAAAGCCCCAGGAGCCTTAAGATTGCCATAAGTTGGAAATGACTTGAAGGCACATAACAGCAACATCTTGCTTCAGACGTCTGCACCTTTCCAGGGCTTGTGATGCATTTCAGTGAAAAAAGTGCACACAAAACCCTGGGTACATCTGAAAAGTATGCAATGATAAAAATGCATACATGTGAAAGATATGCACAAATAATAACAAGCTTTGACAAGCAGGGATGTATGTACAAAACTGCAGACACAAATTTCCATGTAGGGGAAAAAAAAGATTTTTTTAACCTGATATGGGAACATCATGGGACAAGAATGCTAGTAGAATTCTATGAAATGCAGCAAAAAGAAGCTGATAGCTTTTAATAGAATATCACTAACCCGTATGCACATAGATCCCTTCCACATTACAAGACACACCACTCTAATAGCTACAGTATCTACTTGGAAACCTGGCCAGTTCATATGATCCTATTTCCTCTTGTGTTCACTAAATGAGTGTATGATTGAACACTAAAGAAGGGCCAAAAAATTTCTCATCCTCATCCTGAAAGAGTTTCTCAACACATCAAGACACTCATCCATGGATCTGGCCTGTTGTTTCCCTATTCCCTCCACAGAACAGGAGGAAGTCCTGATGGGCATGCTGACCTGTTGCTGTAGCTGCCACCACTTTCCTTGCTGACTCAGAAGGCAGGAAGGATGCCTGAAACTTGTGCCTGACACCCTCTGCATAGGACCAGCCTTGATCACATGCTACAGGACTGCTTCCTGCCTTCTGAGAGCCAGGAAGACCACAACAGCAGTGAGGGGTGGCCTGGCGGGACGTGCTCCAGGGGACATGCAAGGCCCAATCCAGTTTTTGACAGTGGTAATGGAGTAAACCGGGTATTATCTCATAATGGTTTATTGGGCCCTACCCCATCTCCCCCCGTCTCAGCCCCGTCTCTGCCCTGGGGGTGGTGAGGACTCCCTGGGTTCAGAACAAGGCCAATATCCTGCATCCTCAGGTCTTCAGGGCTCTTAGACGGGGCCATGATGGGGTATATTGCCCATCTAGACAAGCCCCACATTGAGAAAATGGCTAACTGCAGCATTTTAAAATTTTTATTTGCTGCATTTTGCATTTGGGGATTTTAAAATATTTGTGAAAAAATGTTTTGTGCAACCCACATTGCATAGACTACACTGTTTATGCACAAAAGTTTGGGGTTTTGTGCAGCCCCCCCCCAAATAATTTTGTACTTGCATATTTATTTATTTGTTTATTTATTTTGCAAAACAATGCAGAAGTTCACATAGTCATCAAAAATGTGGGGAAGCTCTCATATTCTTACCCAAAATAATAATTATGAAGATGGGCAGCCCTTTCGTGAAAAGCTTTTAGGTGTATGACTGTCCATTTACTAAATCAGTGGCTACTTTAAATATCCAAATTGTTCACAGTCAGAGGGATTGTAATTCTATTAAGCATACATTCCAGAAAGAGGAGAGAGAGAGAGAGAGAGAGAGAGAGAGAGAGAGAGAGAGAAGACAAGCCCTTACAATTGCAATCCCCCCACCCTCTGTAATTGGTTCACTATCTCTAACTACTGGTACACAGACATTTTTCTGCAAAGGAGAATATCTGCTCTTCTAGGAAATAAAAGTAAGACTACTGTAAGACTTTCTTTGCTAAATTCAGTACAGATGACCTTCTAAGTCAATTACAGGGCACTTGACTGAGAATGGTATTAGCCTTTAAAGACTGAAGAGTCCATATTCTCCTAGAAGGGCCATCTTCTACCCTATCCCATGAATTATTTTATGTCAGAGTGCTCCCAAATCTGATGAAACCAATCTAAATGCAGTCTTGATGTGCTACAGTGCAACCATAGATGTTGTTTAAAATTCAACACAGCCCAAATTAATAGAGCCTATAAGTGTTTCATTGGCTATAGCACTGGACAGGGAAGTGTTTCTTCTCCTCACAATTTGCACAAATACTGACTGGCATTACAAAGTGGCTGTTGTTGTTGTTCTCGTTGTTCTTGTTGTTTCCTGCCTGGGATTCAAGGCAACTTACAATAATTAAAACATAGTTAAAAATTTACAGCATACAAAAATCAGAAAGCAATTGACCAACGTAAAATTAAAGCCAGTTTAAAACATAAACCATAAACAACAACTGCAACAGCAATGAATAAAAGTCCAGCACATTCTATAGGGTCTGCTTTATTTATCAAGTACTGAATGTCCTCTGAGTGCTACAAAAACATATTATTTTTAAAGTTTCTGTATGCAGGCCTGCAATTTAAGGGCCTGGCATTATAAGTAATTTTATGCATTATTTCAACAAGAGTGATCTACTAGATGGCTTCTCTTTCTGGAGAAAAAGCCGTCATAATGTCTCAGTCTACAATGTGCTCCTGAGCTGGATGTGGTTAGTATGCTGGTTTGCTTCTGAAAATGATGATTGATGATGATGATGATGATGATGATTTTTGCCCCTGAAAAATGCTTTTTTACTGGAGTGTTCCAGACAAGTGCCCCTTAATTGCTTTTTATCCAGAAACAAAAGTACCTTGTTTGAACATATGAAGAGTGTCCTTTGAAGTTTGGTCCTAATAGAGATGACAAAAAGAAGGAAAGCAATAGGGAGGGAAAAGGAAACAAACAGTGGCACTGAAGTTATCATGTTCAAAGAAGTAATGTCTGCTAAGGCAGACAGTTTTAAAGGAAAGAAACGCCAAATAACCCACCTTGTACTTTTACAGAGTTTGAGAGAGCATTACAGAGACAAACTTGTTTTGAACTGCTTTAAACCCTTCAAATGCCTGAGATGAGTGCTAATTTGTTCCTTCTCCTCCGGCCCAGATAATTTTGGGCTGAGGGAGATTATAGAAGTGGGCCTCCTACTCCCCAACCCAGTACTTTCTTTAGTATATTAAATGGGTCTTTGGCTTGTCTACACAGACAAAACAACCCATACTCAGCCCATATTTGTGGCATACCTGACACACAACATTTTCAATGATTTGCATCTTCATCAGGGTTTCTGCAGTAAACTCCAGATCTGGAAGATTCATTTTTTGCTCTGCATTTGAGGGGAAAAACCTGGATTTTGGGCCAGTAATATAGTATCGTGTAATTGCTTATCCAGTAATACATTACTTTGGGACCATATATATTAGCTTATTTGCATACATGAGTGAACAGGGAAAAAAAAAACACTGAGCAATACCGACCGTGTTGTTACCTGAATGTATGGGGTCCATGGGGACACACTTGTGACACTCAAATTGTGATATTAAATTGGGAAATTTTGATTAGCTCAAAGGCATGGCTGTGAGCGGCTGGGTAACTTGTGGGACCTTTGTACCTGTGTATACCAGTATTCACTGCAGAGATTGCATTTAAAGTGAATGAAAATGGCATTTATTGGAAAATAAACACGGAAGCAATCACACATGCACTCACATTCGCAAGAGAGCATGCAAGGCTTATGAAGAATTAAGGCAGAAAGATTTGGATAGAGGAAAAGATTTAGGAAAGTTTGGACTATAATTACCAGTCCAGAAGAGCAGAGGTTCATGCAGCAACGAAGATTCAGCCATGAAGCTGAGGGTAACACAACAAACCAGCAGAATGATGGTGTCAAAAGAACTGAGCACACATGAGTATTGTTTGGGACTAACATTTACAGCCAATTTCATATCCTGAAGGGGTATTTGAGTGTAAAACAATACTTGGATGGGTTTCCCACAGTTAAACAAAGGAAACTCCAGCTTTGTTAATTGTCGCGAATGGCTGAAATATTAAGGTTTATGGGTTTATGGCAACCTCCTTACTGTGGGAGAGGAGAGGTGTGAAGAAAGACATCTGTGGGGATGCAAGGGAAAATGGATGTTCCAGTCACTGTTTTTGGAGCATGACTCACTGCCAAGAGCATTCAAGAGGGGATAAGCTCATTCCACCTTGATGAGTCTGATACAAAGGGGTTCCACTTAATTCCATCTTGGCATGTTTGTTGGGAATTTTTAGGAGACATTTTCTTTAGGTCCTGGGTGAACCCAATTTTGGTTTGCCCTGGTCTACCTAGACCTTGTGAGAATGTCCAGTATTGCTGAATTATGAAGTATTGGAAGGAGGGGTATGAGGCCTAGTAACAGTGTGGCCAGAAATAGTACAATGTATAGGTCACATTATCAGCATAGGACCACCCTTTTACTCTGACGTGGATTACAGTGTGGAGGGATACTTAGATCTACAATTGGACAAGCCCAATTTGTGTGGCATTTATGGGGCCCCTGTAGATCAAAGAAATCTGCTGCGGCTACAAGATTGGTTCAGAGTTTCCCACCAGTGTAGAGAAGCTCCTAGATTGTTGGGAACACAACCAAGACACATGTTACTAAGTAGTTTCTGCTTTAAAGCCAGAAGTTGGAAAATGTTATTTTGGACTATAACTTGCTGAATCCCTGAGCCAGCATGTGTTCTGAATGTTGTTCTCTCAAAGTTTCCAAGCCCTGCTTTAAACAGATTGTATAATCAGGGATTGTCAGCCCTGCTGGCCTTGTTTTCTATCTCACATTTAGATTTGGCATCTATCTGAAATAAGAGGCATTTGGATGCCATTTTGTGCCTGAGGAGTTGTGGCCTTGCTAAATATTGGAAGAGAAATATTACATGGTTAAAGCACTGGCTTGTGTTGTGCCTCATGGCTCAGCTGCATGCTCTGATTATTAAGGCAACAACAGCTTGGTTAGAGGAAAGTTTGCTTTGTGAAGTCAAAGGCTTTCAAAGCAGCATCCATACATTTTCCTTGGGTTTTTTCCGGGCTATGAGGCTGTGTTCTGGAATAGTTTCTTTCTAACGTTTCATCTGTGGCTGGCATCCTCAGAAGGGTTGTGTAGGTATATGTGTGGAGTTTATATGCTGTGAACCCCTGTTGGGAAGGATATGTAAATTTGTGTAATTGAATGGTTAGTTTCAGGGTATAGAAATGCAAGGCCCATTAGTATCTGGAATGATGAAGAAAAACAGCCACCCAAAGGGAAGGTATTTTTTACCATACATCAAAGGAGTCACAGACAGAATAGGGAAACTGATGAGGAAACACAACCTCCAAACAATCTATAGACCAACCAGAAAAATTCAAGAAATTCTACGCTCAGTGAAGGACAAAAGAGACACCCCCCCACAGCTGCAGGAGTTTACTGCATACCATGCAGCTGTGGACAAGTTGACATAGGGACCACTAAACGCAAACACGAAACAACGAACATGAGAGACACTGCAAACTGGGCTAGCCAGAAAAATCAGCAATAGCAGAACATGTGATAAACCAACCAGGACACAAAATGCTATTTGAAAACACAGAAATTCTAGGTCAGGCCAACAACTATCATGTCAGAATGCACAGAGAAGCTATTGAAATCCACAAACACCTGGAGAACTTCAACAGGAAAGGAGAAACCCTAAAAGTAAACAAAATCTGGCTCCCATTTTTGAAATACAGTAGAATCAGAACTCAGCACTTACAAAAGAATTCCACCCAGGGATAGGGGCATTCCCAGCAGATAATGGCCCATCAACCAACCATTAGCCAAACAGATTCTAACGAGCCTTGCATTTCTATACCCAGAAATAAACCATTCAATTACACAAATGTACATATCCTCCCCAACAGGGGTTCAAGCATATAAACTCCACACACACCTACACAACCATTCTCTGAGGATGCCAGCCACAGATGCAGGTGAAATGTCAGAAAGAAACTACTCCCTTCACATTTGTGGGGGTTAGGTTCCACAGACCCCTATGTCTGTGAATATAGACTGCCCTCCCCCTCCCTTCTGAAGCGACCACAGGGCCTCCAAAGGCCCTCTGGAGGCCCTGTAGTCACCTCCCCAGGCCTCCCCACATCGTCCCCAGGCCACCACAGGGGCTCTGGAGGCCCTCCGAAAGCCCCGAGGTTGCCTGGCCACGCCTCCCCCCTCCCCAGGCCACCACGGGGACTCCGGAGGCTGTCCGGAGGCCCCGAGGACACCTGCCCACACCACCCCACTCCCTCCCCAGGCCACCGTGGAGACTCCGGAGGCCCTCCGGAGGCCCTGAGGTCACCTGCCCATGCCACCCCATTCCCTCCCCAGGCCACCGCAGGGCCTCCAGTGGCCCTCCGAAGGCCCCGTAGTCACCTCAACCAGCCTCCCCACTCCCTCCCCAGGCCACTGTGGGGCCTCTGGAGGCTCTCCAGAGGCCCTGAGGTCACCTCCCCACACCTCCCCACTCCCTCTCCAGGCCACCGTGGGGACTCCGGAGGCTCTCTGGAGTCCCCAAGGTTGCCTGCCCATGCCTCACCCTCCCTGCCCAGGCCACCTCGGGGCCACCGGAGGCCCTCCCGAGGCCCTGAGGTCCCCTCCGCATGCCTCCCCACTCCCTCCTGTCACTTTCCTCTGTCGCCACTTTCCTCGGCCTCCCCTCCGGCAAAAAACTGTGAATATGCGGAACCGCGAGTGTGGAGGCTGTGAATGTTGAGGGAGGACTGTATTCCAGAACACAGCCTCACAGCCTGGAAAAAAACCAAGGAAAATATAAAGTTTGCTTTCTATCCCAGCCTTACAGCATCCAGAATTTTTAATGAGTTAAATTCTTACTTTTTAAAAAATATATTACATATATCTGTTGTTATAAATACTTTAGAGGCCTTGAAACTATGACCTAGATCCATTGCTATACTTTTGATGGTGGTGGTGGGCATTCCTTCCCCTCTCTTTGTGCAGCCCTGTAGAGCACCCAAAACCTTCTCTGGAGAGTTGCCACCTCTGCAGCTCATTCCTAGTATGCATGGAAGGTTGCAGTAAAGAGACCAGCCTCTTTAGCTCTCAGAAACTGCTTCCATTTATGAAAGAACATCACTGGATCCTGGCTTATAACTATAACTGCAACTATAACTAACTACTCTTAAAGTAACCAGCTGTACCTGGCATAACATATGCCGTTATAGGAGATTTTAAAGTTTAAAATGCACCCTGCTGTGGGTTCAAACTGTGATTGGGGCCTGGAGCTTGGAGTGGAAGTGTTCCACATGTTTTGGCACTACATTTCCCAGAATCATGCAGCTGGTGTCTGGCACATGCACTCCCCACTGCACTTACCTTCTCTCCCATTGACAGGGCAGTGCATGAATGAATGGAGCACTAACAGAGCTCCATTCACTTCCTGGAGTGAAATCCTATCCGCTCTTGTAAGAAGATGTGAGCGCAGGAAAGTCAAACTTAAAAAGAAAAATAAAACAGTAAAAGTGACACCAAGCACAAAAACACACTTTAAAATTTACAAGTAACTCAGGGAGGGTCATAAAAAGAGGGTAGCTTACCTGGATGTCCCAATCTCACTCAGATGTGTTCTGGGACCACCCATTGATGCTGGGATCATGCCAGCAACACGGGGCACCTTCTCGCATACCATGGAAATCTGAGACAGAAATGGGATGGATATCTATTGACAGCTTCTTCCCATTTTAAAAAAAAAAGCACTGCAGAACAGCAGCAGAACAAGTGCATAACTAAGGGGGATGACAGTGTCTGGTAAGGAAGCTCTTTTGCAATCTCCTAGCATTGTTGTAACACTACTTTTGACATGTCTGATAATCTCCTAAATCTCATCCCTTCAGGGGAATTGTCACATGTAAATATTACCCTAAAAAACCACGAAATGTCCACAGTCCACATTCCCTCTTCCTACATCCATGCTGCCAGTTTGCTGCAAGACCCTCAGAATGCATCTCTGGGAATCTTCTGCTGCACAAATCTCTGATAGGTTTTGTATTACCCCCAAAACCCCTTACTCTATTCTTCTATCCAAATGCTTCCTACTTTCTTCAATAGTTTTGTGTGATTGTTTAAAGCCTGAGTGTTTGTGTAAATGCTATTATGATTAATTTCCAATAAAGATAATTTAATTGTACTTTCTGGCTTGGAGTCTCAACAGTTACTACACGTATACATAGGTCAAAAGATCCTGCTGTTACCCAACCTCTTGCTTCCATTTTGAACTGATTAATTATTTCCCATACTAATATTCAGATACTAGTGGGATTCTTGAGGACCCCATGCAATTTGGGTAACACACCAACAAAGTGAAAGCAAAGTAGGAGAAAAGACAAAACAGAATTAATATCATCTCTAAATCCCTGTTAAATACAGGTGTTTTTTTTTTTTTGCATGTCATATCATGACCTAATCATGAAAAACAGAGATGCTCTCCTGCTTTGTTCTCAACATCTTGCCCAATCAACAGGCTGAGCTCTGTGTTAGTATGTAATTAAACTTCATACTCTCTTTTCATTCTCTCTCTTTCCTTTTTATCATTTGAAATACATTGAAAAGACCCCACCTCGCAAAACCAGCATTGTCTGTTTTCTCCAAGAATGTTTAACTTCCATTATTTTTCTTTTTCTGACTCACATTTTACATGGCTGTCCTCAGTGTAATTTTAGCAGAGATGCTGAATCAGGAAGAGAAGTGATAGAGAATGTTATTGGAGGCACAAAATATTGGTACTCAGGGCTCATGTATATAATCTATACCGCCCTACTTGTTTCATACTTATTACTTCATATTTCAAGGAGCAAAATAAATATTTCCCTTGTGGGAATATGATCCATTGCTATGGTGTGTTACAGAATAAAGCAAATTGTACAGCAAGTCTGAATTAAGAATATGGCTGCTTCAGCACTCTATGGTAGGAGTTTGGTGGACTAAACATTCTCAGTAAAAACCCTTGAGCTCCATTAAATAGAATGTTGTTGATTGAAACAACCCATTATTTCAGGCATTTGCATTGCTGCTGGTTGTGTCCCATTCAATCATGGAATCATAGCTTTCTTCCATCATTTTTCTTCCTTCGTTTATAGTCCTAGAGCTCACGTTAACTGAGGAAACAGATTAGCAGGAGGAAATCATTTCTTACAGAAAAGGAAGTTGTTTCTCACACAACACATAACAAAATTGGAATTTGACGTGACAACATGTGATTATTGCCTCTGGGTCAAATAGTTCCAAAGGAGGATCAGATCAATTAAAGACGGGTATGAATGATGACTTGTCCTATCACCAGGAAAAGCTGTCTCAGCCTGCAGAAGCTGAAGAGTGTAGCACGGTGGCAAGATGTTATAGGACAGAACTATGTGAAGTGAAAGTAGATGTCCTGTCAGCAGTGTTGAAGGAAGATTAAACTGCCAATACAGTTGTCTTCTCCATGTGGGATAAGAGTGGGACACCCTCTTGAATGATAAAGCTTCTGGAGTTGGCTGTAGATAGTGAGGTGGCCAACTTTGCTGAAGGCCCTACTTTTTTTAGTGTGTTGAGAACAAAAACAGATGGAGGAGATTTCCAGAAGGATCTCTTCATGGGGGGAACAGGCAATGAAATGGGAAATAAAATTCAGCATAAGGAAATATTTATTTTATTTTATTTATTTATAACCCGCTCTTCAGCCACAAGGCTATCAGAGCGGCTTACAAATTGTTTTAAGCAATAGCTATTTACACATCTACACTGCATTAAACAGTTTCCAATGTGTGTTAGCTAATTGCCCCCCACAAGCTGGGTACTCAGTTTACCGACCTACGAAAGGATGGAAGGCTGAGTGAACCTTGGAGCCCGCTGGAATCAAACTTGCGATGTGGTGGCTTGCAGTACTGGCATTTAACCACTGCGCCACCAGGGCTCTACATATCCTGGAGTTACCAGTCAATCAATTACTCCCTCAATCAATCAATCAATCACCCCAGCTATATTTTTATAAGCATGTGACTATACTCTTATTCTACGTTGGTTTCTTAAAACTCTCTTTTTAAAGAAGCATATGGTTTTGTAAAATGATAACTAACAACTAATCATGAATGCCATTTTAAAAAATTAAAATGACTTTATTCTGCCCCATCTCCGCCTTCTGAAGGTATGATACAGATGATTAAAAAAAAAAAAACTCACGGAACTCAAAGAACAATGCTAAGAAATGTAAAATAGGTCAGTGTAATTCAACGCAACTGAATGTCCAGTTACACTTGTGCTGGCTATTGACTTCTCATGCTTGTGGCATTTGACTGGCCACCATGGGAGGTAAAAGGCAGGATGAGATGGACGTTTGGTCTGATCCAGTAGGATTCTTTGTACAGTCGGCTCTCTGTATCCACGGATTCTGCATCCATGGATTCCACTGTCCATGGCTTGAAAATATTCAAAAGAAAGAAAGAAGAAAAGAAAAGAAAAGAAAAGAAAAGAAAAGAAAAGAAAAGAAAGAGCAAACTTTGATTTTGCCATTTTATATAAGGGGCACCATTTTACTTTGCTATTGAATATAATGGGATTTCAGCACCCATGGATTTTGGTATCCACAGGGGGTCCTGGGCCCAAACCCCAGTGGATATCAAGGGGCCACTGTATTCCTGTGCAATGAGGCCGTTACTGATGAGGGACTTGCTTAAAATATATGTGCTTAATTTTTTTTCTATTGTAAATGGGACTTGGAGAGTTCCCTTTAAAAAGAAGGAATATAATGACATGCTGAAGCCATGTGTAACTAGGTTGGTGTTCTGAGGACCAAGCTTTCCAAACCCTGCTATAAGCAATGAAACAGCAGTACTTCAACAGCTATACCATCAGCTATACCATTCTGAAAGGAGGTGGCATCATGAAAGCACACACCCCAGCCTGGCTGGTACAAACCTGTAGGTCTTGTAATGTGAATGTGGATCCACTGTTCTTCTGCTCCTCAGCCATACTTTAGGTTGCTATATTATTTCACTTCCATTATTTCTTATCAAATGTGTATGTACTGTATGTTACATGAACTTTTGGAGAGATGTGAAAAAGGATGTGAAAAAGGACACCAGAACTTTTTCCCCCTAATTTATCTTGTTTCACCCCACAACATAGGAGATTATCAGACGGGGACAAAAAAAGCATCCCTGTCTTGCCATCTCCTCTCCCGCCCCCCTCCAGTCCCGGCACACTAATGAAAAGTTTCACTCCTACCTTAATCACATGTCATCTATTCCCCTCGGCAGCCCAGGAGTAAATGGAGCTCTTATGAAGCTGCATTCACTTCCTGGTATGAAATCCTGGGCCGTTCTCACGGGAGGACGAATGTGCAGGAAATCCAACGTTTAAAAGAAAAATACACTTTAAAAAGTAAAACCAAGCACCTAAACACACTTTATAAAATACAAATAACCCAGGGAGGTTAAAAAAAAGTGTGTCACTTACCTCAATCTCCCAATCACACCTGGAAGTGTTTGGCACAGACCTCCCACTGATGCTGGCATCACGCCAGCACAACGTATCAGGTTAGAGCACGCACTGAGAAACCAAACAGGACTCAGGCAGCAATAAATTGCAGCAGAGTGTTGTTCCTTCAGGCATTAGAAATAAAGGCTCAGAGACAGACTTGTATCTAAAAAACATTCTTGTTCTTTACTTGAACATAATAAAGAAAATATTTACAGATATGTACAGCTTACAGAAGAAACACATCTCAATGTGAGATCCTAAGGAACACATCCTTGCATTGTAAAATCCAAAGGAGGACTGCTTAACTCTCTGTTCAGCCCCACCCAGCTTAGCTCCTGGACCCAGTCAATATTGATACAATGGCTAGGCTTGGAAACTGCCATTTGCTCAGAGCTCTTGCAAATCTGATTGTTCCATGCCAGCTCTTTAGAGAATAAATATACTGGGACTTGGACTGCATGTCACAAAATCCTGACATAAGGGGGCACCTTTTCACTTGCCCTTCATTCCGTTACAGAAACTGAATGGGCGATCTACTCACGGCTTAGCCCATGAATAAAAAGGAGCACTGGCAGAATGGAAGCAGCACTGGAGCATGATGACCCAGGGATGACATTGTCTGAAATTCAAGCCATTTAGTGATCTCCTGGCGTTGTTGTCACGCCACATTTACAGCATCTGATAATCGCCTTAGTTTAATACATTAGAAAGATTTATATCATAAAAGGAATGCAATACATCTGTCTTCCAGAGGAGTAACAATCAGCTACCATATTATTTCTGAGGGCATAGATGGGGTGGATGAGTGGATAGCCATGCCTCGAGGCATGTGGCCTGGCTTTATTCCATCTAGATCAGTGATTCTATGATGTATAAGTGTGAGGTGAAGTATTCTTCACCAGAGAGAAGAGTGCTTTTATGTCACTCTCTTTCCTAAATACTGTGAAAGACATTGATTATGCAATCAATAGAAGAGCCTCTTTTAGACCTTCAAAACATGTTGGGTGAATATGTGGAGAGAGAAAGAGGAATCTAAGCAGCAGACCCAGCTTACGAAAAACACATGTCCAACTGAACATCAAACCAGGGTCTACACATGTACAACTGCATGCTCCTTGGTCTTTTCTACCTCATCAGGGATCCTGAAAAGGCAGGATTCCTGTTCATGTACAAGCTGTGTTCTGAACACATGCAGGTAGGAATAATGCGTACAATGATGTCTCTGCCTCTCCACTGCATTTTCTCTCAGTCAATACATTGTGAAAGAGGCAAAACACAAAAATCACTGTGTATAGAGCCATTGTACTATCTATTCTCCTTTATGGGTCTGAAACATGGGTCACCTATTGCCACCACTTACGACTCCTTGAACGCTTCCATCAGCGCTGTTTACGCACAATCCTAAATATACACTGGACTGACTATGTGACGAATGTTGCTGTCCTTGAGCAAGCAGGGATCACCAGCATTGAGACCATGATATTGAGAACACAGATGCGCTGGGCAGGGCATGTTTCTAGGATGGAGGACCATTGCCTCCCCAAAATAGTACTCTACGGTGAACTCGCCATGGGTCAGTGTAAGAGGGGTGCTCCAAAAAAGCGATACAAGGACTCCCTGAAACAACATCTCAGGCTCAGCCAAATTGATCACCAACAATGGTCCGCCCTGGCTCACATCGGGAGGCATGGAGACACACTATCCACAATGCTGCAGCCTTATTTGAGAACTCACGCCGAACAAGTCTTGAAGAGAAATGACAACGTAGAAAGAATCACAACCCGGAAACATCACCCAAAGAAACCTTCTGCTGTGCTTTCTGCAACTGGACTTGTCTATCTCGGATTGGCCTTTTTAGTCATCAGCGCGCTTGCAGAAAACGCAGGATGAGTCCTTCCTGAATCTTTGTTTGCAAAGAAAAGCCAGAAAGAGAGAGAGAGAGATTTACCATCCGGTTCATACTCCATATGCACAACCTCTGAAAAAGAAACTCCTTCAGCCTAGGAAATGAAAACACTCAGCAATATTACCTTGAATGCTAGTTATTTCTCAAAGAGTTTCATTCTGGAGATGCATGTCAAGCAAGGTTATAACAGTCACTGAAGTGTCCCCATGGCTGCAGACTTATGGAGAGCTCACAGCACTCCCGCATGAGGAGAGATTTCATCATGGATTTGATGTCTGAGAACAACCTGGCACACACATCTCCAATATATGTATGAAACAGGCCAATAGATCAGAATCAACCAGAAAGCCTCTGCTGTAAGGATAAGGGAGAAATTCATTCTTTCACATTCTAATGCAAGCTGCCTACCTATGGAGTTTTGAAAAGCTAGGCAAACCAAAACTCAGTTATTCTCCAATATTCCCTCTTTTACAAATTTTACAATGGAATTCACTAATCAAGTAACTGCAATGACATGGCTAACTCTTCTGCCAACACAAGTTCTCAGCACATTCAGAAGATCTTTATTAAGCAAGCAGAGTTGATTGTAGTACACAATTCTTGTCAAGAGTAAAGGGTTCTCCCTACACAGTATATTAAAAGTCTACACAGTCAAACTGTTACAAAAACTTTCATCCCATTTCTCAGCAATCAAAAACAGTCCATCTTCCCAGACTTACTCCTCTTCCTCCCCTATAACATTTCCCACAAGAATGATCTTGGCCACACATCTGCTCATTAACCCAGGCCTGGGATGATTCACAATCTACTTCCCAGCACTCTCCTAGTTATATGGTATGTCCCATCATCCTTCATTACCAAACATATGCCCAAGCATAAAACTAAGCATGGCAGGACCATGACTAGACCATGATCCTAACAGTAATGTATAAGAAAACTGTGGCTATACATGGAGAAAGTGGATGTATTTGTTAGTTAAAAACCTGTATATTTTATGTGTAAAAGTTAAAATTGCATTAAAATGCTTGTAATGTATTGGAAGAAATGTGCAGAAAAAGTGAAACAAGGGAACTTCTTTTGAGAATCTCAGATGAGATTAACTGGATTTAAGACCTGAGGCGGGGGAATGAGAACTTGAGGGAAGGAGAAACAAAACTGACAGTTAAATGCATCCTTATTTTCTTTTGTGAGATCCTTCTATGTGCATTGATGGTACTCCATGATGCCTTGAATCGGGATGGTAATTGTGTCTGTGTAGAATAGCTCGCTTCACAGAGCAATTTTGATAGCATTTGCATTAAGATTTTGAATCACTAAGGAGAAAGAAATGCCTTTTTTCTCAATATAGAATTCCCCCCCTTAAACATCAATTGATTTTTTTTCTCTTCAACTTTATCTGTCACTAACTGGAAATGCACAGGAGTAAATACAGCCCTCTGAATTTCATAAAGGATTCTGAAAGGATTAAGCGGAATCTATTTGAGCAAACATAATATTGTTATACATTTTCTCGTGAAGGATGAAGGATTATTAAACGCTGTAGGATTTTCCGACTAAAGGAGCAAGATGCACTGGGACATGTCACAGCCTACATTAATGGGATGTTCAAACATTTGCTTCATCAAATGAATTACCAAATTAAGTAACATCATTTAAACAGCCAAATCTTTCTAAGAAGCTGTTAAGCTATCTTTCTATCCCTTTCTGTTATTATGGAGCAAGTTAAAGACCAGCACGAGGTCACAACTATTGGACAATACATCTTAAGTAAAAGATCCTTTAACATCCACCTCTCCTTGTACGAGTCCCCCCCCCACACACACACACCCTTAATTAGCCTCAGGTTTTGATGCATTACCTTCTACCACTAAACTGATGTTAAGCATGGATACTCCTTGAGGAGAAAAAAAAAGCTCTATTCAGGCAGTCAGCCTGTTTGCATGAAGGCTGAAAGTGAGGATTGGAACATAGGTGTGTGCATAAAACCATATTCTCTCAGCCCATGAACTTCCTGCATTCAAAAGGGAAATCTAAAAGTTGGTCTTAGTCACATTTACTTGAATGCAAAGATAAATTTCTGCAGAATTGTGAATGCTCCTTTATCAGCCTTCTTGTTTGCATGATTGCATCATGTCAGAGTGACCATGTGTAGAGCTCCCCCCTCCAAACCTTTCCTTTCAGTGCAGTAAACCTGGGAACCTTTTGAGCATGGAGATTGAGATGGAGCTTCTATGGATGCCCACATGCTCTCCAAAATTTTATCACTCACATGAACAGTCTGAACACAGAATGTCTGAAGGACAGGAACAGGAGATTTTATACATATAGGAGATTATCAGACACAGGGAAACATGGCAAAAAAAAATGAATACCAAACCGCATCAGAATCATAGAGCTGGAAGAAACCACAAGGGCCATCCAGTTCAACCCCTTGCCATGCAGGAAAACACGATCAAATTATTCCCAACAGATGGCCATCCAGCCTCTGTTTAATAACCTTCAAAGGAGACTCCACCACACTACAAGGCAGTGTATTCCACTGCCGAACAGCTCTTACTGTCAGGAAGTTCTTCCTAATGTTTAGGTGGAATCTCTTATCCTGTATTTTTAATCCATTGGTCCATATCCTAGTCTCTGGAGCAGCAGAAAACAAGCTTGCCCCATCCTCAATATGGCATCCCTTCAAATGTTTAAACATGGCTATCATGTCACCTCTCAACCTTCTCTTCTCCAGACTAAACATGCCCAGTTCCCTAAGCCACTCCTCATAGGACATGGCTTCCAGCCCTCCCACCATCCTAGTTGCCCTCTTCTGGACATGTTCCAGCTTCTCAATATCCCTCCTGAATTGTGGTGCCCAGAACTAGACACAGTATTCAAGAAAAATGCAATGATAACAGAAAAGACGACATTACCAGATGCCCGTGTCCTCAGTTGTTCCCTGGGCGTAGCACTGGCACAGACAAGGCTTCACTTTTTTATTGATGGGGCTAAGCCACCAATAAAGAGGATGCCTTATTCATGCCCATGCTACACCCCTGGTAGTGTGTGCAGTGAAGTGCAGCAGTGTGTGCAGCCCATGGAGAGTCGCAAGGTCAGGACACTGGACCCATCACAGCTGCCCCATCCAAGATATACACCACTACACATATTCATCTAAACCAGCTGCTTGTCCTTCATATGCATTGGGCTCTAGCTTCCATCAGCCACAGAGATACAATGGTCAGCAATTATGGGATTTGAAATTTGGAGGGCAGAAGATGGCAGGGGAGGCTCATCTGAAAATTCAGTTTCTTTGCCACTGACACCCACAGGAGCACCACAAAAATGTGTATAAGGGATACTCTTTGAAATGTGTGGCTCTAGCTGGGTTTTATAAATATGGCCATTGGTCTCCATGGAAACATGTTTTGGTTTTTTTTTAAATGCTGCCTTACCACAAATCCTCAGATGCCAGTGGGGTCCTTTATGCAAAATACGATTTATCTTACTCCCTGTTCTCCACTCTACTGATATTTGGGGCATTAGTTTGTTGTGTATCTGTGCATGTCTGTGTGGGTGCCTGCACACATGAGTGGAGAGCACATATGCACACGCACACACACAGAGACTGCAAGGTAATCATTCACTTATATGAAGACAATTTTTGATGACCCATAAATGTTGGAATTTAAATCATTTATTTTGCTGAACTTAATTCCAACTGTGACCATCACTGCTCACTGCAATTTAACACATGCTGCACACTTTAATATTGCTGGAGGAACGGGCTTTAGATTCTTTGAACAAATAACCATATTTAGTGAATGGTCTGTTTGAGTGCTTATCATTTTATTTTATTTTATTTTATTTTATTTTTTATTTTATTACTCGTAACCACGCTCTAGTCATATACATGTCTACTCAGATGTAAGCCTTATGGAGTTCAATGGGATTTCCTCCAAATTCCAGGTTAATGTATTTTCAATAATATCAGGGAATTTCATGTGACAGACTCTTTGAACATTGTCCAGGGAGCTTCAAGGCTAAGAAAGAAAATTATTTAAGGCAGTGATATTTCCACATTCTTTCCTTTCCTCCCCAAATACTGCAGACCAACAGGGATAAATATGCATTCTTTATTCATAATATTCACTGCAGCCATAAGGCATCTGTCTTAAAACAATGAACTTTTCATCATGAAATGATTTTATTGTTGGAAATAATACATTTATGTTTGAGAAAACTCTGACATGGGAGCTGATAGATGTCAGCTTCCGGGCTGGGCTTCGCTCATTTGAGGGATGTGGCAATTCCAGAAACTGACACCATTGTGAGCTAAATTACACTCTATGTTAAATGTGTAGCATGCAGTTTAGATCACTTACCTATATGGTTTAATCCAACTGTTAGTTCCAAGTAGAGTAGCCCCATTGAATCAGTTGAATTACATAAGTGTTGACTTATCAAATTCTCATTGATTCAATGAGGGTGTACTCCACCTGTGACCATCAATTGGATTCAGGCCCATGGATGGCTTCTTGAGATTATTGCATGTGGGCAGCAGAAACTTAAACCCCCTCAGCAATTGGTTTTTATTTCAAAAATTGTCCTTCCTATGTGGTGGTGGTGGTGGTGGGGAAACAGAATTAAAAAGTCTGCATTGGCACCAGTGGATGCCCTGTTTTTTAGTTTCCACCCACACATGGGAAGCAAATTTTGAAATAAGAACCAACTTGGATGAAGGAGGCTTAAAATCCTCCCAATCTGTGCATAAAGATTCATGTTTTTTGTACCCACCTTGAGTTCTACGTTTTAGTGCTGCTGAGATTTAGACACCTGGAGAGCCATTTTCGGCTTCTCCTAACCCTCAGTGGGGCCACACTGCCACCATTTTCCTTTCTGGGCACCTGGTGTGTGTGTGGTGATTTTATGCTGTTTCAGGGTATGGTGTGGGGAAAAAACAGCACTAGAACACAAAGTCACATCACCTGGTGTAATTAATCAAGTCATAGGCCTCAGATTTCTATCCCTGCTTCAATGGAAAGGCAAGAGTAGACAAGAAGTAAAATAAAACAAACAAATCACCAAGCAAGTGATTGTAAACTGTGCATCTGACATGCATGTAGTTTAGCTGTAGGTCAGGCCTATGTGCACAAGTAGCAAGTATTGACTCAAATGGAACATACACAGCTCTCTCATATCCCAGATCCAAAAATCAAATACCTCACCTGACTTTATAGATAAGAAGCTAAATCACAGATTTCAGTGATTTGTGAATAACAAGAAATCAATGAAACACTGAAACTAAAAGCTTCTATGGTTGTACTCTACAGAGTTGCTCTTTCTTTATATTGGTCTTCAAAATGGCATTGGCCAAGTTCCCAGCTTAAAAAAAAGCTTGCCATTAAAAGCAATCAAAAGAAGGCAAACATCTTAGGTAATCAAATCTTCACTGAGCCAAGGCTTAGGGACAGTCCTTGAGATTTGGGATTGCATGTATCCTTTCATTCCTCCCTTAAAGTGGGTTCTTAAAGCGAGTTAAGGGGTAAGACAATTTTCATTTTCTCCCAGCAGGAGCAGGACTCTACAAATAATATGTGATCAATGAAGGGTCAAAACAGACATCACTTTAAAGACATAGCAAGTTGTTATGTCTTCCTCACCCCACTCCCCAGTTTTATCTCAGAGCAAGGTTGGGAAAGTTACCTTTTGACTACAATGCCTAGAATCCTTCAGCCAGCATTGCCAGTGGTCCCACTAACTGGGAGATTTAGGCTTCTGCTTCTCATGTGTGATCATATGTAAGAAAAGAAAAATAAAGCTCCACAACATAGCAGTGGGAATCATGCAGCTCTCAAGATGTCGGACTGCAGCTCCAGCGTCCCAGGCCATTATAGTCAATGGTGAATAATGCTGGAGTTGCAGCCCAACATCTGAAAAGCCACATGATTCTACTCTCTGATCTAGAGAATACACAAGAAGACCAGTCTGGACCAGGACCTAATATGGGAAGGTCATGGTTTTAACCATTTCCCTGGTATGGACCTAATCTAGATCAGTTTC
Source organism: Gambelia wislizenii (assembly GCA_030847615.1). Lineage (NCBI taxonomy): Eukaryota > Metazoa > Chordata > Lepidosauria > Squamata > Crotaphytidae > Gambelia > Gambelia wislizenii. Next base: position 270,310,767 of record JAUMIR010000001.1, on the reverse strand, counting down.
AGTGTTGCTGTAAATTGCATTGAAAACATGGCAATGCATTGCATTACTGGATCACTATTTAGCAATATAAAACGGAGCTCATGTGGAGCTCATGCAATGGAGCTCATGTGGATTGAAACGATGGTGGGGGGGTCTGAAGCCTCCCCCCTTGAATCTACAGTTATTGCACTCTAAGAAAGGCTAGTTTGAGAGATATTGACTGGGCCAGACTCATCCAATGAGTTTCATAGCTGAGTAGGCACTGGAGTCAATGTCTCCTTAGTCTTCAAGGCCCTGTCTCACTATGCAATTATAGTGCTATGATTCCACTTTAACTGCCATGGCTGCATTTTATGGTATCCTGGGATTAGTAATTTGTTCAGAGGCACCAGATGAGTTCTCTGCATGCCCCTCCCTACACTGCAAGTTACCATGGCAGTTAAAGTGGAATAATAACAACAGCACTAAAATTATGTAGTGTGAGTGGGCCCCACGTCTGATTAAGAACCACTATAGGTTTAGAAAGTCTTCTGCCTATTAGTCATATGTGGATTCCAACTTAGTTGCAAAATTTGACAACTTTGTAAGAGGCAATAGTTTGGTTCCACCTATAGACCCTCATCAGGTTTCATCAGAGGTTCTGTAGAACTTCTTGACCAGAAAAATGCTGGTACTGCTGTACTCTGTAGGACTTAATCATAGAATTGTAGAGTTGGAAGAGACCACAAGGGCCATCCAGTCCAACCCCCTGCCACACAGGAATTATGATTAAAGCATCCCTGGCAGATGGCCACCCAGCCTCTGTTTAAAGACCTCCAAGGAAGGAGACCCCACGACGCTCCAAGGGAGGGTGTTCCACTGCCGAACAGCTCATACTGTCAAAAAGTTCCTCCTAATGTTGAGGTGGAATCTCTGTTCCTGGACCTTGCATCCATTGCTCCGTGTTCTAGTCTCTGGAGCAGCAGAAAACAAGCTTGCTCCATCCTCAATGTGACATCCCTTCAAATACTTAAACAGGGCTATCATAGTGCCCCTTGACCATCTTTTTTCCAGTCTAAACATACCCAGCTCCCTAAGTCTTTCCTCATAAGGCATGGTTTCCAGACCTTTCTTCCACTTACTTCCACTTAAAACTGTTTGGGCTTAGGCTGCCCGGCTTGTAAACATCAGTTCTCTCTGATAGTCTCTACCTTTTGGGAAGATTGTTATTTTACTTATATCCTTATATACTTATGTCCTTAGATCCACCCTAACCTCATATGAGTGTAATAATCTATGAAGTGCCTAAATACCACAAAGCTCTCATCAACCCTGACATTTTCAAGTGAATTCCAACAGCTGTTCTATGTGAATGGAAGAAAAAAATAATCTAATTCCACCTTTGATAAGCAGGAAAGATAAACATGACCAAGCTGCTAATGCACATGCCATTACATTAAGTCTAAAGCAGGATGTTCTGATGAAAATGTATGCCTGGCCAGAAGATAGATGGTGTATACTGCTTTCAAAGTACAATGCCCACCAATCAACCTGAGCAATCAGTCTCTTTCTGTTAATCCATCAAAATGCAATCATAATCCATCATTTAGGTCTGAGATAAACCTAACTCTCTCTCTTCTGGATGAGAAAATGGAAAGTGTGGGGAGGGGAGAGGAAATCCCTGAATGGTAACTAAATAGGCGGGGGAGGCGGAATTGTCTCTTTTGAGGATATTTCTATTGTCATATTTTGTTTGTTTCTTTATTGTAAAAAAAAGAGTCATATTGTGCAAGTAGTTTACAATGAACTCAATTGGTTGAGCACCACACATACACTGCTTTACAACATAACACACATACTGAGAGAGAGAGAGAGAGAGAAAGAGAGAAGCCACAAAGCAGCAGAAAACCACAATGCAGGGTGGTAGCTATTGGGAAGGGATGAGCCTTGCTTTGGATGCCTAAACTGCATTACTGAATTCTCAACTGAAGTTAGAAGTTTCTGCAAAGCTAGTAATTTGCAGACTGAAGGACAATTTCATGGGGAGGGGTCCAATTCTTACTTGATGGGGGAAGAACAACACCCTCATTTTGCCACTTCCTAAAGATACACTCCTGCCATAATCCAACAACACTGAAAATATATAAATCAATAATGCAACACCTCCTTCTCCTTTTTCTTCCTCCTCCATTTTCTTCTTCTTCCCATTCATTCATTCATTCACTCATTCACTCATATCTTGCTTTTTCCAGGTTCTAGGACTCAATGTGGCTTACAAAATTTAAAACAAATACAAAGACATAAGTTTTTTTTTAAATAACCTGCATTTTAAGACAAATCAACAAACAAAATGTAGCCAGGTCCAAGTCAAAAAATTCTTCAGGGATTCAGGAATACAGAAAGAACAAGAACAGTTTGGAATGCTTTAAGATCTATATTAAGATCTATATTGCATATTGCATTTTTTTTTACAGTGGCTAGAGCAACCTCCTTGTAATCCACTCTAGTCAGCTGGCGTTTTCAAGGTCGCTCCTATCTTTACCCAGACCATGCAGTTCATAGATCCAAATAACTCAAGTTCTATAAACAATACTCATCTTAAGCTTGGTCAACAGTTAGTGACAGTATCCTTTTATTCAAAAGCTACTCTTGTTTTATATTTTGAGGGTGAAAATGGGAAAAAAATAAAGCCAAAGAAATCAAAAGGTAGTTTTTTTAAAAAAAAAAAAAGAAAGAAAGAAAGAAAGAAAAAATGGAAAAACACAAAAATACCAAATACAAATACTAAAAAAGAAAAAAGAAAAAAAAAGAATAAAAATAGGGGGGGAGACCAAAAAAAAGAATCTAATTCCACTAAAAAGAGATGACAAATAACAATAAGCAATACGCAATCAAAACTCAGGCAATCAAAAAAGGAAAGAAAAATCAGAAGCAGAAAAGCAAAAAGGCAATAAAGGGGGTGGAGTCACGCACCACCGGATGTGGCCGTAGAATCCAGCTCTCTCCAATGTGATATCTTTGAAATAAAGAAAAAACCTTGTTGAAGCAGTTAATTAAAGAAAAAAGAACTGTTCCCTGTTCCGGAATGCTGTGAGTAACATCTGTTTTATTTAAAAGCTAGAAGCTGAAAGCTGATGCCCGGAGTTTGAGGATTTATGAGAGACCAACAAAGAGAAGATAAGGGGAAGAAAAAATTCTTACAAACTCCCTTATGGACAAGATCTAAAAATAGGCCCTCTGATAAGACCATTTCAAGATTAGAACGGGTGTTTTCAGCAGAAACGTTAACAACAACTGAAAAGATTAGAAAAGAAAAACAACAGACCGAAGCAATTAAAATGGCAACTGGAGCAGGGGGAGGAAAGAATGGACATAAAAATGGACAGAAGGGAAATCTATCAGAGAAAGAGGATTTACAATCTTTGCTGGCACAGAATAATGAAAAATTACTTCAATGTTTTAAAGCTCATACACTTGAACTATGAAATGAAATACAGATTATTAAGCAGGATACAGTACAAGAAGTTTCTAAACAACTTCAAACTGCAATGCAGCAAATCAACCAGGAGATGGCAGGAGTGTGCAAAGAAATTAAAAAAGTGAATCTTATGGTAAATGACAATAGGAACAGGCTTCAAACACATGATGAAGAGATTGCTGAGATACAAACAAAAATTATATCTTTGGAAGATCAGAGCAGAAGGATGAACATAAGGATTCGAAATGTTCCACATTTTGAAAAAGAAACTCCAACCCAGCTGAGAATTAAAATAATAAACTGGTTCCAACAACTGACACCCCAGTTACAGTGGGTGCAAGAAGACTTTGAGAGAATTCATAGAACTGGATTCAGTAAAATAACTCCCAGTGATGTATTGGTAAAATTGGCTAACTACTACAAAAAAGAGACATTTATGAAAGAAATTAGGAAACTGGGTGATCAAATACTTTTTGAGTCAACACCAGTGATGATTTTCAATGATTTGTGTGTGAAAACATTGGAATGGAGGAGAGGTATCAAACCCATTATAGCCATACTGAAAAAAAAATATTAACTACAATTGGGGATACCCAATATTTTTAAAGTTTAAGTATGCTGGGAAATTTTACAAAATAAAAACACTGGAAGAAGGATTACAACTGCTGACAACGCTGGGATTGAGAGAGGAAGAACAAGAAGCAGCAAAAGACCAAGGGGAGCTGAAAGGAGCAACAGGAGGAGAAGAGAAATGAAGATATAAAGACAAGGGACTGGGGAAAAAACTGAGAGAGATGGGATCAAAGGTGACATCGGGGATGGGTGCCACCCCCTCCCCCCCTCAAAGTTTGTAGCTATGGCGGGAATGGCAATCCCTGGGAGTAGGAGGGGGAGAGGAAATGTGTATGTGGGAGGGGTAGGGAGGAGGGGGAAAGGGGGGAAGGCGGAGGGTGATGCAGGGGGGATTGCTATTGTTAATGTTTATTGTTTATTTGAGTGTGGTAGTATTTGTGCACTCTGGGGGACTATTAGAAGTAGAAATTTATTATACATAATATGGAAGGTAGATTGAGAATATTGACTTTAAATGTTAAAGGGTTAGGAAGTGTAATAAAATGGAAAAGAATAGAATCTTTACTAAATAAATCTAAAGCAGATATAATATTCCTTCAGGAAACACATCAAAATAAAGATGGAGTGAATGAATTGAAGTTGAAATGGGCAAATATATATGAAAAACTTTTGGAACATCAAAATCAAGAGGAGGGGCAACTATTTTGTCGAAAGGATGTGATTTCATTGTTAAGAAAATTAAAAAAAAGATATAAAAGGAAGATATATAATTATGCAAGGAATTAGGGGTAAGGAACATCTCACTTTAGTTAATATGTATGCACCAAATGAAGGTCAAATAGAATTTTATGAAGAAGTTATTAAAGCTACAAATGAAATAAGTGAAGGATCTATAATAATGGCGGGAGATTTTAACATGGTAATGGATAAGCAGAAAGATAAATGTAATCCTACTAAAGAGGACAAGAAAATGTATGAAACTGGTTTGAACAAAATTATAAATAGAAATGGACTACGAGATGTATGGAGAGAATGGAAAGGAGAAGAAAAGAGATACACCTATTATTCACCAACACATAAAAATTATTCTAGAATAGATTATATTTTTGTCTCAAAAAATCTGGTCTCACAAATTGTAAACACAGATATAGGGATCATAAAAGTCTCAGACCATGCAATAGTTACAGCAGATATAAAGATTACAAAAGATTATAAATTAGCAAAAAGATGGAGATTGGATACAAAAATTTTGGGTTATAAAAATATAGTAGAGAAAATACAGGTATAATTAAAAGAAATATGGGAAATAAACAGAGTAGGACAAGGCAATCGAGCATTATTGTGGGATTCAATGAAAGCTGCAGCAAGGGGAATATTTATTAGGGAAGCACATACATTGTGGAAAAAACTAGAAGAGGAAATTAAGGGTCTAGAAAAAAATATTTTAGAAACAGAGATAAACAGATCCATGTATTAATACAAGCAAAGAGGAAAGAGTTAGAAAAGGAAGATATAGAAACAGCAAAAAGAAATCTGTTATTTATGAAAAGAGATTTTTTTGAATATAGTAATAAAAATTCTAGAATGTTAGCAAGAGCCACACAAACAAAGAAATCTAAAAGTTTGATTGGAATTATTAAAGATGGAAAAGGGGAAAAAAGTAACTTGATGAAAGATAAATTAAAGATATTTCAAGAATATTATCAAAAATTATATTCAGCAGGCGATTCACTGAAAAACTTAGAGAAATATATGCAGGAAAATTGTAAGGATATAATTAGTGAGGAGGAGAAAGAATTAATGGAAAAACCAATAACAGAACAGGAAATAGAAGATATCATAAATAAATTGAAACTAGGGAAGGTTCCAGGAGAAGATGGTTTGGGAACTGAATATTATAAAATATTTAAAAGTATATTAATACCTAGAATGAAAGAATTATATAATAACATTTTAAAAGGAGATGAGATCCCACCATCATGGAAACAATCTCTGATTATACTCATCCCAAAACCAGATAAAGATTTGACAGACCCAGATTCATATAGACCAATACCACTAATAAATCAAGATGCAAAAATACTAACAGCAATAATGGCGAAAAGAATGGATAAATTTATGTACAAATATCTACAAAAGACCAATGTGTATTTATAAAAGGAAGACAGATGGCTAATCTAACTGGAAGAGTAATAAATTTAATAGAAACAATTAGAAGAAGGAAAATTAAAGCAGGGCTTATAGCTATAGATATATTTAAAGCTTTTGATTGTGTGGAATGGCCAGCAATAAAAAACATAATGAAAAAAATTGGATTTGGAGAAAAATTTGGGGGTGTGATTGACCAATTGTATATAAAAAAAAGCAACATTAATAATAAATGATGGTAAGACATGACAAATAAACCTAACTAGGGGAACGACACAAGGCTGCCCACCTCCCCAATAATCTTTGCTATGGTAATAGAAATATTAGCTAATGCAATTAGAAACAATGAAGATATCAAAGGGATAGGAAATATTGAAGAGATTAAACTGAATATGTTTGCAGATGATACTTTAATAACAATACAAGATCCAGTGGAGAAAATGCAAGAGATAGAGAAACATTTGGAAACGTTTGGGAAGATGACAGGTTTACAAGTAAATTGGAATAAATCAGAAATGATGATATTTAATTATACAGAGGCAGAGAAAAAAATATGAAGAGTAAGAAATGTATTAAAATAAAAGAGCAAATAAAATATTAAGGAATAAATATTGTGGCAGAACTGGAAAAACTAGAGGAAAAAAATTTCACCATGCTAAGGAAAGATATGGAGAAAAGAATAGAGAAATATGGGAAAATCAAATTGTCATGGTTTGGAAGAATAGCACTTGTTAAAATGAAAATATTTCCAAAAAATTTTTTTTATTTAGAATGCTGCCTATTAAAGTATCAGAAATGGAATTTAAAAAGTGACAAAATATGATAAATAATTATTGTAATTGAGGCAAAAGATCAAGAATCAATAAAAATAGATGGTATAAATCTAAAAAAAAAAAGGAGGTTTAGGCTTACCTAATCTAAAGCTATACTACGTAGCAAATCAATTGAGATATATTATTGATAGTGTTGCGGAGGTGAAGGAAATGGAATGGATGGAAATAAATAAACAAGAGATAGAGTTAAAATTAAGAAATATATTTTTTTGTAAACTAAAAAAGAAATATAGGGAAACAATACAATCTGTTTCTTTAAAAAATATATTAGATATATGGAATAAGTATAAAAAAGTATTAGTTCCAGGAACATCTCCATTAACGCCAGTAATATTGTTAGAGGGTTTCCCAGCAAATTTAAGAAATGAAGTGGAAGCAAAATTAGGAGGACAAGAAATTATAAGGTTGAAGGAATGGATGGGGAAAATGAAAAATAAAAATTATATGGAAAAAATATTAAAGGAGCAAGGATTTACATGGTTTAAACTGATACAGTTAGAAAGATGGACAAAAAAAATGTTTAAAGGAGGGTAGTTGTAGAAAAAGTACAAAATTTGAGGGATTAATTACAAAAGCTATTCAAGAGAAAAAGGCTATAAAGGGTATTACAAGCAAAATATATAAAATGTTAATGGATAATGAAGAAGTACAAGATTATTTAAAAGATGTTTGGGAAACAGATGTAGCAACTGTAATAGACAAATCTAAGTGGGAAAAAATATGGAATATGCAACATTTGAAAACATTATCAGTAAGAATAAAAGAAAATTACTATAAGATTATATGGAGGTGGTATTTAACTCCAGTACACTTGAATCAAATAGATAAAAAGTATTCAGCACAATGCTGGAGGGGTTGCCAAGAATTGGGAACGTATATGCATATGTAGTGGAATTGCAAATATGTACAGAAATTTTGGAAAATAGTAATGAAGGAAATAAGTGAAGTACTGGAGATAAATATACCTTTAAGCTCTGAAATAGCATTATTATCATATTGTGAAAAAATACAAGAATCTCAAATTGTTAAGGATTTGCTAACAATCTTGCTGACAGCAGCAAGGTTAATAATAGCAAAGAAATGGAAAATACAAGGCGAATATAAAATAGAAGAATGGTATGATGAAGTATGGAATATAGCTATAAATGAGAAATTAACAAATATGGTTAAAGAAAAAAAGGAGGGTTAAATAAGAATGTTTTTGGTGAAAAATGGAGTAAATTTTTAGAATTTGCATTAATAAAGGGGAGAGGAAGCAAACCTGAGTTGGAAACAATGATTTTCTGGAAAGAGGAATGAATGTAAAAGGGAAGTCCCTCGGTGGAGGGAATCACTGTTATATATGTTTGTTAAGTTTTATGTAGTAATTGTATGTTTTTTTTTAATTTTAAAAATTAATAAAAGTATTAATTTAAAAAAAAGGCAATAAGAAAATCACCCTCCTTCAAGAGACATGAGTCTAGATAAAGAGGGAAATTAAGCAGTTAGAGGGTACTCCCCATTTCTTTTAAGTTTACCTTTTCTCTTCTTCTGTTGTTTTGGGAGGCTCGGCGGCTTGTCAGTTGGGCGAGTGGAAATCTCTGCTCCACTTCAAGCCTTCAGGCGGCTGTTACGGCCATTAAATCATCCAGCGTGTGCCTCACTACTCTTCTCCTTCAACTCCCAATTCTTCTAGTGAGCACACACCTGGTTTTTGCAATGCTGTGGCCACACTTGGGGTCCCCTCAATCTCAGGGATCCTTCCGATGGGGTTTCTCAGCTGTTTATCACACCCAATACCACCTGAAATTTTTTAAAAGCTGGAGCTCCAATCTTGCACCTCCCCACTTGCTCTGCTCCGAAACCAGAAGTTATTTATTCTTTTCTCTTTGTTTTCATATATATGTAAAATTGTCATCTCCCCCCACTTTTTTACCCTGAAGACTTTTCTCCTATTCTTAATATATTTTTTCTTTATTCTTTTCCTCCCCTTCTTTATTATTTCCCTTTTTACATTATTTTGCTGACAGCATAGTCATATTTTTGATTTATTATTAATATTGTTACTGCTGAATTAAATCTTTATTTTTATTAACTCTATTTTATTTATTTTTTCTTTCTAGTTGTTGTTACTAGATTTTTTTCTTATTCCTACTGATATTTTTTTTTACTACCCAATATTGCTCTGTTTTGATTTTTTTTTTAACCTCTTTTTGAGGTGTAATAGACCTAGATAAATATTATTGATTTTTCCTTTTCCCTTTTGTATATTTTTTTGGAATTTTTTTCCTTTCCTTTTTCTTTTTTGAAAACATTTTCTTTTTTATTTTTATATATATATATATATATATATATATCGAGTCTAAGTAAAAATGGAAGAATTTCGAGAACCTGAAGAAGTCAAGAAAAAGAAGCAAAGAAGTACGTGGAAGGAAAAATTAGAGGTTGTATGATTGAAGGATCTTGAAAGTTGTAGAAGGACTGTGTAAGCAGAGAAGGACTTGAGTTTAAAGAAAGGCTGTGAAAGAAGGTGAAAGTTGGATAAGTGTAGGAAGAGATGAGAGAAGGTTTTTGAAGGTGCAAGGTTGAGAAGGAGAAGAAGGTGGAGTTGGAAAAGAATCTGGCTCCCCTCACATCAGCTCAGCTGTTTTGGGAGGGAACCGCCTTTGCCACCAAGGAGGTTCAGAGACCCCTCAGAATGTTACAGGCGGTGGCGCCTGCGATGGGAGGAGAGGAGCGCAGCCAGAGGCCATATAAGGCCCTGCTGCCCCTCGACTCCTCCTCTTCAGCCAGAATTGAAGGAGAGTCAGGAGAGCTTCAGCCTGTGCTTTGACAGGCCTTTCTTCACAGGATTTTAAGGCACCCTTGATTCTCCCTTCCCCTTAACTATTTAGAAACAGAAGTTTGGAGGGAGGGGGCATCTCCTTTTCGCTATTTAGCCCATTTAATTATTTATATTTAGAGAGAGGGTGTGCCTGCCAGCCTGTCGCCTCCCCCCCATTGGGAGCTGCTTTATAATGGCTGGACCCTCACAGGGCCTTAGGTAGAAGGGGAGGGGAGGGGTTCCAGCATGATTGTTTGGTGTGCTTGATCTTGGCAGCCTGGTGTGTGTTTAAAAAGGGGTTTCTTCTTTCTTTTCCCCTCCCTCAAGTGAGTGCTGTGAGGGAGCTTTTCCTTTAGGGCCTTGGATTGACAGGGGGGAGTCTCCAACTGTCAGTTTGGGTCTTCCTTTTCTGCTGCCCTCTGGTGGCTGTTGAGTGTTGGCTGTTGCCGGGGGAAGAGTTGGCCTGCTGTTGCTGGGCAGATTAGCTTTGTGGGTGGTCAGGTAACTCTGCAGGAATTATGCCCAGCTGGGACAGCCCTGAGGGGGAAAAATAATTTGTTGAATATAGTCACCCTAACCATGTGGACATGAGTAGGAAAACTTGGCTTAAATGTGGGAAACAGGGGCATTGTCAATCTGATTGACAATTACTTGCAATTAACTATGAAAAAATTTGGAGGGAAATCAATCAGGATCTACTTAAATGGAAAGGTCTAAAGCTATCTTTATTAAGAAAAATAGTGACAATTAAAATGAATATGCTGCCAAAATTATTCCTATTTCAAATGGTACTAATTATAATATCAAATGAAATATTCAAGAAATGGCAAAGGGAACTATCAAAATTTATTTGGAATAGGAAAAGACCTAGAATTAGATGGAAATCACTGACAGATGATAGGGAAAGGGGAGGATTGGGCCTACCAGATTTGAAGATATATTATGAAGCTGCATGTATAACATGGCTCAAGCAATGGATCCCATTAGAGAACAAAAGAGAATTAGTCCTTCCCCCTCCCTCCCAAGGCCTTCGCGGGGCCTCCAGAGGGTCTCCGAAGGCCCCGCGGAGGCCTTCCCAGCCCTCTCCCCTCCCTCCCAAGGCCTTCAGGGGGCCTCTGGAGGGTCTCCGAAGGCCCCGTGGAGGCCTCCCCGGCCCTCCCCACTCCATCGCAGGGCTTTCACGGGGCCTCCGGAGGCCCCGTGTCTCAGTTTTTGGGGGGTGGGGTGCCCTCCCAAAACCGCTAATAATGAAAACCGCGAATGCTGAATTCGCGAATGTGGAGGGACAACTGTATATATGTAACCTTCATTTTGAATGAGATTAAGGGCTTGTCTACATGGGCAATATACCTTGTGTGGCCCACATCCTAGAGCGCTGCAGTCCTGATGATGAAGGGCTTTTGCCCCATTCTGTCCCTGAGTAGTCCTCATGACCCCCGGGGAAAAAGATGGGGCTAAGGTGGGGAAAAAGATGTTGTAGGGCCTTGTCAAGCTGGTTTGGGGGATCTCAGCTTGGAACCCCCATAGTTAGCTTTCTTCTAAAGGCAACCCTGAGTAGCCTCACTCAAGGGCACCTCCTAGAGGCCAAAATTCTGCCACCACCCACTGAGATATTTATGACCAGTCCAGGGGGAGACTGGATAACCTATGGAACTATTTGCCACTGTAGAACCAACCAATTCCTCCTTCCTATCCCCAGAGAGAGAGAAATGTAGCAATGACCAAGAGATAAAGGTGCATGCAACATCAGCATATAGGAAGATTAAGAAAAGCTTATTTTATTTAAGCAAGTTCAAGTCATGCAAATCTCTCATGAGGGCAAGCACCTTCCATGCCCCCACGTACACTTTAGAGTTACAGTAATAGTAAAAGTATGGAATTACATTCAGCTATTGTAAGCTACATAGAAATGCCCTGACACAACACCTAAAACAGTTCCTAAAGATTCTACTCACAATCTCAAGCAGTCATACATAGGATGCAGTTCATATCCATTTTGGAACCAGGGAAGGCCATGGGCTTGGCTAACCAGCCACCCCATGCCTCTAAAACATGTAGTCCATCTCAGCTCTCTTTGTATCTCTCAGACCTCATGGTCTGACGCAGCCATGTGCTCACACAAAGCATTTATAGTCTCTCCCACCCCCAATTGTCCCTCTGACATTCTGATTGGTCAATTATCTCTCTGGTGATCTTGCATCATGATGATGCTACCTCAGGTGATTCTGTGAAGGTGGTGTTTCAGACCCTCACCTCCAGTTAACCCTTTCCTTACCTAACGCCATACTGGCAAGATAATCGCTGTTTGCAGATAATGGGAGATGTAGTACTTTGGAGAATGATGGGCATGCCACCATCATTGTAGGATGGTGGGAGTGCCTTCATGATGGGCCTGATATACCACTGTATTAAAATACCTGTTTTAATTTGTTCCTGCCAGGAAACAAAAGGATCAGGTCCCGCAAGACTGCAAGAGCCTGTCTCAGCAGGCTGGCCCATCGCTGCAGCTGCCAGTCTGTCCTCTCCAAAGCAGGAAGAAGTCCTGCAGCATGTGACCAAGACTGGCTCCATGTAGGAGGCCTTGGTCACATGTTGTGGGCCAGCTTCCTAACTTCCAGGAGGGTGAGGGAGATGGCTGAAGTGGCTGCAGCAGTGGTCCAGCATGCCCATCTGGACTTCCTCCCATTTGGAAGCAGTAATGGGGGAGGAACAGGCCTGATCCGCAGGCCGGATATGCCAATGGGGAACCGGATTATCTTGGCTCATGTAGATGAGCCCTAAGTATTAAGTTATCTAATATCCAAGGGAAGCTTGATTGGCTCTCATTCTGCTCTCTTTTCACTGGCAGGCAAAGTTATTTTTATTGAGACAGGCCTTTGGCTCTTAACTAGGTATAGCAGTAGGGTCTTTCAATGCATGTGCTCTACACTTATCTTTTTTTAAACTATGTTTTGAATGTGTTTTTAAGGGTTTTAGATGTGTGATTTTAATAGTATTGATAGTGTAATCTTTTTAAATAAACTTTTTACTAAGCAGCAGAAATAAATTAATTTTTCAATGGCTAAGTTAAAGGCACAGGTACCCTATGTTTATTTATTCAGAAAATGCCTGTGCAATCTGTGGGACAGAACTGTCAGGTAAGGTTGACTTTCGCTTGTATGGCTAACAGTTCATTTCCCGGCACAGTTCAAAGCCTGGACCTATACAGCTTAGGTCCAGACTTTCTGAAAGACAATATCTCCCGCTGTGAACCTGCCATATTTTTAAGATCTACAGAGGAAGTTTTTCTCTCAGTCCTATGACTGTCACTGGCTCACTTGATGAGGACACAAGAGAGAGCCTTCTCAATGGCTGCTCCCATGTTCTGGAACTCCCTTCCATGGGATCATAGAATCATAGAGTTGGAAAAGACCACAGGGGTCATCCAGTCTAACCCCCTGCCATGCAGGAATACACAACCAAAGCACTCCCGACAGATAGCCATGCAGCATCTGTTTAAAAACCTCCAAAGAAGGAGACTCCACCACACTCCGAGGCAGTATATTCCACTTCCGAACAGCTCTTACTGTCAGGAAATTCTTCCTAATGGGAGGCTAGCCTGGCCCCCTCCTTGCTTTCCTTTCACTGGTGGGCAAATGCCATTTTGTTTAAGCAGGTTTTTAATGTGTAAGCAGGGAAGCTTCTTATTGTGATGTGTGTTTTATTTTTATTTTTTAACTTTTATATGTCTTTTAAATGATTTTATACTGTTTAATGTGGGGATTTTTAGATGTTATTAAAATTTTATCTTTGAGGTATGTGTATATATATATATATATATATATATATTAATTAATTGACTTTCTTTGGGAGATGTCCAAAGTTGGTCCCACTCAGGGACAAAGGTAGCATATAAATGAAATAATAAATGTATAAAGCAATTCTTTATTTCTATAAGGTAAATAAGGAAAAGGGGACATGTGGCCTTCCAGAGGTTAATTTCAGACCAACATCTTGGAGGTACACAGTTCCCATTTCTGAGTTAAAGTAAAGCTCTGCAAATGGAATGCTATGGGGATGACAACATCTGCTTTTCAATCCTGCCATTAAATGCCCTTGTATCATATTCGAAAATGTGCATGTGTGTGTTGATAGGGAGACAATGTGAGCTAGCTCCAACTCCTTGCAATACAGTTCATCCTGCAAACAAAGACACTCATGTACACACACACACATACACACACACACAAAACATAAGGATGGACATTTTTTTCAGCATTAAACAAACTATATCCTAAGTCATATCCTGGCACTGGAAGATGTAGAGAAGGAACAATGATTCCAAAATGATGTTCGAGTTATATTCTGCCTTTTCCTTACAATTTTATTTCAAACCACTCTACCTTTCTCCTGCCCAGCCAGTGCCAAGCTAACCTTGACCTACTTTGAAAGAACTGTTGGGCTGTCAGTCAGGTTTAAAAGAAGTCATTAAAAGCTGACTGAAGTTCCTTCTGTCAGCTTTGTGAAATCCCCTGTTGTACAAAGCTGCCCTTCAGAACTGACACTGTAACTAATTAAATGTAACTTGTTGAATCACAGCCATGACATCTACCAATCTAAACAACAGCTTGTTAAACCATTCAATATTGACCAGCAGATTTTGCTTCCTCAAAACTTAAAGCCCAAGAGGAAGGAACTGGACTGCAAAGAACTGTTCATCAGGAAAGTGAAATCCAACAGAGCAATGCAGCTTCACTGTTGATTTCTGGCAAGTACAACGAATGGCATACATCAGTGGAAAACAAGGATTTCAGTACTATAACAATAGGGGTCTAACCCATTTTGGTTTTGTTCATATTTGCTGCAACTCAAAGCTGTATACCACTTCTCTGTTGAGCATGGTGTTTACTGGAATGCTGTTCTTCAGCAGATACATATATTCTTTGCTGTGGTAATGGGATGCACTCCCTTTATGGACCCTTTTATGGCAAGAGTGGGGCCTTCCAGATATTGTGGGATGTCAATTCCCATCAACCCCAGCTAGAATGGAAGGGTAGACCAAAATCATCTGGTGGGCCATAGATTCCCCACCCCTGCCTGATAAACACCTCCAATCACAAAAATATAAATGATTAGGCTGTCAAAAATAAGACACCCAAGTTCTGGATGTTCAAACTGCTCTGTTGTTTCATATGATGCTGGTTGCATGCTAAAGCATTAAATGTGGAACATCCAACTGTGGGAAGTAATCTTTGAAGCTATGGCCTCCCTTCTTTCCCAGATAAAGAGGTCTACAAGTTGGATTATCTTTTAATTAATGAATATTTGACACTTTACCCAACTGTTTTCAACTGTAACATCATTTTGGCTGAAGTACATTTTCATTTGACCACAGTCTCAAATAGGACCCTTCCCCAGATAACACACAAAATGGGAGAGAACATATAATAAGCAACCACTGCCTTTTGGGAATCAAGAGAGAGATGCTGTTTGTCAACGATTTTTTCTCCTGCTGGCCTACGAGGAATGGGGGCAAAATTCATTTGGTTCATACCTTCATATGAACAAAACCAAATTTGTCCTTCCTAAATTAATTAGAGAACTGGAAGACAATTTCCCTCTCAGTTTCTGTCAAATCATGTGGCTCAGTATTCCTCTTTTTTTTTTTTTTATGAGTACATACACAAAAGATGTGTATATTTGTGGAGGCTACATATAGAAATTCATACACTGTCAGAAAAGAGCTTGTCAACTATGCATATATTAGAAGAAATTGCATACAAAATTAATACTCATTGTACAGAGTTTAAAAAATTTAAACATTTACAAACTAAAGGAACAGAATGAGCTTGTGCTTGCAGAAAAATGATAGAACGTGAAACAAACAGATTCAAACAGAAGGATGAATGCCAGAAAGGAGAGTGGAAAGAGCTTCAAAAAGTAAACAATTGTGACCTCATTTCTTAAGCTCACCAATTAAAACTGGGCCCAACTGATTAATTAACCAATGGTTTTAGCAGAATTATTTACCATTGAACCTGATGAACATTTGCAGTCCTAAGGGGGAGGGATTTTTTAATTTCCTCAACATATGCACAATGTCCACATAGCATTTTGAAGAAAAAGAGAAAGCAGGGACTGAGAATCAATTTCACTTCATAATCATTGTTGCATTGAAGTAATTCATTGGGCTTAGTGGCAATAAAGGCCTTGTCTACATGGACCAAATGAAAAAGCCTCTCCCCCCACCACATTCCTGTGCCTGGCTGTCCAGATGATGCTCCGTTTGACTCTGTTTCTAGTCCAAACTGTCCAGGCAATGTCCAGGCAGTTCCAATGAGAATCCAGGGCAAATAATAATAATAATAATAATAATAAGCCCTCAAAACAGAGCAGACGTATGTTTTAAAAAACAAAACAAACTCATCATCTGCCATCAGAGAAAATGGTGAGTTCAGTTACCACAACAGGTAGGGTGCTGGCCCATGTGGCCCATGTGGTGCCCAGTACAGCCATTTCCTGGCTGGGTCATGCATCACATCTGCTGAGGTCACTGCAAGGTGCCCAGCCCTGTGATCAAGGCTGGACACCTCATTCCTAGCCTTGGAAGACATGACCAGCATGGGGAAGAAAAGAGACAGTTCACGCACAGGCTGTAGGTGTTTGGATACCTCTCTGTTGCTGCTACAGAAAGGCAGGTTATGGAGGGGGGATGCCATGGGGCCAGAGCTGGAATGCACCTGTCAGAACATGGAGTATTTTGGCCAGTGTAGACAAACCAGAAGTTTAAAGGAACAAAATTAAATAAGACAGAATTCAGAGGTGATGTCATTGCTATAATGTAATCTTTGGGCTTGTCTATATGGAAAAAAAAAACTCCTCATAGATTTTGAGAATACTTTTTGTCCCAATTGGATCTCACATCATTTCATTTCACTGTATTTGGAAGCGGGGTGGGGGGCACCAAATACTCCACAGGAAAAGCCCTCATAGCTTTTCCCAACTTTTTTTAAAAAAAACCACTCTGAAGGAAATGTGCATTCCCACTTGTTGGGACAACCAATTTGCTTTGCAGTGCTTTCCGGATAAGAACAAAAGTGTAAATCTGATTGGTCGGACATATGCAGGGGGCAGAGCTTGCCAGCAAGGCAGCATGCAGAACCACCATGATGGATTATTGTCATAGCGATCATGTGCCAAAACATCCTCCCTCCCTTTTTTTCTGATTATTTAAGGAGAAGGTCACACTTCTGCACCTTGGATTTGCTTTTTTTAAAAACTGTTTGGCAACAAGCCATAAAACCATGAGTAATTCACTTACACCCACCATCTTGATTCTCAGCCATGCCCATTTGAACAACAAATGTGTATGGCTTCACATGCCTGTGATCTTGAAAAAACAACAATGTGGAGACAAATGAAAACTTAGGTGAATTGGCGTTACTGCACACCAATCCACATTTTATTGCCTTGTACAGTCAAGCCCTTCAACAATACCCCTGCTAAGGTCCAAGAAATATTTTGTTGGGAAACACAAAGAAAGGAATATTCACACAAAACATATTTCACACTTTGAGGCAGTAATGGACTTGAGCTTCAAGCCCATCACAACCCTCTCATGTACTGGTGCAGCTTTAGAATCTCAAATTTATAATACTCAGAACATAAAAAGCAGGTTGTTTGTTTGTTCAGTATAGTTCTTTAATTTCTGGCAAGACTTTAAGCCAGAAAGCAGGTCTTTGGATGCTTGGTGGGTGTCAAGGCTGTAATTTAGGATGAAATTGTAGGAACTCAACATTTAACTTCCAGAGATAAGGAAAGGAAAAGAAAGAACAAGATGTTTTGTCATAGACTGTTAAGTTGTAAGAGAAACTTTGCTTTATGTGATTTTGGGAAGCACAATATATCTTGATGGTGAAACAGCCATACATTTGTAAATTGTCCTCCTGATAATCATAATCTCTGCCATCATGGGCTAGGGATGTAAATCTTAGTAAATTTCATTCTCACAGGCAAAAATGAATAACGTGACCACAGTCTGGGCCAGAATTTTCTGTGCATAAAGCAAGCTTCCTGTGCAGAAAACAGAACTTTCTGGCCACAAACCAGCATTTCTGTGTAGGAGATTAGTTTTCTGTGCAGGAAGGTTATTTTCTGTAACATTTTCTGTGAAAAATAACATTTTTTATGCAAAAAGAACACTTGTGTTTCTTTTCACTGAATCCATCCTGAACTGTGAAGATTCTTGCCCATCTAGGATTCTCCTTATCTCTGTTTCTTGACACTTAAGAAACCTAGGTGCCTGTTAGACGGTAGTTTTTGTCACGGGGTGTCACGGGACTTCTTGATCCCCTATTTGTCCCTCCCTGTTTACACGATTTTTGTCTCTGAACTGGAAATCCCGGGATCATTGTTTACACAGCATCACGTCCCGTGATATGTACCTATACTACCCCGTGTTTTTTTTTTTTACATGAGTTTATGGTCCCGGGATTATTTTTTTAGCTGTCAATCAAGGATGTGATTACTCGTTTTTTCACAACCTCAGTGACGTATTTCCTTTAGAGTTTCACGCCACGAGCAATGCTATTGGCTGGCTCAAATGTTTGTTAAAGCTTCTGCATTGGGTATAAGGGAATGATTGAGTGTTGCTTTGGGGATCTAACTTGGGGAGGAAGGAGCAATCAGTGGCTACAGCTTTTGCTGTCCTTCCAAACTGAAAGAACACCATTTAAATCCCATTGAAAGTGAGGAAGGAGGGGTGCTCAGTCGCTACAGCCTTTGCTGTCCTTCCGAATTGAAAGAACGCCTTTTAAATCCCATTGAAAGTGAGGAAGGAAGGGGTGCTCAGTGGCTACAGCCTTTGCTGTCCTCCCAAATTGAAAGAACACCAATTAAATCCCATTGAAAGTGAGGAAGGAAGAGGCGATCAGTGGCTACAGCCTTTGCTGTCCTTCCAAATTGAAAGAACATCATTTAAAACCCATTGAAAGTGAGGAAAGAAGGAGTGAGGATACACCCTTTGCTGTCCTTCTGAATTGAAAGAACACCATTTAAAGAACACTGAAAGTGAGGATGCAGGAGGGTGTGTGTATGTGTGTGGGTGAATGTGCGATCATCTGCTCAGACGATGGCATTTTTTACTGTGCCTTTAAACAAATGGAGTGGATGCCGGTGGGGGGGTTAAAGGGTGATCATCTGTGATCTCTTTACAATTTACTCTCTCTTTAAAATTTAAACCAAGCATGCAGGGGGGTGATTTAATGCAGACATACACAAACCTACTTGCAGCTGGAATGGAAGCCTTTGTTTTGATCTGGTGAGACTGCATCTATTGAATGGGTGACTGACCCCTCCTCTCCTTTCTGAGCCCACCCCTGGTCACATATATTTCCGGTCATCACCAAGTACTGAGATATCTTGTCCAGGGGTGTTTAGACATATGATTTTCCGAATCCTCCCATGACTTTTTTAAAAAAACCAGACAAATTGCAGGACTGAAAGTCCCGCGGGTTGCATGATAAAAAGGTGGCCCCCCTTCCCAAAATCCCATGCCCGACACTATGTACGTGTAAACAGCCAGTGCTTGACACGAATTCCTCCCACTACTTTTTCATCGTGTAAATGGCACCCTGGTGTGGGATCATTTAAAAATCTCTGAATATTCTTCCCCTATTATGGGCACAAGTTGGTTTCACA
Source organism: Gambelia wislizenii (assembly GCA_030847615.1). Classification (NCBI taxonomy): domain Eukaryota; kingdom Metazoa; phylum Chordata; class Lepidosauria; order Squamata; family Crotaphytidae; genus Gambelia; species Gambelia wislizenii. The sequence continues at coordinate 270,291,296 of JAUMIR010000001.1, read as the reverse complement.
TTTCAAGAGAGCAGCATATGAATAATGTCAGAACACATTGAGGATGTGTTGTTGAAGATAGTGAGGTGAGATTCTTCTCTTAAGTAGTACTTTGAAATCACTTTGCAAACGCCAATGTATTGGCATTAGTAGTTTTTTTGAAAGTGGCTTCCTGCTCATTGCTTGTAGTTACTTGCAAATACTTATAATGTTGCTGTTTAGTAATATATTAAATGTTAAATTAACATTGGCTTGAATCCCACTAGTTCAAAAGAGAACTTGAATGGTGTTGAATGGTGAGCAGTTGAATGGTGAGTCAACATATAGGCAAATCCCTTGGATCCATTGGGCCTTCATTAACTGGGACTACAAAAGGATTTGGGCCATTAAAAAAAAAAGAAATCCATTAAAAGAAAGACAAATATTTCTCAAAATGACCCCTTTAAACAATGTTTAGATGTAATGAAGACCCTTACTCATTACTAAAAGCCTAATGATATCATTGCAATATTTCATTGTATGAAAAACCTACAGGTAACATTCTTACTTGTAACTTATTATTTCCAAACTCTGATTTACGTCTCTGGAGCTTTAGTATTCATGTGAATGCTTCTTCAAAATCCTGCAACAGGCAGATCTGTGTAAACCTAACACATGTGCAGCATTATGATGAAATCTTAGATGTTCTTAACACTCAACAGACATTTGCAAAAATAAATTTGGAATCAAAAACAATTTTCCCAGCCAGGCATGGATTATAAGCCCAGAATTTGAGCACTCCCATCTATACTAAAGCTGTGATTGATGCTAGTGTTATATGTAAAAATGCCTTCCTTCTTTTATGTATGTTGTCTGTGTATGTGTGTGTAAAATATTTTAGACGTTTACGTAAAATAGTGTTAAAGGAGATATGTAGTGTTTTTTTGTGTGTGCCTTCAAGTAATTTCTGACTTATGGTAACTCTAAAGTGGGGTTTTCTCTGCAAGATTTGTTCTGAGGGTGTTTGCTATTGCCTTTCTCTGAGGCTGAGAGTGTGACTTGCCCAAGGTCACCCAGTGGGTTTCCATGACTAACTAAGAATTTGAACCTGCTCTCCTGTACTGAATCCACACAACACAAGTAATCCAGTTTGAAACTAGATTATTTACCATGGCTTCTTCCTATGGAATCCTGGGATTTGTAGATTTACAAGGTCTTTAGCCTTCTCTGTCAAAGAGTGCTGGTGCCTCATCAAATTACAAACCCAGGGATTCTATATGAAGGAACAATGGCAAATAATCCAGTTTCAAATTGAATTACTTGTGTGGATTCAGCCTTACAGTCCTAATTCAGTACTCAGACCACTACACCATGCTGGCTCTCTAGATATGTAGTATACTATATGTAGTATCTAGTATTAGTGGTACTGTCTGTAGGTGGAGTGCCACTGCTTCCTACACACAGTCAATAAACAACAGTCCTGAGAGATGATCTGGTCTTCAATGAACAAATTCTTCCCACAAAGAAGGTGCACGCTCGCCTCATTTAAAAAAAAAACAATTCACTCAGTTCGTAGCACAGTTCATGAATTATACTTCCTCCTTCCTGCAGTCTGCATAATAAAAACAGTAGATGCCTAGAGAAGCACTTCCGGTTGAGAGCGGGGCATCGTCGGACACTGGGTGCTGGAGCAGGAGCGCAGTAGCAGCTCCGTCTGTCCGTGGTTAGAGTACCCCTGATTGCTTTGGGGCTCGGACTCTGGGAAGAGTCGAAGAGGAGGCAACCCGAAAAGGTGACGAGGCGCTGGCCGAGTGGGGGAGGGACGGAGGTTCCCCCCACGCGGGCTCAGCGTCCCGCCAAAGGGTTCCATCTACCGCGGCAGCAGTTGATAAACACTAGCCAAACCGCGCAACTTAAAAAAGACCGACGTCTTGCTGGATTTAAAAATAGCCTGCAATCAGAGAACTTAGCAGTATAAAGCAAGAAAGGCAGAAGACATATTTATCTGGACTCCCCAGGACACTAATGGAAAAAAGGGGTGAGAGGCATGGGAGTGTGAAGGCGTGGAGCTAGTGGAAGTGAGAGAAAGAGGAAAAAAGGAGAGTGAGACAGCCCGAGAGGATAACTGTTGCAGATTTGTTTAAACAAGATTGTTGCTGTCTGTTACTTTGTTTAATTTGGGTTATAAATTAGTTATAATCCTTGAGAGTTAGTTTGTGTTTGTGAATTAGTTATAACCCGATTGGAGAAGCATAAGTGTTGCTGCGAGCTACAAACTTGTTACAACCGGATTTAAAGGAGTGCTCTACGTAACAAGTTTACTTAAAGGAGAAACAAAGGGGTGCACTCGAAGTTGCCAAAAAATTGAGCAATACTGGGTGAATTTATGTTCTATCCTTGAACGAAGTTGGAAACACATTATTTTCTGGACTTTGTTTTCTTCCATAACTTCGAAAAAGAAAAAAGAAAAAAAAAGAAAAAAAAAGAGGTAGTCTACTTGAAAGAAAATAGTTAAAGAGAGAGATTACTGGAGACACCAGCAACTAATGAGATTACTACCAGTAGTGAAGTGCAACTATTGACTCTTATTGACTCTTATTTGCCACCTTTATTAAGAAAGCAGGACACTGGAAATTAGGAAATTACAGGAACATTATATCATAGCGCTAAAAGAAGAAGAAGGAAAATTGAACATTTCAGCAGAACTGTTGTGTTGGAAGGGGGGACGAAAAGGAGACAAAAGGTGTTCATGTGTTTCTATGTCTCTGTAACTAAATAATAATGGTAGAAATTGGAAATATTTGAGTTAAATATTCGATGAATCCAGGTATAAGGTTTGATGTACCATTAGTATTTGGAATGATAAAATAGTTTACTCATTTCACTGTATCATTGTTGGAATGCATGGGAAACTTAATAATGTGGGATTAAGACAAGTAGGTAAGAATATTGGAGGCACTACCAATTGATGAGTGTTTTGATTGCTAGTAATTATCAGGGTGGTTGAAATCTTTCATTTGTGCTGGGAAATTGATAGTTTATATATATATATATATATATATATATATGAGACAAGCTGAGGAACTGTTTAAATTGTTTAAACTCGATGAACATTGAGACGATTGGGGGTGCCATTTGGAGAAAGGTACTGGAAGTGGTGTGTTCCAACAGGTACTGGAAGTAGTGAACACTTAATAGGAGTTAAGGAATAGAGGCAATATTGTGATTATTGTACTCTTTACATTACATTGTAATATTATATTTTCTATGAAATAACTAATTAACATAACATAACACTCTGTATACAATAACATAATTAACGTTGAAGTTTAACATAGAACTATAAAATATAAGATAACAAAATTGGCAGTTTTAGTATTTGCATACTAAAGTGTAGAGAGGGAAGTATGGCATATAGTACAAGGAAAGCAACTGCTATTCAGCAAACACAACAAACTTCAGGAAGAAGAGGATCATTGGAAATACCTAAGACTCCTGAACTACATAATATAATATTGGAAGAATTAAGATCAGAGCTGAGAAACTTTAAGCAGGAAATTAGGAGTGAACTGAAAGATATAAGAAAAGAGATTAAGCAAGACTTTAAAAAAGAGGCTGAACTGATTGGGAAAAAGATAGATAAAATAAATAAAGAATTGGAAGAGATGAGAATGGAGATAGGAAACTTGAAAGAAAAAACAGATAGATCAGAGGAAATGACAACTAAATTGAAACAACAACAAGAAAAGGGGGAAGCCTTAGTATGGAATCAAGAACTCAGATATCGGGATAAGTGTTTAAAATTGAGAGGCTTAAAAGAAAAGACAAACGAAAATTTGTTCGAAAGGTTAATTCCATCGCTAGCTAAATATGTAGATATGCCAGAAGAATACGTAGAGGAGGAGACGGAAAAGATATTTCGTGTTAACTCGAAAATAGCTAAAGAAAGAAAACTGCCGAGAGAGATCGTTATTACATTCAATAAAGGTAAAATAAGGGATAGAATTCTACAACAGAGCTATGATTATACGTTGACAGTAGAGGGGGAAGAATTAAGAATATTTAAGGATATCCCGGCAATGATATTAAAAAAACGACAAGATTACAAGTCTATTACACAATTGCTTATGAAAAACGGGATTAATTATAAGTGGGAAAGGATAGAAGGAATTTCGTTTACATATAGCCAGAAAAGATATAAGATAGACTCAGTTGAGAAAGCGAACGAATTCTGTCGGAGATTTGAGAAAAAAAGACACCAAACAGAGGAGGAACAAGGGGAAATAGACAAAGGAAGTAAAAAGGACGGTCAGAAATCAGGAATTGGAATCGAGAAAAGACAAAAACAAATATTAGGTAATGGCAAATACCGAACTAAGGAAATAACAGAGTCAGAAAGGGAAGATAAAACCCAAGAGAAAGCAGTAGAGGATAGTGAGACAGAAGACCCGGAAGTTAAAGAGGGAGAAGAAGACCAGGGAGAAGAAAAGACAGGTAATATTACAGAATCTGAAGATGATGCATGATATAGTCTCATGGAACATAAAAGGCCTAAATTCAGAATACAAGAGGAAACAGATTTTTCATTTCCTAGGGAAACTCAAGGCGGATGTAGTTTGTCTCCAAGAAACTAAAATAAAAAAGGAAGATTTTAGGTACATGCAGAATAAGAAATTAGGACAATTATTCTTCTCTGCAAATGAGAAAAAGAAAAGGGGTGTGGCTTTGTACATAAGTCCAAAATATGGGGTGAAAGAGTTATTTAAAGACAATGAAGATCAATACTTAGGGGTGGAGGTGACTTTAACAAACTCAAAGATCGTAATTGTGGGCATTTACGCCCCAAATAGAAAACAAGAAAAATTTTATAGAAAAATACATAAACATCTAGAAAGCTTGGGAACGGAGAATGTAATTGTAATAGGAGACTTTAACGGGGTCATTGACCCCGCTGTGGACAGGTCAATGAAAAAGAGACATAAATGACATGGGAAACTACCCAAAACTTTCTTTGAGATGAAGGAAGAATTAATTTTAAAAGATATTTGGTCTCTAAAACATGGAAAACAGAAAGGGTACACTTTTCACTCCGAAAGTTATAAATCCATGTCACGTATCGACTTGTGTCTGGCCTCTAAAAATCTGGCAATTCAAATCCATGACATGGAGATACTTGCAAAAATAACGTCAGACCATTTCCCAATTAAAATATCCTTAAAGGAAAAAACCAGAAGGAAAGCTAATTGGAGACTAAATGAATCTCTACTAAGGGAAGAAGGCTTTCTACAGCAGCTCAAAAAAGAAGTAAAACAATACTTTAAGGAAAATGAATCACCAGAGTGTTTAGCAAAAACTATATGGGATGCAGGAAAAGCTGTGTTTAGAGGAATATTAATAAAAAAAGGTGCTGAAAGGAAAAGACAGAACTCAGAGAGATATAATTTCTTAATTAATGAATTAAAAAAGAAAGAGGAAAAATTGAGAGGGGATCCAAAGAACGAGTCTATTATAAGACAAATAAAGCTAATCCAAACACAAATTGATTGGGAAACAATGACGGTGATAGAAAAACAATTGAAAAGGGTGAGACAAACAAGCTTTGAATTTGCAAATAAACCGGGAAAGTGGCTAGCGAGAAGATTAAGAAAAGATAGAGAAAAAACTATGATTGCAGAAATAAACAGTAATAATAGTATAATAACTAGCCAAGGGGAAATAATGAGAGCTTTCAAAGAATTCTATACCAATCTATTTGATCAAAAAGAAAGAGGAGAAGATTATAAAAATAAATTGAAAGAATATCTAGATAAGCAGAATATCCCCAAACTGAATGATAACCAAAGAGAGCTATTAAACGCCCCAATTACAATGATGGAGATTGTGGAAGCAATAAGAGGTCTTAAAACAAATAAGGCACCAGGACCAGATGGTTATACGGCGATCTTTTACAAGAAATTGGAACATGAAATAAGCTTACCACTGCAAAGAACTTTAAATGATATTGAAAAGCATGGTATACCAGGTTCTTGGGGAAATGCAAATATATCACTTATTTTAAAGGAAGAAAAGGATGGGAGAGAAGTTAACAATTACCGTCCGATATCCTTACTCAATACAGACTACAAAATCTATACAATAATACTGGCACAGAGGTTGAAAAAAGTCCTGAAAGATATTATTCATGAGGACCAGAATGGGTTTCTTCCTGGAAGGTACATAAGCCAAAATACAAGGTTAATATTGGATTTACTGGAATACTATGAAGCCCACAATGAAAAGAAATTTGGATTAATGTTGGTCGACGCAGAAAAAGCGTTTGACAATGTAAATTGGGAGATTATGATGGCAGTAATGGAGAGGATGGAGATGGGGGTTAAATTCAATAAAAGGATACAGCAAATTTACAAAGAACAGACAGCACAACTCATCATAAATGGGGAGAAATCTGAGACTATAAAAATTAAAAAAGGAACTAGACAAGGGTGCCCTATGTCACCATTGCTGTTCATTATGGTAATCGAAGTTCTGAACAACAGTATTAGATCTAATATAAAAATCCCAGGGGCTAAGATTAAAAAACACAGATATAAACTTAGAGCATTCGCTGACGACCTGGTGATTATTCTAGAAGATCCAGTTAACCAAATGGAAGAGCTCATGAATACACTATCTAAGTTTGGGGAATTTTCAGGATTCAAAGTAAATAAAGACAAAACAACAATTTTAACTAAAAATATGTCGGAGATGGAAGAGGAAGAACTTAGAAAATTATCAGGTTGCAAGATTACTAAAAAAGTAAAATACCTAGGCATTGTCTTAACAAAAAGGAATGGAGACCTATTTGATAATAATTATAAAGTGCAGTGGTCCAAAATTAAAACAGACTTAGATAAATGGAAGAAATTAAATTTGCCACTATTAGGGAAAATCGCTATAATTAAGATGATGGTGTTGCCAAAACTAATGTTTCTTTTCCAAAATCTGCCAGTAATTGCAAATGAAAAGGTGTTCGATATCTGGGAAAAAGATCTAAAAGAATTTATATGGGATAAGAAAAAGTCTAGAATTAAATGGCAATACCTCATAGATGACACTAAGAAAGGAGGATGTGGTCTACCCGATTTAAGAACTTATTATGATTCGACAGTCCTAGTGTGGATAGCCGACTGGATAAAGCTAACTAATGAAAAAATACTAAATGTGGAAAGTCAGGGCTTACGTTTCGGTTGGCATGCATACCTGGTGTACAATAAGGAAAAAGTAAACAGGGAATTTAGGAATCATTGTGTTAGAAGAGGCCTCCTAAGGATATGGTTGAAAATTAAGGAGAAATTTTACTTTAGAATTCCAATTTGGACATCAATGCAAGAGGCCTTTCAGGCGAGATGGAGCGAGTCGAATGTATGGTTGAGGTATCTAGATCTAACTAAGAAAGGAACAGAGGGGGTTAGGACTTTAAAGGAAAAAGAACAATTACAGAGAGAATTTAACTTAAATTGGTTCACCATATATCAGTTGAAAGAGAGATATAAAGAAGATAGGGAGAAAGAGGGAATAGAATCAGAATTAACTGAACTAGATAAATTAATATGGGCCGAAAACAATAAAAAATTGATATCCAAACTATATAAGTTACTGTTAAATAGAAAATTGGAGCAGGAACACATTAAAAACTACATGATAAAGTGGGCGCAGGATTTAGGCCACTCATTGGATCTAGAAGAATGGGAAATTGCTAGGAAGAGATCATTTAAATTTACCGCCTGCCAAAACTTAAAGGAAAATTATATAAAAATTACGCAAAGGTGGTATCACACCCCAGTGAGATTGAACAAATATGGAATAGCAATAAATAGTAATTGTTGGAAGTGTGGTGCAGCGCAAGGTTCGTTACTGCATATGTGGTGGCATTGTGAAAAGGTAAAAAAAAATTGGATCAAGGTCCATCAAGTAATTAATCAAATATTACAGACCAAAATGGAATTTATACCAGAACTTTATCTGTTGAATATGATTAAGGGATTAGATAAAAAAGAGGAAACTAGATACTGGAGGATTATATTATATATGATCACTTCGGCTAGAATAATAATTGCAAAAAAATGGAAAGTAAGCGATGAACCAAAAATTGAAGAATGGAATATGAAACTGTTAGACTTACTTGAGATGGACGAATTGACAAATAGATTGAGGAATAAATCAAATAACACAACTAGTAGTGATTGGTCCCCGATATTGGAATATTGGGAGAAGCAAGGAAATGAGTACAGTAGTGTCATAAAAGAATTAGTAAATTAGAACGGTAAGAACTCAAAAAGGAAAAGGAACAATCCCTTTTTCTTCTTTCTTTGTTAGGGGAGGAAATAAGGAACTGGAGGGGGAAAAAAATTTAAGATCATGGTAACATGCATAATGAAGATGGAAGAAAAGGAAGGTATACTGATATTAGAAACTTTGTAATTCAATTAAGAAAGGAAAATTCGGTATAAGTGTAAATCTGATGAGATGGAAAAATGAGAATAATGGGAGATAAAGCGAATTCAGTATGATTATTATACTAGAGAAACAATGGAAAGTTCAATTTAAGAATACAATTCTGTTCAAGGGACATGTAAAGGAAGTTTTTGATAAAAGCTAACAAAAGTTGATGTATGTATATGATCAATAAGTACAAAATAATTGTATAGACATGATGGAATGACGGAACATGTATAAATATGTATGCATTCATATATATGCGTAGGAGCGTAAGCTCAAAGAAGATTATAAAAGAAAAAAGACGGGAGAAGGACAAGCTAACTTTCACAAGTAAGATTTATGTATTTTATTATTTTCTGTCTATAAAAAAAATAAAGTTAAAAAAATAATAATAATAAAAACAGTAGAAACCCTTACTTAATTGAAATATAATATTCCATGTATGTTTATTACTCCATGGGATGAAACTGTATTATAGTTGTGTTACATTATGTTATGTTATGTTATGTTATGTTATGTTATGTTATGCTGTACAGTTGTCCCTTCATATTCACTGGGGTTTGGTTCCAGGACTCCCTGTGGATACCAAAATCCGTGAATACTCAAGTCCCATTATATGCAATGGCATAGCAAAATTGTGTCCTTTATATAAGATGGCAAAATCAAGGTTTGCTTTTTGGATTATTATTTTTAAAGAATATTTTCAAGCCATGCATACTTAAATCTGTGGATATCAAATCCGTAGACACGGATGGACAACTGTATTATACTAGCTCTGCCTGGTGTAACATATGCTGGTGAAAAACTCCTCCCAAAAAGCCTGGTAGACCTCATGACGACCCTGTAAGGTAAGCTGGTGGGTTTTTAAATTCCTCCACCTCCTCCCCCTTCTCAGTGTTACACACTTTTCCCAGAATTGCTGAGGATGACTCACTCTGATGCCCTGCTGCCGCTGTGGCCAGTTGACTGCCAGGGTCCCATTGCAGGTGGCCTGCTGCTGCTGCCACCACCATTTGATTGCCTGGGTCCTGTCGCAGTGGCAGCAGTGGTGTCCCACCACTGCTGCTGGTTGACTGCTTGGGTTGCAATCTGGGTCACAGATTGAATGGCAGGAGTCAATTGTGAGGTGGAGAGGGAATTTGCATGTGGGTGGTGATTGGTGGGCTATGTTTCCTGAACTGCCAATCAGCACAGTAGAAAAGGCAATGTACCCAAGAGAATTATATATAGAGAATATATTGTGTTATAGAAGTGTGTGATGGACTACCTGTCAAGTGTTTCTTTGTGGATGACCACCCACCATCTTAAGTAGAATTTGGATAAAATAGCTATCTTGGTGCTTCAGCCTGACCTAGTGGCCCCTCTTTCATATCCTCTGCTGTGTTTACTGGGTTGCACATTGGCTCCTGTCTCAGTTGCCAGGATCCTGAGAGTCCTGATGGATGATCAATGTCCCTGCACTCCTTTATTGGGCAACTGCAAAGACATGTAATTTCCATCTCTTGAACATCCATAGGATCTATAGGTTTTTAACCATTGAGACTGCCCATCTCCTTGTCCAGGCTTTTTATGTCATGCCTGGATTATTGTAATGGTCTACAGGCAGGTTTGGCTTCCTGCTATCTTCTTCCTCTGGTCTTAATCCAGAAGAGTGCTATGTGGGTTGTTTTAAAACTCTCTAAATACTCACATGTCTCCTCTTCCCACAGATCCCTTCACTGGCTACAATTTGGGTGGGCCAAGGACCATTTCAAACTTTTGGTTCTGGTATTTAAGGGTCTGCATGCTAATCCCACCCATCCAATACCTGGTAGCTCACCTAGCATGGTATGCAGCAGCTAGGAGTTTAGGATCTGCAGGCAAAGGATTATTGTCTTTTCCACCAACACACACAGTTCTATCAAGGCTGCAAGCCTTTCAAAAACTGGCTCTGCATCTGTGGAATGGTCTTCCTTTGGACCTCCATTCAAATGGGAAGATTTCACCCATCTTCGTAAATGGTTGAAGACCTTCCTCTTTGCTACATTGGATTAAGCTACTGAGTTGTGTCTAAGGTTGCTGAGAGGGGTAGTGACTGGTGGGGTACTGGAGATTTCATTTATTTATTTATTAGTATTTATGCCCTGTTCTTAAGCCACAAAGGCTCTCAGAGTGGCTTACAAATTGGTAAGCGATGACAATTTATACATCGACACTGCATTAAGCGGTTTCCAATGTGTGTTAGCTAATTGTCTCCACTAGCTGGGTACTCATTTACTGACCTATGAAAGGATGGAAGGCTGAATGAACCTTGGAGCCCTTGGGATCAAACTTTCAATGTTGTGGCTGTAGTATTGGCATTTAACCACTGCACCACCAGGGATCCCTTATGTCATATAAATTTATCATGTCATGTATATTTATAGTGTTATGTTTTATTGTCTTTGTCTTTGATTGGATATGTTGGTGTTTCACCCTTTGGTGAAAAGGGTGTTATAACTAAACATTCACCTTTGAGATTAACTGAGAGAAAGAAGTCATAGCATAAGCTTTTGTAGACTTGGTCTACTTTCTCAGATGCTATTATTGTTATTATTGTTAATGTTGCCTTCTTTTGCCATTTGGCAGTTTTGCCATTCATTTGACAGACATACTGAGGTCAACGGGACTATTTCAATGTAGTAGTTTGAAGATCAATCCCAGCTTTTTTGTGCCTACTAAGTAATCATTTCTATTGATTTCAGTGGGTTTATTGACCAAGTAAAGTAGAATTCCAGATAAGCAAAGCCATCAACATCCAGCCAATTTTAAGATCTATAGCTGGAGAAAGAGCACTAAATGGATTGTATCCAGCAAACCACTTCAGCATATGAGCTACTTTACTGAGATCAATGGAATTGGTAACATTGTTAAATTAAAACGTGCATATTTCCAATCAGATCTTTGTCACTTAAATTGCTGGGAATTTTTTCCCCAAGCTGTAAGATAATGATTTTCTTTTAGAAAATTACCCAACTGCAATGACTTTTTAAAAAGCAAAAGAAGAGGTAACCACTGCAAATAAAACACCAACAACCAAAAGATTTTAACCGGGTGCTGTTTCAAGTTTTCCAAAACTAACACATTGTTGTGTACTAAATTTTAGAAAACACCTAACAGCCCATTCCACAAAACTGCTCATGTGAGGCAGCAGCTCAGAAGATCCCAATTTAAAATCTCAAGTTATGCTGGGACAAGGAGAAAACTGATGCCAGGGAAGATGCCAAACACCAACCCAAGCAATTCTGCTAGTCTGGCCTTCCCCACCAGCAGTTTTGGCTTATAACTCCTGGTCATCTCTGATCTATTGTCTCTAATGGCTGAAGCTCATGGGAGGAATCCAGATTCTAGAAGCCTGACCTGGCTTTCCCGCCTTTCATTATATGCAATGGAATTCCTCACTATATTCCATCCAATGAGCTGTTCAGTAACCAAATGAAGTTGCCTTCTGCTGGATCAAACCGTTGGTCCACCTAGACTACCTATTGTAGTCTACTAGTATCTGCTGTAAGTTTTGAGAGCATTTGGCAGAGGTATTGGCATTCTCCTACTATCTAACCTGAGATTCCAGGTATGTAACTTAGAAAATTGTATCTGCAAATCTCTCCAGTGATTAAATCATATGGCTCTTCTCATTGACTAAGAGCATCAATATGTGAGTCATTTTATGTGATTGCTTTTGCAGGAGTGTAAACACAGTGAAGCAGACTTGTATGTTTTGCTTGCTATATACCTCTGGGGAAAGTAACCCTAATCCAGCCCGCTGGGTCCTCAGTCAAGACCATGCAAGTTGGTTGGTTGTCCTGCTTTCTCTCTAAAGTCAGGGTTGGAGTCAGGGTGTGGGCTGAGGATCTCTGCAGACCACTTTGCTTCTCCTAGTATTGAGAAGGAAAGAAGAGCAAAGCAATTTGAGAGGTGGGCTAAGTATGCCCTTTTTTGCTGTTTCTTCATGTTCCTTGTGTGGGAAAAGTGAAAAAGGAAAGAAAATCAATCCCCAGGCACAGCATTTTCTGGATCAGCTTTAGGCAGCACTTTGACCAAGTTGCTGCTGACATCAGCAGTGCTCAATTTGGGTCCAGTAGGAAAGTACCAGTGGAACAGGATGATAGCCCACCCTGCCAAATTGGTTTTATGCACTTGATATATATGGCCCTTTTTTAGTTGGAGTAGAAAAGCTTGGTATTTGTTGTACGCTACACAAAGCTACAACTTGGCATGAATCATGCCTCTTACCATATATCTGAAATTCTAAAAGGGAGACTGAAGAGTAAAAGTTAGAATTCCTCTCATATGTCCATAGCCTGGAGAATTCTGTCAGGGGTGTGTGTGTCAAATTTCCATCATTTTAGCAGCAGAATCTGGGAAGTTTCTTTCCTAAGAATAGCTATAATAACATGCTGATATCATCCATTACTAACCAGGTAGTGGGATGATGCAGAACTTGGAAATAACTCTGATCAAAATAAATAAATAAATAAATAAATAAATAAATAGTCACTATTTCATTTTGTTTTGCATAACAGATAAATGACCAGCTACTTCTGAAAAATTGCAAATGCGGAGGTAAATACCTTTGTGGGGGGGCTTGGAAATGTAACTTCAGCTTAAAATGTTCTAAACTGGCTGCTCATGCTCTTTGGAACCATTGTACCATTGCTCAGTTATGGATGTTTCAGCATGTACATTATATTTTTTCTTTGGAAACGTAACTTTCTCTAAGCTCTACTTTTCAGCACAGTAGTTTGATTTTTCTCTGCTGATAATCCTTCACACGGGCATGAAGTGGATTACTGTGCTTTAACACAGCGTTGGCAAAAGAAAAAAAGAACAAAGTTTTCCAAAAGAGAGAGCACAGTGTATTTTACTTTAACCAGCTTTCCCCATCTCCCTTGTTTTCTTTTTCCCCTCAGTACATCCACACATTTCTTTTCAGTTCCCCAACTGAAAGCAGAGAAAGAGGTTAAAAAAAAATCCTGGTAAATTTATACCAGCCTTATACTCTATATCACTTTCAGTAGCAAAGTCTTCCTTCTGAAGAGATTTATACATGCTGGGAAATGTGATGAGATGGCAGTCAAGGAATTACACCAGCATCTGTTCAATGTTATTGCAGACGCCCTGAGAAGAGACTGGTTGCTCCTTTTCTTCCCTCTCCCTCTCTCTCTTCTACCTCCCTATGGATATGAAGCATTAGCAGTAACACAAAACAGGCATGACCTTATGTTTTACAGATGGACACACAGCAACATTTTCTGAATTGTTTTAAATATACTGTATATATTTAAAAGATAGGTTTAAAAGGGGATTCTCAGAAGTCTATCCATCTCCTCTCTTTTAAAAAAATCCAATGTTTTTAGAGCTTATTGAGGAAACGAACTGGCCTTGAGCTAACAGGAACCAGTTATTACTTCTCCTCCTAAGAAATCTTTGTAATTTCAAGAATCGGAGACCTGTGGCTTCAATCCACTTGAACTATAGGCATCTGTCTAGTGTTCTCACAAATAATATGAAAGCATGTGGATTTACTACTGTGTTTTGATTTATTCTGCTGCACTGTCTCCAAACAAGTAGGGGCTCTCAAACATTTTAGCAAATGGACGTGTCCAAAAGGGCTTGGTCTTTGCTCATGAGCTGTCAGCAGGCTTGATCTTATTATATAAAAACTCTACATACACCACCAGCTTCCATCATGCCCCCCTCATATTGCATGGGCTAAAAAAAAAAAACCCTACTGCAAGAAGAGTCAAAAGGCAGAACAGAGTAAAAAAAGCCAACAACATAATTGGGGAAGAAGCTGCTGCCCAGTAAGGGTGGATTATGGGGAGTTAGGCCAGGAGTTACAGAACTAAGGTGGTTATGTCTTTGTGAATTTTTGGCTAATCTACTTAGCTGTACATAGATAGATAAATCTATATGTGAGGTAGGAGAAAATCTAGGAATTCAGCCTTATAATAGAGGAATATCATGCTACTTTTGTTTCACAGACCAGGAACTAAGCATTAGCAATGTGCTCAAAGCCATCAAGCAGCTCTTAGTGGGGATGTGGGATTATTTTTTTGTGGTCCACATTTTTAAACCAGCTGGCCCAATTTCCATAGTTTGTATTAGTACATATGGTGGAACACATTTCTCCCTGACTCAACTAAAAAAGTACATACACAATATGGAGATTAATAAAGTTATATGTAAAGATAAAAATATTATGGAAATTTGTGTACAAAAATGCAAATGTTAAGGACCATGTGTGCTAGGGAAAGTGGCACAGGAAAGTAAGTGTGTGTGTGTGTGTTAAAATATACACACTGAAAATTATGTGCAGACTATTGTTGGTGTTAGATACGATGTACTTATGACTGAATATGCATGAAATGGACACAGATTGAATAGAGATTTGTCCATCCCAAATTTTTAACTACACCTGAAATACTCAGGATTCTGCATTTCTATTATCTGCTCAAAAACAAAGGAAATTAATATCTCTTTCCCCCCCATTATGCAGTTTTATGGGAATGCATTATTAAAGATTAATGTATTTTCCTTTAAAGACAGTTTTTTCCAGCTCTGTTTGTTTCTAATTCCTATATTCTAGGCACTAATTTTAAATATTCTATTATTGAAAGCATAGAGCCTCTTGGCTTCTCTCTGAAAGCTTCTCTCTGCTTAGAAAATAAGTAGCAGAGATTACTTGTGGAAGAAGAAAATTAACAAATACCTGTTAGTTCTGAAGTGAAGGCACATGAAATTGATTTCTGCAGTATCAATTGCTATACTGTTGAAACTTTTTTTTTTTTTTTGGAATGGTTTTAATGTTTTGGTTAAGTGTAACATCAAATAGTACAGGGGTTTTTACTTTTTTAAATAATTGATTAATTTTATAATTTTAATTCAATTTGATTTCACTAATCCTTAACACTTACATGCATGTATTCATTCCTATTTTAGAAACCTTTTTTCTCTCTGTCAGTCTATTCAGTTCCCATTTGTTGATGCTGATGCATAAAGAAATGAGGCTCAATAATTCAGTTCTCCATTTAATAAAAGTGAGATAAAATATACACCCTCAATGTACATCTAAAAATGCAATCTGAGAATTTTACAAATACACATACTATTCAGGTGTTTCAACAGCTCCTTGTTAATTATATGCCAGGTCAAGTTGGCAAGTTGACAGACTATGAAAGCCTGTGGTTGTCTGCATAGAAATAATTCTACTGTCTTCAGTAGGACTTACTCCCAGACAATAATAGGCTTGTGAGTAGAGATGAAACAACGTTGTCATGAAAGCAGTTCATTTCAGTAGAAAGGGAAACTTTTTGACATAATAATAATAATAATACTTAGTTATTTATTACCCGCCTCTCTCCTCAGAATCGGGGTGGGGTACAACATCACACAGTACAGTATACCGTAAATTCAATACAATACATCACAATGCAATTTTTAATGCAATACATTTCAGAGTACAATACATTCAGTACAGACCATTGTACAATGTGAGTGCCAGTAGATGGTGCTGCTGGCATACAAACAATGCAGCAAAAGTAACACTGCAGAATGCATTGTACACTAATAACGACTGCTGCTTTTTTTTAAAAAAAAAAACTGAATTAACAGCTTCCACAGCATGTCGCCCCAGCTCTTTTATTATGCTGGTTGTCATTTTACCGACTTACAGAAGGCTGAGTCAACCTGGGGGCCCTGGAATTGAACTTATGAACTCAAGATCTACATGAGTTTTGGCTACAGTTTTAGCTGCATTAGCCTACTGTGCCACCAGGGCCCCTCTCCATTGAAGTGCCCTCTCCATTGAAGTGCCCTCTCCATTGAAGTGACTGGGGACATTCTTGCAGACTAGGAGATCATACCAACCCCTTCACCATGAAGAAATTGATGAACTGGGGTGGTCAGTGACAGCTATACAGGTCTGACTTATTCATAATCCTGATGGGTTGGACAGGGAAGGGTTAGTGGAGAGACACAAGATAGGCAGCCATGTCATGCACCTGGGTGACTGAGGAATCCATGATGGCCTCCTGCTTGGTCCAGAGCCCTGAATGTAACCTTCCTGTTAAGTCCAGCCTAAGACATTTTGTTGCTTGAGTACTAGTGGAAAATGGGAAACACCATCCCAATTATAGACCCCACCTGCCCCAAAGAAAGTGTGTAACACTCAAAGCCCAGCAAATTATTGTAGTACATGAGGCAGAAAATCCTACAAAGCCTTCATCCTATCCCTAGTAGTAAAAAATACAGATTACAAACATCAAATTAAATAATTAACCATTTGCTGCCCTCGAGTGACCCCCTCCCCAAATCTGCTGCCTGAAGTGGTCACCTTACTCTACTTAATGGCAGGGCCATCCCTTTTTTCTCTGTTGCAGTGAACTCCAAAGATGCCAACAATATAATGTAATGGGATGCTCTAGGAAACATTCCTCATCCAGTTGATTAAAGGTGAATTCGATCCTGCCTTTCCACTGAAGGACACAGCACTCAAGTGGCTAATAACAAAATCATGAAAACGATGTGGAAAATATGAAAAGGAAAGGGAAGAAATTTAGAAAGATGACATTTTTAAAAGGTGAGAGATAATTCAAATATCAAAGAAAGAATGAGAGGGAAGAGACTGTTAGCATGCCCTAATCCCCCCTCCTGTGAGATTCCATAACTATTGGACACTTTTTGGGGTCATATTGGCTTAGGCAGACTGGAGGTCAGTTGGAGGTCATGATGACCTGAGACATGTCTAGAAGTATAATGGTGAGAAAGCCCTTAGGATTGAGCGGAAAGCCCCCAGGATGGGTTTATGCTAACAACCAAGTCATTAAAAGGGTATGTACTAATCTTTCCCCCCCCCCCAGTCTTGGGTGTTCTCAGTAATAATTCAGTCAAGCAATTAAGTGACCTCAAAGGCTTTCATGGCTGGCATCCATAATTTTTTTGTGTTTTTTTTTTCTGGGCTATGAGGCCGTGTTCTATAAGAGTTTATTCCTGACAGATGCATGTGAAACGTCAGGAATAAACTCTTCTAGAACACGGTCTTACAGCCCAGAAAAACTGCCACAGAAAACCTAATTAAGTGACCATTCCTTAATCTGTATTTTGTAGAAATCTTCCCTCACAATCCTTGTCCTACTTTCCTACTTTACAAGGTTGTCACAAAACCATCAATGTTCTGTCTTTCTGAAATTAAATCAATCAGTTCAGCATTGATGTCCTTTGTCCATTCTGTGGGAGAGCAATCCAAGCTTTGTTGTTACTAGATTCATCCCTCCAAGGCACAGAAGAGGGTGTAAGTATTAGAGCCCTAACAATAGCAAGGTGTGTCATGGCCAAGGTGTGATAGGGCTGGATCTCATCATTCTCTTCTTTGCTATGCCACTCTCAGGCTCTGGTCTACGTATCTTCACTGCAAGGAATTCTTCTCTTCAAGATTGTTTACTATCACCCTATCTTCCCAGACCTCTCTCTCTATATATATAGTCTTTCTGCCTTACTCTGCTCAAGCCTTGTATGGTTCATAAGAACATGTGTTGTGTATGTTTGTTCACTTTCTATGTTATTCCAATAAAATACGTTTTACTTCAACTGGAGGCTCCTCTACAGTTAGTACTGGTATACATAGGTGAAAAGATATCTGAAGTTACCCTCCCCTCGCAGGCCTCCTGTTTGAGCTAATCATTCCCCCAGATAACCCAGGAGATTTTGGCATTCAAGGGTGGGACTCTAATGCACCCCACCTCTTAGGGTAACAAGACTATGTTCAAGATCCTATATCGGGAAAGCTTTCATACACTTCTACCTAGGTGCAACTATGATACATAACTTGTCACCTCCCACAGCACTCATCTGTTTTTTGCACCCCTCTTCATGGCCATTTAGTGACTAATGGAGAGCAGGGGGCATCAGTGAAATAACTGTCTGTGTGGCTATACTCAATCCCACAATGACAACATCATTCCCCGGGACTGCCAGGTCCCAGGGAATGCCTTTATTGTTCTGTATCTGGCTATAGGGACCACTAAATGGCAATGGAGGGGGTCTGCTACAAGAGGAAGGATAGTGGTGCGGGGGTTTCAGTAACTGTGAGAGAGGGAGTGAATTCTTCCTTAACAATAAAAAAATGTTTAATACACATTCATAACTTTCAGTGTATGTCACTAACAAGATGCCAGCCTATGTATGCTAATTTGAAGCATCTATCTATCTATATAAAATGCTTGGGTATGTTTCCTTTCCCAGTGTGTTGATTGTCCACTTAGGAAACATACCCAACCAATCCCCTCCCTCCTCTCACCCACATGCAAATCCCCTCTCCACCTCAGAATCCACTCCTGCCATTCAATCTGCACCTATACCTACAGCCTCCAAAGGGCCCCTCCCTCCTCCCACTCCCTCAGCCACTCACCACACACATGTAAAACAATGCAATATTTTCCCCTAAAATAATAGCATGTAGCTGAATCATGTGAACCTTTCAAATCTACTATAATGGCGTATGTTACACTGGGCACAGCTAGTATTTAAATAAAACAAGGAGACAATAGAAAATTAAACATGAACAGGTCAGATAAAATAACCTCAAAGGTAATGTAATTCTACCATCATTCTGATGAAATGCATGAAAGAACAGGGCTTCTCATGCGTTTCAAATAACCTACCATCAACCTTGACTCTTAGATTCAAGGAGGGCCCTCTCAATTAAATACTGGAGTACAGTGTACCATAGGGTGAAGGGTATCATGTAGTCATCCTGCTAAGAACCCCACCTGTTTAAGAACATTCCTGTGCCAAGTCTGCAGCTACACCTGAATAAGCAACATCTACTAAACAAAATGAATCCAAGATGAGCACAGCAGATGGCCTTAGGTAGGACAAAATGTCTCAGTCCTTTAGCAGCAATATGAAAATGGTTAACATTACCCCAACATGCAGTGTGACCATAAGTACCACCAGAGTTGTAACAGGATCCATGATAAATAAAGATAGCTATTTTGGTCCATAATGGAGTGGGGGGGGGGACAAACTCCAAAGCTGGGTGATTAACCTATGATTTAGCTAATGTACGTCAATGACTAGCTCTCATTTTTTCCCTGAAATATAAAAGAAGCAATGGGCAAACCCTATTTTTTGAAAGCATAAAGTCCAGCTGCTCCCCAGATAGGTACTGAAACCTAAAACACATGTGTCAGAGTACTGTTGATGTACTAGACTGGCATAGGTGGCTCTGGTAAGACAAACAAGGCCGTGGGTATGGTGGCCATGATGGAAGTAAGGCATTGGAGAAATAGTCTGCTCAGCACTGGAAAACTTTGTCTGCCTTCCCTTGCTACTACTTCATGACCTGTGAGGGGGACCACAAGTGCACCAGCAAGATTCTAGCCATAGGTTTACACTTGAGCAATCCTTCTGGGTAATAGTTTATGGTTTCAAAACTGTGATTCATCAGCCTGATGACGATGTTACAGCATCTATCCTAACAGTGAACCCAGCAGGAATTGTTGAAAAAAGTAGCAGCATGTGAAGGGCATTTCTTGGATTTCTTTGTTTTTACCACCTAGCCTGATTAAGCATTCTAAAGGAACTAAAAAAACGGTGTTTGTCCTAACAAAGGTGTTGGCCATCTCTGAATTTTGCAGTTTATACATCACAGAGATGATGGTGACAACATCAGTGATGACGATCAGCATGAACATTGTTGGTAATATTATATATCCAGATAAAGTGAGATGATTTCCAGTGTCATTTCTGTGTGTCTTGGGTTTTATTGGGAAAAAGTAGCAAAATGTGAAGGTGACTCCCAAACACTTGGAGATTCAAACAGTTAAATGTAAATACAGTGATGATAATCAGGGAAAATTAATAATTTTTATGGATCCATTTTGCAACAATGGATCCATTTTGCAACATACAGAGAAATGCCATCATAATGTAGAAGTACAACATGGACAAATAGGTGGAACAAGGAAATATGCTGACCAAATAAAAAGAAATACATTGTGGTTCATAAATTTAGCAAATGGTGCACCCATACATGTGGGGAGAAATTAGCACATGATTACACTAATAGGATTATGTAAAATACGTTTCTAATGAAATGCCTGTAATTAATCTTTCTTAGTCTTGAGGCTTGCTTCTAATCATTCTTCATGTGCATAATTTGATTCTAGCAAAAACTAATTCTATTCAAAGGACATGCCTTACAACAACCCTCCAATTTGTGGAGACACTACTGTTCCTAATCTAGTTATACTCCAGCAGATGCTACAAAGTCCTTATGGTCCAGGTTTATTTTGGCTGTTGGCTGCCTTCTTTCTTTTGGACTATTTCATCTTTGCTTTCTTTTATTCCAAACAACATTAAAGTAGCCATAGAACAAAACAAAGAGAGAGAGAGACAGAGAGAGAGAAACACTTGATGTGCACGTGTAACCCTAGGAATTGAGTACATTAAAGTCTGGAGGAAAAAAGAGTCGGCCTGCAATCCAGTACACCTGTGTTTGAAAAGAGATTTATATACGTACTTAAATACTTGAATACAGCTCACTTCCAAGTAATGGTGTTTTGGATAACTGCTTATGGGGGGGAATACTGCTGCTCATGAATAATTGTTCAGACACCTTTCAGTACTTCAAACATGAGCATTTTTTTAAATTAAGAGACATCTATCCAAACTATGGATAGGCAAATTTCCTACCTGTATCACTTTCACATGTTTCTATCCACTGCTCTTCTCTTCCATTCTGTTTCCTAATTTCATATCACTTTCCCTGTACTTTAAAACCTGCCTTGAAACATGTATTTAAATATGTACTTTCCCTCAAAATGCTATTTCAATACACATTTCCCTGTCAAATGCATATTTTAATGCATATTTTCATTAATATAAATTGCTAATAACTGTGTCACAACACTCACAAATATGTTGGATAGCTCAGTTCTGATTTGCACACAGTTTATTTGATTTATGAATCACACCATTCACTTAGTAAGCACTCAGGGCAATGCACAATAAAAAAAAAACAGTAAAATTTCACATAAAACAGAAGAAACAAATGAACAAAGATATATTTCACTCCCCACACTTACATGTGCAGAGAGAGAGAGAATATGAGGGGATGCTGAAAAGTTCTTTGCCTGACCCCCTTTCCAAAATCTGAGTGTAATTTTGTCACTGAAGCTTGAAAGAGTGTTCTATGGTGTTGGAAATTTACAGTATCATAGCTCTAATTTCTGGATCTTCTCAGATCATTGATAGAACCATGCCAATGAAAAGTGTGGAATTTAAAGTGCTGAACTCCAGACCATCATGAAGTTCCTGTTCCTGCAGAAGAAAATTCCAAAAGAAATCCTTGTGCTGTAAACTCTGCTGCTAACCAAACCCAAACCACAGTGTGTTAAGCCCACCATTCACTGTCAGTAAATTGGAATTCCAGTGCAGTTAGAAAATACCTCACAACTCACAAGTTTTTTTTTATCCCCACTGTGTTGCATAGGTGAAGAAGAAGCAACCATTCTAACTAGGCAGATAATGTAATTCTGTCATTTGGTTGCTAGGTGTTTCTAAGTGGTATGAATGGGGCTCCCCCCATGCTTGTGTGTGTGTTTGTATGTGTGTGTGTGTGAGAGAGAGAGAGAAGCAGACTTTGTATATGTGTGTGTGTGTGAGAGAGAGAGAGAGAGAGAGAGAGAGAGAGAGAGAGAGAAGCAGATAGGCAGGCAGGCAGGCAGTGAGACACAGGGCTTATCTACACTAGGGGCAAAAGTCCAAACGAACTCCCACCCCGGAGCCAGTCTGTGGCCATCTTGCTATCTGTCACTCTGCAGGGACATCGGATAGATTGTCTATGTGTGTCCCCAAATCTGCATATTGCTTTGGCTCCTCTGCTGCTGCCTTTCTCCGTAGGCTCCATGGCAGAGCCAGGACAGATTGCCATCTGGCAGGGACCACCAGTTCCCAGCAACAGAAAGTTTTTTTCCCTCCTCATCTGGCACACAGTTGCTTGCTCTGAGGCAAATGAGGTGCTCAGGTCACAGGGCTGGGCACCTCCTTTGCCTCAGAGCAAGTGAAAGTGCACTAGTGGCAGTGGCACCAAGGAAGGAAAAAACTTTCTTTACCATTTCAGTCTGGGAACTCGCCTGGACATTGAAGGAAATGACAGAGAGTGCCAGGCAGTGATCCCTCCTGCCTCTTCCCACTCCCCCCGAATCCAGGGTGAATCCATTGTTCAGATTATAGGAAACACTGGAATTTCCATCAAACTCCAGAACAAACTGTGAGGTTTTAAAACCTGGGTTATGGTGGTAATACCCTGAGTTTGGTGCAGATAGGGCCACACATCATGTGGCCTTATTGCACAAGATTTGGGGATATGGCTGTACATCATGTGGTCTTATTGCACCAGATACAGTGGGTGGGTTGCAGGGTTTTCCCCTTGTGTAGATAAGCCCAGAGAGAAACAGAGAAAGAGAGTGATCTGGATCAGGACTACAGGGAAAAGGTTTAAATTCTTGTGTACCATCCCTGGGGGCAACTCCAGGATCTTACAGTTGAAATTAAAAGAAAAACACACTCTGAAGGTTTCTGTGGTTTTGTATACATAGAAACACATTGAATATGTTGGCCATGATTCTTTTAGTGGGGTAACTATATCAGCATTGGACGTAGCAGTAGTATAGGTGTTAACAGATGTTGGTGCCATAGTGAGGTTAAGGACGGCATAGGAACTGATCTCTGCCAAGAGAAAAGGCTGCTCTGCCAGCTCCCAAGATTCTCAGGGGTTGCTTGGTGACTATTCCTGGTGGCCAGAGACAGCTTTCCCTTCTACCTCTCCCTGACCACCACATACCACTCCAAAAAATTCCTTACACCAGAATAATGGAGGATTCTGCTGATTAGGTCACCAAAAGCATTCTGACCATATGCCAATGATTCCTATCATTTTCTTCACTAGGTTATGATTCATAAAATGACTTGTGTTTTGCTGCAAACTTCAATGATTTGGGAAAATCCTATGATTTTCTGTGGAGAAAATTGTAAAGCGAAAATCAACCATATTCCTTTGCTATAAGAATGTGTAGAGTGCAGATGATTCCAATACGTGTTTTTTTTAAACGTTCCCACTGCTTTTTCTCCCCACCAGTTTTGTTATTAACATAAATGCAGAACATATTGCTGATTAAAAACAGGGGGAGTCTCTCAGTACCGCAATCCAATATGGGTCAAAATATTTTGGGGTGTTTGATCACATCCTAGAAAGATGTTTCAAATACAGTTAAATATAGTGGCACATAATTAATATGTCGTATGGCAAAAGAAGTGCATGCCTGTTCTTAATTTTTGCTGGCAACAAAAGTTAAAATTATCTAGAGGGTATAATCACTAAGCAACAGATAAAGTAAAATATGTGCTTAAAAAATAGAAAAAGAGAAAGGAAAAGAACAGTGAGAGCCTTATTCAGGCATTTAACCAATGCCTTGTCCCAATGTGTGAGAGGGTGGGGGTGGGGAGGTGGAGCTGTGCCATGCTACCTAAAACAACTGAAACAGGGACTGATATATTCACCCACCTAATGTTTATGTAATACCTTAGTATAATAAATATGTATATACTGATCTTGTACACTGTAATTATAATAATTGAGATACTTCTATATAATTAATGTACTGTACAGTCAAAGAAAACGAATGCAGTCTCAAACCAATGTCCAAATTAAAGATGCTTGATTTCTTTATCTCAGACAACCATGAATATATTGAAGTGTCTTATGAAGAATTTTTACAGGCTTTTCATCATAAATCTTCTTCAGTTGGTAGTTTAGCTATAGTATACAGGAGGGGGGTGTTTGGAGTTTGTTTTTTAGAGAGAGAGAGAGAAATCAGCTTTTTCTCTTCTTTCTCAAGCATCCTCTCATATAAACATGGTCATCTGATAGAAGGAAATCAAACATCTTTAATTTGGACATTGGTTTGAGACTGTTTGCATTTGGTTTTCTTTGACTGTACATTAATTATACAGCAGTATATCAATTATTATACTTACAGTGTACAAGATCAGCATATGCATACTTATTGTACTAAGTATTACATAAACATTAGGTGGGTGAACATATCAGCCCGTTTTTGTTGTTTTTGGTAGTCAGTGACTTGAGCTGGGTTCTAGGGTGTGTCACCCACATAGAGAGTTGTGCCAGGCAAAGTGCTGCTGCCATGCATGCTGAACAAACCCACCCCTTTCAGTCTTGCATGAAGAACAAATGTCTGCATGACCCAAGACTTTAGACATAAAGCGATACACACACACACACACACACACACACAAGTGATACACACACACACACACACAAAGATAAGCATTGGTAGATGTGGTACATGCACTGGTAACCTCTCGTCTCAACTTCTGTAATGCGCTCTACATGGGGCTACCCTTGTGCTTGACTCGGAAACTTCAACTAGTTCAGAACATGGCAGCCAGGTTGATTTCTGGCATTTGCAGAAGAGAGCATATAACTCCTGTGCTTAAAGCTCTCCACTGGTTGCCTGTTAGTTTTTGGGCACAGTACAACGTGTTGGTTATGAACTTTAAAGCCCTACATGGCTTGGGTCCAACTTATCTCTGGGACTGCCTCCTTTTGTATGACCTTCCCCACACACTTCGGTCCTCTGGGAGGAATCTGTTACAACCTATGAAAACAAAGCTGTCAGTGACCTCCCAGAGGGCCTTCTCTGCTACTGCTCCCAGATTATGGAATGGCCTGCCAGACAAGATCTGTCTTATTACCACCTTAGACAGCTTCAAAAAAGCTGTCAAGATGGATCTTCTCCAGCAGGCCTTTCCTGAATAGCTATCCTGGCCCAAAGATTTGGCTGTCTTTTTCCTTACGTTGCCATCGAATTATTCCATTTTTTCCTGTTTTTAATTATTGTGTGTTTTTAATCTTTTTAATTTAATATTGTTTTAAGGGGTGGATGGGTTAGGGTAGTAATGTAATTATAGAATTTTTATGCTGTAAGTCGCTCCAATTGCGTTGCAGAGGGGTGGAATAGAAATAAATTTTAATATTATTTATTATTATAAAAGCCTCTTGGAGATGTTAGTCCTGATCTGGTTCCTCCTCAGACCATAAGCAATGATCAGAATTCCTTAAGGCAGTTACAAATGTGTACCCTAGAATTACGTGTTTGTGACTGGTTCATATTCATGATCCCTACATATTCACTGTTTTAGGGAATATGTAGGGACCATGCCAGTCCCCCAGTCTCCATTTAGCAGACAGCAGCCTCTGAGATTGATGAGGGTCTGTTCCCCTCTCAATTGGGAAGTAGCTGACTGATGTTCTCATCCCTCCTCCTGTGAGCAATGTCCGGTGCAAGGCAAAATTGCAACAGGGACCCAGCTTCTGCCTGTCACAATGGAGATCATTCACGGGAGGGGTGGGACCATCAGTCAGCTGCTTCCTGATTGACAGGTGACCAGGCTCCCATTGATTATAGCAGCTGCTGCCCAGTAAGTGGGGATGGGAGGGGGTTGGGTGGATACACTACATAGTTACCTAATTATGTAGTTACATAGCTACATAGCTGATAGACCATTCCAGCCAATATTTGTTTTTTTCTATGTTGCAATAGTGCAGGGTGGCATTTTGTTTTGTTTTTTCTTTCTTTTTTTTGGCAGGGATAAATATTGAAGAAATTGTGTTCATATCTGAGAGACGGGCAGCCAAAATGGTAAAAAGGCTGGAAGCCATTACGACCTATGAGGAGCGGCTTAGGGAGCTGGGTATGTTTAGCCTGGAGAAGAGAAGGTTAAGAAGATGTCATATTGAAACCCTCTTGTTTTCTGCTGCTCCAGAAACTACGGAGGTTATCAAATGCAGCAAACACCACATCAGAAGATTGCTACAATAACAGGAAGGGGCGACCTTACCAGACGATGTCATCTTCCAGCATTCAGTATGGCATCCCTTTTTATTGGCGGCTTGTCCCCATCAATAGAAAAGGGAAGCCTCATCCGCAGCAACAGTACACCCCCAGAACAGCAGAAGGACGTGGGCATCTGGTAAGGTCGCCATTTCTGTTCTTCTAGCTATCTTCTGGCATGGTTAGAACACAATTTTTTGGCCTGTTCACCCAGGTCTGATAATCTCCTAGGACATGGAGCAATGGACTCAAACAACAGGAGAAGAGATTACATCTAAACTTTAGAAAGAACTTCCTGATTCCCTGTTTGATAGTGGAATATATTACCTGGGAGTGTGGTGGAGTCTCCTTCTTTGGAGGTTTTTAAACAGAGGCTGGATGGCCATCTATGGGGAGTGTTTTGATTGTGTATTCCTGCATGGCAGGGCGCTGGACTGGATGGCCCTCTTGGTTTCTTCCAATTCTATGATTTTATGAGACTGATGTTTTAAATATTACTGTAAATGCACAAAACTGCAGTAAGCATTGCTTTGTTGCATGGGCCATGAAAAAAAACCCAGCAGCATTACATAGGTTGTTTGTATCTTTTTTGTCTGTCAGCCTGCCCTTTTTCAATTGCTGCATGCGTGTGTGCTTAGCTAAATGAACTCAAATGTTTATTTAGAGAGAGCAGTGAGGAGACAAGAGGGCGAGGGACCCCCCTTGCCTCTTCTGGCTTTATAAGCACTGTGGAGACCTGAAAGTCTTCCTATGCATTTCCATGCTGCCTTTCCTTCTCTTAGCTCTATTCCCCACTCCAGTGCCTCTCAGCAGTCCTTCCATTTTCTCTAATTAGGAAAGACCAGCTCTCCCAGTCTCCCACAAGGAATTTGGTTTCCTTTTTGTTGAATGCTGCAAAAGTGTGGGCAGAACAGAAGTTTGTTCCTGAAGCTTTAATAAGATGGCTTGTGCTGTGCTGCAAACTTCAGTGACTCTGGGGATTAGATGTATTTATTTAGAAATGCTGTATAATCTTCTGTGTTCAGTGAACAACCATGGTCTGGGATTTAAAAAAAAGTTTTAAAAAATCCTTCTCTTTAGCTCCAATATTCCAGTTATTTAACATCTGCTTAGTGGCATCTCTCTTTTTTCTTCTTTTTTTTGCAAATAGGGGATTTATTAGCATCAAAATGCAACTGTTTATTTCAGAAGTATTGTGAGACTTAAGGTTGAGAGGGTGCTTCCCTTGCCAAACCAGTTCTCTCCTCTTTTCAGCTTTTGACCTCAATAGGCTGAAATTTGGTATTACAAGGTATCAGCAGGGATGCACACTGCTGAACAAAAAGAATGTTTGAAACCCATTAAGCTGTTTTAAGTCTTAGAGTGTCAACAAAACCCAACTGAGACTCAATTTCAGATCTTCATTTTAAAAAAAATCAAGAAAGGACAAATTACGGTAATGTAAATAAATAGGTGGGCACTGCAAGATGGCCACACTGAGGGCTTGTCTAGATGGGCAGTTTACCCTGGCTTCTCCCCATCTTTGAGACCTGCAGTCCAAACGATGCAGATCTCTTGCCCCAATTTGCCTCTGGACAGTCTTGACAATGTCCGAAGTCTGGGGTAAAACGGGGGGTAAGTCAGATTAAAGCGTTTTAAAATGTTTTAAAATATCCTCCAGGAAAACCTATGTTATGTGGGAAAACCTGGATGGGTCTGACATGGGAATGCAGGGTCCATATCTGCACACTGGCTTGTATTGCCAGACACTGCTGCCACCATTGGTGTATCTCTGCAGTTGGGAAGGAGGCTGCTAGCATGTGATCAGGGCCCCCTGCATGTGACCAGCCTTGGTCGCATGGTGAGGGCTTCCTTCCTGGCTTCAGAGAGTGCAATGCATGACAGCAGAGGAGGTGCCTTCTGATACCGGCCAGTGTGTGTGTTCGGACTTCTGCCTGTTTCATCACAGTAATGGGGAAGGGGGAGGGAATCCAAGCCAGCTCCAGGGCTAGAATACACCAACCAGAAAGGAGAGTAGTCTGGCCAGTGTAGACTAGCCGTTAGACTGATTATCTATTGCTATTGTTACAGTGAAGCAACACATAGATCAGGAATCAAGAATCAATCAGCCTTTCAGATGTTGTTGAACTGGAAGGCCTATCAGCTCTCACCAGCATAGCCAATGGTGAGGGATGATTGGAGCTGCAATCTAACAACACCCAGAGGGCAGTATGATTCCCGCCCCTGCCACTGATGTCTGTGGGAAGCCATCTGACAAGCAGTAACTGTTTCCAAGTACAAGTGGATATTAACTACTGAGCAGGTGCAGTTGTTAATTTTCATAATGCTCTTGGTTATGCACCAAATATAGCATTGCAAATCCCATTACAAGGTAAAATAGATTCTGACAAATTCTGTTTTGACATTAACTGCCATTCAAACAAATGGGGGGAAAATCTTTGTGTACATTAATGAGAGTTGCCATGGAGCAGGGATTGGAGGGGGGAATGCATGAACAGCATCCTACTATAAAAACAAAAAACAAACCTTGATTGAGTTGAGAAACAAATCAACAATAATTTTGAAAAGGAAGACTGCATGAAGGCCAGACGTTTCACTTGCCATTTTGTCTCTTCTGCAAATGTCTTGTACGTTCTCAAGAGCATACTATAGGTAGATAGGTAGAGAACCAGTTTAGAAATGATGGTATGTGCAGGCTTGTTTGCTGCTCATGTTTCTCATATAAAACAAAGACGACTGTTGGGAGGGAGACACTGCTTTTAACATAAATGTCAAAAGAAGCTGAATCTGTCCTTCCTTACTTCCCACTGGCCCACCATCCCAGTCTTGTGTTCTTTCTTTTTTTGCCTGCGCTAAGCTGAGCTGAGCTGGAAGGATTTCAGACAATCAACCATTTTGAGGAGACAGGAAAATTTCAAGGGAGGGGACACGTTCACCTATGTAAACTTTGTGATGGAAAGAGTAAAGACCTTCTTCCTGTTTTATATTGAGAATGGAGGAAACACATTGATATGGCTTCCTCTGTTTATCAAAGAAGGAATGATCTTGTCAGTTTTGCTTTCTCCCACATTTATTTTTGAAAGAAAAAATCTCTCCCATCTCTTAATGAAGAAATCTGCAATGTTTCATAGGTTGTTATCAAAAACGAACTGAATGGACTGTCAGACTTTTGTATCAGCCAAATACAGCAATCACAGTTATTCCACGTGGGGAGAGTACAATAGTGTACAGCCCTGAAAAGTAGCTGTTCACGATGAAGTGGCTGTTGGAAAACAAGGAGGAGGAGCAGGAGCAGGAAAGACAACTATAATTCAGCACCAAAAGCATGGTTAATTCACAGGGATTCAAAGCCAGATTTCAAAACTTGAAGCCATTTGTCTGGATGAGTAGATCTGTTCGTTTCCTTTCTCCCACATTTTTTTCAATACAGTTGGATCCCTGTATCTGTGGGGGTTCAGTTCCTGGACTTACCGTGGATACCAGAAACTGTGGGTAACAGCAAACAGCATTTTAAATAATGGGACTTCTGGTTTAAAACACCATAGAGTTGCCTTGGAGGACCTAGAAAATGTCTAGAGAAGATGCTTCTCTAGGCATTTTCTAGGAAGACTCTATGGTAGGTGTGTTGTTTTTGTGTCCTGAGGATCACTGAATCTGTGGGTATTGGTTCTGTAGATATGGGGGGGTGGGGTTCTAATATATATATATATATATATATATATATATAAATCTCAAATTCTTTCCATCAAATTTATAAAGAATTTTCTGAATTTGGGGAAGTTCTTATTGAGAAATGAACCAAACAAAATTCTTATTCATCTAGGTTGGCTGAGAGTCACGGTGTCCCATTTCCAGAAATCTTCTGAGGAAAAACAGGAAGTAGAGTGCAGCAGAGAGAGCTACATCAGAAAAAAAAAAAAGAACCCACTTTCACAGAGTACTTCCCGGATGGCTTACACATTTTTATAGACAAATGGGCTACATTCCTTGCCTCACCCCCAGTGTCAGTCACCTCACATGATCTCACCCCTAAATGTCAGCATTGCTGATATGCGTTTCTTCACTGCAGATGATGATGCCAATGTGGAAATCTCTATAGCAGGAGGAGGCAAAGCAGCCCAAGGAAACTTTTTCGTCAGGCCCCAATCCCTCCAGATTCCTCTGACTATCTTTTTATGGGGGGGACATGATAATTGCTTATCTCAGAATCAGGGGCTGCTCTAGGAACAGCAACTTCCCTGTTTAAATTACAGCGGGCCCTTGGTAACTGCTAGGGTTTGGTTCAAGGCCCCCCTGTGGATACAAAAATCTATGGATGTTCAAGTTCCATTATATACAATGGTGTAGTAAAATGGTGTTCCTTATATAAAATGGCAAAATCAAGGTTTGCTTTTTGGATTTTTTTAAAAAAATATTTCCAAACTGTGTATGATTGATTTGAGGATGCAGAAACCGTGGATACAGAGGCCACCTGTAGTTGCATGACCCCTCTTTATTGTTTAACATCAAATGAGAATAATGGCTATCATTGGCTATAATTACTGGGAGTGCTGGGGGCTACGGTCCAACAAAATATGGAAGGCCACATAACTCTCACCTTTGGTTTAGCATTCTAAAAACTCAGTTTTCAAAACCAGAAGTAAAATTATAACTATTACTGTTTGGTTTTGGTCTAGGGGGGGGGCATTTTTAGCAGTCCCATTTGGCAGAGGGCTCTGGGGCAGAAAATTGGCCCCCAGATCCACTGCAGTTGGCTTTCCTGGATCTAGAGCCAGTACCAAAAATCAAGCCTGGGGTGGGGTGGGGCCATAGGTGTGTTCCCAGGTTTACCATTTATAACTGAAACCGTGGGTAATAGTGAACCACCATAGAATACCATAGAATCATGCTGGAGAACCTAGAAAATACCTAGCAAGGATGCCTCCCTAGACATCTAGAGGTCCTCTAGTGAGACCCTATAATCGACTTCTAGTGGAAGTCTAGGACCTCAGGTGTCCAAAGAGACCCTCCAGATGTCTAGAGGCCTTTCCCCCCAACCATGGTTAAAGGAAACTGTGGTTACCAATACCGTAGATATGGGGGGGGGGTTTGACCTGTAGTTAGACTAATCAGAGCATTATGTAACTTGAATATAAAGCATGTGTAAATTTCATCCTGAAATTGTCTGTTTAAAATGAAATCTGTGCAAGTAACCATTCATGAATCATTGGTGTCAACATCAGAAGCTCTGAGCACCTAAAAAACTAGAAAGATGATCTCTACCACTAGTTTAAATAACTAATTTTATCTTTATGCTGCAGCACAATATTGGCTTTTAATAGAATGTAATTTGTGTGGTCGGATAGCAATTATTTGGCTTTATAACTCTGAGTCTCATTCATCCATGGGGAGTTAATTATAAAGCTTTATTGCCTTTCAGAACGACTGTTCATCACAGTCATTTTATACAGCATTGAGGTTTAACATTTTACTAGATCACACAAAAGATTTTGAAGATCACAGTTCTAGGTTTTTCTTGTGGCTGATTTTAACTGGTGACACTGGGAACAGATTGATAAACTCTTGGGAAGCTGAAAACAGCTCACTAAGAGGAACTGAGATGTCCACTTGGTGGGCTATGGGAGTGGACTCATTTATTATTCTGTTGACTACCAAATATAATTATTCATCTTTGCTTGATGCAAAGTCCATCTTGTTTTTTGGAATATGCTCCCCAGAAATCAACTATACCTCAGAATGGCACTACTGGTCCCTTCTTGCAACAGTTGTTAGCACGCCCTACTACCCCCTCCCTATGATTTCACACAATTGGAAACATTGGACACTTGTCAGGGTCAGGTTGGTTGGGGTGAACAAAAAAGGTCAGGTGGAGGTCACAATGACCTGGGATGTGCCTTAGAAATAATATGGCAAGGAAGACCAAATTAGGATTGTGCAGAAGACTCTAAGTAAACAAAGTTGTTAAGGAGGTATGTGTGCATCCTTTCTTGGACACCTCAGCAATGAGTTAATCAATCAAATAATTAAGCAACCATTCCTAAATCTATTACTACAGAAATCTCTCCTATACCCCCTACCTGACCAACCATTAAGAGGTTACTGCAGAACCATCAATGCTTTATCTTGCTGAAACCAAAGCAATTAGTTGAGTTTTGCTTCCTTTGTCTATCCCTTGGGAAAGCCGTCCAGGCTTTGTCATAATCAGAGGATCCCTTCAGGATAGGAAATAGGGTATAAATATCCCAGACCAGACCCCAGCTAAATGTGCCACAGACAGACACCAGTGCTCTGCCAGATTCTCTGTGCCACCCTTAGTCACAAGTCTGAGCCTCATCACTGCACAGAATTCTTCTCTTCAAGACTGGTAACTATAACCCTATCTTCCTGAATGTCTTTCCATGCAGCCCCTCCCCACCTTTCTTTCCAATAGTCTTTTATGGTTCTTAGGAATGTGTGTTGCATCTGTGAGTTCACTTTGTGTTATTTGCAATAAAAAGACTTTATTTTACTTCAAACTGGAGTGCTCTCTACAGTTACTATTGATATACATAGGTCAAAACACTGGGGGCAGATTCAGAGAAATAAAGAGACCACACAGAGATATGGGGTAAAATAAAGGGTCTTTATTTAATAACCCTACCTATTTAATCCCTTTAAATCTTCAGCAGGGGGAGACAACCTAGTGTGGGAGCAGCTGGGGCGGATCGTCCCTCCTGGACTTATGCCCCAGCTTCCCCTGGTGAACACCTGAGCCCTGTTGAGCCACTCTGTGACCCAGGGTTGCTCTTGAGCCAGCTCGTGTCTGGAAGGTCAACCCGAAAGTCCCTCACCCAACGTGTATGAGTTAAGGTGAAGGGATTATCCTTCAGGCCAACTCCAAGGTAGGTCTCTTTCTGTTCTTCCAGGTCGTACGGCCTAAGGAGACCCTTCCAGAGACCATCCCTTCACCGAAATCGGTGCCATAGATGCACACCGTAAGCTACGCCTCCCCCTTTCCCGCTACAGATAAGCAAGGTTGCTTCATAAGGGGACGAACAGACTCCGACCCACGCCTGGCATAGGCCTTTCAAAATGCTTGGGGGAAAGTGGAACCCTTTGATCCCGTCTCCTCCCCCTTTCCCTGGCCCAGCCCTCTAAAGCTTTCTGAATATGGAAATCGCCTGTGTTGTCCTCCAAGCCCTGGGCCTTAAGCCAGAAGGCTATGGCCGATAACCGACCCCTAATGGAAAGAGCAGAAAGGCCCTTCCTATACAAATAAACACAAAAATGCATCAAGTGGGTGACAGGGATGTGCGTCCCCTGACCCAATCCTTTCTGTTCCCTAAATTTGAAGAACTCCTGAACAGCCCTGGCATAGCTTTTCCTTGTGCTGAATGTAACTGACATACCTAAGGCCCTGCAAAACTTGGGTTCCCAAGTTGCCATAGGTGTGCCAGCATCTCGTCGCCCACGAGCGCTGCCTCCAGAGCCAACTCTCTGAAGCGCTCCATCTGCATGCGGGAAAAAGCGTCAGCAATCTCATTGTTAATTCCCACCACATGCCACGCCATGAACAGAATGTTATATCGTAAACATTGCAAAGTGAAGGCTCGAACCAGCCGCATGACCCGTGGGGATTTGGACAAAAGGGTGTTCACAACCTGGACAGTTGACAAATTGTCGCACCAAAAGTGCACCGATGAATTGGACAACTCCCTTGCCCAGATGGTGGAGGCAACCAAGATTAAAAAAAAAAAACCCTCCAGAAATGTAAGATCTCTGGTTATATCAGTCCCTGCCCATTCGGCGGGCCACTCACTGGCACACCAGCGTCCACCAAAGTAAACCCCAAACCCAATAGACCCCGAGGCATCAGAGGCTATCTGCAGAGCATCCCGTAGCTTCCTTTCCTCCTGCCAGAATGAGATGCCATTGAAGCCGCCCAGGAACTCCTGTCACACTCCAAGATCCCCCTTTATGTCTTTTGTGATCTGGATTCTGAAGTGGGGCCTCTGAACACCCACAACAGCATCACACATCTGGTGAAGGAAAGCCCTGCCAGGGGCAATCACCTTATAGGCGAAGTTCAGGTGTCCAATAAGGACCTGAAATTCCCTCAGGGATGCTTTATGTAATTTCTTAAATTGGCTGACCCTGTCCCTTAGTTCGATTACCTTTCCTTCCGATAATTTGCTTTGCTGCTGAACTGTGTCTATTTCAATCCCTAAAAAGGTTAATCACTGAGAAGGGCCTTCAGTCTTTTCTGGTGCCAAAGGGATCCCAAGCTCCCTCGTCAGCTGTTCAAACTGTTGTAACAAACTTCTGCATTTACCCGACTGGTTTTGTCCCACAAGCAAAAAATCATCTAAGAAGTGTACGACCCCCCCGAGACCCATCCTAATTTTTAAGGCCCATTCCAAAAAGGTGCTGAATGTCTCAAAAGTATTACAGGAGACTGAACAGCCCATGGGCAAAGCACGGTCCATGTAGAACCTCCCTTCGAATTGAAAACCTAACAGCTCAAAGTCCTCGGGATGTACCAGAAGAAGGCGGGACGCTGACTTAATGTCGCATTTAGCCAGCTCAGTGCCCGGTCCATGCCGACGAACCATTCAAATAGCTGCGTCAAAGGAGGTGTACTTAACTGAACACAACTCCAGGGGGGATGGAATCGTTGACCGATTCACCTTTGGGGTAAGACAAGTGGTGTATCAATCGGAATTCCCCGGGGGCTTTTTTGGGAAGGCCTTTCCTAATTAGATCCCGGCCTCAGGGGATCCTGGCCTCTTTTAGTCCTCTGGCCATTTATTGTATTTTATTGTATTTATTGTTTTTACATGTGATTTTAGATCAGTTGGTTTTAATTTATAATTGTTTAATATTTTTTTATGGGGGAGGGTGGGGGTGGGGGGTGTTTGGGGGGGATTTTATCTGTATTGTATTTTAATTTTTGTAAGCCGCCCGTATTGTTTTAACAGAGGGGTGGGGTATAAATAATTTTTTTATTATTATTATTATCCATAACTATGGATGTATCATATCCCATCGTAGCGTGGGATAAATGGCCACCCGCATCTGGAAGGCTTCATCGTAAAGAAGCCAGGCGGGTCCTGCAAAATCGACATAGGCCCGATGTATAATGTTGATGTATTGGAAAAGTGACACCGCCCGATGGGGCTGAGCTTTGGCAATTACCCCCGCCAGGATTAAAAAGCCAGAAAGCCAATTCGTCCATGAACATTCCACTTTTCTCTTTTTAATTTTTTCTCTCTCTTTCTCGTCCAACTCCTCTTTATCCTTCTTCTCCACCTCCCTGTACAGAAGGGAGAATACATCCATATACTCTCCGTTAAGTATCTTGTCCCTATTGGACTGGAGTAAATGGTCTCCCAAAGGGAGTGACATTTCCCCAAATGGGATTGCCGAATATGCCACAGAGTCATATCCCAAAGGCTGCGAAAGACCAGCCATTGCCAGATCACCCGCAGGGGGGGGGCGCATGGACCCTGTAAAGCAAATGAAGCTCACGGAGACCATTGTGGTGGTGCCCAACTGAGGCCTTGCTGCCCCATGGGCCAAGAAACCTGTGTCCCCCGTGTACCCACCCCATGTGCTGCGGGAATTGCATGCCACCTACCCCATGGCCATAAGGGTGGTATAAGAGGCTGGTTTGGATCCAAAGACTCACCTGCTGGTATGGGCACCTCCAGCAGTTCCGGCTCCACCTCCGTGTTGCTGGGCGGGTCCGAGGCCCCTTCAAGTGGCGTGGAACCAGATGCATCCTCACCCTGTATCCTCTTCTCCAGTGCATCCAGGCAAGCAAGAATTTGACTGGTTAACTTCTTTTTCTTTCCCACCTGTCCTGGCTTGTGCCCTGTATCCGCTTTTTTCGCTCCCTGCAACCAGTTGTTGGATTCTTTCAATGATAGCCTGCCATGGTCTTTCCTCCTCCTTGTCACTGGATGAGGGGCGAGGGGTGGGAGCTGCTGGCTGCTTTGGGGCGGGTCCCTTGCCTTTGCCTCCTGCCTTGCCTTTCTTGGGAGCCATGCCTTACTACCCCCAACTCCCACGGACTGTTCTGGTATCCTGGTGTGTGCCTACCAAGTAAGGACAATCCAGTACAATCCTCCCCCGTTTGGGCCACAACCGGCCCCCGGCCTTGAGGTATGCAAAAGGGGGGCTCTTCCCTATACCAATCCACCAATATTTGTCAATTGTTGTTGTTGTTGTTGTTGTTGTTGTTATTACTATTATAAAGCACCCCGCACACTAGGCCACCTGGCCCAGCCCCAGGCCTGAGGGCCTCTGAGTAACAACCCAGTAAGCTCGATCAGTAAGTGCAACTATAATTATAATAATAACAGCAATTATTGTTGTTGTTGTTATCAATCCACTTCCAAGTGGTTGATATGCCTCCCTTATGCTGCCTAGTTCCCTAGGCCCCAAAGGTTCCTCAATTGAGGCCCACCCCGACCACAGGCCCCATCAACCGTGAGGCAGGCCTCGTGGTCCAATAGGCCCCAAAGGAATGTCGCAGTAGGCCCAAGATCCACGTGCCACACAACCCCTCATCCAGGCCCAAGAGCCTGTAGGCCCTGAAGGCCAATAAGCCCTGTGGGATGGTCCCCCCTCCCTGGGGTAAACTCCCGGGGGTGTGCTGGTCAGGTCTGGTACCAGGCCGGCCATGTGGCCTGCTGAGGCCTTTCCTGGGCCCAAAGCCCGCCCAGCTGCATCTGCGCTCCTGGGGCGGACCCCTGACTGACTGGGCCCGCGATCAGGCTGGCCGCGCATTCTACTGTGGCCTTATTCCTATGCTTGCGATCGGGCTGGCCACGTGTTCTACTGTGGCCTAAGAGCCCTGAAAGAGGGTGGGCGAATCCGGCCCATTCACTCAGGGCCACTACCGAGTAGCGGCACCCTCCCGGGCTAGACTTCCCCTCCCGTCCCCTTGGAGCCCTCCGTGAAAGCTGGCCCGTCCGATCCCCCCGTCCGATGCCCCCCCACGGCTTGAAGGCCAAACTTGCAGCAGCCGCTGCTGCGGACTTCTCCGCTCGATCCTCCGCTGGCTTCCTGTTCACCTTGAACTTGCAGCAGTCGCCGCGGTAAGTCAGCTCTTCTCCCTGCCCTAGCTCGGCCCAGCACGTCTTGCTCCCACTAGTGCTGCTGATGCGGAAAGAGGCTGAGGCAATGGGCAGTGAGCCTTAAATGGACTCCTCCCTCCACCCATCGCCTTGCGTCGCCGGTGCTGGCCGGCGACGCAAACCTCCGGGCCTCTTTTCTCCTCACCGGCCCCAAAGGGGGCTTCCCTGACAGAGATCTGTGAGCCGTCTGGGGAGCCTGGTTCCCGAAGTTACCCTCCTCTCACAGGCCAGAAATTTGAGCTAATAATCCCCCAAATGACAATAAAGATTTTGGCATCATGAATGGGGCTCTAAAGCACCACCAACTCTTAATGTAACACAGTGACCAATGGTTTTCAAGCACAGGATGTTTTCAAGCACGGGAACATTTAGGTGAAAGCTTTCCCAGTTGTCATGAAGAAAACAATGATCTTTGTACTGTCAAAGTTTTGAGGTGTGATCTGCATGTGTGTACACTTATGTGTGCACTTGAGTTACCCTCATAAAATGAAAATCCCCAGTCATCACTGTTTCCAGTTCAGTCCAGATCTCTCCCCTCAGCATGCAATCGACTGTGACATGGCTTTCTCTTCTATTTTTCCTCTCCCCAAAGGTAAGTTAATGGGGCTCCCCTTGGAACAGGAGAAAAGAGAAGAGCATCACAGGCATTGTTTAAGCACCCTTAAGAGTTCTGTATGCATTCAGTCCAAATGGACCCAAAGTCTCAGCTCATTTCACCATGAGGGTGTTTGATCATCTGTATGGATATGACACATTTTCTTGACTCTATTAAGAACAGAATTTTCAGACTTTAAACAAGAGAATGCTGACAGGAGACACAGGCTTTAGCTATAGGCATTCTACGGCTCTGGAATGCCCTAAGCTGCACTGCTCATGTGTGTGTAACTTATAGATGTATGGTCCATAAGTAGTGTAAAGTTTATTTGCACTTCAAGAAGAAAAAGGAGTGAAGAAAAATTCTGGATGTTCCACCATGACTTCAATGAATAGGAACATTTAGTGATTCTTCTTTCTAAAATGTGCATCCAGTGGGCAAAAAGCAGATCTACTTGAATAATCAAAGATGTCTTACACTGTTTTCTTACATACTTGCTAATACGATGTGGGATCTCATCCTAATGAAAAATCTTTCTACATTTAATATAAGCTCATTTCTTTTTAAGTTTGTTCCGATCCCCTTAACTCAGTCATCCAAGAATATTCTATGTTAGTGTCATATTGTTGACCTGTTAATGCCAACAGTCTTCACTATCTCTGAATCCAAACGACACCAATATTCTTGATAGACATGTGAGCAAGATCAGAATGATTTTGCCCCTTCTGTTCGCAGTAATTTAAAAAAAAAAAGAAAAAAAAGAAAAGAAAATCAAACTGTAGGTCCCATCTGGAGAGCTAGATCATTCTCCGGTGTCGATCAGCTGAGGTCCAATGCTTTCTATGTAAACACACAGCTGAGGATTTGGTCCTTAGAGTGCTCCGAGCACAAGACACAACTGTTCTAGTAAAACCTAAAGGGAATTTCTTAGAATGAGATTAACTCATAGTGATCTTGTGCATATCTGTGTGCTGAAGCATAGGCAGTGCTGGATGGATCAGGGAATGTGCTGTTTGTCAGAAACCTACATTTATCTGTTATACAAATCAAATAAATAAAGACTATGAGCACAGTGCACAAGAAAGTTAGAAAATGGTGGAACTAAAGAAAGCCTATGCCCTAC
Organism: Gambelia wislizenii; assembly: GCA_030847615.1. Classification (NCBI taxonomy): domain Eukaryota; kingdom Metazoa; phylum Chordata; class Lepidosauria; order Squamata; family Crotaphytidae; genus Gambelia; species Gambelia wislizenii. The sequence continues at coordinate 270,252,086 of JAUMIR010000001.1, read as the reverse complement.
ATATGATGCCAGTTCCAGCCTCCAAACCAGTCTGTGTGTAGACAGAAAGTTTATCAGGTGCACCTTATTTTAAGGAAGGATTTAAGATAGTAAAGCTCTATCCTATTCTCATAATGTGACATGTAATTTCTTTAAAATAAAAATAAAATAAAAATGCAAGTGTAGTTCTGTTGAGCATAAAACAAAACCCAGAATCTAAGGTGCACATTGTGATTATACCTTTATTAGACTAACCAAAATGTGCAATTTTAACCACACTCTCTTTCTGAGGGCTTGTCTTCACTGGTTAAAAAATTCCCCCTGAACTCACTCCATAGTCTCCTTGATCTATCTACACAATGTGTGGCCCTTCTCAGAGTGAAACCACTTCTTTGGGGCTTTAAACCAGATTTTTAAAAAAGTGGCAGGTTGCTCTAGATTTTTCCAGGAAAATCCAGAGTGTCTGGTGTGTGAATAGCTGGATTGGGCTGGATTTGGATGGGAGGGAAGTATCACCATTTTTGAAAGGGCTAGTGCTACTTGCTCCCTGCTCTAAGCGCAGCCACTTGTTGCAAACAACAAAAAAGTTTATTTCTCTTTGCGTCTTCCACTGCCACCACCTTCCTGTGCAACACCTTCTGCTGGGAAATCACTTGCTCTGATGCCAGCAAGTGGCCAGGCAATCAAACAATGGGGGAGGGGATTGCTTGTTCTGGTCTCTTTAGGAGGCAGCCAGGCAAGCGATCAATGACATAAGAGCAAGTGATCGCCCCTCCTCCCTTGATTGATTGCCTGGATGACTTCTGACCAGCCAAGCATTCATCCCCATTGGCATCAGAATGAGGCACCATGTCATGTGATCAGTGAGGGGGGGAGTGATCAATCTGGTGCCAGCGCAAGCAACGTATGGAAAACAGGGATCCATTGGCTGAAACAATGGCAGCAGTGGTGGCTCTGGGGAGAAGGGGATGGCACAGAGGTGCTGATTGACCTACGGCCTGGTGCAAGGTGTGGACAGGAAGACAGCACTGGTTCGCTTTTGGATTGGATCCACTAATGGGTTGGATCCGGGGCAGCTCTGGGGCAAAATATTCCAGACTATTTGTGCTGGTGTAGATTCCCCCAAAGCCCACTGGCTTCTTCAGCAGGCAAAGCTCATTAAAAAAAAATCATGGAAGGAAGGGAAAAATAAAGAGAGATGTCCTCTATTGCACTTCAAGCAAGCAGGCAAGATGCAGATCTGTGACTCTAAAACTGACAGTTTATATTTCCACATGACTTTTAACCATGGGGTAGTCCAGTTGGTGAAAAAAAAAAAAAAAAAAACCTCTTAGAATCCATGGGGAATCCCATGTGTCCAAATGGGTTCCTGCAGCATCCCATCCTTTTTGGAAGGAGGGGGAGCAAATGCTGGGGAAAATCCATGGCAGAAGCCTCTGGGACTTTTCCCAAGTTTTTTTAAAACCCTAATGGAAATGTGCACCCTCACCTGTTAGGACAACTGAATAGCATTGCATTGCATTGCTGAAGAGGACAGCTGAATGGTCAGATGTGCACAGGGTGGAGGAGCTTGGTAAGATGGCAGATCGCAGAAAAACCTTGTTTTTGGGATTGTCACCATAGAGATTATGCACTGAGGAAATGAAGCAGGCTTTCTTTCCTTTTATTATTATTATTATTATTATTATTATTATTATTATCTTCCACACCTTGGAGTTAGGGTTTTTTATATATATGTTTATATAAATATTGTTTGGCAAGTGCAAGTTGGGGAGTACAAAACGACAAGTAATTCACCCTCGGCCGCCATATTGATGCACTGGCATTCCTCCATGTGAACAGGAAACACAGAGAGCTTCACACACCAGTGATCTTACCAAAAAACGGTTGAGACAGATGACAGCTGCTGCGAATTGGCATTTCTGCATCCCAATTCACATTTTATTCCCTCATCTAGACCAGCCTGAAGAAGCTAGTTTCAAATGTTAGCATGATTAATGGGTCCCTTCAGCGAGAAATGTGGCATATAAAATAAATAAATAAATAAATAAATAAATGTTGTGCCTTTTGGTTGGCCTAACAAAAGAATAATATCAATGTGTACTTTGGCTTGAGGAGACTGGAAGGGTGACCATATATTCACCAACTCTTAGCCTAGATTTTGCATTCACATTTGCATGATTTCAGATTGAAGAAAGGTTTAGAAATATTTAGGCAGCTGAATAAGAGTGAGGTTTAAATTCCTGTGAACTTTAGTTTTGCAAGTTAATTATTCCAAGTTTAATTCCACAGTAACACGCAATTCCATTTTCTTTCCGTTTAATCAAAGAAGAATTATCTCCAGAAGTACTTAATGTCTATAAATAAGCACTGAAATGTAAAGCAATCATTAGCAGAGCCTGCTATTTTCTGAAGAGCTGGGCACCATTTACATTCCAGCCACAGAATACCAGGTATGAAGGTCTTGGTACCCTTTTGAAAGATGAATAGAAATGGATCATGACAATAGCAGAGGGAGGGAAGTTGCCTTGTTGTGAAACAGCCATTGACTCAGGTTAATGATTAGCTCTCATCATACAGGTTTGATATATCAACAGCATTATACTGTACACCAGATTTAGTCTATCTTTTGTAGGATAAAAATTAGGTATAACTACACAGGAAAGAAATGGGATTGGCAGAGGTCCAGCTAAAGATTTTTTTTCAAACACTTCCTCTTAGAGACACAATTCTTATTAATCATTTTTACTCCAAAGCAGCGGCTCCTTCAGGATTGTTCAAAATATGTCATGATTTAAAAAAAAATGTTAGGGATGGTGGGGTATCTTAGTTCAATGTTAGTGCTTTTTGGACTTCTTGAACACCTGCAGTTTGCATGTTGTGAATAGATCACTGGAAGAGCTTATTTTCAGATTTATAATGTAGCAATAAAGGGCAGCCTGGTTTTAAAATGTCTGTTTGATTTGCAGATTTTCTTTCTAACCTGATAGGGAAAAAATGTCAATTTTATACAAACAGTATGATCTTGGGGGGAATGCTTCTGAATAGTAAGAATTTACAACAGGCATGTCAACAATAATTTAACCAGAGAGAGAGAGAGGGAGAAAGGAAGGAAGAAAAAAAATCCCTAAATGCAATACCTTCTACATATTCATTTGCTATCATTCAAAATCCAAGATGCAATTTTATTTATTTTGCTTTTATGTGAATATACCTATCCAGAAAATTATTTAGAAATGTAAATGATGAACTTTGCTTTCTATATGTTGTAAAGGAGAACAGTGTTTCTATGAAATTATCATTCCTGAGTCAGTTAATTTTTCCTCTAATGCGATTTGCCAGACAGTTCCAACCAAACTATCAGCAGAATATTCCAAGGACATTTTTAGTCCTTTCTCCCCCCCCCTTTTTTTTTTTTACTTCCACAAGCATAAGATTTATTATTACCTTATGTAATATTTCCTTTTGCTTATCTGGAAATAAAGATAACAAAGCTAGCTGTGGATCTGAATTGATTATTTGCTTAGCTACCAGGCCAAATACTTGTGGACACATTCATTAAACAGATGACTTAAAGACAAGGTGCAACAGGTTGTGATCCATGTGATAAAGTTCTGGTGTTGTGTGACACCACTCACAAGAAAATCACATGGATCACAATCTCTTGCACCTTGTCTCTTGTGGCCACATAGAATGATGCAAATGTCCTTTGGGAATGTACTGAGTTTCTTCTACTGTCTGGAATAGAAGAAACTTAGTATGGTGCAAAATGCCATCAAGGCATTCCATGGAGATTATCACATGAGGCATTATTCCAGAATTACATGAAGGTATTAGTGAATTTGGACAGTACTTATTGCACGATGTTGTCTCTATCCCATTGCTGGTTTGCATTCCGGGCGTTTCTGTAGTGCACCTTTTCATTGATTTGGAAAACCCGTCAATGACTCTCAATACTACTACCATGACAGTATTCCCCTTCATGCAGTAAGTCCCTTCCATGGCAGTACTGGTATGGCAGAAGTCACGTGGTATGAGAGAGTGTGATCCTATTCTTCTTTCCCCCTCTCTCCCCTCCCCCTCACTATTCCTAAACTGACAAAGAGTGTTTTTTTTTCCCTCCATGTCCGTCTTTTTTTCTTTTTGCTGTGATTGTGCAGTTATGGGGAAACAATAATATTTTTTTTTTATCATTTTCCAATCATTGTGCAATTATGGAACAAAAAAGTAATGAAAAGAAGGGCACACATGAGCAGGAAGGCAGGGTTACAGAGCCGGCAAGGAAAGACAGATGATTGGTAAAGCACCATAATTGCAGCGTAGTCACAGAATTGAAGAGACAGTATGATATTTAATGATTTCAAATAGGTATGTTCCCATTTGCTTCACTAATGCCATTGTTGTGAGAGAGGCCAGTGTGATAAAGCCCCAAGATCAGATTCCTCACCATTTTAGTGCAATACAGTTCTGTCACTAGTATCTTCTAAGATCCAGTGTGGTGTAGTAGTTTGAGAGTTGGACTAGGACACTGGAAGACCAGAGTTCGAATCCCCACTCATCCATGGAAACCTACTTGGTAACTTTGGGCAAGACACAATCTCTCAGCCTCAGAGGAAGGCAAGGACAAACCTCATCTGCACATATTCTGCCAAGACAACCTTGTGATAGGTTCACCTTAGGGTCACCATAAGTCAGAAATTACTTGAAGGCACACAACAAGAACATCACAAGAATATTATAAATAAGTGAAGTGATCCCTCCAGGACAGACCTATCATTTCTTGTCATTTCCTTAACAGCTACAGAAAAGAAGAAAGCTGTACGTTATGCCAGTTTTGTTTCTCAGAAAGTAAAATGGGCCAAATGGTTGGACCCACCATTATCTTTGATCAATAAAGCTTTTAAAAAAAGCAACAACACCTAACTCATAACTTTTTGAAACTACAAATCATGGCAAAATGTTAGCAAATTAAGCCATGGCTGGGCAGGAGCTAGATAACCAGAACACTCAGAGTTCCTCCCCGGAAGCCATGCTGGCTGAGACTGAGGAAAGCTGAAATCCTGACTATGAAGAAATCTGCCTTCTGCCTACCCTGATACATATCTTGTATAATGAACCATCCTCATCATATCTCCTTCAGCTTTCCAAAAACTATGGAGATTTTCACACAGGGAAAGTAATCCCCAGGGAGATTGGGACAGAAACGGGGCTATTCCAGTATAAGAGCTCCATTTTGCATGCCCCCTTCCTTCTCAACTATTCTGAAATTCAGGTGAAAAATCCAGCCCAGGTTACTATATTACTATATAAAATCCACCCTATGTTACTATATTAGCTAGGGTCTTATTATCAAGCAAATTATCAAATGCCATTTCACTGAAAAGGTTTGTACCTTGAAAAAAAGCCCCTGATACCAACATGACATCATATTCATAGTGACCAGAAAGTAAAAAGCTAAGCATCTTGCTAAAACCACTTAAGTAATACAGTCAGCCCTCTGTATCCATGGCTTCTACATCCATGGATGCGAACCAACCAGAGCTTGAAAATGTTCGGGGTGGGGGAAGAATTCCAAGAAACAAACCTTGCTCTTCACCATTTTATATAAGGGGCACCATTTTATTAAGTCATTGTATATAGTGGGACTTTAACATCCATGGATGTTGGAATCCATGGGGGAACCAAACCCCAGTGGATACAAAGGGCCCACTGTGACAGGTTTGTATGCTTGTTTTTGGTTTGTTAATGAAGTCTGCTTAAAGACCTATTAAATATCTACTACAAGACATACCATAGACCTGATGAATCCCTTAATTGTGATGTTACTAACCAAATAAACACATTTCTGGGGGGGGGGGAGAAAAAGAAAAATCAGGAATCTTAAAGGCTTAGGAATGTATTTGCATGAAGTATTTTAGCTGAATTTATGAAATATCCTTATCTATTATTGACAAAACAGGAAAAGAATAGGAAATAGTACAACATGCCAAAACAGATTGTTCCCAAAGATGTATGTCTTGATCCAGAGCTTTGTGAAAATGTGAATAGCTTTTTATACTAGTCTGCTATAAAATGTCATATTTACTGGAGATACACTATTATTGGTTCAAAAAACATAAAAATATATCATAAAATTTATCTTCCCTCTATATTTTCTTTCATGGTTCAGCTATATCATACTATTATGGTACAGTATAGAGAAGCCTTATGCATGTTAAGTTCCTACATTTTCTTTATTTTTTAAAAAAATAAACTTGTGTTCCTTAATCCAGAATTTCACAGCCTAACAACATATATCTTTGAATGACTCTGCATTATAGCCACTGAGTGGGCAGGGGGGATATTTTGATGGCAAAGGAATGTATTCCTCTGGCCCTTGGAGTGGTTTTCCCAGCACTGTGCCTTGAAGGGTTCAGTTTTGTCTGGGAATGTAAAGTAGCATGAGAGAGAGATGATTTGTTTTCTTCAAAGTTTACAAAATTCACAAGATTTGGGCAGGGAAGAAAATGAAACTGACAAAACTGACCACAAAGGGCAAAAGAAGATAAAAGATGCACTTGCTTTCTTCTGTTAACATGGGTGATGGATGTATTCAACAGAAATGGGTCTTCTGGAATGTGTAAACTCCTTCCTGGATGTCCATCTAACCAAGCCTCACAGAAGACATATTGAACTGGTTTAGAACCTTTGACAGGTAAGGTATAGTAATTGAAAAGATATCCATTGTAGAAGAGCACTCACCTCCTTTCCCAGGAAAGACTCCTCTGTGAATGAAGAGGAAGTGAACGAAGCCCCATGATTTGATCACGTGGGAAATTCAAACTTTAGAAAAAAAATAAGCCTTAAAAAGTAAAGCAAAGCACATACACATTTTAAAAGTCACAAGTAACCCAGGGAGGGTCGTAAAAAGAGTGAAACTTACCTGGATGTCCATATCTGACCCAGAAATGTTTACGCTGGAGTGCCCATTGTTGGGATAAGTATGTGATTTAAAGGGACAGAAGTATTGCAGGCTGGCAATATTGGCAAAAAAGCAGCAAGAGGGATCTATTGACGGCTTAAGCTGTCAACTAAAAAGTACATGATTTTGCCTTTTTAAAACCGCAAAAGGGCAATGTAATCTGATCTGCGCACCCTTTCACGGTTATGTGGCTTCTCTATGACACTGTATTATGTGTGTCTGATAAAGTCCATTGTAATAAACCATACATTTGAGTTCTAACACAATACTGTATATAAGATGTACTCCTACATTAAAAGTTTATAGACATGCTCTCTGTGTGTGTGTGTTTTTTTTAACCTTGAATAGTCTAAGAATCCCTGCAGAACACTGTATGAGCTTTAGAAGGTGGCTCAGTTTTTCCACTGCATTCCTTTCCCAGTTTACCTATTGAACTCACACATCTCAAAATACTTTTGTGCTAAACAACATCTGCTATGTTATATGTTGCCACAGAAGTCTACCTAAAAATATTCACTTGGAGCATTGCCATAAAATAAAATAATAAAATAAAATATAAAAATCAAGCAATTCCTTCAGTGGTACTTTGGTGTAGCTCACATACACCAAGCCTTTAATAAATCAGCTGTTTCAGAAAAGAAATCAATAAGCTTTACCTTGGTCAGATCTCCTTGAAAGTATTATACAGTTTCTTCTTGTTGCAGGAATATGCAAGGATTTCTGCTGTAAGTCTGATCAACAGCACTGAATGGCCAGCAGCCAACTGCCAAGAAAGAAGATTCAGGAGGAAAGCAGCGTTCATAGGTTTTTTTTTCTCCCCATCAAATTTCCCTCCACATTCATAACATTTTTCCTTTCTAGAACATAATCCCTCCCCAGACTTATAAGGCTCCAATTTTACATACTGAAAGCTCAAAGCACTGGCCAGAATAAGTCTTCCTAAGTTCCAACCACTCAGCAAACCCCCAAACAGGAATTTGCCTCCATCTCATGTGCCCTATGGGCAGAATGGGTTGGTGGTGGGGAAAAGAAGGCAAGCATAATGAATTATGAGTGGAAAGTGATTTTTCTTCAGAATGTATTTTGGAGCCACAGCAGTCCTTTTAGATATCTCAATGTGCATGCAATGTCAGGGGCAGAGCTTGGATTTTTATTTTATTTTTATTTTTAAAATTCAGCTCCCAGAATCTCCCAGTCAGCACTATCTGGTACTGCTTGGATTCATACCTTGTACTCTAGAAGGGATCTATTTTCGTGACTCTCCCATTTTTTTTTTACCTCAGAAGTCTTAACAACAGCAGCCTCTGTTTTTCTGCCTTTTTAAAACCACAGAAATCTTTGCACGAGTACCTTTGCCCTGTCTTCTTGTTCTGCTTTTTTCTTGCCTTGGTAATCATAGCAGTTACCTAATGTTTTATAACCCTGAAAAATGCTTCCTGATTATATATAGCAGGACCCCCCCCCACTATTTTGCTTCAAGGTAGGTCCCCCAGTTTTCAATTTTGAATTAAAACTGGACACTTTAACTTGGGAAGGTCATGAATACTTCATCAAATTTTGCAGCATCTACAATCATGTCCTGATGGCAGGCCCTGTGCATTATGCACAAGGGCATAGTGTCTTGCCATTGCATTATAACAATACCCATTTTTTACTTCTCAGAAGTCCCCCTTCCCCTAGTTAAACTTGGCTTTATCACACTACACTCTTATAGTGCTATTATTCCACTTTAACTGCTCTGGCTACCTCCTGTGGAATTCTGGGCTTTGTAGTTTAGAGAGGCCTAAGAGCTCTCTGGCTGAGAGTTATAAATGCCCCTCCCTAAACTGCAAATCCCAGGATGGCACAGGAGGCAGCCATAACAGGTAAAGTGGAATAATACTGCTATAACAGTGTAGTGTGATAATCTGAAAACCAAAAATGCTCTAAATTTTTGAGGTGTCTTCTGTGATTTCCTGCTGAGGTATGGCATGGTCCCTTTTTATTTTTAGAAAGCCCCACCCTATTTGGAATATTGATCTCCCCCCTCCAATTTGAAGTGGGCATTGTAACATAAATGACAATCCAAAAAGTTTTACCAAATTACCAGTCTTCTACCACAATTTTCTGATGAGCTATGGTGCCTCTGTTTTTGCCCCTAGTGACCCCAGGTTGTGAGGCCGTGTTCTGGAATAGTTTCTTTCTGACATTTCGCCTTCATCTATGGCTGGCATCTTCAGAGAATGGTCAGGTAGGAGTGTGTGTGGGGTTTATATATTGTGACCCCTGTTGGGGAGTAAATGTAAATTTATGTAATTGAATGGTTAGTTTCTGGGTATAGAAATGCAAGGCTGATTAGTGTCTGTTTGGCTAATAGTTGGTTGATGGGCCATTATCTGCTGGGAATCCCCCTGTCCCTGGGTGGAATTCCTTTGTAAGTATTGAGTTTTGATTCTATTGTATTTCAAAACTGGGAGCCAGATTTTGTTTACTTTTAGGGTTTATTCTTTCCTGTTGAAGTTGTCCAGATGTTTGTGGATGTCAATGGCTTCTCTGTGCATTGTGACATGATAGTTGTTGGCTGGTCTAGAATTTCTGTATTTTCAAATAGCATTTTGTGTCCAGGTTGGTTTATAACATTTTCTGCTACCACTGATTTTTCTGGCTGGCCCAGTCTGCAGTGTCTCTCATGTTCCTAGATTCATGTTTGCACACTGCGTTTAGTGGTCCCTATGTAAACTTGTCCACAGCTGCATGGTATGCGGTAAACTCCTGCAGCCGTGAGAGGGTCTCTTTTGTCCTTCACTGAATGTAGCATTTCTTGGATTTTTTTTGTTTGGTCTATAGATGGTTTGGAGGTTGTGTTTCCTCATCAGTTTCCCTATTCTGTCTGTGACTCCTTTGATATATGGTAAAAATACTTTCCCTTTGGGCGGCTGTTTTTCTTCTTCATTCCTGTGGTTTGTTCTGTGTCTGGCTGCTCTTGTGATGTCTGATCTGGAGTAACTATTAGCTTGTAGGGCCCAGTTCAGGGGCCTCAGTTCATCCTCCGGGTAGTGGGGTTTGCAGATCCTTGTTGCGCAGTCTACCAATGTTTTTATTGTGCTTCTTTTTTGTCCTGGGTGATGACTGGAGTTCTTGTGTAGGTATCTGTCCGTGTGTGTGGATTTTCTGTATACCTTGTGGCCTAACCATTGGTTTAGTTTGCGGGTGACTAGGACATCCAAGAATGGCAATGTTCCTTCCTTTTCTTTTTCCATCATGAATTGGATATTTGGGTGGATGCTGTTGAGGTGGTTCAGGAATGAGACAAAATCTTCTTCTCTGTGGTTCCAAATGGTGAAAGTGTCATCCACATATTGGAACCATGTTGTGGGCTTTTTTGGTGCTGTTTCCAGGGTTTGCTTTTCAAAATTTTCCATGTAAAAGTTTGCTATCAGTGGGCTCAGGTGGCTGCCCATGGCTACCCCATCTATCTGTTCATAGAATGCACAGAGAAGCTATTGAAATCCACAAATACCTGGACAACTTCAACAGGCAAGAAGAAACCCTAAAAGTAAACAAAATCTGGCTACCAGTCCTGAGTAAAATCAAAACTCAACACTTACAAAGCCAATGTGGCTTCAGAGCCAATAGGAGTAGTACAGATATGGTATTTGCCCTTAGACAACTGCAAGAGAAATGTAGAGAGCAGAACAAGGGTCTCTATGTAACATTTGTTGACCTCACCAAAGCCTTCGACACCATGAGTAGGAAAGGTCTGTGGCAGCTCCTGGAAAGACAAGGATGTCCCCCCAAATTCCTTAAAATGTTTATCTTGCTACACGAGGGCCAGCGCGGTCAAGGCAGATATGGTGATGCTCTTTCAGGGCCCTTTCTAATAACTAATGGTGTGAAGCAAGGTTGTGTTCTTGTGCCAAATTTATTTACAATCTTCTTCAGCATGATGCTCGAAAGGGCTATGGCAGAGCTCAAAGAAGACGGCGGCATCTATATACATTACCGTACTGATGGTAGCTTGTTTAACTTAAGCCATCTGAGGGCTCGCACTAAGACTCTAAACTATCTAGTCCGTGAGCTGCTCTTCGCTGACGATGCTGCACTTGTTGCCCACACAGAAGCATCTCTGTAGTGCCTAACATCCTGCTTCGCAATAGCTGCAGAGCTGTTTGGGCTGTAAGTCAACCTGAAGAAAACAGAAGTCATTTACCAGCCTGCACCACAGGACGAACACCACCATCGCCACATTGCAGTCGGCCATTCTGTGCTTAAGTCCGTTCAGCAGTTCACCTACCTGGGAAGCATCATCTCCTCAGATGCCAAGATTGACAAAGAGATCGATCACAGATTAGCAAAGGCACATAGCACATTTGCAAGACTTTACAAAAGAGTCTGGAGTAATAAACACCTGAGGCGAAGCACAAAAATCAGTGTGTATAGAGCCATTGTACTGTCTATTCTCCTTTATGGGTCTGAAACATGGGTCACCTATCGCCACCACTTACAACACCTCGAACGCTTCCATCAGCACTGTTTATGCACAATCCTAAATATACACTGGACTGACTATGTGACGAATGTTGCTGTCTTTGAGCAAATAGGAATCACCAGCATTGAGGCCATGATATTGAGAACACAGCTGCACTGGGCAGGACATGTTTCTAGGATGGAGGACCATCGCCTCCCCAAAATAGTACTCTACGGTGAACTCGCCATGGGTCAGCGTAAGAGGGGCGCTCCAAAAAAGCGATACAAGGACTCCCTGAAACAACATCTCAGGCTCGGCCAAATTGATCACCAACAACGGTCCGCCCTGGCCTCACATCGGGAGATATGGAGATGCACTATCCACAATGCTGCAGCCTTATTTGAGAACTCACGCTGAACAAGTCTTGAAGAGAAACGACAATGCAGAAAGAATCACAACCCGGAAACATCACCCAAGGAGACCTTCTGCTGTGCCTTCTGCAACTGGACTTGTCTATCTCAGATTGTCCTTTTTAGTCATCAGCGCGCTTGCAGAAAACGCGGGATGAGTCCTTCCTGAATCTTCGTTTGTGAAGAAAAGCCAGAGAGAGAGAGAGAGAGATGGGCTACTAACCAACATGATAACAGTCATGGTTTTATTGCACCATTTTTAGTTTTATGAAAATGAAAGTGAAACTCCACAAAAATGTGTATCCAGTACTTATTCAGCCAGGGTCAGCTTCCCCTGGGTTAATAACCGCTTTCTACCCCCACATCCTTTTTGCTTTTTTTCTTTTCCTCATGTAAACTCTTTTATTGATCCTCAGTGTTAACATACAATCTATCACCCCTGAAGATAAGGGATAAGACCAGCACTTTTACGCAGTCAGAAACTGTAAGGGCAAAACAAATAAAAATCAAAACAATATTTTTTTGTGCAAACCCAAAGTTGTTTTTTTTTCCCCACAAGAAAATCTTCACAAAATATTCATTAAAATTCCCCAAATGCAAAACAACCCACACCTGAAAATCCCCATGCATCAGAAAATGCAACATTTGTAATCTTGCCCACTGTGGAGAAAACTTTTTGAAAATTTTCACTCCTAACTCTATGACTCTATGGAGATTTCCACATGGGAGCAATAACCCCCAGGGAGATTGAGACAGAAACGGGGCTGTTCTGCTGCCAGTGCTCCATTTCTCATGCCCTTTTCCTTCTCTTGATCTCTCGTTGTCCTCCATTTGTGCTGCTTCCATTTCCGTCCTGGTATGTTCAGCTATTTTTTTACTAACAAAGAACTTTCATTAGTAAAAAATCGCGGGAGGGAAATGGAAGCAGGATGGAGGGAGGATGGCAGGAGATCGGGAGAAGGAAGGGGGCGTGTGAAACAGAGCTCTGCTACCGGAACAGCCCCATTTCTCTCCCGATCTCCCCGGGGATTATTTCCCCCAGGTGGAAATCTCCTAAGATTCTATATGCATGAAAAAAAGAAATGAAGTTTTACAACCCATGGTGCTGGTGGGATATGCCTCAGGGCCTTACCTGAAGTTCTTATCTACTATTGTATTCCAGTAGCACAATCGCGTGCAAGCAGGTGGCAACAAATCACATTCAATTGTGTTCAAAAAAATGAACCATGATCCTGAATCAGGAGATCTAGCTATTTGACTTCTCCCAATGAGCAGTAGCTATGATAGTGTTCAACCACTCCCCAATCCCACCTCCAGGTATGTTTAGCCTGGAAAAAAGATGGTTAAGAGGTGATATGATAGCCCTGTTTAAGTATTTGAAGGGGTGTCACGTTGAGGATGGAGCAAGCTTGTTTTCTGCTGCTCCAGACACTGGAACACGGAGCAATGGATGCAAGCTCCAGGAACAGAGATCCCACCTCAACATTAGGAGGGACTTTTTGACAGTAAGAGCTGTTTGGCAGTGGAACACACTCACTCGGAGCGTGGTGGGGTCTCCTTCCTTGGAGGTCTTTAAACAGAGGCTGGATTACCATCTGTCGGGGATGCTTTGATCGTGATTTCCTGCGTGGCAGGGGGTTGGACTGGATGGCCCTCGTGGTCTCTTCCAACTCTGCAATTCTATGATTTTATGATTCTATGAATTTCACACAGGGTCAGGGGGATTTCCAGCAGATAATGGCCCATCAACCGACCATTAGCCAAACAGACACTAATCCGCCTTGCATTTCTATACCCAGAAACTAACCATTCAATTACACAAATTTACATATACTCCCCAACAGGGATACACAGCATATAAATTCCACACACACTCCTATCCAACCATTCTCTGAAGATGCTAGCCACAGATGCAGGTGAAACATCAAAAAGAAACTCTTCCAGAACATGGCATCACAGCCTGGAAAAAAACCAAGGAAAATCTATCATGAAAGAATTCCATCAGTGTTCCTTTCATTGTACCAGAGTTAGTTGAGGTAAAATAATAATAATAATAATTTTAGAAAAATATCCTGTCCTTCTCATTCACCATGCCACTCCCTTGCTTGTCAAAAGCTTTCTTTCCTGTAGTCTGGAAATATTTGTCTCTTGCTCAATTGCAATATCTGGATGTTCTGTAGAAAATATGTTAATCCTGATGGAAGGATATTTTCTGGAGTCAAGGAGGAAACAACATATGTGCATTTCCTGGAACTCTCGGCAATCTTGGAACCAGTACTGAGGGAAGACTTTGTTTTGATTTTAATTTATATTTAATTAATATACATCTGTAGTGTGGATGAGAGCACTTGTGAAGGTTATGCCCTAAATATAGACCGTGTTACATAATAAATCCTGAACACTGTTTATATATTCTTGTATACACACTTCCCAGTCCCAAAATACACATTCCTCATTTATTATCATGTGATGCCTATATTCATAGGAAAAAGGAAACATGAAGCATTTGCCATTTAATCTGAAAGCATCTAAAAAGCACACACCTGGTGGGTTTCCAGTGATAAGCACTTCCAGAGCTTTGGTAAGAAAGAAAAATACTACCGTTCTCATGCTACATGAGTCGGTATGGATAGTTGTCATACTGACTAAGGAATTCCTCATTTAAGATAACACAATTCTGGTATTTACAGCAAAAAGACAACATGAAACAATTGCACTAAAATTTGAAAGCATCTAGAAACACACACCTGGTGAGTTTCCAGTGGTGGGGCACTTACTTCCAGAGCTTGTATGGGGTTACTTTTATACTAAATAATACATGATCCAGTATGGACACTTGTCATGCTGACTGGGGATTCTGGGAGGTGCAGTTTTTTTAAAAAAAGTAATGCCATCCAACTCTGATCATGTCATCAAGAAACGTGTCAACTTTTTTGTCTGAAGACCTGTTTGACAAGAGGTTCTTGGCACAACCTGTAATCAAAAATTTTAAAAGCATTGGTTATCCTAAGCTGTTTCCCTCCAAAAGCAGGAGGAAAGAGACACACAAAAATGGAGCAGGCATGTTTGGAACAGCATGCTTCCAAGGGGCTAAATAATGGTGATGCCTGAGGGGCTTATCACATAAGGGAGGGGAAACAGAAGTGAAGCCCAAGAGTAGCACATCCTGCTTTGACACAGTGTGAACATATACACACATACATATGGGGGCTTATTGCACAAGGGAAGGGAAGTGGAAGGGAAGCCTGAGAATAGTACATCCCATCTTGCCTTATTGCACGATGTCAGCGTATTTCATCTATTCTTCCAATCTGGTCCCATGGGAGACAGTAGTAAAGGAGGGGCTTTTTGCAAACAATTTTTTCCACTTAGCACAAAGGTTTGTGTCTACCATCATCTCCTATGGGACCAGGTCTGGAGGACAGCTGAAACATGCTGACATCGTGCAATAAGGTGAGATGGATGGTGCTATTATTGGGGTGCACTGCCACTTTCTTCCCTCTTTACCTGAGAGGTAACAATTCACATTTTAAGCTCTCTCCCAGGGACTTGTTGCTTCCTTAGGAGCATGGGTGACAGAGGGGGAAAAAAAGAACACTCTTGCTTTCCTAAGGAAGCTGTGAGTAGATATAACAGCGCAATCTGGAAAGTATTATAATATATAAACAGCCTCGGGGGGGGGGAGTCACATTCTCTTCAAGCAAGTGTAATCAGTGTCTTTTTTAAAAAGTGTTTAATCCTATCTATCTTCCTTTAATATGCACTCAAGCACTCAGGTTACATTTGTAGAAAGGATTTAAAAGATTTATTTCCCCTAATTTAACTTTAAAATAACAGTTGGAGTTTTCCTTAGTAGGTGCAACTGAGGAAAATTTACTAAACCAAACAGGGATCCAGAGTATAAAAACTGCAGTTCTGTCTCTAACTCCATCACTTAGCCTCTTTTTTTAATTTTTGTATATTCCTTTGAATGATTTTTATCTATTTTATTATCATGTATTATTATAATATTTATTTATATCCCTCCTTTCCTCCCGAATTGGGATTGAAAGTGGCTTACAATTTTGAAAAAGAAAAGACCTAAAAATGTACAAAAAAGACCATTAAAATAGTATTAATTAGACTGAATAGAAACTGTTTATGGACTTTCGAGGAATAAGAAATCTAACAATGTAATAATCTGTGGATATGGTTAGAAGTACAGTTGTCCCTCTGTATCCACAGATTTGGTATCCACAGATTTAAGTATTTATAGCTTGAAAATATTCTTTAAAAAATAATAATCCAAAAAGCCAACTTTGATTTTGCTGTCTTAAACAAAGACACCATTTTGCTATGCCTTTGCATATAATGGGCCTTGAGTATTCATAGATTTTGGTATCCACTGGGGGTCCTGGAACCAAATCCCAGCGAATATGAAGGAACAACTATAATTCCAGTAACCTTAATAAGTTTTACTTAGCTAGATCCATAATGGTAGAATAATGCAATTCTTTTTTCATTTTTTCATTACAGTTTGGATGGGGGGGAGGCAGATTTCCTTTGTGTTTTAGTTAGAGTTTAGTGTATTGGTTAGTTCTTATTTATGATTTTAGTTTTAGTCTTAGTTTAGTGTCTTAGTATTGTGTTTTACAGCTCATCTACATAAGACAGGATATACTAGCTCCCTGTGAGCATATCCTGCCTGTGGAGCTAGCCTGTTCTCCTGTTACAGAGCCTAGAGAGACATGTTGGCCCATCCCTGCACAACCAGCACCACCATTTTCTTTGCTGTCTTGGAATCCAGAAAGGGGGACTGCAACAGCCTTGGTCATGTGCTGTGGGGTTCCTTCATGGCTTCTGGAAGACCAGGAAGATGGTGGCGGCAGCGAGGGCCAGCGTGCTGGACAGGCTCCTGCAGACATGTGGGTCCCAATATTTTGTTTGCCACCGGTAATGGGATAAACTGTGTTGTGGTTTTTTTTAAGATTTATTGGGCCCTACCCTGCCTTGCCCTATCTCAGCCCCATATCTGGCCCAGGGATGGTGAGGACTGCTTGGGTGAAGAACAGGCTATATTCCCTGCATCGTATGGATTGCAGGGCTCTAATACAGGGACAAGGCATGGTATGGTGTGTAGACATGACCTTCGTATTGTGTTTGTGTTTTAGCTTAGCGGTTGTCTCAATGGCAAATATAATCCTCATAGAATGCGATGAGAACCCTACGTGTCTTAATGGCATTCTGCATTGTTTCACCTTATTGGGAAAGAGGGGAGTCCAAAATGTCAAAAACTCTACAGGAAAAGCCTTTATGGCTTTTCTCAGAATATTTTAAAAATCGCGAAGGGGATGCACAGTCCTGCTCATTGGGACAAGCAATTTGATATGAATCGCTCTCCCATAAGAGAGGAAGCACAAACGTGATTGGCCGAGTGAGGACAGGGGGGTTAAGCTTGCTAACAAGGCAAGTATCTGCTGCCACCATGTTGGATTTTTGGGGTGTGTGTGTGTGTTTTTGTTCTGTTTTGTTTGTTTTTGTTTTTCTGTTAAATTGAAAAAATTGCTCTATTGTACCTTGGACATCATTTTTAAAAAAGTTCGGTGGTGGCAAACTGAGGCAAGTACAAATGCGAGTAAATCACTCACAACCACCATCTTGCTTGCAAAGCTTATGGAGGCTAAAACACCATTAAGACAAGTTGCAGCTGATGTGAAATGCCATTACTGTGAGGCACTCCACTTTCCCCTCTTATGTAGACAAACCCTTAGATTAGTTGTAGTCTTAGTTGTGTGTGTATATGTACATATTAGATATGCTTATCTTTTCCCCTTAATTTGTTTCTGTTTCCATTTCTTCTCTTGAACGTTAATTAGATTGTCTGTATTAAAACTAACAAAGAATAATGATAAAAAACAGAATTAAACTATTCAGAATATTAAATTGATTTGAACCTATATGTAAAAACATAAAATGTAATTTAAAAAAGAGAAAGCAATTAAAACATCTCAGTTTAAAACAGTACAACACCCTCAGCACATCCTTTTAAAAACTTTCTGTTTCAAAAGCCCGTCAGAATAAAAAGATCTTTGCCTGTTGAAGGAAGGACAACAAAAAGAGGGCCATTCTGCCCTCCCTGGGAAGTGAATCCCAGAGTCTCAGGGCCTGGGAAATTTCAAATGGGGAGATACAGGGCTTGTCTACATTGGCCAGAATAAGCCATGTTCTGGACAGAGTATTTTAGCCCTGGCCCCACAGCATCCTGCCCTCCCCATTACCTACTCTTCGTGTCCTCACACCCACAACGTACATGCAAACTGATGCTTCTCATCCCTGTGTCAAGTGCATCTTCCAAGGCCAGGAACAAGGTGCCCAGTTATGGTCACATGGCTGGGCACCTCACAGTGACCTCAGCGGATGAAACCCATGCACCCCACCTGGAAAATGGCTGTGCTTGGCACCATGTGGTCTGTATGTGCAGACCCCCCACCAATTGCAGTAACAGAACTCACTGTTTTCTTCAGAAGTACCAGGGCAAAGAGTGAGTTTTCTAAACACATTTCTGTGCCTTTAAGGAGTATTTGCACCAGAACTGCTTGGACATCATCTGGGTAGTCTGAAGTAGGATTGGGGCAAAAACCCTATGTTGCCTGGGGCTGGTTTACACAGTAGATTTATTGCGGCAACTTGCGCTTTAATTCTTTTCTGCATCTGTGCCAGTCAGGTTTTTTTTTCTAATTATGCCGCTTTTTCGTTCAGACTTGAAAAAGTGTGGGGGATGTAGCCTCCCAAGCAGACAAAGGCTGTATGGGGAAGGGCATAGACCCTCCTTTGAAGCCTTGTATTTCCGAGCTAAAAACTCAAAGACTGCCAAAATAGCAGGGGGCAAGATCAAAGAAGTGGCTCTGTCTCTGTGTCTCTGTAAATCTGCCTGTAAATGAACCCACTCCCTGAAGCAGAGGGAACGACCTTGCTGCCATGCTGTGGATCCTAAGGTGAACCTATCACAAGTTTTTCCAGCACGATTTGTTTAGTCAGGGTTCACAGACTTGCAAAATAGCAGAGGATTTTTGACTCTCCCTCCCTCAGTCCCCCCTCCCCCCTCTCTCTTGCTCTCTCTCTCTCTCCCTCCCCCAAGCAGAGCTGACAGATGGGAACTTTATGACTGAAAGGTCTTGGGAATCCTTTTTCTTGGCAGAACTTCTGCAAAATAGCACAGAGGATTTTTCAAAGTTTTCTGATGCTACTGAACACAGTACCTCTCTTTAAGCCCACCCCTTACATCATAGCAACCAATCACAGTAAAGATCTGCAGAAGCCCTTAACTGAATGGTAGTTCACACTGCCAATAAAGCGCTACATTGCAAATATACCGGCAAAAGTAGCGACATCCCCTGGCACGCTATATTTGGGTGTTTTACCTTCCCCCCTTCTGAATGAGGCGATGCTGTGCTGCGATCCGTGGGAACTATGAGCTATCTTAGCGGTATATTTAGAGGGAAAATTGCCCGTGTAAATGACCCCTGAACTTCAGGGCAGGAGAACAGACAGAGGCCATTCCATTTGGCCCATCTAGACAAGCCCACACTCTACCAGATAGCCTGGACCCAAGACATACAGGGCTTTATAGGTCATAACTAACACTTTGAATTTTCCCTGGAAACAGCCAGCCAGTTGAGCTATCGTAACAGGGGAGTACAGTACGATCCCCATGTCCATGGGGGTTTGGTTCCCAGTCTTACTGCAGATACCAGAAACTGTGGATAACAGCAAACACCATTGAAAATAATGGGACTTCTCATTTAAAATACCATAGAGTTGCATGGGAAGACCTAGAAAATGTCTAGAGGGGATGCCTTTCTAGGCATTTTCTAGGAAGATTCTATGGTATGTGTTCTGTTTTGTGTCCCATGGACAATTGAAACTGTGGATATTGGTTCCGCAGATATAGGGGCCCTACTGTAATATGATCTAAGCAATGTATAAATGTGTGTGTGTGTCCCTTCAAGTTAAATACTCAAAAATAAATAACAATAAATCCAATGGAAAGACCTACAAAACAAATGGTCAGCTGATTTATCACCACTTCCAATCTGTCTGCCTGCCTGCCCCACCTCTATGAAATTACAAGGATCCACTTGGAGCATTTTTGAGGACTTCAGCTACTCCTGGAGCTTGTGGAAAGCTCACTGTCAGCCCTCAAGGAGTGTTTTTCCAGGCCCATCCAACTGCTTTCATTAGAGCTTCTAAAAAAAGAGAGGGTCATGAGCTGTGATGCTGTTGCTTCACTCCTTGCCTTGCTCCCAAGGGCATGTTGAATCTCTGCCCACTCGCTCTCCAGCACTCCTGCATTGTGATGCAGGGATGTTCCAGAAGCATGACACACATTTATTGTTTATTTAAAATATTTCTAGCCTGCCTATCATAAGATCTCTGCTCAGGTTACGGTTAAATCCATTTGAATAATTTAAGATATAAGACAATAAGCATTTAAAACAATAATTAACAAATCAAAACAATATAAAAGTCTCTCTCTATACCCACTGGATGATGTTATTAAGCCCAGTTTTAACTTGGCAGTGAAATGAAGCTAATGTTGGTATTGAGCAGGCCTCCTCATATGAGTCATCACAACAGAGATGGCCCTTCCCCATGTCTTCCCACAGTGTGTATTGCTCCCATTGATGGGACAGAGAGGTCACCTCCTAGAGAACTCAGTCCGTAGGCAAGTACGTAGGGAGAGGTGCTCCTTCAGGTATTAAGGTCCCAAACCATTTAGAACTCTAAATGTTGTTAGCAGCACCTTGAATTCAGACCAGAATCATATTGGTAGGCAATGCAATTCCTTTTAAAATGTGTTATATAAATGAAAATGGTTAGCCCCAATTAGAGTGGGCCCATTGAATCAATTGTTAAGTGGTGAGTCATCACGTAGATAAATTCCATTGATTAAATGGGTCTACTCTGGTTAGGACTAGCAACAGAATTTAGGCCATAGTTTTTATAAGCCCTCAAATGCAAAATAATTAAATACATGAAAATTAAACATTATTCAGAAGTTTGTGATGTGGGTACAGCACTCCAGAGTCCTGTGGAAAACAAATATAGCCTGCGGAGAACATATATTCCCCCCAGGCCCTCTAAAATTGCCCACTCCCACTTTAAAGCCACCCAATATATTTTTAAAAGCCCAAACTTCTGTGCTGTTTGTCCTGAGATTTTTTCTCCCTGCATGGAGATCCAGGGAAGTGCAGCAGTTCCATAAGACTTCAGCCAGTGCCCTGAGATCTGGCAATGCTAGTTACTGAGGGCAGATGAAATGAAGTATGTGGGCTGTGAGAGGATTTATAATTGGTAGCCATGTAAGTTTCAACTGCCTGTACATAGATTCTGAAGGACTGGGGCAAGCAAGCACTTTGCACACTCAAAGTGAACAATTTTGTACAAACAGAATCCCCATGCAAATGGATCAAATCTGCTCCCTATCTCCAGGTTGTCTGGAATAGTCTATGGCTGCATCTGAATTGAAGATATAATCCAGTGTGACACTGCTTTAACTACCATGGCTCAATGCTATGGAATCCTGGGATTTGTATTTTTTTGTGGCACCAGAGCTAATATCTGACAAAACTACAAATCCCAGATTTCCATAGCCTTGAGCCATGGTAGTTAAAGTGGTATCAAGCTGGATGTCTGCAGTGCAGATGCAGCCTATAGGTGTAATGTGTGTAACAGGAATTTGGAGGATACAGCAAGATCCACAAAACATGATACCTTTGTTGTGCAAACTAAAAACACACAAAATATATCATGCAAGCTTTCAAAGATCCACTGGCTTCTTCATCAGGCAAAAGATATTTAAAAATCATACAGGAGAAGAAACACCATGATCTTAAATTCACATGCCTACGTCAGAGGCCCCGTAGGTCTGTGACTCTAACATCTTCATTCTTCTTCTCCTGTATGTTTATTTAACATCTTTTTTCTTGATTAAGAAGCCAATGGAATGTTGAAAGGTTGCATGATGTAGTTTGTGCTTTTTATCTGGCCTGAAAAAGGTACCACTGCCTTGTTTTTAGATTTTGGATTTTGTTTTACTTTGCTGCATGGCCAACATGGCTACCCCTGAATATGTTTCCTGGAATTTGTATGAGTGAGAGGTGCTATGGTCAGTCTGGATATAATTTAAACATGTTATGAAGTTTAACTTTAAACTGATAAATAAAAATAAAAATCCTTAGCCAAGCCAACATGGTTGCTTACACAGGTAGAAAGTGTGCCACTTATAAGAAGGCTATGACACATGCTAAAAAAAACAACCAGATGAAAAATGGCTATTTATAAGTGAAGAAGAAATGACAGCTTTATCTGCTGGGAATGACAGATATCTGGAGTGGGCAGAATGAAGATAAAATTAGGTTTCTGTAAAAATGAATGACTAACTTTATTGATTTCTTTCAATTTCCTTAGAAATAAAATGTCGGAAAGTCTCAAAACTCCTAAGATATTTTGCTCAGTAATTTTAACTGTGACTTAGTAGGTCCAGTAACACATCTGTTCCTATTTATTAGGCCTCCACTTTAATATGGAATTTGTGCTCCCTTCAGGTCCTTCTGTATTGATTTGTTTCTGACTGAGCCCAAGAAAGGGGTGACTGGACTTTCAATATAAGCTGCCAATATGTAGGCTGTGTTGGCAAGATAACATGAGGCAAAGTGATATTTGATGTCAAAAAGAGCTCCTCTTCAGCGTTTTGAAAGTCTTTTGAATGCATACTCTCAAGAAATAAGCAGTTGGGAGTTATTAGTATTCATTTTCAATCAGAAGCATATTAAAATGAAACCATGCACTTCTGAATAAGAATTAATTTAAAGATATTTACAGTATTTTTAAAATCAACCTGAATGACATCCCACTAGGAATGAGTTGAATGCTCAGATGATTTGGTGGGCGGGGGGTGTTGAAAAAAGTTTGTTTATGTTTTAAAACATGCACACATTTTTTTGTGCATTTTCAAGCAAATATTTCTCTGAAGCTAAATCTGTACAGATTATGTACACATTTTTTCCTAATATGCATATTTTTGCATGAATTTTCCCCCAAATGCAACTTTTTGTATGCTGTTGAAATGGCACCAGTTCACGAACCACCATTTTGTGTATTCTGGATAAAGGCTATAATCAGAGGAGGGCAATGGTGAACTACTTTTGCGTAGCCTTTGTCTAAGAAGACCCTATGAAATTCATTAGGTTGCCATTAGTCAAATGGTGACATAAAGATATTTACTTGACTTAAAAAAAAAAAAACTTTTAGCAGCTATAGATATTAGTTTTGTGATGGACATCTTCCCACAGTAGATGCCTTGGTTCTAGGACTGCCAGAATGTCCTGTCGGAGTCATGCCAACCAGGCAGTTTAAACCACCAAAACATCATGGTGGGATTGAAGTTGATAAGTAATGCACACATTTTGAACAGCTCAGATATTATTCTGAAGTAAATTCTACTTTTGCACTCAGTGGGATTTATTTATAATATTGACACACTGTTTCAGTACAACCAGGGTATGCAACCTGGTTCTTTCCTATGCCAACATGCTCTCCCCCATACACAATGCTGACCTAAGGAAATGGTAATTAAGGGATTTCCAATAGTTTAATTTTATCATGGAATTTTGGAAAGCACCCGAAGCTACCAAGTAAGTAAATGAAGGGCTCATCTACACAGGCCAGGCTATACCACCTCCCTGCCAGTGTATCCTGCCTATGGACCAGGCCTCTTCCTCCCCCATTACCTGCACAGAATGGGAGGACGTCCAGATGGGCATGTTGGCTCATTGCTGCAGCCGCCATCACCACCATCTCCCTCACTCTCTCTGAAACCAGGAAGCTGGCCCACAACACGTGGCCAAGGCCTCTTGCATATGGCCAGCCTTGACTACATGCTTTAGGCCTGCTTCCTACTGTGGGAGAGTGATGGTAGAGGGCAGCTGCAGCAACAGGCTGGCATGTTGGAACGGGCTTCTGTGGTCATACAGGGCCCAATCTGTTTTTGCAAGCAGGAGTGGTTTTTCCAGAGTATTTTGTTTTTAATGGTGTAACATGCTCTACCCCATCATCCTCCCATCTTTGCCCCCTCTTTTCCCTGTGGTTTATGAGGACTGCCCGGGGACAGAACGGGGCAAAAGCCCTGTGTCATCAGGACTGCAGGACTCCAAGACATGGGCAAGAAGGGGTAATTGTCCCTGTAGATAAACCCAAAGATCCTATTTACTCTATCCAGCTCTTGTGTGGGAAACAGAAAGACTTATTCAGCATGCCTGATTGCACAGAGAGAGCACAGAATGTATTCTGTGCTTCCACTACTATTATCTTGTACCTTCCCTCCCACAAGTGTTCATTTGATTCAAGGAAGTTGTTCATGACCTGCCCTGTATACTGATGGAACCTGCTCTGGAGGCATCAAAGGTAAGAGGGTTAGTGTCCATAAAGGAAGAAGGTGATGTCTGAATGCTGTGGCGAGGCTTGTTAAACTGTTGTGTCTATATAGGTGGTTGGTAGGATTAAGGCTGTATTTCAGGCAGACAAACATAATGGGCTGGCACTTCCAAAATTACTGCAGACATGTTAATATGAATAACAAATACCTGTATAAGGAGACTACTTGCTCATTAGGCTTACTTCAACATGAGGTGTTATAGCTGAAAATAAGCTGAAAAGCCTTACATACTTGCACCATAGAATCATAGAACCATCACATTGTACCTTCTCCTTTCTGGATCTCAGACAGCATCACACTACATTCCAGTAGCTCCTTCCATGATTCCTATGGCTATCATATAATCTTGTGTCTTCTGTATCCTCCCTTATATGCAGAAGGTGCCATGGGTGGTAAATTGTTTTTAATGTAAAAGATTGATAGCCTCCTGGGGCAAGAAATACCAAGACTAACACTCTAGTCTTCCCCTTCTCAGCAGGTTTTCTGACCGTAAACACATTCAGACCCCTCCCCCAGTCCCTCTTACATCATTATCTTGTCTTCTTTATTCTCTTCCTCAAGCCTTCTTCTTCACCTTTTGTTCCTTCAAGATCATGTTTCTCAATACACTGTCTATCCGCAGCCACCTTCTTTCTGGACTTCTTGTTTCCAACATCCCACGGCCAGGTCACAGTCCATAGCTTCCTTTCTGTGAGATTTTAATTTCCCCTTATAGAGATGCACTACAATCTACTTTGTTCCCGAGCCTCCTTGGGAGCTACATTTAGGCAGAAAGGCCTTGATATAAATTTTAAGAAAGTAAGGAAGAAAAGTATAAAGGCATTTTGAGTAATTACAGTAGCTTAATGAATCAACATTGTCAAATATTTCATTGGCAATGCATTATACATAGCATCCAGTTTTTAGAAAAGATGGAAGTATTTCAGTTACAGAACATTTAAAAGTGCAACGCAGTGCTGTTGGTTCTTGTTGTTTTGGTAAATGGGGACCCAGTGACTAAATTAAAAACCTCAGTGAAACCAGTTCTGTAAAAATGGTCAATGCATGGACTTTCCTTGGGTTTTTTTCGGGGCTGTGAGGCCGTGTTCTGGAAGAGTTTCTTTCTGATGTTTTGCCTGCATCTGTGGCTGGCATCCTCAGAGAATGGTTGGGTAGGTGTGAGTGTGGAGTTTATGTGCTGTGAACCCCTGTTGGGGAGTATATATAAATTTGTGTAATTGAATAGTTAGTTTCTGGGTATAGAAATGCAAGGCTCATTAGTGTCTGTTCGGCTAATGGTTGGTTAATGGTCAGATAATGGACCATTAACCAACAGATAACAGATAACAAACAGATAGCCAGCAGATAAGGGACCATTAACCAACCATTAACCAAACAGACACTAATCCTCCTTGCATATCCTCCCACACTAGGAACTAACCATTCAAATACACAAATTTACATATACTCCCCAGCAGGGGTTCACAGTATGTAAACTCCACACACACTCCTACCCAACCATCCTGTGAAGATGCCAGCCACAGATGCAGGCAAAATGTCGGAAAGAAACTCTTCTAGAACACGGTCTCACAGCCTGGAAAAAACCCAAGGAAAATCTATGGATGCCAGCTGTGAAAGCCTTTGACTTCACGATGCATTGGACGTTAAAAACTGCAATGCTAAAAATGCTGAATTTGTAATTAAGTAATGCTAAACTCAATTAGATTTACTTCTGAGGCACCAACCCTAGGAAGATAGTAGAATACTGGCAATTTAGTCTACATGTTATGTGTGTTTGAGGAATTTAAACTTTGCCACTCATAATGTGAATTGACATGATTAGCATCTACAGGACTGTTGGCACCTATTCAAAGACATAGCTGTGTTTGGATCAGTACGCAAAGAGATCTTGTAGCACCTTTGAGACTAAGAGAGAGAAAGAAGCTAGTAGCATAAACGTTCATAGACTTAAGTCTGCTTCATCAGATGCATGGAGTGAAGGAACAGATCTTTATGAGCTGGCCGTATGAGTGACTAGCAATAGAAATACAAAACTTGTGCGTATTGTGATGAGGTGACAAATTCAGTTTTAACAATGGCTATTGAGGGAGAAAGGCAGGAGAAAAGATGTTGGACTTTTTCGGACATTAAAAATACAACGCTAGCAGCCTCGACACGTTGCGAGGCTGCAACGCTGCAGGGTGTCCCTTTCAGATGACGCCCGTCCCTGCCGGTACTGTTGCAGTACCGCAGGGACATTTGAGCGTTATATTTAGCCGATTTTTACTCACAAAAGTTGATCGTGAGTAAACATCGGCTAAATATAACGCTCAAATGTCCCTGCGGTACTGCAACAGTACCGGCAGGGACAGGCGTTATCCGAAAGGGACGCCCTGCAGCGCAACGTGGCGAGGCTGCTAGCATTGTATTTTTAATGTCCAAAAAAGTCTGTTGCCTAAAGTCAAGAGTAGATAGCCATATGAATGGTGGAGGGAGCTACTGGAATGTAGTTTGATGCTGTCTGAGATCCAGAAAGGAGATGTGATAAACTGTCCAACACAGACCTCATGAGGCTGGGGAGTTAACCACAATCTTAGAGGTACTTTCACTTGCTCATCCTCTAATGTTATATGTTTCAGCTTCTGTCAACAATGCCCTTCAGAACTCTACATTGGGCAAACAGGCTACTTTCTATGCCAGAGGATAAATGGACATAAATCAGACATTAGGAACATGAATATACAAGAACCAGTTGCAGAACATTTCAGTCTTCCTGGGCATTCCATCTCGGACCTCAGAAGAACAGTCCTTGAACCAAAGAATTGCAAAGGAAGATTGGGATGAGAAATAGCAGAATTGGAATATATCTACAAACTCCAGGCCATTGAGAATTGGTTGAAACAGAGACAATGGTTTCCTGGCACACTACACATATTATGGATGGATGGATGCATATCTATAGTTATAACTATAAGAGACAGACAGACAGACAGACAGACAGATAGACATACAGACAGATATTGCTATTTTAAAATGTGTACTTTATGAGACATTTTAAAATATATATTTTGAGAGAGAAACGTAGAAATAGGTATTAAATTAAAATATTGTTTAAATGTACATTTTCATATAGTTTTTAAAGTACAGATTTATTCAGAGAATGCACCATATATAGGCTGATTCACCCATCCCTATTTCACATGTGCTCAACAACTTGGTGCAGTCTATATTAGAATGTCCTGAAGTTTTACATAGAGAAGATGCTGATGGAGAGCAAAGTCGGCAATTTCAGACTCTTTAGTTCTAAATACTTCCACACATTTTTCTGATTTACACTGTTCTCTTCCATTAGTATATTTCTTGTTTTATAATCTAACAGGTTTTAGTAACTCCCTAATCATCACACATATTTTCTAAGGTAGAAATGACATTTTATTTTAAAAGCACAATTTGTACCAAATGGGGATTTACATGTTATAATGCAAGCGCCAAAGTACACAATCTACCAGCATGTTAAAGTGGAAGAGAGAGAGAAAGTGGGGGTATGAAGATGTGTTGATAGGGAGAGGAACAGGGGTGGGCTTTCTAAGGTACCTGTTAACACAAAACCCTTGTGTCCGTGGAAAAACCCACATGTGTATTGATCTATATTGGGGAACAAAGCAACTGAAATGACAAAGTGAGATGCTGCATAACTTTTGGAATCTTGTACCCATGTATAAGGGTGGAACCAGGAAGAACACAGAGTCAGAGGTTCAAAACAACTGATGAAAATTTATTAAACTGAATTAAAAACATCCACACATCACACACATTCATTTATCAAGCAAACAAGACTTAGAGTAAGGAGATTATCACACAGGCCAGATATCCCAGGACAGGGATGACAGGAGATTACTAAAAGGCTTACCTATCAGATGACGTCATCCCTGTCCTGTTCTCCCCCCGTGCTGGCTCCGTGCTGCTTCCATTTTCCCTTATTGATGGGCAAAGTCATCATTAAGATGCCCATTCCATTATAGAAACAGAATCATGGGCGTATGAATTAGAGCCCCGTTGTGCTGGTGCAATGACGAGGTAACATGACGTCACTGAGAGGTCCATTCAGAACACTTCCAGGTACAATCTGGATGAGGAGGTAAGTGACACCCTTTTTCACCCTCCCTGGGTTACTGGGGATTTTTAAAATTTGTTTTGGGGCTTGGTTTTTTTTGTGGGGGGGATATTTGGTTTATTTTTTATCATTAAATTTTCTGTGGGATCTTCCTCTCGTGAGAATGAGCAGGATTTTCTTTCCCTGTAGTAAAAGCAGCTTTATGACAGCTGCATTTAATGTGGGGAAGCTGAGGGGAGGGGGAGCGGTTTCCATCGCAGAATAAGGTGGGTGTTTGAACACTTTTTTTAAAAAAACTGTTACAGGCACAGGAGTGGGATGGGAGTGGGGTGGGTGGGGGGTACCGGGACAGGAACATTTTAAAAGGGCCCATGTGATAATCTTCTAAGGCAGGAAATGGTTAGAAACAGGATTCAGCTAAGGCTTTGGGGAAATACTGCACCTGATCCTGGAGCTAGATCCTCCTCACAAGGAGCAAAATTACTCTGCAGCAGCAGCAAACAGTTGCAATGGAAAGTGAGGCGAGAAGAACTTGGAAGGGAAGGTTAGGGTTAAAGAAGCCAGGATGAGAGCACCTGCCTTGGCTTAGAAGCCAGCCAGGAGTCTGGTAGGTGTTAGCGAGATTCAGGAAGGGAGCGAGTTTCGGGAAGGGGACGGGTGGAGATGGGACAGAGTGATGTGGATTCAGGGGGGCTGGGGAGCCAAACCCAAAGAACAGATTTTTCCAGGAGTTTTTTTTTTTTAATGGGAAAATACTCCTTTGAAGGTGCAATTCAAATAAAAGGAACATTTGTCTTCAGATAGTTTCCAATGACATGAACAGAGGAGTTCTAGACTAGCCAGGAACTGAAAAATAGGGATGATCTGGTATCTGGAGATTGACAGGCAACATTCCTTTGTACTGCTGATGTATGAGTGACAGCATGATTTGCAAAGCAATCAATATACCAACTATTACAAATAGATGTCTGCCTTTTTCACACATGAAGCAGGAAGAAACTTCTCCATTTCAAAGGGGATGCTGGTTGACTGTGTTGAGATATGAATGTTAAATAATGTATGGAACCCCTTTCTAGGCTTGATACATGCTACCCTTAGCTTGAATCCTTGCTGTCAGCCCATGGAAGGCCCATGTTAGGCCAAACTGATATCAAACACTGTTGCCAATTAAAAAGGGAACCAAGTTGGAGAACGCTGGGTATTTCAATAGGCAATGCTGGGTTACATACCTATGAAAGTAGATGGGAAGAGGAAGGAAAATTTGAAAATGGATTATTTGCCATGGCACCTTCCTATGGAATCTTGGGATTTGTAGTTTGGTGAGGCACCAGCAAAATGGTAGAGAAGGCTAAAAGACCTTGTAAAACTACAAACCCCAGGATTCCATAGGAAGGTGCCATGGCAAATAATCCAGTTTCAATCCTGATTATTTGTGTAGTTTGGATTTTCAATCTGGTTCTGCAGCATCAGATCTGCAGGAAAAGTGAGGGGAGACCAAGGGGGAAACTAAAGCATTATGTAGTTTAGCATACTGTTTTCCAATTGGACATTAGATGCTAATGAGGAAAGGGTGAACAATCAGTTTGCATCATGCATGTGATACTTTTACTTATTTCTTTAGTCTTCATCTTTTGCCCCAAAGTAGGATCCTGCTTTTTTTTAAAGAAATACAGATGCAACTCACAACATAAGAAGTTATAATATTAGAACACAACTGGCCAGATTAAAAGAGCAAGCAGAATCATCTTAAAACAGCAAGCAAAATCAAAACCATTGAAAAGTTCATCAAAGGGGAGAAAAAGATAAAATTGCAGCACCTCACATTGAAAGCCTCTTCCCCATCAGCCAGTTGCTTTCAAAAATGGTGTCTGAATTTAATAATAAAATAAGTCTTTATGTGAGTGAGTAAGCAAGATCAGGTTTCATTACAAGGCTCAAGATCACTTGATGCCTTGAAAAAATTGTGCAAGTTGTTGACATTGGTTCTGGTGGCGAACTGGTTGGTTTGCTCTTTCTTTTTTTCTCCCCACACATGCATACCTCTTTCTGAGATGGTAGGTAGGATTCTCAGGTCAAGTTGGGAGGAAGAATTGAATAGTTCCCATGTATGGGTTTGTCTACTCTGGCAGGAAACCCCACACATACCACATAGCTGTGCTGGATTTCTTCCATCTGCAATAGGCCCATAAATGTCACACTACTGGGGCTTGTCTGATTGTGTCAGAGTAAAAGGGTTGCCCTACACTGATTATGTGTCCTATATGTCCCACTATTTCTGGCCACATGGCCGAGGCTGCTCCGTTTTGGTTTTGGTTTTCTGTTTGGTGGTGCATGTGAATAATGGATGTATGTGACAGTAAGAGCTGTTCAGAAGTGGAATACTCCTCCTCATAGTGTGCTGGAATCTCCTTTGGAGGTTTTTAAACAGAGGCTGGACAGCCATCTGTTGGAAATGAGTGGATTGTGTATTCCTGCATAGCAGAGGGTTGAACTGGATGGCCCTTGTGGTCTCGTCCAACTCTATGATTCTATGTGCTCCCAGAGTATTGTATTACAAGATAAGCAGAGATACGCTTATCCAGATATGTGCACAAC
Source organism: Gambelia wislizenii (assembly GCA_030847615.1). Lineage (NCBI taxonomy): Eukaryota > Metazoa > Chordata > Lepidosauria > Squamata > Crotaphytidae > Gambelia > Gambelia wislizenii. The sequence goes on along the minus strand of JAUMIR010000001.1, from coordinate 270,221,126 downwards.
TGAAAATAAAATAAAAACTCCAGAATGGAGTCCCATCCCCCAGAGGTCCTGCACTTGCTTTCCTCCGAGGCCAATACTCAGCTGCCGCACAGCCAAAAATCTGGGTTTCCCTCTCAAACACAGAACAAACTATGAATTTTACAGATCTGGGATTTCTAGCAGAAACCTCCATGAAAATGTGCATTATTGAAAAAGTTGTGTGTCAACTGTGCAACAAATAAGGAGAGAGTACGGGTTTTATTGCCTATATAGACAAGCCCTAAGAAGCCAAACTAGTGTAGCAAGGTGCTGAAGGTAGTATTTGTTGAATGCAACAGAAAGCCAATTCCCTTTGAGAATAAAATGGAATCATAGAGTTGGAAGAGAACACAAGAGCCATCCAGACCTACCCCCTGCCATGCAGGAATACACAATCAAAGCACGCCCAACAGATGGCTATCTAGCCTCTGTTTAAAAACCTTGAAAGATGGAGACTCCACCACACTCTGAGGTAGGGTGTTCCATTGTCAAACATCTCTTATCATTAGTAAGCTCTTCCTAATATTTAGGTGGAATCTCTTTTCCTGTAGATTGAACCCATTTCTCTGTGTCCTAGTCTCTAGAGCAGCAGAAAACAAGTTTGCCCCATCCTCAATATGACATCCCTTCAAATATTTAAACATGGCTATCATATCATCCCTTAACCTTATCTTCCTCAGGCTAAACATACCCAGCTCCCTAAGCCACTCCTAACAAGGCATGGTTTCCAGACCTCCCACCATCCTGGTTGCCCTCCTCTGGACATGTTCCAGCTTGTCAACATCCTTCTTGAATTGTGGTACCCAGAACTGAACACAGTATTCCAGGTGAGATCTGATCAAAGCAGAACAGAGTGGCACTATTACTTCCCTTTATCTAAACACTATACTTATATTGATGAAGCCTAGAATCACACTGGCTTTTCTGGTTGCTGCATCACACTTCTGACTCGTGTTCAGCTTTCAGTCCACTAAGATTCCTAGATCCCTTTTGCATGCACTTTTATCAAGCCAGACATCACCCATTCTATATCTGTGCATTTTATTTTTTCTGCCTTAATGTAGTAATCTACATTTCTCCCTGTTCAAATTCATTTTGTCTGTTTTGACCCAATTTTCTAATCTGTTAAGGTGATTTTGAATTCTGTATCTTTCCTCTAGGGTATTAGCTACCCCTCCTAATTTGGTGTCATCTGCAAATTTGATAAACATGCCCCCTATTCCTTCATCCATTGATAAATAAGTTGAATAGCACTGGGCTCAGGACAGGTCCCTGTGGCACACTGCCACACTTCTCTCCAAGCTGAAGAGGAGCCCTGATGGCGCAGTGGTTTGATGCCAGTACTGCGAATCACCACATTACAAGTTTGATTCTGAGGGCTCCAAGGTTCACTCAGCCTTCCATCCTTTCGTAGGTCAGTAAAGTGAGTACCTGGCTTGTGGGGGCAATTATCTAACACACATTGGAAACTGCTTAATGCAGTGTAGATGTGTAAATTGCTATTGCTTAAAAACAATTTGTAAGCCGCTCCGATAGCCTTTGTGGCTGAAGAGTGGGGTATAAATAACTAATAAAAAATAAAAAATAATAATATAAAAGAGGAGCTATTGGTGACTACCCTTTGGGTTCAGTCAGTCAACCAATTACAAATCTGTCTAACAGTCGCATAGTCTAGCCCACATTTTAATAGCTTGTTTGCAAGAATATCGTGGGTGGTCTTGTCAAAGGTCTTACTGAAAGCAAGATACGCTTTGTCCATAGCATTCCTTCATCTACCAAGCTCGTGACTCCATCAAAAAAAGAGGTTAGTTTGGCATGACTTGTTTTTGAGAAATCCATGTTGACTTTTAGGGATCACGGCATCCCTATCTAAGTGCTAACATGCTGTCTGTTTAACAATCTGCACTAGAATCTTTCCTGGCGTTGATGTCAGGCTGACTAGGTGGTAATTGTTTTTTTAAAGATGGGGACAATATTTGCCCTCCTACAGTCTGCTGGGCACTCTCCTGTTCTCCAGGAATTCTCAAATATTCTTAACAGTGTTTCTAATATTACTTCTGCCAGTTCTTTTAATACCCTTGGATGAAGTTCATCTGGCCCTGGAGACTTGAACTCATTTAGAGTAGCAAGGTATTCCTAAACTACCTCTTTACCAATTCCATCCTGCATTTCCTCTGCTGCATCATCTGCTCCATTTTCCCCTGGTTGAGCACTGTTCTCCTTTTAGGAGAAGACGAAGGCAAAGAAAGTGTTGAGTAGTTCTGCCTTTTCTGTCCCATGTTAGCATGTCACTATCTTCTGCATGCAGCAACCCTATCACTTCAAAAGGCCCTTTTTATTGTTTTAACCCTTCTAGCAGGCCTGAGTTTCTTTTCTGACTTTCTTCTTACACGAGCTGGCTTATTTGTTTGAACTCTTCTTTGATTATTTCCCGCTTTTTCTATTTCTTGTATATGTCCCTTTTAAATCTTAGCCAACTCTGTCTGGCAGTGATGGTTCGCCAGAGTTTCAAGCAGATGTCTCCCTCAGACCTACCTGGGGCTCCCTAGTATTCCCTGCAGCAGCCAAGTACTAATGAGTGCCAAACCTGCTTAGCTTCTGAAAGCAGACAAGATTGGCAAGTTTAGAACTTTATCAGATGCAGCAAAAATTGAGCCAGAATGCAACAATAACAGAAATGGATGAAATTATCAGACAACAACGTTCTGCAGCTGTTCTGGGTGTGTAGAGCAGGTGTGAGTAAGGTGTCCTTTTACATTGATGGCTTAGCCTGTCAATAAAAAAAGTAATGCCTTGTCCGCGCTGGTGCTACGCCCCAGGAATGGGTGAGGATCCAGGCGTCTGATAATGTTACCCTTTCTGTTATCATCATGTTCATCTGATGTGGTTTGGGATGCATTATTTATTTATTTGTTTGTTTTTGCCACGTTTCCCCATGTCTGATAAAGTCCTTAGAATGGTTGCTTAAAATAGCATATACTTGTTGAGATCCTTTCAGGTTGAATTTGTGATTTTTCTGAGTTGACATAAAGATTAAATTCTCATAATAATGATTGTTTCTTCTCTGAATTTTTTCTCAAAGAATTTGGAAACTTTGGGGCACTTTCCTCTGGGAGAAAAAAAGGGGAATCCGTGCTTTGTTAGCGTATACATGTAGTGGAATCTGGAAGGGGATAAGGGCTAGAATTTGACTTGTTACAAGCAATCAGAGCTTGGAACATTAGATCTGAAAATTAATTTGATGTTAGGTATTAGAAATTGGGAAATTAATTTATTACCACCAGTACTAATCACTGATGTCTTTAATTATTTGTCTGTTGTTAATTCATCCCCTATTTAAAGTGTTGGTTTCTGGGACAGAGTATGGAATTTACAAAGAATGGAATGAAGGTTGTTACTGTTGACCCTAGGGACACATTTTGTTATTGGCATTGGCACCCTAAAAAGTGCTCTTTGGATCATTTTAAATTTGCCTTCCCCCAACCTGCAATCCTCTCCATGTGAAATATTAATCCATAATGCTATTGTTGCCTGGTGATAATGAGACTTCAACCTGTCTGGAAACTTTCTGGTTGGGGAAACCTGCCCTGAAAGCATGGATTCTCATCTTATAACCTGTTAAGTTTCATCACTAGTCTGTATATCTCCTCTTTTTTCTACCCCTTTCCCACCGTGATCAGCATATAGGTTGTTCACTTGTCCTTCAAATATTATGTTTATTAAATCCAGCATCAATCAGGGGGAGGCTTAGCAAATTAAGTCACATTAGTAGGAAAACTCAAAAAATCAATATTGTAATGAATTAACTGACTAGTTATTTCCAAGCTCTTCAACTAGTTTCTTCTAATTAATTCATTTTCATAATAATCAAGGTGTAACTCTGAGAGAAGACATTGGCTGATGGTGTACTTACTACAGGAAATGTGAAAGAAGGTTTTGATTCAGCTAATGATGAAAGCAAGATTTCTCAACTGAATGTGCTCCATCAGTAGTAAGATCTTGGAATATCCTTGGAAGAGATTCATGGATTTTCAGTATTACTGAACCAAAACTAAACAATGACCCTGAAGTGCAAAACTGTGCAATAAAATACATAGTTCTTTCAACTGTGCAGAAGAAGAGGCAGATGGGTCAGGCAGTTTGGCAGAAGCAAAGTGCAGAGCTTGTCTCTGAGGAGATTTTCACACGCCTAAAATACCCCCCGAAGAAATCGGGACAGAAATATTTCTGTCCCGGAAGCAGCGCCGCGGTTCGCACGCCCAGTCCCCTCTCCCGATGTGCCGTCGTCGTCACGCTGGGTTATTTCTTCCCTCTTCCGGGATATTTTACTAATGGGAGTTCGCCATTAATAAAATATTCTGGAAGAGGGAAGAAATAACCCAGCGTGATGACGACGGCATATCGGGAGAGGGGACTGGGCATGCGAACCGCGGCGCTGCTTCCGGGACAGAAATATTTCTGTCCCGATTTCTTCGGGGGGGGGGTATTTTAGGCGTGTGAAAATCTCCTGAGTGAGGCTACTGTGGAGTGGGGGAATTAAAATCAGTGCTTTGGATGTAAGATGTTAAATTATGTTTAACACATTACATTCAGATAGCAAGGTATAGCAACAGTCTTTTGCCCAGTTATAACATTAACATTAACACATTTTTAGTGTAATGGGTAACAAGTCATTACTTCCAAAATGGATGATATGATAGTGGAAGCCATTTTAGTTTTTATAAAGAAAAAGAAGAAGAGGAGGAAGAAGAAGTAGTGGCAGTAGCAGTGGCTGCAAAGGAGGAGGAGGAGGAGGAGGAGGAGGAGAACATTATTGTTGAAACAGTGGCTGGTGTCCTGTTAGTGACTTACATATGCATAAATGCAAAAATGAACATGGTTGAACTCTTGGGGGCCATGGCATAACATCCATACTGAGGTGAAAGTTGCAGAAGCAGAGTTCTACACACAGTACCTTTGCACATGTAGTGTCATTGTGTGTTTCACATTTGTTTGCATGTTCATATTCACAATGTCACAATTTGCTAATGCTGAATCATCACATAACTCAGGGAGTGTAAAATTACACTCCATCTCCTTGATGTTTTAAACAACACATTGAATAATGTTTAATAATATAATAATACTGCTAGCAGGAATACTGGCTATCTTAGTGTTTATACATTTTCTGGGGTTGTGCATTAGTGGTTGGGGAAGGCAAGCAAAACTGGCTGGTTCCAAGCAGCCTGTTTCTCCAGTATCTTATGTTTTTCAGGGCTGTTGTTTCAGTGACTGTTTTTAAAAGCTCGCCTTTTCTAAAGTAATATTCCAAGTTCTGTAGCCCATCCACACTACAGAAGTATAGTGTGATTATTGCACTTTAACTGCCAGGGGTCTGCCCTCTGGAATTCTGGGGGATGTTTGGGCAGAGGCACCAGAGGAGTTCTCTGGCTGAGGATTGTAAAAGCCTCTCCCTCTGAACTCCCAATCCTAAGATTCCATAGGACAGAACCATGTCAATTGAAATGGAATAACAGCACTATAATTGTGTAGTGTGAATGAACACCTGGTTAACATGCACAAAGCCTCACCTTTCCCCATTGGTGTTTGTTTCCAAATAACTTTGCATACATTATATCAGTTATAGTGAGACTTGCAACCATCCCATAAGGTAATAGTCCCCTACCCAAATAAATAAACAAATAAAATAATCCTTCCTTTATTTATTATTTAAGCATTTATACATTGCCCTTTAGCCAAAACAAGCTTTATATTTAATTTGATAATTTCTACCCTCAGGCTTATAGTCTAATTAAGATACGTGACAATACATAAGAGGGAAGGGACTGGGAGACAGAATAGGGAAAATAATAAAGTGCAGCAGCAGCTAGTTCCTGTCACAATACAATAAATATTGAAACCTATTCGATTTACATTTTGCCTTTCTTCCCGTTTGGATTCAAGGTCACATGAAGATGAGATTATTGAGATCATAATATTTGTTTTGTGATTCTGGGCTCTAATGTTATTGCTCTGACTTATGTGAGTGAGACATACGTTATAAATTGCTTCTTCATCCTACTGGGTACTCATGTGGCTATATGAAATTGGGATTGCAAATCGTAGCAAAATGGAATAAAGCAAATCTCTTTTTAACGATTAGTTATTAATTGCCATCAAGTCAACTTCAATTTATGGTGACCCTATGAATGAGAGACCTCCAAGAGTGCATCTACATTGTAGAAATAATGCAGTTGACATCACTTTAAGTGCTGTAGCTCCATCCTATGGAATCCTGAGATTTCTAGTTTTGCATGCCTTCTTTGTCAAAGAATGCTGGAATCCCAGCATTCTGTAGATGGAGCCATGGCATTAAAGTGGTGTCAAACAACATTATTTCTACAGTGTAGAACTGTAGATGAACCTCAAGTCACCCTATCTTCAACAGCCCTGCTCAGGTCTTGCAGACTCAGGCCTGTGGTTTCTTTGATAGATTGAGTCTATCCATCTGGATGATGGTCCTCCTCTTTTCAATATTTAGGGAAAAAACAGAAACTAGAGCATTCATCACAACAAAATAGGGAAAAAACATTAATGACTATGTTATGGATGTGAATGCATGGGCCTTGCTGAAGGAAACAGGCTACCTAAACTGGAGATTCTCACAATGCATCATAAAATGAAGACGTGACACTTGAAGCAAGGAGGCAAGGAAACAAGGCCTGTGAGAACCTGACCTCTTTTTTGTTGCTAAAGTGGAAATGAAATGATGGACCGGGTCAAAATCAATTCCGTCTCTGGTGGAAATTGCAGGAAAGGCAGATCTGATTAACATCAAAGGAACACCTGGCTGCAGCCTGCAAGGAATGTGGTGGGCAGGCTTTAGCCGGATGACAGCCCAGAGGTGATTCAGCTGAAAAGGACTATAATAACAAGAGACTTTTTGATCACTGGTCATGCAAGCAATAAGTGCTGAACTTGCATCTGTAGCCCTATGAAAATCTAATTTTCATGAGGTGCCTGTTTGTGAGTATAGTGTGTGAGTGAATGAAACTCATGGTACCAAAAGTCATGTGGGTTTGCATAATGACTGTTACATGTGATTGTATATGTCTAATAAATGTCTAATGCATGTCTAATAAATGTCTGATGCCATGTTTAATGTATGTCTAATAAATGTTACATGAAAGGAGTGTTTAAAACCAGATCTGGTATCCAAGTAATGGTCTTCTCCTATAGTCCTAGTGGTTGAACCTTATTCTCTTTCTCTCTTGATCAAAAAGAACCTTGTCACAAAAACAGTAGTTTTATAACAACTACAGTCTACATGAAACAGTATAGTCCTCATGGTCTACCTGGAAATAATAAAGAAGGGACAAATTGACTTTCATGGGCAGTGAGTTCCTGAGGAGTTTTCTAAATGGTGAAAATACTCCTCACAGAATGCAATCAGAATACGAGCTATATTCTGTGGTACATCCTGTACCACATTCTGTATTCTGTATTCTGTACCACATTCTGTATTCTGTGATACAATGTGGGCATCCCACATTGTATCACTGTATTTGGAAGCGGGGGACAAAAACATCAAAAACTCTGAAGGAAACAGTGAGGGGGATATTAATTCCTGCTCATTGGGACAATTAATTCAATTAAATTCACTTTCCCATATGAACTGAAGCTGAAAGGTGATTGGCCAAATGAGTGCAGGGGCAGGACTTGCAAACAAGGCAAGCGCCCAGAACCACCATGTTGGTTTATTGCCTTAGCAAACAACGCTATATGATAAAACTGGGTTTTTCTTGGGTGGGGGGCGGTTGCTTTTCTGTTAAGGCAAAATATCACTCTATCACACCTTGGCAATAGTTTTTTTTTTTTTTAATACTGTTTAGCAGCGGCAAATTGGAAAGTAAAAACACAAGTAATTCACTCACAGCCGCCCTCTTGATTTGCAGGCATGGCCATTTGCACAGCAAATGTGGATAGCTATGTAAGCCTGTAATCTACCAACCCCCTCCCCCCAAAAACCCCCACATTAAGACAAATTGCAGCTGCTGCGAGTTGCCTTTACTGAGGAGCAATCCGCTTCATTTTGCCTCCTGTAGACAAGCCCCTAGTTTGATTGTTAACATGAAATATGTTGGCTTCAACTTGAGTAGACAGTGGGATGTGTAACAAGGCTACTGATGATGATCACAGGTAGAAACAGTCTCTGTCATTGGTAGAGACAGTCTCTGAAATACCTTGGCCCCAGCCCCCAAGTGATTTATATATAAGAACTGAGTTGGCCTATTGACTAAGGTGGGGACTGGGGTGGCCTGTTGTTGTGCTTGTAGCAGCAATTTGATACATGAGAAGTAGAAAGTGAGGCTTTCCAAAGATGGACACAAATTGCCTGCTAGCAGTTAGATACCAAGCTGCTCTCAACAGGCATACATGCAACAGATGGTTGCAACATGAGCATCTTACAGGGCATCCCTCAGTTTCAGGATACAGCTCAAGATACAGTAGCCAGATTTCTTCATTGCATTCAGTGAGAAATATGTAACTGATAGGAAATCCAGCACAACTGAGGTCTGTTTTTCTCCAGTGCAGACCTGATTTCAAAAGAAAAAGGAAAGAAATGCTTTTCATCCTGCAAATGATTGAAAATACTGATCAGCTGCAGAAAATTGAAGCAATATTGATCTCACTGGTCGTTTCACCTGTCTAACTCTGATTAATTTCTGTACTTTTTTCTGTAGATATTTTAAAATTACTATTACTTTGTTCCTTGAAAACTGCCTGCTTAATCCAATAGCATTTTTGAAGATAAAATTTCAGCACACAAGTGCTGCTTACTGTAGCATGGCCTTGATGAACACTCCTGTCTAGATACTGATGCTGTAAGAAAGCAGTAATTCAACAAACAATGCATTATACAGTACTGGACCAGGTTGTATGAAACTGACCCAGGTAGGAGGACAAGAACTGTCACATTAAGTGGCTACTTATGGTGTCTGAAGGCTTAACCAAAAAATGTATACATTAAAAACAAACATAAAAATCATCACAGTGACCCAAAGCCATTGAACACTTAGCTCTACTGTGGCCAGATGTATGGTTAGGGAAATGAGGAGCAGTGAGTGGTGGTTTATCATCACTATGGCCCCCACATCCTGAAGTGGGCCCCCAAGCCAGGATCTTTCGTACCCCCCCCACCTGCTGCTAAGGTTAAGGGCAGCTAGATGCTCTACAGGATTTAGGAAAATAAAATAAAATAAGTCAGTTTAAATAATGACACCCAAGTAAATTTTATATTTATTTCTTTATAAAACTAAATGGATTTACATAATAAAAACTTATAATAATATCATGTTGGGTACCCTCCTAATCCCAGGGCCCTGGGCCACCAGGCTAGAGCCCTATCAGCCTCCCTTTGGGAGGCCATGATCATCACAATCATGCAAAGATAGTGAATCTGCTAATAATTTATAGAATTCCTCCGTTTGTTGCCTTCATTGTTTCCATATCAGGAATTGAATCTTCTGTATGCCTGGGAGGTACATTCTTCTACTAAGCTCTGGAATCTGTCTCCAAGTCCTATTAGAACAAACATGTCAGCTCTGTTGGAATCAGTGGAACATCACTGGAATAATTGGATTGTGGATTGCAACTTTTGTTACTGCTGTTTGACCTTTTCCATATTTCTTTTTCATTCTATTTCATAAATCTATGGTTCACAATCTTTATACCTTGGGAGCCAACCAGTTGAATTTTAATGCCGTTCAACCCCTGTGCTGCCTCATCATTTGATCCCTGAAGTCCTGCCCCCAGCTGCACTGTGTCTAACCTCAGCTGTCAACAGCCTGCCAATGGATTCACAAAGCTCCTGTGACCCAACATTTGGAATGGAGAACAAGCCCTGAGATGACTCTGGGATTTAACTTGCATTAAACAAAAAACAATCTGATTATACTATCTCTCAGGAGCTTCTTATGTTTTCCAAGCATTAAATAAAGCATTGCTGAAGCTTATGTAGATCCCTGTTTTCAAGCCTTGTTCTATTATTTTTGTCATAGCATGCAAGCATAGGAATGTCTACCAATCTCCAGAAATTCTCAGTCTACCAGTTGCATCTGATCATCATAATTCCTGTCTGCCACCGCAAACATGAGATCACTGAAAATGAAATGTTCCACTTCATTTGACCTTTTCTTGTAGAAATATATTAAACATGTATAAAAATTGTACATTTTTTCTCCCACTGATTCCAGAAAGTATTCAACCTGAAAAGCAACAGAATATGGATTTCAGGAGCTGTCAGATACTCAATTTACTACACTTGTCTGTACAAAAAATGTGCAGGGCTAAAAGAATATCAAAAACAAACCCACAGTTTACATGCTCAACATACAGAGGACCCACAAGAGAATAGCAATGGTTGCCAGAGGCTTCTCAAAGCATGAACTTTTGTTTACTTGGATATTTGCTATGCTGAAGAGGAAACAAACATCCACATTTTTCAACTACTCTTTTGCCTAATCTTCAGACTTTACAAGGCACATGCACACACACAAATGCCCCAATCAGTAGGTATCTATATAAAACAAGGAATTGTGTGCAAACTAAGCATTGTGATCTGGTGAGGTTAAATCCCCTCAAAGAAGGAAAGCAGGGAGGTAAATCATTGCTTATTGTATTCTCACACACAAGAACCCCCATCTCCCCCCAAAATCAAAAGTCTTCTCCCCACTGGGTGAGGTTATGAGAATTTCTGCACTTTTCCCCATGACGTTTTCCCATACATTTTGGATGTATTTGTGTGTTTTTAAAATTATGTTTATTAACACAGAGAGTTTTTTTAATAATATAAAACAACATATAAGGGAAAACTACAACAAAAAATACAAATACAAATATAGCAAGTAAACCAAAAAGGGAAATAATAAGTGACTTCCAAATTTTCCAGCTAATGGTTATAGTTATCCACTTAACCCACTTTCATTAAATCGATAACTTCATAAACATCTATATAATACTTGAATCTACTGTTCTTCAAATCCTACTACTGATAATCTTCCCCAGTAATCTCTCAGAAAAACAATTATTAGTTTCCAGTCTTTGTTAAAACTATATAATTACTTTTCTCTAATCAAGGTAGTCAATTTATCCATGTCTGCAAGATCATACGATTTCATCATCCTATCCAATCTTCTCATGATAGAAAAGCCATATTTTTCTACGTTTGTGCATAGAATAGTCTGTCAGCACTAATCATATACATGAATGTTACTTGGAAAAAATAACAATCAAAAAGTATGCAGACACTTTCATACCACGTCAAGATACGTTGAGCCACTCTTTTTAGCTGAGGACAATATTCTTCACATCTTTATTTCAGAGACCTTTGGCTCTGAGGGTGAAAGTCTAGTGAGCTGTCATGGATTTGTGCTTCCTTCAGCCTCACAACCTACTTCAGAAGTGGAAATAAATAAGAATATACAATATTTACAACCAGCACTTGCCACTGGAAAGTACTATGGAATTTCTGGATCGGACAGACTTAGCTGTTTTGAGTATTGTGCTGAGAGAAAGGCTGGATGTTAAATAAATACATAAATAGTACAGAATAATATTAAGAGCCTGACCTTCTGTTCTTGCCTAGACTACACAGCAGTGCAGAAGCCAGAGTGGTGTAGTGGTTTGAGTGCTGGACTACTACTCAGGAGACCAGGGTTTTAATCCCTGCTTGACCATGAAAACTCACTGGGTGACCTTGGTCAAGTTATACACTCTCAGCTCTCAGAAAACCCTGGGATAGGTTCACCTTGAGGTCACCATAAGTAAAAAAAAATGACTTGAAGGTAAATAACAGCAGTAGCAGTAAGAACAATAAAGAGAGCAATGCAGTCTACTTACAGTGGCCCAGGTCCTTGTACCTTGGAGTCCCAGCACTACAAGTTGCCCACTTAGAGGCCCTTTCGTACCATAACATCCTTTCAACAATGAAACACATTTTCAAATCACACCTTGTGACTTCAAATAAATTTAATACACTTCAGTCACTTAGCAGATAAGATTTATGAGGCGAAAACTGCAGTTTCTAAGTGTTTATAAATTATTCTCAACCCTTCTCATTTTTTTCTGATTTACTTACTCCAATCAAAATAATAGGAATAAGAAAGGAAGTGGAAAATGAGGAAATAGCAGTGGTACTCTAGTGGCACCTTAAAGGCTAACATGTTTATTATGTTATGGGCTTTCATGTGCTAGAGCTCCCTTCATCAGATGCAAGGGACTTTGGCATTTCTGCTGGTTGCCTCTTTAGAAACAATGATAAGAATAGTGGCAAAACGCATGGGCTGTTCTGTAAAAATGGATGCTTCCACCAGGTCAAAAGGGATAAATAATATTTTCCTCTGAATACTTCAGGATACTTAAAAAACTTGAACTTTCAGTTCCTGCTCTCTCAGAACTTTATCAGGCAGGGCTGAAATAACGGAATTATCACACAATAGTATCACGAATGGGTTCCTGTTATTGCAGTGTCATCCTCCCGTTGTACATGTGTGCTCCACCCATTAATTAGGTGTAACTTTTAATTGACTGGCAAAGCTGTCAATAGCCCTCAGTATCACTCTTTTCATGGTATTGATGAGTGTACTATAGTCACATTCTGCTATAATTGTGCAATTACACAATTCCAGTCCTCTTTTGCCCTCCCCTTTCCCATAATTAAACTTCTGGGAGAGAATGAGAAGGGACCTACAGGGTGCTCTTTTAATCAACTGTCACCTTTTCTTGGTACCTTTTTTATGTTTGTTTAAGTGTTTCTTTGTGAATTGCTTTGATTATTTATTTGTTTTTAGTGTTTTAGAGTGAAGTTGTGTCTTCTCGCGAGAACAGCCAAAATCTCACCATGCAAAATCATAGAAGTAAGAGAATTTTTTTCCTTAAAGGTACATGCACTGGCCAGCAGGAGACATTAATACTCTGTCATTAGAAGACAATGCAAACACAAGTGTTACTATAGTGTGAGCTGAAACCCCAATCTTAAACCACTAGTGGTGGTAGTGCAATAATTCCCTTGAGGTAGTATTGCATGATTACAGTGACTTGTGATAATTACTTTAATCATGCCACCATGTTTCTGCTTTCCACTATCACAGAATTACAGCTCTTTACAGGGGAAATCTTGTAAAGATTTAGAAATCTTTTCCTTTCCATGGTGGGCCACAGAGTTCATTATTAAGAGGGGCTTTAACTCTTTGAATGAACTTGTTTGCTTTTGCAACCATGAGACTATGGGCTAGACATTGCCATTTAAAGATTCAGGATGATAAGAAGGTAAGATCCATCTTACATTACATCAAAGGCCTATCTAGTCTTACCTTCTGTTCATTCAGTGGCCAGCAGTTTCTCATGAGAAACTCATCAATAACTTAGTGTAACTTAGTGTTCCAATAACTTGGAACTTTTAAGTGTGTTTTTGTGCTTTCCTGAACCTTTTGCATCTTTGTTTTGTTTTTGTTTTTTTAATTTGCCATGTGAATGTTTTCTCACAAGGTTTGGTGAGATCTCAACCTCGGAAGTAAACAGAGCTCCATTTGTGCTCTGCTACTGCTGGGGAATCCTCATGGATGCTGCTCAAGGTAAGTGTGGTAGGGGGGATTCTTTTGCCAGCATAAAAACAACACAGTTTATGCTGGCAAAAGAACATAAAGGGGTGGTGGTATGATAAAATCCTTGAACATCCACCAATTTTGGTATTCACAGGGGGTCATGGAACCAAACCCCTGTGGATACCAAGGGCCCACTGTAAATAAGGTTAATAAATGAATGGGTCCTTATCATGTACCTACAATATATTAGCTTCAGAGGTAAAAGCAAATGCTGGAAGGGAGATTGCTGCCTTCTTCCTTGTGCATGGCCATTGTACTAGAACAAACATCTGGAAAGGGCTACAGTTTGTGCTACTTCAGGTTATGTTCCATCAAATCAGCTTCAACTTATGGCAACTCTTTGAATGAAAGACTCCCAAGACACTGTCTCATCAACAGCCTTGTTCATATCTTGCAAACTCAGAGCTGTAGCTTCCTTCTTTGAGTCTATCCACCTGTAAAGTGCTCTCCTCTTTTCCTACTTTCTCCCACTTTACCAACCATTATATTTTCATAATGAGAGCCAGCATGATGCAGTGGTCTGAGTGTTAGTCTAGGACTGAAATTCCTGCTCAACCATGGAAAACCACTGGGTGACTTTGGGCAAGTCATATTCTCTCAGCCTCAGAAGAGGGCAATGGCAAACCCCCTCAAAACATACCTTGCCAAGAAAACCCAGTGTTACGTTTGGCTTAGAATCTCCATAAGTCAGAAACAACTTGAATTGGCAAACGACGACTACACTTCTCATGATGCATCCAAAGCACAATAGTCTCAGTTTGGTCATTTTGGCTTCTTGGGGGAATTCAGGCTTGATTTGTTCTAGGACAATTTTTTAGGCAGTCCATGGTCCCCATAGAACTTTCCCCAAACACCACATTTTAAATAAATTAATTTTCCCCTGTCAGTTGTTTTCATTGTCCAGCTTTCATAACTACACATACAAAATGGAAATACAGTGCCTGGAACAATCCTGACTTTGATATTCAATAATATATCATTATACTTGAAGACACTATCTACTGGCCACCCTTTCAAATCCTACTCTTCTTTTGGTTTCTCGACTACAGAACCCTTCTACCTGATGTGAAAAATATTCTACATTCAGTATGTTTTTCAGATGGAAGGGAATTCAAGCATCAACTCAGTTCTAGCAGTGTGAAGTGCTAAGAAAAACTCTACTATAACATTCAGAAGAATATATAAAGTGGATTTTAGTTGAGGCAGCAAACAGGAAAAAAACAGCTTCTACACTTGAACATCTTACATATTTGCCAGCTTTGGCACTGTTTGACTTTTTTTCTTTTACCTGAAGTGAAATTGGTGCTTAAAGGAACACGTTTTGAGTCGACTGATGCAGTAAAGAAGAAAATGGCAGATGTGTTGGAACAGCTGACAGAAACTGATCTGCTCCACACCTTCAACCAGTGGAAAACACGACTGCATTGGTGTGTGAGTGTGAACAGGGAGTATATTGAAGGGAATAAGCATTAGAGTTGTAATCCATATAAATAAAGATGGGTTATTATATCAGTCTCTTTAATCAATAGACAGACCTTCTAGATCTCAGGCTGTAGAAAACAAAATTTGTAATTTTTCTGCAAGTCTGCTTTCCTACTGCCAGACTACATTGATAGCTTCTTATAGTCACTGTAAACGTGCCTCTGTTATTTAAGCAAAATTGATTCCTCTCACTTCATATATACCTTCAAAAGAACCAAGTAACAATGAAATGCTGAGGCTGCAGAGTAGAATGAATCATTTCAGATTCCAGGCAATAGGTACAGGCAATAGTAGCATCCCTGTATCCGCTGATTTGCCAACCACGGATTCAATTATCCATGGTTGGTGATGGTGGGGGGAGGGAGGGGGAGGGGGAGGAGGGATCTTACCTTGCCCATCCCTTCCCCTGGGAGGGCTCCTGTATCCATGGTAGAGATCACAGGGGGGGAGGAGGTGATTGCGCCTCCTCCCCTTCTGCTTCACCATTGTGATCACCACCACAGTGACAGGAGCCCTCCCAAGGGAAGAGATGGAGCCAACTCACCCCTCTTCCCCCTACACCCTCGTGATTGCCACCATGGTGGGGCCATCGCTGGGGCGAAGGGGAAAGGGAAGGGGAGGAGTGAACGCACCCCCTTTCCCCTGGGATGGCCCCCCAGGATGGTATTTGCTATTATCCATGGAATTCATCTACAGGAGGCCCCGGAACCAATTCCCCATGGATACCAGGGTGCTACTGTACTTAGAGAAGTGTGAGAAATTCATGGTATGGAGGCTTTTAATTGACTTATATGACTTTGCACTTCTTAAGCAGAAGACCATTCACTGCAAGCCATTCACAATTTCTGGAAAGAAGTCCATACACCCACAACAGTTTTAAAAATTTGCAGAAAGTGCATACCTTTCAAAAACAGACAAAAATGAATGTATTTTAATCAGTGGGAGCACAAATCTCTTAACATGTCCATTATTGCATCCACATAAAGAACATACAGAAAAATCCATGCATATATTCCCATTTTTAAAAATCAACATGAAGTGGGCGCAGAATGGAATTTGAGGTGAGAAAATGTATCAACGGCTGCAGAAGTGGACTCTGTAGCTTGTATCTAGTAAACCAGGGATATTCCTTGTGTTTAAACAAAACATAACGACTGCATTCTCTGTAAATAACAGATTAGGCTAGCTGAGAAAGAAAAGCCATCCTCTTCCCCAGTTCTTCGTGTGTTGAATATAGTTATCTATTTTGAAATTAGGATGGCACTGAATGAAACATCAGTCGTCTACAGTCTGAACTGGTACAATCCATTCTCACCTCCATCCTGTTGCCTGAGTATAACATGTCAAGTCAAATTTTCTCATGCACAGAAGTGTCTCTTCATTAACACAAGAACATGCTCCCTAAACAAGAACATGCTGTTTGAAGAAAGACTTTTCTAGATAACTAGCAAAGCCTCTGGTTACTTCATCCCTATCTGTATTCTAAACCCTACAGTCTCTGTGAAGCTCAGCTTTCATTAGGAAAGATTTTTAAAAGAGGAGGAGGAAGAGAGGAAGGAAGAGTGAGTTTCTCACCCTTTTCATTGTGGATATCCCGATAGCCTTCATAATGAAATAGCCTTCACAGATAGCCTCCATAATGAAAACCGATTGCTAGCACTGATAGACTGTCATGGTGATTTTTCTTAAATCTTTGTCTATATGTGGTTCCATTTTATAGCTGTCCAGAGGCAATCTTCAGAGCTGTGAAGGCATTTGGTCACAGGTTGCCTCTGTTTTTTTTCCCAGAGGCACCTGGTTAATCCATAAATTGAATTGCTAAGGCAGTTGCATACTCGTTTCCGAAAAGCACAATATTTCCTATAGTTCACTACTAGAGACAACAATTCTTCTTTAAGCAACCAAAAATGCCTCACTTCATCTAAAGAGATGCCTGCATACCAGCAGAAATTATCTGCGGATTGGCATGACACACCACACAGGTGAACTAAATGAGTGTGAATAGAATAGATTTGTTCCAAATTAAATTGTCCAAAATTTAATTTGGGACAATTTCCCAGTCTAAGAATACATTTTAGAATGCTGAGGTATCTTTTGAGATGATATGTTATCTGGATTCCAAAACAATTGCATCATAAGAAGAGCAGTATGCTAAGCTTTCCTAGGAAGGAAGAAAAACAATTGGTCAATAATTGAAACAGCTAGAGCTCAGTCTATAATAACATGTTTTGTGTTGGTTGTTGTTGTTGTGTGCCTTCATGTCATTTCCAACTTATGACAACCCTAAGGAAAACCTATCATGGGGTTTTCTTGGCAAGGTTTCTTCAGAGAGGGCTTGCCTTTGCCTTCCTCTGAGGCCAAGGGAATGTGACTTGCCCAAAGTCACCCCGTGGGTTTCCATGGCCGTGTAGAGATTTGAACCCTGATATCCAGAATCATAGTCCAACATTCAAACCATTACACCATGCTGGCTCTCTAATAACCTGTTTCACTGTAACATTTTCTAGCGAGATACCATGAATGGAGCCTAGTGTATTGGGGGAGTCACCAGGAACTCTCTGAACTTTTGTAGCATATGTTGTTACATGCCTTCATAAGTCCTTTGCTATTAAACAGTACTATCAACACATGGGGGTTCGCTGCTAATCGGCAGGCCCATTTGCAGCCCATCCAGCAACTCCCTGAAGCCTCCCCAGCCCCCCCCCATGGGGAGGAGAGGTGGCAACCACAGGGCCAGTTGCCATGGTGTCACCGTCTCTTCCCCCATCCCCTTTCCATGATTCTGAGTGGCAGAAGGGGCGGGGAACTTGGGAGCCAACTGGGGTGGGCCTCCCATTGTTTACAGGGCAGGAGAGAGCATCGGGCGGGATGGCCCAGCCATAATCTCTCTCCTCCAAATGAGTCGGAGGCGTCCGACGTGCAGCCATTGACCCACATTGGTTGGGCCAATGATGAGATCACAACCCATGCATAATTGCCAACCATTTAGCATTTGCAAGTTGCGGCCATTTTATTGCCATCAATATTTTATTCATCTGTATTTAACCAATGTTTCTGAATATATAATCAATACATTTCATACATTTATACAATTTCAGTGTATGTGTTTTATTTGAGGAGGGGGAGGGTTATACAGTCTGGGTATGCAAATGAGGTTTCCAGACCTCCCACCATCCTGCTTGCCCTCCTCTGGACATGTTCCAGCTTGTCAATATTCTTTTGAATTGTGGTGCCCAGAACTGGTTGCGGTATTCCAGGTGAGGTCTGACCAAAGCAGACCAGAGTGGTACTATTACATCCCTTGAACTAGACACTATAATCTTATTGATGCAGCATAGAATTGTATTGGCTTTTGTAGCTGTCACATCTCACTGTCCTCTGGAGTATTAGCTACCCGGTGTTATTCTTGTTCTTATTTTTTTCATTAGTTTCCAGCAGTTCTAGCCAGTAAGCGAGATAATGGAGTATGTAGACCAGTAATTCTGGAGGTCCACAGGTTCCTCATTCCTGCCCTATATGATAAACAATCTATCCATGAAAAGGAACCACACCATTTCCCCAACCATAGTTCATCACAAAACCATCTAGCTTTCTCTGACTTTTGATCCATCAATAAACTACCAAGTATCTATTTGTTTGGAAACAAAATAAAATATTCCTTTCAAATCAGTATGTACTATCAAATTTACCACAAATATAATTTGTAATGATGGGCCTAAAATAAATCAAGAAATTCTAAATCTTCATGCCTAGTAGTTTTCCACCGCTATTTCTTGTGTGAAACTTTTGATGTGCCAGACTGATGCTGTCTTTTGACAGTGAGTAAATAATGCTTTAAACCTTTCCCTAGAGAACTAAAATGTAGCTGTCACATTGAAGATAATGCACTTAATCTCTCCACTATGTTACAACAATTTTAATACTCTTTACTCTGTGGTATTCTGTAAAACATATCTTAAGAAGTCTCTTCATTTATTAAATAAAAAAGGAAGACCAGAATATTTTAGCCCGCTTAACAATTAGATTACAGTGCTCAAAACAGTAAAGTTCTACGAGTGAATTTTTCCTTCCTGGGAAAAGCAAAAATACATATGGCAGTTCTTCTTTAAAATATAAAACAAAAACCCCAAACAAACAAACAAAAACCCGATTGCTTTCAAATCTTGAAACAAACAGCAATCTGGAAGCAAAACAATGGCACATTTTTATATATATAAAGCAGAAGCATTAGCAAAATCTAGCACATTAAACAAAACATGACTTAGATTCCCATCAATGTCATATGTGCAGTCAAATGTGAGCACCCACAATGCAACACACAATGTGTGGGGGGTGGGTGGGGGTGACACCAACAACTGGCATACAAGATTCAGGAACTACAAGTCAGCCATCACCACCGATAAACTGTTCCAGCTGACAAATGAGTTAATTCTGAAGGTCACAGCTCTACCAATTTGGCTTTATTTCCAGTAAAGAAACCCCATGACCCAACCATGGTTGAGAAAAGAAAGCTTCTTGGTCTACAGAGTCAACCTCTTGATGCCTTAAGGCCTGAATATAGAAGACTATAACCAGTGTGGTCTCCAGCACTATCATCTGAATTCCAGTTAGGTTCCTGGGAATATTATAACTGCCACAGAGCAATAGATACCATGAAAGAAGGAGGAAGTTGGGGATACAGGTCAACCCTCATATCCACGGATTTGGTATCCACAGTTTCACTTATTCATGTCCAAAAAAGGGGGGGGGAGCTTTCTCTAAGCATTTCTAGGTTCTGTAATGCAATTCTCTGGTCAATTTCCAGTGTTCATCTCATTGAAAATAATAGGGTTCTCTATTATCCACAGTTTCATGAATCCATGGAGGGGGTGTCTTGGAATATATATACCTTGGATACAGGCATCGACCTGTAGACACAATTGTTGCCTTATTATCTTGTAATTAATTAAGTGGGTTTATTCTAGTTGGTACTAACAATTGGATTTAGCTTATTTTTTTGTAAACCAAATATATCCTGATGGTCCATAGGGAATGGATCTGAGTTGATTTTTCTTCATTACATTCTGATCACTACTGACATCTGTGCAACAACAGGGTGCCAAGTACCAGAGGATAAAGAAAGGGGGAAATAGCTGCTCCTTTCCCTCAGGCCATTACCTGGTCATCAAGGAAGGTACAAATGGTGAGAGTTTGGAGGAGTACATCAGTTGGTTGGAGGAGGCAAAGGCATGGAGAAGAAATGGTGGTTTCATTTCTTCTCTGGCTCAGATTAAAATACATAGCTTAAAATAAATTGAAATAAATAAATTGAAATCGGAACCAGATAATAATTCAGGGCTGTAACATTCACCTTGTAATGGAGGAGAACAGTACAACCAGCTGACATTTCCAACACAGGGAATATAAAAGTCAGGAAAATCATTAGTTTTCTTAATAATTTTATTATTAAATAGTACTGAAGGCATCCCCATCATCAGTACAAACTGATATAATCCAGGGGCACCTTTCTCATCTCACAAATCTGTGTTGATGAATATGATGAGAAATCATAATATCAGATATAAAAAGCATTTAAGAAAATGGACTAAAGTTTGCTTTTCCTTATTAAGATTGATCCTATTGCAATTGCAATTGCAATTGCACACACTCTTCTTGCTTTAGGCCAGAGATAAGCAACTGCACAGGGGCTGGGGACCATTTTCCCACGCTGCATCAGGTGCACTTTGGCCCACCCAAAGTGATGCCATGTGACACAATGTCACATCTGGCTTCCATTTTGGCCAATTTTCAGTCATTTTTTAAAAAAAATATTTTGTGCTTTTGGAGGGTTGGAGGGCTTTGGAAAGTTGTGGAAGCAAACTGCTTTGGTCTGGGCACATTTTGGGTGGTTCTGAGGGCAAAAATCACCTGAATATCAGCCCATCTTTTTAAAATATATATATATATATATATATATATATATAATTTTAGTCTGGATGCTTTCGAAGGCTTCTGGGGGAGCCCATTGTGGATTTGGGCTTTGCACTTAGGGAGCCCATTTGCTGCACTTTGCCCATCCTTGCATTAGACTGTTGTGTATCTACAACTTTTGATTGTAATATTACCAAAATGTGCCTTAGGAATTCAACATAGGTGTCACGATCAGCCCCTGATGTTGCCTGTTCCTGCCAATTTTTGTATTGTTCTGTAGCCTTGCTGTGAATTGTGTTTACATTTTTTTGTACTTTCTAACAAGTGAGTGTTCTGTGGCAGCTGTGGAGGGGAGTATAGTGCTTAATAATGAGAACAGTAAGTTAAGCCTGCAGCTGCAGAATTGGCTTGGGGAAAATGGGATGGACATTGTCTGGGAAGAGGGATGATGGATAACCAATAGTGTTGAAACCTGCTAGATTTCATAGATTGTAATATGCTTTCAGTATACAGTTGTCCTTTCATCTTCGCTGGGGTTTGGTTCCAGGACCCCCATCCCACCCTGTGGATACCAAAATCCAGGAATACTCAAGTCCCATTTTATGCAATGGCATAGCAAAATGGTGTCCCTTATATAAGATGGCAAAATCAAGGTTTGCTTTCTGGGTTTTTTTTTTCTTTTTTTAAATATTTCTCCATAAAACGTTAAAATCAAACATTATACATTCAATATACATACATATATTGTTTGCTTGTGTACACTAAACATTTACAATCATTTGGTGTAGTTCTCATTTTCTTCATTCTTTCATTCTTTCATTCTACTTCTAAGATATCACTCAATCATACTAAATTGCACTTCCTTCCGACTACCCATGGTTAATTGCTCTCCTATATTCTCTTTCTTATTTCTTTAATAGTCTTTATAATGTATAACTTTATTTCACTATGTCATTGTCATTTTCCTTTACTTCCTTATCTGTTGTTTTTTGTATACGTATGTTTTAATAAGTCCAAATGCTCTATCTACATTATTTTTTTTCCGCTTTCAGTTTATTGAGGATTTTGTTTGTTTATTTTATTTTGTTTTGCGTTGTTTGTTTCTCCTCTCCATTGTATTTATTTATTTATTTATTCCCCTTTCGTGGATATTATGTATGATTTACTTCTCTCGTAATGTTAATTTATGTGGGAATTGCTGTAAAATTTCCCCATCTTTGTTCTAAATATTTAGACAATTTACTCCAGATTTGTTGATTCTTATCTATGTACTTACCTTTTATAAGCATAGTTAAGCAATCTATTCCTATCATTTCATATGTTTTTGTCAGCCACTGGTCAATGTAGGTATCTCTGGATTCTTCCACATTGATGCGTATATTATTCTTGCTGCTGTAAGCATGTAAAATAGAAGTTTTTCCTTTTCTTGGTCTTGTCTCTCTTCTTGTATGCCCAATAGAAAAGTTTCAGGTCTGAGTGAAATATTACAATCTAGTATTTCATTACAAATTTTTTGAAACTGCATCCAAATATTTTTAGCTTTTTCACAACTCCACCACATATGGTAGAATGTTCCTGATTTTTGTTCACACTTCCAACATTTACTACTCATATTTTTATATATTTTAGATAACCTGTGTGGGGAGAGGTGCCATCTAAAGAACATTTTGTAGCAATTTTCACAAATATTCTGACTTAAGGTAATTTTTAATTTTTTTTTGTCCACAGTACCTCCCATTTTTCCAATTCTATTGGGTGTCTAACGTTCTGTGCCCATTTTGTCATGTTCTCTTTAACCACCTCATCTTCAGTTTCCCATTCTAGCAAAGTTTGGTAAAATCTTGTAATCATCTTCTTATTTTCAGGGTTAACAATTTTATTCCATTTAGAATTTGCACTTTCCATACCTTCTAATTTTATATCCATTTCAGTTCTTTCTTTAATTTGTCTGTACAAATACCAATGACATATTACTCCATCTTCTTCCATTTCTTCTTGTGTTTTGATCATAAATTGTCCATTTTTTATCTTTATGATATCCTTATATGTTATCCATTTCTGTGACTGTGTCTTTTCTCTGCTGAACAGTGCTTCATGAGGTGACATCCACATTGGTAATTTTGGGCATAATCTTGTCTTATATTTTTTCCAAACTTTTATAAGAGCCCTTCTGATAAAATGGTTATTAAAATCTTTATTCACTGCCTCTTTATTGTAAAATAAATATGCATGCCAACCAAATCAATTATTTATTCCTTCAAGTTTTAATAATTTCGTATCCTCTAATGTTGTCCACTCTTTAATCCAAGACAGGCAGCAAGCTTCATAGTATAATTTTAAATTTGGTACATCTAAACCACCTCTTTTCTTTGTATCTTGTAGGATTTTCATTTTTACTCTTGGTTTTTTTCCCCCAATGAATCTGGAAATGTCTCTCTGCCACTTGGTGAATACTGTATTGTTATGTATAATGGGTATCGTCTGAAATAGATATATCATTTTGGGCAAACAATTCATTTTGATTGCAGCTATTCTACCAAGACAGGATAACTTCAAATTTTGCCAGTTCTTCAAATCTTTTTTAATTTCTATCCATGTTTTTTCGTAGTTGTTTTGGAACAGTTCTGAATTTTTATTTGTGATATCTATTTGTGATATCTAAATACTGTACTTTTTTTACTATTTTATATTCTGATTTTTGTGTCAATATCTTTTCCTCTTCTTGTGTCATGTTTTTTAGTTATTATTACCATTTTATCTTTATATATTTTCAGTCCCGTTAGTGATTCAAAGTCTATGAGTATTGTTATTAGTGTTGTAATTTCCTCTGTTGGATCGCCCAATGATATCAATAAATCATCTGCATACAACTTTATTTTGTAGTTATATTTACCTAATTTAACTCCTTGTATTCTGATTTCTTCTCTTATCCTTATACTTAAAATCTCCATTACCAATAAAAATAACAGTGGGGAGAGTGGACATCCCTGTCTCGTACCTTTTTGAATCAGTATATCTTTTGTCCCCCCCCCGTTTATTATTAGTTTTGCCTTATGATCATCGTAGATTGCTTCTATCCATTTTGAAAAATCTTTCCCAACATTGATTCTATTCAAAATTTCAAACATTGTCTCCCAATTCACATTATCAAAAGCCTTTTCAATGTCCAAGAAAATTAAGGCCAGTTTATTATCTACATGACAGTCATAATATTCAATCAAGGTAAGAACATGCCGTAGATTATCTTTTATATATCTTCCAGGGACAAAACCTCTTTGATCCGCATGTATCCAATCTATGAGTACCTTTTTCAATCTGAGGGCCAAAATTGATGCAAAAATTTTATAGTCTATATTTAATAATGAGATTGGTCGGTAATTTTTTGGATCTTGTGGGTCTCTGTTTTCTTTATGTATTAGTATAATATTTGCCTCTTTCCAGGATTTTGGGAAGGATCCTTTTCTTACTTTATCCAAAGTTTTTTTTTTCAAAGGTTGGATTAATTGCTCCTCCATTACTTGATAACATTTTGGTGTAAACCCATCAGGACTTGGTGATTTTCCTATCTTCAATCTTGTAATCACCTCTGAAACTTCTGCAATTGTTATTGGCTGATTTAGTCTTTGCCTCTGTTTGTCAGTAAATTCTGGCAATAAATGATCTTTTAAGAAAGTTTGTATGTTTCCTCTTGGAGTTTCTTGTTTTTTATATAGTGATCCATAGTAATTCCTGAATATTGCTTTAATTTTGTCTTGGTCTGTGTGTATTTGTGCTCTGTCCTTAACCTTTGCAATGTGATTCCTTTCTTTTACTTTCCTCACTTTCACTGCCAGCCATCTGTCTGGTTTATTAGAATGCTCAAATTGTACTTGTTTTATGTATTGTAGTTTTTTGTGAAGTTCTTCCATTGTTTCAATTGATAATTGCTGTTGTAGTATTTTTATTTCCATTAGTATCTGTTTATTTGATGGATCAATTTGAAGTTCTCTTTCTTTTTTCCTTATGTCATCTTTTATCTTTGTTGTTTTCTCCATTTTTCTTTTTTTAATTTCTGCTGCTTGTTGAATGAAGAAGCCTCTCATCACTGCTTTTGAGGCCTCCCAAACCGTAATTATATCTGTCTGATCATTCATATTTTCTTTAAAGTACCAATTAAGGGTTTGTTTTGCTTTTTGAACTATGTTTTCCCTCTGTAAAATATTATCGCTTAATCTCCAGTTATATTCTGATTTTCTTTCTTTTAGTTCCATCATTACCAGATTGTGATCCGACCACATCCTTGGCAATATTTCAATTTTTTTGAATTGTATTACACAGATTGTCTGTAAGCATGTAAAAGTCAATCCTTGAGAATGATTTATGTTGTTCTGAAAAAAATGTGTAATCTCTTGGTTGTCATATTTGTATCTCCAAGCATCTGTTAGCAATAGGTTTGTTGCCATCTTTTGAAAGGCCTTTGGTAACTTCCCTTGTGTTGCTTTTATTTTTTTGATTGTCTATCCAATGTTGGCAAAATCATGCCGTTCCAATCTCTCCAGCATCATCCTATCATGATTGTACTCCGTAATCTTCATCATTAACTCTTCAAAAATTTTGTCTTTATTTTCTAACGGTGCATATAACCCCAGTATCAATGTTTTCCTATTTTGTATTGTTCCTTCTAACCAATGTAGTGGCCTGCGAGGTCTATGAATAATAGTTCTGCTTGGATTCTGTAGTTTACGTATATTACTACCCCTTTTTTCTTTTTTTCATTTGCTGAGATGAATTCTCTGCCTTTTTTTTGTTTTTCAGTAGTTTTATATCTTCCTTCTTTATATGTGTTTCTTGTAGACATATTATGTCAAATTTCTTTTTCCCCAATAAATGAAATATTTTCCTCCTTTTTTCTGGCACATTAAGTCCTTTGATGTTCCATGTAACAATTTTTAAGTTCATATTAAGTTATTTTGAGTTACCCCCTTTTTTATTCTGTCATTTCTTCTTCTTCTCCGAATTCTTCTTCTTCCTCTTCTTCTTGTCCTTCTTCCTCTTCTCTGTTTCTGGATTCTACTTCTTCCTTTTCTTCTTCTCTTTGCTTTTCCTGTGTCCGTTCACTTTGAATGTCTTTATATCTATATTTTAAGTTTGTCCTGTATTTTTCCAGAAATTCCTCCACCTTTTTTTGGTGTATCTATTTTAAAAAACTTTTGTTTAAATTTGAAGGGTAGTCCCTCTAATTTCTCCCATCTGTAGGGGATTCCACTTTGTCTCAACTACATTGTTAGATTGTTATAATTTTTCCTCTTTTTCAAAATCCTCATGGGGATATCCTTATATATCACTACCTCACTGCCCTCTATCTGGGATTTGTGATCATAGTTTTGTTGTAATATTGAATCTCTTGCCTTCTTTCGTACAAAGTACACCACAACATCTCTTGTTAAGTTCTTTTGTTTAGCCACTTTCAATGAAATTCTATAGATTTTATCTATTTCCCACTCCAGTTGTGCTTTCGTTTTCCCAATGAATTTTGCTAGTTTTGGTATTAAATATTTATATAATTCTTCATTTTCTTGCTCTTTTATCCCTCTTATTTTTATATAGTTTTCTCTCCATTTCAGTTCCTGGAGAGCCCTTTCATCTAGATCCTACTCCTGGGCTTCTTCTAATACTCCTGTTCTTGTTTCTACTTGTACCACTTTATTTTCCAACAAATTAACCTTCACTCTCAATTGTCTTGTATCTTCCATGACTTTCTCTATTGAGTCTTTTATCCCTTTCAGTTCTTTCTTCATTTCTTGCTTGAGTTCTGTCTTCATCTCTTTTATTTCTGCTCGCATTAATTTTATTTCTTCTAAAATTGGTGATAAATTTGGGTCAGATGATCTTCTGGTCACTTGTATAGTTGATTGTGTTAAGTTTTTCCTTGATGTCATTTTTTCCCCTCTCCTTTAATTTTCCTTACTTCTGTATTTTCCCCCTGCCTATTCCTTTATTCCTGCTTTCCCTTCTCTTCATTTAGTAGTTTTTTCCACCTTTTTCCCTTCCTTTTCTCTTCTCTTCCTCTTATCTCTTTTTTTTCTTTCTTTCCTCTTCTTTCTTCCTTTCTTTCATTTTTCCCCTTCTCTCCTCTTTTACTTTTCTTATATTTCTTCTATTATAATGTTGCAGTAATCAATTTCTTAAATAATCATTTGGTTAATCATTTTTTATTTCTAAATTTTCTGTAAATTTCTTCCTTTAGCATTCAAAGAAGGGGAAATTGTTATTAATGTTCCTTCACTTCTTATTGTTAGAGGTTGAGGTTGTTGTAAATTTTTTTTCAATTCAAATGTAGACTTAAGTGTAAATTCTCAATAAACTGAAATATTTAACTTATGAAAAGAGAAGAGGAGTAAGAAAGGAAACCAAAAAAAGACCCTTAGTGAGAAAGACCTAAGTCCTTGTCCTCCACTAACTTATTAATAATCCAGTTATAAATAAAATAGTATCTGCAAATTATTCCACAATATTAGTAATAATAGTAGTAGTTGTAAGATGTTATTAGTACTTATTTAGGATCTTAGTAGTAGTCCACTAGTAAAGGAAATAGTATCTGCTGATTATTCTACAATACTAGTAGTTATAGTGGTTACAAAAACAAACAAACAAATAAACAAGCAAACAAACAACAAAAAAAATCAAGAATTCTTAAATCAGGTTTAGACTCCCCGACTCTTTAGTGCTCTTTTTCCTTCCCTTTCCTTTTTTTCCCCTATCTATGTTCTATATATGTTCCAAATCGTCAATATGTGGCTACAATATAATACAGTTTCGATTCTATGAACTTACATATATTTTAGTACTTATAGATCTTTTTCCTTACTTTCCCCTTTCCTTTCTTCTTATCCCCTATTTCTTTTCTCTACTTAAACCTTCCCACCTGCTTTGGTTGCTTGAGTCCTCTCTGACAATTTGTGTTGTCTTCCTCTGTATCAGGTTTGCCTCTATTTTGTTTTCCCTTCAATCCAAATCTATTCCTTCCTCTGCCCTATAGTTCTCTCACCTTCTACAATTATCTTAATCCTCCCTTCCTTCCAGTTTTACCAAGTTCCCCTGCTTGTATTCAACCCTCTATTCTTGAACTTCTTCTTTCTTCCTTCTATCCCTTCTCCCCCTCTCTGCAATCACTTACTTGAACACTCTTTTATTACTTATACCTCCTTTAATAAATCCTGTTCTACCCCTTCTCCTCTTATTCTTCAAGTCTGTTCCTTCTTGCCTTCAGACACTTCCCCCCACCTTCAACAACTTACTTTAATCCTCTATTACTCTCCCTTTCCCCCTCCTTTCACTTTTGCCTCTTTCTCCTTTCGTTTTGTCCTATATGTCCATCATACACAGCTTCACCTCCCCGTTTCCCTGTCCCAACCAATCACTTTTATTCAAACCTTATCGAAGTTTCTTCTTTATATGTGTGTGTGTGTGTGTGTGTGTGTGTACCAGTTATAATGTCTGTTACAGTGTACTTGTTATATTGGAGCATGTCATTTTCCAAAAAACAATTTTTGCCTCCCAATTTACACCCTACTCCCAGGATTTCCCCCAGCCCCTTCCTTACCACCCGTCCTCCCACCTGTAACCATTTATATATATACATATATATATATATATATATATATATTATTTAATTTGTATTTTTTCCCTTTCCCCTGCCCCTCTTTATATGTCTCCATATATTATACTCCCCTTCCAAAACTTACTCTCTTCCGAAATTATCCTTTCCCGCTTTCCCCAGTTTCTACTTCTCTTAAGCTCTTTGTTAAACCCTTCTGTTTATTTTTAGTTTCTTCTTCCCCACCTGTCCTGCCCTATATCCTTCGAAATTACTTCCTAATCTACCTTTGTTTTCCTTCTTTAATATTTATATTTACACGATACTTTCTGACGTTATTTTCTTATCCCTCTCTAATCCTCTTGCTTATTTTCCCTTTTTTTCTCCTTCAGACCTTTTGCCCCAATCTTCCACCCACCCTTTTTTATAAATATCCCAGTTCTTTACTTTATGTTTTATATTTAAGTTTGCTTATTACTAAAACAGTCTTTGTTTATAGTTTCTCACAATCCGGGTTCCGCTGTCTCTTTCTCTTGTCGGTGTCCTCTTCGTCTTTTTTCTCCTTCCTCCTCTTTCTCCATCCGGTTGAGTCAGATGTGCTGTTAAGTTAAATGTCTCTCATCTAATTTGTGATGTTTAATCCTCGATTCTCTACTTCAGTCCTCTTAATCTATATTTCCTCTTTCTCTCTCTTTCCTTTTTTTTTTCTCCTATCAGTCTCATTCGAAGTCCTGTTCAAAATGTCGCCATGTTGTATCCTCCTCTGCTGTCCTCTATCACGTCTGGGACTTTCCTTTTCCTTCTCTCCGTATCTTAGTAAATTGTTACAGTCCAGTTAGCTCTTTTATTTTAATCTAATTAAGTCAAATAGTTTCTTCAATCAGTTCTAAGCTATGTTCCATTTCAAAGCCATTTAATTATTCTTTGTATAACTGTCCCACGTGGTCGCTTTCAATAAACCCAAACAATCCAGTCTAATCCAAAGTCATCCACTCATTTTCTTTGTGTTATCCTTTGTTATATATAATAATATGTAGAAGTAACATGTAGGCAATATAGTAGCAATTATTTATAAGTATTATGATGTGATGATACTATGTAGCATTTATATTACAGTCTGTAGCTGTCTGTACTCACTGTCCGCGATTTCTCGCTGCTTCTTAGCTGTCAAGTGAAAAATAGATGAAAGAAAACACTGTCCATGCAAACAGTCGGATCTCCTATAACTGTTTTGGTTGTCTGTTGAATTATTTAAAAAGCTGGCGGAGGCGTTTATGCCGATCACTCGGCTACAGACACGTGGCAGTGGTTATGCTCCGATCCCCTCTGCTCTTTCTCCTCTCTGATCTACCATCAGGTGTTGGATCCTCAGGAAGATTCCAAGCAGGCACTGGATCTCTGTGAGCCCCTCTGTTCCCTCCGTGCCGGGAGGGAAATGTTTAGCCTGCTAGTTGACAAAAACCAGGCTTACAACCCTGTGCTGTCAACTCTCATTGAGAGAGCACCTCAGTGAGAGTCTGTCCACAACGCCATTGCCAGCCGGAAGTCCTGGATTATTATTTTTTAAAGAATATTTTCAAGCTGTGAATACTTAAATCTGTGGATACAGAAGGACAACTGTACTGTCTTCCCTCTAAGTTTCAGTTCTGAGCAACAATCTTGTATGATATGCTTTCTGGATTTCTGTGCCAATAAAGTTTTCTGATTTACTCTGAAACTGCTGGCCACTGTGTCTGGGAATGTAAGTACATGACAATAGGTCAGATTTATTATATGTAAACTATGGAGTCTCACAGAGGTTGAAAATGTGGAAGTTCCTGAATGAGCTGGCAGCATCATTAGGCAAGCGTGACATGGCTGCATTAGATGGTTGCTCCTGGAGGATTAGGATTGCCAGGAATTTGCCAGGAAGAAGGAATGTCAGTAGTATCACTTAATAAGGGACAGGGATAAGCAATACCTGCTGAAATCTCCTCTTTCACACAACCATTGAAGGAACATCAGCCCTGTCAATTGTTTCACTTGGCAGTGAAATATGGAGGATACAATACAATTGCAATGTGTTGGAGGACAAGAGAGTCTGTCCTACATGGTGGTGGATGCTGTCTTGCCAACAGTGTCAAAAGGAAGCTTCTACATATTGAATGGTGGAATTGACCCCAACACATCTGTTGCCTCAGACAGAATTGTTTTGGGGATGTCCTCATCCAGAATCAAAGCCTAATGGATGCTGAATCCTGTGTTTGGAACCGCAAGCTGAAATACAGTTGCCCACATTTTTTAAAAAAAGATTCTTATGTAATATCTATTATTTAATAGCCAAAGCTAATATAATCCTACATCCATTGTGTATAACACCAAGAGTGACTGGGAAGATGGGGGTGAGGGAAATAAGCAATATAAATCTAGTGTGTCCTCAAGGAATTACCAAAAAAAAAAAAAAAAAATCCTGCAGCAGATTGAGTTCATTCCAATAAAGAATGGGTCTGATCATAAAGCTTCATGTGCTGTCAACAAAATTATTACCAAGAATCATCAATAAGAACAAAATTAGGTTAGGGATTGAGGCTTCCCACTTGTGTTTGTATGTTTCCAAATAGATAATAAATGATGTCCTGCTAAAAATGATCTGAGTGTATGTGTATCTCACAACTAGAGTCATTCCCATGGTGAAAACATGGCTAACATTTATAAACAGCTCTTTGAATAAATCATATATACTAATAAGAAACTCACTTCTTCAAATGCTGATTCTTATGTAGCCACTCCAGCCCCATACACACATAAAGAGGGGAGATCAACAGGCTTGAGGCAACAGAAAGGTTTACAAAAATACTACTACTGTTACTACTAATAATAATAATATTGGAGTGGGGAAGGGGGAATCTAAAACAGCTTAATGAAAACTGGACACATTCAATGAGCTTAAAATACTGACTGCTGGGTAGAGAGGTGAAAGAAAAAGAATGAGGAGGACCGGAATGAAATGAATTGTTTGGAATTATGAAAAGGAGAACTTCATACTGAAACCTGTTATTATAAGGATTTTATCAGACCAAGCAAATATGATAGGATGCCTAACAATCGTGCAAGGCAGTGCATACCAGACAGTGTCGTCCTTTCGCAATCATGTACTGTAAATGAGGTGTACTTTTTGTTATTGATGGGCCAAGCCATCAATTGATCTCCTGTTCTGCTTTTCTGCCAGCATTGCTGGCATTTGAATCCTCATGCCATTGTGTTCATGTGAATGCAGTGTCAATGGGCAAACACTTCCAGGTGAGATCACAACAGCCAGGCAGGGGACACTCTTTTATGATTCCCCTCCCCATGTACCTGGGACTTTTAAAGTGTGTTTCTATGCTTTTCTGAACATTTTATGTGTTTGTTTTTATTTTTGAATTTTGCACACTAGCGTCTTCTTGTGAGAATCAGAAACATTTCAACCCTGGAAGTAAGCAGAGCTCCGTTTGTGCTCTATTACTGCTGGAGAACCTTGATGGTGCTCAAGGTAAGTCTAGTAGGGGGTGCTCTTTTGCCAGCATAAAAACATTAAGGGGGGGGTGTCTGATAAAGTCCTAAGACTCATTTATGGAACTTCTAATGCAGATGAACTCTCTCTCACTATTTTTTTCCCCACTGTCCTAAGGCAAGGCTTACCCCCAAAGCCATTGTGAAGGTGGAGGTGTTGCGCTGAGCAGGCTGCTCTGAGTGGCTGCTTGGAGCAGCCTTGGCCTGGGCCTAAGTTTTGTGATGGCACAAAAACAAACAAAAAAGCCACAAACAACCCAAAAAGAAAACCTTGGTTTTGTCATATTATATAAGGGACACCATTATATTATGCCATAGTATATAATGGGACTTGAGCATCCATGGATTTTGGTATCCACGGGGGGTCCTGGAACCAACCCCCCATGGATACCAAGGGCCCACTGTATTATGATAAGGTTATGTCTGTGGGATGTTCTGTATTGTCATACTCCTCAGAGCAGTTCAAGACATTCTTTAAATGATACATCAAGAGGTCTAGGAACCTGGCAATAATGCACTATCTTGATGATTTTTTTAAAAAAATGCTGGTGGGCCTTCTTCCCTGGTTTGCAAGGCTTTTCAGGCCCACACCCAGGAACTCAGGGTTCCCCTTGGCCACAAGAAGATGGAGGGGTGTTCCACAAAATTCACCATGTTTGGTATAGAGCTAGACATGGTTCAGGACATCTTGCATCTCTCAGTTGAGAAACTACATCAGGTAACTTCTATGAGGAACAAGAAGAAGGCTACACTGCATTAGTTCTAAGTCCTTGCTGGTCATCTAAACTTTGCACCCAGGATCATCGTACCAGGCCAAGCATTCAGTGCTCATCTGTATGAGACCAACCAGGGGGCCTGTCATGATGACCTATAGATAGCATCATAGATACATTTTTCACTCCTTATTTGGAAATAGGAAGGGGGTGGGAGAACCTCATGAAATAAACATGATGTCACATCATTTGATTAGGATAGCCACTCTGATTGGGCAATGGCAGAGCCAATCAGAAACCAACTAGAAGGACTTTTAAAAGTTCTGATCTTTCCTTTGTTCTGAGTCAGACAGGTTGAACACATGGCCTAGCTAAGATGGACTCTGACCCACATGGCCTCGCTCTGGGGCCAGATGGCCTACACAACTATGAAATACTCAAAAAAGACAATCTGTGATACCAAAAGGGTTGGGAGGAGCCAACCTTACCCAAAGGCCTCCAAAAGGATCCCAAAAGACTCTGAATTCCATCTACAGAGACTGTAAGTTAATCTGCATGTAATAGTTAGGGAATGTGTAGATTGTGTTAGATTTTATGTTTATTTATAAGTGCTCTGAATGAATACAACTTGTATAAGCCTTAAGCTGATCCTAAGAATATTTTGCCTTTTTTAGCACATAGACTCCTAGAATGGAATAAAAGCTTCTGTTATTTTCAACCCTGCCTCAAATTCCTCGAATAGCTATCTAAACTCCTCTGGAAAGGAGGAAAGTACATTATTGTTTCTTTAATACATCTTGTCTATGATCTCCCTGCCTAGATAAGAAAAGACCATTAAGACAGGGAGTGGTGGCGAATGAAGAGGAATCCCTTGGGTTTGAGAATGGAAAAAGGGCCAACCCTGGACTTCAGGCAGCAGAAACTCTAGGGTGGCCTTTATGACAGGGCCATCATCACATCAGGATCACCAGGGAGAGGAGGGAGGATTAGGGGCATGGAGGGATTTTCTCCAGAAATACAATGGGGTGTCATTCTGGAAGAACACCCTACTCCTGTGGGTGGATCCTCAGATGCATTTTGATTCAGTGGGCTCATCTGTTTTGGCCTATTTTGGCAAGGCCAATTGTTTGTGGAGCTTGGGCCAGATGATTGGATAAATAGTGGACTTGCTAGAGATTTAACATCCCTAGTGGTAGCTGTCCACATTTGGGCACATGACTTTGCAAACAAGTCTGTCTAATATTGGTGTAATAACTCTGCAGCAGTTCAGATTGTCAACACTCAGAGCCCCATGTCTCCCCATGTCATAAAATTGGTCAGGTGCTTCATCCTGCAGTGCTTGTAGCATAGCGTACTCGTCCAAGCCTGCCATGTCCTCAGTATCCAAAATTCCCTAGCAGATTCCCTCTCCTGCTTTCAATTTGGCAGGCTATGGGTGCTGGCCTGGCAGGCCTCCCAGTGACCCATGGAGGTTCCTGCACACCTTTGGAACCTTGGTAGATAGAGATTGAACATCCCATGCACTCAACATTAGCCCCTTCAACTCACAAGACTTACCAGCACTGTCTGCATGTCTTCTGGAGCTTTCTTGACACAAGGGGTGAGCCTGCCAGATGGCCAATTGGAGATGAGATGGTGCTACAATTCCCTATCCTCTGAAGAGGGTTGGACTTGTCTGCTTTTGTCTGTCCTTTTATTTCAAAGTGGCTGGATCCCCACAGCGAACTTCTGCAACCATCGAGTCCTGGAGAGCTGGACTAGAGAAAAAAACCCACCCTCCTGATGCTCATCTCCTCATATCAGATGTTATCCTTCCATACACCCTCCGATCGCTTATGTAGTCTGTGTGTCCAATGATGAGGTTATGCTTTTCAAGGCTGCTTTCACACTGGCTTTCTTTGCATCCATATGGATAAATGAGTTCTTCCCTACATCCAGGCAGGACACATCTGGTGAGTCCTTATTATTGTCTAACCTTCATATCAACCAACTAGGCTTGCATATTTTTTCAGATGTTCTAAGACAGATCAGCAAGGCAGGGGGAAGATTATCACCTTGGGAAAGACACCAGTGGGACAAATTAGTCCTTTTTAGTCCATGTTGGACTACTTAAATTTACATCTGTGTGGCCTAGGGATGTTGTTTGTAAACACTTTGGGCCTCCCTCTCACCCAATACCAATTCTGATCTCTTCTTAGACAAGCCATCTCACTGGTCAGCCTCTTCCCACAGACTAATTTCCCACTCATTCCTTCTGCATAGGAGCCACTATGTCTGTATCCAATTATGGTTTCACCAGTTCTATTTGGAGAGTCAAACACTGCCAGGGCTTTCCGGTACTACATTAGGAGTCAACAGCAAGTAGCTAAGCTGCACACCTTGGGGGAAGGCCTTCACCCCTCAATTAATTATTTGTGTTTCTGAGCAGGTCTTCCAGTAATAGTATGGATAGTCAGACACATCCTTGTGTTCTTGGTTGAGCAAACCACAGTCTACTTGGGAAGGGGCAGGATCTCAGTATGTCATATCTGGCCAGTATCAGTCAGTGTAGTCAAAGAGGCATGCAGTGGGGAGCTCTGCTCCCCCTGTATCATCAAACGTGCTGCAATACAACCCCTGATTGGCATAATTGTCCTTCATTTGAGTGAGAATGTTTTAGTTAAGATACCTGGGCTTCAGCTCACTGACATGGTAATGACTGACCTCCATAACATCTGATGCCTATTCCAAGAAGTTCACATCTTGTGGAGAAAGATATTACCAAGGTGGGTGTGGCTAGGTGCACCTAGTAACTCTACTATCTATGCAGCCTGGATTATCCTGCTAATTGGGACACCATTTGTAATCTCACTTCAATAGGCAGCATTTTTATCTCCTACCTGGGCATATGTGCTAACTTGGCTTACCTATGAGAGGCAATGACATACACCTTTGTCACCACTGGTGGGTATAGAAGGAAAAGAAGGATATTGGCCATGGGTTAAATTGGGAGGAAAGAAACCCAGGGGTGGTTAGACAGATGAGGAGAGGAGGAAACCTACAGTTTGGGCAGATGCAGGTGACCTCACCTCAGGCAGACCATTTGGGTACATCCCATGGCTTGGCTGATATAGCAAGCCCTGCCAGATGTTTACCAGGCATCTACAGCTTAATGCCCTCCTTGAGCATTTGGTGGCCTGGGAACCATTGGGCCCTGTGTCTCCTCTACCTTACTTTGCCTACACATTGCCTACTCGAGGAAGAACATATATGTGTGGTGTGTGTGTGTGTGTGTGTGTGTGTGTATGAATGTAGCTGATTGGTAATTGTTGTATTTGTATTAAACTTATGACCATACCATTTAACCCATAACATGGCGTCTGAACTCTGTCTCAGTGCAACTGTACATGTGCGCCAACATGGTATGGAAAGAACTCACCTCAGATTCAACTTTTGACATAGCCATGCTAGCCATCCAACCTCATATATCCTTACCTTGTACTGTGTCCCATTGATGTTAAGGACACACGTTTTGCAGTGGCATGCCAAAAGTAGAATTTAGGTTGAATTTAATCACAGAAATGTAAGACTAGGATGGTCATGGGCACATTCACACTACAGAATTATAGTGTTATTGTTCCACTTTAACTGCCATGGTTCCATCCTCTGGAATCCTGGGATTGGCAGTTTAGGAAGGGGCATTTAGACTTCTCAGCCAAAGAGCTCCTCTGGTGCCTCTGACCAAGCACCAAGTCCTGGTATTCCATAGGGTAGAACCAAAAAATGGAATAACAGTGCTATAATCTTGTGATGGGAATTGGCCCCTGGACTCAAGTTTCCACTTGACTCTAGGGGGTATTGTAGGGCAACCAGGGTTCAGATAACCAAAGGTGTGTGTGTGTGTGTGTGTGTTTGGTTTGCAGGATAGCTTCTGTCATCCACAAAAGCTTCCCTATTTTTTTCTGTAATCCTCAGAGCAGCTGAAGGGGGAGGGGAAGTTGTGCCCCCGTCATTATATACTGTTCTGTGAGCTATCCTGTTTGTAGTGTAGTATGTTTGTGTATGTGTGTGAGAGAGAGAGAGAAAGAAAAAAAGAGAGAGAGAACATAAGCGTGTATATGCCTTCAACTCACCTGTTGACTTATGGTGACCCCATTAATTTCATAGGGTTTTTATAGGCAAGGAATACTCAGAGGTAGTTTTGCCAGTTTCCTCCTATGAAATATAGCGTACAGTACCTGGTATTCATTGATACTCTCCCATCCAAGTACTAAACCAGGCTGACTCTGCTTAGCTTCCAAGATCAGATGTGGTCTGGTGCCTTTAGCATATTTAGGCCCTATGCAAATTCACATTTAGAACACATACACAAGGGAATAAGCACAGATGTTTTCTTTTTCTTTTTTGGTATTCTCCTTACAGGGCATGGCTCTGCGGGCAGTGTGCTTGAATGTCAAAAACCACCACTTCACCGTTATGTGACTTTGGAGCCAATGATCATCTCTCAATGTTGCTGTGAGGATCAACTGGGGAGGGGAAGAATAATATGCACCACCCAGATTTTTCTTGAGGAACTTTGTTACTGGTTAATCACATCATGGACAATTTATGATTAAAGTTCTCTGAAAGTAATGGAAGTTGCCAGAAGCACCAAATTCTTCCCCCTCCACCACTGTCATCAGAGTTTAAGAGATGATAACTTTTTTTGATATGGAAGTATCCCACATATTTTTGCTTCTGAGCAAATTCCAAGGAAGGAAGGCAGCCAGCCAGCCAGCCAGCCTTCCACAGTCACACACAGGGGCTTGGTTCTCAGTGCTTCAGTTGCTCCTCCCTCTAATCAGCTGCCCTGTCTGTTTATTGCTTCACAAGCTCTTCCACCATGAAGATTATTATTTGATACTTAATTTCATTTTGTCATTCAAAGTGAAATGTGGCAGGTTTCCTCCGTAACTAAGAGAATGAGATAAATGATGGTGGCATTTGATCATTATGCTGTCAATAAAGAGTTCTAGGAAGAAGTTTTATGTGCTAGAAACACAAAACCATTTTCCCAAACCCGGCTGTTTTGAAACAGCAGCTTTAGTATTCTGTATGTGTGTGCACTTCAATGCAAAAGCCCGTAATTTTTCAACACCATTTACTATCTTCTTGGAAACAGCATGTTAACAAGACTGTGTTAATGATCATGTTTTGAAAATCAGGCCCTTTGAGTTCCATTACTTGGCTTGTAACTATTATAACAATTCCCTCAACAAAAGTTTCCCCTCCTTTTTTTTGCTTACGCCTTTCAATTTCATAGTTTATGTACAGGATGCCTCATTTAACAACTTCTCTCCTGGGCTCCCCCAGCCTTAATTCAGTGGAAAACTCTATGTAACCTATATACCATCTGGTAACTTTTACTGCTAAATTGCCTGGATAAATGTATGCATGTTATTAGATACCCCCTCCTCATTTCAGAAAGTGCTGCAACCATCCTCAAGTTTGCACTCTTCTCCTACAATCAACAGTATGCACATTTACATTCATATGTTCTTGCAGCTAAAAAAGAAAGAAAAATCATCGTAATATTTCTGTATGTTATGCAACACATAGTTTGCTTTGTGCCTTCTCAAATTAGTTTAGGTAATTTCACTTACTGAAAGAGTAAAATAAGAATTCAGAATTAATTTCTACTATTTTTATTATTACTGTTCTGGCTAGAACAGATTGCTTTTTTCAGAATACCTCCATATCCATGGGGGTTTGACTCCTAGATTTATAGCAGACACTAGAGTAGCAAACTGTATAAAAATAAAGGACTTCTGGTGCAAACATACCAAAGAGTTGCATTGGAGGACCTAGAAGATGCCTAGAGAGAACACCTCTTTAGGCATTTTCTAGCATGACTCTATGGTATGTGTCCCTTCCTCTGCCCCCATCCCAGCCATTGAAAACTGAAACTGTGGATGTTGGTTCTGCAAATCCGGGGGTCCGACTGGAATGAATTTTAATGAATTAAAAGCTGTCTGTGCCCACAGCACCACACTGAGTCTACCACTAGTTGGCAGTCACCAGGCTCTTCAGCTGGCTATGCCTGCTCCTCAAGAGTAGAAGTAAAAAAGCGCCCCAAGAGTAGGCCTCTCCTCAAGACCAGAATGCCTTGAGATGTGGTTTAAACAAATGATGGTGAACCTAGAAGTAGATTATTTAAACCTGGCTTCTCAACTTCTGGCCTCTCCATGGCTTGAAGTGCACAGGTCCAATGCCCTAGTTAACTTTGCCTGTTCTTGACACAAAGCCTTTATGTACATACTTCAGAGCTCAGAAAAGTTAGATATTTTTAAGTACAATCCAAAGGGGAGGCTAAATCCAACTGTTAACTCTAGTCATAGTTGTGTACACTTATACGAGAATAGTCCCTGAGTGGGGTCAACTCATATGTAATTTTAATTGACTCATTGTGTCTAGTCTAGTAGGGACTAGCAAATAGATTTAACTCATGGCAGGTACCATTAACTTGCATATAAAATTGTTTCCACTTCCATTCCCCAACTTGTAGTTTGTTTTTGGTAACAACTTACCCAAAGTACAGATGGAGAAGTCTCAAAACCTTGCCCCTTTGATTAGCTCAAAACAGCAATTTTATTAATATGGATTTTAGACCAAGAAAGGAAAAAAAATGTTCAGCATCATAGACTTTTACATACAAATCACTGTACAACATTTGTAAACATCTTACCAAGCAG